>CM075070.1:30232500-31677500 GCA_037428765.1 Rubia yunnanensis
GGCACTAGTAGAGGCAAGGCCATTAAAAGAGCCCATTAAAGGCGGTTTAGACCAAAAATATTATGAAACTACCTTGGTTAAGCAGTTCCGAATTCAAAACTCTCCTTCCGGACCATGAAAAAAGTTTTCAAGGCAGTTGTTTTAAGTGAAGGCGGCTCTCTAATAACCTCCTTTGATTGACCTTAATTAAAGTCAGTTTTACTTAAAACCACCTTTAATTAGCCCTAATTAAAGGCAGTTGTGTCTAACCGCCTTTAAAATGGCCTGGTTCCGAGTTTGTAACATGGGTCGTTCAGCTTTCCAAGTTCAGAAAAGATTCCATCCAATTTTTCTGAAGAGATGATGCCCTTTCCGAACTCGGAATTTGATCGGGGGGATCCTATTTAAAGCTCGGAACAAGTTTGAGCGAACCTTTTATGTATATGAAAAATAACTGCGGACATTTATTCGAACTCAAGAAAACAATAACATTTTTAAGGTTTTGTTCCCTCTCACAATCCATTGATGAAGAAGTGAAGTCAACATATACATCAAAGAGCATCATTTTCCATTGAAGAAGGTAGGAATTATTGATAAATATATTGTTGGAAATTATATTGAATTTATGGTTTGTCATACTAAAATTTTGAATTAAGGTTTGTATTTAGGTAAAATAGGGGTGGGTTATGATCAATGTTGCAATAATGCTCTTGGGTTCTATTGTGATTGACTTGTAGGACAATGGATCACATTGAACTCATTGGTAATGATATTAGAAAATCACCCCATTACATGTCATTAATTGAAACATTTGTCACTTTTGCATTTGATGATGCTTCAAAGAATGGTGTTTTGCGAGCTCGATGTCCATGTAAAGTTTGCAAAAACAATGTGTATCTAGGGAGGAAACAATTTTGGGGATATCCATAATGAAAGGGTTTGAAACTAGCATACTCGTTGGGTCTGGCATGAGAAAGTTGGAGAAATGGCTGGGACAAATGATTTAAGTACCACGAATGTGGAAGATGAATTAGATGGGAATGCGGAATATGAAAAAAATGGTGGAGGATATTGCAAGAGAGTTCAAAGATAAACCCGAAGTATTACAAGCGTTACTTGACGACAAAGAGACCCCATTGTACAACGCTTCTAAGCATTTCGTTCTTAGTGCGACTCTGAAGATTATCAATTTGAAAGCCAAATTTGGGTGGACCGATAAGTCGATAAATGAAACTCTAGAATTACTTACGGATTTGCTCCTCATAGGAAACCTGATGCTGGATAGGTTGTATGCGGCAAAGAAAGTTCTTTGTCCAATGGGATTGGAATTGGGAAAAAAAATCATGCTTTCCCGAATGATTGTGGAGGGTGAAAATCGAGAAACATGTAAGGTATGTGGTGATTCTCGTTACAAATTCAAGAACGGTGCAAATGCAGTGAGTGCAAAAGTGGTAACAAAAACAAAGAAAAATACATCGGCAAAAGTGATGTGGTGCCTCCCTATTGTTTCATGGTTGTAAAAGTTGTTTGTGTGTAAGGAAGATGTGAAAGTGATGCGTTGGCATGCGGAGAGGGATTGACCGGTTGATGATGTCATTAGACATACATCGGATGGTGAGCAATGGAAAAATATCGATGCCCTTTACCCCAAGTTTAATGAAGAACCCCGGAATTTGAGGTTCGACCTATGCACTGATGGAATGAATCTATTTGGTAATATGAGTAGTACACATAGTTCTTGGCCTGTTATGTTGGTTATCTACAATCTTCCTACATGGCTGACAATGAAACGTAAGTACATGTTGTTATCTGTGATGATTTTGGGTCCTAAGCAACCGAGTAATGACATAGATGTGTATCCTGCTCCTCTTGTTGAGGAATTGTTGACCCTATTCAATCAAGGTGTTGGATATACAATGGAAATGTCAATACTTTTCGTTGAAAGCTATGTTATTTTACACCGTTAATGATTTTCCTGCATACGGTAATTTTTTTGGCTACTCTATTAAAGGTCACTTTGCTTGTCCTGTCTGTGAGAGGGAGACTGATTGCCACCAACGGAAGCATGGTTGTAAAATTGTATACCAAGGTCATCGTAGGTTTCTTCTAGAGGATCATCCATGGAGATTGACTGAAAAATGGTTCAATGGGAAGGTAGAGGGTAGACAAGCACCGGTGGTATGAGACGGTACTCACATATATATACATATATATATATATGAAACTGTGAATAATTTGCCAAAAAAATTTGGGAAGAGGAAGCGTAAAGTGGCGGTGGATGGGAGAAATGCTCAATTTTCTATACATTGCCTTATTGGGAGCATTTAGATGTAAGACACTGTCTCGATGTCATGCACATTGAGAAGAATGTGTGTGATTCTTTTATCAGGACATTGTTGTATACCCCTGGGAAAACAAAGGTTGGACTTAAGGCCAGGTTGGATTTGGTTGACATGGGAATTAAGAAGAATTTGGGGCCAGTGAGTTCAGGTGACAATTGTTACTTGCTGCCTACTTGCTATTCTATACCACAAAGTAAGAAGAAATTATACTGTGAGACCATTTGGTAGTGTTAAGGTCCCTACAGCATATTCTTCCAACATTATTTCTTGTGTTTCAGTTGAGGAGTTGAGGTTGGCTAGGTTGAGGTCTCATGATTGTGACAATTTGATGAAGGAATTGAATGTCATTGCAATTTGAGGGTCGTTGCCATCCCATGTAAGACTGTGCATCACGAAGCTATGTCTTTTTTTTCAAGTCCATTTGTAGCAAAAACATTAGTGTGTCGAAGTTGGACCATTTGCAGACAATGATTGTTGAAGTGTTATGCCGGATGGAAATGTACTTTCCCCCCATCATTCTTTGACATAATGGTCCACTTGTGTGTTCATCTTGTGTGTGAGATTAAGCTTTGCGGTCAAGTGTTCCTTATGTGGATGTACCCATTCGAGAGGTACATGAAAATATTCAAGCATTTTGTGAAGAATCGCTACAAGCCCGATGTAAGTATTGTACAACGTTATGTAGCAGAGGAGGCCATCAAATTTTGTACTGATTATATGAATGGAGTTGATTCGGTTGGGGTTCCAACTCATAGACATGAGGGACATTTGGAAGGTCAGGGGGTTAGGCAGGGGAAACTTTTGAGTCCAAATTCCGAAGAATTAAGTATTGCCCATCTATATGTTCTTCCCAATCACGAAGACATTGTCCTATATATAGAGATTCACATGGATTCCATAAGAATGGCTGACCCCAATTTGAATGAAGCGCAAGTTCTACATTTACACAATAAGACTTTTTCTTCATGGTTGCTTGATCACGTATCTGTTGGGGATAATCTATTGATAGTTAAATGGTTGACTCGTAGACTGGTTGGCACTATACTTTCTTATGGAGAGAACGACGTTAATGGTTTTACCTTTGCCACACAATCAATGGATGATAAAGGCGTGTCTCAGAATAGTGGAGTTTCCCTTGTGTATAAAGCTTTACATATCGATAATAGAAGTGGTAATAATACTATATGAACTAATCAGTGCTACTTAGGAACAATTTTAGATATTTGGGAGCTTGACTATGTTACCATACGAGTCATAGTTTTTAAATGTCAGCGAGTTGATTTCAAAAGTGGGCAGCGGACCGAGGAATTTGGTTCCACCCTTGTGGATAGGAGTCTAATCGGTTGGTGAGAAGATCTATTCATATTGGCATCATAAGTGCACCAGGTTTTTAATGTAAGGGATCCATCTGACCCTCGGTGGGAGATTGTGCTGGAAGGGAAATGTGCTTTCATTGAAGAATATGTTGATGAAGAAATAGTCAAATTTGGTCACAATGCAACGGGTGTCGGATTAGATGATGCTATCCCGCTTGAGGAGGACAAAGAAATATTGAATTGTCTGTCGGCCACAATGATCATGATGAGGGAATTTGGGTGGACATCCGTGGCAAGGTTAGCAGTAAACGCAAAAAGCCTAAAACGGCTACCAAGAAAAGAAGACAAAAGAAGTAGACAAATCCTTTGTAATTGTATTTTGTAATCATTATTATTTTTGAATTAGTGAGACTACGGATTGATTAAAATGTGGATTCTTCTAATTTATACAAAAATTACCATGATATGGGATGATATCACATTCCACACAATGATCTCCACATAAAATCCATAAAATTAAAGCATGGCCTACTACGATTAGATATGTCATAACAATGAAGTCTACATAACAAATCTCCAAATCAAATTCACCATCCTCAAACTTTTCATGAAACTAAAACCATCAATATCATAAAAATCAAGGCTATGGTAATTGTGACTCCAAGTCAACTTCAAGATCACCTGTAGATGTTGACCGGTCAAGATGGGGATGGTGGGTGGATGCAAGATGGCGTTCGTACGCCCATTGATTTTTCTCCATCTTCAATATCATGGCCTTCATTTTTTCAAACTCCTTGCAAGCCCACTTGTAACAATCTTGCACATCCCATAGATAGGCCTTCCCCTCATCTACAACTTCTAAACAACATTGAAAATGAAATCATAAGTTAATTATTTATAACATTAACAAACTACAATCGAACAAAAGAATTCACTTACCAACATCCACTCTTGGCCTTTTGGTTAGCTCCCCTTCCTCTACATCCCAGTAGTACCATTTTCTGTCGACCAACACCATTCCCCAATTTCAAAATAGGTCTTGTCGAAGTACTTTAGTGTTTTCTCCTAATCGGTGATTGTCAACTCCCATAAGGGAGGCTTCTTATTACCCTAGTTGATGTCCCAATGTAAAACATGTGCTTAAATATTGCAGCCCCGGGTTCATTCTTTTACCCTCAATTATGAGATAAAACAACATCAAGGCACTACAATTAGGTTCGGTCACGTGTCTGGACGTGGGAACTAAGCATCTAGCAATCATCTTGTAGACAATGCGAGAATCAACGGGTGGAACTTTCATTTGAAAGGTCTCCGGCTAACCAAAATTCCTTGCATCACGGGAGAAGTACTTCACACTACATTGGATAGGATCAACATATGGGGATTTTGCTACTAATGGCCATATTTCCCCAAAGTAACAATCATCCAATGGACCATCGATGTCTTCAGGATATACATCTTTATGCACCTTATAGGGGCAATCTAGGGCTGCCTTCAAAATCCACTCACTAATTGGAATGTCAATTCCCCAAACCCTAGTTGAATAGTGACCATTCACGTCTCTTAAATTGCTATAGAATTGACAACATAAATCAAAATAAGATGATTCATCAATCCCTAACAAAGTTTCAATGTGTTGGCTTTAAACTTGTCTAACGGGTCGATTATACCATTTCTCACAATCTCATTAAAATCAACAATGTAGGGTTCTGTCGATTTACCCTTATCACATAGAATGCTATACCTAGATTGTGCAGGCAAAGACATAAATTTTAGGGTATCACACCCAGGGTTATTACGGGCTAATTGAGATCATGGGATGCAACGTGAACCACCTCTAGCCATTGGAACTTGAATCCCCTTGATTATGCTCAAAGAATTGAAGGCGCCGATCTGCTCTCCAAACTAAAAAATTGCCTTAGGTTTGATACTGTGGAAATAGAAATGACGTTATGATTTTTGGGGGTATTTTTATATAGTTACTCTTTTCCGAGTTTGGAACCGTGATTCAGCCCTTTACAACTAAGGGCCGATCAGGTTCCTCACTTGAAACTGGTTAATGCCACAAAAAACACTATTTTTTAAACAGAAACGCCCCAGAATTGGCAGCTGAACTCAAAACCACTGGTTCCAAATTCGGAAGTGAATTGACCTTGTACTCTGTTCAACCCCTCCTATCTTTCCAAGATTGGAACACTAAATCTTCCCTTTACTCTATTCACAACCCCCTCCCTTACGAGTTTGGAAACTGATCCGAACTATAATTTTGAAAAGCTGATTGATTTACAAACTCGGAACCCGTTCTAACCAACATAGAGGAGGTTTCTTCATCATCGTCATGAATGCAATTGAAGTAGTGACCAAGTGTGGTCTTCCAGTTGCTTTGGGAACCTAATTAACAAAGGTAAATTTACAATGGGAAATTATTAATAAATAGCGACCAAAATAAAATTTCTTACATCATAATATAGAGTTTTAGTCAAATACTTCCTAGGTCCTGATCTGGTTGCTCTTTCAACTTCTACCTCCCTTGCCCTTTTGGCATTCTTTGCTTTGTCTCCCGGGATAACCCTTGGCTCCCATGTAAGGTCAACACCTTTCTATAGGCCCTTGTAATAAAACCATGCCTCTTTATAATACTCTTGGCATAGAGGGCGGTCTTTCAATTGCACACCGGCCTTCTTTATCATTGCAAATATCAAGCCACCGTATGGGAGATCCTTTTTCTAGGCATTAGCAGCCTTTAGCATACTCAGCAATATGGTATAAATGGGATTTTAACAAACCCCCCCCATCACGTAATAGAAAATCATGAGATTGCTAATGGTCGGCTCACACATGTGTCACCCCGTGGGCAAAATATTCAAACACACCCACTCATAGATTAGTCTTTGCTCTACCGTCAACTCCCCTATATCATAACTATTCACCGGTTCTGCAGGCCTAACCCTATGGAAGTATATTGTAGCCATTTCTACGAGGTCAATTGGGGTGAGTTCGGTGATGGAAGGCCAACTCTGCTGGTGATAGATTTCTACGGGTCAATGGTAATTTTTTGGGTTCAATTTCTCGGGGGAAACATATTCGCTACCTATGACCTCACATAAAGTGCACTAATTAACCACTATATATTTACCATTAACCCTAGTACAATCCCAATTTTTCATGCTTTGCCCCAAATTAGCATAAAATTGAATTACCACATCTACATAACCCGCTCCTCTAAACATAACAAATTTCCTAAATGTTTGTCCTTGAAACGCCTTAACAAATATCCTAGGTTCAAATTATTGATCAACGCTCTATGGATAACTTTTGAATTTATAACCTTACGTTTGGAGAATTCAACATACCTCTCCTCGGCCCTTCCATTGAAAAATTTCTCCGATGCCTCAAGCTCTCTGATGGGTTGATGGCTTTGGTCACTCGCCGCCCCGGTATTCTTCTTGGTGTACCTTTGCTTCGACATTGTGGGTGAATGAGAAATTGGATTGGAAGATCGATTGGGTTTGTGGGTTAGGGTTCTAGATTTTGAATTTAGGGGAATCGTTATGCCGATTTGGCTTATTATACATATATATATATATATATAATTATGTTCCGAGTTCGGATCCTAATCATGTGTTAATATTTATGACATTTTCGTCTTTTGATTTTGGAAGATGACTCGGACGTGAAAAAAAAATAATGCATTGTTTGTTAAAGGGTAATAAATACCCTAATGTTGCCCGCATTTTAAACTTGTTTTCCCTCAAAACACCCCCATCTTCTTCCATTTCTTCCAATTCTTTTCATCTCCAATCCATGTTCCATGTAGAGGTGATTTAAGGTAAGTTTTAAAGCATCCAAACCCTATATTCCTCATCTATACTTCTATTTTGTTCTCATTCCATTTTTCATTTTTTGAAGGAGATGATCAAAACTAGTTGAAATCGACTTGATGGTACACAACATCTTATGGAATTCAAGTTTCCACTTCTTTGAGGTGAAGGTTGGTGTTTTAAAACCCTAGTATTGTTAGTAGTTACACAAATGGTTCCTCAATGGGGGGGAGGGGGAGTTTAAGGGTTTTTTGTTATTTAGCATATTTAGTAGTGTTTCTTTGTGATGACATTGTGATTGTCATTTTTGTTTCATTCCTTATAGTGTAAATATAATGATGGTTCATTCCCGTGCCAAAAATTATATTATATCCATTGAAAAAATGATTAAGGTGGTATATTATTATTATAATATGTATTTTGTAGTTTGAGTCATGATTTAGTGAAAATTTTTTGGATGTAGGTTCAATAATGTCTAGAAAAAGGACTTGTGATGAAATGACGTTCACAACATAACCGCTCCAAAACTTTGGAATTTGGTTGTGATGATGACAATCATAGATCCCACGAGGTTGGGATAGGAAAAACCCATTGTAGAACATTATAATGTAGGATAGCTAGAAAAGAGTTCACCTCATTAGTTTTTAATAAGTCGGGAAAATGTTTGTCCAAAGAGCATGCAAAATGGTCTAGTTGGGTAGCAAAAGTTGGTAGAACGAGGGTGGACATAAAGTACGATAGTTTGCACAAGGTTCCCCAACACTATAAGGAGACCCTATGGATGGAGTGCAAGGTACCATTTTTTGAAAAATTAACTGTTTTTGAAGTTCCCCGCCTTAACTGTCCCATACCCTAGTTCAAAAAATTAATTGTAACTAATTGTACCATACCATTTTTTTACATCCCACTAGAGACCATTCGAAATCGATGCATCGGATATGACATTTCTATAAAAGGCAGTGATGACCATGATGTGCAAAAGTTGGTGAGAGCACAAATACACTTTGTCACAGGACTATGTATTTTCTACGGAGAAGGGTGATCGACCATGGATAACTTACATGCACATTCAACCAGAGAGTTGGGAGATCCATAAGAGAAGGGCTTTGGAGAATGCATCTAATGTTAGTAAAATTATCATTGCTTTGAAAATAATTTAGATATACTTGTCTTTAGTCATGTCTATCATCTAACAAGTGTGCGTATGGTATAAGGCAAGAAAAACAATGCAATGCCAGTTTGAATGTGATTCCCCATCTTTTGAGCAGTGGGATAAGGATTGGCGTCTCTCAAGTATGTTGAAGAACGTCTTAAGATGGTTGTTAAAATGCAATATAGGCGGGGATGACCGAAGAGGAGGCAAGGGGTATGATACAACCAATGGATTTGGAAGACATAGAGGTGTGATCTTTCCCTCAAAGGCTGGCAAAACAAGAAAGGACTATATGAAAAGCCTGGAGAAAAAGAACTAGCGGAACAAGTGGTAAACCCAAACCCTACAGCTATTTTTTGAAATCCTAATAATAGTGTGCACTTTACCAATGATTCATGTTCTAAAATTCATGCATTTCAATGCTTAGGATAAATTGAAGAATGATGTATTGGAAGGGAAATTCATACCCACATTGAAGAAGGACATCCATTATGTTGCTACTAACGAACCCGACCATCTGGTCGTGTTAGGGGAGTGGGTGGGTACTTGAACCAATGTGAGGCATTTGGAATTACTCGGTACTATGGTTGTGCATAGCCATTTTGTGTCCACGCTTTGCAAAAACATGCCCTTAAACAAGAGAAATTAATAGCATAACAAGACATTCTTATTCGGAAGTTGATCCAACACACCAGCCTCGAGCTTCCCGAGAATTTAGATGATTTGACATCCAATTGGACGCCGCCATCAAGAGGATTGCACCATTAACCAAAAGATGTTGAGATCAATCGGGAGGCAATCAATTAAAGTCCGGCCAACGAAGCTGACAACCACGACAAGACCATACTCGCTTGTGGTAAAAAGGTAAACATTTAACATTTATCAAATATTTAATTCAAAGTCTCAAATCAAATTTAACAGATGTAGTTGGTGTCGATTAGAGTTCACTTATTTGCGAGCTATATATAGATCGATGCATAGGTGATAGTCCACTCCATGTATCCGATGGATTTTTGCATTAGTTAATGAAACAACATCATAGAGTACCAATTCCAGAAGGTCAAGAGTCTCTTTAGAGAAGATGTTGGTGAAGAGTGCCATATTACCATTTTCGGACGAAGAATACAAGAATGTTGTAACTGCTCGAGGCATGTTTCTTTTGTGGCAATGTCGACTAATATATGCCAATCCCATAAAGGCTAACTATTTCAAAGTTAAACGTCCGACAACGTTGAAAGCGGTCCAAAGTACACTGAAGGCAGTCAATACTTCACCTAAACCCATTAACGCTACACCCAAACAAGTCTAAAAGGAACCAAAACCGGTTTAAACAACACCGGACAAGATGAGACAACCACTTCAAAGGGCACAAGTCCCGAATGACGCACCTCACTTTGTAAGAGTACTATGCACCTGGCTTCAACCGCATTAACACAAGTCAACTTACTTATTTCTTGGAAACAATGGCGTATTTGGTGCCAAGAGAGACATCACAGTGATGTGGAGTAATTTTGAAGACCTTTGAAAATATGAGCAAGTTAATCAGATGATAATGTCCATATAAATCTTGTGGGTAAAATTTATATTTACACATTAAATTCATGTTTACTATTTCATTTTCTCTAATTGTGTACGACTAATGCAAAACATTTTATAATTTCAAGGTACTTGTACTATATGTACAATCAAAAGAAGGAGTGGGTTGGATACATGTGCCAGGTGATGACTCAAGAGATCGGTTGTACAAACCAAGAGAGAATCAACTATATTCGCAAAAATCTTGGGAGAAAGGATAAGAAAGTATTCATTGTGCCCTACATTGAAATGTTATATTTGGAATCTTCATTATGTTCGACCACATCATTTACGCACTTTAATAAAAGTACACTCTATTTTTGTACAGGGATCATTGGAGATTGATCATCATTCTGGAGTCTGCTATGGAGGACCATAGCGAAGATGACAAAAACAAATTTCAGATGGTCGAAATCAAGGTATAATATGCATAAATTGTTTCATTTTGTCCAAGGAGATAACATTATATTTTTCTATAAATTACTAATTTTGTACAAGAAACAAATGCAAGCATGAGAGTGCGGCTATTATATAATGTTGTACACAATAGAGTGCATAGAGGCCGCAAACTTGGATTTACTTGAGATTGACATGGTAATTGTACATTTGGTTGTAATAGACTTTAGTAGACATCTCATGTCAATAATAATATTTCCAACATACTCGCTATGCAAATAGGTTTTCTCAAAGGCAACATGGCCAGGCCATATTCGAAACAAGATATCAACACTTCTAGGTGTTTGGCTAGGCATCTCATTCTCAACCGCTCACACCTTCTTGCAAACCCTATCTTGGTAGAGTAACACAATTTAGGTGACTAGTTGTGATGTGAAGATTGGAATAGAATTTGATTGATTTCTATTCCTATCTATAGATTATTGCTTAGTTAGCATTTTCTATAGATTTTTGGTAGCTCGTAGAACAATTGCGTGTATCGAATTAAATTTTTGGCTGTTGAAAGAGACCTATTTTGAGCTGGAAAATTAAATGGAAATTTTTTTATGCCATTGGAGCTAATTTTAGTTCTAACCTTGTAACATAAATCCGCTCTTCCAAATCATATGACCGATTTGGTTTCCGAACTCGGAAGTGAAAATTTACCATAACAAAAAAAAGCCACAAAAATTACAAAGGCGGCCCAGAAATGTGACCCAAACATGGAACTGAATTCGTAAATGGAGCAAATTCTTACTTCCGAAAGAGGAACCAATCAAAGGCGGTTCGGTTCCGAACTCGGAATGACACGCTCGGTCAGGTCGAATGCCTAACAAAGGTGGTTATGAACCACTTTCAATTTATGTTACGAGTTCAAAACGTCTGCCAGGGCCAAGGGAGAACATGTAGGTTCCGAGCTCAGAACATGTAGGTTCTGAGCTCGGAACCTATTAAAGGCATTTCCACCGGCCTTTTTAAGGCGGTTCAAAATTGCCTTTAATTTCTATTTTTAAGGCAATTCTAGGAACTGCCTTTGATTGATCGCGATTAAAGGTACCACCAAAGAAGGAACTTTTAATCGATTGCGATCTGGTCTGATAAAATCGCCTTTAATGGCCCATCCCTCAACTAGTGAGGGTAACAAGTAAGTGCTATTGTTTTTTGTTGTTGTTTACAATGTTATTTTAATATATAATAACTTTTATTTGTTTCATAAAATTTTGCATTTGATAATATTCAATGTTTACTTTTTATTCACAGTTTGTAAGTCTTCAGTTTTATTTTCCTACATGTTGATAAGAAACTGTATTTTGTTTTGTTTAAATATTGCATATGTTAACATCCAGAGTATATTTTTTATTTATTATTATGTAAATTTTCTTATCCAAAAATTGTTTGTCTTGAATGTTATTTTAGAAACTGTATTTGTTTGTTTAAATTTTTCATATGTTAATCTTCATCATGTCAGAGTTAAGTATATCATGTATGACTGATCTTTGTGTGTTAGATTTAAACTTGTGTTTTGCATATATTAATTAGTATTCTGAATTTATTAGTAATTTTTTAATCTGTGTATGCTGACACTTTTCATATTTAATTTTTTTAGGTTTGCTAAAGTGTTCTCTACTAGCTGCTATCCTTCGAAGCTTAAATCAGTAATTTCCGTGCTCATTGATGTTGAAGAGATGGGTTTTGGTAGACTTATTAATTTGACATTTCATCTCTCCCATTTGGAATCGTTCCTTGGCTGGTTGACATATTTGATTTTGTGGGCTAATTTCATATTGTTTTATGCTGACTTCATATTGTTCTAGGCTGACTTCATATTTTTTGTTCTAGGTTTGATCGTGTTGGCTGTGTTCAAGAAATATCCAGCTTCGGTACATTATTACCCCTGATGACGTGTTTGGCATATTTTTTATTCATAGGATTTCAAAGAGTCATGTTGGTTTTGTTAAGAATAATATGAGGGATGTGTCAAAGAATGTGGATATTAGGGATAGATAGAGGTCTGAGTTAAATGCTGATAGATATGGTAATATCTCACATGTTAATATGTTTGAGAAGTTGGTTAAACTACGTGGTGGTGTTGATCGTTTTATGAGATATTTTGGTATGCATGTCATGTGTACTTTCTTGGCCCCAAGTACGAGAAATTTAGTTGATTGTAAGCTTGTTGGTACAATAGAGAATGTTGGGACTATTAAGAGTCTTCATTGGTGTGGATTAGTGTTGGATCGTCTATATGAGCGTGTTGGTAGCTTTAAATATGGTTCTAGTAAAAGATACGTGTATTGCGTTGGTGGCTGTGTGTTTGTGTTGTTTGCACATATTTATAAGTTTCCTTTTAGAGGTCAGGCGACTATATTTCCCTTGTACATGCATTGGTCAAACAAATCTTTGTTCCATAGGGCTTATTATCTTGAGAAGATGGGTTATGATAAGGGGGTTAGGGTAGAGGTTAGGTATCCTTTGACCAAGGATGGGAGGCTGAAAGAGAAAAGTAGCTGCCAGTAATCTAAGGAAATTCGTAATGAGAATGTTGGTTATGAGGGGCTGCATACTCCAACTGTTGCATTTGATGGCATTGCTCAAGAGCATGGAATCATTTCGTATCACAATCCAAATAGTGTGATGGACAATGAGGATATTGAGAAAGCTATATTGTAGGTTGTTTTTTCTTGTTTACACTTATTTAAAACTAGTGCATTTTGTTTTACAACTAATGTAGATTTTAGTTAAACTAATGCAGTTTGCAGTTCATGTGTTTTTTAAAACAGTTTCTGATGTTTGGTTGGACTGGCCTTTGTTCTTTTCTCCTAGCCTCTGAATAGGGCATGTCTCATTTTCAAACAAGACATGGAGGTCATTACACAGGTTTTGGTGCAAAATCTTAAGAGGGCAGATTCCAATCCCATTGTGCGACCACAACCGCAACTGCAACAACAACAAGACGGCGGGAATAAGGATCCTGAGCATGTCAAGACCACACAAAAAGTTATGGAAGACCCAAGCACACATGAGTGGGTTAATAGGATTGTTGAAGAATACATGAGGAAAACTCGTTCTTTGATTCCTTCACTCTCTCTTGGGATTGAAGGACTCAATGATCTCTAGCTTTAGCATCTTTGAATTATTTTTGGATGATTTATAATCAGCTTATTTTGTGACTGATTGGTTTATGGGTGATATGTTAAGTGAATTTGAGACGCTGTTTTAAGATTTGTTTCTAAGGTTGAAGGTTGTATGAGACAAATGCATGTTGAATGTTAACAAGTACTATTTGTATGCTTATTAATACCAAGTTTTATTTTCAATTATTTCGTGTGGTTCATTGTGTTGATTTGCTAAGCTTATAGGAAAGCATATGCAATTGATAGGTTGATAAATTATAGGTGTAAGCTAAAGCAATTCATAGGTTAATAAATTACAGTTGTAAGCTAAGTAATTATACATCAATTACTTGATATTTAGTGATTCCATATCACTAAAGATTTGTGAAGTAAAGGTTGGTACTTGGGCAAGCAAAACAAATGCAAGTTATAATTTGATAATTTACAGTTGTAAGCTAAAAAATATAGTATGTTATTCAATGTATTAAAATCTTTTAAGTTGATGAAAATCAAATACAATATGTAGGTAAATAAATGCAACATGTATCCTAAACAATGCTACTTTTTATAGTGTCTTTACATCTGGTGTTTTGTGCCAAATTCAGTAGTTTTCTTCCTTGGTTTTTTCTTTTCCATGCCTGACTTTAGCCTTTCTCCACTTCCTTTTGTCTTCACTTGGGCTGGATCAAGTACCTTAGGGGCACTTGTTATGGTTGAGTTGCATTGGCTACTTTTGGCTGATTATTCAACGACATTGGTCTTTAATGCCAACAAATCTTCTATTCTTGCTAAGCACGTGTCAAACCTCTTCAAGAGTGCTTCTAGCTTCTGAGTTTCCTTTGATTTTTTGAACTAGATTGTAGAATTTGCTGGACATATGATTCCTCCATGAAACTGCACCATTGATGTTTTCTGATAATTGTTTTCCTTGGCCAAGAACCTTGTCACATACTTCTGTTTTGGCCTTTTTGTCCATGTTTTGAGGATGTACTTCTCTGGTTATCTGTGATAGAGTAGAGGTGCAATAAGCTAAGAATTTGAAAGCACGACATACCTGACACCTCATAAAATTTGTAATCGCATTGTACTCCAACTAGCCCATTGTCATTTTTGTACACGATTGTCTCGTATTTAGATTCATCATGTTCTAGGCTAACTTCATATTTTCTTGACGGTGGTTCTGAGAACACTTCCTTGACCTTAGTTTCTATTGCTAGATAAAATTCTTTTGAATCCTTTGTACAATGCAAGTGAGTAAACGTGAGCAGTATGTTTAACCAAAACTATACAGGCCCAGTTGTTGGGAAACAAATGCACACTGTAAATTAACAATTTTGAGTTCTAGGCTAATTAATGTAAACATACCTGCTTTGTTTTAAAATTTTGGCTTTGCTTTTACACATGTATTTTCTTTTTCTGCTTCATTTCTCCTCCACTTTCTGATTATTTGGTTGAAGAGCTCATATAAGTGTGTCAGTGTTGTTGTTTTGTTTGCACTGAAGCATAATGCGTGGCTGGTGATAAAATGCCTACTGAGAAAATATCCTTGCTGAATGTCGTGCTCCATTTTCATGGATATTGTTTAGACGTTGAAACCAGGTGCTACTTTCCAACTTGTAAGTGGTGATCATCGAGGTTCATTTTTCTTCAAATTCTACTGGATCATGATGTCTTTTCACGCATTAGTCTAAATCGCTTTTGAACGGTTCATCTTTCTCTAATCTCCCATAATGATGTATTGCATTCTGTTTTATATGCCATAAGCACAACCTGTGTTTTGTGTTTTGGAAAACCTGGAATTTGTACCAAGAAATGGAAGTTGATTAGTATATGAATTTACAAGTAACTAATTTGTCATATAACATAATTTATACATAATGTAAGCTAACAGGTGCAAAGCTGACATTCCCTACTCAATTTCAGTTCTGTAAGAAATAAAATTTCTAAAGTTACATCATTTTCAGGAAACCTGTTTTCTAAAAAAACAAGTGAAGCTTATAAGCTATTTAATACATACTGTAATGTTAACAGTTGCAATGTCTAACAGACCATATTACGTGTTGAGGTCTATAAGGAACAAATTTTCATAACATACCTCATTTATTGCTTTGTCCATTGTAGGATATTGATCTGTGAATATTGTGACACGTTCCTTCCCTCACCACAAGAAATTGTACCTATTACTTGGCCCCTTTTACCTCGGGTTTTTTTTTCTTAACCCTAAAAAACCGAGGTAAAAAGTTTTCTTTTACCTTGGTTAGTTTATTTTGAAGTAAAAAGTATTATTTACCTTGGTTAAAAAAACTAAGGTAAATAATTGGATTTTTGCTTTAGTTGTATAGAAACCAAGGTAAATAATATTCGTAATCAATGTAAAAAGAAAAACCAATGTATGTGCGACGTCGGTTGGGTTGGTCAGATCATGTAGTATAACTAGATTGTGACATGACCGACCTCGCTAATGATATCATTTTGACCGACTCAAAGTCGATGACCTACAGCGACATTGCCTACGACCAGACTTAGTCAGTGGCGTTGGTTCCAATGACCAAATTCAATCATATAATACCTTAACAATTTATCCCCATTCCGAGTTCCCTCTTTGAAGTTCAAATTTGCATTCTTAGAGGTGGCCAATAGGGTTCTTGATTGTGCTCAAGTACCAAGTAAGTTTCAAAATATCACAAATTTGTAGTTTCATTTTCAAATTAGGTTCTAGGTTAGTTTATTTCATATGAGAGGATATGCTTAAGTATGGGTTGATTGAAATTAGGCATTTCATTGTACATGGGTTTTGGTATTTATATATGTGTATGTTAATGTAATCAATGTTTTCATTAGCATTTATATATATATAGATATAATTTGTGTATGCATGTCGTGGAATGAATGTAAGTGGATGTATTTTTTGCTAAGATTGGTTCAGAAAGAGTGTGTACTTATTATTGTACTGTAGGGATGTCTATGGATAAAACTCATTGTTTCGATGAAGATCGAACAAGCAATGGGTATCAATCTTTTGTACCCAACTTCATTGAATATACATTTGCAAATGCCGCAAAGGAAAATTTGTCTTACATATAGTGTCCTTGCAAGAAGTGTCAGAACACTGCTATTCATGAACAAGAAATTTCTTTGAAGGAAAACTTATTTATATACGGTTGTTATCCAACATGCAAATTTTGGTTTTGGCATGGGGAGAATGTGGATAGCATACTTGAAATGAAGGAGAGTCCGAGAAGGATGACAGGATGGATGAGTTGGTTGAGAAGATCGTCAAGAATTACAATGGAGATCCTAAAAGAATTTTAGAACTCCACGAGTATAAAGAGACACTTCTATACGATGGAAGCCTCGAAGGAAATGACTATATTGAAGGCTACGTTATAGTTGATGAATGTCAAAGCTAATTATTCCTATAGTGATGTCGGTTTATTTGCTTTGTTGAAAACATTGAAAGAAATGCTTCTGGTTGGCAATGGACTACCTGAAATGGTATATGAGTAAAACAAGGTACTATGTCTGATGGGCTTAGATTATGAAAAGATAATGCTTGTTAGAACAATTGTATCTTGTATAGGGGAGAGCACTTGCATGTGCTGGATTTCCCTAAATGCAATGCTCTAAGGTTCAAATTGAAAGAGGTTGAAGTTGTTGGAGAAATTGTTAATCGAAGAATGAAGAAGGTTCATATCAAGGCTATTTGGTATCTACCTACTATACCTCGTTTAAAAAGATTGTTTGGAAATCCTGAGGATCAAAAGAATTTGAGTTGACATGCAGATCGGACAGTGGTTTATACTGAGGTGATTAGTCATCTAGTTAATGGTGATCAGTGGAAGGAGATAGATCCTACCCTTTCAGACTTTGGGAATGAGCCACGTAACCTGAGGCTTGGTTTGTACACCGATGGAATAAAAACATTTGGTAATATGAGCAGCAAGCATAGTTCTTGGCTGGTGATGGTAATGATTTACAACCTCCCCCCCTTGTTATGCGTCATTTCTAATAATCTCCCGTCCGAGACAACTGGGAAACAATATCGATGTCTACCTAGCCCCCTTGGTGGATGACTTGAAAAGGTCGTGGCATCCTAGGATTACAATGTATGATGGATTTCGAAAGGAGGATTTTAATTTTAGAGTGATGTTGTTCTGCACTGTTAATAACTTTCCCGCTTATGGGAACCTTTCTAGCTATTCTGTAAAAGAACACAAGGTCTTCCCAATTTGTTTAGATGGCACAAATTATTATTAGTTGACGTATGGAAGCAAGACTATGTTGCTTGGTCACCGAGATGGCTTCAAAAAACTCATCGATGGAGGAATAAATGTGATGAATTCAGTGGAAAGGTAGAGTTATCGCCCCCTCTTCTTGTATTAATAGGTACGTCAATCTGGGACATGTTGTGATATTTTTGTAATGACTTTGGGAAGAGGAACAGGAAGCCAAAGGTAGATGGTAGTTGGAGGAAGCGTTCCATATTTTTCAAACTACCGTATTGGGAGAAAATTGATGTCTGACACTGTTTAGACATGATGCATATTGAAAAGAATGTATGTGACCGTTTGGTTGGTACATTGTTGAATATCCCGGGTAAGACAAAGGATGGCGTGAAGTCAAGGAAGGATATGGTTGAAATGGGAATTAAACCTGATTTGGCCCCACAGGTGTGGGGGACGAAGACATACTTGCCGGAAGCTTGTTACTTACTTTTAAAAGCAGAAAAAGAGTTGATATGTTCTAGTCTGAAAGGAATGGATGTTCTGACGAGCTACTCATCTCGGGTTAGCAATCTAGTGTCCTATGAGGGATTGAGATTGGGGAGTAAGAAATCTCACGACTCACACTTTTTTATTCAATAATTTCTCCCGGTTGCGATTAGATCCATCTTGCCAACTCACGGTAGAAAGTGCATTACCCGGTTGTGTCGCTTTTTCAAAGAATTTTTTTGTAAAGAGATCAAGTGTGGAAAATTGGCGAAACTACATGAGGAAATTGTTATTGTGTCGTGCGAGTTGGAGATGTATTTCCCCCCTCCATTCTTTGACATAATGGTGCACTTGTTGGTTCACGTTGTATGGGAAATATTGATTTGTGGCCATGTTTACCTTTGCTGGTAAACCCATAACGAGTTGATGAAAGTACATTTATATGCCTTGCACAATTCAAATGTGGTTATGCACATGGTCTCAATCAAAGAGAGGCACCTCGGTTGGTTGGAGAAACAAATACTTTCTGAACACAACCACACCTCCATTGATTGGTTACGGCAAATTGTAGTTGGAGAAAGTTACGGGGAAACATTGAATTGGTTAGCCTTAATAGCCCCTGCTATAGCTATTTGTTTCACTGGCTATGACATGAATGATTTTACCTTCTCATCCCTTGAATGAGACACACACACACCTCAACACAAAATAGTGGCATTTTTCATAGTTGCAAAAGCATTACATGTCAGCAGCTCAAAGGATAAGAATCCAGTGTACGGGAACATGTCGTACTATGGCGTGATTGAAGAAATTTGGGAACTGGTCTATACAAGTTTCAGGGTCCTAATTTTCAAATGCAAATGGGTTGACAACAATGCGGGTGTGTTGATTGATGAGCTAGGTTTTACAGTCATTGACTTGAGCAAGACATGTTCTACTAGCGATTCATACATCCTAGCATCATAAGCTATAGAGGTGTTTTATGTAGATGATCCTTGCGATTCTAGTAAATCAGTGGTCATTGAAGGGAAAATCCAATTTGTGGGGGAGGTTAGTCCATCCTTATTGTCAGAGATTATTCCTCATGCACCACCCATTGGCAGTGATGTCAGCCAGGAAGAGATAGTTGGTGTGGAGCTAGCATTGAGGAGAGACAACGAGGAAGGTGTTTGGATTTAGTGGCATCCAAAATCAAAGAAGAATAAACAGAATACTTAGATTTGTTCCCATTATGTAGTTTCTAAACATTTCATTATACCATTCTCTTTTGATTATAAATTTGAAAAGGAGATAATAATGTTGTATAATTGCTAACCATTTGGCAATTCAATTTCGGATCGAATCACATAAGAAAGGGGTTTGGGGATGTAACAGACGACACCGCACAACTACTCGTCATAATAATCGGTTAGAATGAGCACTCTAGCATATAATTGCTACCAAAATAAATCTCCACAACAGTAGACAACATTCATAAAATTCTTTCCATCAACCAACTTAACATAAAATCACATCAGAGCTTGTTTTTGGGCATCCTGGGTTGTTGATCATCCTCCGTTTCAGTCTCATTGCCCTTCTCATACTTGCCTGACCCCGGTCCGAAGATGGAATCCGTTGCCTCATTATCAGTGTCCAATGCGTCGTCATTTGGGTTCTCTACCACCAATTCGTTTTCATTTTCTACTGGCCCCCTCCTGCAGTCCCAGGGTTTAAGAATGGCCCTCACATCTTCCAACTTCGCCATCATCCTCATCTGGTTTCACTCCAAACATAGCATATTAACCTGCACCTGCTCCATGTCCTTCAGGAGGATGCTCTAGGAACTGCGTCTCAGCCCTAAAGCTACAAAAATAATGTCCAAGACTTTATAATTAGTTAATTTGATAAACTCTAGTTACGAATTGAAAAAAAAAATTCATACAGGAAGTTTCAGGGGCTGATTGAGTTCCCTCTTAGCCAGGGGTGGCAGCCGGATCAAGATCACCCTTGGAGATGTTGCGATGAACCCACACACCCATCTCCTAATGCTAATTATTTTGGCCAAAATAGTTCTCATCATAGTATCTTGGGGAGATCTTCTGAGGGGGCTGGATGCAAACACTCTATTTCTCCAAGAGGGCAGTTATCATATTTCCGTAAGGAGGGTCCTTTTCTTATTGGATTCAGCCTTTGTGTGCATCTCCTAGATGATTGTGTAACTGGGGTAAACAATATTTTTCTCGCATATGTGCCACTAGAGGATAGGGCCGTTGATCGTAGGTTTAAAAGGATGGCCAGCTGGTATAAGGCAGTGGCATTATCTTCTCCTCAAGCTTAAGAACATCAATCTTTATTTCTCTCAGTTTGAAACTCTGGTTGCCTACTTTCAGATTTAAGTACTTTTTGACCATCCCATTGGGATCGAGGGCCCCTGACTCATCATCTTCAGCAACCCTATTAGGCCAATTTTCACTACAATAGACTTGGAGCCTATCTACCGGGTTTTTAGGATCTTGACCAATTGTGCACCCAATAGCCTCATTCACTACCTCACTTGTCAATACCATATCAATGCCATTAACTCAATTTTTTTACTCCGGATACTGAGATAAGTGAAATTGTTGTAGAACTCTCTGATCTCGTTCTCATAAGTGGGCTTGTCTAAGTAAATCATCCCCTACATTCCTGATGTTTGAATGCCTCCAGGAATACATTAAGGTGGAGCCACTGCACATCACGTGGCTTCATGCTTCTCACCTCCTCCAATTTCCTCTGCATCATAATATTAGTGTAGAGTAACTCGTTTTCCTCCAAGAAAAATCATTTATTATCAAAGGTTGGTGGTGGAGAGGCTGCATTCACCTTCTTTGAATGAGACGTACCCACTTCGCCGTCCTTTACCAGGGTCCTTTGAGCTGTACTTTTGACTGGCATCTGATGGACAACAATTTAAACAATACTCATTGATGTGATAAACTTATTTGATGTTGAATGATATGTCATGAACGATCTCGCTGACATGTCGATAACAATTTGGAAGACATGATTTACCGCTACGAGTTTGCTCATTCAACAACATTCATCAAATTTTGAATGTGCGACCTCGCATAGCAGTTCGGTATGCACGAATTGCTAGCGGTTTGTGAGTATGTTCGGTATGTTCAACCTTGCATAGTAGTTCAGTATGTTGAGCTTCTCTATCTAGTTTGTGAGTAAGCTCCAAGAAGGGGAGTAAGTCGTGCCGGCAACATTAAATAAACTTCGTTTTGATCATCCAGATCGTCATTTGTTACTTTTGGTCGAGGTTATCTCAATTTGATTTCTATTGTTATTTTTCCATTGTTTTAATTTGTTTTATTGCTATCACGGTTGTGTTTTCATAGATTTTGCAGCAAAATAGGTCGAGCATTGGAGAATTGGCGATAATTTTGGAATGGAAAAATTGGCCTTGTAAAAAAATTTAAAAAATTCAGAAGGTGAGCAGGGGAGCTGGCCATGGTAAGCTGGGAGCTATACCGCCCGTGTGGTCAAGCTCCCACCTGCGCGACATGCTCGGGAAAAATCTTAGCTGGAGCTGAGGGGCGCACCACATGCGTGAAAAGGAGCTATCCGTGCAACATGCACGGGCAAACATCTGAACTTGAGCTGGGAGGCCTGCCGCGCGAGCGAGGAAATGCCTGCCCACGCGACTCGCGCGGTCATTATTCACAGAGGCCAGCTTTTTCTCTTCTTCCTATTTTCTTCTCTTCTCCATTTCCTTCTTCTCCATTTCCTTTCTTCTCTATTTCCTCTCTTCTCTATTTCAAGAACTCTCTTAACAACTCATTTCTATCTTCCAAATTTCACCATTTCTAGCCAACATCCATCCTTTCCACCAACATTCCACACTTACCAACCATCTTACACTTCTCTCTACTCATTAAATCCATACTTCAACCCATTAAATCTTCAAATCCCTAACTTTTTTGGGATTTTTGTTCTTGGCTTGAATTGGTCACTTGGGAAGCAACGAACTGCTTGGTCTCACTTGAAAATGTGTTCTCCCTAGTCATCCTTTTCACAATCGTGGTAAATTTACATCTCCTACAAATTTCCATTGTGATTGGTGTAGAATTGTTTCAAGAATTTTGTGCTTATCTTGTGGGTGGTTTGAGGATTGGAGTATTGCTGCTTAGTTAATTTGAGGTGTTAGGATATTTGGGGTGATGTGCTAATATTGTCAATTGGTTGTTGAATTCTTGGAGCTATTTTGTTCTTGGAACTTGGTGGAATTTTGTTCTTAACCACTAGGAGTACTTTTGTGAAGAATTATTTGTGGTGGTGAATGGTATTGTGAAGCACAGCTTGTTGTGGTGAGTGATTGCTTTGGAACCTTGTTTCTTGTGGTGTTTGGTGTATTGTGATGAGAACTCATGGCCCAAAAAAATCAACCCAAGCATGATGGTGCAAGTTCCTCCGCACCCCTAGGCATTTCACGGGGAAGTATATGGGGTTAAAGCGCATTACATGCAAGTTTGCAAGAAGGTGGGATTTGCTTGTTGGCAGGCCTATTCAAGAAACAAAATTTTGTTATGGTGAAGCTATGTATGTGCTTGGGCTAAGACAGCCGGAGAAAATTTTTCTATCCAAGGTGGGGTTGGGACATTTCATTGCTAAACACTCTCCAACATACGAGAGGTACACACTAGAGTTCTTAGCTACTGTAGAAAACCACCAAGGCTGGGTGGATCAGGATGGCAAATGTGTACCATATATCACCTTCCACTTGAATGATGTGAACCATGAAGTGATCTACACCGAGTTGAAGATGGCTTTCGGGTATGACTATGAGTACAATAGAGGGTATGAAACCATTCATGCTTATAAGGATGCCAAATTTTAGTATATCATAACCAAGAGGGCCCAGACGGGAAAAGATACGAGCTCCTCGATTTTACACCCCGCATTATGATACACTCACCATCTATTGGCCTTAACCTTTTTTTCAATGGTGAGCTAACACATGCCCCTGTCGAAGACATTAAGTCTCTGTGGTCAATGAAAAGAGCCAGTGTCGGGCACCTGGATTGGGTAAATGTTTGGGTAACAAAATGTTGTACAAAAACCACCAAATTAGATCGAAGAGGTGAACTATACATGGGTGGTATGTTTATGATATTAGCCGAACATTTGAACATCTAAGCATCGGAGGGTCTTCCGAGACTAGGCCTACTGGACTCTTACTTTCTCTCATGCAAGAGGCTATCTGAATTGAACATACTAGCAATCACAGATGATTTTGGATATATTTGGATATATGGGAGAAAAGTGAAGTTCATGGATCTTGGTAACCCAAAGAAGACAAACCTTAAGGAGGACACCTCAGTGGAAGCATTGTGCATCGAGCCAGACTTGGCATACAAGACTGCTTTTGAGATGGAATTGAACCGCTATTCCGCGGCCACTTCACGTGTAGTTGGTATTCATACCAACACACCTTCACCTAAAAATTCCTATCAAGATTTTCTTCATGAGATGCATGGCCTTCTAAAGGACAAAAATGCCTTATATTGAGCCCAAGTGGAATATAATGTTCATGTCAAGTGGCAAAGAACCGCCATGGCAGATGACATTGAATACCTTCTAATGCGAATTCACCACTTGACCGGTGGTGAATCCATAGTATTCCCTAGCAATGAAGAAACTCGGAGGAGATTCCATGCGGAGGAAGATGCTTGGGAGGTCCAATACCGGCAACAATCTTTGGGGGAGTCATCGCATTAATAGTTGTAAGTTGTTTTACGTTTGCCCTTATACTTGAAACTTGTTGCCTTAGGTGTTTTACATTGAGGGAAATGTATGATTTTGAGTGTGGGGAGGGGGGTTTAATGATTGATATGTATATAATTAGCTACTTTTGATTGGAAAACACAAGAGAAAAAATAGAAAATGAAAAAGAACAAAATAAGAAGAATCCCACTAGGTAAACAAATCCAAAAGGGTGACCTAGGTAAAAATGAGAGGCTAAATGTGGGGAAAAGGTGAGATATGAGCCAAAGAAACATGATGTGTGGCTAGGATGAAAACCTGAAAGGGCTCCTAGGTAAAATGAGAGAAAGAGAGAAAAAGGAAAAAATTTATGTGTTCACTCATTTGTCGGCATTGGAGTCATAAGGTTGCAGTGGCCATATGGATGGGTTAGGTAGCTTGACATCTTGAGACCTCTTGGGATTGGAAAATTTAGCGGGGAAAACGAAGTAAGTTATGAAATTCTTGATTGTTGATATACTTCATTTATAGGATGATATAATTGTATAAAGTGGAGTGTGTGTTTGAACTTTATGTATGCTTTTAGTTTCACCTTGTACCATTGGATTTGGGATTGTCAATTTGGGATTTGGAGATGTTTTTGGGATATCATTGAATTGATAGGTTGATATGGTTTGGGTAGATTTAGGAATGGGGTTCTTGGCAACTTCTCATTTGATCTTAACGTTGGGATGTGTGATATTGAGAGTTTTGTGGGGTATTGACTTTGGGGAATAGTAGTTAGGATGTGGATACGTCAATTCCTTCGTGCGCTTGGATCTTTTCCTACTCGAGGCCAAGTAAGGTTCAAGTACGGGGAGGTTTGATGTGTCCATTTTATGTGCATATTTTAGTACTTTTGGGGATCACTTTTGTGCTCTTTTATTATCAATAGCTTGTGCTTTACCTTGAAATTATCTTAGGAGAGGTAATAGCGACTTTATGCTCTTTTACCTTTTTCCAAGTGGATTTTGTGTGACAAAGGAAGAACATCGAGACTTGAAGATCGAAAACCATTGATGATAACCTTTTGAAGACTTTGAATATTTGAAAACTAGCTTTGAAGATAGAAGACAAAAAGAGTCGAGGATTTGAAAGCAAGGCGGCACAAGGGTGAAAATGGGCAACCCGCCCAGGCGAGTCCATTCCCGCCCGGGCGGGATCGTGCTACACTTTTTCTTTTTGCTTTTCTTTTCCTCCCTCTTGTACTATAAAAGGAATTTTTGGCCACCCACTTCATATCCACTTCATCTTTCCCGAAGTTCCTGATCTCCCAACCCTAGTTCCCCATTTTCTTTCATATTTTCCCTCTTTGTTTATGTATGAATTCATCCATGAAGGTTGGTAAGATTTGTATTAGCTAAACTAGTTCTTGGGAGCAATTGATTGAAACTTCCAAACTTATGTAGTAAGATTCTATATTTTCTCATTTATGAACATTTATTGGAGAGCATTTATTATGTCATTAATGTTGTATTTTGCCTCATTTATACCATGGGTTGTTTGAGTATATGAAAATTTTGTATTATTGAAGTGTTAGGGTGTTAGGAAAGTTGCAAATTTCTTATCTTATTTGACATGAAATCCAAAAGCATGGATTTAGAACTTCTTGTGTATAATGTGTGGTGATTCTTGCTAGATGAGTATGTTAATGTGGATTGTTCTCATGTTATCCCACAGATGGAAAGAAAGGTTGAACCTGAAATGTGGTTTGTTCTAGGTTTAACCTAATAAATGCTTTGTTCCATTAAATGACTATGTCTTTAGTAGAAGGCTTGTTGTTATCAAACCTATGGTCCTTTGGGTGAAATGTCATTGATGTTACATCTATGGTGTTGTTTTCCTAGGGTGATCATCAATGAGGTTTGCAAATGGTCGTTGCTTATCTTTGCAAACTACTATTAAGTAGGAATGAATGTTGAATGAGTGAATGAATCAATGAGCTATAGGAAGTTTGGAAGTGGAAGTCGATTTCCCCCAAGGCTCCGTTAATTGTTGTTTTAATCATCTATTTAGTGGTTGTTGCATGATTAGAATAGTTCTCTTGCTTTGCTAATTGTTGTCTTTCAATTTTATAGCTTAGGACCAAAAACCAACCAAACCCCCCTTTTTACATGCTTTTATATGTAACTATATATGCTTATATCTAGTATATTTCTCCTATATATGTTTAAACACTTGGAAAGATCCATCTTCTCGTGGACAACCCCGACTTGCCATTATCTACTTAATTGTAGATAGGGAGCATTAGGGCTTAAAAATATAACTTTGAGAAGTACGACGATGACCTCCCTAAGAGTTTAATTGGTACTCTGGTTAACATTCCAGGTAAGATGAAGGATAGCTTGAATGCATAGAACAACCTAGTTGAGCTTGGTATAAGAGTTGATTTACCTCCTGAGGTGAAAGCTAAACGGACATACCTAACACCATCCCCTTACAATCTTTCTATCAGCGAGAGGAGGTCAGCCTGTGAGTGCATTGGGGGAGTCAAGGTATCATCTGGCTACTTTTCCAATGTAAGTCGGTTTGTGAACGATGAATTACGTCTTAATGCGTTGAAATCGCATGATTGTCACGTGTTGACGCAACAAATCTTGCATGTGGCTATCCGTGGGGCCTTGTAGAACGAGATGAGATATTGCATCATGCACATGTGTTTCTTTTTCAACTCCATTTTCCATAAGAATATTAGCATAAAATAGCTAGATGAGCTGGAGTGCGAGGGGACACTTGTTCTTTGTTTGTTTGAGAAGTATTTTCCCCCGATATTTTTTGATATTATAGTCCATCTTATAGTCCACATCATAAGGGATATTAGAATATGTGGTCCCATTCGGATGCATTGGATGTACCCGTTTGAGCAACATTTGGGGGTCTTCAAGGGTTATGTACACAATTGATCCTGACCAGATGCTAGTATTGTCCAGAGGTATGTCATGGGGGAGATCATTGAGTATTGCACTTCAAATTTTCCTGGGAAAACGATAGTTGGAATTACCAAGCATGTCCACGGTGGCAGGAAGAATGGTATCCCACGTTCAAAAGGTATGCTATACACACCATTTAATGTTGAGTTGATGAAAGTCCATTTTTATGTTTTGCGTAACAGTAGTGAGCAGCTATTTATGTTGATGAGCACGTGTCAATGTTGTAAGAACTGTATCCTAAATAGCCATCGAACCAATTGTAACTTGAGCATTCTGCAATGTTTATTAAATGGTTTTATAATCGATGTAATGTAAAGGGGATGCCGTAAAAACTTTAGCCATTTACAAGAACACCGGGTCGCACAGTTAAGAGATACCAGGACTATGATATCAATGGATACATTTTTTTGAACGCTTTCAAGGATAGCAAAAGAAAAACTCAGAATAGCTAGTTTTTTGGAATCTGAATCCATGTGGCAGTCGAGCAAGAGAGACAAAAAACCAATCATGGCCGTGACAGCATTTTATGGGGTCATCAAGGAGATTTGGGAGTTGGATTATGTGGAGTTTAAAGTGGTAGTTTTGAAGTGTCGTTGGGTTGAAAATGGTGTTGGGGTACGTACCAAGATGCCCATGGGTTTTACATTAGTTTACTTGAATCGTGTGGGATACAAGAATGACAAGTTCATCTTAGTGGCTCAAGCTCGCCAGGTATTCGACATCAGAGACCCAAGAAATGATAAGTGGCAAGTTGTACTCCACGGTAAGAAGTACTTTTTTATGATGAAATTAATGTCAAATCTGATATTGCAGAGTTTCCGTTTGCTTTCCCTAGTTTTGGTGACATTGGTGGACCATCTATAATTAGGCAATCACATTGGGATGGATTGTGGGTGGACGAGAATGGAAAAAATGTGAGTGGTGATGTTGTCTTGAAGAGGAAGAGATGGGGTGTTCCATTAATATTTTGCTCACACCGTTTAATTTGGCCGGGAGAGTATTTTTTAAGGAATTATTTACCTATGTTTGAAAATAGTATTTTCCTCAAGTAATTTTCAGAAAAAATAAAAATGTATAGATATTCATAGCACCGGAAAAATGTTAAATACCAGTGATATTGACTTAGGAACCTACTCTGTTTTGAGGCAGAGTACTTGAAAACAGAGTTTAAGCACTGGTAAGGTACTGGTGCTCAACACTTAGTCTGAAATTTTGTCAGTTGCTCGTTGGTCCCGTTCTGAATAACAAAAATAAATTCCCACGCAGTTGCGTGGGGCTGTGTTGATGTTTAGCACTAGTCGTTTCTAGTACCGGTGCCCAACACTTAGTCTAAAATTTTGTTAGTTACTCTCTGGTCCCATTCTAAATAACAAAAATAAATTCCAAAGTAGCTGTGTGGGACTGCGTTGATATTTAGCACTGGTAGTTTCTAGTATTAATATTGAACACTTAGACTGAAATTTCGTCAGTTGCTCTCTGGTCTTGTTCTGAATAACAAAAATTATTTCCCTTGTAGCTGCGTGGTGCTGCGTTGATATTTAGCACAAGTAGTTTTTAGTACCGGTGCTAGAAAATTATGCAATAATCAAACTACCCCCCGCCCCCCCCCCCCCCCCGGGTTATTTTACCTTACATTCATAACCACCACTTCACATCTTCTTTGAGAAAACCCTATATCCTTTCCAGAAGGCGAAACAACTTCATAAAGGTACTATTCTCTCACTCAAACCACTGCAGTGAAGTGGAAATCTATTACTTCTATGAATGAATCCTTGTTTTATCTACGTTTTATTTCAAGAGTGTGGAAATTCCAAAAACAATGATCATTTAGGATTGTTATGTGTGAAATATTTTTTTGCAATTACTTTTATTATATAATCAATGTGATGCTATCCTTGTTGTTTCCATTACAAATGACCAACTTCGTAATTAGATTATTGTTGAAATTGAGGAAAATTGACAATGCAAATAAAGTGTTCGATAAAATGCCTCTATGACCATGTACAGGATGACCCCTAAATCCAAGGCGGTGGAAAGATAGTGTCGGACGAGGCAAGACTGTTGGCCCAAAGTTACAGAACAAGGAAGCATTATCCGGATCGTAGAATTGAAGCAAAACCACCCTTTCAAGAAACTATTCATAAATTGGGTTGGGAAATGCTTTGTGCTACACCTCCTGCATTCAACTTGACCGTAGTTGCAGAGTTCTACAAAAATTTGAGGTGTGGATTGGGTACGAAAAAGGTTTTGTGTCGTGGAAAATATGTAACCCTCACCCCCAAGCCATCAATTAACTGTATGGATTGTTCAATATAGAAAATGATGGGGATAAGATGTTGGCACTAACCAATGAGGATAATGATTTGAATGATGATACATGGAAGACAATGTTTAAGTGCATTGCAACTGAAGTAGCCAATGTGGATGCTCCCGTGTTTCCTGGGTAGACAAATATTCATAAGAAAATACTAACTCCGAAAATGAACGCTAGTATCACTTTGTGCCCTCCCGTATCGACCCATTCATGGTTAACACTGAAGTGCACAAGATGAGGATAATCAAATTGTATGCCATCAAAAAGAAACTTTGATGGAATGTAAGAGAGGGAATACATTAGGCCCTTACCGAGGACAAGGAGAAGTCTGGCTCGTATGGTTTTAACAGTTTGATTTCTTCACTTTGTGCATTTGCAGGTGTGCCTAACTATTAGAATGACACATTGGGTCATCCTATGAAATGAACTGCTATAGAATCATTCTACAAGAATGTTGCTCCTACCTCCAAACCGTCAATTGAATCTCGTGTCGCTGCACTCGAGAGTGCGGTTGAAACTCTGTTGGTTGATTACAAACACCAGAGTAGATGGTGTGACCACATGGGGAAATTAATGAGCTACCAATTTCCTAAATCTGTAAGGCGGTCGGTCCTTTCCCATCCTGTGATTGGCACAATGCAGCTGGCAGCGAGGAAGTGGAACCATTCTCGCATTATTATTCCTGAAATGTTCTAATTGTGAAAGGTTTCAAATTTAAAATTACATTTGGTGTTGTAGTAATAATTTGATTGATAGACACACGAATGATGACAATATATATTTTTATTTCAGCAAGTTTTTCTAATGTTCTTGACAAAATTATAGTGACGCAATGCACCCGCACACAGCTACCTTATTGGTTTATAGCACCGGTACATTACGCTATAGGCATTGGTATGGACGGTTTGAGCTACCATCTTATCATGAATTGTAATACAATGGCATATTTTATTAATGTTAAAAATAATCTAAATTTTGATACATAACTAAATACCATATATAATTGTGATTACCAAGATTTACATGTTTTGAAGTTGTGGGAACACAATAAAAAATATTTGGGGCTATTTCATAATTTTACAGGACTATTCCTATCTCGCAAAAGACTATTCCTATTTCAATGTTGCAAAAGTATATTTTCCCAACATTGAATTTTGTTTCTTCATATCCAATTTTGTATTCCGACAATTCCAACTTTCTTGGAGGGACTAAATTGCAAAATGTTTACTCATAACTCCAAATTGAAATCCACTCGAACACCATCGTACATCTACACTCCCTAGTGTGTTTTACAATCACTTATGTAATTCAAAGTTAGTTAGAGGATTGTAACAAGTCTCTATAAAAGTTCCCGAATTGTCAAAGTAAACACTAGCTAAGCACATGTGGCTTACTCTACATTATACACTAGCGCTTTCTATCATGTCCCAATGGTGTAACAATTACTTTAATCATTCGTTTTTATCCAATGAAGTGAAATATCATGGGTGTTTGAGGCGGGCAAGTTAGCATAATTGGGGCATTTAGTTGGAGAGCCTTTTTTCAAACAAATTAAAATTCACCCTCGCAAAAGACTATTCCTATTTCAATGTTGCAAATGTATATTTTCCCAACATTGAATTTTGTTTCTTCATCACCAATTTTGTATTTCGACAATTTCAACTTTCTTTGAGGGACTAAATTGCAAAATGTTTACTTTGAATTCCAAATTGAAATCCACTCGAACACCATCGTACATCTACACTCCCTAGTGTGTTTTAAAATCACTTATGTAATTCAAAGTCAGTTAGAGGATTGTAACAAGTCTCTATAAAAGTTCCCGAATTGTCAAAATAAACACTAGTTAAGCACATGTGGCTTACTCTACATCATACACTAGCGTTTTCTATTATGTGCTAGTGGTGTAACAATTATTTTAATCATTCATTTTTATCCAATGAAATGAAATCTAATGGGTGTTTGAGGTGGGAAAGTTAGCGTAATTGGGGTATTTGGTTGGAGGGCCTTTTTTCAAACAAATTAAAATTCACCCTCGAACCTACATCCGGTGACGAGGTATCTTTTGTACCTACTTGCAGGCATGCCATAAATTTATTTGATATTCATCAACGTGTATTACGTGGTCATTAGGGTTTTAAAAAAATGTTTGGGCGCTATTGTAATTTTACTATAGTATATAATTCGCTATCGCTGGAATCTCAAATTCACATGTACACCATCAAATTCATGGTTTTACAATCTTAATTTAACAATACTTCGGTTAATTTTAAAAAAAAAAGACTTATTCTAAATAGGTTGGGGGTATAAAACATAAATAATCAAAAGTTGTAGGTTTTTTAGAACCAGTAAGACCATACTTTACTGGTGCTCATTTTTTTGCGGGAAATGAAAATGATTTGAAAACTTCAAACTGGGTAGGTGGGAAAATTGAATTTTTGTGAGCGTCGGTACGATGATGTTTAGGCACCGGTTTTATATACTGATGCTCAAACAATGTATTGCAATTGGGGTTGTTTAATCATGATTGTTAATAGCTATGTCAAAAACTTGTTGATTTTGTTCATGTTTTATGCATTTTGTGATCGAAGCTTGATTATGGCAATAGGGTTCAGCTTAATTCTTGATATAGTTTTGGATTAGTGGTTTTGATTAGGTTAGAGGAAGTTTATTTGTTGGTTATTAGTTATGTTCAATGCTTGGGAATGGATTATGGGACTCAGTTGCTCTCTGAACCTAGTTTGTACTTTCTCCATTTTGATCATTAGTGTTTGATTGTGTCAATAGGGTTGTGTCAATAGGGTTCAGCTTGATTTTTGGTATAGTTTCTTACAAGTGGTTTTGATAAGGCTAATGGGAGTTATTTTGGTCAAAAGTTTTGAACTTTGTTTGTATTTTCCGCTTTTCTGTGCTTGATGGAATCAAAAGTGTTCAGCTTGATTCCTGAATTCTGGTCTGATAAGTGGTTTTGATAATGTTAATGCATTTTGATCACTGGTGCTTGATTATGTCCAAAGGGTTCTACTTGATTCTTGATGTAGTCTATGGTTATTGATTTTTTTAGTTTTTACTGTATTTTAATCATCGGTGCTTGAATGTGTCAAAATCAGCTTCATTCTTGATATAATTTCTTATTAGTGGTTTTGATTAGATTAGTGGAAGTTAATTTTGTCAAAAGTTTTGAACTTTGTTTATATTTTTTGCATTAGATGCCTCCCAAGGGTAAGAAAGTGGCTAAAAGAGGGAGTAAGAGAAAGAAGGGACAGACAGCTGTGGGAAATGTTGTGTATGAGAAAGAGCCAACCACGCCCCCCGCTGCTCTAGATGAGACTAAGACCACCGGTCCAGTACAATTACAGATTGAGGAGCCCAGAGCCACAGTCGAAGAGAATCCCTAGAACGAACAGCTCCCAGCATCGATTGGTGATGAAGTAGAGACTCCATCCTCCGAACTGGGGACATCCAATAAGCGAGGGACAGGTGATATTTCCAAGGCAGAAGGGGAAGCATGGAAAAGCCTTTGACAAGTTTTTTTTTTTTTTAATTTAAACCATCCAAAGGATGGGGGGAATTTTATTTGGCTCCCCGGGCCGGAAGAACTGGCATAAGCCTAAAAGTGTATATAGGTTTACAAAATTCATCAATGTGATGATCTTCTGGCAAAACAAATGAAAGTCTAGTGAGATAATTCCTACAGATTGCTACCAAATGTAATCCATAAACATGTCGGCGAATCACCAAAGCGAGACTCCTATTAGTCCGTGGAAAACATTAGGAGAGAATCTGCAGGAAAAGCAGCAATATAGAGTGTAGCAGTCCTGGTGTATCAGTCCTGGATAGAGGTGTAGCAGCAAGAGCTTCGAGCTGTGAAGTTGAAGTTGAGGTAGGTGTTCGTTCTTGAGTTGCATCGCGGTTGAAATCCCAGATCCCACAGCAGACCTGCAAAGGAAAAAGAAACACAGTAGATTCCATTCCACAATGAAAAGAATACTTTATGTAGTCAAAATAGTATTAACATGTGAGATTAAGAGAAGAAAGAGTTAATTATCATCTCCTGATCTTGAGCCTATTCTTACTGAGGGAATTCCTAATCTATCAAGGCAGATGAGACCTCTAAGCACAGTTGGAGCCAAAAGGAGATCGAGGTTCCCTTGGATATTGTTCTGTAATGAGAATTTAGCCAGATAATCAGCTACATTATTGGCTTCCCTGTGTATGTGAGAGATTGGAAATTTCATATGATGAGTGTGGAGAGCACTGCAGATGGAGAAGTTCCTCCATGGAGCTTTCGATGGATTGTGGATACCTCTTACAGCATTTAAACAATCAGTTTCCAATTCACAGTTAGCAATTCCTAGTTCATATCCTATTTCATACCCATCCTGAATTGCTACAAGTTCTGCATCAAAAGGTGTTGGTGACTGGAAGGTTTTGGTCCTCATGCAAATCACATTACCAGATGTATTTCTTACAATTACAGCTGATGAGGCCAGACCTGGATGTATCCATGAGGCATCAGTGTTAATTTTAAAGCCAGAGGAAGGTTTCTTCCATGTTACAACTGTTATAGTTTTCTTCCTCTTGGGGTGGATCTTGGGAATAATGTTAGAGCAGATCCAGTGTCTGTTCCTTTCTAGGTTGCCAGAAGGCTGGTGGGCAGTAAATATGTCATAAATGAGGCCTCTGATCTCATGAAGGCAGGCATGAAGGGAAAAGGATTCATTTTCATAAAAGTATTTATTTCTCTTAATCCACAGAACCCAAATTGTGACCAAAAGTGAAGCTATGATGATTTGAGACTGAATCCGTGTTACAGTTTTGAAAGATAGGATGAAATCAACTCTAGACTTCAGATTTCCAAACCGAGGCATATGCATATCAACACCAACAGCCTCCCAAATTTTAACAGTAAATGAGCATGAATTGAAAAAATGATCTAGGATATCTGGATGCTTCATGCAGGAAGGACAAATAGATGCCAATTGGAAGCCACTTCTTGCCAAAATATTATCAAATGGCAGAATGCCATTCAAAGCACGCCACAGTATAACAGACATTTTCTTTGGTATAAAAGAACTCCATACCTTTGAAAAATGTCTGATTCTTTGTTTTTTTTCCTGAAGGTGTGATAGGCCGATCTAATAGAGAAACTGCCATTGTTGTTTGGAGTCCATATCATCCTATCCTCATGTTGGTATGTCAATTCAGCAACCTGCAAGATGGCAAGAATATTGGTAGCCAAGTGTGGCTCCAGGAGAGGGATGAAATTATTTTTGTTTTGTATGAAGGACCTCAGGGATATATCCTCAAAAGGTAGAGGCATCCCTTCTGGCCATTCATAACAAAGGGCTCCTTGTCCAGTCCAATTGGAGCTCCAAAAAGAGCACTCACCCTGGCCAAAGATAACTCTTGAATGTCTATTAGCCTTTTCTGTTATTGAGAAAATTCTTTTCCAGGTGTGAGAAGTTTTGTAGGAGTTAGGGAGTGACCAAATTAAAGAGGTCCATTGATATTTGTTGACTTGTAGTTTCCACCAAAGTTTACATGAGAAGGCCTCAACAATTGCTCCTATATCCCTAAGTCCTAAGCCATTTTCCTCCATAGGTAGACACATATTTTTCCATGATCTCCATTTCTTTTTTTCAGTGTTATCCACTTTCCCCCAGAAAAAGGTGGATGCCAGTTTTTCCATTTTCCTTATAACAATCTTAGGAGGGCGCAAAACTGAGAAAATGTGAGTAGGAATTGAGAGTATACTGTGGTTGATAAGAACCAGCTTACCAGCACTGGAGAGCCACCTATTCTTCCAGTTGTTTATTGTCTTCTCCATCCTTTCCAGCATTGGCTTGTAGTAAACCTGCAAGTTTCGACCATAGAATACTGGTACCCCAAGATACTTAAAGGGAAGTGCACCTTGCTCCATGCCCAAAAGTCTCTTTACAGTTAGAATGTGGGCAGGGGGGGTTTTATGTGAGGTGAAGAATTCTGATTTACCAAAATTTACTTTCCGACCTGTGGTGTGTTCATAAGCAATTAGGAACCTTTTAAATCTCTTTAAAGTTGTGGGTTTGGCATTTAGAAAGATAGCTGTATCATCAGCATACATGAGGTGAGAAATAGTTGGACAAGAGAGAGGCAAGCTAAACTGGTGAAGGTAGCCAGTGTTTATCATTTTTTTAAGAGTCCTTGAGAAAGCCTCAGAAACTAGGTTATATAGAAAAGGGGACAGGGGGTCTCCCTGTTTTAGTCCTCGGGTGGATTTAAAAAAACCTGAAGTGACTCCATTTATCAAAACTGAGAAGTGGGCAAAGGCTATGTTACTCAGGATAATTTTAACAAAATGTCCATGGAAACCAAATTGAAGGAGTATAGAGTTTAAAAAGGACCATGACACTCTATCAAAGGCTTTCTGCATATCAAGTTTCACAATAATATTATGAGCCTTTGATTTTCTGTTTAAAAATCTCACCATTTCCTGCATTTGAAGCACATTATCTGAGATGTCTCTTCCATTAATAAAGGCACTTTGTTCAAGAGAAATTAAGGAGTGCATTAGTGGTTTAATTCTCTCCATTAACATTTTTGAGAAAACTTTGTTGATGAAGTTAGAGAGACTTATTGGTCTGAAATCAGAAAAGGAGAGTGGAATTGGCTTTTTAGGGATCAAGGCCAACCAAGTACTAGAGATTGCTAAGGGGATATTTCCAGTAACCAAAAAATCATTAGCTGCATCAAGCAGGTCATTTTTAATGATCTCCCAGAAAGATGTGTAAAAATTCCCTGAGAAACCATCAGGACCTGAGGCACTATCTTTTTTCAGTTCAAAAACAGCCTTCTTAAGTTCCTGTAAATTAAAAGGTTGAAGGAGCAGAAGATTCTGTTCTTCAGATATGAGCAGAGGGATTTCTTGAAGAAAAAACTTAAGATGAGATCCAGTTTTAGGGGTTGGTTCCTCATTCAATAAGTCTTTATAAAACCTGATTCCTTCTTCCTTTATCAGATTAGGGTCTGAGATCCAATTGCCTGAGGAGTCTTTAATTTTGCTGATCCTAGATTTTGCCCGGTTTTCCTTTATGGCATGATGAAAAAATTTTGTATTAGCATCCCCAAACTTAAGCCAATTAAGTCTAGCTTTTTGAGATAGAAATGTTATCTTTTCTTTCTGAGATCTTAACAATAAGGCTTTTGATTCATTTAAAAGTGCTAGATCCTTATCATCCAGTGTTTGTTGGTAAATTATTTCCAAATCACTAACTCTCTGTTCAGCCTGAATCAGATTCTGGTTGACATTGCCAAAAATAGTTTTGTTCCACTGTTTTATTTCCACTTTTAGCCTCTTAAGTTTGAAAACAAAACCAGTCATGCCTTTTAGAGGTGATGTTAAAGTCCAACACTTAGTTACTATATCCCTGAAATCTTGCCTAGAAGACCACATTTCCTGATATCTAAAAGGCCTAGGGGAAAACTCAGAAGCTGATTGTATGGATAAGAGTAAAGGAGAATGATCCGAGGTGATTCTATTTAAAACCTGTATAGAGCTGTGGGGAAATAAATCAAGCCATTCTAAGTTACAGAGACCCCTATCCAGTCTTTGGAATATTATATCTTTACCCCTGTCCTTGATCCTATTGTTACACCAGGTGAAAGAATTCCCAACAGTGGGAATATCATGCAAATCAGATCTGTGAATGAATTCATTGAAGTTTTTCATACTTTTGTGGGGGGTTGATTTCCTTCCTTTGTATTCATTAACTGAAGAAACCGTGTTGAAGTCCCCTATATATATGGCAGGTTCTGAGAGAGCTGAGCCTAAATCATGCCATAAATTTTCCCTCATAGTCCTATGTACACTAGCATAAATGAAAAAGCAATTCCAGTTGGATAAGGTATCAGTTTCAGTAATTTTAGCATGAATGAATTGATCTGATTCTCTAACACAAGATAACTGAAAAGATTGATTCCACAGAATCCATATTTTGGCATTTTGAGCAGCAAGAGCATTATTGAAACCTAGGACATGCTTAAGATGATCAATCTGCTGATTATCATGCCAAGGTTCTAAGAGACAAAGGATGTCTATCTTGTGATTCCTCTTTAGTGTTTTTAGTCTTTCCAGAGATGTGCCATAACCTCTCACATTCCATACCAAGATATTACCTATGATGGTGTATCTTATCATTTAAAACTCATTGGAACGGCTTTTTGAGAGGATCTGAGTTTCCTAGATTTACTAGGCACAGCTATAGTAGAGTTATCCTGAGTCTCTTTACCTTTGACCGCAAGTGCAATAGATTTCGGAGTATCAGCAGTTGTGTGCTCTAAATTAAGTTCATCAGTAGAGGGTAGAGGTTTGTCACCTGGATTGGCCATAGCTGTTACCTTCTCCACTGGAGATTGCTCAAGAGATGCTGATTGTTTTGGTGTAGAGACTAGGATCTGATCTGGTCTGACTTCAGGTATGTTTTCCAAGTGAAGTTGTTCTTCAGAGCTTCTTTCTGGTGGATATGTGGTGCCCGAGTGTTTTACCTGATCGTGAGTTTGTTGAGTCTCATGGAAGATCTCCACTGGCTCTTCTTCCTGTTCTTCTTCAAAAGATACATCTAGAGCTTGAAAAGCATTAGAAATGGACACTGATTGAGTATGCTCTAAAGTTTCTAATCTGAGGCTTTCAGATTGCTTAGTCTTCTTCCTCCATATTATGTTACTAATAGGCTTTGAAATATCATCCAAAGAGTAGAAGTCTGATCTTTTCTTATGTGTATTGTTGAATGAGTTAGCAAAAATGTTCTGTGGATGGCCTGAGTGATGATTCTGTTTTTGAAATTCTTTTTGTTTCTGAGAAACACTAAGGGCTGAGGTTCCAGTTATCTTATCATTAGGTAATTCCTCTTGGTGAGACTGTTTCTCAATTGTTCCTTCAGTGTGAACTTGTTTCTCAACACCAGAACTATCCTGAGCCAGATCAGCTATGTTACTTTCTGCCCTTCCTTGTTTTTTCTTAGTTTCAATAACCTTTTTTTTAAGCTCAGGGTGTAAGAAAGTACACTTATCTTGGTTATGTCCAACTACTTTGCAGTGAGCACAATAATGTGGAAGTTCTTCATATTCAATTGGATATTCAGAGACCTTATTACCTATACCTATGACAATAGAAGCAGGAGGTTGGGACTGAAGGTCTATTTCAACGCAGACTTTTATTGCCGATGGTCTAGTTAGAGCTGCCGTAGCAGCGTCCATTTTTAAAAACCTTCCAATCTGACTACTTAGACCAATAATGGCAGAGTTGTTATAAAAATGAAGAGGGAGTCTGTGAATCGTTACCCACGCCGGAACGATTGAGGACTCTGCCGTTGGAGAGAAATCGGGCGTCCATTTTTGCACCTTCATTACCACGCCCTGTATCATCCACTGCCCCTTCATCCAACAGCGTTGGTAGTCTTCAGGATCCTGAAATCTGATCAAAACATGGCGATAGTCAATAGAGCCTAACTGAAATTTAGATTTAAATCCTATTGATTTGAAGGCAATTTGTAAGGAGTCCATCGAGGGCTTTCCCCGATTGAATTTGCCGACCAGAGCGTTCTGGTAATGGGACGCCAGACGTTCTCCTTCCTCAATGGGAAGGATAAACGCAATCTTCCCTTTGTATTCAGTGACCGGATGGAGATTAGGAGTGTCCGGAAGGGATGTGAAAAGAGGAGATGGCTTGGTGTTGAGAGCTTGGATGAAGCTCTTATTGATCGCAGGACCCGACTCCGCCATGGGAGCGGGCGGCGGCAACGCCATCGGTGGCCGATATGATTAGGCCAAGAATAGTAGCAGATGGTGAAGGGAAGGAAGAGAAGACGGAGTGAATCACACTGTGTGTTTCGCACTGAAATCGCCCCTAGTGAACAGTAATAGAGCCGTTCGTTAGTGAATAGTGTAGCTAATGAATAGTGTAAGACATGTGATACAACCACGTGCTAGTCGGTAATGCTGGCTAAGGAGAATAATGTCCCGATCCCTGTCCGAATAAAGTTTGGGACACACATGCATTGGAAAAACATCCCCGATGACGCCAAGGTGGAGGCTTGGAAAGACATTTTGGGTAAGAGAATTTCACAACTCATATATGTTTACGTTATTAAATTTAATTTATTAGCTAATATAAAATTCACAATTTTCTTTACATAAACTAACATAAGTTTCTATGCTAAATTTCCAAAATGCATATGAGCTTCAGGTTTGAGAAAAAGTTGACCACATGACAACTTGGAAAGTTGAAAGAGTTTGCGTACGTTGCAGCTGTCAATGCCCAACTTAACTGGAAATCAAAAGTGGAAAAGAAATTCATTCATGAAGTGGAAAAAACATGGAAAAAGTTACCATACAAACCTAGGGACAAATACAAATGAATGGAGGAAGAGGAGTGGTACAAATTTGTGGAAATGAGAACACCAGAGTTTAAGGTAAACTTTACATCAACATTTAGCCAAATTCAACATGTGTGTCATTTCGGTTTATTTTTAAATTTCATTATTTTCACTTCCATTTGTTTCTTATGGATAGAAAATAAGTAACAATAACAGGGATCCCTCAAAGGAAAAGGTTTACACACATCGGACTGGAAGGAGCGGACACCAGGTCATGTGGGAAAAATAATTGAGAAAAAAAGGAAGACGAGCGAGTGAAGCTGGCTGCTCAGGGCTTAATAGAGGAGGAGATCGAAACTGAGATCAAGACAAAGGAGTTCAGCGTGAACAGGTCCCTAGTCTACCTCGAGTTCATCAAGCTAGCAGACAAAGACAAATACACTTATCTGGCCGACATAACGATTGCAGAGAACATTGTAAGTTTTTTTTGCATTAATTGATCATTAAAATGTTTAGTAATTCCACTTTGACTGATCTTGACATTTTTTGAAATTAAGTTCATCTTTTATACTTTATGCCTGCCCATAGATCAAAATGAATGAGGAGCTGCTAAGGGCACATTGGTTCTCAAACCGGGGAAGTACATACTGATAGCGGCGACCAGCAAGCCGGATCACCCGGGGAGGTATAGGGGTACTCCATCAAGCCTCAATAAAGAGGTTGTTGTACCCCATCTATCAAGAAAATGCAGAAGAAAATGCGGTAGCAGCTCGTCCCCCGCTCCAACAGTACTACAGAAGAAAGCAAAGAACCTACCATTGGTGAAGGCAATGGTGCCATACCTCTCCAAGCTCGTGAAGGGGATTACTTTAGTGGGCAGGGTCCAAATACCACCTGGCCTGGAGGATCCCAAGTCCTTCATAAAGAAGGCATTGGCTGAAGTGAGTGTGGCCCATATGAAATCAAATGGTACTCCAAGCGAGGAGGAGCACGTTGAGGAGGTTAAAAAATGGGATATCATTCATCATTTTGTCTTTCATCAATTGGTCTATTACAAAATACATTTCATATATTGCAAATTATTAACAAAGTTACATGACTAATGACAGGATGGGGAGAGGTTCGGTTTGTTCTTAAAGCAATTGGATGGGTCAAGGGTCCTAGTGGCAAAGGAATTGCTCCAAAGAAAACGCCACGACCGTACATCAGCTAGTGCAATCGCTCATGTTTGGGTGATTGATCCAGTTTTCCATGCCAAAGAAGGACTGCCCTCTTCCAACCACACATTCATCGATATGGGAGAGGCTCTTGGACATGTTGTTGACTGGCCGAAGTCTTTGATCAACTATGATGTGGACACCCCCGCTGAAAAACAGATGGACGAGGTTGTTAAAGAATCTGAGGAGAACTTTTTTGACTTCCTCGACATCATCGATGACGAGGTAAATTTGTGACTTCAATTAACAGCATATTATAAGTGTTCAAATGTATTTTTTTCAAATTAAAAAAGACTACCATGTCAACACAGCTTGAGGATTTGGCCACGAGTTGCAAGCGGGTGAAAAAAATGGCCACGGCGGAGATCTCCCCCCTAATATTGGTAAAGTTTTCATATCTCGTGACTAAATCATTCACACATATTTGTAAAGTTTACTTCTTACTAAACACATGTTTTATTTAAAACTACATGCAGATTGTAAACAGGCACGCATTAAAGGAGCATCCAATTATAAGGGAGTTCATCAACCATTGCAACGAGAAGGAAACAAAAATGAACAGTAATGGGAAGAAAATATTTTACAACCAGATCCCTGTATCCACATTTGCCAAACCGTGCAAATCTGGCCTTTGCATCCAGCAAGTTTTGGAATTTGGAGACATGCTTGGGAATTGTCATGGGATGACATGGATCTCAAATGCACAAATGGATTTGTGTATGGGGTGAGTTACAAAAAAATTGATATATGTATCTTGTTCTCTAACATATTCGTGACACTGAATAACATTTGCTGTGACAGGCACCTGTGGAGTAAAGTGGAGTCCATGAACAATGGCAGAATCCAGTTCTGTGTCTCCAATCCTAGAACAAACGACAACTTGCTTCTGGAGGAAGACATAACTTCCTAGGTTTACCTCATCTTGGACTCGATGATTAACTCAGACGGTGCCATGTATTTGGTGTCATACCTCAGGAGGTCAGGAATTTTACATTATAATTTAGATTGATATCTATTTTGTAAAGTTCAATGGATATATTAGCTTTAAAATTATAACACAGTTCACATTGAATCCTTATCCTCATTTGTCCCAGAAAGAACCATGTCTACACATTAGACACACTCACCAATGGTAATCAGCCTAAGGATTACATAGAGACACAAGTTATTTCCAGGTAATAATTTTAGCACCATTAACCCTACTGCTTCCAATAATAGTTTTTCAAAAATAGTGACTAAAACATGTCAAGGGGTTGCGTGTCAATATGAAAGGTTGAAAAGGAACAATGAACCCTCACCGATTTTCAGCTAGAAGATAACAACTATCAACATAAGTAGTAAGCATACATGGTTTAACATACTTCGTAAGTTTTCTTCTTAACGTACAATAATTTAACTGTCAATTCTTTTATTCTATCTTAGCTCCGACGACAAGGAAGTTGCTGGAAATGCGGCTACTATGTCATGAAATTCCTTGAGGAGCTTTCCCTTGAGACAACTTCCGACAATCCTATCGACGTAAGTATCGAAACTCCAACACAAATGATATAATATGTGTATGGCTTACATTGCAGTAATCCCGTCATACAAACTAACTTTCAATCTGATCAAAATGTAGATTTTTCCAACTGAGCAAGGCCCATACAAAGCCTAAAAACTGTAGGAGGTGGCGGCCAAGTGGTGCAAAGCATGGGTTAACATTTATGCAACGGTGGCCAGAAATGATTTAGACCAATTTCTTGAGTGATGTATGTGGAAGGGTGATGGGAATTCGGCGTATATGAATAGATATGGCATGATGACATATTGACATTGATTTCATTTATTCTTTTCATGTACAATTTGGTCATTGTTATTTACTTCTTTAGTTGCCGAGTAAATTTTCCAAGTAAGGGATTATATAAAATAATTTTTTCCTTGTGGCTAATCCGGGATGACACGACAATTTTAAAATTTACCCACAAATTTTTTTCATACACTGAGCACTGGTTGACAATTAATAACCGGTGCTTCAAATTCGGAACCGGTGACACCAATGCCTAAATCATCACTCTAACCGGTGTTATTTTAAAAATTCCCGGTGCTATAAATCATCACTACTACCGGTGCTATTTTTAAAAGTACCCATGCTATTTTTAAAAGTACCGGTGCTATAAATGATACTTAGAAACACAGGAAAACTCTCTTTTCCAGTGCTAGAATATTATCACCGGTACATATATTTACTACCTGTGCTCAAAAATTGTACCAGGCATGTCGATTTCTTTCACCATTAATTTAATTTTTGTGCACTGCCTCATAACATACTGGTACTCAACTTTTAGCACTGGTACTAGTTCTTACTATCGGTGCTAGAAAATTATACCTGGACCACATATTTGTGCACCGGTATCCAACAATTTTATCATTGGAACACAACTCATCGGTGCTAATTATTAACACCAGTATGTCTTACCGGTGCTATTCTGATGACTTTTTAGCACCTGTCACATATGCACCGGTATTCCACTGGGCAAATAACTGGTGCCTATGATGGGCTTCTAGCGGTGCCTTTGGGGGTTCCTCTCAGTAGTGGGTCATTGAATGTTAAACTTTCTTGACTAATCTTAGCAAATTCATAGATTGGTTCAATGCTTAGACATTTGGATTAATGTTCATAAGTGTTACCAACCTTGTTGATTCCTTGTACTCGATGCTATGAATGGGATATCTTTAGTCATTTCTCGACTAAAGGGGTCATTAGTGAGGTTCAACAAGAGATGTAGAATTCACTCTTGTAAACTACTATCAAAGAAGAATAGAAGATTTATCTTCACAACAAATAGTTAAAGTAGTGAATAGGTCATAGATTCAAGGATAGATAAGAGGATCGGAAGTGGAAATCAATTGTGCCCAAGGTCCCATAATTTGTATTTTACTCACTCATTGTAGTTTGTTGTATGTTTATCTTGATTTCTAGTTTATGATAGTTTGTTTGTCCTTTAAATTCATAACTTAGAAAAACCAACCAACCTCCCCCACCCCTCCCTTATTACTTGCTTTCATATATCTATTTATATTCAGGGATAAGTGCCAATATAACTCTATCTACTTGAGTAAGTGCCAATATAACCCTACGATAATTTTTAGTGCAAATATAACCCTAACTAGTTAATGAAAGTGCCAATATAACCCTCAGACCCCATTTCCGGCATTGACCTCAATTTTCCGGCGTTGACTCTACGTAAATTAACCAAAATACCCTTTGGGCTAACCCTGAAATTAGGTGGACAATTTTAGCCTCATAGTTTGTCTGACCGCCGCCGGACCACCGCCGGAATATGTATGGTTATATCAGCATATTATGAAATCTTATTGGGTTATATCAGCACATTCCTAATGTTTATAGGGTTATATCAGCACATTCTTAAAGCTTATAGGGTTATATCAGCACATATTATAAATATTAAGTGGGTGGTACTCGACTGGCCTTAACGGGCGACCACATCATCATATACACCATTATAACATCATAACAATATCTTATACAACATAAAATTTGACATCATGAAACCATCATTAATATTAAAAACCATTATCACATATCATAGCCTCATTTCAAAACTTATCAACATTAAAAACCCTAAGTCGAAGAACACAGCAAAATAACAATCATACACAACACCAAAGGTCATCCAATCATCAATTCAAACTAAAGACAAAAAAATAAACAAAATATCATTAAAACCCCTATATTCTGTAGTATATGCTGATATGACCCTACATTATTTTACTAATGTGCTGATATAACCCTATAAATTTTAGGAATGTGATAATTTAACCCTACTAGGTTTCATAATGTGTTGATATACACTACCTAATCTGGCGGCGGTCCGGTTCCGGTCTAAGGGTAATAATGTCATTTCCTTTTTTTGCATTTTAGTTTTTTCAAAAGGGTAAACATGTAGTTTTATAAAATTCTGGCTAAAAGTTTCCGGAGAGGGTTATATTGGCACTTTCACTAACTAGATATGGTTATATTGGTACTTATGTCAACTAGGTAGGGTTATAAAATCACTTTTTTCTTATATTTATATCTAGTCTAGTACCCACCTTATATGTTTAAACCCTTAGAAAGATCCCTATTTCTCGTGGATGCCACTATCTACTTAATTGTATATAGGAAGCACTTTAGGACTTGTAATTTTTAACTTTGAGAGGTACGGCGACGACCTCCCTGGGCCCTTTCAAGGTACAATCCCATGGTGGTCCACTTTATTTTGTGACCTTTATTGATAATTGTTATGGGAAGATTTGGGTCCATGTGAGGTAGTCCAAGAACCATGTGCTTGAGAAATCCAAGGAGTTTCATGCCTTAGTGGAGATGCAAACTGGAAAGAAGTTGAAGGTCATTCGGTTTGACAATGCTGGTGAGTATTATGGTCCATTTTATTCTTACTGTAAAATTCATAGTATTTGACATCAGAAAACTTCTCAAAAGACTCCTCCGTTGAATGGTTTGGCATAGAGGATGAATAGAACCTTGGTTGAGATAGTTAGATACTTGCTTTTAGAGGCGAAGTTGCCTAATTCCTTTTGGGCTGAGGCTTTGAGTACAACCACTTATGTGATTAATTTGCCTCCTGTTGTTACTTTGGACATTGATGTTCCTGGCAGAGTATGGTTTGGTAGGGATTTTTCCTATGACCATCTTCGTATCTTAGGTTGCAAAGCTTCTATGCACATTCCAAAATATGAAAGGCCCAAGTTGGATGTGAAGGAGAGACGGTGTATCTTCATTGGTTATGGTCTTGATGACTTTGTTTATAGGCTTTATGATCCGGTTGAGAATAAGCTAGTTAGAAGTTGGGATGTTATATTCTTTGAAGATCAGACTATTGAAGATATTGGAAAAGGCTCAAAAGGAAAGCTTCAAAAGTTTTTACTACTTGATTGATATTGATCCAACTCAAGTGGATTGTGTAGCACGGTGAACAGGTGGTTCATAATGTCCCCGATAATAATTATGAAGATGGGTAGCAATGTAGATATGAACTCACTTGAATGATGGTGAAAGTGTTGATAAAGAGGTCATTGTAGAGCCTAACATTTGAGCTTAGAAGGTCTACACGGGCAAGAAGACCTCCATCTATTTTATCTTTGAAAGATTATGTTCTTCAGACTGACGAGAGAGAACCTGAATGCTATGAAGAAGCTGTGGAGGGTGATGATAAATCCAAGTGGATTGAAGCAATGAATGATGAGATGGAGTCTCTCATATAAAACCATACCTATGATGTTGTTGAGTTACCTAAGGGGTAAGATAGCTTTGAAAAATTGGTGGGTATATAGATTGAATCATAATGACAAGTCTATGTTTCCACTGTATAAAGATTGGTTGGTTGTCAAGGGCTTCAATAAGAGAAAAGGGGTTGATTTTGATGAGATTTTCTCTCTGGCTGTGAATATGACTTCCATCAGAGTTGTGTTGGGATTAGCTGTAAGCCTTGACTTAGAGATTGAACAGATGGATGTGAAAAATGTTTTTCTTCATGGTGCTTGAATTAGGAGATCTACATGGAGTAGAATAAAAGCTTCAAGTTGAAAGGGAAAGAGAATTTTGTGTGCCATTTGGCAAAGAGTTGTATAGCTTGAAGCAAGTGCCTCGACAATGGTACAAGACATTTTTGTCTGTGGTGAAGAAGTTCGGCTGCAAGAAGATTAATTATAAATATTGTGTTTTTGTGAAAAAATTCTCTAAGAATGATTACATCGGTTTGTTTCTCTATATGGATGATATGATTATTGTTGGTCATAGTGCTTCTAGGATTAACAGGTTGAATCAAGAGCTGAGCATGTTTTTCGATGAAGAGTTTGGGTCGAGCGAGGTAAATACTTGGCATGGTGGTTACTTGTGATATAGTGGGTAGGAAGTTGTGGCTATCTCAGAATAAGTATGTTGAGAAGGTGCTTAAAAAATTTTGAATGGATGGTGCTAAAAGCTGTGAGTACAACTTTGGCTTCTCATTTTATATTTGATAGAAAGTTTTCTGATGATGATGAAAGGAAATATGATACAAAGAATATTCCATATGCCTCGGTTGTTGGTAGCTTGATGTATGCTATGGTGTGTACAAGGCTTGATTTAGCTCATGCAGTAGGTGTGGTTAGTCATTACCTTTCTAATCCTATGAAGGTGCATTGGGATGTTGTGGAGTGGATTTTGAGATATCTGCGTGGTACTACAGATTTATCACTTTGTTTTGGAAGAAGGGAACCTATTCTTGTTTGCTAGTGTGATTGTGATATTGACTGGTGATGTTACGTGAAAATCTACATCAGGTTATTTGACTACCTTTGCGGGGGGGCTGTGAGTTGGCAATCAAGATTGCAAAAGTGCATTCCTTTGTCTACCACTGAATCTAAGTATATGCGGGTGTTGAAGCGGGCAAAGAGCTTGTGTGGATGAAGATATTACTTCGTGAACTCTTCTATAAACAATAGAGATTTGTCTTGTTATGTGATGGTCAGGGTGTGATTCATCTTGGTAAAAATCCTACATCTCATGGTAGGACAAAGAATATTGATGTTTGGTATCATTGGATACGAGATGCTTTGAAGTCTAAGGTGTTTGAACTTGAGAAGGTTCATATGGTATACAATGGTTCGGAAATGTTGACTAAGGTGTTATCGAGAGGCAAGTTTGAATTTTTCAAAGATATTTCCATTTTATAAATTTCCTCCACATAGTCGGAAAGGGGGAGAATTGTCGGGGTTTTTCCTCTTATGTGAGGAAATTAGTCCCAAGAATTTGTGGACTTTGACCCAAACTAAAAGGGGGCATTCCGGTCATTTTAGAAAACCTTTGGAGTAGTGTTTACTTAGGGTTTGGCTACCTTTATATTATTTTGGAGGAACAACAAGAGAAGGAGAAAAAAAAGACACAAAAGTGAAAGAAAGGGGATTTTCGAGTTCCTGTGTGCAATTTTGGTATATCTGTAATTTCTCACAATTCGATCTTAGGATTTTTCTGAAACTTTGGCAGGATGTTCATAGGCTGTGTAGTTAGATTCTTAACGGTGGAAATTCAATTTGGAGGTCTAGAAGTGACTCATTCGTCCTCATGAAGTAGCTTGACAAATTTGGTGATTGCTTCTCCTATTTTTGTTTACTCTTCATTAATGTAGTGGTTATTGATCCTATCTTTGTTGAGAGCAACTTGTGCTATATTAGTAGCTGGTTTTCCAGGGTCTTGTAATACTCTTGGTTGATTGATAGAGATGGTTGAGGTGGGTTGATTGACCCCCGTAGTTTTTACCCTTCGCATTAGAGGGGTTTTCCTCGTAAATGTTTGTGTCTTGTGTATTTGATTTGGTTTTTTTTATGTTGGTGCCATTATTTTGCTATTGTTCTCTTCATAGATTCAATAAAATAGAGAAGGATAGTTTTGGTCATCTTCTCATCGGTGATTATGGAGTTATGAAGGTACATAGTCTCAAAGTACTTGTAGTGAAACGTGTGAAATTTGGTAAAGGAAAAAAGAGGAAAACGAAATTGGAAAGATGAAGAACCACTATAGCATAGCAATCAATGCCTTTTTTATAGTAGTAGATATCAATCTATGATGTGTTATTTTATTAGAATTGTCATTTTTCTTGTTTGCATTAGGTGTGTTCTTTCCTTTGGATGTGAAAGCTTTTGTGAGCTAATTAGAAGACTTGTAGTTTTCACTAATAGAAAATCCTCTATTAAAGGCACTATTAGAAGGCGATTCCATCAATTATTTGAGAAACCACCTTTGATTGAGATCTAAATGAGGTTCCGAACTCGGAACTACTTTTAAATCCGATTAAAAGCAGTTCAACATTGATCAAAGGCGGTTATTGATGAACAGCCTTTGATTGAGGTCCAGACAAGGTCTGCACTTGGAACTACTTTCTGGTCCATTAAATTGAGTGAATTTTTTACCCATTATAAAAATAAAATTTTAGGGTTTCACCCCTAAACATTTTCTGAGGGAAATTAGATTCCCCTCTATTCTCCCTCTTCCTCACCCCTGCTTATCACCCTCCTCATTCACCTTTCAATCAGCCCCTCCACCATCACCCCCACATGTGCCATCATATCTCTAGCACCACTCCCCCCCCCCACAAACATTCTCTCTATCACCCCTCCGCCGTTACCTCCTTCACCCCTCCGTCTTCAGCGCTTCAGCGCTCCCTCGGTCTGCCACCAGTTCTCCCTCGCTCCACCACCACTCTGGCGAATCCCCCTCCCCCCCCCCCCCCCCCGCCGTGAATTCCCCTCTAGTGAGAAGCCTGCCCTCCATCCAGATCTGGATCCGACTGCCCCTCCACCGCGCCAAGCGCCCTCTCCTCCACCGTGCCGGAGTGGCCTCTTGTCTGTTTGTTTTCTTGCTCTTCATTAAGTCGGGACTTAGGTTTCTATTACATGTTGGGATAGTGTTTTTTATTGTTTCGTAGTTAGACAGATTTGGGTTGTTTAATTAATGTTTTTTCTGTTTTATTTCTTAGTTTTCATATCAAGTTAACCATTCCATTTCTTAACCATTCCAAGTTAACCATTTCTGAGACCAAGTTAACCATTCCATTTCTTAACTACTTGAGCTAAAAACTTGAGCTAGAACTTGTACAATTCTAAAATTGACTATCAGTCAGGTTTCCAGCATCCAATAATCACACATACATAAGCATTAACTTAAAAACTAGAGCAAAGTGCTTATATAACCCTTCATAATTGTTGAAAGTGCATATATAACCCCACAATAATTGAAAGTGTAAATATAACCCTAAATATTTAGGTTATGTGCAAATCCTTTTCCAGCAGTTGGAGGCAGGAATTGTACCCCTGTGTAAAAAAATTTAAAAAACACAAAAAACATTGAAATTACATTTATGCCCCTAAAATCTAAAAATTATCTTCTTTCTTCGTTGTTTTCTTCTTTCTCATCTTTCTTCCTAGACATTTCTCCGTCGTTTTCTTCTTTCTTCGCAATTTCTTCTTTCTCGTCTTCTCTTCCCATGAGCACATCAAAATCCAGTGACGATGTTGAATGCGGTGGTGGTGGGGCTGAGTGGCGGTGGTTTGGTGTGGACGGGGTGGCGGAGGGGGGGTGACGTGGTGGTGGGTGGAGGTGGAGGTGGCGGTGGCGGTGGCGGTAAATATTTGTAGAACGTTGGACCGCTGCTTGAAGGCTATGGTGGGCTTAGAACGTTGAATCGCTGCTCGAATCGGTGGGGTGGATGTATGTGTTCGCAGAGGCGGTGCTTTTCAGCGGCTTCACAGCCAGTGTTCCCGAGAGCCAAAATTAGGGCTTGTTCTGCTGCTTATAGCCCTCGCGATTGTCGCAATCGTGAATGTTCTTCAAATGGTCAATCTAATCTCAAGGCCCAATTAATGTACTTCTCATTTTTAATTTGTTAGCCCACCATCATCATCAAAACAACAACAAAATTGAGCTTCGAAATGTGGTGGCACAGCACTGAACTGATCGCAGCCAGTGTGTTGGATCCTACTTGTGGTGGTGCCGTCATCGCATTTTCTTTAGATGCTCTTCAAACAGGCAGCGGATGATTAGGAAGTGAAAGAGAAAAAGGAGGCTTGGTGTCGAAACTCAAAAGGTCAGTGCTTAAAAGTAAGATTACAGTATATTGCTGTGGATCAGTCTGCTTCACTTGGAGACCGATTTCTTTTTTGTATGTGTTACAATGAATTCACAGTAGATGGAATGGAAATTATGTTTCTTGTTTTCGAATAAGGGAAAACCTTTCCCATTTAAAGCTTGGGTCATAAGGGTATTTTAGTCTTTGTGAGTCAACGCCAGAATCATGGTCGAAGGGTTATATTTGCACTTTCATTTAATAATCAGGGTTATATTAGCACTAAAAAACAACTAAAGGTTATATCTACACTTTCCACAACATATTGGGTTATATTTTCATATTACACTAAAAACTAACAAGGCAACAAGCATACATGCATAAGCAAGCATTAACTCAAAAACTAGCAAGGCAATAAAAACACACATATATCTTTTAGCAGTAGGCTCAAAATTTACCCTACTCTAATAATCTGAAATTTCCTCAGAACCAAAGATCAGCTGAGATCCTTTCTTTATCTTCTACTCCTTGAGTTCGATGGGGACTTGGGATGCCGAATGCTTAGAGAAAAGGGCTTCAAAAATCCATAGTTTGTTGGTGGAATGAGTTTCCTGGAGACGGGGGGTGAGAGGGTAGGACAAGGTGGAGGTGTAAACAAGGTTAACCACTCCGTCAGACGTGAACCTCTGCTTACTTTTAAGTGCCATATCACTTTCGTTGATACAAAGAAGTGCCGTCTTAATCATAGTTCTAACCATCCTTTTGAGTTTGGGGTCACCGCTTTTACCTTAAGAACTTATCATAGGTATGAAGCTCTTTCCATCGACACCGCCTACACTAGATGTGACGTTGTACCCTTTGGTCTTTCGAGCTATATCCAACCGCTCCTTAAAATCCTTCTTATTGTCTTGGATGAGAAAATTCTGTGTTTGTGGCTACAGTAGCCATAAATGGAAGAGAAATTAAAATCCTTCTTATTGTCTTGGATGAGAAAATTCTATGTTTGTGGCTACAGCAGCCACAAACGGAAGAGAATAGGGAGGACGCATGTAGAAAATGCGTCCTCTCTTACCTCTTTTTTTTAATTTTTCGTGAATAATTCAACGCTAATTTTATTTTTCGTGAATAAGGCCACGCTGAGGTGGCGAGATGACGCATTTTGTTGATGCGTCCTCTCCTTCCGGTCAAAGTTGGCAGGCAGGGTGGTAGGCGATGCAGGTGTCAGGGTGGCAGGTGGTGTGGTAGCAGCAGGGAGAGGACTCATTCACAATATGCGTCTTCCGATTCCCTCTCCCAGCTCCCCTCATATTTTTCAACCTCTTCTCTTCTTTCTTTTATATATATATTTATATTTATATAGATATATATATATATGTATATATTTATATATAAATGTATATGTTTATATATATATATATATATATGTATATATTTATATTATATATATATCTATATATTTATATATTTATTTATTTATATATATATATGTATATATTTATACATACATATATATATATATATATATATGTATTTATTTATATTTATATATATATATATATATCTTTATTTATATTTATATTTATATATTTATATTATATTTATATTTATATTTATATTTATATATATGTATATATTTATATTTAGATTTAGATTTAGATTTATATTTATATTTATATTTATATTTATATATATATGTATATATTTATATATATATATTTATATTTATATCTATCTATATATATATATATATCTTTATTTATATTTATATTTATATTTATATTTATATATATCTTTATTTATATTTATTTATATATATTTATATTTATATTTATATATGTGTACATATATATATATATATATATATATATCTTTATTTATATTTATATTTATATATATTTATATTTATTTATATTTATATTTATTTATATGTATATATTTATATTTATGTATATATTTTTTTTATTTGTTTATATTTATATTTATATTTATATATGTGTGTATATATTTATTTATATTTATTTATTTATTTATAGTTTTATATATGTATATATTTATATTTATATATGTATATATTTATATTTATATATGTATATATTTATATTTATATATGTATATATTTATATATATATCTATATATTTATATTTTTATATATATTTATATTTATATTTATACATGTATATATTTATATTTATATATATATATCTATATATTTATATTTATATTTATATTTATATTTATATTTATATTTATATTTATACATGTATATATTTATATTTATATATATACATGTATATATTTATATTTATATATATATATATATATATATATATATATATATATATTTATATTTATATTTATATATATTTATGTGTATATATATATTTTTATATGTATATATTTATATATATATTTATTTATATTTATATTTATATATATTTATTTATATTTATATGTATATATTTATATTTATATGTATATATATTTATTTATATTTATATATTTATTTTTTATTTATATATTTATATATTTATATTTATATTTATATGTATATATTTATATTTATATTTATATATATATATTTATATATATGGGAGGGGTTCTATGCACTCCCTTATATTAACTCAAATCTACACTGAAAAATCCTGACCGTGGGATCACATCAGATCAAACTCTTTTATTTATTCCATTGGTTTGATCTGATGTGATCCTACGATCAGGATTTTGAGTGTAGATTTGAGTTAATATAAGGGAGTGCATAGAACCCCTCCCTATATATATATATATTTATTCATATATATATATTGATTTATATTTATGTATATATTTATATTTATATATATTTATATTTATATATATATATATATATTTATGTATTTTTTTATTTATATTTATATTTATATAAATATGTATATATTTATGTACTATATAGTGTTGTTAAAGTGGCCGAGTGTAGTACATGTACATACTTGAAGATACAATGAAAAGGAACATGAATTAAAAGTTGTGTATTTGTGTATTGCAGTTTTATGATGTTTTTGACGGTGTATATGTCATTAGGAAAAAAATGCGTCACATGAGCGCAAAAGCTGACTTAAGTATTTTCAGAAAAAAAAAATATTACATCAACATGAGGCCGCATTTTTAAAATGCGTCCTCTATTACTTTTATGCTAAAAAAATTTACTCTTAAATTAGCGGAAAAAAAATATAATTCCATGAGGACACATTTTTAAAATGCATCCTCTACTATTTCAGACCAAAAAAAATTTATTCAGGAGCCTGAGGACGCATTTTTATAATGCGTCCTCTACTTTTTCAGACCAAAAAAAAATTTATTCAGGAGCCTGAGGACGCATTTTTAAAATGCGTCCTCTATTATTTTAGCCAAAAAAATAATAAATTCATGAGCCGGAAGACGCATTTCCCTAATGCGTCCTCCATCTTGTTGTCCATTTTCCAGAACCACCCTACCCGCAGCCAATATTCAAATTTTCACCATAATAAAATCAAGAAATCGTCCTGGATGGTGTCCTGAGTTCCCACTCACACTTCATCATTATGTACCGATAAAAACTAGCTTCCCTTGCAGTGAAGCCTTCCATCCATATGACATGCACGCATCCATATCACATACATACACAGTATATCCCAAATTTGGTCGGTTCCGGTGTCAACCCATGCTCTTGTCTTACCTCATGTTTCTCTGTTGGCGGTGGCGGATTTTAAGATGCACGGGCATCAACCGGAGAAGGAGTCTTTTCTGGTCTGTCCTCCTGGCTCTCTGTTGGTGGCGAAATCTCAGATGCACGGGCGTCAACTTGAGCAGGAGTCTTCTCTGGTCTTTCCTCCTGCTTCTTCTTGGATCAAAGGATCATCCTATCAGATGAGCGAGCGTCCACAGGAGAATTCGGCTGAATAATAAAGGGTGGCGGAGAAGCCTTCTTCCTGGGAGGAGATGATTTTTTCTTGCGCTTCTTGACACCAGATTCAGTCGGGGAGACAGATCTATGGGAAAATGGGAAAGACCGTTTTTCCATAGAAATGTAGAAAGATAGGATTTGATTAGAATAATAAAAGATAAAAGATTTTAGTAGCAATATTCAAATTTTATTATTCAGCGTGCAGTAATTATAAAGTTTATAATTCAATTCTTACCACCCAAAAATTTTATCTTTATTTTTTTTAATTTATACTGTAAACCTTAATTTTTTCATATCTTATGAAAAGATTGCCTTTGAATTCTATTTAGAATGAAGGAATATGTTAAATTGAAACCTTACTCAGGGATCGAGAGAGTAAATCATTTTACTCCCAGCATTTTTATATTCTTGTATTCCCTCCATCCCTGCTTATATTCTAGAGAGAAATTTTTGGGGGCAAACTTTTGCAGTGAAAAGTACCCAAAAAGCTGACGAAAAGGAGTTCTGAAGTGACAGTAAAGTTGTGTTTTGTCAGCTTAATAAACAATGCCTACTATTCATCATTTTGACCCAAAAATTCCAGTTTTACAGTAATGTTTCTCCCCGAAAATTTAATTTTTAGATCCAAAAATCTAATTCAAACTAACGGTACAATAAAAAAACATTAAAAAAAATCTGAAGTCTCTGTATAGGGCATTTTTTACAATGCAACTCAAAACATTGAAGGCACTTTTTAGCTCTCTTGTTACCTGGTCAGTTCTTAGCAATACTGGACATTTTATCCCCGAGGACCTCTTGTTTTCTTTTCACTAAGTCATGCTTGAAACGGTGTCATGGTTCCGGAATCTGACCAACCAAGAAAGGAAACAATTCACCCAGTTTCTTCATCTGCAACCACTGGCGGGCAGAGGCAGCATCCAGGTGGGGGATTTCTATCCACACAGTTAGCTTAATCCGGGAAAGAGTAAAGTGTTAGCACATGTGTCTTGGTCAGATTTGGTAGTCAAAGTAGTTACATCTATGTACCGATTATTAGGCAGATAGTTAGTAGTATTTGGTAGTTAGTAGTATTTGGTCAAAGTAGTTAGAATCTTTAACAATCAAATCATGCACTTTGTATCATAAACTTGTCTATAAATACAGAGGAAGAGGACGGCACTATCAAGCCGATTCATGCCAAACAACATGGTATCAGAGCCTTTTATTTCTTCCTCATAAAATTATATTTTTCGATTCCCTGCAACCCTACAATTCTTCTAACAATGGCAGGGCCTCCTCCCCCTCCTCCTCCTCCCGACTCATCTTCCTCTTCCTCCACAACAACACAAACACAACAAAATCCATCAACCTTGAGTTTTCACTCGGCTCAGTCTGTTACGAACATTCGTAACCAAATCCCACTCATCTTAGATCTTAACAAAGTACAATATCATACTTGGGCCGAGCTCTTTCAAATTATAGCTCGTGCACACAATGTATTACACCACATTGATGGTTCTCCTTCCCCGGATGATATCCCTGAAACTAAATGGAGACAATTAGATGCAATTGTTCTTAGTTGGATATACGGCACAATCAGCGATAGCCTTCTTCTTACTGTGATTCAAGCCAGTTCAACTGCTCGCGAAGCTTGGCTCCGCATGAAAGGAATTTTTCATGATAACCATACCGCTCGAGCAGCCGATCTTGAGAGTCGGTTCATTAACGCTCGCTTGGATTCTTTTCCTTCTGTATCGGCCTACTGTCAGCACCTCAAATCTTTGGCCAAACAACTTGGTGATGTACAAAGTTCAATCAGTGACCAGCGACTTGTTTTACAGCTCATCAACGGGCTCTCTGCCTCTTACGACACCATGGGCAGCACCATTAGCCAAATGTCACCGCTGTCATCCTTCTCAGTTGCCCGGAGTATGCTGACCCGAGAGGAATCACGCCGGAATCGAGTCACCGACCCGGTACAAGCACTTTTGGCCGGTACTGGACATACTGATGCCCCGCCGACCGCCCCAAGCTACAATAATTATCGCCACGGCAACAACCGTTACCGTGGTCGCGGTCGGCGAAACAACACCGGAGAGTGTGGATCCGGTGATCGAAGATCGTACAATACCGCCGCCGCGCCTCAGCCCCAGCAGTGGTACCCAGCGGCACCAAATTCCTACTGGCTAACCGGGTTCTCAGCAGCCGCCTCCCTGCCCTTATCCGGCCGCACCACCCAGGAATCCAATCAATTCGGTGCCTCCAGTCTCTCCTCGCATCGGCAGCAGCTATGGAAATAATTTGGGTTTTGTAGCGTATGCCGATCAGCCTTCTTTTGGGCATTCCATTTTGGGCCCAGGGCCAAGTCCATCTATTCCACGGCCTTATTATGGACCTAACTCACAGCAGCCATATTTCAGCCTTATGCCGTCCAATTCACAACAGTTTTCGGGTGATCTATCTTCGGCCTTCAATACTATATCGCTGCAACAACCGTCCGACAACTGGTACATGGACTCCGGGGCCTCCTCTCACTTGACTACGGATTCAGGTATCCTTCGTACCTATTTTAATTCGAGCACTTTATCACCTATCTATGTTGGTAATGGGAATACAATTCCCGTCGTTGGTAAAGGTTCTGCAATCCTAAACACATGCCCAAATTACTCTCTGAATAATGTTTTGCACATTCCCAATGTCGTCAAAAACTTGATTTCTGTTCAAAAGTTCACAAAAGACAATCATGTTAGTGTTTTGAGATTGACCTTGTTGGTTTTTCTATTAAGGATCTCACCACCGGGAAAATTAAAACAAGATGTGAGAGTACTGATGACGATTTATACCCAGTTATAAATTCTTCAGCTATTGCGTTTGTCGCCTCTCAACTGGAACCCTAGCATTCTCGACTCGGCCATCCCGGTGACCATGTCTTGGATATTCTCAAGCGTAGGGATTCTCTTCTTAATAAAGCCACCTGTTCGGCCATTTGTTCTGCTTGTCAACTAGCCAAACACAAGCGTCTTCCTTTTTCACATTCTGTTAGTGTCACATTCAAACCATTTGACATTATTCATAGTGATATTTGGACGTCTCCGATTTCTAGCACATCTGGTTTTAAATACTACCTGCTATTTTTGGATGATTTTTCTCATTTTCTATGGATATTTCCCCTTAAACACAAATCTGATGCTTACTCCACCTTCGTGACTTTCCATACCATGGTCCGGACACAATTTCACATTAACATCAAGACTTTTCAATGTGACAATGGTGGTGAATTTGTAAATCAGCCCTTTCGCACTTTTTGTGAACAAACTGGCATGTTGATGCGCTTTGGTTGCCCTTACACTTCTCCACAAAATGGCAAGGCCGAGCGTGCACTTCTATTAATGACATTACCAGAACTCTACTTACCAATGCCTCCCTACCACCTCGTTTTTTGGGTTGAAGCACTCCAAATGGCATCATACCTCCACAATATTCTACCATCCAAAGCCATCCAGAACAACACTCCAACCTATATCATATACCAACGTCATCCGACATATTCTCATCTCCGTACTTTTGGTTGCCTTTGTTACCCAAACACTTCCGCCACAGCTCCTCATAAGTTATCCCCTCGCTAAGTCAAATGTCTCTACCTCGGTCCGTCTTCTGATCATAGAGGGTCTCGATGCTTGTTCTCGGCTCAGACCAAGTTATCATCTCTAGACATGTCGTATTTGATGAAACAACATTCCCATTCGCCCAATCACATGGGTCCCCCCTTCCGACTACACAAAACATCCCATCCACCGATCCATCACCCCTTCTACTTGACATATTCTATCATATATCCACATCTACTGTTCAGTCTATCTCCACTACACCATAGGCACACCCGCCTTCCCCTCCATCCACTACACCACCACCGCCACCACCACCTCCACCCCCTCGTCATTCAATGACCACTCATCTTCGGGCAGGCATACAGAAGCCAAACCCTAAATTCAATCTTTTAGCCATATCTCCTTCTATCTCTCCTGTTCCGACGTCACCAATCAGGGCCATGCAGGACCCTAACTAGAAAACCACTATGAAAGATGAATTTAGTGCTCTTATTAAAAATGGTACTTGGGACTTGGTTCCTAGGCCGCCTGGTGCTAATGTTATTCGTTGTATGTGGTTATTTAAGCATAAGTACAGGTCTGATGGCACACTGGAAAGGCACAAGGCTCGATTAGTAGTCAATGGAAAATCAACAGTTGGGGATTGATTGTGATGAGACTTTCAGCCCGGTAGTGAAACCGGCCACCATCCGTCTGATTCTCAGTATTGCCTTGTCTCGATCGTGGCCTATCCACCAGTTTGATGTGAAAAATGCATTTCTACATGGCTACTTGCAGGAAACAGTCTATATGCACCAACCACCTGGTTTCTCAAACAAGAACCGCCCTGGTCATGTTTGCCTCTTGCGAAAGTCTCTCTATGGCTTGAAACAAGCACCACGTGCTTGGTACCAATGGTTCACTACATATCTTCACCAGCTTGGGTTTACCAGTAGTCAATGTGATCAATCTTTGTTTATCTTTAGTTCTGGTGGTGAGACTGCTTACTTGCTCCTATATGTTGACGACATCATCCTCACAGCTTCAACCATGGCTCTTCTTCAACGCCTCACCACCATGCTTGGCGCGGAATTTGCCACGACAGACCTCGGTCCCTTAAGTTACTTCCTTGGCGTATGTGTTACTAAGAATCCGTCAGGTCTCTTCTTGTCACAACAAAAGTATGCACGAGAAATCATTGATCGTGCCAAGATGACTACATGCAAGCCGGCCACTACACCGGTTGACACCAAGTCCAAGCTGGCCGCCGGAGTTGGTCTACCGCTACCTGATCCATCTTTATACTGTTGTCTTCCTGGTGCTCTTCAGTATTTGACATTCACTAGGCCAGACATTGCATATGTTGTGCAACAGATTTGTCTTTTCATGCATGATCCACGAGAGCCTCACTTCCAGGCACTCAAACGGGTTATATGGTACCTTCAAGGCACCTCTGAATTCGATCTGCAGCTTCAACCATCCTCGGCCTCAGCTCTCACTGCCTATTCCGATGCCGACTGGGCTGGGTGTCCTGATACCCGGCGTTCCACATCCGGGTACTGTATCTATTTTGGTGACAATTTAATATCTTGGTCTTCCAAGCGTCAGCATACCATCTCCCGGTCCAGTGCAGAGGCAGAGTATTGTGGTGTCGCCAATGTAGTAGCTGAGACATGCTGGCTCCGAAACCTACTTTGTGAACTCTGTGTTTCCCTTCAGCGTGCCACTCTTGTCTACTGTGACAATGTCTCAGCGGTATATCTCTCATGTAATCCAGTGCAACATCAGCGCACCAAACATATCGAGATTGATTTGCACTTTGTTCGTGAAAAGGTGGCTCTTGGTCAAGTTCGAGTTCTTCATGTTGCATCTGCTCATCAGTATGCTGACATAGTCACTAAGGGGCTCCCATCTCCTCTATTCTTGGATTTTCGCTCTAGTCTCTGCATCCGTCCTGCTCTCGCTTTAACTACGGGGGTGTGTTAGTACATGTGTCTTGGTCAGATTTGGTAGTCAAAGTAGTTACATCTATGTACCGATTATTAGGCAGATAGTTAGTAGTATTTGGTCAAAGTAGTTAGAATCTTTAACAACCAAATCATGTACTTTGTATCATAAACTTGTCTATAAATACAGAGGAAGAGGACGGCACTATCAAGCCTATTCATGCCAAACAACATAAAGGAGCAGCAACAAAATAGTGAGGTTGTGAATGAAAGGTTAAGGAATCATGCCCGTGAGGCTACAAATATGAAACCCATCAACCTTGATGTATTAGTGGCCTTGCCCTTGACATCCAGGCATGCCTGCACTACAACAAATTGAACCTATTACTTCGATTTTTTGGTTAAGGGAAAATAATCGAGGTAGAAGTTCTTTTACCTCAATTCTTTTTTTTATGAATATTTTTTACCTCAATTAAAAAAAATTGAGGTAAAAATTCTGTTTTGTTAAAAACCAAGGTAAAAGTCTGCCATTACCAATGTCGCACGCATGTCGGGCTTACCGACACCAGTTATGTTTGGGACCGACATCGCAAGTCACTCTTGTAGACATGAATGACTGATGTCACACACATGGCTACCGACGTCTCACAACCGACATCCCAAGTCACTCATGCAGATATGAATGATCGATGTCGCGTATGTCTGGCTTACCGACGTCGATTATTATTGTAACTGATGAAGCAAGTACCGCTCGCAGACATGAAATGACCGACGTCGCAAGTATGTCTGGCTTACTAACGTCGCACGTACCTCTCACGGACACCCTTCCAATGTACGATTTAAAATAATTGAATATATATATATTCATAATGTAAATTTTTTTATGAAAACAAAAGTATGATATTTAAAAAAAATTATGAAACCCCATTTCTTTTAAACTTTTAAAAGATTTTATAACTATACGTTTAACTATGACTTTATGTTTATATTTTCAAATGAAATAAATAAAACGTAGTGTTCGAGTAACACAAGATCGTAATTTTAATATTAAAATTTAATGTTAAATAAACTGAAATATAATTTAGTAAATTTTTTATACTACTCAATTTCTTTGAAACTTTTAAAAGATTTATAATTATACTTTTAAGTATGACTTTATGTTTATACTTTTCAAATGAAATATATTAAACGTAGAGTTTGAGTAATATGTGATCGAAGTCGAATATCAATAAATAAATTTTATTTTTTCACCGAATAAAATTGTATATACTACTTATTCATAATTATATATAATAAGTAGTATATGAAATAAGTAGTATAAAATTTGATTGCTACAAGGCACCGGTATGAGTTATTCAAGAACATGTACTAGCGTTTTCCAACATTTCACCAAAAAAATAATATATTTTATATATCCATATTTAGGCAAGAATAACAAAAATCATGTATTTTGGAACAATGGATAATGGGGTAACACAATTTTGGGCAATAGTGTAATTTTCAAAATTGTGAAGAAGTAATCAATGTTGACTTTCGAGGCTCTTCCGTTCACCCATACATGTCCAAATTGTAAAATCGCAACTGTATATTATTGAATTAAAATTTGATGTTGTCAATTTCGTGATTCGACAATTCCAACTTTCTTGGAGAGACCTAAGTGCAAAAGGTAAACTTCACTCGTAACTCCAAATTTAAATCCGCTCGAATGTGATGGTACCCTATACACCCAAGTTGTATTTTCCAACTCCATAACATAGTATTTATCAATAAACATGCACAAGAATATATTTGTAATCTTTTTCGATTTACATTTCTTACTTCTATGTAAACAACTCTAAATTACTCTAGAACATGTACTAGCACTTTCCAGCATTTCACAAAAAAATAAATCTATTTAATATTTTAATATTTAGGCAAAACATAACAAAAAAATCATGTATTTTGGAGCAATGGATTATACGGAAACACAATTTTGGGTCATAATGTAAATTTTTAAGTTTGTGTAGAAGTAATCAATGATAACTTTTGAAGCCCTTTCGTTCACCCAAAATGGAGAAATTGGAAATTTACAATTGTATATCAATGTTGCATTTTGGTGTTGTCGATTTCGTGATTCGACAACTCCAACTTTCTTGGAGAGATTTAAGTGCAAAAGGTAAAAACTTTACTCGTAACTCCAAATTAAAATCCGCTCGAACATGATGCTACCTTATACACCCTCATTGTATTTTTCAATCATGTAACAGAATATTTACAACTATAGGGCATAAGAACATATCTGTAATCCTTTTCGATTTTCCTTTCTTATTTCTAAGTATTCAACTCTAAGTTACTATAGAACATTTACTAGTGCTTTCCAACATTTCACCAAAAAATGACTTAATTTTAACATTTCACCAACATTTCAAGCAAATTGAAACTAAGTAACTGTCAACCCTTAAATATTTGGCTTAATTTACATACATAAACACTAATGAAATGGTTATACCTTAACTAATCAATGGTCAACCCTTACTAGACTTTACATAAATGAAATCTAATAACCAAGGTTTGACCTTAATTAATTAACGGTCAACCATTATTTGACTTTCCATACATAAAAACTATTGAAAATGTTGGACCTTAACTAACTAAAGGCCATCCCTTATTTGACTTTCCGTATATGAACACTAGTAGAATGATTTGATTTTAACTAATCAACAGTTAACCATTACTAGTCGAATGATTTGATTTTAACTAATCAACGATTAACCATATAAAAAATAATGGCACAAAGTTAGCAAAAAGAAATTTTGTTCTCTATTCTAAATTCTCTATTTTTAAATTTTATTTCATTATTTCTCGTTGTTTATAAATTTATTTCATAAATATTAATTTAATATTTAATTTAAAATGATACGATGAATTTTAAAAATAGATTAGATTAATTAATTAAACTAATGAATGAATCTAACCTAATATTAATTAAATTAATGAACAATTAGATTAAATCCTTTACTTATTTTCAGCTAAATATCAATTCAGCCTAATTACTAATCCCAAACCCTAACTCTATAAATAATCCAACCCAAACCTTACTCCTCCTGTCATACATGTTGAATCCGCCACCTCCATATTTTTTAAGCCGCCTCCTTCACCCAAAATTTTAAAGCCATTGCTTTTTCCTCCAGAAACCACCGCCGGCGCCTCTTCCTCCATTCCAACGTTGGATGGCTCGACTTTGCTTTGAGCCTGCTCCACCGGTGATGCTCGGCTTTGCTCCGTCGATGCTCAGCTGCGCCTCCGTAGCTGCTCAGCCGCACCTCCGCCTTGCTCAACCGCTACTCAGCCTCTCTCCATCGCTCCGAAATGATATGTTTGCATAATCTCTTTTGTATAACAAACCTCTCTTTTTTGTATAATATATTTTGTAGAAATATCTTTGTTTTGCTTTGTAGAAATTTCATTCTTTTGTATGTAAGAAAGCCATCAGTTTTGTATAATAATGTGAACTCAATTTTGTATGTTTTGCTACTGAAATCTCATTGTTGGCTGTGAACTACCAAAGAAGAAACGACTTCGAGTTTGATTTCGGTATTTTTTGAATTCTAGAAATACAATCTCCAACATCGCAAAAGTGTCGTGCCAATATTTTTTGCAGCAGTTTGTGCGAATTCGCACCCAATTTTTTTTACTATCTATCCAAAGTTTTTTTTACTGCAATTTCAAAATTTTGGTGCGATGTCACACCCACTTTTGTAGGTTTCCCTTTTTACCTCGGTTATTTTATGAAAAAACTGAGGTAAAAAGTAACCTTTTTACTTCAATCACATTTACTTCGGTTTTTCATGGCCAAAAAACCGAGGTAAATAGGCCTGAAAAATTGAAGTAATAGGTGTTGTTTGTAGTAGTGTTCCATGAGTACAGTTGATGGACTGCAAGTCTGGAATAGAAAAATACAAAGAGTTGTGGCAAACAAGAGATTAAAAAGTCATACAAATACAGTTCACCCTTGCCTTACAGTGTAATGTAAAGTTTAATGGTTGGAATGGTGTCTATCCATGGTAGAGCGCAACATGTAGTTCTAAGACATGCACAACATAATCTATATCGATAAGAAGGGGTTTTATCTAACAGAGGCAACAACAAGGTATTTACTCATCCCTAATGGGCAAGAACTACATAGAACCGCACAAAATAAGCATTACATTTCTAAGTTAATGTCTCAATGTGTTCTATCTCTCTCTTTCATTGATCATGAAGGAAATATGTTATTGATGGTAAAATACAAGCGTTCACATGATGAATATATACTAGCCAAGAATAGTAATGTCAACTGGCCCAGGGGAACCATAATTCTAACTCTTCAATCAAGCATGAAGAAGCTATGTGGCCAAATTGAGCTACCAAGAAAATTTATATTCAACAAGATAATGCTAGCACCCATATTAGCAAATGAAAATTCCTAGCAACGGCCAATTCAGTTGATTGGAGGTCATTTTTTTACCTCTAAAATTTATAATTTATAAGCCCTAAAGTGCTTCCTAAATACAATTAAGTAAATAGCTGCAAATCGGGGTCGTGCACAAAGAAGTGGGATTTTCTTAAGGGTTCTTATATATAAGGTGGATAATAGCCTAGATACAGATATATATATATATATATATATATATATAAAAGCAAATGAAGGGGGGTGTTGGTTGGTTTTTCTAAGTTATGAAATCAAAGACAAAGAACTACAATAAGCTAGAGATCAAGTTAAACATGCAATAAACTACAAAGAGATGATAAAAATCAATCTATGACAAAGCCTTGGGGGAAATCGATTTTCACTTCCAAACCTCTTATACATCATTGATTCATTCACATTAATTGCCTATGGAGAATGTTATCACTTCCATTTTCATAGAAAGAAATTTTGTTTTTTCTCAATAGTAATTCACAAATACGTTCAATGATCATTTGCAAACATAATTGATGATCACTTTACACAGTCAATGCCATAAAGGTATTTCATCAATGGCATTATACACGAAAGAACCATATATTTGATAACAACTACAAGCATTCCACTAAATGCCTAACCACTTAACTAAACAAAGCATTTATTAGGATTTACCTAGAACAATCAACATTCAAGATTCAACCATTAATTTCTACCTTAGTGGTGTATACCTAGCCCATAGTTGGCATCGTTGGGATGTAAGCCCAGCCCAAAGAACAAACACAGATAAGGCTGACAAATCGATAAAAGTGGAGCCTGGTCTGAAACATGTGATCCCGAACCGATAATGGCCAAGACACAGTAAGCCACGATTGGGGATTTTGGCCACGAACCGGAGTTATAAGGATTGTGGTACAACCAACGTTCTCACATGAGAGGAATACGGAGCCAAGATGGTGGACTCTTACAAATATAGCAAGAGCAACGCTGAAGATGGTAAGTGCCATTGAACTGAGAAATTCCAACTCTCCAAGGGAAAAACTGACTTGATCATCGAAGCCTTTCCCCTGGAATTGCTTCCGAGGTCTGTTTTGCGGGATGAGAGATTTACAAGGTGAACAACGGTGACCTAACCTGACCAAATTACAGCATCATTTGGCGCTGACCGTGGAAATCAGAAAATTGTTTCGTTCCAAAATCATTCAATAAAACAAATGGTGTTCACCAGAAGCGAAAAAAGTCACAACCACCAAACACAAAAACACACAGCTGGACGCAACAAAACCATGCATCCCAACCAAGACCAGGAATATGCCCCCAGTAGAGCGAGGGAACTTAATAGGAAAGACACAGAGGATGATGAAGAAGAAGCAGAATCTCCTAACACAAACCTGGAGAAAGAAATGAGAGTGTTTGCGGCATTTTTGTAAGCGAACAGGGAGAGCCTCTACAATCAGTTTTTGAATACGCTCAAGCCCAAGCTCTGAGATTTCATGGGCACGAGAGCCTTAAATACGAGGAGAAGTTAAAGGATACAGTGGCAGACGACGATGCAAACAAATCACCATTAGCATCGCATCTTTGAGATTTCAAAATGCCAAAGGACTTCAAACTCCCTCTACATGTTAAGATTTATTATGGGACCACAGACCCTAAAGAGTTCTTAGCATGAGATTTCGCGATGCGAATATCGAACTAGTTTGCAAAGATTTCCCCATTTTCTTATTAGGAACAATGATCACATGGTACGAAGATTTACTAAATAGAAGTATTAAGTCCTGGTCACAATTTTCAGACCCGTTTTAAAGATGTTTCTACTAGAAATAGAAGTTCACAAAAAAAATTCCAGATTTGAATAACATAGCGCAGCGGAGGGATGAAACTCTTGAAGAATATCATAACAGGTTCATCACTGAAAGCCTGCAAGTCCGCGACCTGTCGTTTCAGACAACCTTGGGTGCATTCATAGGAGGTATGTAGTCTGGAGAATTCTACAAGGAATTAAAGGGAAAAAGCCTGAAAACCCAAGAGAATTACAAAATATGATTGGGCAGCATATGCAAATAGAAGAAGTGAACAATCACAAGATGGAGCGAGGGTGAGACAAAAAGTGAACAATGGAAGATTCACAGAAGGGATTTATAAAGAAAGGTAAGGGAAACACCCGTTTTAAAGGAAAAGAACCAGGGATGCAGGTGGTACCACTCCAAGAAACCCCTCGAACGAAGTCAAGAAAAGAGATATGGTAGGTGAACAGGGAGCTATTTTACGATTCGACGCCAATGATAGACCCTCCAAATAAGAGTTTAAGGGAATATTACTGTGCCTTTCACAAAGACCATGACCATGATATAGAATATTGTAGAGATTTAAGGAGGCAAATTGAGGACAACTTGGGGAATGGCTATTAGAGCCAATATAAGAAAGATGAAGGATGAAGCTGGTATGGCAAAGCCAACAAAGTAGGAAACCCCGTGGAGAGGAACCAAGGAATGATGAGCACACTTGCCAAGAATCAGAAAATGACGGCGGCAGTGGATTACAACGACGATATGGCGGCTAATGTTCCAGAAAAAACAATCCTATCTATACAAGAATCAATTGAGTCACTATTAAAAAATTCATAGAAGGCTAAGGCCAAATATTTCCCACCACAAGAGCCTTTTGATAAGAGGCTTCGTTTAAACAAAGCAATCACATTTAGCGAAGATGATGTAGTTCCCAACGCATCGCTGATAATGACCCGATGGTCTTTATCGCTAAAATTGGAAATGCAAAAATTCATAGAGTATTCGTGGATGATGGAAGCGCGGCTGAAATATTATTTGTTGATTGCTTCGATAGGTTAGGATTTAAGCGAACTGACCTAAAGAGGTCAACATTCTCCCTTTTTTTATTTACGAGGGAGCAAAAACACCATTGGGAAACATACAACTACATGTTACCATAGGGCACATCGATAGAATTGTTCGATCATGTGTGATTTTGTGGTCATGGATGCACCAAGTCCATCTAATGCCATCATTGAAAGGCTCTAGATGAACTCAGCAAAGTCATTATGGTCCTCATACCACTTAGCAATGAAATTCCCAACTCCGATTGGAATCGCAACAATAAAGGGAAAGAAACCAACACTGTGGCAATGTATGGTTATCATAATGAAGGCAAGGAAAATATGGAAAAAACTAAAATGGTAAGAACTGTGTCAGATGGTGGATCGCTCAGGCAATCAGAATTGGTAGTAGACCTTGGAGAGGAAATAGAGCTAGTCATTTTGGATGACTAAGACAACTCTAAGTGTGTTAAGACTAGAAAAAATCTTCCACCTCTGGAAAAATAAAAGGTTATACAAATCTTGCGAAGTCATAGAGATACAGTTTCTTGGAGCATCAAGAACATGGAGGGAGTTGAACCAAGAATTGCTAATCATTCCTTGAATATTAGTGACTCGGTTAAACCAATCAAACAAAAGTAGCATAGCTTCACTAGCAACAGGCAAAAAGTGATTGAGGAGGCAGTCACAACCTTGCTTTAGGCAAGTATATTGAGAGAGGTCATATATCTGAAATGTTTAGCGAACCCAGTGATGGTGAAAAAGTCAGATGCAGGGTGGAGAATGTGTATAGACTTCACTGACCTAAACAAAGCATGTCCAAGGGATTGTTATCAGCTAGCCGAAGCAATTTTGGGGCATAAAGTTATAGCCTTTTGGGCGCATATAAGGGATAACATCAAATATTGATGGATCAAAATGATGCAGAGAAGATAACATTCATAACGAGCTTCAGAATAGTTTGCTATGTGAAAATACCTTTTGGTCTAAAAACAATGTAGGAGCAACGTACCAGAGAGTGGTCGATAATGCATTTTGCAGTCAAATAGGGCCAAATGTAGAAGCATATGTTGATGGCATGGTAAATAAAAGTAGAAGGGTTGGTGACTTTGCCGCGGATATGAGAGAAACTTTAGACACACTAAGTAAGATTGGGATGAAGCTTAACCCCAAGAAATGTGTAATTGGAGTAGGTACTGAAAAACCTTTAGGATACAAGGTATCCTCCAAAATGATCGAAGCTAACCCAGAGAAAATCCAGGCTGTAGAATATCTTCCTCAGCCTCGAATAGTCAAAGAGGTGCAAATACTAATGGGATCCTTGGAAGCACTCAGTGGATTCATTTCAAAGGCAACTAAGAAATATTTCCCACCCTTCGAAGTCCTGAAGAAGGTCAAAGTATTTAGCTTGAATGAAGAAAGTCAAAAAGAGTACCAGTCCTTAAAAGAGCAGCTTCAAACATTGCCAACATTGAAGTCACCAGTCATTGGAGAAACCCTTTATCCGTATCTGGAAATTTTGCAAAATGCGGTTAGTTCAATTTTGGTGCACCAAGAAGGCCAAAAACAAGTTCCAGTGTACTACATCAGTCGAATTTTACAAAATGCAGAGAGGGTATACATGCCAGTTGAAAAGCTCACTCTAGCTTTAATATACTCAGCAAGAAAATTGTGAACCTATTTCACGGTCATCAGATCTTTGTCCATACAGATTTCTCGATCAAGAGTATCCTAACCAAGCCTGAGCATCTGGTAGAATGACCAAATGAGCTCTTGAATTGGGACAATATTCCATCCAAGAACTGCAATCAAGGCTCAAGCTTTAGTAGATTTCATTGCGGAGATGACAAGTGAAGATTCACAAGACATGAACACATGCCAGAATCTTAGGATCGACAAAGGAAAAAAAGTGGGTAGATGTTGCATGGAATTGTTCGTGGGTTGAGCGTCCAGCAAAGAAGGTGGCGGCACAAAATTACTACTGGTCGACCCAGAAAGAGGGGAGCATGGATATTCGCTTTGCTTTGACTTCCCACTTACAAACAATGAAGCGGAGTATGAGGCATTGATATGTGGCCTGTTTTTGGACCTTACCATAAGAATGAAGGTCAAAAGTGTTGGGGATTGAGCAATTCACAAATAATAGTCCAGCAAGTACGGGGGAGACTATGAATTATGAGAAGAAGAACTGGTAAAATATTTAATGAGGGTTCAACAGCCCATGGCTCAAGTTCAGTACTTTGATATCCAGCATGTACCAAGAGGTGAAAATACAAAAAAAAATGCGCTAAACAAGTTGGCAACTGCAGGATTCGATTCATTAACCGAACACAAAGACGTTAGAGTGGAAGTCATTCCAGTTAGGAGCACAGTGGTGATGACTGTATCAACAATCTAGACAGAGGAATTAAACTGGATGATACCTCTAATAGAGTACCTCGAGAAAGAAAAATTACCAACATTTAAGATACAAGCCAGGAAGTTAGAGTTGTGATCTCATAAATACGTCTACGAAGAGGGAACTCTATACAAGAAAGGTTTCTTATCTCCATGGATAAAATGTGTAGGACCATTGCAGTCAAGCGAGATCTTAAAGGAAGTGCATGAAGGGGTTGTGTGGAACGTGTCCAGGATCTAGGACAATTGCGAAGAAGGTCATTCGAGCGGGATATTATTGACTAACCACATTTAATAATGCGCATAACTTTCGTTCTCAAGTGCAAAAGTTTCCAGATTAATGCACCATTGTCACACAAACCACAAGCTACTTTAAGAGGAATATAGGGAGCTTGACCATTCAATAAATGGGAAATCAATCTTGTAGGACCTTTTTCAAAGAGTGCTGGCAATGCCAAATTCCTAATTGTGGCAATTGATTATTTCACAAAGTGGGTGGAAGCGAAGCCATTAGGAAGGGTCATAGCTGAGGTAACATGGAGGTTCGTTTCGCAGAATATAGTTTGTGGCTTGAGATGCCACAAACAATTGTCACGGATAACGGTACCCAATTCACCAGCGGTACCTTTACTGAATGTTGTTCAAAGTTGGGGACTCTACGAAAGTTTAAATTCGTAGCTCACCCTCAAGCAAATGGCCAAGTACAAGTGACGAACAGAACCATAGTCCAGGGTATCCAAAAAAGGTTGGAAGGAAAGTAAACTGGCCGGGTACACGAAATACCTAATGCCCTATAGTCGTACAGAACAACCATTTGAGAGCCAACGGGGGAAACACCATATAGTTTGGTCTATGGTCATGAAGCAATTATACCTGTGGAGATCGGAAATTTGAGTCTCCGAGTAGCATAATATAAGGAGGATAATAACCCAAAAATTATAAGGTTTGACTTAGATGCACTAGAAGAAAACAAAAGGGAAATGGTGGCAATCACAGAGGTAAAGTACAAGGAAAGAATGGCTAGAGCTTACAATAAAAAAAGTCAAAGAGACGCAATTTCAGATTGGCAGAAGAAGCTATGCCTAAAGTGGGAAGGACCCTACAAGATAGCAAAGGCGCATCGATCCAACTGTTATGAGTAAGAGAGGTTGGACGGGAGTAGCATTCCAAATACTTGGCAAGTGATCAATTTGAGAAAGGTCTATGTCTAGACCCAAGGGAAAAAAGGCAACTAGTCTCTAGTTGTGTAGAAGCCATGAGATGATCATTGGCTATGTTCATTTTTTTGTCTTGATTTCAAGGCGATGTTATTGCAAGCGTACATTATATCAAAAAGTGTCTTTTGGGCCAAAATTATTTCACAAGTTCTTTCTGTGCACATAGTAGAAAACAACATATCAAGTCTTACGAACTTAAGCTAGCGAATACGATCAAGCATTCCATAGAAAGTTACAAAGTTGTCGTATGATGACTAATACGAATAAGCAAACAAACATACAATTAGAAGAAAGTAATTATTCGAAGTTACAGGCTATAGATCTTGTAACTTTGCGAATCTCATTTTTGCAAGCTATAGATCTTACCCAAAAGCATACATGCTTAAACAAAAAATAAACATTGATATCAACAAGCGATAGATCTTGTAGTTCACACAAAGTGAAGCTCTTGAATTCCCAAGCAATAGATCTTGCAGTTTTGCCAAAATTTCTACGCAAGACATAGATCTTGCATAAAGGCAGATATGCCTACAAATACAAATAAAGGAACAATAGCAAGTTATATATCTTGCAACTTCGTTACACAAGCTATAAATCTTGCAAGAAAGTCATAAACGGTAGATGAGTACAACATAAGTGCTCACATAGTAATTAATGGCGAACATGAATCCAAAAATAGAATATGATGGTTTAGAAACATCACAATGACAGAAAAATTAGTACAAGAAGGAAACAACTATCTATGCCTAGATGCACGAAACAATCTAGATGATGACGAGCCAACACAACGACGAGGTTGTTCAGCCGCATGCTCCTCATTTATAATATAATCATACTGCCATTTCATATACAAATAAGAGGGATGCCGTAGTTAATCCTTTCACTCCATATAACCAAGATACTTAGCATAATATGCCTTGAAGTCAGTAATAGAACCAAATTCTTTGCGGTCGAGTTGCATACTCATACCATCAATGGTGTTCTGATAATCCTTCAGGGTAGCCATCAAGTTCTGCACTTCATTCTCTAGTTATCGAATATGCGACCGAATAGCTTTGGAAAAATTAACTCTATGCACATCTATGTTCATAGTTAGATCACCACGACTAGATGAACCACAAGATAATAATGGAAGAGAGGCAATTTTTTCTTTGTAATTAACATGAGTCTATTCAAGATAGTGCACACATGAATCAAGGCAATTAAATTCGGCGTGAAGATGATCATTGTCACTACGGAGATGAGTTTTTAGAAAAAATTTCTCATCAAACCTACTTTTCCACCCAGCCGAGGAAGAAGATAAATGATCGCACTCATCCTATTTTTTTCTTCATCCAATCCAATAAGTCATAAATACGTGAGAACTGGTTATCAATGATCAGAGTCTTTTGATGGCCTTTGCGAGCCTTGCTAGCAGAAAAGTTCTTAGCATTCTCCTATTGGCGGATCATCTTAACCATACTCAATTTTTGACATTGAATACGGTGGTTTTTCTCAGCACAAAGTTCTCTTAATTCCTGAATAGAATCTTATGTATCATTCACAGTTTTCTTCCATCTCGCTTCAAGGTCATTAATACCCAGTAGCATATACTTCAAACGAATGCCTAACAAAGTGCCCACTCATAAACACGATCAGGGATGTTGAGTGAACGCATGAAAGCACTGACAAATTCAAGATCGACTAAGCTAGGAGCATTATCCTTGTCCAGCAATTCAACACTATAACCTTCAGGTACAAGCCTGCTTCAAGAGCATGCCGTAGAAGAAGATGGAGATGATGTAGAAACAGGAACTTTCCATCTAATACACAAGGGAAGCAACTCCATATGAGAGAAGCGATCAGAAGAAATAAGCCCATGATATTCCTCAGATAAAGACTGAGCAGCTCGAATCAATATAATGTGGCAATGAGAGCCAGGGGACAAAAATCTGTGGCGATGAGAGTGACCACGTAGTCAAGTCATTTAAAAATTTTATGATCAACCAAAATATCAGAGCCCTGGATATAAGTAAATGCAATGAGAAGTCCTAAAAATAGAAGGGAAAATCAAAATTAATAACCATGGTTATACAAATAGTACAGACATACACCTGAATATTGTTTTAAATTACAAATAAAAGTCTGAAAACCTAATACACTAAAGATAAACTAACATTAGAGGCGGAGGCAGACGAAGGCTTGGCAATGATAGCAGAACTTTCCTTGTTCACTTGTTGAGTGGAGACTTCAGTGTTCCCGTTGGCCTCAGCTGCCGCATTGATGTCAGAATTAGGAGGCGGCATAATAGTGCAAGACCCAAAGGGAAGATCTTCTAAATAATCAACCTCACACTCCTTTAGCTCGGTTATAGAAGGTAGACGAGGAAGGCCATCGAAGTGAGACATCAAGGCAGAAGAATGACCATTGTCAGTGATGCTACTAATGAAACCTTTGTTAAGTTCGACCTTTGGTTCCTCTAATATTGTCTCAGACCTAGTAAGTTTAGGAAGATTATGAACTTTAGCAGTTGGGTTTAATTGCCACAGCTTCACTAGAGCTTTGCAATAACCGACAATGCGAGCGGTAGTAGAAACTTTCTCAAATAGCTTGTAAAAAGACTTGGCCTTCACGAGCTGATCAACAAGAACCTGAGGATACGCAGGTGAGGTAGGGCTGTTGGTTTGTATTCCCTCCAGCTTAGTGTGCAACTTGTTAGCCTTCCTCTCAGCAGCCAGGGAACGCTCTTCAACAGAGTGCACTCGCTCTTCAGCGGCTTCAAGAGAGACAGTCACTACCACACGCTTCTCCTCAGCGGCCCGGCATTTTTCAAGAAGCGAATCATCTCCCTTGGAAAACTAGGTGACTCGTTCGCTCACAAGCTGAAGATTCTTTCCAACCTTGGTATTAATTTATATAAACAAAAGTTAAGCATCGCAACAGAACAACGTCAAACAAAATCAAATATACATGTTAGCTAGTACTCTTAACAAACATACCACAACCATTGTTTCATAGAGCGAGTGTTTAGACACGGTTGCAGGAATGGTCCCCTCTACCATCAGATCTTGACTTCACGAGGGAAGCTTAGTATGAGAATGGCTAACACACTTTTTTTTCTTAGGAGGCTCCAAGGTACTCGATTGTCAAACAGTTCGATCCTTCTTTCTTCTTCTTTTAAAATTATTAGTTGTGTGGTGACAAACGGCCTTTCCGCCACCATCAACAATGACCTCAGTGGTCAATGGTTAAGGATCCGCTACAGCAGCATTCTCCTAAAACGCTGCGGCCACAAAAGTTTCATTTATTTTGGTAACCGTGACTTCAGGTTCTTCATTGTCACCGTCATCGTCAAAAATGATCTCTCGATGGGTTGTTTAGCTAAATCCATGTCTATAATCTAGTACACAAGAATAAGTCAAGCAGGCATATAGATATAGTAAGCTAGTGAAAAAATGATGATGAAACAGTAGGTCAGGCAAAGAAAAGTAACAAAGAAACACCTTCACCCTCAGAATCAGCATGGCAAAGAGGGATCGTATGTTGGCTGAGTGTTAAGACAACTTCAAATTTTGCATTAAGGCAAACCCCGACCTTAGGACGTTTAGATTTGGGCACATTATAGTTCCAAACTTGCAGACTCCATTCGCTTTCATTACCAAGTTTTTAAAAAGAAGATTTTTTTTGCCACACTTCGCAGTTGTTAGCAAACCCACTAACAAACTCAACATCAGGAATAATTGGGCAAAGGGTGAACTCATTGGGTGGATTTTTCACCTTGTGAAGTTGGTAAAGGTTGCGAAACAAGTCAATCAAAAAAGGTACTCGAGCGGCTTTGCATACATGTTAAAAAACAATGAAGATCGAGATAGCCTTAGGATAAGGCTACCTGAAAGTGGGTGAGCAAATCCAAAATATGCTGAGGAAGAGGGGAAACAAGTCCAAATTTGAGATAATCTAAGTAGCAAGAGATGAATCCAGAGGGAGGATTGCGAACACTATCATAGCGATCAGGAGCTTTAAGGTCATAGGACGACAAAAAAGGAAAACTACTTCTTAAATTGTCCAAATATTAGTCGATTTACACTACTAACGGTGGAAGAATTGGTGGGATGGTTGGAATCATCCTTGAAATCAACATTGGCATCTAACACATCTTTCATGGAGGATTCACCAACATTAGGGATACACATTGAAGCAGACATTATTCCTAAAATTCAGATGCAAAGCCTATCAATCAGAGTTAAAAGAACACAACCAAGTTCACTCAAGTAAAAATAATGGAAAAAGGTAGTGCACAAGCCCAGAAAGAAAAACAGAGCAAGAAAAAAAAGTGAAAGTAATCAGAGAATTTTTAGGTCAAAATCAGGAGAACCTAGATAGTGTAATGGGGAAACAATAATATAGAGCTTATAACCTTAAGACTTGATTTGATAAAAAAGGAGATTAATAGGGAAGAAAACTTACGGCAATTGAGTGTGGCAAGGTGCTTGAACAAAAGAGATAATGGGAAGAGGAAGACTCCAAATGGGATATGGAATTTAATTTAAGAAGCTGAAAAGGTTAAAGAAGTCAAATCAAAGAGAAGTAATGATGATAGCATGACAAAAAATAGCTAACCTTTTTACGAATACGAGATGCAGTGCAAAAAGGGTAGAACGTTGTACACTAAATACTGATAGACCTGAGTTGGGAAATCAAGGCTTTTATAATAAGAAGATATAACGACACGTGAGGAAAATTTGGAACGACGTAACGAATAAAAGGAGAGTAATCCAGCTCAACAAAACATAGATTTCAAAACGATTACATTGGAGAAAAGTAGGGAGGATATCCAAATTTAAAATTCAAAATTCGAGAAACAAACATCAAATACACATTTATAGCCAAGAAACAAGAAACACTTCGCGAAGACAGCCGTAGCTACATCTATAACAAATGTGCTTTTCAAATCTCACAAATTCAAAATACAATTGTTCGTATACATTAAGCAAACAAAGTCATTGCTTCATGTTTATTAGTCTTCATGGCTAGGGGGCTTATGGTGTATACCTAGCCCATAGCTAGCATCGTTAGGCTGTAAGTCCAGACCAAAGAACAAACACAGATAAGGCTGATGAACTGATAAAAGCGGATCTTGGTCTGAAGCATGCGATCACGAACCGGTAAAAGTGGAGACACGATTAAGCCATGATTGGGGAGTTTGGCCACGAACCGGAGTTATAGGGATTGTGATACAACCCACGTTCTTAGATGAGAGGAATACAGAGTCACGATGGTGGACTCTTATAAATACAACAAGAGCAACGCTAAAGAAGGTAAGTTCCACTGAACTGGGAAAATCCAACGCTCTAAGGGAAAAACTGACTTGATCGTTGGAGTCTTTCCCCCGGAATCGCTTCCGAGATCTGTTTTGCAGAAGGAGAGATTTACAAGGTGAACAACGAAAACCTTACCTGACCAAATTATAGCATCACTTATGATAAATATTGTAACAAACCATTTTAACATACTCATCTAGCAACATTAGCCTCACATTACACAACAAGAGGTTATAATTCCATGTTCTTAGATTTTGATGTCAAAGAGCTAAGAAATTGTGCACATCTCTAACCTCCCAACACTTCAATCTCACAAACACTTCATATTCTCAAACAACCCATAGCATAAATGAAGCAAATATCAACATTAATGGCACAATAAATGCTAAGCAATAAGTGCTCATGAAAGAGCAAAATAGAGAATCTAACTACATGAGTTTGGAAACTTTAATCAATTGCTCCCAATTGATTAGTTTAGCTACTAGAGTTCATACTAAACATCAAAAACAAACCAAACATATTCCAAGATGAAAATAAGATAAAAACTAGAGAAAACTAGGGTTTTGCTATAAAAGTCTGGAAGAAAGAGTTAATGAAGAGAGAGGATAAAGTCTGCTATTTATAAAACTAGAAAAAGAACAAAGGATTTTGGCCACGCGTTCGTCACAACTCGCGACCATCTATTCGCGAGTCGCGACAGAGACCAAAAACAACATCTTCAAACTTTTCTTCTTCTTGTCTCATGGTGTCCTCCTCACTTCACTTCTATTTAAATCTTCATGTCTTCAAATCTCCAAAAGTCTTCCAGGTTTCAAAAGAGGGCATTCAAATCTTCAAGTCTTTGCACGTTTGCCTAGTCACAAAAATCCTAGAAATTTCATAAGAGCGCAAAAGCCGCTCTTAACTTTTCTAAGAGAGCTTCGAGGCAAAATAAGAGATCTACATAACAAAAGGACACAAAAGTGAGTCCAAAAAGTTCTAAAATAACCATGTAAAATGGACACATCAGTCGATGTTTACATAAAACTAGTCTGCCAACAGCTAAGTCACCAAATTTTAACATTTTAGACTTGGGGTTTTACACTCTAATGTTTCTCTCCAAAATAAATTTTCTGGTTCAAACCAAAAGTACAATCAAACAACCCAAAAAAAACTGAAAGTCCCTCTATGTAGGGAAATTTATTACAATAACACTCAAATCATTGAAGGTACTTTTAGCTCTAATGTTCCAGGTGGGGGTTATCCATTTACACAGTTAGCTTAATCTAGGCAAGAGTGAAGGAGAAGCTGCAAAATGGTGAGGCTGTGAGTGCAAGGTCAAGGCGTCACGACCGTGAGGCTGCTAATAAGAAACCCATCAACCTTGATGTATTAGTGGCCTTGCCCTTGACTTTGGGTTGTGCCTGCATGAGTAGAGTAGCTGGGTTGTGATGATACCTGAATAAATTGGGCAGCTAGTATCTCCTGGAAACCAGTAAACTGTAAACTTCTCTCTGCATGCAAGAAGAAAAGCGGTCTGTCAGGGCTGCTCATTGCCGGTACTCGCTCTGATACCTAAATCAGAGGTTTTAGAGAGAGAGAGAGAGTTAATGTAGGTCTTGAATAATTTGGTTCTGGTGAACATACCTTTCGCTATAATCTAAGGTGTTGCTTACATTATCCTTAATGGGTTGACCATCCATGATTGGACAGCAACTTCCCGAGAAATTGATATGTTTGTGGCTACAGTAGCCACAAACGACAATTTTTATAGAGGACGCATTACCGTAATGCGTCCTCTAAATTTTTTTTTTGCCTTTTTTCGGTCAAAAATATCAGACGGTGAACTGTGGCGGGACACGTGGCGAGGACGCATTATGGTAATGCGTCCTCCCATCCGGCTGTATATTTTTTTTGGAAAAATCCGGAGGTGCCACGTGGCCGAATGGGGATTTGCCACGTGGCGAGGATGCATTATCATAATGCGTCCTCCCATCCGGCCATTTATTTTTTGTTTGGAAAATCCGGACGTGCCACGTGGCCGAATGGGGATTTGCCACGTGGCGAGGACGCATTATCATAATGCGTCCTCCCATCCGGCCATTTATTTTTTTGTTTGGAAAATCCGGATGTTCCATGTGGCCGAATGGGGATTTGCCACGTGGCGAGGACGCATTATCATAATGCGTCCTCCCATCCGGACATTTTTTTTTTTTGGAAAATCCGGATGTGCCACGTGGCTGAATGGGGATATGCCACGTGGGGATATCCCATCCGATGACTGGATGTTGCGGCTGCATGTGAACCAAATCCGGTCAAAAGTGGATTTTTCGGTCGAATCAGGTGTTGCCACGTGGCATCGTGCGTCAGAATTTTTTATTTAAAGCACCCGAATTGCGTCAATTCTAGCATTGTCCATCTTCTTCAGCCATCCTTTCTCACCTTTCTCCAACTGTAAGCCCCATTTTCGCCAGTGTTCGGGTGCTTCCGCCATTTTCAGCTGCACTCTTTCTCCGCTGCACACGTTCTCCGGTATTGCTCTACCGGTGTTCCTCCATTTTTAGCTGCAGTTCGAGTTTTTTACGAGATCAGGTAATTTCCTTTTTTTCCGCTGAATATTTGTTTGGTTTTTTTTGTTAATTGCTACTGATTTGTTAATCGGATTTCGGTTGCAGAGATCGTGTTCGGGTTGAAGTGGACCCCGTCGACCCGTCGTTGATCGCATTGACCCGCCGTTGACCCACGTTGACCCGTTTGTTGACTGCATTTCTTGACACCGTTGACCCCGTTGAACTGCATTGCCCCATTGACCCACCGTTGACCCGCGTTGAACGCCGTTGACCCGCGTTGACCGCGTTGACCGACGTAGACCCGTAAGTCTCAGAATCCCTCCCACTCTGTTATCCTTTATGTAGTAGGTATTTGCGGCCTACAGAATTATACGAACGTGTTCTGACATTATGTGAGTGTCGCACATTGCCGGTCGTCGGTCAGTTGTTGCCATTTGGGTTGAATTATAATCTGTTGATATGCTTAAGTAATTTAGTTAATTTAATTGTATGTGTATGATTGTGTTGTCTGATTGTGTGTACATTTCATGATTGAGCTTGGTTCGTTGCGTTGTGTGTTATGTGTTATGTGTTTGTGTGTTGCAGTTCTGCGATGTTTTTGGCAGTGCATATGTATAGAGGGGGCCAGATTAAGTTTGATTTGGGTGTGGGTGTTTATTATGATCCTCCAATGCCGGAGCGAGTTATGACTCTCGAGCGGAGGTTGAACTACTTGGAATTGTTTGATTTAATTGTAATGAGACTGGCCATTGTGAGGGAGAGTTGTTCGTTGAAAATGTATTACCGGTGTCCCGAGCTGATTGGTTCGGCGGTATACTATCGATATTATCCTGTGGAAGATGATGAGTCAACCACGTTCTTCTTCAATGTTGTTGATCGAATGGCATTGTCCTCTGTGGATTTTTACATTGTTACGGAACAGTTGCCAATCGCTAATTATGGGGCGCGGGGAAGCACGTTCATGTCATTGCTGAGCAACGTGCAGAACTCCGCCGCTGTACCCAGTATACCACCACCTGTTCGTAGCTGGGGTCTTGAATTTGGTGAGTCCAGCCAACCTGGACGGTATGCCCAGGTGGATTGTGCCCAGCCGTCCACAAGTGGTGGTAGAGCTGTGGTAGACTATGGCGAGCAGAATGTCTTCCGCAATGATTTCGCGGGTGCCATTAGCGACCGCGATGCTCGGCATGATGGTAGCGAGGATGACGGCTCGGCACCTGGACTTGACGGTGGAACTGAGGATGATCGTTCCTTGTCAACTGATTCGAATCCCAGGGACGAGGCAGAGGTAGAGCCGTTGGTGTGCCCGAACAATGTACCCACATCGTTTCATATTCTAGCAAACCCGGATGCACAGGCCTACTATAGGGATTATGGGGGCCCCGATGAGGACAGCTATGACCCTACCCATTTTGGGTCCGGCGTTTCTACCTACGTTCAAGAGACTGGTGCAGTGGATGTGCGTATGCGATTTCAGACAAAGCCACAGTTGGTCGAAGCTATTTCTCGGTGGAGTTCTATGATGAACAGGGAACACAGGGTTGTGGAGAGTAGTTCACGCACATGGTATGCAAAATGCAAGGACGTCGTCGAAGGAACTGGGAATTGCATTTGGGTTTGCAGAGCTACGAAGAAGGCTTCGCACGGTATGTGGGAGATAACCAAATGGGCTAGTAGCCATGGGTGTGTCGGTGCTGGGCGATCTACGGGTAACGTGAATCTGACGTCGGTGATGATCGCCCGTTCAATTCGCCACCACATTGATGTAAACCCTTCGTACACAGTGAAAGATGTGCGAGCCCAGGTGGATGATGAGTTCAATGTCACGATCTCCTACAAGAAGGCCTGGTATGCGAGGCAGATTGCAATTGACATTGTATTTGGAACGTGGGAGGATTCTTTTGAACAGCTCCCAAATTTTATGGGTGAGCTTGTAAGGGCTAATCCGACCACCGTTGTTGATTGGGCTGACGTACCTGACCGAATACACGGTCCCAGGTGTAGGAAATTTAAATTCATGTTCTGGGCATTCGGTCAGGCAATTGCATCCTTCCGCCACTGCAGGCCAGTGATCAGCGTAGACGGCACTCACTTGAGAGGTGCGTATAAGTCCACAATGCTGGTCGCCGTGACCCACGATGCAAATGATTACATCCTCCCCATCGCTTACGCAATTGTCGACGAGGAATCGAATGAAAGCTAGAACTGGTTCATGGGGCGACTGCGTCTTCACGTTGTTGGTGCAGATAGCAGACCAATCTGTGTCATATCAGATAGGCATGCAGGACTTGTAAATGCGATGACAAATATGGAGGAGTGGATGGAGCCAGCCGGATACCACCGGATTTGCTTGCGGCATTTTCAGTCAAACTTCTTATCACATGAAAGCGGGAAGTTCAAGAATGCACTCATGAAGACTCTGGTGTGGCAGCTCAGTAGTGCCAGGCGAGAGAGCAGGTGGAGGGAGTACAAGGAGGAGCTGGAGAGTATGGATCCGTCCACTTGGGCTTGGCTGGAACGGCAAGATAGGAGTAGGTGGTGTCTTGCCTTCGATGATGGTGATCGGCGTTGGGGAATTTTGACAACGAATCTGTCAGAGAGCTTCAACAACTGCCTACGGCGTGCACGCCACCTCCCAATAACAGCGTGTGTCAAAGTGACGTTCGAAAGAACGGTTGAAATGTTTGCCCAAAGGCTTACGGATGCTACGAATTGGAGGTATGTTGTCAGTAAATTGCATTTTCAGATTTACCCGTATGCCGGTTGGCTGATTATGAGATACTGCCCGTCTATCCAGGTCCGTGTTCCCTAAGAGGATCTGGACAAAGTTCCAGAAGCAGGATACATTGGCGCAGGGACATATCGTCACCCTGTTCGGGCACACGTCGCAGACGTACAGGGTTGTGGCGAGGAACATCGATGGGAGCATTAGTGAACGACAGTACACGGTCAAATACAGAAGAAGAGAGTGCACTTATCGCGAATGGCAAATATTTCGTTTCCCTTGTTCCCATGCCCTGGCCGTTTGTCGGCATAGACGTGACGATCCTGCTAGTCTATGTGACAAGGTGTATCACACGACCACATATGTCCAACAATACAGTCAGGGTTTCATGCCCATGCGAGATCCATCACTTTGGCAGCGTGCCTGTTGGAGGTTGATTCCGGATGCAGAAAAGTTTCGCAACAGGCAGCGTGGACAGTTTGCGGAGAGGAGGATAAGGAATCAGATGGACGACAGGGTGGCGGGTGAGACCAGGGCCGTTCGTAGGCGTGGCCGTGCTTAGTATCGTGGTTTGCATTGTAATAGAACCTCCATCTTTCATTTGGTTTGCATTGTTCATCGATAGGAGAGGGCATGCTTATTCTGTCGTTCTTGTATTAAATGATATATGTATCATATTATGTGGTATTACTTATATTTGCCAAATATGTGTCACATTACGCAGTGTTGCTTTGTTCTGTGCTACTCTTCCAGAAAAAACATCTAACTTGGGTTGGTATTTGCGTGCAGGAAAACACCATGTACCATCCAGGACCTATTCAGGAGGACTTGCTGTACCTACATCAGGAGCACCGTGCTCGTGCCCTATACAATGGAAATTTAGAGGACGAGGTACTGCAGGTGCGTCGGTGCGACGGGGCATGCTGGACCGAGCAACTGCCAGAACAGGTTATGCGGTACGTACGCGACGCGGGATTTCAGGGACTCCTGGACTCTGCTGCAATACAAATTGACCACTCCCTCATCACCGCCCTAGTGGAGCGTTGGCGCCCAGAGACGCACACGTTTCACCTACCGATGGGGGAGGCGACGGTCACCTTGCAAGATATAGGGGTCCTATGGGGTCTACCGATCGATGGTGAGCCAGTAATAGGTGTTGACACCAATAGGCGTACGCCAGACTGGCAGATGATCTGCACAGACTACCTGGGAGCTACACCAGACCCCACCTGCATCAGGGGGGTCGCATTAAGGCCAGGTGGTTGGGAACGCTATTGCACAGTCCGTTCCCCGCTGATCCACTGATGTACAATGCCAACAGCGGGCTAGGGTTTTCCTTCTGCTACTTCTTGGGGGAATGCTGATGTCCGACACGTCCGGCCACCTCATCCCGTTGCTCTACTTATCCGCACTTACGGATCTAGGTGAAGTCCATCGGTACAGTTGGGGGAGTTCCATTCTTGCATGCTTGTACAGGTCATTATGTGACGCGGCAATCCCACAATCAAAATCCATATCCGGGCCACTTGTCTTGCTACAGGTAAAACTGTTGGTCAACATAGTCGTTCATACATACCGTGCTTAATATTAACGGGCATTTCTATTGCAGTTATGGGCATGGGAACGCATACCATCCATCCGTCCTGCCGGGGCACTACAGGTGACAGTGACGATGAGTGCTCTTGGATCCCGGTACTTGTCTGATTCCTCAATATGCGGTATTCATAAGTCCACATGCAATTCCATAGTAGGGCTAATGTATTTCACTCGGTTCCTTATAGGTGGAGGACCCCTTACGATTGTTTACAATCGCCAATGCACGTTCTCAAAGTGTATCATGATCAACTGACGTCTCTCACCCACAATCAGGTATACGAATAATTGGATTTCTAGACTTCGCACGAAAAATGGTTTCCTTTGCCTAACCGCAACACATGCATGTTGTCTCAGTTCATCTGGCAGCCATATACGGAGGACGTCCTGGAGCAACTCCCGCGGTATTGTACGGATGGTAGACACAATTGGTTGCTCTGCGTCGATCTCATCTGCTGGCGTGCCGTGGAGTTCCATCATGCTCATCGTGTTCTCAGGCAGTTCGACATGGTCCAGCCAGTACCCCCCCAGTTGGTTAGTAGGGATGAGTACAACTTAGTCCATACTAGAGACCGTCGAGGAAGGTCTGGCATGGATTGGCGTGTGGAGCTCAGAAGATATCTCGACACTTGGGAACATCGATCCAATCGACAAGCACCCACACTGGGGAGTGCGGATCCATACCTACCCAGCCGTGATTACTTGGAGTGGTACTTCCGCAAGACGGTCTCCTTCATTGATCAACCAGGGCGGCCTGAAACAGCTACTGAGGGTTTCCATGGAGACGGTGCAACCGCGGAGTACTTGGTATGTCCTAAATTTCAAATATAGTCAAGAAAGAATACAACAGAGCTCCTCAAAATTAGATATCTGACATATTCATCTCGATTCCTAGTTGCAGGCAATGACACAGTTGCATGGCATGTCAAACATTAATTTGGATGGTTGGGCCCCACATTGTGCGGACGTCATAAGGGGGATGCATCATGTTATCACACGTAGTCTACAACATGCGCATCAGGCCTCCAGGCCGCAACACTAACAACCGTTTGTGCACTGCGAGGAACCGCTCCCTGGTGTCAGATATATTAACCTCAGAAGCCACCGCCAGGCCCCACCTGGACGACAAGGAGGTCGGAGGCCTCGTGCTAGGGGGCATGCAGAACACATTGGTCCATCACAAGCGGGCCCCTCACATGCGAGCACACCGATTTGCGGACCATCAGCCGGGGAACCCTCACAGTACAACATGGATGCATCAGATTACAATGCATATGTCACTCCAACATCCAGTCATCGGTACATGGCACATATCGATCCATCACGTACAGGTACTATTCCATATGCCTACTGTGATTCGAACGAGGAAGCGGGATACGAAATGGAGGAGGACATACCGGAGGGAGCTCCACATGAGGAAGAACATGTACCTGCACAGACGGTTGTACCACGGCGGACATCCAGGACCATACGTCCTCCCCCGTGTGGAACGGGTGGAAAGCTTTGCAGAGACCATCGATAGGACAGTACGTGCTATTCAACACTAGTTGGCATTACATTTCACTCGTATTGTTCTACACTGTACATTTATACTAACTAGTATCCATTCTAACTATGCAATACTCCGTTCCCGCACCGACATTCAAGACTAGACAAAACAATTCGAACAGCGAGACCCTAAATCATCATTGGACTATTTTCCAAATTTTGACCGAAACCACGTGCATCAGAAATAGTAAGTTACAAACTACAGCAGCCCACGATAATTTATTACTCAAATTCGCGCCTCATTTGAAACTCCACTCTTGCTAAATTCATGGCGGAATAGTATAATAAGCTTTCTCCCCAATAAATAAAATTCCCCTCAAAATAAATTTACCGAACAAAACAAAATATAATAAACATTATTTCACCCACAGATTGGATTAGCTCCGTGGTTAATTGTAAATCTCATTCCCAACCTTTTCAAAATAATTGTAGGAAACAATACCCATTCCAGGACTCGTTCGAGGAGCTCCCGAGAAATAAATTTATGCGAATTTGCACCAATTACCAACATTTCGCTGATTCATTTTCCGAGAAAAAAAATTAGGCGGTTTCCAAGGAATCATTCCAAAAACGAGTCCTCCGCATAATATCCGAAAGAGCTAGATAATACCAGATCTGTACCCTGTTCCAAAAAATGACTCCTCTAAATTCTTCCGTCAAAAATCAAATTACTGCCAGGTCTAAGGCCTCCTTTCAAAAACGATTCCACCAAATACTTTCAAAATAATAATTCCGGGGAAAATAGAGCAAGACTGACTCAGGCATTATTTTATTTTATACACGAGTCCTCTAATTGATGCAAAAAAAATCAGTCCTAAAACGGGTAATCTAATTGATTTTGGAAACAATAAAATAAATGCTAACTATTTTCCAAAAGAATAAAGTGTGCAGCCTAATTGCATGGAAAAAAAAGGGTACAAACTTGCGGAATTAAAAAGGAGAAGGGGAAAAAATTAAAAAGGAGAAGGAGAGAATTAAAAGGGAGAAGGAGAGAATTAAAAGGGGAATGGAAAAATATTAAAAAAAGGGGAGGACGCATTATGATAATGCGTCCTCAACCCTTCACTTCCACATTCCAAATCTGCCACAATGTGGACCAACTTTGCATTTTGCTCAATAGAAAAATCATGCACTCGCAACTTCCCATCAGAGCATCCTATGTTTAGCCACAGGGTTCGTAGCCCTCATAGGGCAAGCCATGCAGGTTGGGTTAACCTTGGCGGCAGAGCTATCGCCGGTGCTCTTGTCCTGGAGTCCTGGGCTTTCATTGTTCAAGGTGGCGGGGAAGCTATTTCCATAAAGTTCCCAGCTAGTTTGCTATTTTCGTAGTCTCGCGTGTTGCTACAGTATTTCCGTTATCTCCTTTCCGCGTGGCTTTCTTCGAGGTCTCTTTCCTTGTTAGTCGTCGGGAATGATTCTTTACTGTTGGGCCAGAAGCCCAAATATGACCTGATTACCTTTCTAGTCCAGTACTTATGAAGTCCCACCCGCTCGGGTTCAGGATCAGAAGGGAACGTGGTCCGGGTTTTCAATTATTTTAAAACTAGATAATACACATGTTTTGCCCGAACGTGAATTTAAATATTATTATACGAATAAATATAGAGAAAGTTTTAGAAAATGTGATTTTTTCATAAACTTATGGATGGTCTACATGGGCTTTTACTTTAAATGTTGTAATTTTTTATAAAATTTGAATATTGTATTTTATAAGTTAAAACAATTAATAATATGTATTTGAAGGTGAAAATATAAAAATATATGATATAAAAACATATTTTCAAAAAATTTAAATTTTTTAATGTAATTTAACAAATGCAGTTTATAAGGTAAGAAATAAGTGAGTTGTCTATAAGCTTATGGACATGTCGTCTGTCAAGAGATCTATTCATAAATATATATTTTTAATATAATTTAATTAGTGGATAAAAATATTAATACTTTAGCAAACTAACATTATCGTTATCAACATTGCATGCATACGAATCATGTAAACTACGAAAAATGATCAAAGTTTTGAAGATTTGATTGTAATATCGTGTCATTCCAAGGTTCATGATAAAAAATATATTTCTTATTATCATACAATTTTTTACAAAAATTTAAAATATTTAAATTCAATGATAATTTTTTCTAATTAAACTTTTGAGTTATAGATGTCCATTTTCTTCTTCTTCCAATAAATATTTTAATATATTGTGATTAATTGATAACGTTGTGTTATTTTTCGGGAAAAAAAGACATTCTAGAGAAGGTCTTTTTTTTCATTAAACATTCTAAGGAAGACTGGAAAAAAAACTTCCGTTGCAACAAAGATTGTACTCCATAAAATGTTGGACATTTTCGGCAGCACCAATAGTTGAATCATGCACGGTCAAATATAATGAGGAGCTCATTTATAGGATAAAAAATTATGTATGTTAGATTAAAAAATTTAAATTAGGGATATTGTCAGCAATTCATGATTAATTGATTGAATTACAAACATATAAAATATAATTTTAAAATTTTGATCCAAAAAAATATAAATTTATCATATTAGATAAAACAATTATAGTTTTAAATTGTCAATATTTTTATAATTATTAATTATACAGATTAAAGAAAGTTAAAATTTATAATAATCTTAATTTAATATTAAAATAAAAATATAATATACCTAAATGCATTAAATTTTTATGAAAAATTCTTGAGAATGACCGTCTTTTCATAGGCATATGAAAAGATGGAGTTAAAATTGAATTATAGAAAGGTAAAAGGTTTTACTTACAATATTTAAAATTTACCATGCAACGTGTAGTAGTTATAAGTTTATGACCCTATTAATGCGACTCAAAAATTTTAGCTTATTTTCTTCTTATTTACAATTTAAACCTTGTTCTTTCCATAAATTGTGGAAAGACGGTCTTTCAAGAGACAAACTCATTTTCTAATACTATTACCAATCACATATTGATATATACTAAAATATGTCATTTCTAAATATAAGTTAACAAAATTAAAGTAAAGTCGTACAAATAGACAAAGACTTGGAAAATATCATCTTTCCATAGGCTACTCTGGATTTTTCTTCCAAAAGTGTTGGGAGATAGTGAAAACTGATGTACTGATGGCAGTAGAGATATTCTTTGAGGGAAAAGAAATACCTAAAGTCATTACATCAACACTGATCATACTCATCCCAAAAAAAATGTGTGTTCAACATTCAAAGACTATAGACCTATAAGTCTATGTAACTTCACAAATAATATTTTTTCAAAACTAATTTTCAAAAGACTTAAAAGCTGTTTAGACTTGTTAATCAGTCCTGAACAATCATCATTTGTTTTTGGAAGAGAACTTGCTGATAATGTCCTTTTGATGCAAGAGCTAACAAATCATTTGCATTCTAAAACAAGAGGATATAATAAGATCATCAAGTTAGATATGATGAAGGCATTTGACAGAGTCTCATAGTCTTTTTTATCCAAAATATTAAACAAACAAGGTTTTTCACCCATACTGGTAAATCTAATAATGAGGAATATCAAATCAACCTTCTTTTCCTTATTAATTAATGGAAAAATTGTAGGCTTTTTCTCAGCATCTAGGGGAATTAAGCAGGGAAATCCACTATCACCTCTACTCTTTATCTTAATGGCTGAGGCATTTTCTAAGAACCTGAATTTCCTCTAAGTATATGGTATTATTCAATCTTATAAGTTACCTTACAAGATGAAATCATCCACACATCTCTCCTTTGCTGATGATACAACAATTCTTTTAAAACACTCTAAATAGGGACTTAAAACAATAATCAGTTTTCTAAAGTCATTTGAATTAGTAACAGGTCAAAAAGTTAACTTTGAGAAATCATCTTTTTGCATCTCAAAACACACACCTAATAGAACCATACCTTTATCAAACAAGAAACAAAAATGATAGAAGGCTCCCTATCATTTAAATATCTGGGAGGCCCTATCTACACAGAAGATAAAAAAAATTCCTTATTCCATAGAATGCTAATTTCAATCCAAAACAAAATTAATCATTGGAAAAATAAAATGCTATCTTCAGCAGGAAAGGAAGTATTAATCAAACATGTTTTAACAACCATGCCAATTCATTTAATAACTATATTGAAGCCAACCAAACATATCATTAGTCAGATTCATAAAACACTAGCAAGATTTTTTGGAATTCTAACTCAGAAATTAATCAAAATAAGAGAATATGGAAATCATACCCTAAAATATGTTTTCCAACAGAAGAAAACTGTTTAAATTTTAAAAACTTGAATACTTTAACAAAAAGTTTCTCCATCAAACTACGGTGGAAACTACAGACAGGAAAAATCCTTTGGTCCCAAACCATGTGGTCTATGAGTGAAACTCATAAATCCTCAAAAACATGGAAAAGAATCAAAGAGATTCAAAACATTACATTGGAAAATACAGAGGTTCAAATAGGATGTGGTTCAATTTCCTTTTGGAATGCAAGCTGGACCGAAGCTGGTCCTTTATCAGACCATGCTTAGGACATTATAGAAATTCCATATCCAGACTTAAATGCAGTTGAATTCATACTGAATAAAACATTCTATACTAGTAACCTCAGAAACATGCTTCCTGATAACATCATCTCAATTCTGAATCTGGAACATAGAATATTTTCTAAGTATGATGATATACTAATTTGGAAACCAACACATATTGGTGAATTCACAATTAAGTCAGCATATGAATTGATTCAAAGAAAGAAACATAAGATTCCCTCATTCAAACATCTGTGGTCTAATATATTACCAAAGAAAATAAGCTATTTAAACTGGAAACTACTAAATAGACTTATAGCCTTACCAGATGTCCTTGAGGATTTCCAGTTTCACCTACCATCAAGATGTTGTTTTTGCTTTAATGAATCTGAATCTATACACCACTGATTTAACACATATGCTCAGGTGCTACAGATCTGGAATTCAATAGATAAAACATTCAGTTTGGTTCCTAATACATTTCAGCTCTTGTGGGATAGATTTTATTTCTACCGTAACACTTCCACCACTGATGCAATCTTTGCTAAGTTAGTCAGAATCATACCATGTGTTGTAATTTGGTACCTTTGGTGTGCTAGATGTACTCATATTTTTGAAGGGATAAAGCATGTGTCGGGCAACATATTCAAAAGAATATTGTACCACATTAATGACATTATATTGGCATTCAAACTAGATTTTAGGTGGGATCTATCACATTTTCCAAAAAATTTATATCAGAAACCCAAAATCCAGAGACCATTAAGAATAATTAAGTGGACTTTACCCTCAAACTATAAAATAAACACTGATGGTTATTGTCTAAGTAATGGTAATGCAGATATATGTTGTATCATCAGAGATCATAAAGGTAAAGTAATTGTTGCACTATGAAAGTTTATCACAGCTAAATCAAGTTTGCAGGCAGAGACAACAACTTTGTTTAATGGAATAAAACTAGCTCAAACTCACGACATCAACAACATTGAAATTGAAACTGACTCAAAAATGCTGATCAGAATGGTGCACAAGAAATTCAAGATACCATGGAAAAGTCAACACCAGATGCGAGAGATCTGGCAGCTACTCCATCAATTGAATTTCACACTTCACCACATATACAGAGAGGCAACCGGAGCTACTGACTCCCTTGCAAAGATGGCCAACAGAGACCAGGTAAGTCACTATTTCTATTCTACAGGTCTGCCACAAAATATTGCTGGGCTAGTGAAGCTGGATGCAGAAGGGATACCTCAGATCCGTTTAGAATACACTATAGGAAGAAACTTGTATGAATAATAGTATTACTGTTATTTTCCCACGTTTTTATCTTATGATCTTTAGGTTAGTTATCAGGTTACTGTATAGATATAAGATCTTCAGATAAGTTATCATAGATAAGGTATTAAGCCCCCCTCTTTTATGTATCTTTTATTTTTATTAATAAACAGGTAGGGGTCTGCCAAACCCCCCACCATCATAGGTGGATTTACTTAAAAAAATCATCTTTCCATAGGCATATGGAAAGACGAGATTGAATTACAATTATACAAAGGTAAAAGGTTTTAGCTGCAAGATTAAAAATTTATTATGCAACGTGCAGTAGTTATAAGTTTATGCTCGATTAATGCAATTTAAAATTTTTGTCTTGATTTCTTATAATTTGTAATTTAAACCTTAGTCTTTCCATAACTTATGAAAATACCTTGTTCAAGAGACGGACTCTAAGAAGAATTGCAAATAAACTCTACAAATTGTTAAATAAACCACTGAAAGTATTTACAAATAAAATCTTTCAGTACTATATTTAACATTTATTTAAAGCATTTTATGCTGATTTTTGTCTCAAAATCAAAATTTATTAGATACACTTATATATATATATGTTAGGAATAATGAAATGTTCATTAGCAAATAAACTAGATTTGTGATAGTTAATTATATCACTATTTATTTATCAAAGGGGAATACTATGCCATTACCCCCAAATTCTACTATAAATACCCCCTTAGAGGATGAAGAAAAAGCACCTCTTATTCTCTCATTTCTTACTTCTTCTCATCTTATCTTCTTCTCCATTCTCTCCTTCTTACTTCACACATCAAACCCTCTGCTAATTTCTCAATAAATCAGTGTAAAATTAGTAAAAATCACAACACGTTATCAACACGATCATTCTCCATCTTCATCGAGTAAGTCCTTTTCTAAAAGTTGTAAGAATTTTGTGATAATGAATCAAAGTAGTTCGTATTAAGGATACTAGTCCAAACTTTTCTATTAATTTGTAGATGTCTAGAACCTCATGTGTTAAAACTATATTATATTTGACTACACGGATCAACTTCACATAAGTATCCAGCAACTATGACTTAAAGTTTTTTCCTCATCCAGGACACTTTTAATCAGGACCCTTTTGATTGGCTCAATTTTCAAATAAATCTCAACATACTAAAATGTCTAATAATAATAATAATCAGTCACAGTAGAAATGATGTGATGTATAATAATTAACTTTCTAACTTCATGACATCATGAACCTTCTAACTACATAACACTACTAACTTTCTAACTACATAACACTACTAACTTTCTAACTACATAACACCATATTACTATACACGGGGGGCTTTGCCGCCATATGGTAACACTACCACAGAGACCCCCCTCTAGCACCAGTTTTTTAGCACCGTTTTTAAAATCGGTGCTAAAAATCTAATATCAGTATTTTTTTAAAATGTTAACACCGGTTTTTAAAACCGGTGTTAATTTCACACCATTTTTTTTAAATTTTAACACTGATTTTTTAAAAACTGGTGCTAAATTTACAATAGCACCGATTTTTAAAAACTGGTGCTAAAAATTTGAAAATCTCATTTTCCCGCCAAAGAAATAGCCAAAAATTTTAAAATAGCACCGGTTTTGGAAATATTAGCACCGGTTTTTAAAAACCGGTGCTAAATATTTGTAAAATTCTATCTTCCCACCAAAAAATTCAAAATAGCACCGATTTTAAAAACCGGTGCTAAAAATTAAAACTTAGCACCTTTTTTTTGTAAAAAATAGCACCGATTTTAAAATTCGGTGATAAAATAAAAAAATAGCACCGATTTTTAAAAACTGGTGCTAAAAATTTTCAATACTCATTTTCCCGCCAAAGAAATAGCCCAAAATTTTAAAATAGCACCGGTTTTGGAAATATTAGCACGGATTTTTAAAAACCGGTGCTAAATATTTGTAAAATTCTATCTTCCCACCAAAAAGTTCATTATAGCACCAGTTTTGGTAAAAAATAGCACCGATTTTAAAACCGGTGCTAAACATTTTAAAATAGCACCAGTTTTTACAAAAATAGCACCGGTTTTAAAAATCAGTGCTAAAAATTAAAACTTAGCACTGGTTTTTTTTTTGTTAAAAATAGCACCGGTTTTAAAAATCGGTGCTAAAATTAAAAAATAGCACCGGTTCTATAAAAAATAGCACTGATTTTTAAAAACCGGTGCTAAAAATTTTCAATACTCATTTTCCCGCCAAGGAAATAGCCCTAAATTCTAAAACCGGTGCTAAAAATGAAAAAAATAGCACTAGTTTTGAAAGAAACTGGTGCTAAAAAATTTTAAATTTTTAAAATTACCCCGCCAAAGAAATCGCCAAAAAAGATTTCCCGCCAAAGAAGTCGCCAAAAAAAATTCTCGCCAAAGAAATTGCCAAAATATTTTAAAATAGCACCGGTTTAAATCGACCTGTGCTAAAATTTTTAAAATATTTCCTGCCAAAAAATTCCCCCCCCCCAAAGAAATCGCTAAAAACTTCCAAATATTTGTCGAAAGTTTTTAAAGTTTATCATTTCTGCCAAAAAATTTGCTAAAAATTTCAAATAATCTTCCCAGAAATTTCATGAGTTGGGAGCAGCTGCGCAACCGCTCTAAACTATTTTTTAAAACTTTGAAAATCATTCACTTCTTTTGTAGACTTTAACTAATGACTAAGTTAAGTTAAATTAATCAACGATCAACCTTTACTGACCTCATATATACAAATAAGAATAAAATTTGTTTACATTAACTAATTAATGTTCAACACTTAATTGATTTAGTATACTCCCCCTGTCCTGGATTAAATTGCATGAGATCAAAAATTCAGTCAAACTAAGAAAACTTTGACTACATATTTGAATATATATATATATATATATATAAACAATCGTGAAAACTTTACTTGACTTTCAATATATGAACACTAATAACCAGGCTAACTTTGACTAATCAACGGTCAAACTATACTTGACTTTCAATAAATAAACACTAATAACTAGGCTAACTTTGACTAATCAACGGTCAAACTATACTTGACTTTCAATATATAAATACTAATAACTATGCTAACTTTGACTAATCAACGTTCAAACTATACTTCACTTTCTACATATAAATACTAATAACAAAGTTGACTTTAACTAATTAACGGTCAAACTTTATTTGAATTACTATATAATAAATACTAATAAAAATATTTGATTTTGTCTAATCAACGGTCAAACCTTACTTGACTTTCAATATATAAACACTAATAACAAAGTTGACTTTAACTAATTAACGGTCAAACTTTACTTGACTCTCTCTCTATATAGAAACACTAGTGACTAAGCCAACTTTAACTAATCAACACTCAAACTTTACTTTACTTTCAATTATAAACACTAATAACTAGGTAGACTTTGACTAATCAACTATCAAACTATACTTGACTTTCAATATATAAACACTAATAACAAAGTTGACTTTAACTAATTAACGGTCAAAATTTATTTGAATGAGTATATAATAAATACTAATAAAAAATGTTTGACTTTGTCTAATCAACGGTCAAACCTTAGTTGACTTTGTATATATAAATACTAGTGACTAAGTTGACTTTAACTAATCAATGGTCAAACTTTACTTGACTCTCTCTCTCTCTCTATATAGAAACAGTTTACATAAGCTGACTTTAACTAATCAACGGTCAAACTTTTCTTGACTTTCAATATACAAACACAAATAACTAATTTGACTTTGTATAATCAACGGCCAAAGTTTACTTGACTTTCAATAAATAAATACTAATAACAAAGTTGAGTTTAACTAATTAATGGTCAAACTTTATTTGAATTAGTATATAATAAATACTAATAACTAGGTTGACTTTGTCTAATCAATGGTCAAACCGTACTTGACTTTCAATATATAAACACTAATAACAAAGTTGACTTTAACTAAATAACGGTCAAACTTTACTTGACTCTCTCTCTCTGTATAGAAACACTAGTGACTAAGCTGAGGGAAGCTAAAGAGCTCTGAGGCAAAAATAGGGCGTAGCCCTGCACTGTTCATCGTGCTAGGTTTCCGCCAGGTCTCTCTTCCACAGCTCCCCTTCTCCAGCGAGGAGCCCGACATTATTGTTGGGCTTCTCGCTGGGAGTGTTTCCATGTATGGTTTGCCTTGGTTGTGGATGAATTGAATTCGGGATCTGGGTTCCCGTTATGCAAAAGAAAGCTTGTTCATTGAACTCTTGGAGGAAGATCCGCAATCCGAACGTGGATTTGGAAAACCCATAGCCTCTTTATGGGTTTTCTGGGATGAAGACTTGCTTTTCGGTCTTCAAGCTAGGAGCTTTTGGGTTCTTGAAGTTCGAATATCGGATTTTTCGAACCCATGGATCCACGATGGGTTTTAATGGAAGAGGACCTCCCCACCAGTCCTGATGAGTGGAATTTTTCTGCCGGAGGAGGAAGACGAAGCTCTGGCGGAGGAGGAAGACCCGTACCCGATGTAAACACGGAAAGCTTGGCGAACGCCCATGTAAGTCTTGCACTATATAAATTTTGTGTGGACTTTAATGGATGAATTTCTTGTGCGGATTCTCTGGGGATTTTGTTGTGCGAATATTTGAAGAAGAACTTGTCGTCTGGGAAGCTGTTTGGTTTCATTTAGTGCTATTTGTATGGAAATTATTTTTGGTGAGGCCTCCTGTGGAAAGAAGTAATTCGTACGCTAAACCCGTGGGGATTACGGTGGTACTCTGTTATGAGTAGTTTTGCTGGGAACGGGAGAAGCTTTCCATAACTAATTTTGTAGAACGTGTGGATTACCGACGCATGTTGGGAAGGTATGGTAGGAAGAGAAGGGATGTTTATGAGAATCTGTACGGGTTAGTGCGCCACTCCTACTGAAAGTGACCTGTAAATATGATGTTCATAGGAGATTAATACTAATGAAGGGTCTCATGCATGGAAATTATTAGCATTACAGTCAGTTCTAATCGAATTGGGTAAACTTGTGCTCAAATCTCGAGCCTTACTGGCCTAGCTTGTATCCAAACCCCGGCCTTGTCCCCCGGCCTTGCTAGTGCCCAGATCCCAGTCACCTTTCGGCCTTGCTTGTGTTCAAACCTGGGCAACCACCGGCCTTGCAAGTGATCAAAACCTGGCCTGCCCGACCTTGCTCCCGAAAACACACCCAGCCTTGCTCATGCTCAGAACCCAGAAAATGCTCGACCTTATTTACTCGAATTCAAATTGGAGCTAAGACCAATAGGCTACCCAAACTGATTCAGGGGACCTTGTGTTCAAACCCCGGGCACCCGATCGGCCTAGCTTGTGTTCGAAACCCGGACTGATCATCTGGCCACGCTAGTGCTCAGAACCCGACCATCTTCTAGCCAAGTGTGTGTTCAAATCCTGGGAAACCTCCGGCCTTGCAAGTGAACAGAACCCGGTTCCTTTCCCGGCCTTGCTTGTGTATAGAACCCGGTAAACTCTCAGCCTCGCTTGTGTTTATAACCCGGATAACCCCCGACCTTGTGTTCCCTGACCTAGTATGCACTTAGACGCTCTATGCCAAAAGCACAGATTTAAAATTTTCTCTCACTCATGAACATTCATACGGTGACCTTCATTCTGGGTATAATTGAGGTGGCAATACTTTGGGGCTATTCAGATTCATCATAGATGTCATGAGATGTTTCACTGTGTGTTGGTTGGTCCGGCGGCCGGCCATGGTGGATTGTTTTAATAGGAATCATAAAGAATAGCACTCTCAATTTGTTGGTCTTGTTTCTCAGTTTCATAAGAATTCCCGGAAGAAAAGGAACGGAAGAGCAGATTCTCGTAATTGGTAGTTTTCTCAATTTTTGCCCAGATTTTGGTGACTCAACAATGCCGAAAAATATGGTCCGATAATCACATCTATCAGTTGGCAGTGGCAACTCGAATGGTATGCTGAACAGTAACCCTTCGAGGGATGGAGGTTCGAGTACTTGAAGGGAAGTTGAGGGATGGTTCGAGGGCTGAAGGAGATTTCGAGGGATTCGAGTGCTCGAGATGGGCATTCAAGTGCTGGAAGTGCTTAATTACTCGAGGGTAGTTTGCGGTTAGACGGATTGAGGTATTCGAGCACTGGAGGTGCTAGAGTTCTCGAGGGGGACATTTGAGTGCTGAAAGCCTTCAAGTGCCCGGTGGAGGGCATTCAAGGGTTGAAGGTGACCTAGTTCTTTGCCCTCGAGGGGGGGGGGGAGGTTCGAATAATCGAAGGGAAGTTGAGGGATGTTTCGAGGGCTGAAGGCGATCTCGAGGGATTCGAGTGCTGAAGGCATTCAAGTGCTCGACATGGGCATTCGAATGATGGATGTGCTCGAGTACTCGAAGGGAAGCAGGGTGATGGTCCGAGGTTGGAAGGATGGTCCAAGGGCTAAAGGAATTTTCGATGGATTCGAGTGCTGAAGGCATTCGAGTGCTGGATATGCTTGAAAATTTGAGGATGGTTCGAGGAGAGACGGATTGAGGTATTCGGGTTTGAGGGATGGTTCGAGGATGGAAGGATTAAGCTGAAGGTGTTTCTTGGGCTCATTGGGGGCATTCGAGGGCTGAAGATGTTTTTGTACTCTGTCCTCGAGGTGGTCCTGGTGGTGCTCGAGATCTCGCGGGGGCAATTCGTGTGTTGGAAGCTTTCTGGTGCACCGGGGAGGGCACTCGAGGGCTGAAGGTGTTCGAGTGCTTTGTCCTCGAGGTGGTGCTGGTGGTGCTCGGGTACTCGAGGTAGCCATTCGAGTGTCGTAAGCTCCCGAGTGCTCGTGGGGGGCATTTGAGGGCTGAAGGTGTTCGTGTGCTCCGTCCTCGAGGGGGACTCGTGAATAAACCTCGAGGGATGGCTACAGTTGGATTGAAAGGAAAAAAAAGAAAAAAAAAAGAAAAAGAAAAAAAACAAAACAAAAAAAGCTTCTCTCCAGATGGTTGACAGGATTTCCCATGGCAGCAGCATGGCCATGTAGGTTGGGTAGGGGGTAAATTTATTCTGCGTACACAAATTAATTAACCCCTAGCTAGGTATCACTTGGAATTAGTGGTTGCGCTATTTGCCTGCGCTGTACTTAAAAGTGAAAAATGGCATCAGGCTGTCCATTTGCCCAAAATGGAAAGAACGGTTACAAAACTGTTACGCGGGGCGTGCACGGTAGAAGTCAACCCGGTCTCTTATGCCTAGGAGGTCTATCCGCGGGGAACACTTGGGAGCACAACGGACTACGGTCAAACTGCTCCCAACCCCACAGAGAAAGCCTCGGCCCTCATCCAGAGACCGTTATCGAAGGCCAATAACACCTCTTTATCTTCATCTTAGAGGTGTACATGGTAGAAGCGGTGTGCAAGCCCTTTTAGGAGGATAGGTCATACTACTTCATTCATTGGAAGACCGAGACCACTCTCGGAGTTGAAGACACCCGTGGGGAGCAAACCACGGCGCAAGAGCTGGTTCACACCACCAGTAGCATGGATGTAACATGGAGCGAGAAGGCTAGTGAGTTTGTTCTCCTACCCCTCTGTTTTTTTCAGGGATGGCTTATACAGGCCCCAGTCACCACGACGGGTTGTAATATTTTCCATGGATGGTTCCCACAGGCCCCGATCATCACGACAGGACTAGCTTCTTTTGGTCACCTGGTTGCAACATTTAGATCAGGGGTAGCATTTTAGGTAACATGTATTAAGGGAGTGGGCCAATGTCCTCACTCCCGTACATTCCCACGGCCTTTTTTAGGGCCACCTGATTGTACCATCTAGATCAGGGGTAGTTTAGTAGGTTTCATTGTATAACGGGAGTGGACAATGTTCCCACTCCCGTAGACTCTCACGGTTTCTTTTTATTTATCATTACCTTCAACTAGTTACTAAGCTGACTTTAAGTAATCAATGGTCAAACTTTACTAGACTTTCAATATATAAACACTAATAACTAAGTTGACTTTGACTAATTAACGGTCAAACCTTACTTGAATTTGTATATAATAAATAAAAATAAAAATATTTGACTTTTGTGCAATTTCCTAAACTACTAACCCTACCCCTTTTCCCACTGAATTCAGAATTTCCCATCTCACCTTATGCACTCAACCCGCCGTTCTCCATCCATTCATCACCTCCAAACCTGCCGTCCCTCATCCGCAACTAATCTCCGGCAAACTCCAGCCGTGTAGCCATCAGAGCCGAGCTCTCTGACCGCCGGAGTTCCCAGCACCACCGTCCTCATTCGTACACAACCACCGGAGCTCCATCTCCGAGCAGCTGTGCAACGCCGTGTATTCACCAGAACTCGACCTTCAGCCGCTCGCAATTGAACTTAGGCGCGCCGACACCAAATTTTGGCTCTCTGTCCACTGGAGTTCCCAACACCACCATCCTCATCTGTGCACAACCACCAGAGCTCCATCTCCGAGCAGTTGCGCCCCATCGTACATTCACCGGAGCTCAACCTTTAGCCGCTCGAAACTTCATAGCCCGTAGATCCAGTTCCACAGGTTCAGCTCTTATTCGACGCTGAAAAGCGTCAGGGGTATTCTCTTCTTAAATGTAGACCTCTTGTGGAGTGGTATGAATTTGTTTGGCAAACTTTGCGTAAGTTAGATATGAAATTTGAAGTAGAGGCCGTGTATTCTAATATTGGTTGGAATGCGTTGTTGTATGTTACTAAACCGGTTTGTCGAAGGTTGTGCTTAGAATTGTATAGTTTATTTGTGTGTCAAGATTTGACGAAAAAAATGGATAACATGAGTCCTACTTTTGTCACGTTTGATCTTGGGGGACAAACTTGGACTAAGTCAATCTCTGATTTGGTGGTTTTATTGGGATTTGAAACTACTGAGGGTATTAATTCTGATGCATATCTTGATTATGATATTGTGCCTAACACTAAGTATGCTAAAATTGTGAATAAAGAGTGGAGTATCATGTCTTCTGAATCTGCCCATGCTAAAAATATGTCAAAAAGTACATCGATTAAAGATGGTGCATTGAGAATTTTTCATCGTTATTTGGCATATAACTTATTTGGTTGGATTGATGGTGCAAATGTTGTCACTCAAACTGAAGTATCTTTGCTGTATAAAATGTGCATATGTTATCTCTTTCTTACACAATGAGGACATTGTGTTGTCTAAGTGTGGGATGGAGGTGTAACATCATTAGATTGGGTTAAGCTTGTTTTGTTTTCAAAAAAAAACCAAAAAATTTGAAGAAAAATACAAAAAGATTATCAATACGAAGAAATTGCAAAGTTGGTGGAGGAGGCATTGTGAACTATGTAGTTGCAAACTGATAATTCTCGGTTTCACTGTGAACTATGTAGTTACTCAACAAAACGAAGAAATTGCAAAGTTGGTGGAGGAGGCATAAATGAAGAAAGATCACATGCTGCAGGTACCGAATGACTCTGTCGTTATAGCATGAATCAAGCATATGCTAATTTTTCCTATTTATTATGTCAGTATAAAAGTATTGCTCAAGCAAATGAAGAAGCCCTTAAACAACTTGAAACTGCATATGAGAAATCAAAGGCAGAGGTATCACACCATCATTGTTTTGTTATTGTTGAACACATTGAGTTTTCTTCCTAAACATTATGAGCATTTTTAAGGATCATAGATTCAAGATTAGTTGTGTGGCTTAGCCTTGTGATTTGATATGTATACGCCACATGATTCAATTGCTAGTTCAAGCTAAAGTTATGTTTAGTTCCGTAGATAGTTATGTTTGTGATAGTTATGTTTAGTCCCATTAATTATTAATTTTGTATCATAACTTTTTTTGTTTTTATTTTTATATCATCAATTTTTTGAAGTTGATTTTATTATTAAATTAATGTCCTAATAAATTGTTAATTTTGGGTCTTTTTCCCTTCCTCTGAAAGCGGCAGCGCTCTGCCGCTTTCAGAGGAAGGGATTTTTTTTACTCGTTGTAATAATTTAGCACCGGTTAAAAACCGGTGCTAACAAAAAAACCAGTGCTAAAATTAGAACCGGTTGAAAAACCGGTGCTAAAAAAACTGGTGCTAAAATTAGCACCGGTTGAAAAATCGGTGCTAAAAAAAACCGATGCTAAATTAGCACCGGTTGAAAAACCAGTGCTAACAAAAAAAACCGGTGCTAACAAAAAAACCGGTGCTGAAAGTTGGAATTTAGCACCGATTGTTTTTCAACCGGTGAAACCGTTTCATCGGTTACTTAGGCACCAGTTTTTTTAACGAAAACATTGGTGCTAGAACAAAACAAAAAACCGGTCCCAGAGGGGGGTCTCTTTAGTAGTGTAATGTGATGTGATTTGTTAACTTTCTAACCACATAACACCATATTACTATACACAGTAGGCTTTGCCGCCTTATGGCAATGTGATGTGATTTATTAACTTTCTAAATGCATAATACCATATTTCTATACACAGGAGGCTCTGTCACCTTAAAGTAAAATGGTGTGATCTACATCTAACAAATATTTAACTTCTTTATTTTAATATTTCTATGATTAATTATGTCTCTAATATATTTGTCTATTTATCTGATGACGGTACATTGCTAATATACTCTTAACATTTAAACTACAATTAATTAATATAATGGTTATCAACTGCTATATTTTTAGCGGTAATATAACGGCTATAAACGGCTATATTTTACACAATAAATACAAAAGATCAAATGATACAAAACCACATCCTCTCTTCTACCTCATATTTTTGCTAAATTTTACCGATAAAATGTCTAGACTAATATTTATCTTTGTTGCTGTAATTATATTTAGCATTACATGTTACCATTCTCACCGTAGAAGTTTCACCGGAAGATTTTTTTGTTTTTAATTAATGATCGGAATCATGTATTACTCTTTATTTTTCGCAATCATTATAGAATTATATATTTTGAATGATATCTAATGAACTATTTTAATTTCCCTATTAGTTATCATCATGTCAAGCCTTGTGAAGCTTGAATACAGTCCACTCGACATCAGTGGAAACAACTATATGCCGTGGATGATAGACATTGAGATGCACTTAGAATCAATGAACATTCTTGAGACAATCCAAGAGGGGAATGACTCATTAAGGATGGACAAGGAAAAATGTTTAATTTTCCTTCATCGACACCTTGATGGAAGTTTCAAAAATGAATATCTCACTATGAAATATCCACTTGAACTGTGGAAAATTTTCAAAGAAAGATATGATCACACAAGAGATGTAATGCTCCCCATATACCACTCATCTCGAAGCTTCTGATTTCAATGATGATTTCATGGACATAGTTGGTGATTTCACTAAACAGCCAGGTGGTGGAAACTAAAAGAAGGAAAATTATATAACTATTATTGGGAATGAAGCTAGATGGTCCGATGTCTATTTGTATCTCTTATATATATGGTTTTATTTAAAGCTTGCTATTTTCAAGTTTATTATCTTTCTTATTACTACAAAAAACATCCCCTTTTGCGACATGTAAAATGTGTCATTGCCACTGATATAGTGTCGCAAAAGGACATTTGCGACATAGTTTGTGTCACTTTTTATTGTGTCGTGTTTGCCCGTGTAGTATTTTCACTACACAATATTTTGATTGTGTTGCAAATTTAAATGACAATCTTTGTGTCACTAACATACATGTTGTATAATTTGTGACTTTTTTGCAACACTTATATTTAATGACACATGGATGTTTACGACACACTGTGCATCATTTGCACTGTGATGCATGTGTTTTTTGAGGCACATTATGCATCGTATATATTTAGTGTTGCAAGCATGTTTGCAACATATTATGCAACATTTACATAAATTGACACATGTATGTTTGCGATATATTATACGACCTTATTCAAATTGACGTATTATAATTTGCGACAATGTTTGTGACATTTCAAACAATGTGAAGTGGTTACAAAAGACACGTGTAATAACGATAGAAGTGTCTTGTATCATTGCGACATAAACAATATTTGTTGCTAATAATGTTAATTAGTCACAAATAATAAAACACATTTAGCATCACTTAATTAATGTGTCATATTTATATCACATTAAGCATCACACTAATAATGTGGTATCATCTGTTTCGACACTAGTTAGCATGGGTTATATTTGTGTCGCGTACTATATATAAAATATATAATACCATTATTATAAATATTAAAATATTTGAATGTAATGCGACATAATTATTTATGAAAAATAAACATTCACAATTATATTTAAATAATTAGAGTTATTGCTAAAAATATCGTTTCACAATTAGTAGGTAGAAATGAATGTATTATAATGAAATATAAATCTTAAATAATAAGATAGTTTTAATATAAATAACATGTCTAAATAATGTACTAAAATCAAAAGTAAACAATAAAAGAAATATCTCTTTACATTGCCAATATTCAAAAATCAAAATATCGCTATTAAAAATAATTATTATAACACAATAATAATGAATATAATTTGCAATAAAATAGTTATATATATATATATATTACAAGTCAAGAATAAATTTTTTGTAATTGTTGCATCCAAAGTTATGTTGCCTTACTAGATTACATTTTACAAATGCATTTAATAAATCCCGAACGTTGCGCACACTCACATGGAGAACAAATGCATTCTAACAATTTCATGTAGTTTCCAAAAAATAATGATCTCAAGAAAAATGTATATTATTACCCGATCCCATAAAAAATTTGTTAGTGGCCTATAAGACATGAAAAACCCAAAAAATACAGCATTCTCGAAAATACCAATTTTGTATAAACATCTTTCAAACAAAAAAATTACTAAAATCTGATTTCTAGTTTTAAAATATAAAATGAATCAGCAGGAAAAAAATATGTTTTCAATTATCCATCTCCATAACAAAAAAATTTTTTCTCACTAGCTAATTCATTGTGTACATCAGTTCCAGAAATCATTGACCAATTTGCATCATTCCCAAAATCACCAATTAATTTGCATCATTCCCAAAATCACCAATTAATTTGCATCATATAAACATGTTTCAAAATATTATAGTAAATCTGGTTCCTAGTTATAAAAAATATATGTAAAAATATCACGGGTACCTCAACATGATAACAAAAAAGATCTCAAACTATCCATCTCCATAACAAAAAATACGCATACTAGCTAATTTGATGCCGACATCAATTTTAGCTTCTCTTTTCCCTCCTTTCTGCCATTTATTACTGTAATTCTTTCCTAAATTTTCAATCCATTCTGGTTCACTTCCCCCTAAATTTTCAATCAAACCTTTTCCAAGATCAACCAACCACATTATTCAGTTTCAAAACATGCAATAAACTCACTAGAATTTGTGTCGTACTTTCCATTTGATTGAAAAATGACAAATTTTTATTTTAAATTGAATTATCCAAGTGTTTAACCAACAACTTAAAAACAGGTATGAACTAAGAACAAATTATTCAACTTCTAGTTTCCACTTAGAAGGCAGGTAAGTAAACAAACATATGCATGGATAGTTCCATAAGCCAGTCCATTTAAAATACTACATTATTACACAATAACCATATAGTAGAAGCAACAACCCATACTTACTGAAGAGCCCTATGTTGCCACAATTGAAACCATGGTGTTGATTCCACACATATTGTGGCCTCGGCAAAGTCTACAGTAGCCATTCTCCCCCGATTTTTTCCTCCATGAGCTCTTTAGAATCCAGAATAAATCAATCAGTATCCACATATCTTCCGTGAAAGAAAAGTAGAGAAAATTGAAATACACAAATCGTTGACCTCTAATCTGGTGATGATGGGGAACCAATTGAAACAAAATTGAACGAATTGCGACAGATTACTTGTAACTTCGGCTGGAAAAAAAGAGAGTCAAACGAGCGAATAAACACAGTGTCTCAAGTCCAAATGAGAGAAGTGGGTACTGGGATGGTTTTCATACTAGATTGGGATAACCCAATTAATTGAGGGGAAAATTTTAGCAAAAATTATTTGCAAAATTTGAGCACTGAAATTTGACGTAGAAGAATTAGATTCTGTGTAGAATATCTTCTTTCTCGGCAAAATTGATGCAATTTGTTGGAGTTACTATATATAGATCCATAAAAAGAGGATAAAAGGGTAACTGGGAGATGAATTTTGCTTATCTTATAACCAAAAAAATACTGAAAACACTTCCACTACTTTATATTACAGCAAATTCAATCTAAGAAATGGACAGAATATCCTACTAGTAAGATCTAATTTTGTAGTCAAATTTGTTTTGAATTCCTTTTCCATTTTCTTATACGTGTGTTAATGTAATAGAGGTATTTAGATCTTTGCATTTATTTGGTTTACATATTATATTTACTTTTATCACATTTTTATTTAAATTCTTACTTATTTATTTCGTTTAATAAAACTATAAGAGTTGGTCTCTTCAAAGACGGTCTTTTCATAAATTATAGAAAGACTAAGGTTTAAACTGCAAATTTGAATATATGAAGATAAAATTTTTGACTTGCATTAATCGGACCATAAACTTATAACTACTACTCGTTGCATAATAATTTTTTAATATTACAATTAAAACCTTTTACCTTTCTATTTTTCTAATTAAACCCCGTCTTTCATAAGCCTATGAAAAAATAGTCTTTCCCAAGACTTTTCCAAATGAGAAAGTCTCAGAATAGACCGACTAACGGTTAAACCAATCATAAAAAAATTCATTTTTTATAATTTTCAAAATTAGATTATAATTATTTTTATCTTGAGATTTATTTTAAAAGGTTTCATAATTATGGGTAACACATTGCAATAAATAAAAATAAATATCATATAACCCTATTAATCATGAGTAGGTCCTCCAACAACTGACATGTACATAAGTTATGGACAGACCACTGTACTTTTTAAACTTATACGATTCATTTGTTAAATTACATACTAAATTTAAACATTCTAAAATATATTTTTATATTATGTTTTTTTATAATTTCACATTTAAATACACATTATTACCTGTTAAACTTATAAATACAATATTTACATTTTTACAAAAAAATAATTTTTAAGATAAAATAGTCAGTGGGTTTGTCCATAAGTTTATGGACATACCACATTTCCTAAGACTTTCTCATTAATCATACTAGTTATAAAATGACCTCGTCTAAGAGGTTAGTCATTCTAAAAAGACACCTTGTATAGTAAGATACATTTCTCTTTTTATTAAGAGAAAGTCTATTAGACCGATTAAGGGTTAGACAAATATTTAAAAACACCGTTTTGATAACTTTTAGGATCAAATTATAAATACTTATACATTGTGATGCATTTTAAAAGTATTTTTTTAATCTATAGGAATCTCGTTGCAATAGATGAAAATATACATCAAATAACACTGTTAGTTACATTAATTATAAAATAACTCCGTCTAACAAGGTCATTTTATAATTATGTAACTAATTGGGCGATTTGATATTTTATTTATTTATTGATTCTAAACTATTTGTTATGATTTTTGAAATTAAGTGTAAACACTACCTACCCATATATATTTTAATATATAGTATATATTCATTTTAATGTATATACATGTTCAATTAACTTGTTCATAGAAAAGGCAAAAAATGTAAAAGATGTTAGTGTAGAAGAACTAAATAATCATATAATCTTCCAATTATCATTTATTTTCTTTATAATTATTTCTAAAATTTATTTTTTATTTATTACTTAGGTTAAACACTTATTCCTTATTAGCTATATATTACTTAGATTGCAATATCATAATTGAATCAGATTCACTGCTAGTCCCAGTAAAGCAAAATGGTCCCTCTATACTCTGGCTTTCCAAATCCACTCTTTACTAAAAGATGCCACCCTAAAACATGTTTTCAGGGAATGCAACTATGTTGCTGATGCAATTGCCAAGTTCAAACCCATTCACCTTACAGAAACCTGCTGGAGCATTCCTAACACCCCTGCCAATATTAGAGGTCTAGATAGGGATCGTACTCCTTACATTATAATTCATATGCATGCTGATGAGGATGATTGATACTACTGATTTCTGTTTCTTCTTTCTTCTTATCTTCTATCTTAGGCACCCTTGCAGATTTTTCACACATCATCCACCTGACCACATTCTTGTCTCTCTTAGAAAGTATATCTATTAGGAAATGCCAGTATGAATTGGTAGATGCCTGGCCAAAGTGAGGAATTAACACATGGGGTGGGGATTACTTACTTTGGAAACGCATCTACTGTTTACTCATTATTAGATATGTAATTTCAACCTTTAAACTATAGTCTCTAGATGCTAGCAATTCTTTTGGAGGCAACGAGGTTGCCTCAGTAGAAAGAGTACAAATATAACTCCTTGTAATTAGTATTTTCATTCAAAGGTTTGGGGACCCTTACACATAATCCGCAACCCTAGGGTGTTTTTAAGGTTAAAAAAAGCTATATATTATCATATGATTTTAACAATACAAACAAACTTTCTTATAATTAGGATAATTGCTTATTTTTATTTATGACACATATTAGAATAAAACTAAGGTAACTTTTTTTCATTTTTTATCGATCGACTGAATGGGTAAACAATTATATGAATTATCCAAAGTTTTATTTTACACTGGTTAACCATCAGATGAGAATATTTTATAATTAATGTAACTAAGAAGTGATTTGATGTTTATTTATATTTATTACAACTAGGTTCTTATAACTTTGAAAAACTTTTAAAATGTGTCGTAATGTATAAATAATTATAATTTAAACCTAAAACTTATTGAAATGAAATTTTTCATGATTAGTCTAACCGTTAGTCAGTCTGAACGGAGAAAGTCTATCGATTATAAGAAGCCAGTAGAATTATATAGTATTCACATAATTGGTTATAAAAAGGTAACATTGCATAATATCACAACTATTTATAGTCAAATATGAATAAATATGTAATATTGTAAAGCCATATTGAAGTCACTCGGCTGGCTTCAAATTTGGATGGTTTGGAGTAGGAAATGGTATCTGGGAGACTAATAACCTGACTTTATTATATATCTATGATTCTTTATTTCGTTGAATTTTTCTTTTAAAAAAATGGAAGTCGTTCCATATGTTTTCCTCCCATGTTTGAACACCACAACCACGAAAGGAAATCCTTCGCCAAAGCCACATCCAGCTTCCAATCCAATAACCAGAAAAATCGATTAATTTTGTTTTGAACACCTATATAACCTACCTTAAAAGTTACTCATTATAACCTACCTTAATTAGTTATAATATTTTTACACATTATTTTCGCGACTTGTGTTGTGTACGTTCTTCATTGATGAGTTTTTTTTGAAAAGGAATTCAGGCTGTTCATAATTTTGATGAGTTTATGAAGAAGAATCGTTGCAATGGGTTTTTTATGAAAACAAATGGAAAAATGGTGCAGAGTATCGTTGAGTTTTCTAATTTTGGTGCATACTAAAGTGTTGTGTTCCTTTTGGGTTTGATGGATTTTTAGAGAGGAATCCATTGGGATGTGTTGAGTTCTTCTCAATTTTGATGGGCTTTCTAAGGGGAATCAATCGCAATATTATTTTACATTTTCATAAAAAGAATAGGCCTCAAAGGCAGTGTAGGTACTTAATTCACACCTCTTTTTTTGAAAAATTAATCATTTCAAGATGTTGGGAAAAATGCTCAGTGGCGATACAATGAATGGAATTGACATCCAATATAACTAGCCTCTAGAAATAACTAACATATTGCAAGGATATCTAAATTACATGTCAACTAGACTTGTCGTCTGTACAATTACAGATCAGAGATCCAATAAAAAAACTGTAACATCGCCCTCGGGGATATTAAATTGCTTCCCGCAAAAATCCCGACCACTTGGCAGAGAGGAGCATATCACACATCAATATCACTGCAGCCAAACAGGGATCTTCTACAACTGTAACACTACTTGATCCAACCACGGTCTATGTTATCCAAACTCTAAACACCTTGAAAAGCACAGATCTGACGAATTCAAATTAATGGAAACCCAAAATAATACCACGAACAAAAAATTATGAACACATAATCTGAACAAATAGATCGAGCACAATACATCAACGTGAACAACTTAATAGAGTTATCATCGTGAACACATCGATCTAATCGATCAGGTTGAAGAACAAAACTAATCTGTGGAGATAAATCTCGTACTTATGGAATATCCAAAATGTAAATTAAAATAAACCGTTGTTCCCCGTCCCCCCTAATGGGAATATGGGGAAAAAAGATTAAAGAGGAAGGGTGCAGCAAGGAGGAGAGGGGACTACGGCACGTGTATGGTTTGTTTTTTTTTCACCTATTTTTTTATGATATGGTGGTACTTTACGTAATTCACATCTAATTATTCTTAATTCTGTTTTATGGTAATATAAAAGAAATTTGTTTGTTTGAATAGTTTGATAGGATCATTTTAGGTTCTAATTTATAATTTTAATTACTTTACACTCTTACTAGCCATTTCAAATTTTATTACACCATTAAATGAAATTCTTTTAATTATTTTTACATTTAAGTAGTAAATATATTAAACAAAATTGTTTTATATGAAAATGCATAATAATAATAATAATGGGGATTGAGAAAATAATTAATCTAGCTCAAGGAATTCAACAAAGTGATTGCAAAACAAACTCATTAATCATACATGTCATAAATAATGTCGCATTGTCTTGACAGTTAAGTGATATGATACAATTTTGTCACAAATTCACATCACATTTATAATTTTGTCGTTTAATTAAAATATATCAGTAAATTATTGTAGTGATTTGTCGCAATTTTTTGAACATTATATAAAATGTTGCAATATATGTTACAAGAAATGCGACCCAACAACAAAATGACATAATTATTATTGAATTTTGCAACAAACTTGTAATTGTATCGTCTAATTAAGATATTTTACTAATGTGTCGTAGATAATTTGTCGTAAACTTGAGACATTATAGAAAATGTTGTATATATGTCACAAAACATATGACACATCAAAGAAATGATATGATTGTGTCATAAATTAGTAACAGATTCGTAATTATGTCATCTAATTATGACACTTTAGTAAAATGTCACAAATAATATGTCGTAATATCGAGACACTAAATAATATGTCGCACACATGTCACAAGAAAGGTGACATAGCAATAAAATGACGTAAAAATGTCACAAATGAACGACACATTACCACAAGCGTGGTAAATATACAACATTTATACATTGGTCGCATGTATATATGTCGCAAAAAGTCAACTTTTTTGTAGTGTATCAAATTTGTTCTGTTTTTAATTAAAGAGGTGAAATGGATAAAGCTAATTGTGAAGCCAACCAAAGGATTAAAAATGAAGAAATTTGCATACTCGATAACGCACACTATATTAAAGGATGAAAGGTTTTTCTCAAAGGTAAAACCAACGCACACCATTGTGAATATAATATTGGGTCCTGTAGATTTGATTGAAGGAGTTAGCCAGGCAAAATTTACATTGCCAAATGACACAATGTTTACAATAAATAATGTCTTATTTTTGCCAAAGTCCAAAAGGAACTTATTGAGTTTCAAGATATATATTCTCATTGATTTGATACTCAGTCTGTAACTGAAGGTACCATGAAGTATATACTTCTCATTGTGTATAAATCTGGAAGGAAATGAATGCTTGAGAAACTACCAATGCTCCATACTAGATTGCATTACACACATATAAATACAGTAGAATCAAATATGGTAGTGATCAAACCTTCAATATTTACCATATGGAATGATTGGCTTGGGCCATCCTGGTTCAACTATGATGCGAAGAATTATTGAAAGCTCACATAGGCATCCATTGAAGGACCAGAAGATCCCTCATGGAAAATACTTTCAATGTTAGGCTTGTTCCCTTGGAAAGCTAATCATAAGGCCTTCACCAAGAAAGGTTGAAATAGAATCACCAGTGTTTCTTGAATGTATTCAAGGTGATATATGTGGACATATACATCCGCCATGTGGGCCATTTCGTTACTTCATGGTATCGATATATGCTTCTAGCAAATGGTCACAAGTATGTCTGTTATCAACTTGAAATATGGCATTTGCTAAATTACTCGCTGAGATAATCAAATTACGAGCTCAATTTCCTGATCATACGATCAAGAAAATCAGACTTGATAATGCCGGTGAATTCACATCCCAGACTTTCGATATTTATTGTAATTCAGTTGGGATTGTTGTTGAACATCATGTTGCTCATGTGCATACACAAAATGGTCTGGCTGAATCACTGATCAAATTTTTCCAACTCATTGCTAGACCATTAATAATGAGAACAATGCTCCCTACTTCAGTATAGGGTTATGCAATATTACATGCGGCACCATTGATTCATATCAGGCCAAGTGCATATCATAAATACTCCCAACTACAACTTACATCAGGCCAAGAACCAAATATATCCCATCTAAGGATTTTTGGCTGCGCTGTTTATGTGCTTATTGCACCACTGAAAAGAACAAAGATGAGACCACAGAGAAGTCTTGACATTTATGTAGGCTTTGAAAACACATCTATTGTTAGATACCTTGAACCCCTAATTGGGAATAGTTGTACAACTCGTTTTCCTAATTGCCATTTTGATGAAGAAAATTTTCCAGCATTAGGGGGAGAAAGAAAATAGCTATAAAGGAATATTACCTAGTCTGTACCAACATTATTGCATCTTGATCCTTATACAAAAGAGTGTGATGGGAAAGTCCAAAGGATTTTTCATATGCAAGATATAGCAAACCAACTTCCTGATACATTTACAGACATAAAGAGAGTGACTAAATCTCACATCCCAGCTGAGAATGCTCCTACTCAAATTGAAATCATGAAAGGGCAAATTGAAAACAAAGTCACTCATGAAATCACGACACACCTGAAGCGTGGAAGACCACTTGGTTCCAAAGATAAAAAATTCTCATAAAATAAAAGGATAAGAGAAACAAGATGACCCCAAAATGGAGAAACGTATTCCTGTAAAAATACGAAACGAGGAAAATCAAGAAATTTTGATTAATTATGCCAATACAGGTATAAGGTGGAACCGAAATGAGGAAATCGATGATGCATTCTCTTACAATTTTGCATGCAATGTTATGGGAGAAAATAATGGAGATCCCGAACCACAGTCTGTTACCGAGTGTAAAAATAGACACGATTGGACGGAATGGGAAAAGGCCATTGAAGCTGAGTTAGACTCGCTTAACCGACACAAAGTTTTTGGGCCTATAGTACTCACCCTTGAAGATTTGAGACCCGTTGGATATAAATGGGTATTTGTGCGAAAAAGAAATGAGAAAAACAAGATTGTGAGATACAAGACTAGACTCGTTGCACAAGGTTTTTCTCAAAGGCCCGGAATTGATTTTGAGGAAACATATTCCCCAGTCATGGATGGAATTACATTCAGATTCCTTGTCAGTCTAGCAGTTCATGAGAAACTTAATTTGCACCTTATGGATGTTGTTACCGCATACTTATACGGATCGCTTGATGCTAAAATTTACATGAGGGTCCTTGAAGGATTCAAAATGCATGAAGCATTAAGTTCAAAACAAATAGAAAGACATCCAATCAAATTACAATGATCTTTATATGGGTTAAAACAATCTTGACGCATGTGGTACAACCGACTAAGTGAATATCTGTTACAAAAGGGGTATGTCAACGACCCTTTTTGTCCTTGTGTTTTTATCAAGAAAAAAACATTTGGGTGTGTGATTATCGTTGTCTCTGTTGATGATTTGAATATCATTGGGACCAATGAAGAGATTCTGGAATTAATCTCCTACTTAAAGAAGGAGTTCGAAATAAAAGACCTTGGGAAAACAAAATATTGTCTTGGTTTGCAGATTGAGCACTTGCAAAGTGGGATACTTGTGCATCAATCAAATTGACTGAAAAAGGTATTAAAAAGATTCCATATGGATAAATAAAATCCATTGAGTACCCCAATGGTCGTAAGATCCATTAATTTGGAAAATGATCCATTTCGTCCATGTGAGGAATCTGAACAGGTTCTTGGTCCATAAGTACCATATTTCAGTGCAATTTCTGTACTTATGTATCTCGCTAATTGTACTCGACCTTATATAGATTTTTTAAAATTTATTAGCGTGGTCCAGTTCATCTCCTACCAAAATGCACTGGAACAGAATCAAACACACACATGTTTTGTCACCTTCAAGGGACAATTGATTTGGGATTATTTTATTCCAACACTACGGAACCTTTTTTGGTTGGCTTGAAGATGTAAGTTACCAGTTAGATCCACACAAAGGGGGATCTTAAACTGGGTATGCGTTTACATGTGGCGGGACTGCGATTTCTTGGCGTTCACAAAAATAAACACTCACCACAATATCATCAAATCATGCTGAGGTTATCGCATTGCACGAAGCAAGTTGAGAGTGTGAGTGGTTGAGATCAATGACGCGACATATCAGAATCGTAAGTGGTCTCCTATCAAATGATAATCTCATCACACATTATGAAGATAATGCCACGCATGTTAATCAAATGAAAGAAGGATACATCAAAAGCGACATAACAAAGCACGTTCCTCTGAAGTTCTCTTCATTTACTCAAGAGTTGGAAGAGAGTAATATTATCAACATCCAATATATCCGTTCCTGTGAAAACTCAGTAGATCTGCTCACAAAGGCTCTCCCTAATTCAGTGTTCATGACATCGGAATGCGAAGACTACTAAATTTATGAAGAAATCCCCAACGCCAACATTGGGGGAGCTGTACGTGGATATACTCTTTTTCCCTTACTGTGGTTTATCCCACTGGGTTTTTCCAAGTAAGGTTTTTAATGAGGCAGCATGAACACGTAATTATTGAAATGAGCATTCCAGGGGAGTGTTAGGAATAATGAAATGCCCATTAGCAATAAACTACATTTGTGATAATGAAATGAGCATTCCAGGGGGAATGTTAGGAATAATGAAATGATCTATTATATCACTATTTATTTACCAAAGGGGAATACTATGTCATTACCCCCAAATTCTACTAAATACCCCCTTAAAGGATGAATAAAAATACACCTCTTATTCTCTCATTTCTTACTTCTTCTCATCTTATTCTCTTCTCCATCTTATCTTGTTCTCCATTCTCTCCTTATTACTTCCCACATCAAAGAATTTGCTAATTTCTCAATAAATCAGTGCAAAATTAGTAAAAATCACAACAATATATATATATATATATATATTTATAAGTTGCTCCATCTATTATTCTATATGTTTAACATAGTAATTTTAGATATTTTTGTAGGCAAATTAAATTACATGGAAAGAATCTATTGTAGTGAGTAAAAACAAAGAATAAGTAGATGAAAATGATTCACTTATTATCATGAAAAGAAGTTTGATAATATTAAAAAAAAATAAAATGGAAAGTAAATCAAATTTTAAAATATATATTATAAAAAATAAGTATTATGAAATAATTTTCTAACAAATGGAGATTGAAAATATAAAAACAATATGCATCCTCATAAATAGGGTATGATTAATTACTCATTAATTGAAAAACATATATATACTTACTACTGAAAGAGCAACCACTTGCTTAAGTGGCATCCCCCCACTTAGCCACATCACACTTCATAAAATTTTGACACTTGAAATTACCAAGCATTGTCACATCAGCTGCTTTAAAGAATTACTTTAGCTAAAGGAAATGCTGCTAAGGAAATGCATTAAAAGCAATTCAACTTGTATCAATTAAACTATAATCAAAGGAAATTACCTTTAAAAAATTAATAGTATGAAGTTAATCAAAGGATTCTACAAAGGAAATTTATTAAAAGCAATTAAACCTGTATCAATCAAACAGTAATCAAAGGAAATTAACTTTAAAAAATACAAGTATGAAATTAATCAAAGGATGCTGAAGGAAATTTATTTATTACAATTAATGTGTTTAGCTTTCCTCTGCTTCCTAATGGAGCATTGATAATTTGAATCTAGATCTGGACTACGGTAGGTAAAAGTTAAGAAATTTTGACTAATGGATATGTAAATTACAATTTGAAATGAGATGGAGGAAGTATTATTTTTAATCAGTTTTGCCAAGCAAATGGCCAAGTGGAGGTAACCAATAGAACATTAGTCCAAGGAATTCAGAAACGATTGGAAGGAAAGAGAACTGGATGGGTAGATGAAATACCCAACACGTTATGGTCATGCAAAAACAATAGTGCAAACACCAAAGGGATAAACAACTTACAACCTAGTTTATGGTCATGAAGCAGTAATAACAGTTGAAATAGAGAACTCAAGCCTTAGTAGTGGAAAAATACGAAGGCAGTAATCCCAAAATGATGATATTGGATTTGGATGAACTTGAAGAGAAAAGGAAGCATGCAATGATCACAGAGGCAAATTACAAGGAGAAGGTGGCCAGAACATATAATAAAAACGTCAAGAAGACCCAGTTTCAAATTGGTAATTTTGTACTATGAAATAATGAGGCGAGTCTGGCTGAAGAAAAAGGAACCCAAAGTAGGAAGGCCCATACAAGGTAACGAAAGCGCATCGATCTAATTGCTACGAGCTAGAAAAATTGGATGGTAGCATGATGAGTCATCAAATGCATGTATTTTCGGAAGCATTCAACATCTCTTTTGTTGTCTTTTTGTAGATAGCTATATTTAGGTAGGTTTACATCATGAGGGGTTTAGATGACCATTTTTTTTCATATCTAAATCCTTCATTTTGTATATGTTTAGTCTAGTGGATTCTTTGTCCTTACGAGTATCTGGATTCCATTTTGTGACCTTAATTTGTAGATTGCTCGTAAGTACTTCGGAGTGGTTTAGTGAAGGTCATTCGCAAGAATGGTAGAAGAAGGAAGGCCACTCACAAAGTGGTAGAAGATAAAGTGAATAAGGAGAGCAAAGTAAAGGGTGAAGAATAATCTATGTTTTGAAGCAGAGTTCTGAGAATGATCCGAGATGAATTGGTGTTTGTAGATAGCATCATTGGATTTTTCTTCCCGAGTACTATAAAAACGACTACAAGAACTCCAAAAATGGATCAATGGTTCACTCGGAGGAAGTAAAATAAAACTGGACTTTTTTGTGTCGTGACTCATGAAATGTTGACCCGAGAGCTCACCATTTCCACAAAATCCCCGATTTGGTCGTAATTCGCAAAGGAGGCATCGCGAGTCACAAAAACTTCCCTGCAACTTGCTTTTTACTCCCCTTTTTCTTGTACTATAAATAGCACTTCATCCACTCATTCCTTAGCTCTCTAAGCCTGATTTGGGGGATCCAAAACCCTAGGTTTTTATCTTTTTCTTCTTTTTCTTCTTCTTTCTTTCTAGATTTATGTTCCATGTTATGGGTTTTAATTATCTGGGCTAGTTTTGTACTTGGGAGCAATTGATTGAAGCTTTCACACCTATGTAGTAAGAACCTCTATTTCATTCTTTTTTGAAGCATTTGTTATTTTGCATTTATGTGTTCTTAATGTGTATGTTTAATTCATTTATGCTAAGGGTTGTATATGAGGTGTTTGTATGATTGCTTGTTAGGGTTGGGAGAAAGTAGCTAGGTTTTCCCTCTTTTGACTTGAAAATCCAAGAACGTGGAATTAGAACTTCTTGTTGTATAATGTGAGGTTAATGTTGCTAGATGAGTATGTTAATGTGGTTCGTTATCCTATTTATCATAAGGTAGCACTAAAAGGTTGAATCCTTAATGTTGGTTGTTCTAGGTTTAACTTAATGAATGCTTTGTTTGGTTAAATTGCTATGCATTTGGTCGAATGTTTGGTGTTATCAAATTTATGGTCTTTCGTGTATGTCATTGATGAAATATCTTTATGGTCATTTTCTAAAGTGATTATGAATGAGGTTTGCAAATGGTCGTTGAGCGTCTTTGTGAATTACTATTAAGAAGAAAAGGATGTCTATCTATTTCAAAGGAAGTGATAGATTCTCCATAGGCAATGAATGTGATAGAATGAGTGAATGGTTTTATGATCTATATGAGGTTTGGAAGTGGAGATCAATTGCCCACGAGACTTTGTCTTTTGTAGTTTTTAACCCTTTTTCTTAGTTTGTTTGATGATTAGCATAGTTACTTGACTTTTCTAGTTATCTTGTCTTTAAATTCATAACTTAGGAAAAACCAACCAACACCCCCCCCCCCCCCCACATTACTTGCTTATATATATATACCCACATCTAGTCTAGTATCCACCTTATATGTTTATAGTCTTAAGAAAGTCCCTCTTCTTCGTGGATGACCCCAATTTGCCACAATATCCTTAATTGTATTTAATAAGCATTTAGGGATTATAAATTATCACTTTGAGAGGTACGGAAATGACCTCCCAAAGCAGCGTCCCGAACACTTGCATGTGATCAACCCAAGGAAGTTCTATGTTTAGATCCTTAGTAGGTGTTAGAAAGAACTTAGTTGTACAAGAGCCATGATATGATCATTGGCGACCTTTTTTTGATTGGCATTATTGTTTTATTTCAAGCACGATATCATCACGACCGTACATAATCAATATAAAAAATTGTCTTCCGGGGAAACTCACTTATAGTATTGTTCACTTACATATTATGCAAAGTTCATTGTAAAACATTGCAAAGAAAGCAAAATATTATCTCTTGCAATTGCGATAAAGTACATTTGTAGAGTCGCAGCATGACAAGCTACAAATCATGTCAAAATACAAATAGCAAAATCAAAGAAGCAACGAAAGCAAGCAATATATCTTACGGCTTCATGCAATATGGGTTTACAACCTCAATCTTGCAAGCTATAGATCTTGCAATCGAAAAGGCACATATGCCTATGAATACAACAACAAAAGCATGCAATAGATGTTGCGGCTTTGCACTATATAGACTTATAAAGTCAAATTCGTACGATATAGATCTTGCATAAAAAAAGTAAAGGAACATATGCCAACAAATACAGCGGAAAAAAAACAAGCAATAGATCTTGCAGAGTTGCACAATACAGGTTTACAACCTCAATCTTGCAAGCTATTGATCTTGCAAAAAGGCATACATACCTATGAAAAAGCGATAAAAGAAAGCAGTAGATATTGCAGATTTGCACGGGATAAACTTACAAGAATAGAAGCAATAGACTAGAAAGCTATAGAACTTATGACAACAAATGCAAACGCATTGAAAATATAAATGTAGAATTTTATTAAAAAGGTAGCACAAAAAAAGTACAAAGATAATACTCTAAGAGTTTAGAAATGTAAATTAATACATCAAAGAACAAGAAGTTATTTATGCCTTGATATGCGAGATGGCACAACAGAAGATGAACTACCAGAGCTGTGGGATTGCTCAGCTTGATATCCTTCCTCAAATAAAATATGATCATAGTACCACTTCATATATAAGTAAGCAGGATGGCGGGTTTGACCACTTCGCTGCATATGATCAAGATGCTTCACATAGTACGCCTTAAAGTTGGTAATAGGACCAAACTCTTTGCGATCAAGTTGAACACTCATCATGTCAATGGTGGCTTGATAGCTTTTATTCAAATCCTCCAGGTTACATATCTCCTCATGTAGCTGACCAATATGTGATCTAACATACTCAGAAAAATTAACTCCCTGACCACCAATATTCATTGGTAAATCCCCACGACTAGTGGAACCACGAGGCTCTGCGGAAACAACCTTTAGTTTATCTTTATAATCAGCACAAGCTTTTTCAAGTTGATGTATGCATGAGTCAAAATGTTCACACTCAGCACGTAGATGATCATTATCATTACGTAAATGGGTATTCACAACAAACTACTCATCAAACTTGCTTTGACACCTTGCAGAACATGTAGAAAGATGGTCGCATTCATCTCGCTTCTTCTTTAGATGATCTAACAATTGGTCAATATGAGAACACTGATTATCTATGATTCTAGTTTTCTGATAAGCCTCGCGTACTTTATTTGCTGCAAAATCTTTTTCCTCTTCTTGTTGACCAATCATTTTAACCAAGCTTAGCTGCTACCACTGAATAAGGTCATTTTGTTTGGTGCAAAATATTTTCAACTCACGGATATAGTCCTGTGACTTATTCATGGTCCTCTTCCATCCAAGATCTAGATTATTGACACTAAGAAGCATATATTTGAGATGAACGCCTAACGACATTGCCCATTAATGAATGCGACTGGGAAGATTGAACAAACAAATATACAACTAACATATTCAAGATTAACTAAACTGCAAACGATATCTTTGTCAAGGGATTCAATATTGTAACCGTTGGGAACAAACTTACTACAAGGGAAACTCATTGGAGGAGATAGACATGCTGAAAAAGTAGACGCATGCCATCAAAGACATAATGGAATAGATTCCAAATAACAACTCCCAAAATTTAAAAAACAATCACTAGAAAGAAACTTGAGATATTCCTTTGACAGGGAACTAGTAGCTTCAACCATCCTAAAAGGGCAGCAAGAAAAGAAGATAGAAACTCAGGATGATGCTCGAAGAGACCATTAGATCCCAATGATTCATGAATATTTAAAAACTTATGGTCGATAAAATCCCTGCATATGAATAAATACGAGGAAAGAGTACGAAATTAGAGTTCATATATCAAATTTAAAAGTGCATATTTAGACATACACCAAAATATCATTATACAGTACATGAAAAAATTTAAATGTTCCTAAATTATGCCAGCTCTGAAATTAAGTAACATTAGAAGAAGCAGTGCCTGCACCCTGGGCAACAAAACTAGAAACCTTATTGTTCGCATTCTGAGAATGAACCTCCATGTCTACATTGACTTCCGGGTTAGTGGAGGGATCAAGACCAGGAGACCCAAATGGAAGGCTGTCAAGATAATCAACTTGACACTTTCACAGCTTAGAAATAGAAGGCAACGAGCAAATACTAGAAAGATGAGATAATAAGGAATAAGGATTCCCACCATCCAAAATCTTTAAATTCAGCATTAATCTCAATCTTCTGCTGCTCTAAAACCCCCTCGCACTTATCTAGTGACGACAGTTATCCTTTTGCTTTTAGGGTAAGATTTTCTTTCACAGATCTACCAAAGCCTCACACTAACCAACATTGCGAGCAGAGCAAGAAAATTCTTCAAAAAGGTTGAATAAATACTTCGTTTGGAAAAGCCGATCATCGAGAAATAGGGAATAATTGGGCGAAGCTGGACCGTTACTCTGTATTTCCTCCAACCCAAAGCAAAGCTTATTGGCTTTTTTTCAGCAACTTGTGCATGCTTCAAGGCAGCTTCAAGTGAAATTTTAGGGCTTCGCGCTATTTCTTGTTAGCCTTATACTCCTTTAACAGCGAACTATCCTCCTTGGTAAATTTGGCAACCCGCTCACCAACAAGCTTGAGACTTTCAATCTTATAACTTAGCCAGGAAAAAAATGAATATAGCAATTAGACATCTTCTTAAGACTATATCAAAATAAGAAAAAAAAACCATATCAAAGCTACACTGAGCATACCACAACCATCGATTCGTGAAGAGAGTTTTGAGTGAGTAACAAGAAAAGTCCCTTCGGTTAACATAATACTGCTTTGCGGCGGGAACCTAGAATAAGAGTGACTGGTGCGACCATTTTTCTCAGGGTGCACCAACGTGGCTGATGAATCAACACACCGTTACTTTTTATTTTTTTTCTTTAGTGGCGGCAGCATCATCATTTACAGATACCTCCTGCCCTTCTGGTACCTTACCTTCAACAGCTGCTAACTTAGGGTTCACCAGAGTAAGGTTCTCCTGAGGGAAATCACCACCAATAGTACCATGCCATTGGATAGACAAGGTTTCCATCTCTTCAGCTTCATAATTAGAAATAAATGATTTATCTATAGGATGTCCAGCTAGATCAATATTTTCAATTCAAAATATAGCATAAGCCATTCAAACATGCAAACATTACTAAGTAATGCAAAAAATAAGAGATAAAAATATTGCATAGGACATAGTGAAAACATCATATACAAACAAACAAACACCTTCGCTCTCAAATTCAGCATGGTGAAGACTTATCGAGTGCTTGCTGAGTTTTAAGACAACTTTGGAGTTAGCATTAAGATGAACACCAGGCTGGGGAAGCTTAGACTTAGGAACATTATAGTTCCATGCTGGAAGGATATGTTCACACTAGTGACTTGTTTTTACTTAAAAATGTCTTTTGCGCCATAAAACACAATTACTAGGAAACCCACTAACAAAATCAACACCGTAATAAAAGGATAAAAAGTGAATTCTTCAGATGATTTTTTTACCTTATTAAGCTGATACAAGCTATGGAATAAGTCAACAGAAAAAGGGACATTAGCTTGGGTACACACGGTGAAAAACCCTAATGATCACAGTACCCTTAGGATGAATATGAGACAACACGATACGATAAGATAGAAGTAAATCTATGATGTGTTGGGACAAAGGAAATCAAGGCCAAATTTGAGATAATCTAAAGAGCAGGATGTATAACAAACATGAGGAATACGAACACATTCAGAAATAAGAGGAGATTTGACCTCAAGCGAAGACATGAATCGAAATTAACTTTTAAATTTTCCAAATATTCGTCGGACAAAATGCTATTAATGGAGGAAGAATTGGTGGGATGATCAGAATCCTGTCCATAGTTAACATCATCAGCCTGGACATTTTCTACGAGAGAATCAGTAAAATTAGGGGCAGACATTTGGGAAGGAATGACTAAAATTGGTCGGAAAATACTATTAATTAAGGCCACAAAATACATACAGTATATTCTGGAAAAATTTGGAAAAAGAAACAAAGAATAATCGTTGGAATAGACAATCAAAGAACTTCCATACAAACACTGAACAATAAAATTGATGAAACAGAGACTTCGCAAAAATTTATAGTCGAGAAACATGTTTAATGAAGGGTAAGAAGAGTGAAAGATAGAGATACTTATGAGTGGAGATGGCAGAGAATGACATGTGAGAAAGATGAAAGACCGAAACGTTTGAGGAACCAATAAAGTTTAGTATTTAAATTACGACATTAAAGCATAAAAAACGAGGGGATAAATAATCCATGAATACAATGTGGGAAATCTGGGAAAAAATTACCTTTTGTGGAATACGAGTAGGTGGCGGTATATGAATTCGAAGAACTGAACAATGACAGAGTTAAGTCATTAAATTCGAAGAACTTATAAAGAAAGAGATGATAACGGAAGGTCAGAGAAGTGGGAACAACGTAGCGAATAATGAGGAGAGAATCTCGGCTTAGTGAAAATATATCACAACAACTAAGCTTATCATAAGTCATACACTTGAAGTATGAATTCAAATTTAAATTAAAAATCAGGCATCCCAAAAAATAGTAATTATAGACAATAAGCATGCAATATTTCGTGAAGACAATTTAAGTTACCGTAAGGACGAACCTGTTATTACAGCTTAGGGAATAAACATAATAACAGTTTGCATGCATTCAACAAACACAGTCACCACTTCATCTTTCGTAGACTTCATGGCTAAGGAGGGACTTATAGTGTATACCTAGCCCATAAACTAGAGCCTGTTGGCCTTTTAGGCCCAGTCAAAAATTCAACCACGAACTTAGAAGGATGAATTCAGGCCTAAGAAAACTCAGCCACGAATCGAGAAAGGTGGAATCATGTCTAAGAAGACTTGGCCACGAACCGAGAAATGCAGAGTCACATCCAAGACTCATGCACATACAAGAATTATGGCTACCACGATAGAATCCATGATCTACAAGGAAAGAAACATTGATGTAGGTAAGTGAGACTAAACTGAGAAATTCCAATTCTCTAAGAGAAAGAACTGACTTAATCGTCAGAGCCGTTTCCCCATAATTACTTCTGGAACCTTTCTTGCAAGTTAACATTCATTAACAGTGATCATCAGCCATCTGCCTAACCGGGAATACCACATCACTTTCCAAATAAAATCCTTATCCCAAAGCAACTAGAATTTAATTACAACTTCAATTTACAAAAAAATTTCAAATAGCCCACAATTTCGAGTTCAAGATAAAACCTCAACACCAAAAACTCTAAACCCCGGATTAAAAAACCCCAAAACACTTCCCCTCTATTCAAATTACCTTTTGGGTATTCAAGATCAAAAGAATCAAGAATAAGTTTCTTTTACTGGATAAAATTTTATGAAAATATATGGGCATGAGTAATCAAGAATCCAAGAAGAAATTCAAGTTTAACAGAACAAAAGAACACTTACAAAAAATTAATGAATTATAAGCATGGATATATTTTCAGAAGAGTGGATGAAAATATCACCTACACATAAACTGTTTAAGCTCTATAGTTACGAAACTGACTGTGAAGGTGAAGGAAGTACTAATTGTTAGTGCTCAGACCCTTCGATGTCCTTCGACTCTATGATGAAGGTGAGGCGGATGGTGATACCCAAGTATTCCAATGCTCAGACCTTTCAATGTCCTTGGATTCAAGATTTGATCCTCCTAGTAAGAAAGATCAAACAAAGAACTGTTGGTATATGATTACATAAATGTGTTTATGAGTTGACAAAATTAGAAAATAAAAACAAAACTCGAAAAGCCCCAATAGCTTGGTTGCAGGAACTTTTGCTTTGTTCTGATACCAACTGATACAAATCTTCTTATGAAGATCTGATTTGCTAAATGATTTAGAATACTCACCAATGAATGAATTGAAGCACCTTGTTTAAATCAAGAAGACACACTCAATATCCTTTGATGAACACAACTTTAACTTTAGTGACACAAGGCCTACTCCACAAACCAAGCACCACTTGCACGCTTTAACACAAAGAACACATGTTGTAAGCACCAAATCAGAAACACAAAATCTAACAATTTAAAAGCTTGAAAAAGCAACAAGTTTATACTCAAAATATGATTTTATATGATTGATAAAAGGTTTATTAAACACATTGTAGACCATCCCCTATTTATATGGCATAGGTTTCACCAATACAAGATAGGAATTGGTAAATCCCAACAGAAACTGGAATGACTTATTGCCGTTTTGAAAAGTTAAAACCGCATCAAACTAAACTACTCCCTCCATCCCACCCCTTTTTGCACACTTTTTTGTTAACTCTCTCAAGAAACGTTTGACCTTAAATTTCAATTTTAGTATATAAGCACCAATGTCATCATGTGAGATAATGTAAATTCCATTCATCATGTAATTTCTAAATATCAAACTTTGATACACTATCAAAATACATAACTAAAGTTATCAGTGGTCTAACATGACCTGAGAAAGTTGACCAAAAAGTGTGAAGGACTGGGATAGAGGGAGTTCCTTATTTATCCCTAAACTAGGCCGGATTCATCCAATTAATGTAAACCCTAGTATGGCCCAATTCATGGATGAATACTGCCTTACCAAATCTAATCCGATCGGAACTAGTCTTACTGAATCTAATCAAATCACAACTAGTTTTACCAAATCTAATCAAATCATAACTAATCTTCTCAACCCTAATTTAGGGCAGCCATTAATTGATCTCTTCTTGGGCCATCATGGATGAGATTGTTATGGGATAAATTAAAATAAACTAATTTAAGAAAGTTGTAAACTAGCTTTGAACCAGCACACTAAATGAAGGTCCAGTCGGTTCTTTTAAGACGCTTCATTAATCTTCATCTTCATAACATAATCCTTGGAAACAAGAGTGAAATTAATCCAAAATATCTACCTTTTGATATTCGAATTTGCATCATGAATCTTCTTTATAAATGTATTCAAGGCTGCATCTCTAAGTTTCTTCCTTGACCTAGTCATATTACCTACCAAATCACTTAGAGGGTCACTAACATGAACTTTGAATGTTAAATTAGTATTTGGAATATATTCGTCTATGGATTTATCCTTGATATTCATATCATGAGGAGATTAAAGGATCAAGTTTTGAAGCAACAAGGGCAACATATGCATATGACATGAAACATGCCACTTAGAAGTTGCAAATGGCTAAAGAACGGTCCTGGGGAATAGAATGTTTAAAATTACACAATCTGTGCACTCATAATTTCCAAGATGCTTGAGGAAGAGGTCACGGGGAACCGACTGTGTAAATTTACATGGTTCGTGTACTCAGAAAGCATCTTTGAGGCAAAGACCTCAGGCCTAGGGAACAAACTGGGAAAATCTACATGATCCGTGCCAGACACTTGGGCACAATCCATGATGTGTGACATGATCTATCCCATCGAGTTAACTAGGTTTTAAGAAATCTGACCTCTCTCTCTCTCTCTCCGCCTATAAAGCACTCTTTTAGCCAATGGAAAAGGAGGTGGAATTTTGGATTTTAACTTGTAATTTTTCTTTCTTTTGTCATTTATCTCATTATATTTAGCTTATTTATTCCATTTATTTTTAAGGGTTATTGTAGATTAGGCTAGATTAACACCCATGAGCATTGGCTAAACATATTTACTTAACTACTTGTTAGATTCTAAAATTCTTCTTGATGCGGGGATTCCTTATGGGCCAGCATATCCTCCAAAGTTGGCTCGGCATGCTTAATCATCTCGAGCGCCTATAAATAGGGTACCAGGAAAGTCTGGGAATAGGCTCTGACGCCCAAGTCAAGGTCTTATAATTTGTGTGTTTTTCTATCTAGTAATCGCTTACCCTTATTCATTATTTATTGTCTTTATTTGTAGATGGTGAGTCGTATGATTTTGGCCCACATTGTGTGCTTCTTGTCCCTAGATAGTGGTTTAGATGGGATGTTTGTGGCAGCTGGTTTCCCTCCTTCCTCAGGCGAGGTGCCATTTGTACTCAGCAAAGCAGTCTACTTCTATGATGTGTTCGTTCTAATGCTATACACTTAACTAGTAAGGTATATACAGTTAACCCCCCATCTAGGGAGTCGTGATGAGAAAAACAAGTATTCTTTTATCTAACTAAGTGAAGTACATATAGGACCAGGGTTAGTGGGGAAATTTTATGGTTTCTTTGGGTTATGATAAAAGGTTGACTACGAATTTAGAGATGACTTCGTGGTTAGAGGTATATGAAAAGGTGTGGCTGAGCCAATAAAATTAGTGTGGTCAGGCGGTGGTTTCTAGTGGCCTAAAGAAGCAGCGATGATTTTTTAATGTGGGGGGGGGGGGGTGTGTGTGTGTGTTTTATGTGGTGTCAACTACAACTATGTGTTTCGTGGCCATTTCAAAAAATAATTCTTGATTGTCGTGTTTATATTATGTGTAATCATTTTAGCGCATCTTTCGGCTAATGGATAGTTTGTGAGGTTACGATAAACTAATCTTTGTGTTACTGTATTTTATTTTTAAGCATGGAGGGAAGGGGTGTGAGTGTTAAAAATGTACTTACCTAAGCCGATAAGGTCACGTTTAGGTAGCATCATCCCTTTTTGAGTGGTTGTGATGTCAGGATACCCTGCACTGGTGATGTGGTGCAAGGACCTCCGTCTGGTTTTTTTAGTGTGTATGAACATCACTTTCAGTATGATCAAAGCTTTCCCATCCCGGATTACATCATGAGCACATTGGAGGCTTACAAAATAGTACTCTTGCTTAGTAACATCCTCGAGGGGGTGGCGGTACTGGATTATTTCAACTTGGTATATCATAAATCCAAGAGGAGTATTGCGATAGAGCTATTTTCTACATATTATCACCTTCGTTTGGTGGATATAATTGAGTCTTGGGTGGCTTCCTACCCCATAACATCAAAGGCTGATCTATGCAAGGGTTTCCTAGTGACTAGGGTTCTTGGTAAAATAAGTTCTTTACGTTAAATGTTTTGGTAATGACACTATGTCATTGTGTCATGATAAGGTGTCTGTGGTTATGGAGGAAAAATGGTAGAAAGAAACAAGTTCTATAAGGGAGTTGGTTTCTTGTTTGGTAGATATTGGGAGGCCAAGGGGAATAAGAGGTATGATATTTATATTACTAGCTATAGATCGAGTTACCTTATGCTAAATTCAATAGGTTTCTTATTTTAGATGTGAAGTTCTAAACCCTATCAGGGGTTACGCTTGTGGTACGAGATGCGAGTACATCTAGCAATCGATGTAGGGATAATAGTTGTGATCTAAAGGTTGTTTATTCTCGCATACATCTGTGTTTGGTTGATGCTAGAAAGGAGGATGCTGGTTTCATGAAGCGTAAAGCTAGGGGAATTGAGGGTAACTGTGCCGGTTCCTTGAAGGTAATGAAGTCAGGGGGTGTTGGTGCTATGACTATGGAGGATTCTACTTTTGTGAACATCGAGAAGCTATTACAAGAATTTGAATTTGATGTTCACAAGGGAACATGCTTGGTTGGGTTAGCTAAGGAGGTATTTTACTTTGTCTTCCTATGTGGCATGTGTTTTCCACAGTTTATGATAAGGAAGATATGTTTGCATAGGTGAGTGATGCTATGAGGTTCGTAACTTAACTTGTCATTGATTATACAGACAAAGTCAATGAATTTAGGGAGATGCTGGATCTACCAGTATCAATGCTATAAAATGGGGGTGAAGGCTTGCGACTAGATAGAGTTGATGAGGATGGGCTCCGTTTGTGAGGAGGGGAACACTTCCAACTATGCACTACGTGATTATGTTAAGGCTAATAAAGAAGATTGTCCTGCTCATCCAGGTTGTCCTTGTGTGTTGGTGGATAAGCTAAGGTTGGGTGGTGTGAGGTTTTGGCTCATGTCTGTGATCAGAATCCTGATTTGGATATTGCTGGTTTGGGTTGGAAATGTGTTTTATAAGAGGAGTTAGAAAATTAAAAATGTGTGGTGGATGAGAGTTTGGTAAGAAGGGTGGAGCGCGGGGCACCACTTTTCGCTTAGTTGGGGAACATGCTAACATAGGTTCATTGCCCTTGATTGTGAGCTAGAAAAGTGTAAGGTTGACATGTGCATGGTTGTTATTGAGCTTTCCAGGGCTAGTGGTGATTTGTGGGCCAACAATGCAGCTGGGGCATATGGTTCTAGTTTCATTGTGGTGGGAGAAGGAAGGGGGATTTCTGGTGGATGTCTTATTAGCAAGGATGGATCAACTGGTCCTGAGTTAGGCTAGTGACGGATGGTATATTTATGTTTTCTTTGCACAATTAGTACAAATATTTGTATGCTTTTGTTGGTGGTTGTTTAGGGTTATTGAGTATTTTACATGATAGGGGATTAAAATGATTTAATGTGTTTATTTGTATTAACCTGCCTATCATTGTCTAACATATTTTCCTCCATGAGTTGGTCTAGTTGTTTTTTTGTGAGCTTTATTGAAGACCAGCATCAAAGAAGGGCTTTTGGAAGAATGATAGTAAATAGCAAAAGGTTGGTAACAGATTGAAGACCATTGGATTCAATGGTAGAAGATTAAGTGATTGGGAGAAAATAGAAGTAAAGAAGGACAAGTTTCAAGTAAAGGACCAAAAGATATTCATATGGCACAGAATGTGCCAGACACCAGGAACCATGCCGCTAAGTTTGCTAGAATCCAAGTCTAAGGAAATAGATCATGTAAATTTACACGGTCCCTGCCATTCGTTTGCATGAAGAACGAGTCGCAGGAAACAGAACATGTAAATCTATGTGGTTTGTGTTGCTCAGTTTGCTCCTATCCCAGTCCCAGAGAATGGATCATTTAGATCTACACGGTCTGTGCCGGCTGGCTTAGGTCTTACCAGCCTGTTGACTAGGGTTCTGACCAGCAAGTTAAAAGCTTCTATATCATCCCACTATAAAACAAACCCTTATTAATTGGACAAAGATTTGAGCTGATAAACATCGGTTTCATTGTTAATGAATAACCTGGGCCACTAACAAGTCAAATATAAGGATTTATAGTGTTACTCCCTTAGTCACTACTAATAACAAAAAAGTAAATAGCGGGAAGCTAGGGCATCGTTGATCCGCACTCTGCATCATCGTTAATAACACCAACCTTTTCACGGGAAAGCTATCCTAACCCATGAAGCACTGGGAAGATCAAAGATAAGACTTATATCCTGCTCCCGTATGCTCACTACCAACTACAAGAAGGTAGCTATTGGTACTTTCGGGGTTGTCCACATTGACGCTAGAATTTGAGAGTTAACTAGACACAACTCACAATCAGGTATCACTCTGATTGTGCATCAAGAATAGCTTGTGTTACAAACACACGATTGGGGGATTTTTATCTTACAGCCACTGACCCACCTCCACTCGGGGTCATTAGTAGCTAACCTGAGCAAAGGCTTTGGAAGTCAAAAAGAGAAATCCAAGAAGGATGCAATGTGAGGATATCAAATTTAAATTTCTATTTTCCCACCCAACTCACTACTAAGCTACCTATAGGGTAGTTATCGGCAATATCAGGTTTGTCCTTAGGGATTCTAGAGTCTAATAGTCAAATAAACACTACCATGAACGGGTTGTCAATCTGTCGTGTGCTCGAAAATAACTAGTATGGCAAAAAAAGAGGGTTTTGGGGTATTTCAATTATCAACTACAAACATAATGATTAAACGATATTAAAACTATATTAACAGGCACTTGGGAGTATTTGCGCAACATGATTGATAAATGGCTTCTATCCTCGATTCATCACATATAGACCTATAAACCTATCTTATGCCTATGTCACACAATGTGAAGATAACCAGGTATTTCCCCTCACTTGTCACACAATGTGAAGATAACCAGGTATTTCCCCTCACTTGTCACACATTGTACTTACCACAATTCCCATATCTCACCATCTCCACAATTAGGGAATGTACCCTATTCCAGTGATGCCGCAGACCATTCCCCGCCTAGAAGGGCAATGCCTCACATAGGTCGCAACCGTTATCTCACGTAGGCCTAGAGCTGTAAAGGAAAAGACCCCTTCTGATGAATCTAGGATTGACACAACCCTAGTAGATACAAAAAATCATGCTAATCTATTGGGGTGAGACAGGGACATTTCCCCATAGGGATTTTCTGAATCGACCGCCCAACATGTTGATTTCTCACACAACTATCCAATTAGAATCATGGTATAACACATATACGGATTTTCTCTCAAAGGACATGAATGCACTCATCTCCCTGGTGTTCTTTACCTACTACATAATTCTAACGCTACCAAGATAGTAATGAAGCCTAGCACAGTTTTATACTACCAAACATGCATGGGTGCTTTTATTATAATGACATAGCATAAATCACAAATTCTTAGAAACCACAAGTTCAAGCACAAATATTCATAAGACAATAAGATAGGATCCATACGATTTTGAACTTATCAACAAATATAATCTGTTTTTTTATTCTAAGCTGTTATTTTGTTTTGGGTAATCAAGAACTTTTTATTCTTAACTCTTCGGCCCAAAAATTCCTATATAACTTAAGCGACACAGTCAAAGATTTTTTCTATTCTTTTGTTAATGGATTTATGTATCGGATTCCACTCACCCCACAGTTCATAGTTATGGTTCATTTACAGTAATATCAAACTGAATTCAAGAAAGGAGCAAACAAGTTCCAATACAGATAGTACTTTTCACACGAATACTAAAAAATAGTTGGATAGTACCACAAACCATTCCGACTGGGGGTCAGAATTTTTTTGAATATAAAGAAATGTTCAAATCATGAATACAAATATCCCCAAGCTATAGATCTACTCCCTAGACATGGAATTGAAGTATTGCATTGAATTCTACATCTTTGGGAAAAATCAAAATAAAAAGGGAAAAGAGAAAAAAAACCTAGAGAGAAGAGAGTTTTTTCACTCTAAGCTACTCCTCTAAAATGATCCAAGCCTTCCTAGATATCAAACGATCTTAAAACAAGTAGACTAAGGCTATATCTATAGTAGTAGGGGACTGGGCTTAAAAATAGGCCATAAATAGGCAATACCCTACCAGCAGCCGCCTGACACGGGGCATCACGGATAGCATGGCATGTGCCGTTGATGTGGCCTCGTGCTGGCATGGCCCACCGGTCATGGCACGAGTCATATGACTCGTGCATGCACAAGACACACGATCAGGCACGGCCGTGTATGGCGCAGTCTGTGCCATCTTACGTGGGTTGTCGTCTAGAGCTTTATTTTTACACTTCTGATCTACACCCCATATCGTTTTACGCAGGCCGTCAACTAGATCTTCACTTTTATCAGTTTATTGAAGCACACCGCACTATTATTCACACCCCGTGGGCTGGTTTTGACATTTGTGACTTGAAACGGCTTGGGCTGTGTGAAACGCAGTGGTCCGTGCCCATACTTAGCCAAAATCTGGGTAAATAGAAGGAACTTGGGACACAACAAACAATTATTGGCACAGCCCATGCAGAGATTCAGAACAGCTCATGCCAGGTGTCCCTTACACAAACCGTGTCTCCTTTTCTGGGCCTTTTATGCCTTAGCTTGTGCTGGCCATGAGCGGTCCTTGCTTGGTTGTGGTTGGTTTGGCCTGCTGACGTCTTTGCTCTGCTACGGATGTACTATTAGTCAAAATTAAGAGTTCTTGTAGTCAATTTTATAGCGTTCGAGAAGATGAATCCAATGGTTACACCCTAAAGGGTTGATTCTTCTCAGATCTTTCCCAGATATTTGCATAACTCTCAGGCATTAATCCTCCACTCCTTCCTTGGCCTCTTTGAACTTCATTTCTGCCTATATTTTGCTCAATCCTTCTACTACCATGATGTCGAGTTCATGGACTTTGTATACTACCATTATAATGTGAATGAACTTCAATATCTTCTACTGTCCTTGTTAACGACTTTCTATACAAATGTGACGAAAAGTACCCACGAGCAACCTACTAATAATGATCACGAATGGAGATCTAGGTGCCCATGGATACAAGGTGTCCATTAGTATCAGTTAAGTCTACAAAATGTGGGATTTAGACAAGAAAACAAAACATGGCCGTCTAAACCCTTTGTCATGTAAACCTAACTAATACTAGCAATCCAACAAGTACAATAAGCTAATTATTATGCCTAATGCATCGGTTAATGCATGCCTAATAATGCACATCAATCCCCTCACAGTTAAACCTTTACTCGTCCTCGAGTAAATAAAAACAAGAAAAGGCTTAAGCAAAATGTAGCATGCGGGAATAAGTTAGCCGATGCATTCGACTTATTCCTAGCTACCCTAGTTTCCCCAAAGAAGTAAGAATATTGCAACTCTCACACTCCCCCAAGATCCTAAAGTAACTTTTTTTTCCTTAAAAACACCCTAGGGTGGGGGATTGTATATAAGGATCCCCAAACCTTTGAAAAGAAGAGTTAGTTACAGAGAGTTATTTTTGTGGACTTTCTACTGAGGAAACCTCGTTGCCTCCAAAAGAATAGCAAGCATCTAGAGCCTATAGTTTGGAGTTAAAAATTACATATGTGATAATGAGGAGAAATAGTAGTTGCGTTTCCAAAGTAAGTAATCTCCTCCCCATGTGTTAATTCTTCACTTTGGCCAGGCAACTACCATTCCGCCATTTCAAAATAGACATACAATCTAAGAAAAAAAAAGGAGGTGGTCTGATGGATTATGCTGTGTGAGGTGTATAGCAATCAGCAACTGAACATCCTTTTGCTTAAATCAACAAGAGGAACTGGAGCATTGGAGCATTACATACAATGCTATATTTGCATCCCAGGTGTGAAGAACTGCAGGGGTTCCTGAGACAGAGTATAAAAAGAAAGAGGAAAATAGAAATCAGTAGTATCAATCCTCCTCAGTAGCATGCATATGAGTTCTAATGTAGGGGGTATGATCCCTATCTATATTAATAAGGCCTCTGATGTTTGTAGGGATGTTAGAAAGGTTCAGGCTGAATTCCACAAGGTGAGTGGATTTGAGCTTAGCAATTGCATCAGCCATATAGTTGCACTCTCTGAAAACATGTTTGAGGTGGCATCTTTTAATAAGGAGTGAATTTGAAAAGCTAGTGTATAGAGGGACCACTTTTCTTAATTTGGATTGTTTACCATATTTACTGCTAGCAGTGAGTCTGATTCAATTATGAAATTGCAATCCAGAGTTGGAAAAACCTGACAAGCAAATAGGATGGCTTTCATTTCAGCTTCAAGTGATGATTTGGAAGAGGTGTTAGAGGACCTGATTAGGCATGGATAACCATAATTGTCTCTGGCTATAAGGCCAAGTGTTGAGTTAGTAGAAGACCAGGAAGCATCCACATTGACTTTTATAGTATTAGGTTCCGACCTTTCCCAGTAGACAATGGATATAGATGGTTTTGGAGGAGGTCTGAGAGATGGGATCAGTGAGGAGATAGGAAAGCTCATATTAGGGTGTTTGTTTGAGAAGCAAGGTTTAGCTAAAAGGGATAGAAAGATTAGCTCTCTTACTTCTTTACAGATATGTACTGGTGAAAAATTTTTGTTATCAAAATAGAAGGCATTTCTGGCTTTCCATAGTGACCAACAAATCAAAGAGGGTAGCAAGCTACAAATAATTCTATGAACTCTAGGAAGGTCATTGTTGTTCCAGTATGCAAAAAATCTATTGGTTAATTTATCTAAGGTATGTAAGTTATGTCCCATGATAACAGTAGTATCACTCCATATAGATTGAGCCAGGGGATATGAAATGAAAAAATGTTCAAGAGAATCAGCTTGGTTGCATGCTGGGCATTTAGAAGCTAAGCTAAAACCACATTTAATTAAAACATCATCAAAAGGAAAAAAGGAGTTTAGCATTTTCCAGGTGAAAATTGAAGATTTTTTCTGCAACCAGGGGTTCCATATCATTTTAATAGTAGGAAAGGTACCTAGTAATTGAGTGCGGGCCTTGTATGCTGATCTGAAGTTAAAAGCTCCGTTCTTCTCTGGTTTCCAAATCAGTTTATCTTCTCTTTCCTTATTAATATCCGCATCCTGCAAGAAGATCAGAGTATCATGTTCTAAATAAGGAGAAATCTGAGTTAAGAGATATCCTTTATCATTGATGAAATCTGCTACTATGCAAGAGGAATGAGTAGAAAGGGCAGAGGAAGGGACACAGTTAATGTGTGGTCCATTTCAGAACCAATTAGCAGTCCAGAAGTTACAGTTGCATTGGCCATGAATAACCATAGAGTTATTTTCAGCAAAAGAGTTAATAGTGCATATTCTCTTCCAATTTTGGGATTTTTTGTGTGATTGAGGTAGTGACCATATCAGTTTAGTCCACATGGTGGTGCCCTATTGGCATTTCCAGCATAGTTTGAGGGAACATGAGTTAATTATTGCCTGTACAGATCTGAATTCTAATCCATTCTGAAATCTATGTGCACCTAGGTCTGACCACTTCCTCCAAACTTTGTTCATTTTCCCCTTAGTTTCTCCCCAAAAGAATCTGGACATTTTCCTTTCTAGTGTCTTAATTATATGTTTAGGAGGCTTTAGGATAGACCATATATGTTGTGGAAGGGAATATATACATAATTGAATGAGAACCAGTTTACCTCCTGGACTTAACCACTTGTTTTTCCAATTCATCAACTTCTTATCTATAAGTTCCAGAAGTGGTTGGAAATATGTGTTGAGTGTTCTTCCCTTAAAAATTGGGCAGCTTAGGTATTTAAATGGGAAAGACTCTTTTTTCATTCCTAGGATTGTCCTAATCGGATTTATCCTTGCAGGTGTAGCTATTTTACTAATATAGAAATCATATTTTTCATAATTAATTTTTTGGCCTGAGGTGAATTCAAAAGTTTCTAAAAAAGCTTTAATCCTTATTAGGTTGGATTTTGAGGCCTGCATAAAAATGATGGTGTCATCAGCATAACTTAAGTGTGAGGCTGGTGTGATGGCAGAGGGGATCTGATCGTACTTAAGTTTGTTGTTCACGAAGATAAAAGATAGACTTCTAGAGAAAGCTTCAGAAAAAATGTTAAAGAGAAAGAGAGATAAGGGGTCACCTTGTTTGATGCCTCGGGTAGCTTTAAAAAAGCCAACCAGGTTACCATTCTTGAGCACTGAGAAATGAGCCTGAGAGTGGTTATTCATCATAGCATTCAAAAAATTACTTGTAAAACCAAATCTACAAAGTATGCTTCTTAAGAAGTTCCAATTAACCCTATCAAAAGCTTTCCTAAGTTCTAGTTTAAGTATACAGTTAGGCACTCTGTTTTTTTAATCTAAAAACCTTATCATTTACTGAAGATAGAGAGTATTGTCAGAAATGTCCCTGTTTTTCTTGAAGGCAGTTTGATTTGGTGATATTAATTTTTCCATATAGGGTTTCAGCCTTTCCATTAGCACCTTAGAGCATATCTTGTTAGCTACATTTGAAAGACTGATTGGCCTGTAATCATCAAAAGAGGAAGGGGTTTGTTTTTTTGGAATTAAAGCTATCCAACCTCTTGGCATATCTGGGCCTAAGAGGAAGTCATTAACTGCAGATTTCAGATCTTCTTTAATGAAATCCCAGCATGTGGTATAAAATTTACATGAGAAACCATCAGGACTAGGGCTACTGTTTTTATTCAAGTTTATAACCACTAGTCAAAGTTCTTCTTCTGAAACTGGTTTAGACAGAGAGAAATTATCCTGTTCAGAGATTGTGGTAGGTATTTGGCTGAGAAAATATGGGTAGTAGGTGTTGTTAACTGGTAGGTTAGGTTCAGACAGGAGTTCGGAGAAATAGTCAATGGCTTCTTCTTAGATTTCTGTGTAATTATTTAGCCATTGTCCCTGTCTGTTTTAAATTTTTGAGATATGGAGCCTACAGTTTTTTCCTTTACAGTTTTATTGAAAAATTGTGTATTGTTATCTCCAATTTAATCCAATTAGTTCTTGATTTTTGTTTCCAGAATTTTTCTTTTTCCTTTAGTGCTCTAATTAACAAGGTTCTTTTCTCATTAAGTTTGATTAGGTCTGATTCTGAGTGGGTGAAGTCATAGGTAATTTCCTGTAATCTCATATTTTCCTCAGCTGTGAGTACATTAGAGTCAATATTACCAAAACATTCCTTATTCCAAGTCTTAATTGTTTTCTTAAGTCTGATTAATTTCAGATATAGTCCTAGCATTCCTGACTGGGGAATAGGGGTGGTCCAGTTGGCTTTTATTAGGTTTATGAACTCTGGTCTATTAAACCAGGTGTTTATAAACCTAAAAGGCTTAGGGTGTGAGGGGACTAAGGTTGAAACCTGTAGGAAAAGAGGGCAATGGTCAGAGGATTGCATGTTAAGGATTTGGATAGAGAATGCTGGGAATTTAGTGCTCCACTGTATATTACATAGTCCTCTATCTAATCTCTTAGAGGTGGGGTTTCTTAGCCTTGAGTTTGTCCATGTGAATAAATTTCCCACAGTGTTAATTTCCTGAATTCATTTAGAGTTAATCCAGTTACTAAAATCCCCGATACTACCTAAATTAGGGGAGCTAGGGCTTTTATACTCTGTAATTGAGGTGATTGTGTTAAAATATCCTATGTACATAGTCTCATTGTTTGATAGGAGACTAAGGTCATTCCATAATATTGTCCTACCTTCCCTAGTTCTAAGGCCATAAACAAAAACAGCTTCCATGTCAGTATTTGAGCAGGGGTGAGTGACTTTAACATATAGAAACTGGTTATGGTGGGAAATGAGAGAGGCAGATAGAGAGTCATTCCACATAAGCCAAATTTTGCCATTGTGTAGAGGAAGATTATGTGAGAAATTAAGCATTTCCATATAGGAATGACCTGGAGTGTTATCATGCATAGGTTCAATGATACATAAGAGTTGAATTTTCTTCTGTTTGATTAGATTTTTCAATATGAGCATTGAAGATTCCATACCTCTTAGGTTCCAAACTAAAAAATTAATGGTAGTGGAGTGTATCATTGTTCACATGATTTATGACTTTTAGTAGCTGATCTTAACACCATCTTGTTTAGCTGGCCAAGGTAATTATTCTTTTTATGCTTAGACTTACCTTGGTAGTCTTTGTTACCTGTTGATTGTGTTTGATCAGGCAATAGTGCTGAGTGAGGGTGGGGATTATCTGTGGATGATCTACCTTCCTCCTCCCTATCTTGCAGTTCCTTATCAAGACAGTCTTCTGTTTGTGATAGGGGTTCCATATCCTGCAATAAAAAGAATCTGTTTTCCATCTTTCTTTGTTGAGAAAGTGCAGGGTTAGTAGATGAAATCTGATGGAAAGTAAGCTTGTGGAGCCAATCTGTATATCATCCTTAGCATAGATCATATGAGCAATGTTTGGGGTAGTTAGAGCTATTGTATTTAACAGTTTTGTAAGTGGTGATTGAGGGTCTACAGGGGGTGAGTTAGTTAGGCTCAGGGTTGGAGGGGATTGGGATGATTGTGGGGTATTTTTGTCAGATCCTACTTCTATATGCTGAGGTAGATAGGAGGATGGATTTAGGGTAGGGTTTGTTGTGCCTAGTTGATGCTCTAGTTGGCCATTATTATGGGAATTGTTAGAAGGTTGGTTTGCTGTAATCATATTTGGTGCCTTATTGAACTTGTTTCCAGTGGCTTTCCACTGTGGCAGGGTGTGGTTCTGAGGGATAGCTCTACATTGGTCGAGTGAGTGGCCTAGCTTAGCACAATGGCCACAGTACAGAGGAAGGTCCTCATATTCAATGGAGTATTTTCTATTATTAGATACCGAACCTAATCTGATGAAATTGTTAAGTGGTTTCTGAAGATCAATTTCTACACATAGTTTAATAGCAGAGGGTCTAGTTAACATTTCAGTAGCTAGATCTTTCATAATGAAGTTTCCTATACTATTACCAATAGCCTCAATCGATGAAGTATTGTAATAGTAAAATGGAACTTCCCTGATTATGCACCAGATTGGGACAATTGGCGATTCCCTATGTGTGGAGAAGTCAGGTGACCATTGGAGTACCTTCATTTGGATTCCATTGAAACTCCATAGGCCCTTGATCCAGCATCGTTGGTAATCGTTTACTTGGTCGAACCTGATCAGGACATGCTTGTAGTCCAGTGAGCCTAGTTGGTACTTCCCAGCAAATCCTATTGTCTTGAAAGCCGCCTCTAGTTGATCCATTGTGAACTGGCCTTTGGTGAATTTTCCAACTAGGGCATTGGCATAGTGGGCAGAGAGCTTAGAGATTTCTTCATCTGAGTAAAGGTATGCCGGTTCCCCTAGGTGTTCAGATTTTGGGGTAAGCTCAGGGTTATTTGGTAGGGATGAGCTGAGGGGAGGGGATTTCGATTGTAGGGCAGCAAGGAAGGATTTTTAATTCCCCAAAGAGTTGTTGTCCGCCATAGGGAAGATTGTTACCGACGGAGGACGAGCCATTACCGGCGAAGGAAAGACGTTATGGGCACAGGGAGAGCCATTTTCGGTAGATGCGAGAGAGTTCAGAAGAGGAGGATGATTAGGAGAGAGAAGAGGACCTAAGATTTGATCACTCTAACAAATTCTTAATCACGACGATCAGGGAGAATCTACTAATGCCTGCCAATGATATCTTAAGCCTCTTGTATTAATCTATTTTGATAACAACCACACCAATAACAATTTAATCCTAATGTACCTAACCACAAAAAATAATGTTGATATAAAGGTAAGAAAGAATGATAAGTATAAAGCTAGTTTACACTCCAAAAAAGTTCCCCAAAGCAATCAAAGAGTCATTGCTAAAATAACACCAAGGAAATCCTAAAGATTCGCGACTCGATTGTACTCAAGGATAACTCTAAATTCTCAAATTGACCACAACCAAGGAAAATGCCAAAGTATCGCCAACTTAGTTTCCGTATTATCTAGATTTCTCTCATTTTGCCTGGGAACCCTTTTGGGTTTTCATCCTAGCTTTAACACACAAAGGGTACTCACTTCTCACCTTTTTCCACACGGCCTCTCATTTTTGCCTAGCTTCCTAAACCTAGACGGGCCTAGCCTCTCATTTTTACCTAGGATGTTTGACCTCTCTGAGCATTTCCCAATGTTACCCAAGTTGCCCTTTCGAGTTTTTAACTTGTCCAGATTTTTATATATATTTTTTTCATTCTTTTAAAAATTTTTCAATTTTTTGGTGTAGCACAAATTCCCCAAAGTTGAGCTTCATACTACATGAAGATGAATAAAACAAAAATACACCACAAAATATTTCCCAAAACATCCAAACAAAAACTACAAAGGGGTGCCCTCACACCCAAAAACAACCAAGAGTTTTAAAGTCTAAATGAGGGAATGAAATAAAAACATGGAAAATATAGTCATAAAGCAAAATAACCAAACATAGGTTGAGGACCATACTAGTAAATGAGATCATAAGGGTGTTCCAATGCCTCCCCCATAATCGGTTCATGCATTGTCCCCAATGCAGGTAACTAAGGTGAAGGAAAGGTTGAAATCACTGAGAAAAACAATGCCGCTTGCAACTTCTAGCTCCCCACCCCTACCCCTGTGGGTTCTGATAGTTGTATCCAATGCCAAAAGTTCTCAACCTATCATTTATCTCCATGATACCCTCATGCAGTGCTCTCGTGCCTCCCTCAAGTCATGCAGCTGATCCTCAATCCTATCAAACCTCGCGGTTGTATCCCAATGATGGTCATCTGGCTGCATACTAATAGTGTACAACACATGTCTAACCCCAAAAATGGAGTCCTCTAAAGACTGTGCCCAATCCTGTGGTGACTCAGTTCACATGGGATAAGAGGCAGCTGACTGGAAACTTGGCGACCCATGCTTTCTGAAGGGGCTAAACTGGGGATGCTGCCAATGGTGGGCCTTATACAGAGAGTTGCTCTAGACACTGTGCCTAGATGGCTTAGGGCTCGGGCTAAATGAGGGCCCGTGACCACCTTGCCCGCTGGACTCTAAAAGTAATCATAATGGGAGGAAATACTATGCCTATGGGAACTACTAGTGCCATGCCCTAGAAAGTTGTTCGGCTCCTCGTGAATGCTAAGCTGCCGTAGAAAAAGGGCTGGTCCTTCAAATACCTGCTGGAAAGGTGGCGATGGTGCCTTTTTCTGGGTTGGCCTCGATTCCCTTTGAGGACATTTTATATCCTAAGAATTTCCTTGGGCCCACCCCAAATACACATTTCTTTTGATTGAGCCTCATTCCTATGGTACCTAGTGTATCTAGAGTTTCCTGTAGATCCGCTGCTGCAAAGCTATCCACCTTCCTGCTTTTTATGACCATGTTATTAACATACACTTCCACGTTTCACCCTATTTGATTGTGAAAAGCGTTATCACTACTCTTTGGTATGTTGCTCCTGTGTGGCATCTTTACATAACAAAAAGGCCCAAAGCTCATTATGAAATCCGTTTTCTTTGCGTCCTCAGGGTTTATTAATATCTTATGGTAACCCTTGTACGCATCCAAAAATGCTAGCACCTGATAGCCTAAAATTTTCTCAACAAGTTGATCGATTTTTGGTAGGGGATAGTAGTCCTTAGGACATGCCTTATTTAAATTCGTAAAATTGAAGCACATTCTCCATCAAGCGTAAGACTTTCTTACTGTTATTAGATTTGCAAGCCAATTCGGATATCTTACCTCCCTTACTATGCCGGCTTGGAGTAGTGCTGTAACTTCTTCATCAATTTCTTTTGGCCTATCACCAGCGAAGCAATGCTACTTTTGTTTAACTTGCTTGACTGCATCATTGATATTCAAAGTGTGTGTTTCAATGTGTGAATCTACCCCACCCATATTATGAATACTCCATGAAAAAGTGTCTCTGTGTTTCTGCAGGATTTGTATGATTCTTTCTTTTTCTTCATTGGGAACGTATTTTCCTATTCGTATACACCTTGAGCTATATTCGCTATCCATGCTTACTAGTTCCGTTTCTTCCCCTTGGATCGTTGTTGAATTTGGTTGATTCGGTGGTCCACCATTTGAGATTGTGTTAACCATCTTTTCTTTCTCTCCCACTCTTCCTGCCTTCATTGCGATAACCATACATTGCCTCGCTGTTTGCTGGTTTCCTCTTACAGTTGCAATTTTGGACAATGTTGGGAACTTCATGACCAAGTGGTAAGGGGACCATATAGCTTTCGATCTATTCATCCATGGTCTTCCTATTATAGAGTTGAACGTGCTTGGGGCATCATGACTACAAAATCACACAGGATTGTGCAGTTCTTTCTACTTTTACCGATCATGACAGGTAATTGTATATTTACCAAAGGCATTTCTAATTGTCCTGTGAAACCAATAAATGAGGATGTGGATTTTTTGAGGTCTATTCGCTTGAACCCCAGTCTGTCGAAGCAATCTACAAATAGTATTTTACCCGCACTTCCATCATCTACGAACACTTTGTGTACTGTTGTAATTCCAATTTTTGCTATGATAACCATAGGATGGTTGTGAGCCGAAGCATTTGGTACTGCATACTCTTCACTGAAAGTAATTGCCTCATTCAAGCGGAGTCTCTTGTCAATAGGTTCTTTTGTGGAGAATATCGTACCCTGGCTCTCCAAGCATTGTTAGACAACAATTATGTAGATCCATGTATAGACAAGATTACTATTTTTGGCAGTTCGTCGCCCTCAGCTTCCTTGTAGTCAATTACTGCAGTCATCTTTTAAATTTTTGGCAATGTGGATGATGTCCCCTGTTTCCTTGCTAGGGTGTTTTCCATTTTCCTATTTTTTCCATACTGACTTCCCCCTTCCTTTTTGTATTTACTTTAGAATTCATTCCTCAACTTTTCCTCAATTTGTCTTCTTAAATCTCTACAGTACTCGAATTATGGCCATGGTTCTTATGGAAAGCATAATAATATTCCCTTGATCATTTTTCTGGTGGTGCTAGCATAGGTGTTGGCTCTTGAAACAGATCCTTGTGTGCTTGCCATGTCTCTCTCTTTGGCTTTGCCAAGGGCGTTTCCTGAAATGTTGCAACCTGCGAACATGGCTCTCTTATTTTGTAAGAGATGCTTCCCTTTCCTCTTTTCATAAATCCATTCTGTGAATCTTCCATCATTCACTTCTCACCTCATTCCCTTTCTATCTTACAATTGTTCGCTTCTTCCATTCGCACATGCTGCTTCATCATTTTCTATAGCTCTATCAGGCTCTCAGGCATATTCTTCGTCATTTCTTGTAGAATTCCTCTTATCGCATGCCTCCTGTGAGCTCCCCAAAGAAGACTGGAAAGACAAGTGATGAACCTACAAGCTTTTTGTAACAAAGCGATTATGATATTCTACTAGGCTTTCGTCAATTCGTTGGGCTATATTATTGAGATCCCCGATTGTCTTGGTGAACTTTTTCTTTTTGTAGAAACGACCTAAGAACAAGTCCGAAAACTGTTCCTAAGATTTTATGCTTCCATTTGGAAGGTCTTTGTACCAAGTGATGGCTGTTCCTATCAAAAAAATAGGAAATGCCTTACAAACTAACTCGATGTTCGCATTGCGAAACCTCATACTATTTATATATGAGTGCAGAAATTCTTTTGGGTCCATTGTCCTATCGTAGATTTTAACATGCAAAGGAAGTTTATTAAAATTACTCAAGTGTGACATTTTAAAATCACTCAAGTGTGGAGCTAGAGGTGACTTATTTGCATCATCGTCTGCAAAAATGTCACACAATTCCTCTTCATAGTTGAGGTTTTCACACTCTTGGGTTACCCTTTTTTTGGTTTTCTGAGCTTTTGCTTGAGCGTGTTTAGGAATCGATCATAGAGCCTTTCTTTGTTTGCTTCAAGAAATTCTGCAAACGCCTTTTTTTCCTTATCGTGGGGTTGTTCGAAGACTCTGTTTCCTCCTCTGTATATTCCTTGCTGTGCTCTTTCTCTTTATTTGGAGTATGTTCCTGATGATGATTCACTTCCCTTTTGCGTCCCCATGTCTGTTCGTGTGACTGGTGGTTATGGCTCCTCTCCTGATGAACACCTTTTTTCAACTGAATGACCTAAAAATGAAAAAAAAATTTTGTCTCCACAGTCAGCTCCAAATGAAGTGGAAGGTTGTTCAAGAAATCTGGTCGTTTTCTCCAAGAGTTTCTCTAACTGGAAAGCTTATCCCAAAAGTGATTCTGGGAGAAGGGCTCCAACGATCAATTAAGTATTCTCCTTTTAGATATGGAATTTATATAGATAATAACGCTTACCTTAGCTCCTTCAGAGCTTGATGTATTTATAGGCTGACATCCTTAACAGTTCCTTAATTTATGAGAGTTAAGATTGTGGTCTTTGTGTTCGCTGCCTATTCCGTGTACTTCGGCCCACGTAGTCTTGCACGACTAGAAGCTCCGTGCATGCTTTCTCTTTGCCTTAGGCTAGACACATTCCCCTTTCCATAAGATAACATTAGGATGGGCCTAGTAGCAGTTGGCCTTTTAACCGCTGGTCCACATATACACCAACCAACACAAAACCGAGGTCGCAGATGCAAATCCAAAGTAAACTTTAAATCCATAATGCGACGTGAGTAACATTTTGGGTATACAGAAAGTCAGACCGAGATACATGCAATTCCAGAAACTGAAGAATGTGCTGCTTGAAATAAAATATGCGAATTTGCACTATTATCACATGAACCGATGTGTCAGACAGAATACCGGTATCGCAAATATTAGAAGAAGCTATGGAAAGAAACACATCAAACTGGAAAAAACAAGGCTTTATCAACATCAAATTAAATAGAAACCCTTTGGAGACATACCAAAACATTTTACCAACGGTCAAAGTCAAGGAAAGTTCACACTCTCATAAATTTAAAACAAAAGCTAGATAACCAAAAAAACAAAACACATTCACAGACCACAGATCTAAAATTGTAAAGTAGTAATTACAAAACTTAGGTGTTAGGAGATTAGAAAAAAAATACCTTTTCCAAAGATAGAAGAGAAGGAAGGAACTTGGAGACCGTTGGAATTAGCCGGAAACTTGTGAAGAGAAGCTTGAATTCTCTGTTATGGGTTACCATATTTATACCTTTTTTGGAACGACGTAATTTTGGCTAGATTGTGAAGTCTTCCATGTAATGTGCAACGTCGCACATATGTCAATTTATACAAAAATGTGCCGATCCATGACCGATGTCCCATGTTTATATGGGCCTAACAATTTTAGCCCACCACACAGCCAGTCAAAAATGCTAATTTATTAAAGAAAACTAGAAACAAAAATTATTTGCTAGTTTCAAAATAATTGGAAGAAATTATTCAGTACACACATCTAATGTCTAAACTAAACATTAAATGTCTGCAGGGAATGATGATAACATGAAAAACTATTGCCCCAACACCATTTAGCAGCTTGAAGTAGAGAGTGTCTCTAACCTTGAGTTCCTCTGCGGCAAGAAACTGGCCAAACCCCTTTAGGGTTAGGGTCTTGAGCCTCTTACTCTCCGACTAGTGTTGTGATACTCCCTCCCTTTGCACCTGATCAAAGCATCCAACTTGTATGGCAGTAGGAGCTCAACAATTGGTTAGGGACATACTGAATTATAAAAAAATAAAACCTCTATTAGTACATATGAAAGTAATCTATAAAAAGTTAATTACAAAAAAATACATTTGAAACAGGGTGGACATACCAAAATTGGAACTGACCTAAAGTTCGTTTGGGTTAGAGTATATACAAAATGTGGATATCTGTCGTCGAATGTATCCCGTATACTGTCATCATCCAAATCAGTACAGATCTATATTGGTCAATCAAATTATTAAATATTCAATTAGAATATTAGTAATGAAATAGAAGGAATATTTAAAACAGAACAAAAAATTGCTCACCTCAATCGGTTCACGACTGGAACCAGAATTATTAGCCATGATTGTTGTAGTTCATAATGTCACGGATGTTAAATGTTATTATAGACTGGAAATGGTCAATAAATACATATAATCTATTTAGTTGACCAAGTTAAAGTGACATCGCTCATCCTTCTGTATAACCGATTGGTTAACCGATAAGGGTGTGGCGTCACTTTGACTTGGCCAAATACAGAACACATGGCATGCGGCATCGCCTAAGAATCGATAAAACAGAAGGAAGATTGATGTGCCAGTAACGTAGCATTCAAGCAGAGAACTAAACTATAACACCAGTAGAAACATCACCCTTAAACCATATTCTAGCACCCCAATCCATATTCTAATACACTAAAACCATATTCTAGTACCGCAATCCATAGAAACTTCAAAAATTTTTAAAAAAATTAACACATTAACACCCTCATCCATATACATAACAATTTCAAGGACAAATTAAAAAACAGAAGTAATTTAACCACATGTGGAAATCATACCTTTTAGAAGATGGACAGGGGGGACTGTTCAAATTTAAGGGAATGGTGAAAGTTTGAAGTGATGTATGAGATGTGGGATCCATTTATATATTTTTTAAGAAGTGTTGTGGCTTCCGCCTAGGGTTGTACAACATCATATGTAAGCCAAAGTTACCGATATATGACCAACCTTAATGCGACGTTGGCTAATCTAAACGTGGGCCTCACCATTTCATCCCACTAGCATAGGAATGGCCATGTGTTTGACCAATTCATGTGCGAGATCACATGTAATTTAGTTAAGCGACATGTTACCGACATAGGATCGATGTCAGGAACTATGAAATTGGGCCTCACCATCTCAACCCACTAGCATATCAACTGGGCCCACATTTGACCAAGACGAACATAATTGACCTTCACAATGGGTAATTGCATGGGCGGAACCAGTGACATACAAGGTAGGGCTCCAACCCTACCTAAATCGCCGGCCAAAGGTAGTTGTGGTTGAAGGATTAGGTTTTCGGCGACTTTGTGCGTATTCCAATGAGACTGCTCGAAGAAGAAGGCCGCTTCGCGGCCTTATTTTTTTGGCCCATGAACTACTAAAACGATGTCATTTTCATGTAAGTGAAATGATGTCATTTCACTAGTACTGAAGGCAAAAAAATAAAAATAAAAAATTAGTTTTAAGGCTTAAAAAGGACTGGGCCATTTTCCCAATCAAATTTCAGATTGGGAAAACAAGGAAGAGAAAGGGTAGTGACCAATCTCAGCTCCACTCCATGCCTCCGCCTCCTACCGCCAGATGTCACCGCCATCCCGCCATCGCAGCCAACGTCGATGCCATGGCCCACCACCATCCAGCCCTCCACCATTCAGTCTCCCCTAACAATATTTTCTGCTTTTGCCACTGGGTAATTATATATTAGATACTTATATTTTAAATTTATAACTTTCCATGAGCTATATTAATATCAAGTTTGATTGAAAACAATTTTAATATAGCTGGTGAACTTTTCTATTTTTTTCACTTAGGTCCCTCCAAGATGGCGGGGGAGGACGAAATGCAAAATTGGAGCTACCCAATAATCTAAATCGCATTGTCATGAGTTTGGTGGGGGATAGCAAGGGTCTCATCCGTGAACCGGGGTAATCATTCATCATTTTGGTTAGTATTCCATTAACACCCTTACTATAAGCATTATGGGAAAAATTATTTCCACCACATAGAATCACATGAAATTTAACATTCTAGGTTTTTTAATGAAATTAAAAGGTAATAAAATTCTGTCCATCAAATTTTTAAAAATGCTATTAAATTGTCTAGAGTAAACTGTGGATGATGACTTACAAGTATACAGGGTTCATTCAGGAAGAACATCTGGAAGTCTCTGAGAGATCATGCTAGTTTCTTTGTCACTCACTGTGATCATAAGTTTGACTGGGAGATGACAAGGATTCCGTCCGCAAACCGGGGTAATCGTCCGTCATTTTTGTTAGTATTCCATTAATACCCTCACTATAAGAGTTATGAAAATGATTATTTCCACCACATAGATTCACATGAAATTTAATATTCTAGGTTTTTTATAAAATTAAAAGGTAATAAAATTCTGTTCATCAAATTTTAAAAAGCGCTATTACACTGTATAGAGTAAATTGTAGATGATTACTTATAAGTATACAAAATTCATTCAGGAAGAACTTGTAGAAATCTTTATGGGATTATGCCAGTTTCTTTATCACTAACGGTGATCATAAGTTTGGTGGATGGCAAGGATCTCGTCCACGAACCAGGGTAATAGTTCTTCATTTTTGTAAGTATTCCACTAATACCCTTACTATAAGCGTTATGAGAACGATAATTTCCACTGCATAGAATCACATGAATTTTAATATTCTAGGTTTTTTATTAAATTAGAAACTAATAAAATTTCATCCATCAAATTTTAAAAAGCGCTAGTACATTTTCTAGAGTAAATTGTAGATAATTACTTATAGGTATACATGGGTCATTCGTGAAGAATGTGTGAAAGTCTATGTGGGAATAATACTTGTTTATTTATTACCCTCGATTAGTATAAGTTTGACTGTGGGTCACAAAGTTTCTTTTCAAGATTATTGTAATCTAGTTTTGGACTACCGGTGAACTTTTTAGATTTTCCACTTAGGTCCTTTCACATTTACAGGTTAATGTTGTTTCTATTTGGCATGGACGGGTTGTCAGAAGGGGGGCCTCAATCATGACATGGAGTATTTTACGACACTTTTCAAAAATTAGACTTTGGTCTCACATGTACGACTTTGCAAAAGCTAGTCGCATGGAACAAACCAGAGACTGGCGACCTAGCAACATCGCTCGACCTGAAATTTCCAGCGGGAACTGAAATTTTGAACCAAAATTTCCCCCCAACCCCATCTCATTACAATAATATCTAGCACCAACACCCATTTCTCATCTCCAACCTCCAAACACAACTCCAAGCCATTTTTTCCATTAACACCATTACAAACACTACCGAGCCCAATCTAATTTCTTCTATCGAATATCAACAAATATCATAAGATGGATCGTCTTTGGATTCAAATAAATTGAGGTAGTTCATTTTAGCATCTCCTTATATGTTTTTTTTCCTCATTGACCAATCATTGAATATATTCATGGAGTATGATGATTATGTTACATGCTATATAACGTACAATGTTTGTCTTTCCAAAATAATGCCTTGTTTGTAAGGAGTGAGAAAGAAAGCATAGATTATGGCTGATTGTGGACAATAATCAAAAAAAATTATGAACACAGGTTGAATGTGAGACGTCACACTCTATTAATCGCCCCATACGATATAGTGCCGAATGTTGAACGAATTCACATTGTCCAGGAAATGACAGCACCATCTTGCATGTCTGAAGATGCTCTTCCACTAGTGTCAGCGACATCGATTTATCAACCAAGCGACATCACTTTCAATCAGTACATGTACTTTTTCCATGTTCAGATTATTGTCATCTATACTTGTACATATTATGTGTACATCATTCGGGGACTGCCAAATTCTGACATAAATTTTGTTTCATGTGTATTTGATTTAATAGGACAACCAGAGTTAATGATGGACTCTTAGCACGAACTGCTAATTTCCCAAGTCCCCTTAGTAGTTTTAATGGTATACAACGTAGGCAAGGGATGTTCAATACAATTAATCTTTTGTATATACATCAACCTTATGTATTTGAATATATTCTGACATTTATTGGTATTTATGTTTAAGGTTTTGTTTTTTTGTGTCATCAATAGTAAATATTATATTTTTGTACGAAAACCAATTTCTCAACGATTCATACCACGACGTCGAACGAATTGGTAAAGATACAACACCTAACCGATGTTGCATAAACTGGCAGCATTGTTTTTTGCAACGTCGTATAAGTTTGCTTCCCACGTTGGCATGCACACAATGATGGTACCCTGGATCATACGATCTCGCATACAATTATGACCGACGTCGCTTTAACTATTCCGCGACTTAGTTCTTGTCGATGTCACAGATTTTCTAGTGCCATCGACTACCTTCTTGCTGTGATTGATGTCACTTCTTATGAATGCCGATGTCGATGGAAATGATGCCGCAACTACAGTGTACTACAGTTGGCCTACTTTCTTGGACTAACATCGGTCTACTTCCTTGGATCGACGTCGATCTCAGAACCTGCCGATGTTGGTCCGATACCAAGGGAAAAAAGTACTTTTTACCACGGTTTTGGACCGAGGTTAAAAATTATACTTTTTACTTCACCAAGATTTACCATGGTTTTTTATGGCAAAAAATCGAGGTAAAAAACCTTGAAAAACCGAGGTAATAGGTGTTGTCTGTTGTAGTGTCTGCGACACCTCTACCTCCCCCTTCGGCTCCGGAACCAATTTCGGAACCAAATTCATATGGATACATGGGATTGTGTCGTACCACCGGCAACTATGAGGAGAAATAGAAGTCACTTTACCTCTTACCTTGAGTTTTATCGTTCTTGTCTTATATGTTTACATTGGGGGCGATATAATGTTTTAATTGTGGGTAGGGGTTAAATGACTTACATGCATGTAAGCTTGGCCATGAATGCTTGTTGCTACTTTTGATTGGAAAAACATGAAAAAAAAAGAAATTTTTTTGAAATTTTGAAAAAATAGAAAATGAAAACATAAAAAACAAGCCAGCTAAGTTGAAAACCCGAGAGGGAAGTTTAGCCAACAATGGGGCCCAGAAAGGTCGAAAACCCAAAAGGGCAGCCTAGGTAAAATTGAGAGGCTAAATATGGGTGAGAGAGGCTAAATATGGGTGAGATGTGGGCCAAAAGAAACATGATGTGTGGCTAGGATGAAAACCCGAAGGGGCTCCTAGGCAAAATGAGAGAAAGTAAGAAGAAGAAAAATGTTACAAATCTACTCATTAGTCGGTGTTGGAGTCATAAGATTGTGGTTGACACATGGATGAATCGGGTATCCTACCATCATAGGACTTCGTGGTTTGGGTGACTTAGCGGGAAAGCAAAGTAGGATTGTCAATTCTTGATTCTTTGTGTACTTCATTTTGGTTGATATATTGGTATGAAGTCAAGTATATTCTTGAACCTCTAATATGGTTTTGACTTCATGTTGTGCCATAGGACTTTGGGATTATTAATTCGGGACATGGAAATGTTTTTAATGGTATAGTGAATCGATAGGTTACCGGTTGGTTAGATTTAAGAATTGGGGTTGTGTATGAAAATTTCTCATTTGATCTTAATTTTGGGATATATGACATTGAGAGTTTTTGTAAGGTATCGAATTGGGGAATATTAGTATTAGGTTGTAGATATGTGAATCTCTTTGTGTTCGACGGAAAAAAGTACTTTTTACCACGGTTGTGAACCGAGGTAAAAAGTATACTTTTTACTTCACCCACATTTACCTCAGTTTTTTATGGAAAAAAATTGAGCTGAAAAACCGAGGTAATAGGTGTTGTCTGTTGTAGTATCTGCGGCACCTCAACCTCCCCCTCCGGCTCCGGAACCCATTTTGGAATCAAATTCATCATATACAAGGGATTGTGCCGTACACAGGTAACTATGCGGGGAAATGAGAGTCACTTTACCTCTTACCTTGAGTTTTATCGCTCTTGGCTTATATGTTTACATTGAGGGCAATGTAATGTTTTAAGTGTGGGGTGGGGTTAAATGACTTACATGCATGTAAGCTTGACCTTGAATGCTTGTTGCTACTTTTGATTGGAAAAACATGAAAAAAATAGAAATTTTGAAAAAATAGAAAATGAAAACAAAAAAAGCAAGCCCAGTAAGTTGAAATCCCGAGAGGGCAATTTAGCCAACAATGGGGGCCCAGAAAGTTCAAAAACCCAAAAAGGACAGCCTAGGTAAAAATGAGAGGCTAAATGTGGGTGAGATGTGAGGCAAAATAAACATGATGTGTGGTTAGGATGAAAACCCGAAGGGACTCCTTGGCAAAATGAGAGAAAGAGAGAAGAAGAAAAATGTTACAAATCTACTCATTAGTCGGCGTTGGAGTCATAAGGTTGCGGTCGACACATGGATGAATCGGGTGTCCTACCATCATAGGACTTCTTGGGTTGGGTGACTGAACAAGAATACAATGTAGGATTGTCAATTATTAATTAATTATATACTTTATTTTGGTTGATATATTGGTATAAAGTGAAGTATGTTCTTGAACTTCTATTATGGTTTTGACTTCATTTTGTTCCATTGGACTTTAGGATTATCAATTCGGGACTTGGAAATATTTTTATGGGTATAGTGAATCGATAGGTGGTAGGTTTGGTTAGATTTAAGAATTGGGGTTGTGTGTGAAAATTTCTCATTTGATCTTAATCTTGGGATTTATGATTTTGAGAGATTTTGTAAGGTATCGAATTGGGGAATATTAGTATAAGGTTTTGGATATGTGAATTTCTTTGTGTTTGAGGGAAAAAAGTACTTTTTACCACGATTTTAAACCGAGGTAAAAAGTAAACATTTTTACTTCACCCACATTTACCTCATTTTTATGGCAAAAACCGAGGTTAAAAGCCCTGAAAACCTGAGGTAATATGTGTTATTTGTTATAGTGTCTGCGGTACCTCTACCTCCCCCTCTGGATCTGGAACGAATTTTTGAACCAAATTCATACGGATACATGGGATTGCGCCGTACCACCGGCAACTATGCGAAGAAATGGGAGTCACTTTACCTCTTTTCTTGATTTTTATCGTTCTTGCCTTATATGTTTACATTGAGGACAATTTAATATTTTAAGTGTAGGGAGGGGTTAAATTACATACATGTATGTAAGCTTGACCTTGAATGCTTGTTGCTACTTTTGATTGGAAAAATAAGAAAAAAAATTAATTTTTTTTTTGAAATTTTGAAAAAAATAGAAAATGAAAAAATAAAAAGCAAGCCCTCTAAGTTGAAAACCCAAGAGGGAAATTTAGCTAACAATGGGGGCCTGGATAGGTGGAAAACCTAATAGGGTAGCCTAGGTAAAAATGAGGCTAAATGTGGGTGAGATGTGAGCCAAAAGAAACATAATGCATGGCTATGATGAAAACATAAAGATGCTCCTAGGCAAAATGAGAGAAAAGGGAAAAAGAAAAATGTTACAAATCTATTTATTTGTTGGCGTTGGAGTCATAAGGTTGCGGCCGACACATGGATGAATTGAGTATCCTACCATTATAGGACTTCTTGGGTTGGGTGACTTAGCGGGAAAATGAAGTAGGATTGCCAATTCTTGATTCTTTGTGTATTTAATTTTGGTTGATATATTGGTATGAAGTGAAGTATATGCTTGAACCTCTCATATGGTTTTGACTTCATTTGTGCCATAGGATTTTGGGATTATCAATTCGGTACATGGAATTGTTTTTATGGGTATAGTGAATCGATAGGTGGTAGGTTTGGTTAGATTTAGGAATTGGAATTGTGTGTGAAAAATTTTCATTTGATCTTAATTTTTGGATTATGATATTGAGAGTTTTTGTAAGGTATCGAATTGGGGGAATATTAGTATTAAGTTGTGGATATGTGAATCTCTTTGTGTTCTTGAATCTTTTCTTACTCGAGGACGAGTAAAATCAAGTGTCGGGGGATTTGACGTGTCCATTTTATATGGTTATTTTGGGACCTTTTGTGTTCACTTTTGTACACTTTTGTGCTCTAAATGTTGCATTTTACCTTGAAATTCTTTAAGGAGAGTTAAAAGCGACTTTTACGCTTTTATTACTTTTCTAGGAGATTTTGTATGACAAGGCAACTGTTTGAAGACTTTGAAGACTAGGTTTGAAGATTTGAAGACTTGAATTTGAGCTTTAAAGACTTGAGGAATTGAAGAAAAGTGGAGTGAAGAGAAGGACTTGAGACAAGAAAAAGAAAGAAATAAAGAATGTGCATTTGGCATCCGTCGCGAGTCACGACGGACGAATGGCTAGAAATCCTTTCTACTTTCTTGTACTATAAATACCAAATATTATCCTCTCTCTTAATCTCTTTTTCTTCTTGCACAACTTAGGGCTGATTACCCTAGGTTTTCTACTTTTTTTTCTTAGTTTTTGTAGGTTAGTTATGTGTATTAATTATCTAGGTTAGTTTTGTATTTGGTAGCAACTGATTAAACCTTCCAAACCAATGCATTAAGAACCTCTATTTCACTCTTTCTTGAACCATTTATTATTTAGCATTTATTTTGTTCTTAATGTGAATGTTTTCTTCATTTATGTGATGTCACTACCACAGAGACCCCCCTCTAGCACCGGTTTTTTAACACCGGTTATGGAAACTGGTGCAAATCTTGTTTTAGCAACGTCTCCTTTTGTGTTAGCACCGGGTGTAAAACCGGTGTTATTCTGGCACCGGTTTAAAATATTTTTGCACCGGTTTTTTAAATAAAAACCGGTGTTATTTTTACACCGGTCGGGAAACCGGTGTTATATTTTGTGGAAACCGTTGAGGGTTTAGCACTGGTCAAAAAACCGGTGCTAAAAACAACAAAAACTGGTGATATATTCGCACCGGTTTGAAGACCGGTGCAAAGATACCTAGAAAACCGGCGTGATATACGTTTTTGGCACCGGTTATAGAAACCGCTGTTATGGGATGTAGAAACCGGTGCTGAATGCATTCGTGGAAAAATGCAGGAAAACCGGCACCGGTTTGGTGTACGATTGACAAAAACCGGTGCCTAATGCGAGCATTTAATGCTCCAAACTTACCCTCTTCAATTAGTTCCGAACTTGAACATCCATTATTAGATGGTAGATTTCTTGGGAAGGTGTGCAATAACTCAAACAAATGAAGACTCATGGAAGTAAGTATTCATTAATTTTTTGGAATTTCAATCAACTAGAACCATAAATGCATGATTAATTGGGGGTAGTTTTTTTGTATTTATTATTGGTTTCTCCATGCCTAGCTTATGTTGGTTGAGTATCGATCATGTTGTGGGATGTGTAAATTAATGAGTGTTGATGTGAACATTTTTGGTTTGATAGGTAGATGCATGGTATATATATTTATATGTTTCCCGAGAACATGCAGTTGATTGATTCGCATACTTATACACGGACATGCATGACACATTTAGTATTGTGTAACAAAAAAATCGTGTTCATTTTTTGTATTTTTGACCAATGAAAATATGTGTAACGGTGTGTTCCGTCTTGTTTAGATACAACGGACCGAGAATCCGTGTTTGCGTGGAGGGGAAAAATGGTTAACTGTCCAAGTGTAGCTTGAGGGGGTGGTGAACATATTGCATTTATTGATTTGTTTCTAGATTATGCCTTTGGTCGGGAGGAGAGGATACTTTGTCCATGCAAAAGATGCTTGTGTCGTGAACGGTTTGACGATCGTGGGGTTGTTAGATTTCACTTGTTGAAGAACGGATTTGACGGAGGTTACATTGTATGGACATTTCATGGAGAGGTTGAGCAAGGACATGACGGTGGGTTTGACAAGGTAGATGGAGACAAATGTACAGTTGATGGTATGTTCAATGACATTGTTGGGAGGAAGGGGGGCAAGCCGAGGTCGAGGGGAACGTTATTTACTCCATTGAATAGTGATCTGATGTCAGTTCATTTGTATGTGTTGAGGAATTGTTTGGAGACTACTGCTTATGTGACTGAGCACCTTCATTCGATAACAGAGTGTCATCCCACGTGGCCCCCTAATAAAGTCCAGTTGGAGCACAATGACAAGTTTGTGAATTGGTTATATGACCGATGCAATGTTGCTGATTACGACCCAAAAATTAGGGCATTTGCGAGGAAGCCTAACTGCACGGTTTTGAGGTATTCTGGGTATGACATCAATGGTTTTTCTTTCGCTACTAGGGACCAAGATTTGAAGAGCACGACACAAAATAGTGGGGTATACATTGAGTCGGAGACTATGTGGCAAGCAAGTAAGAAAGACAAAAAAAACAGTCGTAGCTGTGATGTCGTTCTATGGTGTTATTGATGAGATTTGGGAGGTTGACTATGGAGAATTCAAGATTCCGGTATTCAAGTGCCAATGGTTTGATAACACAGCTGGGGTTCGAACTGATGATCCAATGGGATTTACCCTTGTTGACCCGACTCGTGTGGCATATGAAAATGATCAGTTTATTTTTGGCTGAACAAGCGAGACAAGTTTTCTATGTAGATGACCCATCCAATGTAGGTTGGTCTGTTGTGGTGCAAGGTAGAAAATTCTCTTTCCCCGATGAAATTGATTTTAAGATTACAAGTGAAAGGTTAGAGTTCCCCTCTATTTCCTCTCTACCTAGTGACAACGGGATTGAGGCGGGAGCCCTACGGAGGAAACACAAAGATGGCATTTGGATAGATGACAATGGCCGAGAACTTAGAGACAGTCAATCGAAGAAGATGAAGTTGGTTGTAGACTAGGGGGGTCGAGCATCGATGTCGAAGTTAAAATGTAATTTACTTCGTGTACTTTGTTGGGTTTTGTTGCCTCTGGAAACTGTTGTACAACTATCTTCCAATTTGTTGCCAAGTGGTGCAGTTCTGTCTGCTGCAGTGTACTGCAGCAGTTTTGGTAAAGGCTGGTAAAAAAAGTGGACAATTATTCCTATGATAGGTTCTGCTAGCTGCAGCTCTACTGGTTCAGCGCGTAGCAGCAATTTTACTCAGGTAGGAACCTGATACGAACAAGTCATGCAGGTCGTTTTAGACAATAGCTCAAATACATTATGTGTCCTGAAAGCTAACATTCCAAAATCCAAAGCAAAACCAGTAGCAACAAAGTAGCAATGTATATTTCGAAAGCAAAATAAACTAGCAACTGAAAAACCGTGATAATACGCAGATGTGAGGTCACCGTGGGCAGTCATTTCCTGCGCGCCATCTTCTCCACCGTGTTGGGCCTTAGCGAATCAAAGGTCGGGATTGGACCCAATTCATTGATTCTCTCGCCACACATGGTTGTGAGGATCTTCTCAACCTGTGATGTCCAGCACACCAAATGATCCACCTTCATTTGCAATGCTGCCAAGTCCCCATTCGAGTTCTCATTCGGTGATTTACTTGTTGCCGCCCTCGATGACTCAGCAACATTCTTCTTCTTGGAGAATATGAGAGGGTTTATGGGAAGCTTCGGCATCACTGTGACGTCATCATCTTTGAATTTGCAACCTGCTTCCACACATATTGCAGTGATGAGTGAGGACAAGCCTATGCAGTTATGGGCATTGACACAATCCTAGATGTATGCCATTATTGTACTCCTAACATCCAGGCTCATGTTCTTCTTTATCTTGTACAACGGCAGCATACGGGATCGCTGAACCTCACTATTCAATTTCACGGGGAGAACCTTGCATGGTAGTGTGTGTTGTTTGAGAATATGAAGTGTTTGTATGATTGAGTGTTAGGGTATTAGAAATGTGTGCAATTTCTTAGCTCTTTGACATGAAAATCAAAGAACATGGAATTAGAACTTCTTATTGTGTAATGTGATGTTAATCTTGCTAGATGATTATGTTAATGTGGGTTTTTATCATATTTGTCCTACGGTATTAATGAAATGTTGAATATTGAATGTTGATTGTTCTATATTTAATATAATAAATACTTTGTTTGGTTAAATGACTTGGCATTTGGTAGAATGCTCGTAGTTGTTATCAAATCTACGATCTTTCGTGTATAGTGTCATTGATGAAATACCTTTATGGCATGGATCGCCTAAAGTGATCCTTAATGAGATTTGTAAATGGTCATTGAACGTCTTTTTGAATTACTATTAAGAAGAAAATGATGTCTATCTATCAAAATTGAAGTGATAGTATTCTCCACAGGTAATAAATGTGATAGAATGAGTGAATGATTCTTTAATCTAAAAGAGGTTTGGAAGTGGAAATCAATTGCCCCCAAGACTTGTCATCTATGGTTTTATCCCCTTTCTTAGTTTGTTGCATGATTAGCATAGTTACTTGACTTTGCTAGTTGTCTTGTTTTTAATTTCATAATTTAGGAAAACCAACCAAATCAACTCCCCCCTTAATTGCTTATATTATATGTATATATATATATATGTGTGTGTGTGGGTATCTCTATATAGAGAGAGAGAGAGAGAGAGAGAGAGATATTCTCGTTAAGTATCCACCGTATATGTTTAAACCCATAGGAAAATCCCTCTATTTCGTGCCCAATTTATTACTATCTACTTAATTATATTTAATAAGCACTTAATTTTGAAATGTACGGTGACAACTTCCCAAATAGCATCTAAACTACCACTCAACGGTGCATCATGATCATATTAGCCTTGTTGTCCTTCAACTGCATCTTTACAATAATGGGATGTCTCACCCCAGCAGCCTTCCTCTTTTGTAAACTTACTTAATCCTCCTCTTGGGCTGCTTAGGTGCAGGTGCAGACGCAAAAACCTCTTGAGTCACCATCCCATGTATTTTCGCTGACCAACGAGCCATTTCAACAACTATACCACACAAAATAAGTTGTGTATATATATATACATGTATATGTATATATGTGTATATATGTATATGTATGTGTATATATATATGTATATATATATATATGTATGCGTATATATGTGTATATATGTGTGTATATATATATATATGTATATATATATTCATAAGCAAGAAACCACAAAAAACATCAACTTAAAAACACAAAGTACGTAAAAAAAAAACTACATCCACAAACATATGATTCCTAAACCTCTTTTACATTTTCCTGGAAAAAACCACTTGCTTAGCAAGTAATTATTTGATTTTTGTAGGGGTGGCACATCTACCAAAAAAATATATGTTTGGCTTAAAAATGCATCATATGAATAAAAAAACAAACATAAAACAAAAAGAAGAGTCACCTTCAATACTTTTGGGATCCTTAAAGGCTATCACTACTTCATTTTTAGTTGGGGCTCCTGCAATAATTTATACACATTTAATACTAACAATTGCGACATGTAAGTAAATAAAAGTAGTTCTTAATTCAAAATGAATAATCAATAACAAATAAAATTAAAATGTTATATTCAGTACAACTGATAAGTACACATTGAATAGTAATAAATGCAACATATCAATAAACAAATACAGTTCATAATTCAAAATCAAGAATCAACAACAAATGAAAATAAAAAGGCAAACTCAGTGCAACTAACAAGTACACAATGAATAACAACAAATGAAATATATAAGTAAACAAATGCAGTTCCTAATTCAAAATTAACAATCACCAACAAATGAAAATAAAAATTCACATGTTGTACACAATGAATACTAACAAATAAGTCAACCAAATGCAGTTCCAAATTCAAAATAAACAATCAACAACAAATAAAAATAAAAAGTCCTACGTAGTACACTCTGTATACTAACAAATGCAACATATAATTAACAAATGCAACATATAATTAACAAATGTAGTTCCAAGTTCAAAATGAACAATCAATAACAGATGGAAAATATATAGTTCTACACAATACAACTAACAAGTACACATTCAATGCTAACAAATGCGACATATAACTAAAACAATACATATTATAACATCAACCTACAATTATTGCACAACTTTACATAATTTAAACGAACATATGCTCCCTCCATCCAACAAAAATTGGCATGTTTACTTTTGGCACAACAATTTTGGAGAGATGATGTGACATGGAATAATTGTGGAAAACTAGAGATATTTTTGGAATGCAATGGGTCCACTCTCAAAATTGTCAAAGTTAAAGAAGACATTGTGGGGATTTAACAACACATTCTTTGCCAAGAAAATGACAGATTTGGCACCCACTTTTAGGCAAAATTACAGGTTTCGTTCATCTTTTTACAAACTGTTCCCAAAATGTTCCCACATTATTACGAAATGTTCTAAATTTATTCTCACATACTATTAGCCAATTTAAGTGAGTCAATATGGAGTCGACCTTTCTAATGATGATAGTGTAGCTGTTGGGAGGCAGGGAACACGAGAAGTAAGGACGATAAAAGAGACAGTGAGTATGATTGGATTGGTGGTCTTCGGAACATGGTGGAGGAGGCAGTTGAGAAAAGCTGGAAAATGAGAAAAAAGTTAATATAACCTCAAGAGTCGTTAAATTATATATTTTTAAATCTTGGTAACTACTGACTGGTCCATTAACATAATTAAAGCTTGTTATGTCCAATAAAGGAACCAATTAAGAATATTATGCAATAATCTAAGAACCCTTTAAGAACATAGTGCAAAAAGAGGAACAAAACATGTAATTTCACAAAAAAAGTAGGCACCTAAAAGGCCAATTTTCTTTGCCATTGTGAGTAATTTTCAATGTATGTCATTTTAGTTAGGACATACAAAAATAGAAAATATGTCCTTTTTTGTGGGACGAGGGAGTGTGACAAGATGTATTTGCCGTAAGGAAATAATGTATTGCTGGCATGATTAAATAGAGTACAATGAGGAAAGATAGTACTACTAGGACTCTGGCTTAGTCAACAAGACTTATCCAGAATAAATCAAATCAATTACAACTAATCAGAAACATGATTTACTCTAACACCCCCCCCCAAGAGAAGCATCGGATGCTCAACGGTGCAAAACATGGACTTGAAGAACTCGAACAGGGGACGGGAAAGTCCCCCGGTGAAGATGTCAGCAATCTAAAGACCAGTGGAAACATGTACAACTTAGAGCTTGCCAGAGGTGACTAACTCACAAAAAATGGTAATCAATGTCGATGTGCTTCTCTCGCTTCTGAGCAACCGAATTTTGAGCCAGAAAAATGGCGTTGTTGTTGTCACATAACAACAGTGGCGAACCCGAAAGCAAAACATGAAGATCGTGAAGCAAATGAGAGAGCCAAACTACCTCCAAAATAGTGTCGGCAAGAGCCCAATACTTTGACTCGATACTGTAGCAAGAGATATTGAGCTGCTTCTTCACACTCCAGGAGACCACATTACCACCAAGGAAGACCGCATAACCATAAGTGGAATGTCGGATCTACAGACAACGAGCCCAATCATCATCAAAACAACCCAAGACCTCAGGAGAAGGGGCAGAGCAAAAAATGAGACCAAAATGGAGCGTGCTGCAAACATATTGGAGAATTCTAGTGATTGCTGCAAAATAATCATCACGAGGGTCCTGAAGAAACTGACTAACGGTGTTAACCAAAAAAGCCAAGTCAGGACGAGTGATCGTGAAGTACTAGAGAGCACCAACCAAGGATCTGTATAGAGTCATGATCTGAAAAGAATGACTGGTGGAGCTGTGTAGCTACAAACCAGGAACAAAATGAGTAGTGATTGGAACAGCATCAGACATTCCAACACAAGTAAGAATATCCCGAGCATACTATGCTTGGCCAAGAAGTAGGACCGATGAAGTGGGTGAAACCTCTAAGCTAAGAAAGTAGTGCAGAGCGCCCATATCCTTGATAGCGAATTCCTGATGTGTCCAATCAATAAACTGGGGGAGAAACAGTAGATCATTGCCAATGAGGATGATATCATCAGCATAGACCAGAAGATAAAGCAGAGACGTCCCTCTAGATAGAACAAATAAGGAAATATCTACCGAACTGCACTGAAACCCGAGCTATAATAAATAAGTGTTGAACCTCTGAAACCAGGCCTGAGGAGCCAGCTTAAGACCATAAATAGCCTTTCGCAGATGGTAGACATAATCCAGATGGAGGGGGTCCTTATAGCCAACAGGTTGCGCCATGTAGCTATATTATCGAGAACACCATTAAAAAGGCATTCTTGACGTCCAACTGATGAAGTGACTAAGAGCGCATCGTAGCAATGACAAGGACTGTATGAACGGTGGAAGCTTTGACCAAAGGACTAAAAGTGTGGTTAAAGTCAAAACCCAGAATCTGCGAAAACCCCTGAGCAACAATTTGGGCCTTGTGACGATCAACTGTGACATCTGGTACGATAGACCCATTTGGAGCCAACAACATTGACATCTGATGGGCAAGGAACCAAATCCCAAGTGTGCTTGCCTTTAAGGGCATCAATCTTTTCATCCATAGCAGCGATCCAAGATGGATCCTTAAGGGTCGAGCGGTAATCAGTTGGCTCAGATTGAGCAAGAAGGGCAGCAAGAAGACCATGTGTAACAAAATCCAAGTAATCCAATCACTGAATAGCACCAATGGTCGACCGAGTGACCATCTAATGGGCGGTTAGCCAAGGCAGGGAAGTCAGTGGTTAGGGGCCGCTAGAAGAAATCAAGGATGGAGTGGTAGTGGTGGCCGGAGAAGACACAGCCGAGGAGGCTGGACTGGCCGACGGTGACCGAGAAAGGGGCTAGCGGTCATGTTTTGGCTCATCAGGATTGGACGAATAAACTGCGCTAAGCACAGGAGTCGACTCATCAAATGGGGGACAATAAGGAGCCTGAACCATCGTCAGCATCCAAAACAGAAGAGACATCCAAAGTCGAGAGAGAAGGCCTGGACTCTGAAGTGGAGAAAGTGAAAGGAAATCAGCTCTCGTCAAACTGAGCATGACGGGTGACATGTATTTTTTGGAGGTAGTGTCAAGACAACGAAAACCCTTGTAATGCCAGTTGTATCCAATGAAAACACAAGGAATGCTCTGGGGAGATAACTTGTGATCAGCCATATGATGGACATAAGGAAATACTCGACAACCAAAAGGATGGAAGATTGAGTAAATGGGATCCCGCTGATAATGAAGACCATAGGGAGAGGCACCCTAAAAAATTGGAGTAGGTAACCGATTAATATTATAAGCTGAAATGGTAAAGGCATCAACCTATCTAGAAAGTGGAAGATGCAAATGGAATAGCATCGTAAGACATATTTCCACAACATGCCGGTGTTTGGGTTTCGCTCATCCATTTTGATTCGGAGTAGATGGACATGAAACTTGGTGGTAAATGCCTTTTGAGGCAAAATGACACTGTAGGCTTGTGTTCAAAAACTCAGTGCTGCTATCACTCTGAAAAACCTTAATTATAGATTTAAATTAATTCTCTACCAATGCATCAAACTGTAAGTATGTTTAAAAAAACTCATATTTTTTATGAAGCGGAAAAAACCAAGTAAAACAAGAATAATCATCCACAAATAGGGCATAATAAGTAAAACCAGTCTCACATAAAACTGGCAAGGGACCCCACAAATCACAGTGTACCAAATCCAGGATGCGCATAGCACATTTAGTGTTTTCAACGAAAGATAACCGATGCCCCTTTGCCATAACCCAAGGAGTACAAGTATTTGGTTTAGGTAATAAAGAGGAAAGTGAAATTAATTCGGACTTCTGCAAACCAAAAATGACTGCAGTAGACACATGTCCTAGGTGAGCGTGCCAAAGCTCGTAGGATTCTACTCTTTTATTCTACTACAAAAATGAAACCAGTATTGTGTCTCCTTTGTAACGAGTGGCAGCAAAATGATTGGGCCAACCACACCAGGTGAAGTGCGGCCAACCACGACCTGAACAAAAGTCAGAGGTAGTCGGCTGAGCAGAACCAGGAGACCAGCCACTGCAGTGCCCATCGAAATGGCCACCACTGGCAACGCGTGTACCAAATGCTTGATCCCACGCGATTCCAGCTGAGGGGTTTTCACCAGCAGGGAACACAACTAGCCTAGATACCGGCGCTGAATTCCCCTGTAAACTTTTTGAAAACACCTTATGGCCCTTGGCACGAGATAACACATCGGCATATAAAGGTGTAGGGGGAGAATTAATTAACGGGGTAGAAAAATCTCTGAACTTAAACCCATGAGCAGTTAAAAACAAAAATTATCTAATCATCATTAGAGACTGGAGAACCCATAAGAGATAACTGCTCAAAAATATCTTTAAAATGTAAATAAAGTTTATGAACATTACCGCTGTTACGTATACCGTGGGCATCAGCACGAAGATGCAAGATGGTGGATGTGCTAGTATTATGAAAAGTGGCACAAATGTTGTCTTAGATGTCTTTGGCAGTCATACACGAGGCTGGGAGTCTGGAAAGGGCCTCATGAGAAAGAGAAAAGAACAACATACTGCAAACCCTCTGATCTGTATCAATCCAGAGGTCATAGACTTCCTTGGCCAATTTGTAGGCCGCCTGAGCCACCGCATGATAAGCCTTGGAGCCACCGGGAGGAGTGATGGTGACAAAGGAAAATGAAGGGGACGAGGAGCCAGCCGGCAGCGGAGTAGAGAGAGGTGGGCATGAAGTCGACCCATCAAGATAACCAAAAAGCTTCAGGGGCTTGAGGACATATACAATCTGACGTTTCCAGAGAAGAAAGTTGGACTTATTGAGCTTGATTTTCATCATTTTGAGGAAAGATAATTTATCACTGGCCATGATGAGAGTGACACTAGAAAATATTTTGTCGGAAGGGAGAGAGGTAAGATGGCGATCTATCGCTGGAAGGAGAGGAGAAGCGGCAGGAAAATTTTAGGTTTTAGGAAGGTGAATCAGAACACTGCTTTGATACAATGACAAGATGTATTTTCCATAAGGGAATAATGTATTACTGACATGATTAAATAGAGTAAAATGGAAAAAATAAGTACTACTAGGACTCTGGGTTAGTCAACAATACTTATCCAGAATCAATCAATTCAATCACAACTAATTAGATACCTGATTTACACTAACAGAGTATATAACTTTACTAAACGAGTGCAATTTCTGATTGAAAATAACAATCAACAACTGCAACTAAAAGTCAACAAACTAACTCATCAAAGGCGCCAAAAGAACAACTCCAAACAAGAAAAACACACATAGCAATTCAAAACAATAACTTACGAAACGCTCAAATCTAGAAAATCAAACTAACATCAAATAATGCAACGATTACACTAGAGGAAATCCGAGACAATTTCTCATATTTAATTCGCACATTTCTTTTCTGTTGATACACATTTTTTCACTTTTAGGTTCCCCTTGTCTATACAAACATTCACTACTAGAAAATAGGTACACATTTGTACCGGTGCCAAAATACCAGTGCATAAAATATCATTAGCACTGGTACAAACAACTGAACAAAGAATTATCAGTGCATTGTTTACTTATAGCACCGGTATCAAAAATTTTGATCACCGGTAATGCACGTACCAGTGCATATAATCTGTTATACAGAAAAAATCACGCGACAAGTAAGAAATTTTTTGCACCGGTTTGATTTTTTGTTGTAGCATCGATAACTGAACCAATGCTATAAGTACATAACTAAAATTTGGGCAAGAGTGCAATTTCAGCATTTTGCTGTACAAGATTTCTGTTTTCAATTTCGAGGAGGTTCCATCGACCCAATCACGTCCAAATCGCATAGTTGTGAACTTGAATTATGAAATTTCAATATGGAATTGCCAATTTTAGTTTTTGACAATTCAAATATTCTTGGAGGGACCTAAGTGCAAAAGGCAAAAACTTCACTCGGACGTCCAAATTAAAATCCGCTCGAGTAAAGTGTTACATTTTGAATCCGTAAATTATATGCCTAGACTTAATCAAAAAAATTATTAATATTTTTTGAGAAAACATTAGCAATAATTCTCCCTGTTAGAACTTTCTAACTTCTTAGTCATCCATAGTAAGATACTATAACACATGTACTAGTGCTTTATAAATTTTCACTAAAAGTTAGTTTTCTATTTTTAAACTTCAATTAACCCAATAATACCGAATATGAAATAAATTCGATTAAAAAACGATGGAGTAAAGTTACGTAATTTTGACCTAATAAATTCAATTAACCCAATAACGCAATTTTGAGCAGTAGTTCAATTTTAGTAAAGTTACGTACGAATCCATTTCAGGGACCCGACATACACAATTTTTGTACACGAGAAGGACAAACTATAAATTTGATTACTTATCAGTCCAATTACTTAAATACATAAACCGAAAAAACCATCCAACGTTACTGGTTAGTGGATAAAAAGTGTGGGGGTGAAATTATGAATTTTAGAAAGTTTTAAACTAGCACCGGTATGAAAGATACCAGTTCTAGAGACTTAGATATATGTTCAGGCAGCTGCGTTAACGTGTATTAGCACCAGTTTGAATGATTGTAGCACTGATTTTGGTGCTGGTGCTTGGTACTTAGAGAATTTTTTTCTCCTTTCTTCTCTGTTTCTAAAAAAATTTGAAAAGCAGTCCAGGCAGCTGCGTTAATGTATATTAGCTTTAGTTGTGTTTATTTTAGCACCAGTTTCCATATCGGTGCTTTGTACTTAGAAAAATTTCATTCTGCTTTGCTCTCCAGTTCCAAAAATTATGAAAAAAACTCCATTCAAAGCAGCCTGGAGCAGCTGCCTTAAATACCATAGGCACCGGTATGGTGCATTCATTATCGGTGCTAATGTAACGAACCATTCATATTTCACCTTCATTGAATCTCAACTGTTAAAATTTTATTGCTACCTATTAAAACCCTGAAACCCCTTCTTTCCCACCTTTAAACCCTCTTCATCCCTCACACACGTTTCTCAAACCGCAGCCCATATCCCCTCCTCCTTATCTCCGCCGCCCATTCCCCCCCCTTCCCCTCTTCATCCGATCTTACAATTTCCCAATGACCTGGAGCCAAGGCCCGCGACGTCACCACGTCTAAGCTAGTTGGAACTTCAAAGCAAAGCTTCGGCCATTACACATTAAAGAACCCTCCCACCTTATTGTCCTTCAAAAATATGTATGTAATCCTAGTAGAGAGAATCTTTTGTTTCCCTATTATTTTCTTTTTAGAATTCACTAAAATTACTATGCATGCAATGTTTTTGATGAAATGCCTCATAGAATGAAATTCAATCTTTTGTGCCTAATTGTTTCCCAATACAATACATCATTAAATGTTGTTGATTATTTTCTTAGAGATGGGATTGGGCTGAAATGGTTTGCATATGAGGATCTTCTTGTGTTCTTTAATATGGTAACTAGGGAATCTATATTGGTGGTTGTATAATATGATGGGATAAGAATCGTTCATGTTTTTGACCAATGTATGTGTAATTCATGAATTTGGTTGCACCAGCATTGGGTCCTTGCTTTTAAGTGGTCAACGATTGTGTTTGGTAGCCCATGTAAACTTCTTGGGTTTCATAACATGTTATCGTGATTTGTATGAAAGTTGTGTAGGTTCATTATATTTACAGTTGATTATGGCATCGTTAAAACGTTATACCATTTGTTTGCATTATTTTGTTGCTATTGTAAATTCTGCCAAAATACAAGAAGGCCCCAGTGAAGAGGAAGAGGAGTTGACCACAATTGAAGAAAATAGCAGTTAAAGTCGACGACATTAGTGCCGCCAAGGCCGATGACCAGGCACAGCCGGTGATGGAGGGCAGCCACTCATCGACATCTTGTGCAGATAAACATTTTGTGGAATAATTTTGATATATAGATGATTTTGTCATGTTTAGGGGTTTGTGGTAACTAGATTTGAAATTGTATATTGGTACTATGTGATTTTAAATTTTATAATCTATACCATGTGGTATAAACTGTGATTTTCTATGTAACTGTGTTTGAACTAGATTAAGGTTTTTTTAGATTAAATTTTGTTCTCCATTTGATTTGATAATTTCTAGCTAAAGTTTAAAATGCTGAGATGTTGCGGCCTTACAACATCGAGGAAACCTGGAGTGTTCGACCTGGTTTGCCTATATAAACACTCCATGTTTCCTAGGTCCTGTAAAGCTGCTTTATTTCGACATTTTAAATGAATAAGCATTAGTTATACGGCACTGCATTGGTTGCCTATGTATTGACCTATGACTATGTATTGCTTCTTTCTTTACAAAAAGTGTTGTAACATTTGTACCCTTTGATTTAATTAGTTATAGTTGATGTTTAAACTATTGAGATATTGCAGTCTACTAGGCCACCAAAACTCGAAGTGTTTAAAATGGTTTTTGTAAACACTCCTTTATGTGACCCTAAGTAACTGCTTCATTCCAACACTTTAAATTAATAAGCATTACTTAGTTAAAGAGCACTGCATAGGTTGCCTTCAATTAATGTACAACCATGTAACTATGTCATGCTTATAACATGTGTAGAACTCTGTAACTTTATAACATTGTGAGTTTAAAATTAAATCATTGTTGATGTTAAATACAATGTTAAAGCATAGTTATACACACCAAGTTTCCTTGGTGCTCAAAAAATTGCTTCAATTCGACAGTTTAAATGATTTTCTATTAATTGTTATTGTGAACAAGTTTATCGGTGGAAGAATTAGTTTAAGGGAACTACATAGGTTTCTTTCTATTCACTTAGTGTCCTCTAACTAAATAATGCTTCTTCCATTATGGAAATGGTGCTACAACTTTTATAGCACTCCACAATTTTAAATGTGGAGATTTTGTAGTGTATGCGCACTGGGGAGACATTGGTGTTTAATGTTAAACAATGTTGATGTTAAATACATTGTTAAAACATATCCATACACACCATGCCTCAATCAGTGTGCTCAAGTGTTGCATCTTTTTGACATTTAAAATTGTTTCGTTTGACAAAGTAAATGGAAGGTGCTGTAACATTTGCAAAAATATGAGATTTAAATTGTAGAGATTTTGCAGTTTATAAGGACCGTTGAAACATGGTGTGTTAGTGTTTAACATGGTGTGTTAGTGTTTAACATTAACACATAGTTAGTGTTATATACATAGTTAAAACATAGTTATACACGATAAGTTTCCTTGGTGCTTAAACACTGCATAACTTCGACATTTTAAATAGTTTACTTCGACAAATCATATGTGCACAAACATAATGGAAGGTGTTGTAATATTTGCAGATATCTAAAATTTAAATTATGGAGATTTTGCAGTTTATAAAAACCATTGAAACATGGTGTGTTAGTGTTTAACATGGTGTGTTTAACATTAAAACATATTGAAACATAGTTATACACACCAATCTGGGGTGAAATTAGGTTCTAGTTTTTAGGATGATTGATGTTGTTAATCTATGTTTAGGTATAACTTGTTTCATGAATTGAGAGGTGTTATGTATTTTAAATTATATGTACTGAAGTTCTGGGTTGTGGTATGAATTTTCCAGTTTCTTACTTGAGCTTTTATTTTTTTTTGCGTTTTGTTCGTTCTGTGTTTCACATTCCAGCCGGTAAGTTTATTCTCACTGGCTGAATTTTTTTTATTGATCGCATATTTACTAGCATCGGTATTCCATGCATTGGCATTGGTAAATGTACCGGTGCTGGAATAGATTCTGGCTTTGGTACTACTTACCAGTGCCTATACACTACATCTTTTGCACCGGGTCACTTAGGCACAGGTATGAAAATTCTCAAAATACCAGTGCCTATTGGGGATTCTCCCTGTAGTGATTATTTGGTCCTAGCCAGTATCTAAGCATCAAACTAATTAAAAAGAGAACAAACCTAGCTATGTGAAAGATTAATCAGAATCAACATTGTAAAGAGAGAATTGATGGGGAAGACGTTGGAACGAATGTTATACATCTACAGTAGAACCGTTATCGGTTAAGAGTGGAGGCAAAACTGAGGGTGGTGGAGGTTACGAAAGGGAAGCTACGACGAAACCGGCGACTGCGGAGTTTACAAAATGAGATTGGCGGAATGGTGGTGGCAGAGGTTACAAGAGGAGACGGAAGTTATGAGGCGCAAGCGGAGATTACGAAAGGAATGTGAATATTATGAGAAGGAAATTTTAAAAAATGCAAAATAAGGATTTATATGAAACCCTCAATTTTTGTTAATTACAAAATAAACTTCATTTTGCAATCAAATCCTTGAAATATCCCATCCCTAAAAAAGGCAACCTTTATAAGTACTTTCCCTTATTTTAATATGTGTATATTATATTTGTGTTCCAAACTATGGTAAAAATGAATAAATTTGGTTCACAGACTAAATTCGAGTAGTTAAAAACGCCATGGGTAGGGGTGGCACTAGGGCAGATTTTGGTGGAGGTCCATTCCACATTTGTTACAATTGGGCATAGAGGTAGTTCTGATGGGAGTGAGGTAGGTATGAATATGAAACTGATACCCACCATGGATAGTGGGTCGGCCATGGATATTAGTTTGCATCCACCCATCCCCGCCCCGCTCCACTAAAACCAGCTATGTACCTGCTTATTTGATATATAATAAAGTATTATTTATCCATAATGTACATATTTTACCTTTAATATTTTCATATAAATAATTTGAATATTTGAATATTAAAAAAATATTAAATTAAAGCATATTTTTGGTATTTCTGGATATATAAATGAAATGAGTACACAGGGTTTGAAGTGGGTAGGGAGACCCAAGTAGGTGATGGGACAGAGTGAATTTTATATAATACCCAATTGAGTGAAGATGAATATTAATATTTTACCCATCATGGATGATGAGGCAGGTATGAGTATGAAAATTTTAGATGGACATTGGTATGAAAGTACTATCTGCCCCACCCCATTGTCATCCCTAGGCATGGGAGGCACAAAATACATAGGTAGGTTGTAACTCTACTTTCATTTTGACAGTACGACGCAAAATACGATAGGCATGAGCAGACAATGAGCCTTATATCATATTCAACACGAATGCACGTCATAAACCCAACACAGAGATAATCGTATCAAAGGCTATTCATTTTAAATTTGAAACAAACTAGAACAGCTAACCAATGTACCAATTCAAAACATCGAAAAGATATTCATTAAAATTTAAAACAAGTTTAAACATCCATCGAATTGCCAACAATATTTTATTTTTATAATCTTACTATAAAGTACTTTTTTTATTGTAAAAGCACTGAGTTTATTTTAAAATTTTGATAAACTATTTTATAATTTTTAACTTCGCTTATATTTTATTAGTATATTGTTTATAATTGATTGTCCTCTATGTCAAAAGTTTTATTTTATCATCATAAAGTATGTAAATGTTATTCTAATACAGATAGATAAGTAATTCTTAAAAAATTAAGTAATACATTAAATTGCATTTTATTTTGGTTACAAATTAAATATAATACTAAGAAATATGGAAATTATTATTTTCAATCGTGCTTGAAGATGATATCAATCTAGAACATTCACCCAACGATCCACCTAGAGTTAGCAATTTTATCGAGCAACCATAGAAAGCTCACCACAACCTGATATAGCACAAGAAGGTATCGGCCCGTACTTGGGTGTTGGTTGGATTTTGGACAGAGGTGAAGGTAGATTATATGCATCTGTTGACCCAAATGTAGTTTAATAGGCTTAGTTTAGTATGTTTTTAACTCTTTTGATACTGTTCAGCTTTTATTTTCATTCTACTAACAGCGTGAGATTTATTGAATCCCATATTTTGCTGCATCTTTCATATTTCGTTTTCATTTTCATTTTTCCTTTATTCTAATTAAATATTTTTACCTATTGTTCATATATCTTATATAATAAATTATTTAAATGTATCCTTATCGAGTTGTTAACGAATGTATAATCAAATTTTAGTTAACACATTTACTTTGGTTCTTTTTTTATATGTATTATATGTACTTAGTTTATATTTATTTTCAAAACTTCATTAAAAATGAATAAATATATTTTCCTAACAAAATTCAAACAGTCAAACAAGACATAATTCAACATGTGGATCAGACGACATGGCATAGCACTAACGAAACATATGAGGTGGCCCGTAGATCTACTTTCATTTCGACAAGATGGGATAAAATGCGATAGAAATGAGGCATACAAGGGGTCTTATATCATATTGGATATGAATGTACAAGAGTAACCCAACATGAAAGATTAATTTAAATTTCAAGAAAACTAGTACTTCAAGCATTTTAACAACATAAAAGATGATTTAAATTTCTAGTATAGTGAACCACTTTTACTAGAAAACCACCAATTTAATTTTAATTTGAAAAATGTACAAGAGTAACCCAACATGAAAGATTAATTTTAATTTCAAGAAAACTAGTATTTCAAGCATTTTAACAACATAAAAGTTGATTTAAATTTCTAGTATAGTGAACCACTTTTACTAGAAAACCACCAATTTAATTTTAATTTGAAAAAATATTTTCTACTTTCTAACTTAAATTTTCTGTTAGTATATTATTTATGAATGATATTGTGCCATACCGAAATTCATTTTTACTATTATAAAGTATAAAAATATCATTTTTATTGGGATGTATTAGGATATTTTGTAACTATTCTATAAGATTTTGTTAGATTTTGTAATACCCTTTTCCCATCAGATTAAGGCATATATTAACTCTTAAGGTAACATGATTAGATAGAATCCTTTTCCTTTTGGCCTTTGGTCTCTTGTACAGTGCCTTATATATAGGGGGCTTTCATGATGAATAGACTCACCTGATTATGTTTTACTTGGTATCAAGCCGAAATCATGAAACCAATTAAATTCCAAAAACCATAAGATCACTTTCGTTTCCGCTTCTGCCGACCAAATGGCCGAATGTGAAAGCACCTGTCCCAAAGTTGAAGATATGGTTGCCTCCATCAACACGACCAAGCTCTCCACCACGCAAGACAAGGTCATCAAAGAAGCAACCAAAGTTGCCACCGCCCAAGTCAAAGCCAAAGCTGAGGTCGCTGCTGCCGAACTCACGACTGCCGCCAATCGGATTTGGGTTGCACCTGCTACCGCCTCCAAGCTTGTCGCCGCCAATATCTCTTTGCCACTACTTACCTCTCCAATTTTCCTTTATGCTTCAGATCACCATGCACTTAAAATTTTCCCAGAGATTCTGAAAGGTAATAATTAATGTGAAGGGATATTAGCTATTTTAAATGCTTTTTGTGGAAGAGGAAAGTTTGGGTTCTTAGATGGATCCATTACCTGTCCAGATACTTGCTCTCCAGATTATGAAAATGGGTTTATTAGTAACCCTATGCTTGTTGGATGGATACTTCAGGCTATTAAGCCATCTCTTTGATCATTAATCACTTATCATGATACCGCTTAGGAGATTTTGGGTGATCTCACTCAGCGTTTTTCGATTGGGAATGGTCCCAGACTTAAGCATATTTTTTTTGATATTGCAAATTTTTCCACAATGGACAACAAATGAGTTATTATGGGAAATGAAAGAGTTTAGGATGAGTTGAGCACTCATTTTCTACTTTATGCTCGTGCTTGCTAAACTTGTACCTGCAAGTGCTGCCAATGAGGTGCCAATACTGTCACTGATAGTGAGAATGAGATTGTTCACTATTTTCTCATTGGGTTGGATGAGTAGTCATAGTACTCTTCGTTTGAACATCATGTCTCCCAAACCATCGCCACCTCTTAGTTAAATCTATGCCCTTGCAGTGTAGGAGAAGCATCACAAGACCATAATATGATCTCATGATTCTCAAGTCGACTCAGTCGCGTTTGCTGCTCCAGCACGATGTGGCCCTTTTGGTTTCAATGCTTCCCAAATTCAAAATGGAATGCAAAGGACAAGACGTTACCACTTGCTTTAAGATCCATGGTTTTCTTAATTGGTACACCAAAGGATGTGAATCAGGGAAATAACACTAGCAGCCTGAGAATCAAACTACAACTGATGGTCATCCCCAGTCTGGTGCCATCATCGACTCAGCTCAAATGGTTCCTGCAGTGACTACAACGGCCTCCTCATCGATCACCTTGGATCGATTGGTGGTGGGGCCCTCTTTATTCGATGACAAGTGAAATTTGATTTAAAATTTAATATCCAAATTACATAACCCCACGGAAAATGCGGCAAGTAAGTCTTCTTTGCCTTGCATTATTGATTCTGTAGCTTCTTATTATATGACTGGTGACAAGGATCTTCTAGATGATATTACCAATGGTGAACCTATTGATGTTATTCTACCTGATGGAACTATATCCATTGTCGTACACCAAGGCACTTTGCGTCTTTAGAACATTGTTCTACCCCATGTTTTACTCATCTCCGAATTACGTTAAAATTTGTTATCTTGTGCTAAGTTACTTCGTACCCTTAATTATCAAGTTGTGTTTACCAGGAACATGTACATATTGTAGGACATTAGCTCGAGAATAATGATTTGGCATGGGTGAGCAGCTGGGTGGGGTGCATTGGCTTCACACGTTTGAAGATTTTTCATTTTCATTGCACGCGTCGGTTGTCTTTGCCAGCTCCAAGTCATCTGTTGTCGCGAGCCTTTGGCATCAACAATTAGCTCCTCCTTCCACTTTGGTTTTGTCTTCTGTTTCTTTTACTAAAGATAGTCATTTAGACTTTAATAAATTTGTTACTTCACTATCTTTAATCGAGAAAAATAATCTAGGAATAGTTTTCTTTAAGTTCAAATAAAACTACTTGGTCTTTCGAGCTAGTTCATTGTGATTATTAAGGACCTTACAACTCACTTTCTACTAGGCGAGAATTTTATTTTAAGCTATTTTTTATGACTACTCTTTAGTCATTTGGGTTGATTTACTTGTTGCTAAATCAGAAGTTGATGATAGATTCAAGGAATTATGTGTTCTTATTTCAAGACAATTTAGGCGCCACATTTACTGAGTTTGGGCAGATAATGGCACTGAATTTTAACTGCTCTGGTCTTACATTGCTAACATTGGAATTTTGTTTGAGACTTTTTCTATCGATACGCCTCAGTAGAATGGTCGTGTTGAACACTAGCATTGGCATATCTCAAAGGTTGCTCGTGCTCTTCGCTTTCAAGCTTATTTACTAATTAATTTATGGGGAGAATGTGTTTTGACTTTGGCTAATCTGATCAATGGAACTCCTACTCCTTTACTCGATGGTAAAACTCCATATCAATTGTTGCATGAATGTGAACCAATTCTCTCTAATGTGGGTTTTTTATTGTTTGTGCTTTGCTCCTCAAGTGCCATGGAGACTTGATAAATTTAAGTCTCGAAGTGACCGATATGTCTTTCTTGGTTACTTCATAGGAAAGAAGGTGTTGTGTGTTTATGATCTAGACTCTCGAACTCTATTCGATAGTCGGGATTTTTTGTTTCATAAAGATTGGTTCCCTTATGCTCATGTTTTTGATTTGGAGCCTGAGCTCCAAAATGACATTGTTTTATGCCTAATGCCAATGCCCTCACTGCACTGCTGGTCAACTTTCCTGACATCAGACTCAATGTCATATCGTTGGCTGTCACCCTTCATATCGTTGATCTACGGATCATTGTCGATTAGCCTTTGCCCACCATCGATTAGTCGACATCCACCTACCGGTCCTCGTCAACCACTCCTAGTGCTTTGCCATAACCACGGTTATCGTTCCAACCTCGCCACCCTATGTTTATCTTCTAGCCTCAGCCTTTCCCGAGGCCGAGCTGACAGCTTCTATCACCTCAGACAAGATGGATTTTTAGTATGAGTATGAGCTGGAGCTCAATTTTCTTCCACGGAGTTCATGTGCTCCTCATTCGTCTGTTCATCTACAAGATAATATATGCTCATCCATCTCGAAGACTACCCCCCATTATTGCTCCATATTTTCCTCCTTTGTCGTTGTCAGGTACTACTTATCCTATTGCTAATTATGTTTCCTGTGATAAGTTTTCAGTTTTGTATTCTAGATTTTTGGGAGCAGTGACTTCTAGCATGGATCCTTCTTCGTATGTTGAAGCTTCTCGCTTTGCACATTGGTAAGCAGCAATGGCAGAGGAAAATTTATGCCCTTGAACGTAACAACACTTGGGTTATGGGTGTGTTTGGCAGAGTTGTGCTTATAAGCAAAGCTGGCTTATTTTGAAAGTAAGGGGAGACCAGCTTATGTTTTTTCCCCAAAATAGCTTCTTCTTTCAAAATAAGCTATTTTTAGCACTTTACCAAACATTAGAAGGTGAATTGCTTATAAGAAAAGAAACTTATAAGCTCTGCCAAACAGAGCCTATGTCTCACCTCCCACTTGAAAAGTCTGCTATTGGTTGTAAGTGGAACTTTATAGTAAATGTAATTATGATGACTCTATTAAGCATCACAAAGCTCGTCTAGTTATTTTGGATAATTTTCAGATTGAAGGGACTGGCTTTATATAAATTTTTGCTCCTGTTGCTAAAATGAGTTACGTTCGCATATTTATTTTTGTTGTGGTAATTAAAGGTTGGGATATCCATCAGATGGATGTTTATAATGCATTTATAGATGGCGACCTTGAGGAGGAGGTGTTTATGAGTCCTCCTGCAGGTTACCAAGTTTCTGCTTCTAGCCTTGTGTGTAAGCTTCAGAAGTCTTTACATGGTCTCTGTCAGGCTCCTCACAATTGGTTTGCAAAATTGGAGGCTGCTCTTGCTTTGTTTAGTTTTGTTTAGAGTATGGTAGATTACTCTTTGTTTTCTTAAACTCAAAATTCCATGGATTTGCATGTTCTAATTTACGTTGATGACTGTATTATTGTTGGTGCTTCGACTACTATCATGAAACAAATTAAGATTTGGCCGTAGAAGGATCAAATTGTATCTGAATAATAGGGGGATATGAAGAATCTTGGTCCTCTTAAATAATTTCTTAGGATCGAGATTTCTTATAGTTAGGAAGGATATTTCTTTCTCAACAAAATATACCATTTATATTTTATTTGATACTGGTTTATAAGAAGCTAAGCAAATTGATTTTCCAAAAGAGCAACAACATGACTTAGCGTGCTCAACAGGGCCCAGGTTTGATAATCATGCGCGCTATCACCGTCTAATTAGGAGACCGATCTATTTCACTATCACACAACCTGAGTTAAGTTAAAATGTTCATACACTTGCTCAGTTTATGCAGGAGTTGTGTGTCACTCATTAGCATGCTGCTCTACCTGTTCTTCACTACTTGAAACATCGGCCAGAGTAGACACCTTTTCTTTTTGCTGAAATTTTTTTACATTTAACTATTTATTGCGATTTAGACGTGGTTGCTTGTTATGTTACTCGTTGTTCTATGTCTGGATATTTTGTGATGCTTGGAGAATCTCTCATGTCTTGGAAGACTAAGAAGCATCATACGTTTCTCGCTCCTCCACAGAAGTAGAACACCACACAATGACTGAGGTTTTAACTAAAATTCTTCTTCGTTCACTTGGTATTGGTCATTCTTCTCCGATGAGCCTCTGTTGTGATAGTTAGATAGCTATTCACTTTGCGACTAATCCTATTTTTCACGAGTATAAGAATCATATTGAAATTAGAGTCAAGTTATAAAATAACACTAACTTTTGGTTGAAAGTGATTAAATAACCCTGTGAAACAAGAAAGTGCCAAAGAATTTATGCAATGTGAAGTAGTTATAAGTTTATGACACTACTAGAGGAGGCCCTATTAAAGACACTAATGGAAGGGGGTTCCACCTGAATCTTGTAAAACCGCCTTCCTTGGGCACTTCCAAACTGAGAACTTTCTTCAGGTGGCCCCCCTAAAATTTTAAAGGTGGTTTCATGTTGTTCAAAGGCAGTTTGATTAGAACTGCCTTTGAATGATGAAGATGGAAGGCGGTTGTGCCATGCTGACTTTGAACACTCCTGTTACGAACTTGGAATGTGGATCTGAATAAAGTTCTGCAATCAGACAATGGATCCGATTTACGTTCCTGACTCAGAACTTGTATGCATGTTGTGTAATTGAAACAATGATTTATGATCTGAGCACGAAAAAATAGTCGTTAAGATGTCACGGATACATAACATCATCTATCTTAAATTATCTTTGTCTGGTACGATTCGAGTTCCAAACTCGGAACACCTTAAAGATAGCAATAAATGCGGACCGCCAAGTTCATTTTCATTTGGAAAAATAAGCTAAAACTTTTGGATGCAAAAGGCTAATCTAATTGTACATATACAAATATTCTTACCCCTTGTTGAAGTATGTTTCGTAATGCTTTGGAAAATAAGGTTTCAATTTTGATATACTACCCATTTTCATTTCATTGCCGATATGATTGAATTTTCCTTGATGTTATTTTCATGTAGTTAATGGGTAGAATTGGAGTAATCGAGAGCAATATTAGGACATTACCCGATTAAAATTTCTTTAGTAGATTCATTTATTGGGGTGGCTTTTGAACATGTGGCTAAAAATGGGGTGGTGTGTGTATGTTGCCCCTGCAAGGATTTCAAGAACGATGCATATTTAGGGAGGAATAAGTTGTGTGAACACCTTATTTTTTGAGGTTTCCAAAAAAGTTACACTAGTTGGATATGGCACGGCGAGGTACCGACGGATAGTGGTGGAAATGGTGGAACGAAGGAAGGGGTTGAATTAGATTGTGGTGATCAATTTGTTGAGATGGTGGATGATGTTTCCAGGGAATTCCATGGTAAACCGGAGTTCTTAGAGTTGTTGCTTAATGAAAAGAATTATCCATTGTACGTGGGGTCAAAACATTCAGTTTTGAGCACGATGTTGAAAATCAAGAATTTGAAGGCCAAATTTGGTTGGACTAAAAAAGAGATGACAAAAACTCTAGAATTGGTTCAATAATTGTTTCCCGAAGGAAACTGAATGCCTGAGAAATCCTATGTTGCGAAAAGAGTTCTTTGTCCTATGGTTTCAGAATTAGAAAAAATACATGCATGCTTGAATGATTGCATGTTGTTCAGGGGAAAGGAGAATGAGAAACTTGAAACATTCCAGGTATGCAGTGAATCTCGGTACAAGTGAAAACCTGGTGAAATAAAAGTGTGTACGGAGGTGGGAACCATTTAAACGAAGAGGACACCCGCTCCGGTCTTATGGTATCTTCCGATAATTCCACACCTTCAGAAGTTGTTTGCTTCCAAACAAGATGCAAAATGACTACGATGGCATGCAAAAAGAGATCGTTTGGCGGATGATGTGATAAGGCATATGTCTGATGGTGAGCAATGGAAAAATCTCTATGGAATATACAGAGAGTTTGGATTGGATTCACAAAATTTAAGGTTAGGATTGTCAACCGATGGAATGAATCCATTTGGTAACATGAGCAGCGCATATAGTTCTTGGCTCGTAATGTAGGTGATATACAATTTACCACCGTGGCTGATAATGAAAAGAAAATACGTTCTCTTGTCCATGATTATTTACGACCCCAAGAAACTAGGTAATGACATTGATGTATTTCTCATGCCCCCAGTGAATGATTTGTAGACGTTGTTCAATACTGGAGTTCGTACTTACAATGTTATGGTGGATGATATTTTCACGATGAAGGCCCTCATGTTTTGGACCATAAATAATTTTCTGGCTTATGGAAATTTGTTGGGCTATTCTGTGAAAGGAAACTATGCATGTCCGATTTGTGAGAAAGAAACCTCCTTCTATCAACTTAAGCATGGTTCTAAAACTGTTTACCAGAGACATCAACAATTTCTCCCCTAGGGGAATCCATGGCGTTTTGTAGAGAAGTGGTTCAATGGCAAGACAGAGTTGTGAGGTGCGCCTATGCCACTCACAGGCGAAGGTGTATTTGAAAAAAATCAAAGGATTGCCTAACAATTTTGGTAAGGGGAAGCAGAAGTTGGAAATTGAAGGTAGTTGGAAGAAATGCTCAATCTTCTTTCAACTCCTTTATTGGTGTGACATGGATATCTGACATTGTCTTGATGTAATGCACATAAATAAAAATGTTTGTGATACTTTAATTGGCACACTTTTGAATACTCCTGGTAAAACCAAAGATGGATTGAAGTCTTGACTTGATTTGGTTGGGATGGGTATTAGGGAAAATCTTGGACCCGTTACAGATGGAGATACTTGTTATCTTCCTCCCTCCTGCTATTCAATGTCTCAGAAGGAGAAGAAGTTGTATTGTGAGATGTTAAGTAGTGTAAAAGTGCCTGTAGCTTATTCTTCGAATATCAGCGCATGTGTATCGATAACAGAGTTGAAGTTGGGTGGATTGAAATCCCACGACTGTCACAATCTGATGCAAGAGTTGAATGCCATTGCAATTTGGGCATCGTTGTTGCCCCATGTACAATGTTGTATTACTATCTTAAGTTTTTTCTTCAAATCTATATGTTAAAAAACCATTAGTGCTGCAAACCTTGATCTGTTGCAGACCATGTTTGTAGAAGTATTGTGACGAATAGAGATGTACTTCCCACCTTTGTTCTTCGACATCATGATTCTTTTGATAACTCACTTGGTTAGGGAGATAAAGCTTTGTGGTCCTGTATTTCTTAGATAGATGTATCTGTTCGAGCAACATGAAAATATTCAAGCATTTTGTGAAGAACGGGTATAGGCCTGATGCAAGTATTGTGCAACGTTATTGTGCTGAGGAAGCTATTGAATTTTGTACCACATATATTCATGAGGTTGAATCTGTTGTGGTTTCTAGATCCAGGCATGAAGGCCGTTTGGATGGTGTAGGAGTTCGTCAGGGTAATCTATTTAGCCCTAGTGCTGAGGACTTGTGCACTGCTCATTTGCATGTTTTTCGGAATCAGTAGGATGTTGTCACACACATTGAGATTCACATTGATGAAGTTCAATTGTTAAATATCACTTGGAACGAACCACGAGTTCTTCAACAACACAATACAACTTTTCCTTTTGGCTATGATCTCACTTTGCGACTGGTCTGCACCCAGAAACAGTCAAATGATTATCGCACGGACCATTGGGTACCATTCTATTGTTCAGTGGTTATGATGCCAACGGGTTTAAATTTGGTACAAAATCAATGGATGATAAAGGAGTCTCTCAAAATAGTGGAGTTTCACTTGTTTCTAAAGCTTTGTATGTTGGTAGCATAGCAGACAACAATCCGGCGTATTCCCATACTTGCTACTTTGGTACGATTATAGAAATTTGGGAGCTTGATTATGTTACAATGAGAGTGCCAGTTTTCAAATGTGAATGGGTTTATTTTAACAATGGTCAAAGAATGTAAGATCTGGGTTTCACACTTGTTGATCGTAGCTAGACTGGTTGGAGAGAAGATCCATTCATATTAGCCGGACAAGCTCATCAAGTTTTCTACGTAATAGATCCTATTGATTCTTGGTGGGAGATTGTGGTCGAGGGCAAAAGAGCTTTTGTGGATGATTTTGAAAAGGAGGATCTAATCGGGTTTGGTACAAATACTGGGATTAGGTCAGATGATGAAGATTTTATACTTCAAGAGGATGACGCAAGTTTGCGGGAGTTTGTCGGTCGCACAGAGCATAATGAATTTGTTGGGTCGACAACCACAAAAAGATGGCCAAATGGCGGAAGACACCAAAAGGGAAGTTGAAAAAAAAGACTCTTAAGGTAATTGTTTAGCACTATTTCACTTTTTATTTTGCGATTGACCATTCACAAAGATCCACTTCCGAGCTCAGAACTCGGTCTGTAGATATGGTCAATTTAAATTTTGACCCCCATTCATACGCAGCTTCCCTATTTTGTATACACAGGCATTCTAACCACACGTATAGATTTTGGACATACATATCAAAAACCAAGTCCATTCATAGTTAAAAGTAATCAAGACAAGTTGGAATGTAAACACATTTGGAATTCAACAAATTAGAGTAACAAATTCAACATCAAGGCCAAGAATTTAAATAATTATGAAATTCAACAACAAAATATTCATGTCCCTAGAGTAAATAAAATTGATACGGATATTACAAGGAATAGGTCCTCTTGTGTTTGGGTTTCTTCGATTCTTTGAGGGCTTTCTCATATGCTCTCTGCTTCCGCTCTAGTGTCCACACACGCTCCCTCAATTGGGACACCTCATCACGTACCCATCTATAAACCCTCTTCATGGCCTTCCTAAATTGAGGACCGGATCATACAAAATATTAATTGATAAAGTGTTAGTATATCATAACAATTGAATGATGCAGTGTACTATTTTTATGAATGTGATGAAGTTAATTTACCTTCTTCTATTTTGTGCCTCTTGCTCAGTTCAGCAGATGCTGGTGTCTTGTGATACTACTTGTTATCCACTAACACCCAATTTTTCTTCAAAAAATAATGTTTGTCATAGAACTTGTAGTGCTTTTCTTGCCCACTGAACTTCAACTTCTAGGATACTCATCATTCAAAGGCCACCCACCCCTATGGTAAACATCAAGTAATGGACCATTCTCTCATTGTGGATAACAATCCTCGGGACCCTTATGTGGACAATCAATTATCTTGTTTATAATCCATGGGCTAAGTTCCAAATTGAAACCATTGACCTTGGTCCAATACACACCGCCCCCCTCAATCTCATGCAAATTACTATAAAATTGGAAAACTTCATCAAAATAAGATAGTTCATTCATCGTCAATAATTTTAGAACATGTTTCCCTTCCAATTTTTGTAAGGGGTCGGCTAACCCTATGGTATGGTGAAGGTTAAGGTCTATCACATAAGAATGATTGTCCACATCGTCATTCGTAGAATGTTGCCCTTCCAATTTTTGCCACTACTTCTTAAGGCATTGTATCTATTTTCCGATTGAAGAGATACGAACCTTCTCGAATCATAGTCAGGATTGTTTCCTTGTCCACCTCCACTCCCGCCTCGTGTTGATTTCGACCTCCTTCCACGAATTGGAGCACCGGCGTTTGATGTTGACATTGTCACCCACCAAATTTTGGATTTGAAAATCTTCTTCTTCTGGTTCCGCCTCCATAAATGTGTTTCATTTTTATTTTGATGATTTTTGTTGGCATTTCTTTACATAGGTGAAAGTGTTTCGGACTCGGAACACTGTCTTTCCTTTAATAAAATTTTAGTAGGCTTCAATCAGAAAAACTCTCAGATTTTGGAACACTAGTTACGAGCTCATTACATCATTTATAAATTAAAATAAAAAGAGGTTAACCAAGAGTCAATTTAACAGATTGGGATAAGATAGTAGTAAAGATTTTGGAACACATGTTTCCAGTCTAGACCCTGTCTGTAAGAGGTGGATCTGCAGTTTTGAGCTCAAAAACTACTTCTGTGAGAAATTAAGTACAATTAGGAATCAATAGGTCCAAATAACAGTTCTGGATCAGGAAACTAAAAAGATATCAGAACCCTAGTTTTGAACTCGGAACATAATCGGTTATAAAATACAAAAATAAAATGCAAACAAGTGTAAAAAATTACAGTACTGGATCAGAAATAACAAAAGATTTTGGAAATCCAGTTTTGAACTCGGAATAGAGTTTGTGAGTTTAAAAAATGAAATCAGGTTCCAAACTTAGAGCTCCAGTGTAGGATCAGAATGGAGAACAGATTTTGGAACGTCAATTCCGAGTCCGGAACTAGCTCATTAAAAAAGTGTACCAAACTTTCCGACATAGTTTTGAGATCTGAACTGTGTCTTTGAACTTAATTTTCAAACCCAATAGCAAGTTCCGGACTCGGAACTTTTCCTGAAAGTTTGGTAAAATAAGTTAGGTAACAATTACATATTGTTTCATTCCAGATGGCCAATTCAAGCACGTGGGAACCACCGAGGAACTGTTTCTTCTATGGCCTCATTGACTATACTATGTTGACCCTACAAAGGATGCTCAATTGAAGGCCAAGCCTAAAATGGCACCTGGAATAGTTCACAAAGCAACAAAGAAGGCTAAGCCAACGGCGCAAGTTATGAAGGATTCGCCGCACTTTGTTAGAGTGTCATATTATTTGATTGGCGGACACCAAGTCAACTCAACCTACACATTTTCAAGCAATGAATGCGTATTTGGTAAAAAGAGGGAAATAATTGCGACATGGAGTGACTTTGAAGACTTTTGGAGGTGTGACCAAGTCAATCAAACCATAATGTCCTTATACGTACTGTAAGTGCTATATACTTTCATATTTCAACTAAATAATTTCTTAACTTCACTATTTTTTACAAATAATGTTTTCTCTTTATATATCAAAGGTACATGTATTATTTTGCTAACCAAAAGGAGAAAGGGTGGATAGGGTATTTGTGCCCCGTGATGACAGAAGAAATTGAAAACACAGTCAAAGAGAGGTCAACTACATCCGCAAAAGCCTTGGACGAACGAATAAAAAAGATATTCGTCTCCCCATACATTGAGAGGTGATAGTCAAATATCAAATCTACGTCAAACATACTTTTATTTTGGATAATTTTAATGTATGACAATCTTGTATGGACCATTGGAGATTAATATTTATTGTCATGGAGAACAACCGCGTCTATTGAATGGATTATCTACATCATCAACCTTCTGAGCATTTGTTATCTACATCATCAACCCTCGCCGAATCCAGTACAAAGAATTTGGAGATAGTCAAGATCAATCTGAAACTGTTTTTCCCATGCTTACAATTCAATTAGATTCTATGATTCCCAGCATTTTAATATGATGATATTATTGTTTTATTTTAAATAGTACAAGAAACAAGCGAACAATTGGGACCGCAGGTATTATGTAATGATATATGCGGTGGAGTGTCTTCAACAAATCCGTATGGATTTTCTTAAAATCAACGACGTAAGATTAGAATCAGATCTATAGGTTTTTCATTGCTATAGATTTTTTACACATTAATAACATTCCCAAATTCACAGATTTTTAAAGATGATGAGAAGCCGTATTCGCAAACTGATATCAACATGGCAAGAAATTGCTTGGCAAGGTATATTGTCAATGCTCGTTCCCATTCCATTGGAAATCCCAACATAAGAGGGGTTTAAGTAGCTAGTATATATGGTGACATTGTTATTGAAATAGATTTTCTTAGATTTCTATTCCAATCTGTAGATTGTTGCTACCCTAGCGTGGTCTATAGATTTTTGATAGATAGTATGGAAATGACATGTTATTTTGGTGTATCTTGACATGGTATGGGAGTCTTCAATTTAGTCAGATTTTATTGAAACTGTAATTTTTTACCATACTTTCCTATCGGTCTTCCGAACTCGGAACATGTGTCGTTCTTTCATTGATAAATTATAATATAACAGATCAAGAGTTCCGGACTCGAAACATATAATCCAAAATATGTTCCGAGTTCGGAACTTAATATCCAGCATTCAATGCTCAAAACACTAAAACAAACAGATTAGGATCAGAAAATATATCCAATTTCGGAATGCACTCTAGTTCCGAGATCGTAACAAGTGCATAGATCATATTAACTAGCACTTGTTCCGAATTCGGAACCAAACATTAGATCCGATGGGTTTGGCTTTGTTCCCAGTGCGTAAGTATCCAAAGATCCGACTGTGTGAGTTTTGTTCCAAGATCGTAACCAGTTGCTTTTTCTGATGGACACCAAGATGTTACGAGCTCGGAACCATTAGAAGGAACCATTAGAAGGCGGTACCACCTTAACGTTGGATGGCGGTTTTGAACTGTCTTTCATTGGTGATGTTAGAAGGCCGCCTTCTAACGTCATCAATGGAAAACATGTCCAGGGAAGTCACCCCAAAAGTGACCTTCAATGGCCAATAGAACTTCCTTTAATAGAGGTGCCTCCACTGGTGTGACTTGATTAATGCATCCAAAAAAATTATCTTTATTTTTTCTAATTTGCAGTTTAAACCTGATATTTCATAACTTATGAAAATGTCGTCTTTCACAGTTACAATAAAAGTAAATAATCATTAAATCACCTAAATTATTAAATATTAATTATCTAATGATATAGTCTAAATGATTTAGACGCTGTAAAACAATAATACAAATGTTTGTCTTCAACCATTCATTGCACTAATGTTATCTTCGCTATCAAAAAAGAAAAATGAATGTTTATCTTCAACCATTCATTGCACTATATTAATTTAGTATACAACATTCCAATGCATTCAAGTAATGAATCATCGAGAACATCAAACGATTATATATTCAAACTTCACACAAACAAGATCATCCCTCCAATAACCAAATTTAAGGCTTCAAAGTCCATTCATTGTAATTTCAAACGAACTACAACATCCACTCCTATAGTAGTTAGCCGAGAGGTTTACATAGCAAAACCACACATGTTCATACATGACTAACCTCACCGGTCCACTATAGCAGTGGGCCGGGAGGTATACATAACAAACCACATCAAATGAATTGCAAACCGAGCACACAAAGAAAATGAAGCATAACTCACAACCACGCTCAAATAACAAAAACTTGCAGCATCTAATTTTGCTACCCAAAACACACAGCTTTGTTGCCTTATTGCAGGCTGTATTTTCCACTCAAGGGCTGCGTTTGCGCTTCTCTGAATCATAAGGATACTGATGAGACCCCAGTGGAGGGGAAGATTGAGAAGAAGAGGCATCGGAAATGAAGTTGAACGTGATGTTTTGTGAACAATTTCCTACCTCTGTCCATGCCGCCTGCAGATCTTGATGCATTAGAGCCCACTGGTATTTCTGAGTAGTCGTCAAAGTTTCATCATCATCATCCAACTCGCTTTTAAGAAACTCGTTTGTGCTCCGGAGGATCAGCCACCAATCTGTGTTGCCATGGACCTGACTTCAAGCCCGAGTCTCAACATCGCTTGACCTGTAGTTGTAGAATTCAGCATCCCGACTGGAGGGATAGTTGTCCAAGTCTAGGATCTCTTCCATTTGTAAAATTGCATTGGAAACTTCCTCCATCTCGAAGACCATCTCACCCATGTCTGTTCTTGAAGTGGTGACGGTCATATTAGTTTCCTCTGACATGTCGTACAAATCCAACCGACAAGGATGAGCATGCTGTGTTGTGGCTGCTAACGGTGACGACTGAGGAGGATGAGCATGGGTTGTGGCTACTAGCTACGAGGACGGACGAGGATGAACAAGCGAGGTGTCTGCCAGCTGTGAAGGCGGAAGAGAATGAGTTTTTGATTTTTACATGCATGAAATTTGAAAATTGGATGCAGTTGTGGTTGTTAGTAAATCTGGACATGAGGGTGGAGGACACATTCGTGGAATTCGTTCTCAATGTGATCATTTTTTTTTTCTGATTTAGATTATGCATTCCAGGAATGCGTCCTCAGTTATGTTTTTTTGTTGGAAAAATAGAGGATGCATTCTACGAATGCATCCTCAAATTTGCAAATTTTATTTTCGGTGAAAATGGAGAGGACGCATTCTACGAATGCGTCCTTAATTTAGTGTTTTTTTGCTTAATATTTGGTCTATTTATTTTATTCCAGAAAATTTTAATTCTTGAAAACTGATTACAGGATTTTTTTTATTCCAGGTAATTTATCTCAGTTTGGTCATATTGTTTTATTGCATGATTAAATTTTTTGTCCAGAAAATTTATTATTTATTCCCAAAAATTTTAGATTATTATTTCTCGAGTATAGCTGTGTTAAATGTTTGCTCTTGGACTTTTAGGAAAAAAAAGTTTAGAAAATTATAATAACGTCTTGTTAGAGGACGCGTCTTGAATTTTTTAAATCGTGTCATGAATTCAACAAAAGCATATTTTTCAAAATGAGTTGTGAATTTAAGTAATAAATTATCCTTGAATGCAACAATGTATACTTTATTATTTTTTCATACACTTGTTTTCGGCGAAGATTGCGCATAAGTAGACTTGTGGTTGTTTGATGATATTTTTAAAATTAGTGTAACGATAAATTAGGATCGTGTGATTTGCAATTTTTTTAACTAGTCTTGAATATAGGTGTATGAATGAATTATTGCACAGTTAGAATGAATACAAATTAGCAGAAATGTACAGTAGCCGAACAATACATGTGAAATGTAATGCAAATGAGTGCTGAATGCCATGTAATGTCCTAATGACAACCTCTGCAAAGCTTTCCACCCGTTCCACACGGGGGAGGACGTATGGTCCTGGATGTCCATCGTGGAACAGCCATCTCAATAGGTACATGATATGAATCCCCTTGCGAAGAATCTGGATTGCGGAATTAAGAACTTTGACAAAACAAGGGAACTAGCAAACCCTTCAATGTTGCATGAAATTCAAGGTCTAGCCCTCGAGGTACACTCAATTTCGACTCGCTCTCTAACTAGCCCTCAGGATTAGATTACAAGGTTTATAGAAGCAATAATGGAATAGCTCCCAAGCAAAGAGTATGAACTCAAAAGGTTGTATATTTGATTGATGAAAAGTTGTTAGGTGAAAATAATGTTGAATACCACCCCTATTTATAGTACATAGGTATGGTCTTCAAAAAATACAAATAAGAAACTGAAAAGGATTATGGCAGCTTTAAGAAGCTAAAACCATATTTAACTAAACTACCTAAAATAAATGACTATATTCTTCAAGATAAATCTTGAATGAATATTACCTTATCTAATCTTACCAAATCTAATTCTAATCAAATTAGAACTGGATATTCTAGCACCTAAAATAAATGCATGACCAAAACATTAATTCTTCCAAGGCTAATATGGCTGAACTAATGGGCCTTATTCTAAAATAAAATAAATGATTACACTACCTCATTAAAAAAACTCAGTGGGAAAAAGAGTATAGTGTACTTATCAGTACATGTACTTCCTGAAGTGGAGCTCCCTCTGGTATTTCCTTCTCCATTTCGTCTCCTGCCTCCTCATTTAAATCATAATGGACATGGGGAACACTACTTGTATCTAATGGAGCGGTAGGCGACATGTATCCATGACTAGCTGTGGGAGTGACATATGTAGTGAAATCAGCTGAAGTCGTGTCATACTGGGAGGCTCCCCAATGTGATGGTCCAGCATGACTAGCAGTAGGAGTATGATATGCAGTGAAATCTGATGTAGTCATGTTATACTGTGAGGGTCCACCATGTGATGGTCCGCTAATCGCTGGACTCGCTTGTGTGGGTCCAGCTTGTGATGAACCAATGTGTTCTGTATGGCCCCGAGCACGCAGCCTCCGACCTCCCTCATTGTAGAATCCCAAGGATGATCATCATACATAACGGAACACAATTTTCTCAAGACCTCTTGAAGAAATAGTGTAATGGAATATCATATTAAGCAAAAGGTGACATCAGTTTATCACCCCCAAGCTAATGGGCAGGTGGAGGTGACCAACAGAACAATAGTAAATGGCATACGAGCACGCCTCGAGGGGGCTGAAGGTAATTAGATATACGAATTACCTAATGTGTTGTGGGCGTATCGGACAACTGATTCTTCCACTACATGTGAAACAACTTATGGCCTAGTATATGGCTCGGAGGCAGTAATCCATGTGGAAATATGTGTTCCTAGCCCAAGGATGATGGCTGTTGCAGATGAGATAAGCAATCGGTAGAACCGATGTCTGGATTTAGACATGGTGGAGGAAAAAAGAGAGTTAGCTTCTTTACATAAGGCTAAAGTTAAAGAATGGATTAGAAGATACCATGACAGAAGGGTAAAGAAGGTGTTGTTTAACCAGGGGGACTTGGTAATGAGAAAAAATGAAAAAATCAGAAAGGAGAGTGAAGGGAAGTTAGCTGCAAATTGGGAAGCACCCTATAGGATAATCTTATCGCACTAGCGAGGAAGCTATGTTCTTGAAGAGATGAATGGGGTTCAAGTACCATGGAGGTGGAACATCACCAACCTGAGAAAGTACTACCATCTATGATGAATGGGTTGCTTTTAAGCGGTACTCTAGTTGATGTTTGAGCAGGTTGCTCTTAACCGGTGCTCTAAATGATATTTCCAGCTACGATTGATGTTTGAGCGGTTTGCTCTTAAGTGGGTTCTAGATGTTTCCAGCTATGGCTAATGTTCGAGCAGTTTGCTCTTAAGCGGTGCTCTAGATGTTTCCAGCTATGCCTGATGTTTGAGCGGTTTGCTCTTATGCGGCGCTCTAGATGTTTCCAGCTATGGCTGATGTTCGAGTTGTTTGCTCTTAAGCGGCACTCTAGATGATGTTCGAGTGGTTTTCTCTTAAGCGGCACTCTAGTTGATGAGTGGTTTTCTCTTAAGCGGCACTCTAGATGATGTTCGAGTGGTTTGCTCTTAACCGACACTCTAGTTGATGTTCGAGTGGTTTGTTCTTAAGCTGTACTCTAGATGACATTCCCAGCTATGGCTGAGGTTTGGGTGGTATGATTTTAAGAAGCACTCGTGGGCTACTTTTGTAATTTTGAAATGGTGAACTAGTGATAAAAATTGGCAGGATGTAGGTGGAAACACCGAACCTGGGTAAAAAGCTCCTGTCTCTAAACTTTTTAATTCTTACTTATTGAAGATATCATACTATATTTTCTTAAAGAAGTTGTGTGTGGCACACATATTAGGGGTGTAAAATGTTTGAAGAAGTATAGGCACGACCAACTTGAATCCTATTACAATTTTTAACCTCACTGACGTTAACAACAGGGGTTTAAGAAACCCAATTTTTCTAGGAGTAAGAGTTAAACATGCCTTAACTTTGTCAATGAATAGAAGAACCAATTTTGGTGACAAAAAGTACATGAATGTATTCATCTAACTGGAGGAAGCCCTTCTCAAAACAAATCTTCAGTGGAAGGAGTTAGCCCCTTCACCTTCGCCTCTATTTCTTCGAGCACTTCAAGCTTAATACCAGTGGCTCTCAGAATATCATTCATTTGTTCTTCCACAGGATATTCAGAAGGATCTAGGGAAGAAATGGTCTTACCCAGCTTCTTCGTGGATGGTTTGAATGGGCCCTTCGAGAAGGACCCAACATTCTTACGACGCTTTGTGAAGGATCCCTTGGTAGCTTTGCTCGAGGGGGCAAGATGATTTTCAGCTTCGTTAATAGCAGATTTCTGTGATCGAGGAGCAGAATGATAACTTGAGGGGGTAAATCCTTTTACCTTCAATTCTGCCAACCAATCAAGAATAAGGACAAAGGTATTTTTCTAGCAAGAAGTTCCATTCTCATGAACGTTAACTTCCTCCATCCAGTATTGAGTGGCTTTGAGTGAAATTTTTGGAAGCTGATCATTTCCAATTAAATATAAGGAAGGAATGTTGTGAGAAAGCATGTGGGCACAGAAGCTTACTTCATGGGCAATAATTTTTTCTTCAAAATTGGCAATGCGCTCCCTGACTTCTTTAGCATGTACCTTCTAGGCATCGATCTCCCCCATGAGTTGTGTGTTCTTAGATAAGCGAGATTCTACCAAAGAACTATCCTTAACCGGGGTGTTCCTTCGAGGGTTTGCATGGGGCTCGCTTGAAGAAAGGGGGTCTTCCCTAGCTATCTTCCAAGCGAGCAATTCCTCTTTAAGGCTAGTTATTTTGATCTGAGCCACTAGATGCTGCTCAGAAATCAACTCCCTTTGGTCCACTAACCTGTGATTTTTCCCCTACAACCAATTAGGCACCCTTCCACTACTGGAAGCTTAGTCGCAGTAGTAACGCATGACTTCAGAGAACCAAATTTTAGATATATTTGACGCATCAGCTCTTTGAAGTCTTTATCTGTGGGATCAAAATCTTCGACCACCTCTAAAGATATGTACCATTAAATTTTTTGCTCAGGAAATCCCTAACAAACCCCTTAAAGGTTGGATGGTCTTTGGACTACCACAGCTTTTTCTCAGCTTTGAGCTAGTTAAGATTATTCTTCATGGATTCCTTCTCCTGTTTACAATTAGATAAATACCGTGTGGATTTCGATGGCTATTTATGTATCTCACTCAATTCTTTTTTAGCACTCAAAAGCTCCTCACAAGCGCCTTCTAACACTTTCTCAATGAGTTAAACTACGAAAAGAGAACAAAGATAAAATAAATAAACAAGTCATAAAAATGCCAAAAGATATTCTTATATTGAAGCTTCAAAATAGTTACAACTGGAGGCCCTAATTGGAGAAGTTACAATCAAGAATAAACCCTTGAATCATCCTCCTTCGAGGTGGATGCAATCATTTCCTTTACTCAGGTGTCTGCTGAGTTCTACTCGGGGGATTGCTCAAATCCCCTCAGCAGTGAAGAATTGCCCTTTCGTTCTCCTCTTCCAGGGTTTTTTGGTTTTCCTCGAGCGCCCTGTTCTTCTCCTCGAGCTCTCTCTCTAACTCCAAAATTTTGGCATCCTTTTTTTGTAGCTTCTCTTCGAGAGAACCATGGCCAAAAGTACAAGCATAAGCGAAAGCATCCATCTTCTGAGTGGCCTCACGGAGAAGTTGGGAGACATAGAAAAATATTTAAACTTAGACCAATGCTAGGAAAAAGAACACTGAAATGAATTGTTCAAAGGAATAGATGAAAACCTTAGGGTTAGAGACCATTCTCGCAAGATGATGCTCAATGCTAGACATGGATACTGCATCACTCGAAGGGGATACCAATTGTTGATGGTCATTGTCACCACCACATGGTCCTATTAACAGTGGTTGAGTGGTGTTACTTACATTGCCACCATCTGCCCTGTCTTCTGGTGAACATTCCTAGTATGGGGGGGTGTGGCCATCAGCAACGGTCGCAGTAGGCCTTCCACCACCAACTGGGGGTGAAGGCCTGATTTGAGGGAGTAGGGGTCCCTTTAGGAGGACCCTGACCCTGCTTCAAGCATGGCTTCTTGTTCCTTAAGACATTAGCGAGACCCACTGAAAAAAAGAAGGACAACATCAGTAAAAGTAAATGCAACGGCACAAAAGATAGGAGAAGTAAAATTCTCTTAAGGCACATTTGGAGGCTTCCGAGTGCCTAAAATCACTAACGAGGGTCTTGAGAGGATGGCCTTCTTTAGGGCCTCAAGTTCTCTTCTCCTCTTCTTGATATTATTCCAGAGTACTTTACACCCATACTCCTCATAGATTTCAGGGGGGAATGCAAAGCTTCCAATCCAGGAATTAGGACTGTTGAAGCAGTTGTAGTCAAGGTGAGCTGAACAACAACTTTTGTCTATCTCTCTCGAGGGCATCCGAACAAATATACTCCCCTAGTATAGGAGACTCAACTTACACACCCAGTTCCACGGGGGAACTTGATATCCCCTGCTGTCAAACGAAATCCCCTTCTTCCAGCTTCTCCAGTCACCCAAATTATCGGGAACAAAAAAAACCATGTGATGTGCCTCCCAGATGGTAAAAGAGATAATTATGTCGGTGGATCGCCCACTATAAGACACGGAGTACAGCGAGCGAAACAGATTATACCTTGGCTTGATACCAAACTCATCACATTGTGTCAAGAACATCATAATAATCCCCAAGACATTGGGATTAACTTGTGCAAGGCTCACCTGGAATTGTTTAAGAAGTTTGGAAAAGAGAGGTGGAAAAGGAAAGGTGAACCTGCATCAAAGATGTCTAAGGGAAAGAGCTGATCTTCTCTCGAGGAGGTTATGGAGGGTATCTTCCTCTTGAAAGGGTTGAAAATCAGCATCTAGGGCTATTCGTTGGCCAAGAGGGATCGAGTCCAAAACCTTTGAGATAACTTTCCCCATTACTGGGGCCAGGGGATCCTTCCCTGAATCCCTCAACCTTACCCCTCGAGATATCCTCTCTTTCTTCTTCTGGGAGGATTTAGCCGAAGAAGGGACCTGTATTCATTCTCCTCCTTCTGTATGGCTTTCGAGGGACGCTTTCTCACAGGCTAGAGATGTATCCCCCCTATAGAACCTCGAGCTCCGGATTTAGAGGAGGGTAGAAGCCAATTTTTCCATTCGTAGGGGATCTCCTTATATAGGGCTTGCCCATGCCTGGCATCTAATTCTCAACGAGCTCTCGAGAAGGCATATCAGTTACTGGGAAAACCCTCTCTTCCCCAGGAGTGTTAGTAATGTCATCAGATATACCTTCTCCGGCATCGGAATCACATTGGAATTCGTTGGAATTAGTGCATTCAGAGTTAGTAATAGTCCTTTCTAGCGTACTAATCCTTGCCACTCCTACCCTAATCTCACCAGGAAATCTCTCATAGGTGGAATCCTCATTAGAATGGGGCATGATTGTAAGGTGAGGAAACAAAAAGATTAGATTAAGGAGAGAAATGAAGGTACTTACTAATTTTCTGGGAAAGACGATGAAAATTAGATCATTCGAGAGAGAAGGAGAGAAAGAGTGCTTGTAAGAAGTTCCTGAAAATGAAAAAAAGTTAAAAAAAAAAAGAAAAGATGTTAAGGGGTAATAATGGGGGCTGAAATGAAGGATAATTAATAACTGTCTTGGAAATGTAAAAAGTTATTGAAACACGCAACTTATTTTCTTCCTTCTGACAACACACCGTTTGGAGGCAGTGACACCCGCGATTGTATGTCACGTGCACACCTTTTGAAATCCTAGCACTGAGTTGATTAGAAAACCAGATTCCCTCCCTCGAAGGCAATAGCAGTGAAGTACAAGGTTGTTTTAAGTCTTAAGATTTCTCGAACTGTCCCATGCATTTGAGGCCTCGAAGAACCTTTGTGCTATTCCAATCCTCTGAGGTCGAGAGCCTGCTTTTTTGGGGGCTCTTGATAGAGGTTGAGCCCAAGAATGGCATTGGGCTGAAGATGTGGTAGCCCAATTAGGGTATTATTTAATACCCTAATATAATTATCTCATTCGTGTGTAATTAAGGGAAATAGTTAAGGAAGACATTATTTAGGACACAAAGTATAAATAAAAGGTACACATTTATTTATAATTCATTCTATCTTAATCATATTGGACTCTTGGACTAACTTAGGCATCAGAGAGTTGACCCCTGGAACCCCTAGGGACAGTTTTATTGCAGGTTGGTTTGAGAGGAGCTCAAGCCCATGAAATGGTCGATCGTGAGAGACGCATAAGATCCCTCTGTTAATCTATTAAAATCTTATTCATTATATCCAGAAACTTTCCATGCATGCACTTCCTACCTGTTTTCCTTTCAGACCAATCCCAAGTTTTGTAATTCCCTTACAAGAACTATTACATTGGCAAATTAAACAATATACTTCATCTCCCACCTAAGCTTATAGTACCATGTTTTCTCTCCATTCCACCTCTGTTTGAACTTGAAAAGAAATAGTGTTTGCCTTCAGCTCTTCTCCAATAAAAACCCTCTCATTCCTCTCCTACCATAGATGATAGTGATATGAAACTGTCCTCATCAAAATCTCATCTTCCTTCATTATAACCAGTCTCCAAAGCCTTTTATTCAATTCTCTCATTATCTTTTTTTTAAAATTAAACACCCTGAGGTGAGGGATTATATAAGGTTCCCCAAGCCTGTGTAAAAAACATAGTTAGTACATGATCGATCATTGAGGCAACATAGTTGCCTCCAAAAGAGTACCTAGCATCTAATGAGGATGTTTGATCAAGTAATTTGAACAGTAATTTTGATACGGTAGTTGCGACTCCAAAAGAAAGAATCTCCACCCCATGTGTTAATTCTTTCCCTTGGCCAGGCAACTACATACTATCACTTCAAGATTATGAAGGATCTAAATAGAACAAAAATTGCTGTAGTTTTGCGGTGAAGCCTTGAGTTTTGAAAGCTTCCTTCCGAAGTCGATGGCAATTAAAAGATTATGAAAAGTAGCTGGTTTCGTGATGGTTGATCAATCTTCACCAGCCGAAGGTTTAGAGTTGTGGAGTAAAACATGAGAACCTGTAGTAAACCATAATACAAACACATCAGCAGTATCTATCCAATTTAAAGGTCATGCCTATCAGTCCATTATGAAGAGTCCTCAACAGTGTATATGAATATATCAACATATGCAGCATGCTGTCAAGAATCATAACTAATCCAAGGGATTCCACATCTATCTAGATAAAGGATTCCCTTCAGAAAAGATGGTGCTGAATGCAAGTCTAAGTCACCATGAAAGTTATTAGCTAAAAGCAAATTTGGCAAGTAAATCCACTGCATTATTAGCCTCTCTAGGGGTGTGTTGAATTGGGTATATATGATGTTTCAAATTTAAAGAGTGGCAAATAGAGAAGGTCCTCCATGGTGAGGTATTTGGGTTTTGAATACCCTGTACTGCAATTAAACAGTCAGATTCCACCTCACATCTATTTAAATCCAACTCTAAACAAAGCTCATATCTACATTGGATGGCTATCATTTCTGCCTGTAAAGGGGATGGGGACAGAAAAGATTTTGCCCTCATTTTAACCACATTCCCCTCACAATTCCTAACTATCACAACCAAAGCAGAATGACCCCCTCTAATCCATGTTGCATCTGTATTTATCTTGTATCCTGAAAGGGGTTTCTGCCATTTCACTGCAGTAAATGATTTCCTTTTCTTTTGTTGAATATGCGGAATAATGTTAGCCTGTGTCCAGTATCTATGCTTGTCTGGACTGCCTATCAAATGATTCACTGAGAAAATTTGATAAATCATGCCTTTATGTCATGGATACAAGCAGCTTGGGAGAAGGAGTCATTATCATACAAAATTTTGTTCCTTCTAATCCATAGAGTCCAAATTGTTACCAGAAGAGCAGCAGTCGTAATATTGGACTGAATATTGGATTCTGCCTTAAAAGAGAGATAATATTCAACTCTGCTCTTCAATGTTGGAAAAAAATTTTGTTGGACCTTTAAAAAATCAGTTACACAGTTCCAGATAGCAATAGATGAGGGGCAAGAGTTGAAAAAATGTTCTAAAGAGTCACTATGATTCTGACACAGAGGACATTTAGATGCTAAAAAGAATCCTAACCTTTGTAAAATGTTGTCAAAAGGAAGTAAGCCATTCATAGCTCTCCACAAGAGAACAGACATTTTTTTGGGAATAAAATAGGACCATACCTTTTGAAAATGAAGGATCTTCAGCTTTCTCTGTTTGAAAATTTTGTATGCTGACTTGATGGAGAAAATTCCATTTGTAGCTGGCATCCAGATAAGCCTATCCTTATGAGTATATTTCAATTTAGCTTCCTGCAAAAGGGAACACAAATTGGTCGCCAAAAATGGCTCCAGTTGAGGGACAAGAGATGCTTTGTTGTTAATAAATGACCTAAGTGAGATGTCCACAAAAGGAATGTCTCTTTCTTGAGGCCATTTATAAAACAAAGCTCCTTATCCCATCCAGTTAGCATTCCAAAATGAGCAGTCACCTTTTCCATGGATTACTTTGGAGTTGCTATTTGTTTTATCTGTAATAGAACAGATTCTGGACCATGTATGAGAAGTTTTGTAAGACTTAGGGAGTGACCATAAGAGTGAGGTCCATTGAGTGGAATTGAGTTGAAGTTTCCACCACAATTTACATGAAAAAGCATCAACAATGGCCTTTAAATCCCTAAAACCTATTCCATTTTCTTCTACAGGTACACTCATATTTTTCCAAGACCTCCATTTTTTCTTATCTACATTATCAGAATACCCCCAAAACAAGCTAGAGGCCATTTTCTCCCTTTTTTAAGACTGTTTTTGGTGGACTCAAAACAGAAAAAATATTGGTTGGAATTGAGAGAAGACAGTGATTTATCAGAATAATTTTACATGCAGTAGATAGCCATCTGTTCTTCCAGTTATGTATTGATTTATCCAGGCTTTCTAATAATGGTTGGTAGTGTACCTGCAAATTTCTACCAGAAAATATAGGAACTCCCAGATATTTAAATGGAAATGATCATTTTTCCCTTCCCAGAATCATTTTTATAGTGTTAACTGTAGAAAAAGTGGTCCTGTGTGATACAAAAAAATCCAATTTTGAGAAATTGACCTGTTGTCCTGAGGTTTGTTCTTAAGCCAGGAGAAACTTTTTGAACCTCTTCATGTTTCGAGGGTCAGTATTCAAGAAAACTGTTGTGTCATTAGCATACATTAAATGGGAAACCGGGGCACAGGGCTTAGGAAGACAAAAATTTTAAAGGTACCCTGTGCTAAAAAGTTTCTTTAATCCTCTAGAAAAAGCTTCTGAAAGCAAATTATAAAGAAATGGTGAAAGAGGATCACCTTGTTTAATGCCCCTAGAAGATGCAAAAAAACCAGAAGTAGCTCCATTGATTAAAATAGAAAAATTTGCAGTAGATATGTTATGCATTATAAGTTTGACAAATTTCCCGTGAAAGCCAAATTGAAGAAGAATGGAATTCAGGAATGACCATGAGACTCTATCAAAAGCCTTTTGCATATCTAGTTTAACTATTAAATTAGGGACTTTTGATTTTCTAGACAGCTTGGTCATCTCTTGGATTTGAAGGATATTATCAGTGATTTCCCTGCCTTTAATGAAAGCACTCTGCTCAGGGGAGATTAGTTTGTGCATTAGTGGTTTAATCTTTTCCATAAGCATTTTTGAGAAGACTTTATTGATAAAATTGGATAAACTAATAGGTCTGAAATCTAAGAAGGAAATTGGAATTGGTTTTTTGGGGATTAAAGTGAGCCAGGTGCTTGTGATAGCCTTTGGAAGCATGCCACCGCTTATAAAATCATTTGCTGCCTCTAGAAGGTCTTCTTTAATAGTTTCCCAAAAAGATGTGAAGAAATTACAAGAGAAACCATCAGATCCCGGAGCACCTGATTTATTTAAATCAAAGACAGCAAATTCCAGTTCCTGGATATTGAAAGATTCAAGCAGGTGTTGGTTTTGCTGATCTGTAATCAAAGAAGGAATTTCCCCTAAAAGATTTTTCAAATAAGTTCCTATTTTTTGAGGAGCATCCTCGTTAAGGAGTTCCTTAAAAAATTGAACTCCTTCATCTTTAATCAGCTGTGGGTTAGTAATCCAGTTCCCATTTCCATCTTTGATTTTACTGATTCTAGATCTAGCTCTCCTTTCCCTGATGGTGTGGTGAAAATAACTGGTGTTTGCATCCCCTTGTTTAAGCCAATTTAACCTTACCTTCTGTTTTAAGAAAATGTTTTTTTCTTTCTGGGATCTAAGAAGTAAAGCTTTGGACTTATTGAGTTCAGCTAAGTCATTCTCTGCTTGGGACTGTTGAAATTTTATTTCTAGTTCACTGACTTTTGCCTCAGCTTCAACCAGGTTTTGATTGACATTTCCAAAAGTGCTTATGTTCCAAACTTTAATGTCAATTTTATGTCTCTTAAGCTTATGCACTAATCTTTACATTCCTCTAGAGGGGGAAGGTAAATTCCAGTTTTATTCCACTAAATTTTGGAAGTCTTGTCTATTTGACCACATTTCTTGATATCTAAAAGGCCTAGGGACCATTTCTTCAGAAGATTGAATGGACAGCAATAATGGAGAGTGGTCAGAGGTCAATCTATTTAGCACCTGAATTGAGCTGTTTGGAAAGAGTTCCAACCAGTTCAAATTGCTTATACCCCTGTCTAATCTCTGAAGCAAAAGGTCCTTGCATTTGTTCCTGAATCTATTATTACACCATGTAAATGAATTCCCTACAGTGGGGATGTCATGCAAATCCAGGTAATTAATGAAGGCATTAAAATCTTTCATGCTTCTTGTGGGGGGAGCTTTCCTTCCTTTATACTCAGATACTGAGACAACTGTGTTAAAGTCTCCGATGTATATTGAAGGTTCTGGAGTGGGGTTTTTTAAATCATTCCAAAGAGCTTCCCTCGATTGTCTATTTACTCTAGCATATATAAAAAAGCAGTTCCAACTGACAGATGAGTAAATATCTGTAATTCTAGCCTACAGAAATTGATCTGACTCTTTTAAGCTGATTACATTAAAAGCGTGGTTCCATAAGATCCAAATTTTAGCCTTTTCAGCAGGGAGATCATTTTTAAAGCCTAGATCATGCATCAGAGTGTTTATTTTCTTTTTTTTTCATGCCAAGGCTCTATCAAACAGAGAATAGCAATCTTATGAGACAGAATAAGAGATTTTATTCTATCCATAGATGTTCCGTAGCCTCTAACATTCCAAACTAACATGTTTCCTATTATGTTGTATTTAATCATTTAAAATAGGTGGTGGTTTCTTTCTGTCATGATCTAAGGTTTCTTGGTTTAACAGCTGTGGCTTTACTATTATTTGATTGCTTTTCCTGATTATTATCAAGTTTATCTAAACATGCGATAGGTACTGGTTTGTGTGTGCTAACCTTTGACTGTGAGCTTTGATCTACCTTTGTGTTCTGATCAGTTGAGAATTGAGCTCCCTTCTTTAAAACTGTATGAACTGGCTGAGGTTGCTGATTTGACCCCTGAGTCAGCCCAGCATCTGTGATAAACTTTGGAAGATGGTTGATGCTAGCATCTGGGGTGACAGGAGTATTTGTTACTGAGGTAATGGGGAGCTCTGTGGGTTGAGCATGGGGGTTTATTTCATCAGTGAGGTGAAAATCTGTTGTGTATGTAGTCTTGTCATGTGTTTTATGGGGTTCCACTCCTTCTTGAGATTCCAGTGTTTCATGGAATATTTCTGCTGCTTCCTCCTTATCATCTTCCTTATTTAAAGCTTCCAAGGTCTGAAAGGCATTTGAAATCTTGACAGTATTTTCTGTTGTTTGAATTTCCTGGATGGGTACTAACTCAAGCTGGTGTGTTTTCTTTCTCCAAACAGTGGCGGTGATTGGCTTTGAGATGTCATCCAGTGAATAAAAAGAGTCGGTTCTTTTCTTATGAATACCAGGGAAAGCTTGTACAATACATGCAGTATTTTTCAGATGAGGGCCTGTCTTACATTGTTGTAATTGACACCCTACTTCCTTCTGAGAGGCTGATAGACCCGAGGATTCTGCAACATCTAAGTCCAGTGTAGGATGGGAATCTAAGGCATGAAACTACCTCATATAGGGCTTTGTTTTCCTTTTTTCCATTTATTGTGGGAGTCCAAAGGTGTTTTTTCCTCAGCTCTGGGTGCAGAAAGTTACAGGTAGCATGACTATGACCAATTATCCTACACTGAGTACAGTATGAAGGCAATTCATCATATTCAATGAGGTACTCAGCTACTTTGCTACCTATTCCAACCACTATGGTAGATGGCAACTGAGACATAAGATCAACCTCTACACACACTTTGATTGCGAATTACCTAGTCAGTGCACTAGTTGCTGCATCCATTTTATGGAATCTACCAATCTGACTACTCATACCTATGATTGTGGATGTATTATAGAAATGAATAGGGAGTTTATGAATTGTTACCCAGGCTGGAACAACAGATGATTCTGATACATGGGAGAAGTCCGGTGACCATTTTTGAACTTTCATTATTGAGCCTTGAATCATCCACTGTCCCTTCATCCAGCATCTCTGATAATCTTCACTCTCCTGAAATCTGATAAGCACATGGCGGTAATCCAGTGATCCCAATTGGAACTTTGATTTAAAACCTATAGACTTAAAAGCTGCTTGCAGAGTATCCATTGATGGCTTTCCTCTGTTGAACTTCCCAACCAAAGCATTCTGGTAGTGAGACGCCAGTAACTCGCCTTCTTCCGGTGGGAGAATAAAGGAAATTTTTCCCTTGTATTCTGTGATAGGGTGTAGATTAGGCGTATCGGGTAAAGAGGTGAAGAGCGGAGAGGGTTTAGCGTTCAGAGATTGGAGGAAGGTCTTACTATTAGCGGGGGGTTCTGTTGTAAGATTTGGCGGTGGCAATGCCATGGCCGGCGGCCAATTCCACCTATTGTGACCATTATCAGCCAGATAGGGAGAAAAGGGTAGAGGTAGGAAAGGGAGGTGCGTCAAAAGCTTTTAGTCGCACACACTTTCGCAATTCTCTCATTATCTTACTTTCATGCACCTGCAGTATAGTACGCAATCCTTTTGTATAACCACAATCTATAAATATATGCTAACCTATTTCTTGTTCCTCTTGACACAACCTATAATCATTAATCCCTGCCAAGATATTGAAAGACTGCAATCTATCAATTGTAGCTAGTTTTCCATTAATCGCCATTCACACGAAGAACTTGTGCTTTGGCAAGAGTTTTTTATGCCAAACTCTTCCACCTTTGTACATTTTCTCCCTTCCTCCCATAATTATTTCATAAACTGCAACAACTTTTAGCTTTTCATTCCTGTTTAAGCATTGCTTCACTTTTGGAAAAAAATGCCATCTCCGATCTTCATAAGCACTCTCCAAAGCCAACTCTATGTCACTGAATTCCTGTGGTTCTCAATATTTGCACCCTTCAAGTAGTATAATTGAATCCATTTTACCCATAAGATGTCTTTATTTTTAGACAAATACCATAAGTGCTTTAAAAAAGATTCTCTATTCCAGTTAGATGGATCTCTTCGACCCATACCCCCTCTTTTTTTTGCTCCTACACATTGATCCCAATGTTGCTGTTGTAAAGCCCCTTTGACCTTTCTCTTTTCCCCTCCCCCTATCTTGGAGAGACCTAAGTGCAAAAATAAAAAAGATAATCGGTTGTCCCAACTCGATTTGGATCACTTGAAAAGCATTTTTGTCATCCCTAGTAAAACTTATAATAACCGAGAGTAATAAAGAAACTGGTCTCATTCCACATCCACAAGTTCTTACGGCTGGCACTCATATACTTTTAAGTAATCATCTACAATTTACTCTAGACCACGTACTTTCGCTTTCTAAAATTGAATGGACGGAATTTTATTACTTTTATATTTCATAAAAAACCTAGAATATTAAATTTCATGTGATTTTATGTGGTGGAAATTATCGTTCCCATAACGCTTATCATAAGCGTATTAATGGAATACTATAAATAAATTGGACGATTACCCAGGTTCGCGTCACTGTAAGACAGTACACATAATTTTCATATGAAACATTTGTCGTTATGTTCAGTTGCATGTCTCTTAAGCATATTGATCATGCAAAGAAGTTTGGACCATATTGTAATTTCCTTAAAGTTTCATCATGTACTGTCCGTGAATAATTTGTGCCCATTCTGATGATACGTTCATGGCCAAATTGGAACATCGTGGCCGTGACAATGTGAATTATATAAGGGAATCTCCCATTTTGCATTTCAATATCTCCCACAGTCTTGGAGGGACCTAAGTGAAAAAATTAAAAAGAGATTTGGTTGTCCCAAACTCGATTCCGATCATCTTGAAAAGAAGCTTTATCATCCCTAGTTGAACTTATAATACCGAGAGTAATAAAGAAACAGTTCTTATTCCACAAAGACTTCTACAGGTTCTTACGAAGAACTAACCCTCGTATACTCTTAAGTAATCAACCCCAATTTACTGTAGACCATGTACTGGCATTTTTTAACATTTGATGGATGAAATTTTATTACTTTTATATTTCATAAAAACCTAGAATATGAAATTTCATGGGATTCTATGTGGAGGAAATTATAGTTCCCTTAACGCTTATCGTAAGGGTATTAATGGAATACAAAAAAATGGATGACTACCCATGTTCGCATCCCTGTAAGACAATAAGCATAATTTCCATATGAAACATTTTTCGTTATGTTCATGTGCATATCTTCTATGCACAGTGACATGCAAGGAAATTTGGGCCATGGTGTAATTTCACCAAAGTTTTGTAATGTACTATCTGTGAATAATTTGTGCTCGTTTCGGTGACGTGTTCATTGCAAAATTGGAACATGGTGGTCGTGATAATGTACCAAAAATTATCCCGTGTTAGTTAATTTGCTAATTGAATCGTTTAGGCCTAGATTTTTTTGATTTTGGGCTAATCGGCCCACAATCCCTTTTTGTAACGTTGTTGTATTGTCAGTTATTATTCAGTGACAATGACATGAATGCAACATCGGGCATTTGTGGTTTTAGTCCACCACTGACCAGACCTATAGATATTTTTGGTTGGGGCCGCTACTCTAATATGGCTAAATGTTTATTAAAAGTGATGTCGGCATGCGTCAGTTTTCCATCAGATTGGTCCATTTGTTTTACGACTTCGACTCATGTCGATTCGATTACCTCTGGTCCAAGATAAAATTTATAATATTTGGGCCCAATCATATATTTTTCCCAAAACCTACGAACAACCACGCCCGCACTATATTTTCTGTGTTTGTCTTTCTTTACAATATAGCCTACGGCGTCGAACCTGTGATTAAACGACATGTTTCATTCCCGGTATATAAATAGCTGACCACTATCCCCCTTCACATTTCAAACCGATGTTGCACCAAAACCCCACACTTAAAAATAAACGATCGGCAAACATTTAAATGTCAATGCAAAACCATGGTCTCATATCACTATAGCCCCAAAACTCACATTCAATTGATTTGGACGTAGTACATTGGCAGATTTCTTCAAAGGGGAAGAGAAAGAAACCCTAACTAAGGTAAGGATTTTTTGATGAATTTGGTGTTGGTTTTTTGGGTTTGATATACTTTTTTCATTACCCATTGCTTGGTTTTACAATTGTGGCATGTTAGCTATTTACTTTGTGATGTTGATGTTAGTTTAGATTATAGGTGTTTTAAGACTATTCGTGTTCTAGTAGCACATTGTTTTAGCTTAGTCGATGGGTCGTAAGATGTCACAAATTCAAAAACATCTATCTACAATTTTGCATAGATCACATCGGTGTAGCCAAAGTGTCATCGGCATCAATGTGATGTTGGTAAAAATATTTACATCATTATGTTCTTAACCGTTGCACTCACTGTTCTACGTTCTCTTGTTTCTAAGATGGTTCGAATGAAGCAGACATCCAGAAGGAAAAGGGAAGACACCACGAAGGTTGATCGCACACCAAGAAGGCAAAGACAACAGCATCCCCTCTATCGCCAAGATAAGACAAAATACGCTTCATCAAAGAAGAGGTAGAGAAACGTTTCGAAAGGATCCAGATTTGAAGGATGAATAACGTTTGGGTGATAAAGCCCAAAGACATAGAGTGACTCCACCTCGATGTTTTCCTCAAACCCTTCAAATTGTCAAGAATGGAGTGTTTCATATGCTTGGATAAACTTACATATGATACAGAGGTCAAGGAGTTCTACGAAAATTTCACTAGGGAATCGAAGACTATCTACAAGACAAGAAGGAACAGGATAAATGTGGAGATAACGATATAGTTAATCAATCGGGTGATTGGGTGCACAAATGCCGGGAAGGATCAACCAGAGGTTGAGCCTCTACAACTATACTGTCGGGACAATTGGCCTTCACGGGTCGAAGAGAAGGACCCATCTAGGGTACTTGACCCCAACCGAATGGTTGAGAAGAACTTTAAATTGAAGTGGGGAATGTGCTCATCAAACCGAGGCAGATCAAGCTTAGTATTCTCAACCTTTAGGAGAGAATGAAGTTAAATATAATTATACAAGTACTAATCCCGCCCGTACATCCTACCTAGTGCATGATCAACGAGACCATCACGTACTACCATATTGCAGAGAAGAAGATAGACGACCCCGAGTAAACCATCATCCAGGAGAAGTACAAAGTGCCCCTCTGATCTGCACCATTATGCATGCTTAACCAATGCATTTGACATAGTTTTTATTTTCTTTTGGTTGGAAGTTTGGCAATATTAGTTGAGTTTACATGAAAATATGTTTGGTTTTCTATTCTAAATCCCACATTTTGTACACTTAATTAGTGATTATTGACATATCATTTTCACAGGCTCCTTGGTCCTCATTATATGTACCTTTAGTAGGTCGCCCGTGAATGCTATTTGTTACATTACATTCTTGCGAGAACCGTTTAATTTTAACGGTAGAAGATTTGAAGGTCATTCACATTGAATGGTAGTAGATCAAGGCCATTGACATTGAATGGTAGTAGATAAAGGCAACGAGTATCAATGCATGGTAGAAGGTGATTAAAGCCAAGGATATGTGGCTTTGAAGTTCAAGATGGCAAAAGGTTGAAAAGGTGAATTATGGCCCGAGGAGTGTTACCTTAGTCCGAAAACAATCCAAGAGGATTTATCCTTCAATTCTAGTTCCATTGGATTCGTCTTCTTGAGTACTACAAAATCGACTGCTAGAACTCCTAATTCGGACTAACAGTTCACCCATGGCAAGCCAACTAAGTTCAGCTAACGAAAGACCAGCGGCCCATGACAGCCCGCACTACACGAAGCATCAGCTGCTCATGAAGATGCACACAGTTTCCCTATATGAAGTAATAGCACCAGTTCGTGACAATGGAGCTAGGCCGTGAAGCATGGAGCCGGTCCATGAAAACATTCACGGACTATGACGAGAGTTCTAAGCAAACACCCAGCTGCTCACGGTCCGTGAAAAGGAGGCCGGGCTGTGAAAACTACTAAGTGGAAACCTTCGTGCTGCTCGCAGTCCGTGAAGACCTTCATGGACCGTGGCACGAGCCCAGCTTCATGGACCGTGGATTCCCACAACTCTGAATGTTCACGGACCATGCCAGATCTGGCGGTCCATTCTTGAAGGCTTCACAGACCTTGGCATCTGAGCCGATCTGTGAAAACAAGGCGGCTGACCTAGGGCTCTGCACATTTGTCCTATTTTGGGCCTATTTTTAGGCCCAATCTCCTACTACTATATATAGGATCCTAGTAAACTCATTTTCATATACATTAGGAGAGAGAATTCATATGTTGTAACATGAAGAGCATTTGGTAGAAGGAAGGAGTTCCTTAGTAGGTTTTGTACTTTTTCCTTCTCTTTTCTTCTTGTTTCATCCCAAAGATGTGGAATTCAAATCTATATTTGAATTCCATGTCTAGGGAGTAGTTAGATTAAGCTTGGGACATATTTGGTACATGTGTAGCTTTTGATGTTTTATGAGATTCCTTAAATTCCACATATCTTTGTGTTTATGATATTATTGTGGTTGCTCTGGAATGTGACAAGTGCATGAACGCTACACCACACATGAGCACACACTTTGGGCTATTTTCATGTTTGGTACACTTGTTAATGCCCCTTGGGAAGAAAAACCTGGATGTTTAAATGGGTAAAGGGGAACAAGTGTGTGACTGTGTGCACGGGAGATTTGAGGTAACCCTAATCCGCATACCATCACAGTCTTAGCTGATTACTTATCCATTTTCCGATAGGTTACGAGTAGATATTGTTGATAGTAGCAAGCTAGGTGTTCTTTTGAATCCCTTGCCCCGCGTATAAAGGACCACTGGGAATTATTGAATTTATGGTGGAAGCTCGAGACTTCATAGCATGGGGGAGAAACAGAACCACAACAACGGTCAGACCTTATTGTGCTCTCCTAATTATGATGCCGGTGTCGATGGAGGATTGCAAGCGCACCCACCGTGACATGGATAAGGAAGTGTATGCCATCGGCCACACCACGTGTTGTGAACACACTGATAGGTCTTTTGTACATGGTAGAAGCGGTGTGCCAGCTCTTCCCGGAAATGATATACTACTTCATTCATTAGATTCACAGAAGGCCAAGACCAACTTCTCAGTTTTGAAGGCTAAGATCACTCTCTTGGTTTGGAAGGCCATCGATTCACTATAGCTGGCGGTTTACTCATGGCTCCGGATCTTCTTGAAGTCGACGGTTACGGAAGGCCGATGTTGCATTTTAGTGATGGTTATAAAGAAAGCCGTGGGGAACAAACTATGGCCCAAGAGCCATTTAACTCTACCAGTTGTATAGAGATAGCCTGGTTCATTACTTACCAGTTTTACATCACTAGCCGAGTACACACATGCTCGGTTTCATTGAAGGAATGTTTGTTAAGGCAGAAGTTGTATGTAGTGAGGGACTAGTGAGTTTGTTCTCTCAACCTCTGTATTTTCTTGGTTGGTTTTCTACAGGCCCCTATCACCATGAAGGGGTTAGCATCTAGGCCCCCTAGTCATAGCATCTAGACCAGGGGTTGTTTATTATGTTTTGTCCGTTGATAGTCACGGTTCTTTTTATTTACCTACACCTTCACTGATAGGTCTTTTGTATGTCTATATTTGAATGAATCAATGATTGAAGCATTAGAACTACAATATAGCTAAATTAGTCCCAAGTGCCTAGTACAAATTGTTTACATGTTTGTTTATTTTATGCTTGTAGTTGTTAGTTGAAAATACCAACCCCCCCCAGTTTGCATCTTTACATTAGTAGATATTCATTTAACTTGTGCAAATTGATGACCCATACGAGGCTGTGTTTTGACTTTTACTTGAACCCAAGCATCTGTGTGGACAAACCCAAGGCTTTATCGCTTACTACCCTTTGGTAGCCTAGCAGCGAGAAACTGGTGCAGAATATAAATCTTATCTTTAACCATCCCACGGGACCAGTGCCTCAGCTCGGGTTAATTGACTTTATAGCTGCGATTGTGTTAACAACCCTGGATTGGGGTGGGTCAAATTTTGGCACCGTTTCTAGGGATGCTTTCCAGTTCAAGTATTGGTTGAGCATATCGTGTTAGTAGAGTAGTTAGTAGTTGCTTTTATTGTTTGTTTTTTGTTTGTTGTGAGATGAGCTTTGGTTATAATTTTCTTGTTACTTTGATCCTGTTTGCCATTGTGTTGTTGGAAGGATAATGCAACCCTAGTTTATGGTACATACCCGTACCATGAATCTAGGTGTTTTGTATCCCTTAACTATTTCCACAAGTAAGTAGAGGAGAAGAAGGAAGAGAGTTAGATAAGAGGTTTGAGTTTTGAGGAGGAATTACCACACAAAATGGCGGAGAACAACCGCACTTTGACAGAGATTATGGCTCCTAAATTGGAGAATCAACCACTATGTATCACATTCCTGCCTTTACCTCTGAATGTGAATTATGAGCTGAAAAGTGGGATGATACGCTGCCTTCCTACATACCACGGTTTGGCTGCAGAGGATCCAAACAAATATTTGTCGGAATTCCATTTCGTATGCATGAATATGTAGCCTCTGGGAGTTTCAGAAGACGACTACAACTTGAGAGCCTTCCCCTTTTCACTACAAGATGGAGCCAAAGATTGGTTATATTAGTTGCCACCATGGTGCATAAGGTCATGGATGGATATGAAGCAGCAGTTTTTGGATAAATATTTTCCGACCTCAAAGTCTGTCGGTTTGAAAATATAGGTGTCCAACATCACTCAAGGAGCGACCGAGAGCTTATATGAGTAATGGGAGAGATTCAAGAGGCTTCTTACAAGTTGTCCCTTTCATCCCTTTAAGGAAGGCGACTTGGTCTATTAATTCTTAGAGGGCTTGTGTGATGAGGACATGAGGATTAACATGGTTAATGTCGCGTGCAACGGTTCTATCACCAACAAGAGCCCGAAGGATGCTATGTCACTTTTTAAAGAGATGGCCAACAGGATGAGGCAATTGGGTACAAGGTCAAGGATTAAGGTCTTGGATGAACCCACACACACACCAAAGTTAGAGAAGAAAGTCCAAGCTCTAGCCCCTATGATGAAAGAGCTTTTGCCAGGAAAGGTACACCGAGCTAAGATGTGTGGGGTTTGCAACCTAGATCACCACTCCAAGAAATGCCCCAAGGTCGTTGGTGATATGCAAGAGGTAGATGTCGTGGACTACAATAATCGGGAGAGGCCTTAATTTGCTAGGGGTCAGCAACAAGGGTTCTGGGGGGACCAAGTCAAGGCAAGGCTGGACCCTTATATAAACTCATTCAATTCGAGGTATAGTAATCATCCCAAATTGCGATGGAGGGATGAAAATCAACCTCAAGGGTATAGGGGTGGACAAGCATTGCCCCAACCCTATCCTATAGGTGATGGGCCATCTAACAATCATACCACACTTTACAAGTTGGATAGGGAGGAGATCTTGGATGCCGTGGGACAATTGGGGAAGAAACATGAGATCTTTGCGGAAAGGAAAAGGAGAGAAATTAAAGACCTTGGTACTAGAGCCTTCTCAAGTATCAAGAACTTTGAGATTCAAGTTGGACAACTCGCCACCTCGATGAGTTGACTTGAAGCGAAAGAGTCTGGCAAGCTACCTTCCTAACCAGAGGTGAATTCGAGAAATGTTAGCGCACTCAAGTTGAGAAGTGGGAAGGAGGTTCGTGAAACCGAGGAGAAGGTGACACAAGAGGATGGTAGGTTAGTGGCTAACAAAGAGAAGTTCAAAGAAGAAGAGACGGTTGTCAAGAAAGCATCCTCCAAGGAGCTTCCACCATCCGAGGTTCAAATTGCCATTCCACCTCTGTTTCCAAGTGTTTTGAGGGGACGATTGAAGGTGGAGACAAATGAGGCCAACATTTGGAAAGTCTTTGAAAAAGTGGAGGTATCTATCCTTATCTTGGAATTGATTGACAATGTGCCTTCATATGCTAAATTTCATAAGGTTGCATGTACTAAGAAAAAGAGTAGACCACCTAAGAAGTTAGGGAAGCTAAGAATTAGGTAAGTTGCAATTTTGAATCATAAGAATTTGCCTAAGAAATGTGATGACCCTGGAATGTTTTCTATCTCGATTTCTTTAGGTGGGCCACTTGTTGAACCTGCCATGACAGATTTAGGAGCTTCTATCAATGTGATTCCCTTCAGTCTATTTTAATGTATTGAAATAGGTGAACCAAAGGAGACTAGGGCCATTGTTGAACTCACTGATCATTCCCAAGCAAAACCTTGAGGCTAGTAAAGGATGTGATGGTGCGAGTGGGCAAGTTGTTTTTTCCGGCGACTTTTGTGTCCTAGACGTAGCGCACAATGGTAGTGAATCCCCAATCCTTTTGGGGAGACCTTTTCTAAAAAGTTCTAGGACTAAAATTGATCGGGGATCCTGACTCTAGAAGATGACTTAGACAAGGTGGAATTTGACATTTATAAATCTAGGCATGATTCGACAAGACCTTCGCTTATGTGCAAAGGTGTGACACTTTTTTTATGAAAATGATAATCATGAACCTTCTTGTGTTGCAAATGAGCACGAATCTTTTAATGATGAATTTTTTGAGGACCCCGATAGATTGCATGATTTGATCAATGATATATCCGTGCTAGATTATTTTTCTATGCTAACAAATTTGCAGCAGGAAAATGAAAGTGTCGCGGAATTAATACCTCCTCGATCCCCTCCTAACCCCAAGGTGACGTTTAAGAAGTCGATGTTGGAAAGAAAAGGAGAAACCTTTCTAGGTACCGACAAGGACTACAAAAGGATGGCTCATTGTGGAGACCTCTCCACAACAACGTCATTGTGGGCGGAGTCGCCGATGGAAATTCTGGAGACCCACCAGCAAGCGCTTGAAATTTGAATGCATAGAAGAGTAATAAGTCGTGATGACGAAAATAAACATACGTGGATCTTTTTGTTGCTTTTTTGAGTAGTTACTTGGTAGATTTTGCATGTTATGCTTGAAATAAGTGATCCATTGAATGAAATTCTTGCTTGATTTGAAAATCCAAATGTGAAGATGTGTGATTAAGTGTAGATGGAATAGATTTTGATGGGCGACATAGTTTTCTTTCAAAAGTTGAGAAAAACCAAGGAATAGGGAAAATCTAGGGTTAGCCTCGTTACAATGGTTGTCACAAAAGGCAGGTCTTGTGCTGTGATGATGGGCACGAGACTCTGCCTCGTGAAGATGGAAAAACTAGGTAGAAATTATTTTTTGTCAAATTTTGATTTTCCATCCCCCAACATGTTTCAAAAATGCAATTTTCAAAAAGGAAGTCTGAATTTCAAAGTTAAAAATGCATTTTTGGTTCAAGAAGTGAGATTTCCTATTTCCTTAGGAGTTTTGATGCAAATAGTACTTCCAATGTCAATTGATTGTACTACTTGTCCCCTAATTTCAAATTCCATCTTTATCCAAAGTGTACCTCTCCCTCTTTTTCACCTATGCTAGAATTTTATTCTCATGGTATCACTCTTCACCTAGTTTCATCATCTACACATTCTTTCCTCTCAATAAACACTCACTCACACACCACACACACACCACACACACACACACTCTTGGGTGAACATGAACATTGAAGCTTTTTCTTCCAAAAATTAGCACTTTTTGCTTCTTCTTGTGTGAATCTTGCACTTCTAGGCTTTAAATTTTGGGTAGTCCTTTGATCTCTTTGTCCATATGCTTGATTGACATTGTGGTTTTGTTATGAAAATCATGATTTATGAATGAGCATGTGTTTTTGTGATGTTGTTTGGGTTTGTGTGATCAATCTTGTGATGATGAAATTAGGGATGTTTTGAATGTGGCATTAATATTCAGTGATGTGTTCTTCATGTGTTGGGTGATTAGTGGGAGCATGAACCTTGTTTGCATAAATCTATTGATGGGTTGGTGAAAGGCATACATGATGTTATTAGTTGATGAGGAATATTCTTGTTTTGAATGGTCTTTATGCTTATACCATCATGCTTTGAATGTGTGGTCATTTTGGGAGAATGTTCTTTGTTGAATGATATCATAGGCCATGCATTGTTTATTGTGAAATTACCATTCTTGTCTCTCTCAATTTGTTAGGATGTCTCCAAAGAAAGGTACTTCGGAGAAAGAAGAGTCATTAAGGGGTGAGAAATGGAAGAAACTGATTAAGAGTGCAAACCCTAAGCCGACGACTCCTATTCCTCGCAATCCCAAGCCTGCGGCAGATGAGTTTTAGGATTAACCAGCATCACTGGGACTGCAGCTCGGAGATGGAGGAACTTGAGGGAACTAAAGATGAGCATTTTGGAGACAAGTTTTACTTACAAGAGCACCTTGATGGCTCTAGGTTTACTTGAACCTGTGGTCCCTATTCCAAATTTTAAGCTCCTTCTTCAGTCTTATTAATTTAACAAAAAAACCAAGCATTCCTGTTTCACGGATAGGAAGATTCCAGTTCTGTTTGATAACATCCCTGAATTCTTTCCTTTTATACCAAGTGTTCGAAAATCTAAAAGGCCTAGGGACAGATTGAATATCACTGCCAATGGAAAGAATCATAGGATTGTGGCCAGAAGAAGCTCTATTTAAAACTTGAACAGAAGAATCAGGAAAAGTGGATGACCATGATGATGTACATAGACCTCTGTCTAACCTTTGTCTAGTAGGGTTCCTAAGTCTGTTGTTGCTCCAAGTAAAAAAATTCCCAACAGTGTTTATTTCATCCAGTGCCATTACATTAATAAACTCATTAAAGTCCTTCATACTACCAAGTTTGGGAGTAGAAGGACCTTTATATTCGTTTATAGATGTAATAGCATTTAAATCTCGAATAAAAATTGACTCAGAGTGAACAAAAGACCTAAGGTTAGACCATAGATTTTTCCTACCATTTCTAGTTCTCAGACCATAAACAAAAAATGCATCCATACTTTTATTGAGAGTCAGAGAGTTCAAAGTTACAGCTAGAAACTGAAGATTATCAGCTTTAACAGATAATGACAAGTTGGTATTCCAAAAAAGCCAAATCTGTCCATTACTGGCATACATGCAATTGTCATAATGAAGTAGCTATCTATAATGTTCACATTGCATGTTATCATGTTTAGGTTCAATAATGCAGAGAAGTTCAAAGTTGTGCCTAGTGATTAGATTAGAAAGTCTAAGCATAGAAGTGTTCATTCCTCTGAGATTCCAAACCAGGAATTTTATTTTTATAGTTGTGCTATTCATAGAGAAATATCGTTAGTGCTTTTTGATCTAGTCATGATAGTATTTAACTGAGTTAAATAGGTCTCATTAGCTGAAGTGCTAGATTTTCCCTGCTTGTCTAATTTAGCAGGTTTCCTAGACTTGGAGGACTTTTTCTGGTTCTTTGTGGGACTTACCTGTGCCACATGGTGGGGTATATCCTGAGGAGGGTTTAAAACAGGGATTTCTGGAACCTCAGTACTGGGAGTCGGACCCTCAGCACTGGTAGCAGTAGCCTCAGGGCCCGATTCAGAAACTTCCACAGGGTTTTCAGGTTCAGCCAGGAGAAGGAACCTGTTTTGTTTGGATCTCTGCTGAGAGAAGATAAAATTTTTAGCAGCCAAAATTGTATTCAAAGGAGAGAAAGTCTTACCTCTTTTGGCCGGGGTGTTATCCCTAGCATATGCTTTCTTACTGTTAAGGTGTGGTGGTGCAGAGGAGGGGTAGTTGCCAGCATAGGTTTTGGGGTGAAGGTCCTGAGTGGGGGAAAGTTGTTGTTGTGTAGGTGTGTCGGAGTGCTGGAGATGGAATTCAGATGAAGTTTCTGCTAGAGAGACCACCACAGGGGCCTTTGACTAAGAATCTTCATTGATTTCTTCTTGTTGAGAGGTTTCTTCTTGTTCCGTGATGTCCACAATTTCGAACATCCATGGAAAGATGTACATCATTCACAAACTTAATAGGAGGATCTGGTTCCCCACTATCCTCAGTGATGACTTCGGTGACCTTTGTGACCTCATTGACTTTAGTAACCTCCTCAATAACTCCATCTTCAGTGTTTACAGCCTTATTATCAACCATCTGGTCATCAGTTGTGCTACTTTTTTTTGGCACATATTTAGATTTATGAGTCTTTTCCTGGTACTTAATTGTCTGAAACTTATCTTGAGCAGAAACTCCAGATGAGCCAACATTGAAAGCAGGAGGAACCACATCCTTTCCATCTTTATGTAGTATAGTGGCATCAGTTGTAGGATGAACTTTCTTAAAAGGTCTATTTCTCTTAAGTTTAGGGTGGAGATGTACACACTGATTGTCATCATGACCTATGGATTTACAGTGGTAGCAGTACAGTGGAAGCTCTTCAAATTCCAGAGGGAGTTTCATCACATTATATTCTACCCCATCCTCCTCTATTCCTACTCTAATGAAGGTAGGCTGTTTTTTCTTAAGATCTATCTCCACACATAGCTTGACAGCAGATGGCCTAGATAGAGCCTCAGTAGCAGCATCCATTTTTATGAAATTACCAATTTGATTGCCCATCGACTTTATCATTACAGTATTGTAGAAAAACACAGGTACGTAAGGGATAGTAACCCATACCGGAACGATTGAGGATTCTGCTTCTGGAGAAAAATCCATTATCCATTTCAGCACTTTCATATGGGCACCAAGGAAAGTCCAATGGCCTTTTAGCCAAAAACGCTGGTAGTCTTCTTTTTCTTGGAACCGTATCAGGATATGTCTGTAATCAATCGAGCCGATTTCAAAGCTACCTTTGAAACCGACAGATTGAAACGCCTCATTTAGCTTGACCATCGGTGGCTTGCCTCTTGCAAATTTGCCAACGAGGGCATTTTCATAGTGTGATGCAAGGATTTCGGCTTCTTTGCGCGTGACAAGGCAAGCTATATCTCCTTTATATAGCGTCTTGGGGACAATTTCAGGATTGGACGGAAGGTTAGCTTGTAGTGGAGGGGGGCGGTTTGCTAGGGCCTGAAGAAAGGTTTTGCCCGCCGCGTTGCCGCCGCGGGCAAGCGGATGTGCCGCCATAAGGGGATCTGTCTGTTTATGACCGTTATTGTGAGATAACGGTATGAAAGAAAAGGAAAAAAGTTTATCACTCAGATGTTCACAGTTGGGTTTGCCGTTAACGGTGGCAATAGCCGTTACCGGCGAGGACAGAAGGTGGAAGAGAAAGGAGTTTCAGAAAAGCTGAAAGGATTGTCCAACGTTAACTGATTTCAAATGGTATAAAGATATATTTTTAACACAGGTATTTAGAAGAACAGATTCAAACTCTCCATTTTGGAAAGAAAAATTTATTACAGGATTACCGAATTTATTTTCTCAAAGAATATTAACAAATTTACATAAAGCATTAGGAACAGATAAATTAGACTATAATACAATAACTTTTGGTCATATTTTTGCTTTTGTAAAGAAAGAATCCTTAACTTTATGTCAAGATTTAAAAATTCAACATAAATATGGATCAGAAAGAAAGGAAATGGGCTCCTTTTGCCATCAATTTGGCATAACAGGAATAAAACCCCCATCATCCCATTACAAACAAGTAAGAAAACATAAATTTAGGAAACATAAATATTACCATAAGAAGGATAATCTTAATTATGAAAAACCATACCACAAAAAATTATGAAAAACCTAGAAAACAAAAATTTATTAAAAAACAAAATAGATTTCAAAACTTTCAATGTTACAAATGTAAAAAATTTGATCATACTGCAAATTATTGTAAAACAGAATCAGAATCAGAATCAGAATTAAATATGCACCAGTTATGCCTCAAATGAACGACGGGAGAAAACTAGTGCTAGAAACCAACAGAATTAGTAATATTTAATTATATGTTAATATATTTTACATATTTTGCATAGGCTATCACTTTAAAGTATTAATCTCTCTATTGTTTTTTTTTTACTAAAACTACAAAATGATTCTCTACTTTCCTTGTCTAGGTTCCGGAATTTTCGAAACAAAATCTACAAAAGTGAGTCACAAAAACAAAATGATTCGCCTTGTTGTACGCATACCATACGATCGACAATCATTCAAACTATATTCGCACAATCACAATATGTGCTCTAAATTTCTCAATATGATATTTCATGGTAAATTACTGATGTGTCTATTTTATATGGTTATATCATGACATTTAAAATTCCCTTTTGTACACTTTTGTGCTATAGATGTGACATTTTCCTTGAAATTCTCTAAGGAGAGTTAAAAGCGACTTTTAGGCTTTTATTACTTTTCTAGAGAATTTTGTGTGACAAGACAATTTGTTTGAAAACTTTGAAGATTTTGAAGAATATCTTTGAAGATTTGAATACTTGTATTTGAGCTTTTGAAGAATTGAAGATAAGTGAAGTGAAGAGGAGGACTTGGAACAAAAAGAAGAAAGAAATCAAGATGCTAAAACTGGGCTCAGTCGTGACTCGCGATAGACGGGTGGCCAGAAACTTTCTTACTTTTTTTTTACTATAAATACTAAATCTTATCATCTCCTCTTCCTTTCTCCTCTTCTTCCTGCAATTTTCTGGGTTCAAAACCCTAGTTTTCATTCCTTTCTTTTCTTACTTTTGTAGGTTAATCATGTATTTTCATTATTTAGGTTAGTTTAATCTTTGGAGTAATTGATTGAGACCTCCTTGCTAATATCTTGAGAATCATATCTATCTATTTATTACTTTTGCTACTATGCATGTATTGAGCTTTGAATGTGAATTGTTAATGGAATTAATGTTGTTGGATGTTTGAGTATATGAATTGCTTTTATGATAATTTGTTAGGGTTGGGAGAAAGTAGCTAATTCTCCTCTCTTTTAATATGGAATCCAAGAGCATGAGTTAGAGCTTCTTAATGATGTTGATGTGTTGATAATTGTTAGATGAATGTGATGATGTTGAACTCGTTGTCATGTTTGTTGCTTGTAGCATATGAGATACGTCTATGAATGTCAATCATTCTTGACTAATCTTGTGTAAATGCATGAATTGGTTAAATGCTTAGACACAGTGTAGTGTTTATAAGTGTTTCCAAGCTTGTTGGTTCTTCGTGCTCAATGCCATCAATGGGATACATTTAGTCGTGCTTCGACTAAGGGAGTCATTGGTGAGGTTTGACAAGAGATGTCGAATTCACTCTTGCAAACTACTATCTAAAAAGGATGGAAGATTTATCTTCACAACATGTAGTGAAAATAGTGAATAGATTATTTCACTCGTTCTTGAAGCCTTTGTTATTGAGTATTCATGTGTTATTCATGCTATGTTTTGCTTCATTTATGCCATGGGTTGTTTGATAATAGGAAGTGTTTGTATGATTAAAGTGTTAGGGTGTTAGGAAAGTGACAAATTCCTTAGCTCTTTGGCATGAAAATCCAAGAACATGAACTTAGAACTTCTTGTGGATAATGTGTTGTGATTCTTGTTAGATAAGTATGTTAATGTGGATTGTCCTCATATTTAACCTATAGATGCAATGAAAGGTTGAATCTTGAATGTGGTTTGTTCTAGGTTTACCCTAATGAATGCTATGTTTGGTTAAATGGCTATGTCTTTGGTAGAAGGCTGGTTGTTTTCAAATCTATGGTCCTTAGTGTGAAATACCGTTGATGAAATACCTCTATGGAGTGGTTTTTCTTAGAGTGATTGTCAACAAGGTTTGCAAATGGTCATTGTTTGTCTTTGCAAATTACTATTAAGAAAGAATGAATATTGATCTTCGAATGGGAAGAGATAACATTCCCCATAGGTAACAAATGTGATAGAATGAGTGAATGGTTCAATGATCTACATTTGGTTTGGAAGTGAATATCAATTGCCCCCAAGGAATTGTCTTTTGTAGTTTTTACCCCTTTTCTTAATTTGTTTGATGATTAGCATAGTTACTTAACTTTGCTAGTTAGTTTGTCTTTTATTTTCATAACTTAGGAAACCCAACGAACCACCCCCCTCATTTACTCGCTTATATATATATATATACTTCTAGCATATTAGCAACCTTATATGTTTAAATGCTTAAGAAAATCTCTCTTCTTCGTGGATGACCCCGCCTTGCCATTATCTACTTAGTTGTAGATAGGAAGCATTTAGGGCTTATAAATTTAATTTGAGAGGTACAACGACGGCCTCCCAATCACATACAAACTTAATCAAAATACATTTTAGATCAATGATAATATGAAATCAAATCCGTACTGTATCGGACCCTCAACCTTCATATACAGAAAGGTTCCTCTTCTCACTACAAGAAAATACTCCATTTTACAAGAAAATATTACTTAAGGCCGAAAAATGGATGATCCCAACCCACCAACTATCATCCTCGCTGGTGAACGTCATTTTATTCACACAAATACAACCTGCAATACTCCAATAATAATGAATCTAGTACAAGGTAAGCAGGGTCGATCCACAGGGAACAATTTGATTCTATTGATTGACCTAAAGATTTAATTGGTTTAGCAACCACGCCTAAACTTGAGATTTGTTTAACTAAAAACTACTAAACAAAAGAGACTAAAAACACAAAGACATAAACACACATAAACTCATAAATACTGAAAGCACTAAAATAAATTGGAAGGAATCTAGATAATGAAGAAGGAAGTTGGCTTGGATTAACTCGTTGATTCGTCCGTTTATCCTCGGCTAATAATTAGTTATTCCCGCAAATCAATTAGTTATATAAGAGAAAGTAATTGCTGAACTCCTAAAATCCTCTCTTATTACCCACTAGCAAGCAAGTATTTGCTGAACTTGCTAGATTATTAAATTAATACAAAGAGGACCTAATTTAGATAGACATCCAAGTATTTGCTAAAGACAGCTACCTACCCGGTTGATTATTTCCCTGCTATTACAGTCTGTATCAGTTATCTGTTTTTTACAAGAAAGTGCTACTTAATTAGCCCTAGCTTAGCATGTATTAAGGTGATCAAACTCAATACACAAAGCCTAAGTTCATACCATAATCAACCAAGAACTTGCAAGAACACTTTTAAGCATAGCAATCCTCACAACTTTATGAATCAACCCTTAATTAATCCAAGCCAACTAAGAAATTTAGCCACTCATTTTATGAACAAAGAAAATAGAATGAAGAAAGGATTTCATTAACTAAAGAGAAGTATATGAAATTACAAGGATTAAAAGACAAGGAAATCAAACCTAATTTATGAGTTCAAAAACTAGGGCTCTCGGCCAAGCTCCCAAAAGAAGAAAAGGAACGAGCTCCTTGGTGAACCTCACGTGAAGGTGATTACCTTCCCCCCCTTTTTTATTATCACCTTGGTTTTTTTTTTGTTTATATATAAGGCCAAGGTGATTAAAATAATATTAATTCACACCTAACAAATCCTACCAATCCATTTTGGATTAGGAAAAGTATTTATTACAAAATTGTGGGCTTAAGTGTATGAATTTAGCCCAACTGCTTGCTTCCATTTGACTTTGCTAAAATCTTCCCTTCAATCTCTTGCACTTTGTCCTGTTAGCTCAGTTTTTTTATGCTCAATTTCTGCTTCTTTCTTCCTCTGGTTCTTCTCCAAATTACTGGCATAAATCTGGCCATAAAACATCCATTATAAACTTCAAACAGCACCAAATCAACCAATTTTCCCAATGAAAGAACAACCTATAATTATCCTATCAAACATCCTCACACTTGAGTCATACTTGCCCTCAAGTATGATAATAAAGCATGTTGTTCATTCATAATTCCCAATCCCCTAAACACATTCTTATTTAACCACAAAGAACCTACACTGAAACTAAAAAGAAAACAGAAAAATTCATAAAACAGAAAAGGTTATATACAAAATCTTGGTCAAAAAAATTTCAGCACTTCAATTTTCTTTTCATTGGCTAATCAACAAAGTTCACTATGCATGATATCAAGTCTCCTTTCATAAACAGAATTGGTATCATCCCCCCTTAAACTATCAAATCAATCCCCCCTACATCAGCTACACTTGTTTTCAACTCGATCAAAATAGACAAGAAAGAACTTCCTCACAGTTTTCACTCCAATCATTAAAAAGCAAGGTTAAATTCACTCCATAACATACTGTGGCAGCATCAATTAAAGCATGAAGATCAAAAAAGGTCTTTTATTTAGGTTGTAATGGGGTTAGGGGTTTATAATTTTGGTGAGATCCTAATGGCTCTAAAGTTTCTTCACAACATATTATGCATGCTCAATCACAATTTATCATCCATCTCAAGAAGACAATTTTCACATATCTAATATAGGTGCTCTGTTTCTTTTTTTTTTTTTTTTTTTTGCACCACTATCACAATTAACTCTAGTGAACATACATTTAGCAGGGGCAATCACAACATAATTTCAGAACAAGAATTCAGCTCCAGTAACCCCTACGTTTGGCCAAACAGAATGTGTCACTTTTCAAACAGAATTCTGTTGGACAGTTTTCACATCTCATCAATGCTTTATATCCAATATCAAACCATGGATGAATTCACTAGTTGTACCTTCAAGAGCATGCACAATAGGGTCAAGAAAAGGATATCAACAAGGCTTTGGCTATACATTTTATTTTTCTGGGTTAAATCAAAGAAAAAGTTAGGCTCAAAGGGGCTCACTAAGGGATATAAAGGGTAGGCTATATATACGATGTGTGGTTAATCCTAATTTGCCTTTTATCACCTCATCATGCATTAACCTAGCTGCCACAACTCTCGAAAAGAAGATTGATGTAGAGAGTGCTCTACTCTAGGCTCAAACCTTACTTTATACTAGGCTTTGTTCAAACTCATCTTATTTATCCCAAGTTTTATTCAAGTTAAACTGATTTCAGGGGTTAATCATCTCAAATTCTCAAGGGGATATCAAGCAATAATATTTACTAATCAAATTCTCTCAACATGCACAGTTATTCCATTTCAAAGCCAATTCCATTACTCCTATCATGCTGAATTTTTTTGACCAAAAAGGAAACAAAAGAAATACACAAAACTCAAACACTACAAGTAACACACAAAACACACAAATAATAAAAGACACCTAAACATTCCAATAATAACAGACACCTAGACCACTAACCCACTCTCCTCACACTTAAATCTTGCTAGCCCTCAAGCAAGTTTAGTTTAACAGAGAAGAGCCAACTGACAACTATCAATAAAACAAAAAAAAACGAAAATAACAGAGAAGGGAAGGAGGGAACTCAGGATTGGGGTTGATGCGGTTGTGAATTTGTAGCAAACCAAGTGCTGCACAAGTTACTTAAGGTAGCTTGAAGATGCCCATTTTGAGCAGCTAAAGCGTCCAGTTTCATGTGCAAAGAGTGCACATCTGCCCGAAGTGAATGCACTTCATCAAGAAAAGTTCTATTGCCTGCATTGGAAGAAGATAAGCTCGGGTTTGGAGGGCCCGGCTGAGGAAACTTACCAACATTGTCAGCATCATAAATCAAATTGCTCTTTCTCATGTATTCTAAATCAAACACCTGGGAATGAGTTAATTTTTCAAACGAAGCAGGAACAGTCAACTGCACATTCTTATCAAGCAAAACACCAACAAGCACACATAAAGTCATGTGGCGACCAGAATCATGTGCTATACTGTTCAGTGTATCAGCTAACAAATACCCAGGGTTTAACTTATGCTTACAATGCATGCACCAGAGAATAAACAAGGTAGGTTGGCTCACTTTAGTAAAAGTGGTGGAACGACCAAACACATTGTGAAGAATAAACATACAGCATAATCGCAAAACAGGGTCAGCCAACCAATGCATATTTGACTTAGCAGAATCATAGAGATCAGGACAATTAGGGGCTAACAGTTTCCAAGCAGTCACAGGATTAAAACCAGGAAATTCCACATAATTGCCAATAAAGCCAGATTGATATGAATCAGAATTTAAGTCAGCATAAGAAATCAAGCCTAGGGCTAAATTCCATTCATTAAGGCTCATAGACACAGTCTGCAATCCCAATCGAAACGAAATGCAAGACTCAGACACATTTAAAGCAGCCTGTTTATTCAACCGGAAACTAACCACAAATTCCTCACACAATTTCACATACAAGTTCACAGAATGCAAAGACAACAATGCTTTCCAACCTATGGCATCAAAATAGTCTATGAACCTGTCATAAACCCCTAAAGAAGTAAGGGAAGATACCTACAATTGTAAACCCGAAGAACAGCGTTTCTTGGTTCGTTTAAGAGCTCGAGCTTGCAAATCAGGGTCTTCGAATTGAAGCAGTGCCTCCCCTGATTCAACAAAAATCTCAGGTGGAATTGGGAGATCGCCGGTGGTCTGAACAGGGGTTGCTTCTGTTGAAGGTTGTGGCGCGTCCTTCTTTGAGGTCTTTGCACGTTTCGGCGGAGGCGGCGGCGCAGTGGAAGAGCTACCAGCAACATCCCCTTCTTCTCTCCTGCTGCATTTCGCACTAGCTCGACCCTTGGACTTCTGCGACGCCTTCTCCGTAGCGTCGGGCTTGCTACCCTTCTGAGAAGGTTTCTTCCCCGCCGGAACTAGGGTTTTTTTCGATGAAGGTTTCACGGCCACTTTCTTCTGGCGAAGTCGAGAAGGTTCTGCTGCAATGTGCTTCAATGGTGGCGGTGGAGGTAATTCGGGTGGTGTAGATTCTGGGGGAGTTGATGGCGGTGATGGTTGAATCGGCGGTGATGAGCTAGGAGGTGGAGAATGTCGTGGTGGAGATGGAGAAGGGGGATGTGGAGGTGGTAGTGCCGCGGTGATGATTACAGGAGGTTGTGGTAATTTTCGCTTGGATCTTCTTCCTGCAACCTTCTTGGGCATTCTTGGTGGCATCCCGATGGGCTCTTCTGGACAATCAGGCTTCGCCGGTAAATTCCCCGGCGACGGCGCCAATTTGGTGAACGTCATTTTATTCACACAAATACAACCTGCAATACTCCAATAATAATGAATCTAGTACAAGGTAAGCAGGGTCGATCCACAGGGAACAATTTGATTCTATTGATTGACCTAAAGATTTAATTGGTTTAGCAACCACGCCTAAACTTGAGATTTGTTTAACTAAAAACTACTAAACAAAAGAGACTAAAAACACAAAGACATAAACACACATAAACTCATAAATACTGAAAGCACTAAAATAAATTGGAAGGAATCTAGATAATGAAGAAGGAAGTTGGCTTGGATTAACTCGTTGATTCGTCCGTTTATCCTCGGCTAATAATTAGTTATTCCCGCAAATCAATTAGTTATATAAGAGAAAGTAATTGCTGAACTCCTAAAATCCTCTCTTATTACCCACTAGCAAGCAAGTATTTGCTGAACTTGCTAGATTATTAAATTAATACAAAGAGGACCTAATTTAGATAGACATCCAAGTATTTGCTAAAGACAGCTACCTACCCGGTTGATTATTTCCCTGCTATTACAGTCTGTATCAGTTATCTATTTTTTACAAGAAAGTGCTACTTAATTAGCCCTAGCTTAGCATGTATTAAGGTGATCAAACTCAATACACAAAGCCTAAGTTCATACCATAATCAACCAAGAACTTGCAAGAACACTTTTAAGCATAGCAATCCTCACAACTTTATGAATCAACCCTTAATTAATCCAAGCCAACTAAGAAATTTAGCCACTCATTTTATGAACAAAGAAAATAGAATGAAGAAAGGATTTCATTAACTAAAGAGAAGTATATGAAATTACAAGGATTAAAAGACAAGGAAATCAAACCTAATTTATGAGTTCAAAAACTAGGGCTCTCGGCCAAGCTCCCAAAAGAAGAAAAGGAACGAGCTCCTTGGTGAACCTCACGTGAAGGTGATTACCTTCCCCCCCTTTTTTATTATCACCTTGGTTTTTTTTTGTTTATATATAAGGCCAAGGTGATTAAAATAATATTAATTCACACCTAACAAATCCTACCAATCCATTTTGGATTAGGAAAAGTATTTATTACAAAATTGTGGGCTTAAGTGTATGAATTTAGCCCAACTGCTTGCTTCCATTTGACTTTGCTAAAATCTTCCCTTCAATCTCTTGCACTTTGTCCTGTTAGCTCAGTTTTTTTATGCTCAATTTCTGCTTCTTTCTTCCTCTGGTTCTTCTCCAAATTACTGGCATAAATCTGGCCATAAAACATCCATTATAAACTTCAAACAGCACCAAATCAACCAATTTTCCCAATGAAAGAACAACCTATAATTATCCTATCACTCGCCAACGTATACAAGATTGGGAATTAATTTATCTATAAACTGACACACTCGGAATAATCAAAAGAGATTTGCAAGCTCAATTCTAGTGTTTTATTCTGGAATCCACCAAGGAGAAAATAATTCTTGAAATACTATTATGAATAGATGAAATCTCCAAAAATACAAGAGGTCCTTAAATACGATAATGAATTCAGAAAAATTTTTAAAAAGGAAATTCGGATTCTGAATTAAAACAAAAATAAAAAAAATACTAAAAAATAGTAAATTGTCATTTTGAGGCCTTAAATGACCTAAAATGGCAAAACAAGCCCCCAACTTCCCGCTTTTGATAGGATCTTTGTAGTGCTCATCAAGACGGTTCTAACACCATCAAAATCTCCCAATTCCAACTCCGAACGCAAATATGTACAAATATCAACTCAAAACAAAAGAGCATTAAATCAACCCAACATTAATGTACAAAGCAAGAAGTAGTCAATAGCAAATACGAAAGGGCACCATTGAATGTGGTAATGGATTGTTAACAATTGTGGCCGACCAAATGTGTCAATTCATGTGTATCAACCGGGATCTTATAGCCAAACATTGCTTCAATGTGCCAAACCTATAAAACAGAGTCCCCGAGGGTGGGCGGGGAAGGAAGCTTTGATGCCAAAGTTAGATCAAAAGTATTTGAAATGATTATTGAGAATTAAATGGATGAATACACTATTATTTATAGGGGATGATCCCCAAGATTTTTCCTAACCATGCCGAGATATATATATGCACTTTCCATGTAGGAATAAGCATCTTAACATGGTAGAATTACCATATATTCAATCAATTGTACCTTGAAAAGTGGAGTATTGCAAAGGTGAAATCGAATTTTCATATCTTCCCTTTAGCATACAGGCTTCAACCAAACTGAATGTAATGATATAGCCTCTGGCCCAAATAGAGAATAATAGCATGGCCTTCGGCCATAGGGGCAGTTTTACCTCCAACCCTTATCACAACCCAAAAAGAAATAATTCATTGCATGTCATTATATTGCAGGTCGCACACATTATTAAATTTAATTACCATTCCATATAATTCAAGTAAGAATACTAAATATTGTCTATTTCCTTGTCCTTGTTGCAAAATTTACAAAACAAAATACACAAACCTGCGTGTATTGTACGTTCAACATTTATGAAACTAAAAATCATATGCTTTGGCACAATACTGTATGATATGGTCATTTTTCCATCCTAAATATATATTTCACAATTCTAAAGTTAACTTCCCTGTCGTTACAATATATTTCACCAACCAAAATAGAAAACCAAAATCAAGCATATGTTATTCCATTGAATATGTCCGCATTCACTATTATATTAAAGTATCAATATCTATAATTTAAGTAATCATGCAAATGTATTCTCAATATTCCTAGTCCAAGTTGGTAAACTTTAAAAAAATCATTAAAGAAAGTTGAATTTCCTAGCTATTCATGCAATTTTCGTGTGACAATTGCTGAAACTTTATTTGCGCAACCACAATATGGGAACAAAAACTTTTTAAATTATATTTCAAGATAAATCGCGCACATACATTTCTAAAAATATATAATACAAAATTAAATTATTACTATATCAGACCCTTAAGAACCAACCACAAAGTATGCTTTGTTGTACAAGATGAACGTGACATGAGAGTGTGTCTCACAATTAAATCATGAGCCACCCAGAAATAAGAAAAAAATTGAATGTTGGTTACAGATAGGAAAGAAAAAAAAAAGAAACAAAAGTAGAGTTCTACAAATTGATACCTTCATGCCCGGGAAGTCATTAAACATCTAGTGAAATCCCATAGATTGAAACTTCTACGAGCAAGCCTATCTCGACCACCAATTTCAGTGCCATAACCTCTCTTGTATTTATACATGCTAAGATATTATTATTAATGACATGAACCTCGGGAATGTCATGCCCAACCGAGGCTAAAGTTAATAAAGGAACCAGGTCATTTGTTTTAAAGAGTACGAGACACTAAGATATCGAGAGCCCACAAAAAAGTGAACTTTGTGGAACTAGATGAAAATCCAAGCTCTTGATTGTTGATCTCTGACTCAAATTCATGACTGTCATCATTGGCAAGTTATTCGATTATTATGAGATCTGACCATGAATGTGCCTATGGCTTTCCTAACTAAATGCAATTGGCAATACGTGTTGAGTAATATTATTTTACTGCAAGAGTTGCAAGTTTAGTTGAACTCGGAATCTCATCCCACCACCAACATCCAAATAAAAACCTCTATTAGCTAAAGACTACTTATGCCAACCTATATACCTTGGAATTAAACTGTGCTATAAAAACACAAACTAAACACAATAAACAATCATGGAGAAACCTATGTGCGGCCGTAGTTACCACCACACCAACAGAAAAAGTAGCTTACAATTAGAAATCTGCACCGATTAAGCACCATAGAACGGCGGAAGGATTAGTGCCGAAAACCAATCATATTAGAAATGATTAATTATATGTTATTTTATTGCATGTAATTGTGGACACGCGATTACTTTAAAGCATCAACCCCGATATTTTAAGTGAAAGTTAAAAAATATTCTCTATTTTCCTTTCATTGTTGCAAAATTTACAACAAAAAATATTGAATATGAGTTATGGAAATAAAATGAATTGCATTGTTGTACATGTACCATACTTGAGATAATCGTTCAAACTATATTTGCAAAAGCACAATATGCTCATTGGCTTTATTACCATGATATTTAACGTTTGTGTGCATATAAACCTAATAAATATACATTTCAGATCAACTATAATATATATATAATCAATTTGCATCAGACCCTCCTCAACCTTTATAAATGGTGAAATCCCTCTACTTTAATATTTTCAAGTTGGCAGAACAACTGCCTCCTTCTAAAGCGAAAAAAAAATTCCTCTGGTGGTTCTGGAAACGTGGGGTACATAGGCACCATGTCCCAGATTCTAGTGACTGTTTAACTTCAATTTCATAAGGAGCTCAGTCCTTGTTTCCAGATGCATTACCATCACCCTCAAGGACTTACAGTTCTCTAGGGGTGTGGATACTTCGTTGTGTAATTATAAACAAAATTTCAAGGTTGTGATTCTAATCAATCAAATTTGGATGCTATTTTTAATAGTCTTATTATTTTAGAATTGATGGATAATTAACGGAAAAGAAACAGTAGATTGAATTCTATTTTAGGGCACCATAATATGAGAAAATTCAGCTCGTGATCACCTTAACATAAAAGTCGTGATTTCATTACAATACTGTATAATTTAGTCATTTTTCCACCCTTAATAAATATAACACAAATATAAAATCAACTCTCCCTTCGTTACAGTAAATTTCATCAACTAAAATAGAAAAACAAAATCAAGCATAAGTTATTGCATTGAATACGCACTATTACATTAACGCATCAATATCTATATTTTAAGTAAACATACAACTGTATTCTTTATTTTCCTTATCTAGGTTGCTATATATTAAAAATAAATATACAAAACCAAGCTACAGAAGAAAAATGAATGGCCTAGCTATGCATAAACCTCATGTGCAACAATCGCTCAAAGTTTATTTGCACAACCGCAATATGGGCACAGTATTTTTATGTTGATACTTTAAGATAAATCACACATAACATAAATAAAATTACAATTAAAATAAATTACACTACATGATCAAATTTGTTATGCATCAGATCCTCAAGAACCCACCAAGAAGTTATGTTGCACAGGATGAACCGGACTTGAGAGTGTTGTCTGCCAATTGAACCACAAACTACCAACACTAGTGTAGGAATGGTCTGTTAAAGGTGGTTTTATCGTCAATTTAAAGGCACATTTTTTGTGCCTTTAATGGTTGTGCCTTAAAAATAAGGAGGTTTTGAGAATCGCCTTAAAAATAAGGAGGTTTCGAGAATCGCCTTAAAAATAAGGCGGTTCAAATAACCGCCTTTAATAGGATCAGAAACAGTTTCCAAACTCGGAAACTCTTTCTTACCTTCCAAGAAAATAGCTGCAAAAACCCAGATCTTAGAAAACCAAGAACAGTAATACATGCCACGCATCAGCATTTTGAGATAATGATACATAAAAGCTATAACCATCTCAATAATAAATGCTTTTTCAGAGTTTGGGAATTGAAATCATATAATGATTTGCAAGTACAAACTAAACAATTGAATCATTTGACATGACAATTATGAAACTAATTAGAGGACTATAGTACGCGATTACCAGAACTTCTGAGGTGGTGGAATAATTAACCCAAAAACAACAGTAATAAATGCCATCTTCGGCAAGGCTCTCGGCGGAAGCAATCTGGAGCCTGGAGGTAGAGGTAGGGCTAGCGGCAGAGCTTAGAGCCTGGAGGCAGAGCCCAGTGTCGAAACCTGGAGTAGTGTTAGAGCCTAAGCGGCGGTGACACTGGAGGTGGTGAGACTGGAGGTGGAGGCCCGGCGTTGGAGCTTGGAGCTTGAAGCGGCATGGTCATAGCCATCATCGGAGCTTGGAGGTGGAGGCGAGGCTAGCAATGGGGTGGCAAGAACCCTAGGCGGTGAGGGTTGCTGAAGGTGGGTGGAAGATGGCGTGAGGTAGGGGCTGAGCGGCGGAGGGGTGGAGGCGTCGGCGGTTAGGTGTAGTGCGGGGAGAGGAGATGGTAAAAAGGATTTTCAAAGGAATGAAAACATGTGAGGTGGACTGAAGTAATAGGAGAATAAAGGGTTTGGGCTAAGAAAAATGGCTAAGTATATGGGTTTCATCCCACTAAAGGCGGTTCTGCCTTTAGAACCGCCTTTAAATTTAGAAAGTGACTTAAGACACACGTTCTGAACTCAAAATTGATTCCGGGCCTTAATTAAAGGTGAATACACCTTTAATTGATTTGAATCACCTTTAAAGTGACATGGGAAGGATTTCTAAACTCATAAATGGTTCAGGACCTCAATTTAAGGCGGTTCCAATAGATACTCCTTCTAATGCTTCCTTTAATAGAGCTATCTCTACTAGTGCAAGAAATAATAGAAAAAAGAATGGTTTATAGAAATAGGAAAGGAAAAAAAGGCAAGAGAAGTATATGGTATGCATATGTTATCTTCCATTTCTTTGTTTCAACTAAAAGAAATTGATAAGTAAGAGATTAGTACTGATGACATGAAACATGTGTATGTCATACCCAACTGAGACTAAGATAATGAAATAACATGTAACTCTTTTCCATACTAACGAATCACAAAAATATCGAGAAACTACCAAGAAGTATACTTTCTTGCACTGAATGGAAATTCAAGCTCTTTACTTGAATTTCTCTGGCAGTGTTGATACTTCTTTGTATAATTATAAACAAAATTTTTAAGTTGTGATTCTGATCAATTATATTTGGATGTTATTTTTAATAGTCTCGTTATTTTAGAATTGGTGAATAATTAAAAAAAAATAAACAAAAGATTAAGCTCTATTTCAGGGCACCATAATATGAGAAAATTCAGCTCGTGATCACCTTAACTTAAAAGTCTTATTCTTATTACAGTATTGTATAATTTAGTCATTTTTCCATCTCTAATCAATTAACAAAAATCAAGTATCTACTCTCCCTTCGTTACAGTAAATTTCACCAACCAAAATAGAAAAAGAAAATCAAGCATATGTTACTGCATTGAATGTATATGCACGCACTATTACATTAAAGCATCAATATCTAAATATTAAGTAAACATACAAATGTATTCTCTAATTCCTTGTCCAGTTTGTTAAATATCTAAAACAAAATATACAAACATAGCTACAGAAATAAATGAATGGCCAAGCTATACGTGCGATAATCGCTCAAACTTTATTGGCAAAACAGCAATATGGGCATGGTCTTTTTTATGTTGATATTTCAAGTTGAATCATACATAAAATAAATAAAATTACAATTAAAAGAAATTATAATACATAATCAAATTTGTTACGTGTCAAACCTCAAGAACCCACCAAGAAGTAAGTTGTGTTGCATAGGATGAACCGGACCTGAGAGTGTTGTTTGCCAATTAATCCACGAATTATCATGAATTAATAGAAAAACAAAATGATTCATACAAATAGGAAAGGTAAAAAAGGTAAAAGAATAAATCCATTGTTGATACATTCAAACCTAGAGAGCCACAGAATAAGCACTGAGATCCCATAGTTTGAAACTTATATGAGCAAGCCTAACCCGACTACCAAGCACCCCTACCATTACCTCTACTTTGTTTGTTCCAACTAAAAGAATATGATGAGTAAGAGATTAGTATTGATGACATGAACCACATGTATGTCATGCCCAACCGAGACTAAGATAACGAAATAACATGTAGCTCTTTTCCAAACTAACGAGACACTAAAATATCGAGAACCCACCAAGAAGTAAACTCTCTTGCACTAGATGTAAATTCAAGCTCTTTACTTACAGTTCTCTGGGGGTGTGGATACTTCTTTGTGTAATTATAAACAAATTTTTAAGATTGTGATTCTGATCAATCAGATCTAGATGTTATTTTATATAGTCTCATTATTTTATAATTTATGAATAATTAACAAAGAAGAAACAATTGATTGAATTCTAGTTTAAGGCATGTTAGTATGAGAAAATTCAGCTCGTGATCACCTTAACTTAAAATTTATATTTTTATTACAATACTGTATAATTTTGTCATTTTTCCATCCTTAATAAATATAAAAAAAATATAAAATCAACTCTCCCTTCGTTACAATAAATTCCACCAACCAAAATAGAAAAAGAAATCAAGCATACGTTATTGCATGGAATGTATCTGCACACGCTATTACATTAAAACATCAATATCTATATTTTAAGTAAACATAAAAATGTAATATCTATTTGCCTTGTCCAGGTTGATAAATATTCAAAAATAATGTAAAAAATAAAACTATAGAAGAAAAATGAATGGCCTAGCTATAAATGCACTTCGTGTGCAACAATCGCTTAAACTTTATTCGCACAACCACAATATGAGCTCGATATTTTTTATGTTTATATTTCAAGCTAAATCACTCATAAAATAAAGAAATTACAAGTAAAAAAATACACAATAAAAATCGTTACATATCAGATCCTGAAGAACCCACCAAAAAGTAAGTTATGTTCCCCACAGAATGAACCGGGCTTGAGAGTGTTGTCTGCCAATTGAACAACAAGCTACCAAGAATTAATATAAAAAAATGGAATGATTGATATAAATAGGAAAGGTAAAAAAGGTAGAAGAATAAATTCATTGTTGATACCCTCAAACCTAGAGAGCCTCAGAACAAGCACTGAGATCCCATAGTTTGAATTTATATGAGCAAGCCTAACCCAACTACCATGCTATTATCTTTCCTTTGTTTGTTCCAACTAAAGCAAATTAATGAGTAAGAGATTTGTATTGATGACATGAACCACGTGTATGTCATGCCCAACTAAGACTAAGATAATGAAATAACATGTAACTCTTTTCCAGACCATAAGATACTAAAATATCGAGAACCTACCAAGAAGTAAACTCTCTTGCACTTGATGGAAATTCAAGCTCTTTACTTGCAGTTATTTGGGGGTGTGGATATTTCTTTGTGTAGTTGTAAAAATTTTTTTAAGGTTGTGATTCTGATAAATCAGATTCGGATGTTATTTTTAATAGTCTACTTATTTTGGAATTGATTAATAATTAATAAAGAAGAAATAATACATTGAAATCTATTTAGATGCACCATGGTATGAGAAGATTATGCTCGTGATCACCTTAACTTAAAAGTCATATTTTTATTACAATACTGTATAATGTAGTCATTTTTCCATGCTTAATAAATATAGCACAAATCTAAAATAAACTCTCCCTTCATTACAAAAAGTTTCACCAACCAAAATAGAAAAAGGAAATCAAGCAGACATTATTGCATTGAATGCATCCACGCACACTATTACATTAAAGCATCAGTATCTATATTTTAAGTAAACATAAAAACGTATTCTCTATTTTCCTTGTCCAATTTGATAGATATTCAAATAAAAAAATTAAGGGCCTAGCTATACGTGCACTTTACGTGCGACAATCGCTCAAACTTTATTCGCAAAACCACAATATGGGCACGGTCTTTTTTATATTTAAATTTCAATCTAAATCACACATAAAATAAAAAAATTACAATTAAAAAAAATTACAGTACATAATCAAATTCATTACCCATCAAATCCTGAAGAACCCACCAAGAAATATGTTGTGTTGAACAAGATGAACCGGACCTGAGAGTGTTGTCTGCCAATTGAAACACAAGCTACAAAGAATCAATAGAAAAATATAATAATTCATAAAAATATAAATGGAAAAAGGGTAAAAGAAGAGTTCCATTGTTAATACCCTCAAACTTAGAGAACCGCTGAACAAGCACTGAGATCCAATAGTTTGAAACTTATATGAGCAAGCCTAATCCGACTACCATGCACCCATACCATTATCTTTCCTTCATTTGTTTCAACTAAAAGAAATTGATAAGTAAGAGATTAGTATTGATGACATGAACCACGTGTATTTCATGCCCAACCGAGACTAAGATAATGAAATAACATTTTTCCAGACTAACGAGACACTAAAATATCGAGAAACTACCAAGAATTATACTCTCTTGCACTGGATGGAAATTCAAGCTCTTTACTTGCATTTATGTGGCGGTGTTGATACTTCTTTGTGTAGTTATAAACAAAAATTTTAGGTTATGATTTTGATCAATTAGATTTGGATGTTACTTTTAATAGTCTTATTAATTTAGAATTGATGAATAATTAACAAAAGAAAAAGAATAGATCAAGTTCTATTTTAGGGCACCATAATATGAGAAAATTCAGCGCATGATCACCTTAACTTAAAAGTTATAATTTTATTACAATAATGTATAATTTAGTCATTTTTCCATCCTTAATAAATTAACAAAATTCTAGAATCTACTCTCCCTTCGTTACAGTAAATTTCACCAACCAAACTTGAAAAAGAAAACCAAGCATATGTTATTGCATTGAATGTATCTGCATGCACTATTACATTAAAGCATCAATATCTAAATATTAATTACACATACAAATGTATTCTCTATTTTCCTTGTCCAGTTTGCTAGATGTCTAAAACAAAATATATAAAACAAAGCTACAGAAGATAAATGAATGGCCAGGTTATACGTGCACTTTACGTGCAACAATCACTCAAACTTTATTCGCACAACCACAATATGGGAACGGTATTTTTTATGTTGATATTTCAAGCTACATCACACATAAAATAAATAAAATTACAATTATAATAAATAATCAAATTCGTTACGTGTCAGATCCTCAAGAACCCACCAAGAAGTAAGATGTGTTGCATAGGATGAACCAGACCTGAGAGTGTTGTCTTCCAATTAAACCACGAACTACAAAGAATTAAAAGAAAAATGGAATGATTCATACCAACAGGAAAGGGGAAAAAATTCAAAAAGAGAGTTGCATTGTTGATACCCTCATACCTAGAGAGCCACAGAACAAGAACTAAGATCCCATAGTTTGAAACTTATATGAGCAAGCCTAACCCAACTACTAGGCACCCCTGCCATTACCTCTATTTTTTTTGTTCCAACTAAATGAAATTGATGAGTGAGAGATTAGTATTGATGACATGAACCATGTGTATGTCATATCCATCCGAGGCTAACATAACGAAATAACATGTAACTTTTTTTCCAAACTAACGAGAGACTAAAATATCAAGAACCTACCAAGAAGTAAACCCTCTTCCACTAGATGGAAATTCAAGATCTTTACATGCAGTTCTCTGGGGGTGTGGATACTTCTTCATGTGATTATTATCAAATTTTAAAGTTTGTAATTCTGATCGATCAGATTTGGATGTAAGTTTAAATAGTCTCATTATTTCAGAATTGATGAATAATTAACAGAAAAAGAAACAATAGATTGAATTCTATTTTAGAGCACCATAATATGAGAAAAGTCAGCTCGTGATCAGCTTAACTTAAAAGTCATATTTTTGTTACATTGTTGTATACTTTAGTTATTTTTCCATCCTTAATAAATATAACACAAATCTAAAATCAACTCTCTCTTCATCACAATAAATTTCACCAACAAAATTAGAAAAAAGAAAATCAAGCATACGTTATTGTAATAAATGTATCAGCAAGCACTATTACATTAACACATCAATCTATATTTTAAGTAAACCTACAAATTTATTCTCTATTTTCCTTGTCCAAGTTGTTAAATATTCAAAACAAAATGTACAAAACAAAGTTACAGAAGAAAAATGAATGGTCTAGCTATATGTGCACTTTACGTGCGACCACTACTCAAACATTATTCGCACAACCACAATATGGGCACATTCTTTTTTATGTTGAAATTTCAAGCTAAATCACACATAAAATAAATTAAATTAAAATTAAAACAAATTATAATACATAATTAAGTTCGTTACATTTTAGATCCTCAAGAACACACCAAGAAGTAAGCTTACTGTACAGGATGAACTAGACCTGAGAATGTTGTCTGCCAATTAAACCATGAGCTACCAAGAAATAATAGAAAAATGAAATAATCCATACAAATAGGAAACGGAAAAAAAGGCAACGAAGAGTTCCTTTGTTGATACCTTCATACCTAGAGAGCCACAGAATAAACACTGAGATCCCATAGTTTGAAACTTATATGAGCAAGCCAAACCTGACTGCCATGCATGCACCCTTACCATCACCTCTCATTTGTTTCTTCCAACTAAGAGAAATTAATGAGTAAGAGATTAGTATTGATGATATGAACCACATGTATGCCATGCCTAACTGAGACTAACATAATGAAATAACATGTAACTTTTTTCCAGACTAACGAGACACTAAAATATTTAGAATATACCAAGAAGTAAATTCTCTTGCACTGGATGGAAATTCAAGCTCTTTACATGCAGTTCTCTGGGGGTGTGCATACTTCTTTGTGTAGTTATAAACAAAATTTTAAGGTTGTGATTCTGATCAATCAGATTTTGATGTTATTTTTAATAGTCTCATTATTTTAGAATTGATGAATAATTAAAAAAATAGACAATAGCTTAAATTCTATTTTGGGGCACCATAATATGAGAAAATTCAGCTCGTGAACATCTTAACTTAAAAGTCATATTCTTATTACAAACTTGTATAATTTAGTTATTTTTCCATCCTTAATAAAAAAAATAACACCAACCTAAAATCAACTCTCCCTTCGTTACAATAAATTTCACTACCGAATATAGAAAAGGGAAATGAAGCAAATCTTATTGCATTGAATGTATCAGCACACACTATTACTGATAGTGCATTATTTAGGCTGGGCCCAAGTGCCTACCCCAGTAGGCCCAGGTCATACTAATTACCCCTAAAGTAATATTCTTTGGGTAATATCCAATGGGCCAGCCCAAGGAAGAGCCTTAGTACTTGCATCGCAAGAAAACAAAACAGTTGCCATATTCACACCCCTATATAAAGAAAAGAGGTAACATTGTACAAACCCTGTTCATTCTTTCCTATTCACAAGAATCTAGCTGACTTTACCATTCGAGACTATTCCCCCGGACTACTCTGGGGGCTCTGTCTTGCAGGTTCCGGCCAAAGGAGAAGCAGACTCGATAGCAATGGTTTTGGGACACATCAAGTTGGCACGCCTAGTGGGTCTGTTTGTTAAATATGCAAGTCTTGTTTTTCATGTTTGCTTCTACAAAAAGTATATTACATACCAAATGAGTTAAAAGCAGGACCTTAGATGCCAATGAGGAAGTACAATCTCCCTACTGGGGAAGAAGGGGGCAAAGAAACAAGAAGATGCAATCTGATCCACCCCCTAAGTACCAGGAACAGACCCTCAGTAGTAGCTTTAGACCAGATCCCGACACCGGTGATATCAGAGGGGTCTCAGGTCGAAGCTACTATACTGTCCAGATTATTAGAAGCTAGTATTGAAACCTGGGTAGTGGCAGTGGAGCCCTACATCACAAAGCCAGGTGCACCAACAAAGGGGAATGAGCCACAGTTCAAGGAAGCCACGGAGGATTCACAAGTGGAAGCACCCATAGGGGCCACTCAAGCAACTAGAGGTTCGAATAAAGCGCTTCCCCCATCGCGGAAAGATCTGGCACAACTAGCTTAAACTCTCATATTTGCGGGTTATCAAGTGGAACCCCTGATGCTCTATCAAAAAATGATCCAACAGCAGGCGGTGCCCCCGCTCTCGATTCCTTTAATGTTGCAGGCGAGATTCCAGTTACAAGCTACCCTGAGGGTGCCTTACCCCAAAAATATAGAGATAGGTTCCCAAGATCGGCTGCAACCCACATTTCCTAGCTCGGGTCAGATGTTGGCATATCCAGTGTTTATCTCGCCCCCCATGTGCTAAACTAAGAGATTAACCGAATGCATCCATGGTCTCGAGCGGAGATCCCCTTATTTGACTCGTATCACCAGGGACAACAGCAATTGTATCACAGTTTCACCACGGCAGGGCCATGGCCTAGATATATGGCTTCGAACTAGATGTACCAGATCCCTACCCTTGATACCTCCCTTCTATTAAGCCAGTACATGGACCTACGCATGGGAAGTGAGTCGGGCGACGATAGACTAATTGGGCCCTCGGACTAAGTCGTAACCTCCCTTTTCAGCCCGACAATTATGAAAACTCGATGGCCCAATAATGTAAAGCCACTAGAAGGGCTCCCTATGTACAGTGGAGACACAAACCCTCGTGAGTTTATACAGACTTTCCTTAGTCTGATGAATTCGAGGGACTTCAACAAATAGCTGATGTGTAAGCTAGTAGGGAGTTACCTTTGAGGCAAAGCCAAGAATAGTTAAACAAGCTAAGTAAGGGTTTGTTGCATTCCTATAGAGATTTTGGTAGGCCATTGCTGAGACAGTTCTTCCAAAATAAATGATTAACTAAATCCTTGCTCGAACTCTACCAAAGTAAGCAGAATTTGGGCAAATCGATAGAGGCATTCTACCACCAATACGTAGATAAAATCCTTAGTGTAACTAACCACACAAAGGATGGCATAATCCTAGGTGACATGAATGGGATGTCTAAACTTGACCTATATAAGGACGATGTGCCCAGTTTATATGGTTATTTTGGGACATTTAGGATTCACTTTTATACACTTTTGTGCTCTACATGTTGCATTTTTCCTTCAAATTCCCCAAGGAGAGTTAAAAATGACTTTTACGCTTTTATTACTTTTCTAGAGGATTTTATGTGACAAGGCAATTTGTTTGAAGACTTTGAAGATTTTAATACTTGCATTTGAGATTTTGAAGGCTTAAAGAACTGAAGAGAACTGAAGTGAAGAGGTGGAATTGAAACCAAAAAAATGAAAGAAATCAAGATGCTGAAACTTGGCTCGGTCACGACTCGCAAAGGATTGGTTGCGAGTCCCGGTGGACGTATGGCCAGAAATCTTTTCTACTTTTTGTACTATAAATATCAAACGTTATCCTCTCTCTCTCTCTTCAACTCTTCTGCTTCTTCCCATTTTCTGGATTGAAAACCCTAGGCTTTCCTTTCTTTATTTTCTTAGTTTTTGTAGGTTAATCATATGTTTTCATTATATAGGAAAGTTTTATACTTGGGAGTAGTTGATTAAGTCTTCCAAGCAATTGTCTTAAGAATCCTATCTATCTATTTAGTGCTTTTGCTATTTTGCATTTATTGAGCTTTGAATGTGAATTTTTAATGGCATTAATGTTTTTAGAAGTTTGAGTATATGAATTTCTTGTATGATTGCTTGTTAGGGTTGGGAAAAAGTAGCTACGTTTCCTCTCTTTTGATTTGGAATTTCAGAGCATGAGTTAGAGCTTATAATGGTGTTGATGTGTTGATCATTTCTAGATGAATGTGATACTGTTGAACTCGTTGTCATGTTTGTTTTCGGTAGCAAACGAGAGAAGTCTTTGAGCGTTGAACGTTCTTGACTAATCTTGTGTAAATGTATGAATTGGTTCAATGCTTAGACATAGTGTAGTGTTTATAATTGTTACCAAGCTTGTTGATTCTTCGTGCTCAATGCCATTAATGGGATACTTTTAGCTATTTATCGACTAAAGGAGTCATTAGTGAAGTTTGACGGGAGATTTTAAATTCACTCTTGCAAACTACTATCTAAGAAGGATAGAAGATTTATCTTCACAACAAGTAGTTTGAGTAATGAATAGGTTTTAGATTTGAGGATAGATAAGAGGTTTGGAAGTGGAAATCAATTTCCCCCAAGGCTTTGTAGTTTTAATCTATTTTTCTTAGCATAGTTACTTAACTTTGCTAGTTAGCTTGTCTTTAATTTCATAACTTAGGACCAAAACTAACCAACCCTCCCCCCCCATTTACTTGCTTATATATATATATATATCTATATATATGTACCTCTAGTCTAATATCCATCTTATATGTTTAAATGCTTAAGAAAATCCCTCTTCTTCGTGGACGACCCCGATTTGTCACTAACAACTCAATTGTATTTATTAAGCATTTAAGACTTATAAATACTAACTTTGAGAGGTACGACAATGACCTTCCAAAGAAGCTGGTCTCAAAAAAACCAGAAACTCTGCAGCTGCTGCAAGAAATCATGGAACAATACTTGAAGATCGAGGAAGCTACAAAGAAAATGCTAGAAGGGGATCAGTGGGATGAAAGAAACTCTAAAACCTCATATGCCAAGGCCGAAAAGGCATGAAGCTTTGAGCAGGGGTTTCAAAAGCTTCGTCCCCTTATCCAAGACCCCGTTAGAAATACACTCCACCCACAAGGGGTTGTTTCAGACTCCCCATCCGGCAAAGAACATACCTTCAAAAAGGGATTCGCCCAAATACTGCAATTACCACAAGGAGCGTGGTCATGACGCAAATGAGTGCATCCACCTAAAAAGATAGATTGGGAGATGTGCAAATAAGGGCTTACTTTTGGATTGCATTGAAAGACCAAAGGGAGAGGGCCTCTCAAAGGGAAAAGGAGGACGGTGCAACTGGAAACCCAACAAAAGTCAATCCGATCGAGGGAGCCGAGACCAACAATGAAGTAATGTGAAATGAGCTAAAACCTAACCAAGATGAAATGATAGGCATGAGCTGGATCCTCTGGCAAATAGAAAACGGGGAGAAGGGGCCAACAGAGTGATCAACTTTATCAATGGGGTTATGGGTGACCAGTCCTCAAACACCGTAATTAAAGCACAATCCCGATACATCCCGATTGGAGAACCTTTCTAGAAATAGCTCCACCTCGAGGAAGGCATAACTTTCTCAGAAGCAGACCTAGTAGCAAGCCAAACCCCCCATACATACCCGATGGTGATTCATATGACAATCAGAGATTTCTACATCAAAAGGGTGTTTGTAGACGATGGCAGCGGGGTGGAAGTGATGTTCACCTATTTCTTCGACCAGCTGGGCTTAGGACATGAAATTTTAAGGAGAACAACTTTGCCACTATCCGGTTTTACTGGAAAGACAGTGCTCTTCTTAGGTGTCATAACCCTCCCAGTCAGAGTGAGGGATGGAAATAAAGAAGTGACGATCGATTGTAGCTTGGCCATCATTGATTCCATATCCCTCCTACAATGTCATACTGGGTAGGCTAGGATGTGCTAAGCCCGAGCGGTATGGTTCCCCTACCATTTATCTATGAAATTCCCTACCAAGAAGGGGATAGAAACTATCAGGGTAGACCAGTCTGCAGCTTGAAGCTGCTTAGCAATAGCCCCAAAGGAAGAAAAGAAGGGGGATAGGGTAGCTTCAACAAATGAGGAACTAGGACCTACAGAAACCGAGCGTCTAACCATTCGATCATTGGGGATGGTGCCCGTGGGAAAAAAGATACCACCTGCAACGAAAGAAAGACTAAAGGACCTCCTCGATGACCATGTGGATGTATTTTTGTGAAGCACCCTCAACCTGATAGGATTGCCCAAACACTTGATGGTACATAAGCTGAATGTTGACTCATTACAAAAGCCTGTTAGGCAAAAGAGGAGGTTATTCACCCTAAAAGAACGGAAAACCCTATACAAGGAAGTCCAAAATCTTCTTCGATCAGAGGTCATCAAAGAGGTATTTTACCCAGAATGGAAAGTGAATCCCATTATGGTTCCCAAGTATGATGATGAATCTCAACAAAATTTGCCCCAAAGATAGTCACCCTCTACCTTCAATTGATATGATGGTTGAATCATTAATAGGGTACGAGGTACTCACCTTCTTCAATGCCCACAAAGGCTACCATCAGATACTCATGGCAGATGAGGACAAGAAAAATGCATTGTTCATCACAAACATTGGGACATTTTGTTATAAAAAATTACCATTCATCCTGAAGAATGCAGTTGCCACCTACCAGAGGCTGGTTGACAAGATCTTCAGAAATCAGATTGGCAAGAATATGGAAATACATGGTAGTAAAGAGTAAGGGCTACGACCAATTCCAGCTAGACCTTAAAGAAACCTTTCAAAGACTTCGAGATCCAAACCTAAATGTGAACCCACCCAATTGCGGAATTCTGTAGGAGCGGGGAAATTCTTGGGATTTATGGTCTCAGAATAGGGAATCTACATCAACCCAAAGAAGTTCGGAAATCTAATAAACATGAAGCCTCCTTGAATGGTTAAGGACGTCATGAGACTCACCGGGTCCCTAGCGGCACTCAACTGTTTCCTCTTGAAGTGTGTGGAAAAACACATGTCGTTCATTAAGGTATTCTGAAAGGCCAAAAAGTTTGAATGGACATAGGAATGAGAGCAAGAATTCCAGGACTTAAAGGAACACTTGTGAAGTGTGCCCACTCTTATGAAGCTAGAAAAAGGGGGAAGGTTTGTACCTTTACATCTCGCTCCCCTCCCCTCCTCCGGGCAATAAGTGCAGTTTTAGTAAAAAAAGAAAGAAAGGGCAGAACACCCCCGTATACTTCATAAGCATGGCTCTACACAGGCAAGAAATGTGGTATACCACTCTCGAAAAGATAATATTAGCCCTGGTTCATGTAGCGAGATGGCTTTAACCGTACTTTCAAAGCCATAAGATCATCTTGCTTACCTGCCAACCAATCAAACAGGTACTCCTCAAACCTGAGGCCTCAGGGAAAATGATGAAATGGGTAATCGAATTGGGGGAGCATGACATCCAGTTCTGCCCTGGAAAATTTCATTGTGAAGACCAAAGAACCAATTGAAATAGACCAGGAAAAAGATTTTGAAGAAACATGGCAACTATACGTTGACGGGTCATCACACTCGGGGGGAAGTGGAGCGGGAGTCTTGCTTAAAAACCCTGAAAAAGTATACTATCCCTACGCACTACAATTTGAATTCAAAGACACAAAAAACAACGCGAAGTACAAAGCACTGATCATTGGGCTTCTAATAGCAAAAGACCCGGGGTTCAAAACCTCAAATTTTTCAGCGACTCTCAGATCGTGGTCTAGAAATTCAGGGGGGGTATGAGGTTAGGGAAAGGAGTTTGCAGTGATACTTGGTGGTGGTGAAGCCCCTCCTCGAACAATTCCATCATTACTCTCTAACGCAAGTCCCTCGAGCAAAGAATCAGAAGGTCAATGCCTTAAGCAAGTTGCCTTGGACAGACTTGGATCAAGAGTCCTAAAGGAACTTATTGGTGGAAAGGTTAAGCAAATGTAGCTTCGATGAAGAAGCTATGGTAATGATGGTGGAGGAGGAAAACTAGTGAATGACACCAATTATGAGCTACCTTTTGGATGACACCATTCCCGAGGGTGCTATCAAAGCAAGGAAGGTTAAATAGAAGACTCCTAAGTATGTGATCCATGAGGATATGCTCTATCGACGAGGCTAGCTGCAGCCACTCCTTCGATGTGCAGCTCCTCACAAAGCTGACTATCTGATCTGTGAGACCCATGAAGGGGCATATGTAAGACATTGGGAGGCATGAACCATGTTCGATGATGTCATGAAGGGGATATTACTGGCCTAACATGTTCGATGATGGTTTCTAGGCATATTCAAGCCTTCCATCAATGCTAGAGGCATGAACCAAACACACGTGTTCCCCAGGAAGAAATAATGAACATAAATAGCTCCTGGACATTTGAAAAATGGGGAATCGACCTGGTAGGCCCCTTCATGGAAGCTCCAGGCCAATTCATGTACATGATTGTGTTCGTAGGCTACTTCACAAAGTGGGTCAAGGCTAAAGCCTTACCTGGCATGAAAGGGAAAATGGTGATTGACTTCTACTGGAAGAACATTATTTACCGCTTTTGGATCCCTAGAACCATTATAACCGACAATGGTACCTAGTTCGTTAGTGATCCATTCAAAAGCTTTTGCAATAAGTACAAGATCTGCCAGAGGGTCACTAGCGTGTACTATCCCCAAGCTAATGTGCAGGTGAAAGTCACAAACTGAACCATTTTCAATGGCATCAGGTTGAGGCTCGAAGGGGCGGGAGGAAATTTGATCAGCAAACTGCCTAGCATGCTTTGGTCATATTGGAGAACTAAGTCCTCTACCACAGGTGAAACCTCATATAGCCCGGTCTATGATTCACAGGCAGTAATTCTCCTGGAGATAAGGCTTCCCACCTTCCGAAGGTTTGCTATCAGCAATGAAAACTAGGAGGTCAACGATGAGCAGTGCCGCCTCGACCTGGATCTTCTCGAGTAGAAGAGAGAAAGGGCATCCCTCCACGAAGCCAAGGTAAAGGAAATGATCAAACGGTATCATGACCAAAGGGTTCAAAAAATCCATTTCTCCCTAGGAGACTTTGTAATGAGAAGAAATGAAAAAAGTCAAAGAGAGCCCAAGGGAAAACTAGCTGTGAATTGGGAGGGACCTTACCAAGTCGTCGAAGCACACCCTAGAGGCAGCTACGTGTTGGAAACTTACCAAGGAAAGTCAATTCCCCACAGATGGAATGGCTCAAATCTTAGGAGGTACTATTTTCCTAAATCTCTGTAGACTTGGTCAGGCCAAGGAGTTACTTACCCAAAAATAGCTATAGGCCAGGGAACCCCTTCGACAAAGATAATGTCTGTAAGTCGAAGGGATTTTTCAAATTTAATTACCAAGATATTGAAGTATGCTTCTTTAAACTATCCCTATGTGTCCTGTTTTCACTATGAGTCATGGAGGTCTAAGCCCCTCACACTGTACAACAAGAAATGATGTACGCAGAGCCTCTGTGGCTCGCCTGGTGCTTGGGGTAGAACTCCCTACCCTTTCAAAGCTTCCACAATGAACCCCCCATATGGATAAGCACTTAAGGATCATATCCTTGCAAAGCCTCCACGGCTCACCTAGCGCTTGGAGTCGAACTCCCAAAATGCATATAGTGCTTAAGGATCCTATCCTTGCAAAGTCTCTGCGGCTCATACAACTCTTAGGGTTAAACCCCCCATATGCATAAGCGCTTAAGGATCCTATCCTTGAAAAGCATCCGCGGCTTGCTCAGTGCTTAGGGTCAAACCCCCCATATGCATAAGTGCTTAATGATCCTATCCTTGCAAAGTCTCTGCGGCCCGCATAACACTTAGGGTTGAAACCCCCCCCCCCCATAAGCATAAGCACTTAAGGATCTGATTAGACTTCAAATGCATGTATTTTCCAAAGCATTTAACATCTCTTTTGTCATATTTTTGTTGTAAAATTGCTAGATTTAGGTAGGTTTAAATGATATGGGGTTTAAGTCATTTTTGGTTTTTATATCTAAATCCTTCATTTTGTAACCTATGTTTAGTCTAATGGACTTTTGGTCCTTACGAGCATCTAGATTCCTTTTTGTAAGCTTAATTTGTAGATTGCTCATGAGCACTTAGACGTGGTTTAGTGAAGGCCATTCAAAAGGATGGTAGAAGATGGAAGGCCACTGGGAGGCAGCTGACGTACCTCTCAAAGTTAATATTTATAAGCCCTAAATGCTTACTATCTACAATTAAGTAGATAGCGGAAAGTCGGGGTCATCCATGAAGAAGAGGGATTTTCTTAAGCGTTTAAACATAAAAGGTTGATATTAGGCTAGAAGCAGATATATATATATATATAAAAGAAAGTAAAAGGGGGGTTTTGGTTGGTTGTGGTCCTAAGTTACGAAATTAAAAGACAAACTAACTAGCAAAGTTAAGTAACTATGCTAATCATCAAACAAACTAAGAAAAAGGGGTAAAAACTACAAAAGATAAAACCTTGTGAGAAATTAATATCCACTTTCAAACCTAATGTAGATCATTAAACCATTCACTCATTCTATCACAATTGTCACCTATGGGGAATTCCAATGAAAGATCAACATTCATTCTTTCTTAATAGTAATTTGCAAAGACAAACAATGACCATTTGCAACCCTAGTTGACAATCACTCTAGGCAAACAACACCATAGAGGTATTTCATCAACGGCATTATACACGAAGGACCATATATTTGATAACAACCAGGCTTACACCAAAGACATAGCCATTTAACCAAACATAACACTCATTAGGCTATACCTAAAAAAACCACATTCAAGGTTCAACCGTTCATTGCATCTATAGGATTAATATGAGAACAATCCACATTAACATACTTATCTAGCAAGAATCACAACACATTATGCACAAGAAGTTCTAAGTTCATGTTTCTAAATTTTCATGCAAAGAAGCTAAGGAATTCATCACTTTCCTAACTCCCTAACACTTAAATCATACAAACACTTCCTATTCTTGAACAACACATGGCATAAATGAAGTAAAACATAGCATTAAGAACACATGAATGCTAAATAAAAAAGGCTTCAAAACGAGTGAAACAATCTATTCACTACTTCCACTACTTGCTGTGAAGATAAAACTTCCATTCTTCTTAGTTAGTAGTTTGCAAGAGTGAATTTCACATCTCTTGTCAAACCTCACCAATGATTCCCTTAGCCGAAACATGACTAAAAATATCCCATTGATGGCATTGAGCACGAAGAATCATCAAGCTTGGAAACACTTATAAACACTACATTGTGTGTAAGCATTTAAAAATTCATACATTTACAGAAGATTAGTCAAGAAAGATCGACATTCATAGACATGTCTCATTTGCTACCTAAAAAAAACATGGCAAAGAGTTCAACATCATCACATTCATCTAGCAATTATCAAAACATCAACAACATTAAGAAGCTCTAACTCATGCTCTTGGATTCCAAATTAAAAGATGGGAGAATTAGCTACTTTCTCCCAACCCTAACAAGTAATCATACAAGCAATTCATATACTCAAGCTTCCAATAACATCAATGCCATTAACAATTCACATTCAAAGCTCAATAAATGCACAATAGCAAAAGCACTAAATAGATAGATATGGTTCTTACTACATAGATATGAAAGCTTGAATCCATTGCTCCCAAGATAAAACTAAGCTGGATAATCAAAACCCATAACATAGAACAAAGATCTACAAAGAAAGAAGAAGAAATGGAAGAAAATGGTGAAAAAATAGGGGTTTGGAGCCCCCAAGTCGGGCTTGGGCAAATGGGGAAGAAAAGGGATTATTTATAGCCCAAGTTGGTCAAAAAGAAGACCAAAATGCAGTAGGCGTCGCCCGGGTGGAAATGGCCTCGCCCGGGCGGAAATGACCTCGCTCGGGCGGCGGAGGTTTCAGCCCAAAATTCAGATCCATCCGCCCGGCCGATGCCATTTCCGCCGGGGCGAGCTACAATTCGCGGCTTCTTGTTTTGCTTCCCACGGGTGAACCGTTGATCCGTTTTGGGAGTTCTTATAGTCGATTTTATAGTGCTCGAGAAGTCAAATCCAATGAAACCACCCTTGTAGGACGATTCTTCTTGAATAATTTTATGAAATATGTCTAAACTTCCGGGTGACAATTCATCCGCTTCTTTGCCTTCCTTCTTCGACCCTTCTATCTTCTACCACGTTTTGGCACGTGGCCTTCACTAAACCACTCCAAAGGACTCATGAGTGATGTGTCCATTTTAGATGGTTATTTTAGGCTTTTTAGGATTAGGTTTTGTGCAATTTTGTGCTCTACATGTGGCATTTTGCCTTGAAATCATCTAAGGAGGGATAAAGGCGGCTTTGACGTTTTTATCACTTTTTAGATGATTTTGTGTGACAAGGTGATTTGTTTGAAGACTTTGAAGATTTGAAGACTTTGAAGATTTATCTTTGAAGATTTGAAGATTTGAAGACCTTTACATTTGAGCTTTTTGAAGATATGAAGAAGTGAAGAGGTGAAGAAAGGAGAGCAAAGCAACGGGTGAAAGATGGTCCGGGGTTCTCAGAATTTTCCGAGAAGAATCAGCCTTCAAGAGTGGCACCATTGGATTCCTCTTCTCGAGCACTATAAAATCGACTACAAGAACTCCCGAAACGGATCAACGGTTCACCCGGAGGAACCAAAACAAAACAGCAAGGCTGAGTTACTGATTTGGTCGCGAGTCGCGACCAAGTTGGTCGCGAGTCGCGACGACAGCATCCAGTAAGCCCTGCAGCAGCATTTTTCTCCCTTTTTCTTCCCCCTATAAATACCTCTTCACCCCCTTCATTCCACAGCTTTTTGGCCCCTGGTTTTGGGCCAAAACCCTAGCTTTTTCTCTCTTGTTTTCTTAGTTTCTATGTGTTTTCTTGTTCTAGAGTAGTTTTTGTACTTGGGAGCAAGGATCGAAGCTTCCATTTCTATGTAGTAAGGATCATTTATATCTATCTATTTGGTGTTTTTGCTATTGTGCTCTTATTGTGCTTGAACGATGATTGTTGATGCTATTGATGTTATTGGTAGCTTGAGGATACAAATTGCTTGATTGATTGCTTGTTAGGGTTGGAAGGAATTAGCTACTCTTTCCCTCTTTTAATTAGGAATCCAACGCATGAGTTAGAGCTTCTAAATGATATTGATGTGTTGATGATGTGCTAGATGAATGTGATTGATGTTGAACTCTTCGTCATGTTCGTTTGTGTAGCAAACGAGAGAGTCATATGCTCGTGGATGAATGTGCGTTGCACGTTCATCCAATCTCGTGTAATTGCATGAATTGGTTTAATGCTTAGTCACGGTGTAGTGGTCATAGGCATTGCCAAGCTTGTTGGTCCTTCGTGCTAAATGCCACCAATGACACCTTGAGTCGTGGTCGCGACTCGGGAGTCATTGGTGAGGTTTGACGAGAGATGTCGAACTCACTCTCGCAAACTACGAACTAAGAAGGATAGGAGTTTAGTCTCCACGACAAGTAGTTGAAGTAGCAAATAGATGGCTTTTACTCTTTCTTGAAGCATTTGTTATTTAGCATGTATGTACTCTTGATGGTGTGTTTCACTTCGTGTGTGCCATGAGTTGTTTGAGCATAGGGAGTGCTTGTATGTTTGAATTGTTTAGGTGTTAGGAACGTGACGAATTCCGTAGCTCCTTTGCATGAAGATGTATGAGCATGAACTTAGAACTCCTTGTGATGTATGTGTTGTGATCCTTGCTAGATGGGTATGTGAATGTTGAGTCATGTATGCTATATGATGGAATGAGTGAATGGTTAAATGACCTACGTATGATTTGGAAGTGGATATCCCTTGCCCCCAAGGCATTTTATCTTTGTAGTTTAAAACCCCTTTTCTTTAGTTTTGTTTGATGATTAGCATAGTCACTTGACCTTGCTAGTTATCCCGTCTTTTTATCTTTGTTAACTTAGGAAACCAACCAACCCCCCCCCCCATTTACATGCTTTTATGTGTGTGTGTATATAGTTACTCCTAGCCTAGTATCAACCATTTGTGCTTGATTGCTTAGGAAGATCCCTCTTCTCATTGGACGACCCCGATTTGCCACTATCTACCTAGTTGTAGAAAGTAAGCATTTAGGGCTTATAAATTATCTTTTGCACGGCGGGCGCGATAACCGCCCGCCCGTCAATGAGACATCTACAAATTAAGCTCACAAAATAAAATCTAGATGCTCGTAAGGACCAAAAATCCATTAGACTAAACATAGGTTACAAAATGAAGGATTTAGATATAAAAATCGAAATTGGTCATCTAAACCCCTTATTATGTAAACCTACCTAAATCTAGCAATCTTATAACAAAAATATGACAAAAGAGTTGTTAAATACTTTGGAAAATACATGCATTTGACGTCTCATCAAATCTCCCCACACTTAAACCTTACTCGTCTTCGAGTAAACAAGAACAAGCAAAGATCAAAGCGTAAACTGGCATGTGAAAGTTTTCCCAAAACATCCAACATCATATTCCTTGACTACCCTAATCCCCAAGATATAAGAATCTCGTACACTCTCACATCCCAAAGCCTAAGATAATCTAAACAACAAAAAAACCATAAAAAAAGTGAGGTATACATATAATGCCAAGCTAACTTGCTCCACCGAAAAAGCCACCAATAGAAACATTAAGAGAAGCATAAAAATTTTCAATTTCTCTCATTTTGCCTAGGAGCCCTTTTGGGTTTTCATCTTAGCTTCACACATTTTTCATTTTCAATGCTCACCCTCACCTTTTTCCACACCATTTGGCCTCTCATTTTTGCATAGGTCGCTCTTTTGGGTTTTCGACCTATCCGAGCCTCCCACTTTTGCCTAAGTTGCCCTCTCGAATTTTCAACTTAGCGGGATTTTTTTTCATTTTTTTCAAACAAAACAAATCAAAGTGGAAAATATGCACACTTCAATAAAATACAATGAGATATATTTCTCTTTACCTCCCCACACTTGAAACACACATTGTCCTTAATGTGAAAAAGGAAAAGATAAAGAAATAAGGGAGAGAGAAAAAAAATACTCACAACTAGGACATTGAAGGTCCTTCCCGGTGGTGATAATGCTCACTTCTTAATGAATGTTCTCTCCTCCATGTTCTCGAACTTCGTCCAACATGCAACTTTGATCCATCCACTACAAAGCCACAATTATGAAAATCCCGATCAACACTCACAAAAGACAACAACTAGTAGTACTCCTAGATGGTGGTTTTGGTAGTGGTTTTTGGTGGTGGGTTGTGGTGGTATTCTTGTGGTTTTTGGGTAAGGTTTTGAGGACATGGTTGAGGAATTTTTTTCAAGAAAAGAAAAACACTAACCTAACTTAAAAGCTCAGGTTGCCTCCCAAGAAGCTCCGTATTTTTAAGGTCGTCAGCACGACCCTAATGTTATCCATGTGGTGAAGGTTTGAACCTCTTCACCATGAGTATCCAAAAATAGAGAGGTGGGGGTACAAAAATTTCAAGAGGAAAGTTTTGAGGTGGTGGAGATGGTTTAAAAGGAGTTAGGTGGTGAGGAGGCTTGGGATGGTCTTTTGGCTCCTTTCTTATCTCCCTTAAAACATCCGAAAATGGTGGAGTTGGTTCACTAGGTGGGGGTAGGGGTGACGATGCTAATGAATGTAGCACAATCACCTCTTCCTCCATTTTTTCATCCTCAACAACCAACTCCTCATCCCTGTCAAACTCAAACTCAAACTCATTTCCCAAGGGGACCTCACTCATCGAATCCTTAAGTTCGACTTGGGATGGTGTATTTTCATAATCACGAGCTTCCATTCGGGCCAATGCTTCCAATATACTCCTCGCATGCCCCTCAGTTGCCTCAACACTAGAGGGGAGGTGAGTGTCCAGTTCCTCACTAGTAAAGTTGTTCAAGTTTGCTAAGGCATTCATGACTTCCTCACTTGTCAAACTTGAGCTTCCTTGTTGGGCTTGGTTTTGGGGTATGGTATAACATCGTGATGGCCAACTATTTTGCTCGTATTGTTGGTTTTCCGGCTCATTCTCATACCACCAATCCGGATTACCACTCCATTCCAGGTTGTAAGAATTATGGTATGGATACCATTCTTGGGTGTCTTACCCTTGAAAACCAACATCTCCGACCTCTTGGTAGCACTCTTCATATTACTCTTGGTTTTGAAAACCAAGGGTTCTTTCCTCCTCATAGTGCTCCTCTCTCAGCGTATATCAAGACTCGGTAGGATGGTCGGAATGACACATCTTACAAAACATTGCTTATTGGGCCTCTCTTCTCATCATAAGTTCCCTCAAGGTGAGACGTTCCATTTGTTTTTTTTCAAAAGTCTGGAATCATATTACAAGTATTCTCGAAAAAAATTAACCAAGAACTAAAGCAAAACCTATTCCAAAAAATAACAACCACCAAGAAGTGGAAAATAAAAATAACTATCTAATATGCAACCAAATAGCCCAAACACTTAAAAATAAACGCCTCTTCCCCGGCAGCGGTGCCAAAATTTGGGAGACCGTCGCCGTACCTCTCAAAGTTAATATTTATAAGCTCAAAATGCTTACTATCTACTATTAAGTAGATAGCGGCAAGTCAGGGTCGTCCACGAAGAAGAGGGATTTTCTTAAGCGTTTAAACATAAAAGGTTGATATTAGGCTAGAAGCAGATATATATATATAGAGAGGGAGAGAGATATATAAAAGCAAGTAAAAAGGAGGGGGGGTTTGGTTGGTTGTGGTCCTAAGTTATGAAATTAAAAGACAAACTAACTAGCAAAGTTAAGTAACTATGCGAATCATCAAACAAACTAAGAAAAGGGGGTAAAAACTACAAAAGATAAAACCTTGTGAGAAATTAATATCCACTTCCAAACCTAATGTAGATCATTGAACCATTCACTCATTCTACCACAATTGTTACCTATGGGGAATGCCAATGAAATATCAACATTCATTCCTTCTTAATAGTAATTTGCAAAGATAAACAATGACCATTTGCAACCCTAATTGACAATCACTCTAGGCAAACAACACCATAGAGGTATTTCATCAATGGCATTATACACGAAGGACCATATATTTGATAACAACAAGGCTTACACCAAAGACATAGCCATTTAACCAAACATAACATTCATTAGGCTAAACCTAAAAAAACCACATTCAAGGTTTAGCTTTTCATTGCATCTATAGGATTAATATGAGAACAATCCACATTAACATATTTATCTAGCAAGAATCACAACACATTATGCACAAAAAGTTCTAAGTTCATGTTTCTAAATTTTCATGCATAGGAGCTAAGGAATTCGTCACTTTCCTAACTCCCTAACACTTAAATCATACAAACGCTTCCTATTCTCGAACAACACATGGAATAAATGAAGTAAAACATAGCATTAAGAACACATGAATGCTAAATAACAAAGGCTTCAAGAACGAGTGAAACAATCTATTCACTACTTCCACTACTTGTTGTGAAAATAAACTTCCATTCTTCTTAGTTAGTAGTTTGCAAGAGTGAATTTGACATCTCTTGTCAAACCTCACCAATGATTCCCTTAGCTGAAGCACGACTAAAAGTATCCCATTGATGGCTTTGAGCACGAAGAATCAACAAGCTTGGAAACACTTATAAACACTACACTGTGTGTAAGCATTTAACAATTCATGCATTTACACAAGATTAGTCAAGAAAGATCGACTTTCATAGACCTATCTCATTTGCTACCTAAAAAAACATGGTAAAGAGTTCAACATCATCACATTCATCTAGCAATTATCAAAACATCAACATCATTAAGAAGCGCTAACTCATGCTCTTGGATTCCAAATTTAAAGATGGGAGAATTAGCTACTTTCTCCCAACCCTAACAAGTAATCATACAAGAAATTCATATACTCAAGCTTCCAACAACATCAATGCCATTTACAATTCACATTCAAAGCTCAATAAATACACAATAGCAAAAGCACTAAATAGATAGATATGGTTCTTACTACATAGATATGGAAGCTTGAATCCATTGCTCCCAAGATAAAACTAAGCTGGATAATCAAAACCCATAACATAGAACAAAGATTTACAAAGAAAGAAGAAGAAATGGAAGAAAATGGTGAAAAACAAGGGTTTTGGAGCCCCCAAGTCGGGCTTGGGCAAATGGAGAAGAAAAGGGGCTTTCTATAGCCCAAGTTGGTTAAAAAGAAGGTCAAAATGCAACAGGCGTTGCCTGGGCGGAAATGGCGTCGCCCGGGCGGCGGAGGACTCAGCCCAAAATTCATATCCATCTGCCCGGGCGACGCCATTTTCGCCCGGGCGAGCTACGATTCGATGCTTCTTGGTTTGCTTCCCACGGGTGATCCGTTGATCCATTTTGGGAGTTCTTATAGTCGATTTCATAGTGCTCGAGAAGATGAAACTAATGACACTACCTCTGTAGGCCGATTCTTCTATTATAATTTTAAGAAATATGTCTAAACTTCCGGGTGACAATTCACCCAATTCTTTGTCTTCCTTCTTCGACCCTTCTATCTTCTGCTACGTTTTGGTACGTGGCCTTCACTAAACCACTCCAAAGGGCTCATGAGACATCTACAAATGAAGCTCACAAAATGGAATCTAGATGCTTGTAAGGGCCAAAAATCCATTAGACCAAACATAGGTTACAAAACGAAGGATTTAGATATAAAAATCGAAATAGGTCATCTAAACCCCTTATTATGTAAACCTACCTAAATCTAGCAATCTTATAACAAAACTATGACAAAAGAGATGTTAAATGATTTGGAAAATACATGCATTTGATGTCTCATCAACCACTCACAAAGTGGTAGAAGATTAAGTGAAGAAAGGAGAGCAAAGCAAAGGGTGAAGAATGATCTATGTTTTGAAGCAGAGTTCTGAGAATTTTCCGAGAAGAATCAGCCTTCAAATGTGGTACCATTTGATTCCTCTTCTCAAGTACTATAAAATCTACTATAAGGACTCCCAAAACGGATCTACGGTTCACCCGGAGGAAGCAAAACAAAACGGGACTTTTTTCCATCGTGACTCGCTACAAGTGTGTCGCAACTCACAAAATGTTGACCTGAGAGCTCACAATTTCCTGATCTGGTCGCAACTCGCAATGGAGGTGTCGCGACTTGCAATAATTGCCCTGCAACTTGCATTTTACTCCCTTTTTTCTTGTACTATATATAGTTTTTCACCCCCTTCTTCCCCAACTCTCTAAACCCGACTTGGGGGCTCCAAAACCCTAGTTTTCACCATTTTCTTCCATTTCTTCTTCTTTGTTTGTAGATCTTTGTTCTATGTTATGATTTTTGATTATCTAGCTTAGTTTTGTACTTGGGAGCAATTGATTGAGACTTCCTTGCTAATGTCTTGAGAATCATTTCTATATATCTATTGATTTTTCTATTGTGCATTTATTGAGCTTTGAATGTGGATTGTTAGTGGCATTAATGTTGTTGGAAGTTTGAGTATATGAATTGCTTGTATGATTTCTTGTTAGGGTTGGGAGAAAGTAGCTAATTTTCCCTCTTTTAATGTGGAATCCAAGAGCATGAGTTAGAGCTTCTAAATGATGTTGATGTGTTGATAATAGCTAAATGAATGTGATGATGTTAAACTCGTTGTCATGTTTTTTTTAGGTAGCAAATGAGATAAGTCTATGAATGTCGATCGTTCTTGACTAATCTTGTGTAAATGCATGAATTGGTTAAATGCTTAGACACGGTATAGTGTTTATAAGTGTTGCTAAGCTTGTTGATTCTTCGTGCTCAATACCATCAATGGGATACATTTAGTCCTGTTTTGACTTAGGGAGTCATTGGTGAGGTTTGACAAGAGATGTCAAATTCAATCTTTCAAACTACTATCTAAGAAGGATAGAAGATTTATCTTCACAACAAGTAGTTAAAGCAATGAATAGATTGGTTCACTCGTTCTTGAAGCTTTTATTATTTAGCATTCATGTGTTCTTAATGCTATGTTTTACTTCATTTATGCCATGGGGTGTTTGAGAATAGGAAGTGTTTGTATGATTAAAGTGTTAGGGTGTTAGGAAAGTGACAAATTCCTTAGCTCTTTGGCATGAAAATCCAAGAACATGGACTTAGAACTTCTCGTGCATAATGTGTTGTTATTCCTGCTAGATAAGTATGTTAATGTGGATTGTTCTCATATATTTATCCTATAGATGCAATGAAAGGTTGAATCTTGAATGTGGTTTGTTCTAGGTTTAGCCTAATTAATGCTAAGTTTGGTTAAATGGCTATGTCTTTGGTAAAAGGCTTGCTGTTATCAAATCTATGGTTCTTCGTGTATAATGCCGTTGATGAAATACCTTTATGGTGTTGTTTTCCTAAAGTGATTATCAATGAGGTTTTCAAATGGTCATTGTTTGTCTTTGTAAATTACTATTAAGAAGGAATGAATGTTGATCTTCGAATGGGAAGTCATAACATTCCCCATAGGTAACAAATGTGATTGAATGAGTGAATGGTTCAATGATCTACATAAGGTTTGGAAGTGGATATCAATTGCCCCCAAGGCTTTATCTTTTGTTGTTTTTGCCCTTTTTTCTTATTTTGTTTGATGATTAGCATAGTTACTTAACTTTGCTAGTTAGTTTTTTTTTCTTTTAATTTCATAACTTAGGAAAACCAACCAACAAACCCCCCCCCCCACGCCATTTACTTGGTTTTATATATCTATATATATATATATATATATATATATATATCTACCTCTAGCCTAATATGAACCTTTTATATTTAAATACTTAAGAAAATCCCTCTTCTTCGTGGACGACCCCAATTTTCCACTATCAACTTAATTGTATTTAGTAAGCATAAAGTGCTTATAAATTATAACTTTTAGAGGTACGATGATGACTTCCCAAGATCCTATCCTTGCAAAGCCTCCACGGCTCCACAAGCACTCAGGTTTGAACCCTCTATATGCGTAAGCGCTCAAGAATCAAATCCTTTCGTATAACAGAAGAGACCCCATGGCCTGAAAAGTGCTCCAGGTCAAACCCCACATTGTCACATGCAAATCTACCTAGCTAGAAGATAGGGAGATCAAAACCCTTAGCCGAATCACAGTGCCTAACTAAGCTATAAGGGAAAAATCCCTTGAAGAATTAACAATTACTCGCTTAATATATATTTCATATATGGTGCCACAAGGGCTTATAAATAAAGGGAAAAGTTTCCCCGCACACATACAAAGTGAAATTACATCACAAAATTTCTACCTATGTACAAAACTAAGGTGAAAGAAGCTCGTCAAAGTGAATGAGGGGATCTTCTTCTAGGATTTCAGACTTAATGGAGGCTATGGCTGTTAGAAAATCCCTATCGGGATTCGGCTGCTCTGCCCCTGAATCCCCAGCCTCCTGCACTGGAATAGGATTTGAAGGTCCACCTCTAAGTCCTCGAGACCTCCTTTGAAATGGATCAACCTCAGCATCTTCACCTTCCTTGGGAGCTTCGGGGATAGGATCATGACCGCCATCACGCCCAGTGTAGGAATGGTCTCTCGGCCTCTCCTAGCACTGGCACTACCCCCTCGACTGGAGAAAGGGCTCTCAGCCAAGGAACGACCTTCCCTCCCACGACTAGAGATACTTTTCTGACTGCTTGGTTGGTATTTCGAGTAGGAGATCCGGGAGTTGAGGGATACGAACTCACGACTGCCCCTTGGGGTCAACCTGCTGAGCAGGGGTGGGAGAGGCACTATGATTATCTTTACCAGGGCATGGAGGTGAAGCCTGTTTGGTTGAGAGATAGCCTAGGCGAGAGAAGATAGAACCACTCTTCATGCGAGAAATACCAAAGGGGTTACCCCCTGAGAGCTTGAAGCTCCACTCTTCTTCTGGGGAGCTTAAGAGTTTAAAGCTTCATTCTTCTTTTGGGCAGCTTAGAAGCTCTAAGCCCCACTCCTGTTTTTCTTCTGCAACTTATCAAACCACCTATCTGCCCCATTGTAGGCCTCACCATACTTGGGGTGATCTTTAATATTCTTTCTTTGCATGACATCAAGGGTCTCTTGGAGATATAACTCTAATTCCTCGACAAAGTTTGTTTCAGTCATCCCAAGTCGAAGGCTGTAGGCTCGTAGACTGTCCGTGCAATCCCTAAAAGTGTGATGCAGTTCTTCTAAATCCCTCTCGGCCTTGTCCTTATCCTTAAAGGAAATAAAGAAAGTGCTTTGGTCTCCCTGACGGTTTGCTCCAAACCCAACACATGAGATCGAAGCTCCTTGTTCTAGTTTTTCCACTCCTGAAGTTTGGTTGTGGTCATGCGAAGGGATGCACGGGCCAAATCCAGGTTATCCAGATACGTTTTGTCCTCTCGATGGTAATGCTCAATGACTTCTATCCAGGTGCATTTTGGCCTCTTGGCGGTAACGCTCAATGACTTCATTGGGTTTAGAAAATGATGACCCCCTAGAAGCCTTGAAGGCCTTGGCAGCATCCATACACTCGTGGATTAAACCAAAGCCAGCGATAGTGGTAACTTCCTCGAGAACCTTGATAAGCCAAGAATAGAGGAGATGGTAGTCATCAGAAATCCCATCCTTAGCGGCAGCAAGGAGGTCCCTTCCTCTCTCAAATGACTGAGTTTATTGAGGAGTTCTTTTGCCTATCATGCATACCATTGCACCACAATTAAAGTTCCTTGCGAGCAGCTTGAGGCTCATCCTCGAGATGAAGGGATCTAAACCAAAACTTTGAGGCCTCGATCCGGTGCTCCCATGCACACTCTTCGTTCCTATGATACCACTCTTTCATTACTTGAAAAAAGAAGTGGAATATGGTATCTCTATGTAGTTGAGGGGGCGGTACGAAACCATGTCTAAAATCTATAAGATGATAGAGAAGTAAAAATGCATAAGTAAGGGAAATAACTTTCATTGATAATAAATGAAGGGATACATTCAAAGACCCTAACATAAATGTTTCATACATCATTGTTTTCCCCTATGCTACGCTCTCCATGAGGGGTGCTCGAAGAAGCTGGAGGGTGTTGGACCTCGGATCGAATCCTGGGATCGGGTAGCTTCCACTCCCCACCCTTTTCCTCCTCGAGGGTATGAATATCCTTGGCCGAAAAGAAGTGGCATGAAGCTTTTAGGTGCTCGAGCAAGGGAAATTTGGTAGCTCCATCCTCGATAGTTCCACCACAGGCAATGAAAATAGGGGGGATATGCTGCTCTTGTGTACTTCCAGCATGTTAGCATACTTAGCCAGAAGTTCTTTGCTAATGGCCGCAGCTAAAAAGTTTTAAGCCACCACCATGAAAGTCTTGGACAGGGACTTGAAGAAACGTTGGAACCCATGTGCCTTCACAAGCTTATTTTTGTAGCCCTTAAGCACAGAGGCATATTGTTCGGAAGAACAGAACTTATCTAGCCTAACATTCTTACTGGTCAAAGACTTGATGGATTCTTTTGTAGTCAACAACTTCTCTTGAAGCCCCTCCACCTCAGCCTCGCAATCGGAGGCCACCTTATCAAGCTTCTCTTGGAGCTCATTCCCCTCAGCCTTGTGATCAAAGGCCACCTTATCGAGCTTCTCTTGAAGCTTCTTCATCTCCGCCACGTGGGTGGAGGTAGCATTTATAAGGAACTATTCAAGACCCCCTGCCTTAGCACTAGCCTCCTCAGCCTACCGAGCCTTAGCCAAAAACACCCAAAGAAGAGAGTCCATAGCCCCTGCAGTGGTAGCCACTACCGGGACCGCAGTGAGGGAGGGCTCGATGGAGCCTAAAGATATGAGGATGTCCTCCCGCCAAGCTAAGTTGAACACTGGAATCATCCCTAAAGGGATAGAGTTCTCTGACTCTAGGGGGTGGGGCTACGAGAAGCGAGCCCATCATGGGGCCTCTTGCCTAGTAGCTCAGAGTCCTCGATTTGGGGAGGGGAGATTGGTGTCGAGGGGAGGGGGACTGGATACAGTCTTCAAAAGAAGATGGAATCTGCACCTCCCCCTCCTTCTCCAAATCATCAAAGAAACCCACTAAAACAAAAGAAAAAAAGGGGTAAGAAAAATGAATCGGAGTAGAAATGCAAAAACACAAAAGAGAAAAATGAGGAGTAAGTAAAGGAAAAAAAAATTAAAGTGTTGCAAAAAACTTCAGGCGGAGGGGCAATATCTTTCGAGGATGACTCTTCAAGAACAAAAGGGCCCGGCCTCCTCCATGGGTATTCTGGGTTTTGAGGATCCAACCCACTTTCCCCTTTTGGGATTTTTGGAAGCTCCACCCTTCGAACTCGGAGGAGCCTTCCTCTATTCACTCTAGGGCCTACTATCTTTATTCCCTTTCTTATTATTCTTCTTCTTCTTAAATGAGCGGACCTCTGAGAAATCGGTAGGAGGGGGAGGCTGTATCAGAACTGGGTCTTGTTCGGACACCTACTTCTCATACATCTCCTAAGGCCAGACATAACAAGACGACTTCTTGTAGTCGGCCGCATCTAGAGAGTCACTTAACATACTACCTTGATCAGTGATTAACCCCTCTAGTACGGAGTATCGGGTGGTTTTCTTGAAGGAGGGCTTCAAATTCTATTCTGGGACCAAATAACAGTCGGGCTAACAGTCAAAAGTATACACAGGAGGCTTATGCTAGTCTAAAAAATTCAAGGAGATCTTAATAAGGTGCTTCAAAGATCTGTTGCTGAGAGTTAAAATGCCCTTGAACTTCATTTCCTTGTGCACAACATTCCTACTCCGTGATAGATAGTAAAAGGTGTGGAAGAGCTCGTAGGTATGGGTGATCCCCACTTTCTGGCACTTTCTCATGAACGCCATAACATATATTATGACATTTGAGTGGAGTTGAGCCAAGTTGATCTTGTACTCTTCGAGAAGCTGAGAGAAGATGGGGGGATCGGAAAGCAAAGCCCAAACATCAGATGTTGTTCGAAGATGTGACACCACCCAGATTTAGGGCTTTTGAGGGTTTCATTCTCTCAAAGAGCTTCCAACTCTAGATTGGCGGGAATCCTAATCGCATGGAGAAGGGTAGATAGTAACTTAGAGATCTCTGGAGGGACTTGTTGAGAGCTCTTCAACAACAGGGTAAAAAGTTTCTCAAAAACAAAGAATCTCCCCTCCTTATCCCTTCGAAGTAAAGACTTCCTTGGAACTCTCTCCTTCAAAGTAAACCATTTTCGACGATAACCCTTGGGTGGTGCTGAGCAATGGGCCAAATTTTCTCTATCCTCTTAGCTAGAAGAACCCAAATCAACAGTTGAGAAGGAAGTGGCACCAGAATCCTGGAAACGGGAACTATCCCCTTATCGGTGGCTAGAATAGCAAAGAAATAGCCTGGAAACTTCTTTTGACCTCTTTCCGGTGTTTGTGACATTTTAGAAATGCAAAGGGTTAAGTAAAAAGAGGAGAAAAGGGGGACTTACTTGTGTCTTAGCCGGAGTGTTTTGGCCAGAGCTCTCGGAATACAGAAAGGTGCTATGGAGAAGAAGGAATGTTCTGGAAATTTTGGGAGTAAAAGTCGTTACTAATTTCCAAAGATAATTTATATAAAGGGAGAGAAGAAGAGCAATGATTGCTTCGGGTCTCCAAAAATCAAGTAACAACATGGGATAGCAGGCCACGTGGGAAAAAGATTCCCCACATTAATAGGGAAAGTGGTGCGCGTGAAAGCCACCGTAGGCACCACACACCCAGGTAAAGGGGGAACATCATGGGCCTCACCTCTTTTCCACTTCTCTTGTTGGGGGCTCTTTTGGTAACAGAAAATCAAGTTCTCCATTTACCTTAATGCCAAGGCTAGCGACCTCATACAAGTAGACAGGTTTGAAAGTGGTCACAATCCTTGGGACTTTGTTAAAATTAAAAAGCTGAGGGTCGAACCCTCAATCAGTAAATCCATTCAAGGGTCGTAATCCCGAGCCGGCTCCAAGGGAAAACCCTTAGACCCTGCAGAGGCTCGAAAATTGCATCTTGCATCTCATGATAAGTTTAAATGAACCATCTCAAACCCATTAGAGGGAGGGGGACTCGAAGATCGAACCCTGGAGCCTATGATGAATTTGAGGGTCAGACCCTCATTTTTCTAGAGGCTTCTTGATAGTGCATTATTTAGGCTGGGCCCGAATGCCTAGCCCAGTTGGCTTAGGTTATAGTAATTACCCCTAAAGTAATATCCTTTGGGTAATAATCATTGGGTCGGCCCAATGAAGAGCCTTAGTACTTGCATCACGAGAAATAAAAACAGTTGCCCTATTCACCACCCTATATAAAGAAAAGAGGTAACATTGTACAAACCCTATTCATTTTTTCCAATTCACAAGAATCTAGAGGCTCTTTCCCCGGATTACTCCAGGGTCTCTTTCTTGCAGGTTCTAGCCAAAGGAGCGGCGGACTCGACGTCGATGGTTTTGGGGCGCATCAATTACATTAAATCATCAATATATGTATTTTAAGTAAACATACAAATGTATTATCTATTTTCCTAGTTTAGGTTTAAAATTGTTCAAAAAATATATTCAAAACAAAACTACAGAAGAAAAATGAATGGCCTAGTTATACGTGCTGTTTAAGGGCGACAACCGCTATAGCTTTATTCACACCACAATATGGGCACGGTTTTTTTTGTTGATATTTCAAGCTAAATCACACTTAAAATAAATAAAATTACAATTTTAAAAAATTATAATACATAATCAAATTCATTACGTGGCATATCCTCAAGAACCCACCAAGGAGTAAGTTGTGTTGCACAGGATGAACCAGACCTGAGAGTGTTGTCTATAAATTAAATCGTGACTTACCGAGAATCAATAGAAAACCGGAATGATTCATACAAATTGGAAAAAAAATGTCAAAAGGAGAGTCTCATTGTTGATACCCTTATACCTAGAGAGCTACCGAACAAGATCAATCTCTTTTAGTTGGAATAAACAAAGGACGGGTAATGGTATGGGTGCATGGTAGTCCGGTTAGGCTTGCTCATATAAGTTTCAAAATATGGGATCTCAGTGCTTGTTCCAACTAATAGAAATTGAGGAGTAAGAGATTAGTATTGATTTGTTCTAACTATCATAAATTGATGAGTAAGAGATTAGTATTTAGGACATGAACCACGTGTATGTCATGCCCAACCGAGACTAACATAATGAAATAACATGTAACTTTTTCCGGACTAATGAGACACTAAAATATCGAGAACATACCAACAAAAAACTTCTCTTGCACTGGATGGAAATTCAAGCACTTTAATTGCAGTTCTCTAGGGGCGTGGATACTTCTTTGTGTAATTATTAACGAATTTTTGAGTTTTTGATTCTTATCAATCATATTTGGATGTTATTTTAAATAGTCTCATTATTTTAGAAATGATGAATAATTAACAAAAAAAAAGAAACAATAGATTGAATTCTATTTTAGGGCACCATAATATGAGAAACGTCAGCTCGTGATCACCTTAACTTAAAAGTCATATTCTTATTACTATACTGTATATTTTAGTCATTTTTCCATCCTTAATAAATATGAAAAAAAATCTAAAATCAACTCTTTCGTTACAATAAACTTCACTAGCCAAAATATAAAAAGAAAATCAAGCATATGTTATTGCATTGAATGTATCTGCACGCACTATTACATTAAGCATCAATATCTATATTTATGTTAACATATAAATGTATCCTCTATTTTTCTTGTCTAGGATGCTAAATATTCAAAACAAAATATGCAAAAAAAAGTACAGAAGAAAAACGAATAGCCTAGCTATACGTGCACTTTACGTGCGACAATAGCTCAAACTTTATTCGCACAACCACAATATGGGCATGGTCCTTTTTATGTTGATATTTCAAGCTAAATAAAAAAATTACAATTAAAAAAATTATACTACATAATCATATTCGCCACGTGTCAGATCATGAAGAACCCACCAAGAATTAAGCCGTGTTGCATAGGATGAACCAGACCTAAGAGTGTTGTCTGCCAATTAAACCACAAGCTACCAAGAACAAATAGAAAAATGGATGATTCAAACGAATAGGAAAGGAAAAAAAGGCAAAAGGAGAGTTCCATTGTAGATAGCCATATGCCTAGAGAACCACAGAACAAGCACTGAGGTCCCATAGTTTGAAACTTATATGAGCAAGCCTAACCCGACTTCCATGCACCCATACCATTACCTCAACTTTGTTCGTTCCAACTAAAATAAATTGATGGATAAGAGATTAGTATTGATGACATGAACCACGTGTATGTCATGCCCAACCGAGACTAAGATAATGAAATAACATGTAACTTTTTTCCTGACTAACGAGACATTGAAAAATAGAGAACATACCAAGAATTAAATTCTCATGCACTGGATTAAATTCTCATGCACTGGAGAGAACATACTTGCAGCTCTCTGGGGGTGTGGATACTTCTTTGTGTAATTATAAACAAAATTTTAAGTTTGTCATTATGATTAATCAGATTTGGATGTTATTTTGAATATTCTCATTAGCTTAGAATTGATGAATAATTCACAAAAGAAACAATCAATTGAATTCTATTTTTGGGCACCATAATATGAGAAAAGTCAGCACGTGATCACCTTAACTTAAAAGTCATATTCTTATAACTATATTGTAAATTTTAGTCATTTTTCCATCCTTAATAAATATGACACAAATCTATAATCACCTCTCCCTTCGTTACAATAAACTTCACAAACCAAAATAGAAAAAGAAAATCAAGCATACGTTAGTGCATTGAATGTATCTGCATGCACCATTACATTAAGCATCAATATCTATATTTTAAGTAAACATATAAAAGTATTCTCTATTTTCCTTGTCTAGGATGCAAAATATTCAAAACAAAATATACAAAAAAAAACTACAAAAGAAAAATAAATGGCCTAACTATACATGCACTTTATGTGCGATAATATCTCAAACTTTATTCGCACAACCACAATATGGGCACGGTCCTTTTGACGTTTACATTTCAAACTAAATAAAAAATAAAATAAATAAAATTATAATTAAAAAATTATAATACATAGTCAAATTCGTTATGTGTCAGATCCTGAAGAACCCACCAAGAAGTCATTTGTGTTGCACAGGATGAATCAGGCCTAAGAGTGTTGTCTGTCAATTCAACCACGAACTACCAAACCTTAATAGAAAAATGGAATGATTCATACAAATAGGAAAGGAAAAAAGGCAAAAGGAGAGTTCCATTGTTGATACCCTTATACCTGGAGAGCCACAGAACAAGCACTGAGATCCCATGGTTTGAAACTTATATGAGCTAACCCGACTACCATGCACCCATACCATTACCTCAACTTTTTTCATTCCAACTAAAATAAATTGATGGATGTGAGATTAGTATTGATGACATGAACCACGTGTATGTCATGCCCAACCGAGACTAAGATAATGAAATATTAATTTCATAACTTAGAACCAAAACCAACCTACCCCCCCCCAATTCATTTGCTTTTATATATCTATATATCTACTTCCATCATCTACATAGTTGTAGATAGGAAGTATTAGGGCTTAAAAATATTTACTTTGAGAGGCACAACAACGACCTCCCATCGGTAACCACGAATGAAGTCGGTCGGTTCGACCTCGGTCACGTTCCAAATTGGCACCAGTGCATGCGACGTCGCATTTGCATCGGTTCGACATTACATATTATTAAAATATTTACTATTAAAAATGACACAACTTAGTGTTCGTCGGTAGCCATTACATGTTATTAAAAAAGTGATAAATCGTGAAATGGCTAAACATCATAATACAATATAATTGTGTTCATTTAATGTGTGGAGGGAATGGCATATTTAAAGCAACAAAATTGAATCAATTAATACAATAACATGTTACAACATTATTGAAATATTAATATCCATAATGAAAAATAAATTGTATTGAACCACCGTTTTCCACGTTGTACGACATTGTGAATGTGAAGGTGACTAGCTAATTGACAAGTCCGTCGAACTAGATGTTGGTAGTTCATCGATGACTCTCTTTGTCCCTATTACAACAAATACATAGTAATCAAAATATATGTATGAATTGGGAAGTCCCCAAAAGAATTTCACAGAATGGAGTGAAACGTAGACAACATTAATCCCATATTAAAATTATTTAATTTGGTCCCTACTGACCCCGCACATTATAGAAAACGACGTCGCAGTCATCGACTCAGCAGCGACCTCTGTTTTGTACTGATAGAAATGTTTGAAAGTCCTTGACATGTGCAACCTTGGAATTGGTTCAGTAACATTTTGCATGTCTCACTCTTTACAAACATGCATTATCTTGTAGAAAAAAAACAACGTACAGTATATAACATGCAAAACAATCAACATATACTCATGAAATTTCAGAATCACTAATCAATGAAGAAAAAAACATGTTCAATAAGATTATGACCAAATTTGTAGATGAACATAGAATGGGTAGAAAAATACCTCAAGGGATTTGAACCTTTGGATGCTTCACCCTTGGATCTTGTTGGTGTTTGAGAGATGCAATTCGAATGAGATATCTTTAATTATTGTAAGGTGTGAATGGAATGGATGGTGTGTTAGTTTGTGGTGTTGGGTTTGTGTTGTTGATGGGAAATGAGTGTAAGATCTGAGTTTTATTTACTTGATATGGGGTTGAGGGGAATTTTGGTTCAAATTTTTGCCTCCGTTTTTCAATTCCTGCTGAAATTTTTAGAATTACCAATGTTGGCTTTTGTTTGATTGTAGTTTCGTTGTATGCGGGAAGCATGCAACGTCGTACATATTGTCCATAGTCAATTTTAAAAAATGTGTGGTAAAATCCTGGGTGTTAACCGAGCGTCCCTTCTATCGAACAATTAATGGGAAAAGTGAAACAAAAATGTCATCAATATTGAAATAAGCAACCGTTAACCATCAATTTCTCCCAAGTTGTTGGAGGGACCTATGTGCAAAATTTTTAAAAAAATACGTTGTATGTCTAAACCCCGATTATGATCAGTCCAATAAGAATGTTTCAAATCCAAAGTTGAACTTATACTATTAGAGTGCAATAAAGAAAATGGGACTAATCAACATATGCTTCCACAAGTTCTTTCGAATGACACCTTGTGTACTTGTAAGTAATGTGCTACAATTTACTCTAGGTCATGTGCTATTGATTTAAAAATCTTCATAGACAGAATTCTGTTACAGTTTTATTTCCTAGAAAACCATGAATATGAAATTTCATGCTATTCTATGCAGTGGAAAATATCGTTCTCATAACTCTTATTGCAGGCGTATAAACGGAATACTAAGAAAAATGATGGGTGATTACCCCGGTGTATCCGTCCATGACTATAACGGAACATTGTGGTCATCAATTGATAATTTGGTTGAGTGTATCTCTGGTTTAACATTTCAAGTTCTCCCAATTTGTCGGAGGAACTTATGTGCATAATTTTAAAAAAATAACATAGTATGTCCAAAACCCGATCACGATCAGTCCAGAAAGAAAGTTTTAGATCCAAAGTTGACTTATACTATTCGAGTGTAATAAGAAACTGGGACTGATAAAAAATATGCTTCCACAAGTTCTTCCAAATGACACCTTATGTACTCATAAATAATATGCTATAATTTACTCTAGGTCATGTGGTATCTGACCCGCCCCCGACACGGTCGTCATTTAAAAACACGAGTTGAGGGACTTACTAGTCAAAATATGAGAGATTTATATTCTGCACTCATTCTTACTACTAAGGAGGCTAGGGCTCAAGTATTAACTAAAACACAACCTCATGCTGGTCGTCAATCTGTACGAGTGAAAAGAACAGCTAGTAGTGTAGACATGCAACTGGGGGGTGTTGGTATTTTAAACTAACAACTACAAAGCATGAAATTAACAAACGAGTAAAATATTTATACATGGCACTTGGGAATCATTTAGCAGCATGGTAGTTCTAATGCTTCAATCCTCGATTCATTCACATATAGAAATACAAAAGATATATTAGTGTGTTTACAACACGTGGTGTGGCCGATGTCGTACACTTCTCTAACCCTGGCACGGTGGGTGTGCTCGCAACCTTCCATTGACACCGCCATCGTAATTAGGGGAGTACAATAAGGTTCGACCAAAATCTCTCAGACAACAATTACAAAGTCAGCTAAGACTGGTGTGGCGTCAAATAGGTCAGAGCATTCTCGAATCCCCCGTGCACACACACATGCTGACGAGTTCTCCCCTATCCATTCTAACATCCAGGTTTCTCTTCCCGGTGGGGTATCAATAATTGCATCATACATGAATACAGCCCAAAGTGTGTGCTTATATGTGGTGTAATATTCATGCATTTATAACATCCAAGAACAATCACAATAATATCATAAACACAAAGATAGGATGAATCTAATGAATCTTATAAAGAATTTAGAATATACAAAGTGCCAAAATGAATCCCAAGCTAATCTAACTTCTCCCTAGACATTGAATTCAAATATAGACTTGAATTCCACATCTTTTGGAAAAAACAAGAAGAAAAGAAAAGAAAAGATTACAAAAGGAACTCCTTCCTTCTCTCTAAGCTCTCTCCTCTTCAAATGTGTTTCCAAATATGTTCCCCCATCTCTAAATGAGTAGACTAGGGCCATATATGTAGTAGTACGAGATTGGGCCTAAAAACAGGCAAAAAGTAGAAAACCCTATATCAGTTGCCAAGGTTTCACGGACCGGCACGGATGCCACGGTCCGTGAAGCATGCATAGCCACAAAACACCAGATCGGCCACGGTCTGTGAATGTTCACAGCCGTAGCCCATGGAATCTAGCATGGTCCATGAAGCTGGGATCATACCACGGTCCGTGAAGGTTTTCACGGATCACGAGCAGTATGCAGTTTTTGCCCAAAGTTTTCTCGCAGTCCGTGAAGGTTTTCACTGACCGCAAACAGCTTATGGTTTTTGCTCAAAAATTTTGTCATAGCCGTGAAGGTTTTCACTAACCACCAGTAGCTTGTGGCCTTGCTCAGAAGTTTTCTCATATCCGTGAAAGTTTTCACAGACTGGCTCCGTACTTGGCCAAATTCTTCAACTCTTCATCCCCTTGCTTCACGGCCCGGTACTTTTGTCACGGCCCGATACCTTGTCTCATGAAGGTCTCGTGTTGGTCTCGTGCAAGTCTTCATGAAACCTCTAGATTCTTGTGTAGTGCGGGCAATGAATATTATCATGGGCTGCTGGTGCTTGACTATGCGAGGTTCGTGACTGGTCGCTGGTGTTTTGTAGTCTAACATTTGTTTACTTGTCATGGGTGAACTGTTAGTCCGAATTGGGAGTTCTAGTAGTCGATTTCATAGTACTTGAGAAGAAGAATTCAATGGAACTATACTTGAAGGCTTATTCTTCTTAGATCGTTCTCGGACTAAATTAACACTCCTTGGACCACAATTCACCATTTTCTCCTTTGACCGTCTTTAACTCCGAAGCCGCCTATCTTTGGATTCAATCTCCTTCTACCACTCATTGATGTTTGTGGCCTTTTCCTACTACCATTCAAATTCGAATAGCCTTTAAATATTCTACCGTTAAAATCATATAGAATTCGTAAGAATGTAATGTAACAAATAGCATTCACGGGCAAACTACTAAAGGTACTAATAATGAAAACCAAGGAGCCCGTGAGCACAATATGTCAAAAATTACTAATTAAGTATAAAAAAATATGGGATATAGAATAGAAAACCAAACATGGTTGTCTAAACCCCATGTCATGTAAACTCAACTAATATTGCCAAACCGCCAACCCAAAAGTAACTAAAAATTATGTCAAATGCATTGGTTAAAGCATGTGAAATGGTGCAAATCAGTATCACTTTAAAAATATTCATGGACAGAATTATATTACAGTTTTGTTTCCAAGAAAACCAGGAATATGAAATTTCATGCGATTCCATGCGGTGAAAAATATCGTTCTCATAACTCTTATCATAGGGGTATAAATGGAATACTAAGAAAAATGACGTGCGATTACCCCGGTGTATCCATCCATAACCATAACAGAACATTGTGGTCGTCAATTGATGATTCGGTTGAGTGTATCTCCAGTTTAACATTTCAAGTTCTCCTAATTTTTCGGACGGACCTATGTGCAATTTTTTTAAAAAAATACACTATAGGCCCAAAACCCGATTACGGTCGGTCCAACAAGAAAGTTACATATCCAAAGTTGAACTTATACTATTCAAGTGTAATAAAGAAACTGAGACTAATCAACATATGCTTCCACAAGTTCTTCCAAATGACACCTTGTGTACTTGTAAGTAATGTGCTACAATTTACTCTAGGTTATGTGCTATCGCTTTAAAAATCTTCATGGACAAAATTCTATTACACTTTTATTTCCTAAGAAGCCACGAATATGAACTTTGATGCATTTCTATGTGGTGGTTCCCATCAAACTAGCTAGACATAAATAAAGTTCACCGGTTGTGTTAAAATCGATTCCTATCGAACTAGATGGAAATTTATAGACGTAAATTCATAGGATATAATATACCGATAACTGCTATTAAGGTCAGCCATGCTCGTTTTGGTCAAATGCGACCCTATTTGTTCTGCTAGTGGGCTAAAATGTTAAGGCCCTCGTTAATAGGGGTCGACGTCGGTCTTATTTCGATCATAATTATGTATTCCCGATGGACTTCCGACGTCGCATATGCAATTGGACTGTCATAGGCCTTAGCCTATGCTCATGGGCCAAATGTTAAGGCCTACAAGTAGAGTACACGACATTGAGCATGATTCGCTACCCTGTCAACAGATCGATTTACGTGCGACCTCACATGTCAGGGGGTGGAATACACAATGATTCATAACAAATATTTATGGAGCCCACTGCTAGACATCACTTCAAACATTCAACTTCTTGGCAAACTTCTTTCCTTTCTGACCCTTTCTTCTCAAAGGTATGCTCTCTAGATTTCCTAGATTACTTTCTTTTTTGTAATTGTCATTGAATTTGATATGCATATATGGGGAAAATTCCATAGTGTTATTTGTTTTTTGTATTCAAATTTCCATGGATGTTTGCTCTATTTAGTAGGAATTTGGGGTTGAAGTTCTTGTTGTTAACAGACCATAATTTGTTGTTTTAACCTATTTTGTGCTCTAGTTCTTGTCTTGTGAGAATGCATCTGTAACTCCTAAATGTTACCTTGCAGGTACGTCAGTCATACTTCTTCTGGGACGAACCGTTAGCGACGTCGGTTACACTTTTTGCTCTGAACCCTAGTAATACGTGATGTCAATTTCTATTCGTTAACATATTGGTTTTAACGTTGGTAGACGACGTGTCAATGACGTCGATTATGAATGCATGCTATGTAATGTTTGTGGTCCCCACAATAGATTAAATTCACCAATTCTTATCGAATTTCAGGAATTATGTCTAACAGTGCTGGTTCGAGTAGACGTGCCCCGATTGAGGAATCATGAGAATCGTCATCCCAGGACTGCATCCGAGGAATTCATTACACACTTTGTCCACACGCTTACCAGGACACGCTTCGGTACCATTCTAATTTTGGTAAGTCTGAACTTGTTACACATGATGTATTATTTTTTCAATGTACTTTCTCTACAAGTTAATTTCATATCTGCTAAATGTTGTTCTTTGTTTATAAATCAATATGTCCCAAGCCATATTTCAAATCTCCTACCACTATACAAGACCCCTGCTATGTTGCGGTGTAATGGAAGGGTGTATGAGAAGCATTACTCGAGGGACAAGAAGTACAAGACCCACCCTCACTCCTATGAGCTTTGGAAAATTTCTTGATGAGGAGGAACTCTTGATTGGGGATATACTAATTTTTGAGGTGGTAAATGGTGTTGGGCCAGTATTTTTTAATGTAACCGTTCTTCCCCCCGCAGATTTAACTGATTATTAACTTTATAACATTTGTTTAAAACAAATGTAATCAAATTTAGAACAGCATTTCTTGAACTTTATAATTCTTGAATTTTATATCAATAATTTTATTAATTGAGTTTTATTTCAATGTTATTGAATTCATCATATTTATGTAACTCTGGTCCTCTCCTTCTTTCAACCTATGTAACTCCTTCTCCCTGTCAGCAAATTATTGCTGCAAACAAATATTGTAACGGAAGTTGAACTATAGACCACCTGTATGATGGGCTATATTTGTTAGCACACGCAATTATGTGACGTCGTGAAGTGGTCAACATCATGTTTCTTGGTCCGAGTGGAGTGCAAAGTCGTACAAGGTGATGGATGACACATTGGCTCAAACCAACGTCGGTCTATGATCGACATCATGTTGCAAGACCCAATTCAGTATATGACGTTGCATAATTCGAGGTAGTTCAAAATGATGTCGCCACTACAGGGGTATAAATAAGGAAACCCTAACAAAAACTCTAAGTATTCATCCAAAAATTTCCCGCAAATTCCAACGGTATCTAGCTTCCTCTTCCTCCCTTCTTTTCTTCCTTGGGTATGGATTTCTAATCCCCTAACACATATGTTTTGTAATTGTTACTTTGCAATGTTCGATTTGTAGTCTGTGAATATGTTTCCTAATTCTTACTTTACAATTCGGTTAGACAATGTTTTGGTATGTTTCCAAAGGGTTTAACTTTATTGTGATGTGTATGAAGCTTCATTTTTTCTGGTTTTATGGGTTTCTTGCTATTGTTGCCTCTGAATTATGCGACATCGGCCACTTATTTGTCACAACTCGGTAAATGCGATAATAAACTGACCACACATATTCATCTATTCAGTTACACATTTTTCCTAATTTGCGACATCAGCTATTGCTCTGTCTTTTGTTCACTTTGACCGACAAGGTCTTGAGGTCGCATCTACATGTCAACAAACCACTTTTTTGGATCGACGTCACCGAGCGATGGATGGTCCGACGTCACACATTGCATTTTATACCCAAGTTTTGTACTTAACATTTCCACATGTGATGCAGGACTAATGGTTGGCGAAGGATCGTCTAATCAACCCTTTTTCAGGTATTTCACCTATTTAAATATATTCGTATACACTAACACAACTACACACCTCGTAACAACTAATACTTTTCGATTATCGTACAGTTTACTGCACAATGGAGGCACCTAGAGCCTTTTTTCTTCAACATTGAACATCATTCAATGGCTATTGATAGCCCACATTTCAACTGCACTTTGAAGTAATTCAACATTAGGAAGATACCAACTTTGGTAAATCACTTGACTAAATTTTATTTGTAAACAATTGCATATGTGTATATATATACATTTATATTTATAATAAATATTTTTTACTCTTATGTAGTACATCACATGGGAGATTGTACAACTCCCACCGACTGAGAAGACCCCCGTGGTGCTGAGGTGCTACGGGACAGACTGACATATGGACTACTCGGGGGTGGGAAGATGAAGGCTCTTTCCCCAAAGGGTTTTGCGAGTTCCTTAGGGGAAACACCCTACACATCGAAGACACCTTGTTCTTTGAGATGATAGAAGCTAGGGTACCAATCGTCTTCAAGGTTATCATTGTCTGAGCTGATTAAGTTTATTGTAATTTCTGTTACGTGTGAACTAAGACAATTTTCATTCGAATTTATGTACTTGTAAGGACATTCTCATGCCTATGGTTTTTCTAAGTAATTAATTATCTTATTTGAACATTATGTATTTGACTGTACATGTTTATACGTGTGACTTCATGTGAGCACTATTTTATAAATCATTTGTTGGTCATGTGATTTTAAAACATTGAACAAAGGGGGCACTGGTCTTGAACAAATTATGAAAGGTTTCTTTTCTATCACCGTAAAGTTCATGTTTGCGACTTCGCAATGTCATTAGCAAATATATCGCTGCAAACGACATATTACGCAAAATCGGCCCAGCTTTTAATACAACAAAGAGCGACGTCGCATGCTGCTCGGTAACATTATTTACCTCATTTTTTATCTTTTACTTCGATTATTTTATTAACCGAGGTAAACAACCAATTATTTACCTCAGTTTTTTTAATCGAGGTAAATAATACCTTTTACTTCGAAAATAACCAATAGAGGTAAAAAGTTCTTCTTACCTCAATTTTTTAACCGTGGTAAAAGAGACGAAGTAAAAGGTTCAATTTCTTGTAGTGTAATTTTATAACTTGTGTGTGTTATGAAAATAAATTGGTGCTTAGAGTACAACTTGTAAATGCTTCAATCATTGCATGTAAGTGCTTAAATCGTTGCTAGTTAGGAGTTGATGTTTATAGCTTTTTTTATTACATAGTTGATCTTTTTGTAGTGTTTTTTTTCTTATGTTGATGTTTTTCATTTTTTGTTAGTGCTTCAAATGTAGGTTGTAGATGCTTATTTTTTTAACTTGTATGTGTTATGAAAACAAATTGGTGCTTAGAGTACAACATGTAAGTGCTTCAATCGTTGCTTAGGTGATATAGGTTGATATCTGTAGTTTAAAAAAAAGGATTTAACTTTGTTGATATTTTTATGATTTTTTGTTAGTCGTAGTCGGCGTTTTTTTAATTTTTTTTGTTGAATTTTATTTGATTTATATATTTTTCTATTTTATTTGATTTTTAATATATTTTTCGCTGCAGTTTTTAGTTGATGCTTTTTTCATTTTTCGTTGATATTCTGATATTTTCTGCTGATGTTTTAGCAATTTTTTGCTACATTTTTTTATAAAAAAAATCATTTTAAAAATATTTTTTTGATTTTTTTTTGCAGATTGCAAGTGGCGAGAAAATGATGGGAAAAAATTGGACAAAAAATCCCCTGAAAAGTTATTAGCAATAGAACGTGTAAAATAATTAGAAAATTAGGTGTCTATAAAATTATTAGATATAGGTCACTAGATCTAAAATATTATTAAAATGGTATAAATGCCCCTGCCTAAAGTTTAGACGGTTTTACAAGGGACTATCTCTTATTATACTCATAAGTTCGAAAATTAAATATTATTAAGAGAGAGGAAATAAAAGAAGAAATGTCAATTTCTTCATAATACAACCTGCTGTGATATTTTTGGGGGGAGATTTTTCATACTAACATCATCCAAAAAAGTATCTCCACATAAACTATATCATCAACGAAATGGCATTAGACCATCCACGCAATCAGTAACTCAGTCCCCTGAAAACCCTGATATTTATAACTATGGAGTACTCATTCTTACATTGTTCCAAGGTTTTAGCAAACAAAAGGGCTTACTCTGTAACCTGAAGACTCTGTAAAAATGGAGAATCAGGCTGTGAGAAGAAGGGTGAACATGATTGCCGGCCATCTAGGAGGTGCTGCTCATGAGGATATTTCCACAACTGCCACACATCTCTTTCCTATGGTGCTTCTTTAATTTCACCAAATGCTATTTTGTTTTTAATAATCTGTATCTTCATAATTCTGAAATCCAAGTTCTGGGGTGTGTTTCCCATTTATTTTTTAGTCTCTTATGTTTCCAGAACTAGAAAGATTGGCTTTTTATTGATTTTTTTCTTTAATTGTAAGACCAAAGGGTTCTGCTTAGGAAAGTTGGATAACTACTCTAGGATTAGCAAATAAGATAAGCTTTTGGTCCCTTTTTTGAGGTTTTTATTATACAATGCCGAATTCAAAGATCTTGACTCTTGAATTGAACTATTTGAATAAAAAGTTTGGTATGGATAATGTAGATCCATTTCTTGCACCCAGTGATGTTTGTTTACTTGTTGGATTGATGAAACTCCGATTTCCACTAAGTTCATCTCAAGCAAGAATGTTAATGTGGGATAGTGTTCCACATGTGTAGCAATTTCGAATCTTTGAGGTATGGAAACTTCACATTTTCCACAGGACCCACACTCTTTGCTGGTATCTGCGTTTAGAATTTAAGCTTTGATTTGCTGGAAAACGCAACCAGATTAGAACTTGAGGCAGCATAATTTGAGTTTGTATAGCTTTTGTGAAGTTAATGAGATACGATAACTATGATGGCAATAGTTTTGTTGTTGAAGAACCCTCGCATCCTTTTATTTCGCTATCCCATGATTCCATCATGTTTTTAGTGAACGTGGATGTCGGTCACTAATCTGCCTAGCTAGTTGCTACTAAGATGATGTCTTACTTAATTTTTGTGCTTTTCAGAGCTGTAGTACTAGTTTGAACCCCATTCGGAGGTGTGATAACAGAATGTATTTTGCAAGACAGTCCTCTGCTTCTCAGGCTTATTTCATGAGGCAGGGTTCAAACAATCAGGTACTTCACAAAAGCATGGATTCAGCTATAGTTTTCTAATTTTGTACAAAATTTTAAATCCATCCCTTCATTTACCCCTAGTATGCAGTACCTAACTCTCATGTGCACGGAGCAGGAAATTTGTGGGCGAGCTAATATTCCATCAAAATCTACTCTTCGTGCAAATGAGGAACCCCATGCTTGTGATTCACCCATGTTTTCTAAACCAGTTCCCACTCAGGAACCTAAATTGTACAATGTTGGAAAAGCTCAGAAGTTTCCTCAAGCACATAACTACCATCAGCCAACGCCTGATTGTCCTATATTTTCCAGGCCACGGAAGGAAGATCATGTAATTCATACGGAACAAAGAAAACAGGCTTCAATAATCAATGGTAAAAGATACTCGATTAAAATATGACTCTGGACTTCTTTTACTTTGGTTTCACTACTCTCGTCGTTTTGATTCCATGTATAGCTATCCTGTGTTCATGTGATTCGTCCTGTTACCGCAGCTTTCAAAATTGATGCCTCTCTTTGAATATATTCAACTGTACTGATGATGAATTCTGTGTGCATGTCTGTCTCTGATGGCTTTATTATGAATTTGTATCTAAGTGCATGTTCAATGGAAATTAACTTCCATTTCCTGCTCTTGCTGCTCTAGGGGGATCTAGTGATATTTGTGCACAGAAAATTACTTAACTTTAATACTTTGGATTTCCTATCGCTAAGTGTGATTTAATATTTTTCAATGAAATTTTTTAATTTGGATCCAAGAAAACCTTGATGAATGACTTTAATGTGCATATGCAGGATCTACATGGTTGCCTAAAATGGATGTTGCAGAATCAGGAAGCAGTTATGTTGTCACTCTGGAACTTCCTGGTGTTAATGTAAACAATGTAAGGGTGGAGGTTCATGACCAAAAGTAGGTGAAACCTATTCTCTAATGTTACAATCTATACCAGTTGTCCAAATTTTGTTATGCAAAAATTATGGATGCCATTGTTATGTGCATGTTTGCGTTGATCTGATGTCTAACCATATTGATATTATGGCAATGCTGGATGCAATTTATATTAGCCTTAAGTTAAACTCGTATCTATTAACAGATTGAGAGTTACCGGTAACCGCTCAATAGTATGGCAGAAGATGGAAAACAGTTCTGTTAATTCAATATCTGCATATCATAAGAGGGAGATACCTCAGGGACCTTACCAGATGGTCTGGCCTCTTCCGACGAATGTGAACAAGAATAACATATCAGCAGAACTTATGTAAGCCCTAAACTTCTCTCAATTTATTTTTGTCTTTATATATTGAACATGCTCGTAATGACCACTTAGGTCAAGACAGTAGTTCCAAAGACTCTTTGTTTACTTCTGTTTGTATTTGCAGTTCTTGTTCTACATTCCATGCTAAAGGAAACAGTCATAAAATAGTACTCGGAAGCTTGTGGTATTCAGAGAAGATAGTCTTCTATTAGGGCATCGTGCATGGTAGTATGGGAATATCTTCAGCTGGGTTTTAAAAAGCGCGCTTAAGCGCGCTTTAAGCGCAAAAAAGCGCTAGGCGCTCATCTGAGCGCTTTGTATTGAAAAGCGCTGGCGCCGACTAAAAGCGCGCGCTTTCGAGCGCTTTTTAGCGCTTTTTTTGAAGCGCAAAGCGCTCAAAAAAGCGCGCTTTCCATTTTGGGCTGAATTCAGTTTCGGTTTAAAACCGAATTTAACCAAATTCAATTCAAATAATTTTTTTTGCCCACAACAATAGTGGGCTTTTTGCCATTTCAAAACCAAATAATTTGGCACTTGAGGCCCAATTAGCAATTGCATTTAATTGCTAATGCTTTGCTTTGAAAAATGAAGGAGTGATGTGGGAGTATTTATAGCTGATGGATAGGGGTGGGCGTCGGGTCGGTTTATTCGGGTTTCTGTTTATTCAATTCGGTTTATTCAGTTTTTTTCTTAAAAGGCCAAAAACCGAAACCGACCCAATTAACCGAATAACCTAAATAAAACCGAACCGAATTTCAAATTCGGTTTCGGTTAGAATTCGGTTTAAACCCGAATAAACCGACTATTTCGGTTAGATTATTTGATTTTTTCTCAAAAATCAAAAACCAATCAAATAATTCAAATTACCCAAAAATTTAAAATTCAAATTCTTGAAACCAAATTCAAGTTTCAACTAAATAAACCGAATAAATTCCAATTTTTTTCAAATTGAATTTGATTTAATTGATTATGGACCATATTAAAAAAGTCCATAAACATACTAAAATTTTAATTCCAAATGAATAATTACAGCCCAAAAATTAGGGCCAAGTAATTAGCCATTAAAGGCCCATTTGGCATTTGCTTCAATTGCTTTGTTTCAGGTAAGGGATGAAGTTCCCTACTTTTATAGGGAAATTGGAAGGCAACATATGCTCTTCCTTCCGATGTGGGAATAAATCCCCTTTGCCTTTGGCAAGGCAGCCGCATGACATTTTTTTGCCTTGCCTTGCCTTTGGCCATGAAGAATCCATTGCGGAATATAGGTGTACTTTTATTTTATGCACCTATATTATTATGCACCTATATTATTATGCACCTATATTATTATGGCATTGCCTTGCTGTTCTTTTTTTTTTTCAATCAAAATAAAAGTTTTATAACTACTACATGTTGCATAATAAAATTTTAATATTCCAACTAAGACATTTTACTTTGTATTATTATAATTAAACTCTATCTTTTCATAAGCCTACGGAATAATGGAAACACGGTATTTTCCAAAATTTTTCCATTTATTATTACATTATTTAATTTGAGGAGTATTTTGTGACTGAGGATTATTTAATACCGTTTGATCTCAAATCCTTTTTATTATTATTGCCCTATTAATTCGACTTATGTTTTTACCTTTTTCATACATGATGAATGTGTTTATAATATATTTTGGCAAAGTCTTGGGAAAGACGGTCTTTCTATAGGTTTATGGAAAGACGGGATTTAATTAGAATAATAAAAGGTAAAAGGTCTTAGTTGCCATATTAAAATTTTAGTATGCAACATATAGTAGTTATAAATTTATAACCCGGTTCATGCAACCCAGAAATTTTATCTTCATTTTTTCTAATTTATAGTTTAAACCTTGGTCTTTCCATAACTTATGGAAAGACCGTTTTTCAAGAGACAGACTCATATATTTTTATGATTTCTTTCTCTTCTATTTATATAAGTAATTTAAATACATTTAGAGGGTGATACAAAAATTCCACTATTAAATCAACACAACGTCTTGTTTTAGACTGACAAATCATTATACAATATTATTTTATAATTGATATAACTAATAAGCTGATTTGATATTTGTTTTTATCTATTGCAACAAATTTCTTATAACTTTTAAAATGTATGGTAATGTATAAATAATTATAATTTGACCCTAATAGTTATTGAAACGAGATTTTTCATGATTAGTCTAACATTTAGATGGTCTAATAGGAGACGCTCTCCTAAATTAACTATGATATTTATATATTACTGTCTTCATCTCTTCACCAAGTAATCTCACCGTCTTCATCTCTTCACCAAATAATCTCTTCTGAGTCCATTGTAGTTTGTTAATTTTTTAGAGCAGAGGGAAATGTCCATTGTTTGAGGAATGCTTTAGTGTAGTGAAAGTTTACTGTTGAAGAATCAATTATTCGTGCACCTTATCACTGTGATTACTAAGAGCACTGTAGTTTAGATATGGATATTTATTGATTATAGTTAATGCTTTCCATTTACGTTCATGCCAAAAAGAATTTATAAGAATATATATACTTATATTTAAAATTTATAAGAAATTTAAACGAACTAATTTATTAAACTTGTTTATAATGAATATGGATTATAAAATACTTGAATATCAGTCTTTTGTCTATTTGATCCATTTAATGTTAAGATGTTTGGGGTAATTTTTTAAAATTTATAGATTAGTCCTCCCACTTATATTTACTTATAAATTTAGTTTTGTATTTTTAAATTTTATTTATTATTATATATATTTAATTAATTTATTTATTTACAATTCGGTATTCGGGTCGGTTTTCGGTTTGAGTTTCAATATCCAAAACCAAACCAAAAACCATATTCAAAATTCGGTTTATTCAATTCGGTTATCCAAAAACCGTATTTTAAATTCGGTTCGGGTTATTCGGATTCGGATATTTCGGTTTTTGGTTCGGTTTTCGGTTTTCGGTTTTTTTGCCCACCCCTACTGATGGATATGCCAAGCTCCACCATCTTTTCGACGTGGGACTAAGTATTCAAAGTTTGCTTGCCTGCTTGCTGCATTCGTGGGGCTGCTGGTGGGATGGATTCATTTCCAATTTCCGAACTTTTCCTTTAATTATTATTACATTTTTTTGAGGAGTATTTTGTTACATTATTATTACATTATTTAATTTGAGGAGTATTTTGTGACTGAAGATTATTTAATACCGTTTGATCTCAAATCTTTTTTATTATTATTACCCTGTTAATTTGATTTATGTTTTTACCATTTCCATACATGATGAATGTGTTTATAATATATTTTATGATTTCTTTCTCTTTTATTTATATAAGTAATTTAAATACATTTAGAGGGTGAAACAAAAATTCCACTATTAAATTAACACAGTGTCTTGTTTTAGACTGACAAATCATTATACGAGGTTATTTTATAACTGATATAACTAATAAGTTGATTTAATATTTGTTTTTATTTATTGCAACAAATTTCTCATAACTTTTAAAATGTACAATAATGTATAAATAATTATAATTTGATCGTAATAGTTATTGAAACGAGATTTTTCATGATTAGTCTAACATTTAGATGGTCTAATAGGAGACTTTCTCCTAAATTAGCTATGATATTTATATATTACAATTTTTAAGTTTTTTTTAAGTTTAAAATTACATATTTTAGTAGATGTATTCATCAAAATTATTAGGAATTGTATTTTTTTAAAACTAAGAGTTAATGTATTAAAATGTATTATATTTAGTTCAAATATAAAATATAAATTATCATTAATGTCGTTTAGTTCTTCTTACCACCCTCAAAACTTTTAATTTGGTATTGTGTTGAATGTTTTATTTGTCTTTTATGATATTGTGTTATTATTCCAAGTTCTTGTTGTGTCTTTATTGAAATAATCCTAGTATATGATTTGCGAGCGCTTTTTTCCGAAAAGCGAGCGCTTGCGCTCAGCGCTTCGCGCTTCGGTAAATTTTACCGTTAGCGTTTCGCTGCACTTTGCGCTTTTTAAAACCCAGATCTTCAGAACAAAAAGAATCCTACCAGAAAAGGAAAAACATTGTTTAGCAAATTCTGGAGGTTAATCATGGTTGTTTTCATCCTCGTATATAGAGTTTTCTTCTGATTTAGGTTGTCAAATATGGAGTAAGAGTAAAGCAAGCTAGGCATCTGCTTTTGCCTCTTTAGTCTGGATAGATATGATCAGTTGAATGGTGAAGTGTAGATTCACATAGATTAAAGTTTTGTGCTTAGATCTTTACAGACTTGTTCCCTCTACGAACGATCATCTTGATACCAGAGTACTAGATTATCTAAAACCTTGTTAACCTGGATCATATCCAGTGGTGATTGATCCTGTTTTTCCTGAACTTGGAAACATTCTGTTGTGGAAATTGCCCTTCACTTCATCATCCCATGTCTTATGACATTAAATGTACTCGTGTCATTACGAAACACACGTTTTCCTCTCGTAATGTCCACATACATTCATTAACCACTGACAAACTTCCTTCACCTGATCAACCCGAGTCTTGAATATCTGTCATGCCCCAGTGCTGCTTAATTTCAGTCAATAAATTCTAATCGAAAATTTAGTTCGAGTTACTTTTCTGTTTGATTAGATTATAGTTGGTGATGTACTTGTGCTGTTATGCAGTGATGGACTCCTAGTGATCACAGTGCCAAAACATTCTACAGCATGCTGAAAGCTGGAGATTGCCAAATAAAACAGACTTTCTTGTGTCCTTTATACATAGTGATACATGACTTTCCATTTCACCATCTTATGCATTGCAGTTTGGTTTGAAGCACATGTGATTGAATTGCCAACACTTTCAGCTGCGTAAGGAAGTATATTGTAGATATTGCATCCAATTGGAAAGTTGGACCTCCTTTTTAAAAATATAGTAATCATATGTTATTAATTATTGTGATACAAATAAGCATGATGAATGATTTTCAGTTATACTGATTGTTAACGTCACAGCAATCACAAGAAAATTTTCTGAACCCTAAACATTGGGTAATGTTTTCTCAATTGAAACAGTCAAAAAGCCAAGGTGTTAGGGAATTCAATACTTATATTGATGATTGTGTATGATTCTTACAAGTGTGGTGATGCGATGAATCCATTTTCACAATGACATTAAAAACACAAAGTATTGATTTAGATCGCTTGATTGTTAGACGTGATATTTTATTTGTAAAGCTAATATGATGATTTCATGTTTGTTTTTATTTATTGCAATGAGATTTTCATATTTAAAAAAAAAATTTATAATCTAATGTAAAATATCAATAACTATAATATGACATTAAAATACAAATTCAATATATACACAATATATACATGGTATACTGTATAAAAGTTAAATGGGAAATATACAAATATAACCCTATATAATTGAGAAAGTGTAGATATAACCCTAAAATAATTTTTAGTGCAAAAATAACCCTAGCTACTTTACATAAGTGCAAATATAATCCTAAAGATTATATTCTGGCATTGATTGGTCATTTCCGACCATTGATCGATCGAAAATGACCAAAATGCCCTTTTAGCCTAATCCAAAAAATTGAAAGATAAAAATGACCCTCTCCTTGAATAGCCACCACTTTCGCCACCCTGCCACCACCTCCGTCGATGCCGCTGCTCCACCTCTACCACCAAGCTGTCATCACTAATCTTGTTAACCCTAACATGGGCCGCTAACTCATTTACCGCATCCACACTGGCCCCTCCCCTCCAACTACACCTTCAGAGAGACATACCCCACCTTAAACACCACTTCCGCTGCCACCTTAACCGCCTCTGTTGCCGCCTTGCTCGCCGCTCCGCCACCTCCTTCATTGCTCCGATCTGAAAGCCCTAAACCCTCTTCTCGCTATTGGCTCGATTGTTCTGCCATTGAAATTTTCGACCTGATTCTCTATCCTACTTAGCTTTGCTTTGAAACACTACCATCAATGGCGGCATGCCGGTGTGGTGTGGTGCACGCGTGAAACCATGCGTTGAACGTCATCCTCGTTAGGTTGTCTTCTATGCTGAATGGAATCTGTAAAGCCGGCCGGATTTGCTGATTGCGAGGAGCTTCAGACCGGATCCGGCGTTGCTGTGATGGAAAGAAGAAGAAGGTCTTCGAAACGATGAAGAACAGTGCTACTGGAGGCTGCACCAGAGAAAGACGCGAAGAAGGAAAAAAAATTCTGTGCAAGACGCAGAGAAGAAAGATGCGGATAAGATTGGTGTCAAACCCCAATCTCAAGCCCATCAAACCCCAATCTTTTTCCGTGCAAGAGATTTTTCCGGAAAGATGTTGGAATGATGGCGGGAAAAAAAGGACGCGGACAAGAAAGAAAAGGGGAAAAGAAACGGAAGGAGAAAGAAAATTGGGGTTGGGGCATTAAAGACATTTCATATTTTTAAAATAATTTTTTAAAGAGATAAAATAGTCTTTTTATTATAACGGGCTCAAACTGCCGGAAGAGATCATATTTGAACATAAACTATCTATTGTTCTATTTGCATTTCAATTATTACAGGATTATATGAATTTTCGTGAATTATGTAAGGTTATCGCTCAAACAGAAAATAGTAGGTCGAGAGACTAATATGCGATTTCTAGCAAATTATAGCCAAATCCGCAGGTCAACAACATGGAGCAAATTCATGTCATAACCCATAAACGGGGTCAAATCCAAAATTAAACTCCTCAATTTCGATTCCAACATAGAATTGAGGCTCAAAACGGCCTATTTATGGTATTTTTGTGGGTAAAACCTAGTTTTTTTCATATTGGAATTAGATTGGCGCTATGAAACTTGTTGATTTCCACACCTTTTACAGCCCCGACCCCCAAAAATTAATCTCCACAGACCGTTGCTTTTCGGAAACGGCAGCATCGCAAAAAAGGTTAGTATTCCCTTGTTCCATCTCAGACTCATCTTCTTGTTGATGTGTATAGAGTGAATAAATAAACATTGGGGAAAAGAACGGATTACTCCGAAAGAGATTCTCTCTCTACATTTTTTAGAGCAACGGTGGAAAACCAAAACATCTTCCTTGTTCTAGCAACAAGCGGAAAAAAGGAAAAATACATCCTTTGAAACCACTCAGCCTTCATCATAAACACACACACAATTGATTTCAAACCTCCAGCCATAGACTTAAGCCATATACTCAAATCTGGCATCAACCCCAAACAACAACTCCATCAAAAGATACCCACCTGTACCACAGAAATAGAATCACAATCCATAAGTTTTTTTTATAATATTAAGGAAACACACAAACACTATACCCAAACAAAACATAAACAAGGAGAAAAGAGCCAAAACAAAAGCCAAAACAGAAGCAAAAAGGGAAACGGAAAATGGCGCATATGATCTTGGAGGATCACTGGTCAAGCGACTCGCGACATGGCTCCGAATTCTCGGAGGAGCACATGGATGTTCCAATGGGGGCCACCTTCAACCGAAGCATGAACATGCCAGTCAGAAGAGGGCCATTGTTTGTTAGAGATGAGGAGGACTACAATAATGGTATACGAGACTTTGCAAACTTGCTAGTAGGGTTCTTTGTAAACTATAAACAATTTAGTGCAGGGAGAATGCAGGCGCATGTAGACGACTTTTGGGGCGGGTGGCGTTGAAGTCATGGCAAAGGCAGGAAGGTTCTATGTGCTCAAGTTTGATATCCGGACACACATGAATGATGTTCTTCACAATGGGCCTATGTCAGTGGCAGGTGGACTGTTGGCACTGTGACGTTGGGTACCAGAGATGCTTCTGTCAAATGCGGGTCACCACGGTGTTGTTATGGACAAGGATTTACGGGCTTCCTATGGAGTACTTAACACCTGATTTAGTGGCTAAATATGCCAGAATAGTGGGAGATGCAGAAGAAGTGGTCTTTGGGGGTATGTCGGAAATGGAAAATGCCGATTTCGCAAATGTAAGGGTATGGTGGATATACATTAACCCTTGCCATCAGGTTTTTATCTTCAGCTGAGAAGGGGAGTAAGAGCTTGGATATCTTTTAGCTACGAGAGAATCCATAAGCTCTGCAGAAGATGTGGAGGCATAGGGCATACTATACCTGTATGCCGTTTCCAAAATGATGCAATGTTAGAATACTTCCTAACAGAGAGATTTGCTGCTCTGAGCCAGGTTTTGGGAGCAGAAATATTTTGAGATTGCACAGCTGAGCTTTTCCCAGCATCAATGCGGGTACACAGGAATCTCCCAGCCAGGCGGTTCATAAGAATCCCTGAAGACTTCCTTAGGAACAATGGCCATAGGTTCCAAGAAGAGGGGAGTGATATCCCGGAAGGGTTCCAATACCAGGAAGACGTCATCCCCGAGTCAGAGTATGCGGTTCCACAACAAGGGGGATATAATCTGGAATTCCCACAGACTCAAAGAAATGGTCAGCTGTCTCATTATGGTCAGCTACAAGATAACTCACCGGCTGCTGACACGGATGAAAATTATGAGCGAGGGGAGGCACAAGCACAGGACGAAAATAACTCGTCATCACCGGAGAACTATTCGCATTTTGAAATGCTCATTGGCGACATCCCGGAAGAGCCACCAGGGGCCTTAAGCACAGACCATCCAACTGAAGAATAAGAGGTCAATCCACAACATATGTTAACCAATCCCTACGCCATCTTTGAAAACGATGACATGGCAGTGCAAGAGGAGGGCTCAAGGGAAGCAGAAAATGCAAGGTCAGAGGTCCTGGAGATGGTGGAAAGGAACGGGTGGTGACTGAGGAAAACTGGACACCGGATGATGATGTGGCAACAGATATGGATGAAAATTCATTGGTACTGGAGACAATAAATGAGGAAGGAAGAATTATCCACCACCCTGACAGAGTGCCAAAAACTTTTATTGATGATGTCCTGGAAACCATACAGGAGAGATATGCAAAAGCAATTGAGAGAATTGAGGAGAGCTGCAAAAAATAGAGAAATGCAAAGGCAGCTAGGATACAGTACATGCCTATTATACTAAGCAATGATTCGGATCCGGAGGAGGAACCTACACCACAAGAGTCTTTTCAAGTGGGTGAGGCAAATGGAGAGCATTCATTACAAGGCCTAACGTTGGCGGAGGTACTACAGAGAGGCATTAAAGGGAAAGGCAACAGGCAGGGAGAGGAGCATACCAATGATGGAAAAAGGAACAAAGCATTGAATTCAAAGCCTGCAAACCATGGGTGCAGTGATGGCCCGGGAGAATGTTCGGCGCCAAATGAAATGGAGCAGTGGAGAAAAGCCACGAAATTTGGAAAAGAAGAGACTTTGACAATGGTGGAAAGGACGTCAAAAGAGGAAGAAGGTAAAGTTTTCGTACCCATTTATCATGCTATTTATGAAGTTCCTCTGGGTGATCAAATAGAAGGGCGACCCAGCTGTCAATATCACATAAATGCTGTCATGCATGTTTGACAACAGAAAAATGACCAAAAATATACAAATTCTACTGTAGGAGAAGCCCGTGGTGGTATACTAGTATATCGGGCCACTTTAATCCAACAATCTTGACCAGCCCAATATACTCTACAACAGATACCCAACCACAAATTAGTGCCCAAACCAATCTCAAAACACCATAACCAAGCCCAAATACAAGCCCAAATCGAAATTAACCAAGAAATTATTGACATTACCCAAAGACAATATATACCCGAACAATCCCAACCTGTGGAAAACATTACAAATACTGAGGGTGGAGAAATGTTTAAGCCACAACCAGTGGACATTACTACCATCAATATACACCCCATGAAGACTCATTCACTATCACAGAAAAAAGAGTCAATCATCTTAGCCCACCAGAATTTGCATCCAAGCGAGAAGAGGAAAGAAAGAAGAAATGTTACCCAAACAAGTGAGCAAATGGTCCATGAAACGATGACCATTGGGCCAGGAAGATGGAATGGGCTTTTCGAAGGGCCCTGTCAATGGAAATTGGGAAACTTTGCTAGGACCTCCACAACAAAGGACGAGGAAGCACAATCGGCTGAGCTGAACGGCGGGGAAAATTCCAAAGCTGCTGGCTTCAACATCACTCCAGTAGAAATTGGAGAAGCCATTGGAGCAGTTCATGGAAATTTAGACAATCGGGAGTTATTTTTCAAAGGCACATCAATGGAGGCGGAGAGCATAATGGAAGAATACCTTCTCCGTTCCATTGGAGATCGTGAGATAAATGGCGCCGACCGGGATAAAAAGGATGTTGAAAAAGGTTGACTCGAAGGCGATGACAGAGTTCACATCAGAGATGGAATCGACCTCGATCGGGAAACAGGATCACAAAAACCACAAACCTTGGTCTCCTCCGGCATATCACCAACACAACAGGGTGGGGAATTCATGCTTGGAGCCCAAGAGGAAACAAGAATTAAAATATCTGCAGATCCATCAAACCAAGGAAATTTCGATCCATCTCTGCAGGCGATCTTCTCTGAGCTGGCAATCTTCACATTAAAGGGACAGAGCGCGATCTTGAATAATATGTCTCGAGCCAAAAGAATAAAAAATAGAGGAAGATGGAGAAGTTTTACAATTAAATGAAGATGCAAGGGTTTTAAGAATCAAACAGATGGGAAGTGAGCAACTAAAGGCTGATTCAGGGACAAGAATGAGAGTGGGGTCCACTCCATTTATTCTCAAAATTGATACTGTGACCAAAAAGAATATTTCTTCATCTTTTCAGAATACAGTCTTAGGTTCAAAAATTTGCGAAATCAATAATCAGGCGAACTTAAGCAAGACAAGGGGATTCCCAGGAGAATCAAGATGGGGCACCAGAGCAAGACTGTCACCATCGAAATGGACCATAGCGACCAGAGCTATGATCAAAAGAAACATGTTGTTCCAAAAAGGACCTATTTTTCTGTAAACATAAATGGTACAAATTGGGCCATATGAGGGGTCAAAAAATTTAGCGACCAAGAGAGAAGATGGAGCGATAAACTTTACTAAATATGAATCAGAGGCGCTATCTTGGGCAATGGAGGAATTCATGCCTGTAGCAGGGAAGCTCGGAGACAAGAGAAAAAGGAACCTTGAAGGGAAACTGGGAGACATCGCGTTCCATAAAAAATCTAGGCGTAACGCAGATGATAAGGTACTCCTTATTTAGGTAATTGAGAAATTCCCTAAAATGGAGGAAATTGTAGCGATTGAGCAAGGGAAAATGGTAATTGTGGAAGCTCGAACCTACGAGGAGGTTGTCATAGTGGTAGTGAATTCATGTGAAGAAGCTGACTGGGGTATTTTGGCGGTTAGTCCAAAACAACTGCCCAAAGGTACATGAATCTACTCAGCTGGAACTGCAGAGGGCAGACACACCCTTTGACAGTAAACACGCTAAACAACCTCATTTCACAATATAAACCCAATATCACTTTTCTGATGGAAACTAAATGTAATAGTAGTAAGTTGAATAGCTGGTTAGAGCAGTCTTATTTTACTAGATGGGAAGTAGTGGATGTTGTTGGTTCTAGAGGCGGTTTGTGTGTTGCCTGGACACCGGACATCCAATTATGGGTAGTAAAAAGCGGTAAAAATTTTGTATCTTGTATTATAACCTCCCAAAACGGAGATGAATTAAGACTCGTGTTGTTGTATAGTCACCCTGACAGAAGAAACAAGGAACAAGTATGGGATGATCTAAACGAGGAGATTTGGTCATAGGGGACTATAATCAAGTAACTGGAAATGAAGACAAGAAAGGAGGGAATTTTGTAACGGACTAGGAGATAGCCGTTCTAGCCAATGTATTACAATCAAATGGCCTAGCAGAACTACTAAACCACGGACAATGGTTTACATGGTCAAATGGACGGAAAAGAGACCAGCTGGTAATAGAAAGGCTAGACAGAGGATTTGCTAACAAATCATGGTTCAACCTCTTTCCATCGTACATGCTGACAAATTTACCAATCATAAGGTCAGACCATGGTCCAATAGTACTAAATACCCACCACTAGACTAACAGTGGTAGGACTCAGTTGATGCAGAAGTTTGAAGCTTTCTGGACTGAAAAGGAGGAAGCAAAGCAAATAATCAGGGATACATGGAAAAATACACCAAGCGAAAATGGATACATGTCCATAATGGTCAACAAGCTAAATAGCACGATGCAAAGACTGAGCAACTGGAGCAGAGAAAATGTAGGCTGTTTAGAAAGAATGATCTGCATGAAAGTAAGGGAAATTGACGAGCTTCAATTGAGGAACGAGTTCGAAACTGCAAGTGTAAGGGCAGATGAGCAGGATGGCCTACTAACACAACAAAATGATTACTGGAAACAGATAGCAAAGACAAATTGGTATACAGAAGGCAACAAAAACACGAGTTTCTTCCACAACTGGGCAAGGAAAAAACAAGTAAGAAACAAAATCTTACAAATGAGGAACAATGCAGGGACTTGGATTACGGAACCAACTCAACTGAGGAACATAGTGGTAAAGCATGTCAGTATGGTGTTCATTGAGGAATCAATTATGCCACATGATGCTTTTGGAGAATCAACCATTACTGACGTCTTGCAAGTTATCGATCCCTCTATCAACAACGAGCAAAGCAACAAACTATCGATAAGAGTGACAGAGGAAGAGATAAAAGAGCAGTATTCCAGATGGGGAAATGGAAAGCACCAGGCCCAGACGGCATCCCAGCAGGATTTTATCAACACTACTAGAATGAAGTTGGGGATGATCTTACAAAATCAGTACAAGAATTTTTCACAACCGAGAGAATGCTCAGTGACTGGAATGCAACCAACATAGTACTCATCCCTAAAACAAAGGTACCATCTAAACCTGCTGATTTAAGGCTAATTAGCTTGTGCAACGTTACATATAAAGTCATTGCTAAAGTATTAGCATGTAGATTAAAACATATTATGGGGTATCTTATCTCGGGGAACCAAGCAGCTTTCGTGCAAGGGAGATCAATAGTAGAAAACTCACTCATTGCTCACGAATTAATAGAAAAGGTAAGGAAGCAGAAGACAGGGAAGATGGCTATTGCTGCAATGAAGATCGATATGAGTAAAGCCTATGGTCTAGTGTCCTGGGACTTCCTTAGGAATGTTATGGGATGGATGGGGTTTCCAATTAAGTGGATTAACTGGATAATGGAATGTGTTACCACTGTCACCTACTCAATCAAATTTAATGGGGAACTCTCAACACCTTTTCAACCCAGACAAGGAGTATGCCAAGGATGTCCATTATCACCTTTCTTCTTCATTCTTTGCCAGGAAGCTATGTCATATATGATAGCATCGGCACCGTTTCACCAAGTATGTAGAGGCATAAAATGTGGTATAGGGTCCTAAGAGTCTCAAACCTAATGTTTGTAGATGACTGTCTCCCGTTCTTCAAAGTAACGGAAAGTGGCATGAGAAAATTAGCGTCCATGCTCAACCTATTTGCAGCTTACTCTGGTCAACGTCTCAATTTTGAGAAATTGCCTTTTCCCATTAGCCCAAATGCGAACGACTATACAACAAACCTGATCAAGTTAAGGTTCAACATCAAACCAAATCTCCTTCAAGGAGAATACCTAGGCCACGATCCCAATTTTAAAGGGTCGAAGGTCAGAATATTCAAAGCGTTGCAAAGGAAGATTACCGCCAAAACTTCTATGTGGAGGAAGAATGACCTATCAATAATAGGAAGGATCACACTGTGCAAACATGTTTTCTGCACGTTATCACAATACACTATAGGGACTTTTAAAATACCAAAGATAACAGCGAAAGAGGTGGATAGACAGATGGCAAGGTTCATCTAGGCAGGGGATACAGAAGGAAGGGGGATCCACTGGAAATCTTGGGAAAAAAATATGTACATCAAAATGGCGAGGTGGACTTCGTATGAGATCAACGTCAGAAATGAACCAAGCATTGCTAGGGAAGCAAGCATGGTCACTTTTGGAAAACAAAAATTCGTTCTTCTCAAAATTCCTCATGGCTAAGTACTGCAGGAATTAAGATTTATTGAAGACAAAACAAAAGAAGGGCGACTCGTGGGGATAGAAGGGGATACTCTGGTGGATGGAGCTAATAAAACCACACTTAAAGTGGAAAATTTTAACAAGGAATACCGTAGACATCCAGGAAAACTGGATTCCAAATCTGCGGAACCCAATCCGTTTCAACAATGACATACTTCCAGCCCTTGGTTTTAAGGTGGCTGACCTGATTGATGCAAATAAATGCTGGAGGATGCCTTTACTTAGGGTATTATACCCGTGCCAATCGGTTAAGGAGATTGTAAAAATCCATGTCCCAGCACACAGTTTCAGGGAAACAGATTACTTAGTCTGGAAGAAGGAATTACTTGGGAAATACACAGTCAAGTTAGGATATCATTTTTCATGGGAGGATAGGAAAATAGCGGAACCATCATCCTCTACATCACAAATTTTCGAGTTTGAGGAATCAAACATGTGGAAGTCTCTTTGGAACAGCAACATCCCGGAACATATAAAATTTCTCATTTGGAGAATGATCCAAGGAGCATGCCCAACCAACAAAAGCCTAAGGAAAATAGCCATGAATATATCATCCAAGTGCCAAATGTGTCTTACAGCAGACGAATTGATACAACATATGATCTTTGAATGCGACATCGCAAAGAAGGTTTGGAAACATAGTAGATTGGGATTAAGCCTAACTCACTCAAGAACTGGCTACAACAGTGGTTCAGAGTAGCACCCAAGAAGGAGGATAAAGAGCTAGCATGCTTTATAATATGGTCAATATGGTGCGCCAGGAATACAGTCACTTTTGATCTCACCTCCACACCGTCCTTTCAGAATATTAGGGCTGAAATTGCATCACTAACATACAGGGCTAGAGAAAGGGATCTCAATTGAGAAACATCCAATCAAGACCCAGACACTGTCCCACAAACAACAGATCAACAAATGGACAACGACGAAGACCCAATCAAGGAAAAGATCAAGGCGGGTGACATCACACTATTGTGGCTTAAGAAAGAGAAGAGCGTGGACCACCTGGTTTAGGATCGAACCATAACTACCACCGATCTGGCTTTCTGTAGTGTTCAAAAACTACGAATACAGAAGCAAGATGGGAAGGTACAATGCCACTACATGCAATCTCAGCTGTCCAAGCAGAATTGATGGCTATCCTACAAGCCATGAAACAAGCATGTGTCAGAAGGAAAATGCACCTCCTGGTCAAGACTGATTGCAAAAACGCACTATGTTATATCACCAAGTACCCTGAGACACCGCTAGATGTGAGACAACTTGTTAAGGAGATCCTAGTCTTAGGTATGGTATTTTACAATCTGTCTATTGTTAAGGTGGATAGAATAGAAGTAGTAGAAGCACACAACTTGGCACACACTAATATAACTTGTAATATGTTTCCTACTTATTAATAAAAGTTAATATAAAAAAAAAACATTGGGCCAGTGCTGAAAAACGATAATGGGCCGGGCTTTTATTTTTCAAACTTATTATATATATATATATAAATAATAAGAAGGCAAAGTCTTTGGAAAGACAGTCTTTTTATCTTTATTTCTTTTAATTTGCACTTTAAACTTTAGTCTTTCCATGGCTTATGTAAAGACCGTCTTTCAAGAGATGGACTCATAAAAGAAATACTTGGAAAAGGAACTAATAGTGGTTTGATTTACTTTGGATTTTGATATATTTGATATTTCATAATACTACATCAATTGACCTCTGACGCATACGAAGGAGTGTGATTCGTTCGAGAAATTCCTACATCTCTATCTATCTCTAAGATGTTTGGATTTTTCAAAACTCCATAGACATGGAGAAGAGAAATGCTATCCCTACTTGGACCAAGACAAAATATTCCTTGTTCAAATAACAATTAAGGTGAACCCAAATGTATTTGCACATTTTCCTCTTTAGGCTGCCTCAACGGAACTTGTACACTTTCCTATTTAAGAAAGTTTTACTTCAAAAAGACTGCATTACCCTAACTTTCTTTTCAAATTAATAAATAAAATTCTTTTTTGGGTAATATGCAAATATAACCCTATATGTTGAGGAAAGTGGAGATATAACTTTCAATTATTTTTTTAGTGCAAATATAACCCTGACTATTGAATGAAAGTGCAAATATAACCTTCTGACCATGATTCCGGCGTTGACTAACGAATTTCGGTCATTGACATAATTGAAAAGACTAAAATACCCTTCTACCCCAAGCCTTAAATGAGGAGGACAATTCTACCCTCTCTGCTAACCACCACCACCACCCCTACCCACCTGACTCCACCTACACTGCTAGGCCACCACCACCAACCACCAAGCCACCACCACCTTCAAACCCCCACTGCCGGTACCTTCTGTTGATGTCCCTCGCCTGGAGGAATCTGAGTACTGCTCTACATATTTTTTCGGCAGAAATTCATTAACAAAAGACGGGCTGAATCTTGTTCGTAAAGACTGATCCAAACCAAGCACACGGAATTCCAACACACCAAATAAATCTGATCCAAATAATTCCAAACCTTGAGAAAAACAAATAGTTATGATCCAAATAATTCCAAACTTTGAGAAAACCAAATGCTTGCAAACACACCTAATATTGCTGGCACCAAATAATTGCAAACCACTGAAGCTCCCGTCACGCCACCGGTGCTTGCCCACCTCGCCACCAACGAAAACTATATCTCCTTCTCACCGCTGCACCCCTCCACCAACGAAAACCATAAAACCCTAGTAGTCCCCACTGATTGAACACCCTGCTGCTGATTGAACAACGAAAATCATATCCCCTTCTCCACCAACGAAAATCCTATCAGTCCCTGCCAATTGAACACCCTGCTGCCGATTGAACATCCACGTCTGCCCAAACCTCAGAACCGATCAATCAAGCGTCAGAGTTTCTGAACCATCGCACCCAATCAAGAGCTTCGCAAAACTGGACGAAGAAAACAAAGAAGATGGATAAGAGAAAAATGGGAAAGAGAATGAGATCGGAGAAAATGAAAAAAATGAGATCGGAGAAATGAAGAATGAAGAAGATGGATCGGAGAAAAATGGGAAGGAGAAGGTTTTAAGGGTAGGAATGTAATTTCAATATTTTCAATATATTGTTTTTTATTTTTTACAGAGCGGAAAATTAGTTTTTTTAGTGTATTCCAGCATTCAACTGGATGAAAACCTTATATTTGCACATAACCTAAATAAATATGATTATATTTGCATTTTCAATTAGCACGGGGGTTATATATACACTTTCGTCAATTATACAAGGTTATATATGAACTTCTCTCTTCTTTTTTTCATTTTCCACACTTCTGATCCCTTACCCATGTTCTTTCCCAAAGCTACATCCACCGCACCGCCGATTCCCTCTTCCCCCAGTTCTCTCTGGCAAAGAATAGGAATTCGCCAGAGAAGATTGGACGAAAAATAAAAAGAAAACCGATGGAAAATTGGAGATCTGGAAAAGCCGATTGGATGGAGAGCTAAGGTGCTAGAAATGCTGCCGGAACTCGCAAGAGAAGATTGCTTGAGAAAGAATCGGCAAAAACGCTAGAAAGTTAGAAGACTACTATCGGAGAGGGCGCATTTTTCCTTAACACGACTTCTCTCCGACACGATGGTAGTGGGTGGTGTGGGATGTTGGACATATATTAATTTTATCATGCAAAATTAAATAATGAAAATTGAACGAGCAATTTACATATGCAAGAATAATATATTTTTATTAATTATTCAGGCATACAATCAGAAAGCTTAAATTACGAATAATTGAAGTAATACGTGGGAGAAATAAATCACGTTTCAATCAATAACAAATTGATGGAGTCATGAGTAAACTCGCCGCCCTTGAAACGAATAAGTCCCATCGTGGATATTGTTCTAGGGTAAAACCATGGAAGGTAACGATTAACACGTAAGAGTTACCTCGGATTCACACAAGGCCCGAAGGACTATCACCTCGACAGAGCAACGGATGAAAACTTCGAGAAAGACAGAAAGAGGACTCAAGTTTAGAATATGAAGGGACTTGAGAAAATGGTGCAAAATTTTCTAACTGACTTAGAGGCTCTATTTATACTGCTCTAAGAGACCCTATTCATGGAAACATGATATTCTGATTTTCTGTAATTAGAGAAGAATATTCTCCAATCACCAACTCACCAAATCCGAGACATTCCATGAATACTCGAATCAAACCTGCTGGAAAAGGAAGAAATATATGCACAAATATTCTTCATCGTATTAAACATGGTAAACCGCATATTTATTTAAGACAAGATATTTAACAAAATATGGAAGTATTTTGTTATTATCTCTTCAGAATTACACACAAGCAATTCCATATATACTATGCGGTTGAGCCTTCCATACACTTCCATGTGGTCCATACGCATTTTGGACAGTCCAGAGAAAAATTAATTTGGGCCAATTTTCGCCTAATTTTTCTCTTTCAATAGTGACATTTCAAACATCCATATCTCATTCACCCTTGATCCTTTTTGAGAGTTTAAATAGTCAATTTTATAGTACTCGCGAAGGAGAACCTAAAAATGACATCCACCGACCCAAAATCCATTTGGGTCCCACTCAAAACGATGCCCAAAAGTTGATGAATTTCAACCTTTTAACCACCATTTTCCAACATGGGACACGGTGGTAGGTGGTGGGGAATACGGTTTGGGGTTACGGTGGTGGGAAGGGGTGAGAGATACGGTGGTCGTGGTTGTACTTTAAGGTGGTGGGTGGTGGATGAAGGAGAGGAAGGGCCATTGATGGTGGTTGGTGGTGGATGAAAGCTGAAGGAGAAGGATGAAGGAGAATAGAGGGAAATTGTGGTATTTTACAACTTCAAAATATTTACTCTCTCTTTCTCTTGCTGCAAAAACAAAATTGGGGCAGGCTAAAAAAGGAGGATGGGCCGGGCTGGATCAGCTTTTTTGGATTTTTCGATTCAGCGGTGGAATCGGAAAATTCTCACAATATATTCACCCCTCCTGACACCGCTTCTCTCACAAACACCAAATATTTCCTTTTTCTATGATCTTCATAATTCCGCTCTCGAACAGTGGGAGATGTCGAGGAGCCTGGTTCAGCCGGTCGAAGCGTGATCTTCAGCTTTAGGCAGAAAGAGGCGTGCGTGAGATTCAAGCGGGCGACCTTCCAGAAGCACGTGAGTCCACGCGCGGGTGCGTCAGACGTGCGTTTCTCTCTTCAGAGTGTGTGTTTTCACGCGCCACACAAGAGGCGCGCGTCATTTGCTTGTTTTGGCTTTGGTTCGGCAGAATTTCTTTTCTTCCATTACTTTGATTGTACTTGCCATTTGTGTTATGGCTATTTTCGCTGGCGTAGTGACGTCGCCGCAAGGGTTTGCGGTGGCCGCCTCCTCTGGCTTACCTACACAATCTAATTTTGGTCCTGCTCTGTCTTACGACCAATGGAGTACGACCATACATTTATTATCAGTTTTATTCGTTATCTGACAATGGATCATGTAAGTTTACTTTACCCTGGATTCTTGATTCGGGAGCCTCATATCACATGACTGGTGACAAAGGTTCCGTTACTGATATTACTAATGCTACCAATACTGTGAATGTTATACTGCCTGATGGATCTGTGTTGTCTGCTACACAATATGGGTCTATTTATTTTGGTGATGTCACCCTTACTCATGTGCTCTACATACCTACTTTGCAATGCAATTTATTATCATGCTCTAGATTGTTATCTGCATTAAAATGTCTAGCTTTGTTTACTGAAAATTATTGCATTTTACAGAAAATCAGTACGGGGATTGTGATTGGCGTGGGTGAACAGCAACGGGGGGGGGGGGGGGGGGGGGGGGTTATTGACTTCGTCTGTTGGATACTCGCGTTCGTCCTCATATCCTGCAGTCTATTCCGACAGTTGCTTCGGTTTCTTCATCTGATTTATGGCATCAACGTTTTGGTCATCCATCATCTACGGTGTTGTCTTCTATTCGTACTCTTGATTTTAGCACAAATAATACTACTATACCTTGCTCTGTATGTTATAGAGCAAAACAGACTAGATATAGTTTTCCATTGAGTTCTACAAATGCTACTGCATTATTTGAATTAGTACATTGTGATGTTTGGGGACCTTATCAAATACCATCATCTAGTAGTGCATTTTTTTTACGATAGTCGATGATTATTCCCGAGTTGTTTCAGTTTATTTACTAGTATCTAAGTCTGAAGTAGCCTCTAGATTTTTAGAATTTAGTGCCTTAGTGAAGAACCATTGGGGCCGAACCATACACTGCGTTCGGGCTGACAAGGGAATGAATTTCTGCCTTTGCGATCTCATTTTGCTGCATTTGGGATCATCTTTGAGACATCTATGGTTGACACAACGCAATAGAATTGCCGAGTTAAAAGAAAGCATCGTATTTACTCAACGTGGCGTGTGCTTTACGATTTCAAGCCAGTCTTCCTATTGAGTTTTGGGGGAGAATGTGTTCTTACTCATGCTTACTTGATTAACCGAACAACGGCACAGCATCTCAATTGACGTACTCCCTTTGAGTTTCTCTATGGGTAAGCTCTAAATTACTCATCATTAAGAGTTTTTAGATGCTTGTGTTTTGCTGCTTATGTTCCCAGATATCGTGACAAGTTTTTCCCAAGAAGTCGGCGGTGTCTGTTGCTTAGTTATCCTATCGGAAAGAAAGGCTATCACCTTTTTTACTTAGAATCCCGTGTGATCTTTACCAGTCGGGATGCAAATTTTTTTGAAGACCAGTTCTCGTATTCTGCTACTCCGTCTTCGGCCCCTTCAGACAAATCTGACGGTGCCACCACATCACCGCAGATCTCTTCCAGCTCACTACCAGAGTGGCACAAAATTTTCATTCAGCCGTTCACCGCCGGCCAGTCACCGCCGGCCTGTCGCCATCAGTTGTCAATGGTCAGTTGCCACCGGCCACCGTCGGCCAATTCCCACCGGTCAATCTCCTCCGTCTGTCGCCAGTCAATTACCACCGACTGTCGTTGGTCAGTCGCCGTAGGCCACCTCCGGTCCGTCACCACAGTCCGCCACTGGTCCGTCGTCGCCAGTCAGTTGCCGCCAGCCGCCACCAGTCAGTCACCACCAGCCACCGCTAGTCAGTCATCGTCGGCCGCCATTAGTCAATCGCCATCGGCCACCATTAGTCAATCGCCATCGGCCGCCATTTGTCAATCGCCGTCGGCCGCTGCCGAGCAGTAATTAACGGCTTCTCCTTTTGCCATATCTCTGGCTCCGGATGGTTCCGCTGTCGAGTTTCCGCCTGTCAGACAGAGTATTCGTGCTCGCCGACCGCCTCCTTACTTGGCAGATTACGATTGTGATGATCATGCTTGTGCTCTTACTACTGAAGACCCCCCCTTTATGTCTCCGTTCACTCATGCATCGTCACTTTCCTCAGGTGTTCTCTATCCCCTTACTGATTATGTAAATTGTGATAATTTTTCTAGTATGCATTCTAGATTTTTGGGTGCAGTAACATCTAGTGCAGATCCCACTACTTATTCTGAGGTTTCCCAGCATTCTCATTGGTGAGATGCTATGAATGAAAAACTTACTGCGCTAGAGCGAAATCAAACATGGACATTGGCTCCTCTGCCTGCGAATAAGAAGGCGATTGGGTGCAAATGGATCTACCGGACGAAGTTCCGGTCATATGGTACTATTAAACGTCATAAGGCGTGCCTCGTGGTTCTTGGGAATCGCCAGGTTGAAGGAATTGATTATACTGAGACATTTGCTCCTGTTGCAAAGATGAGTTATGTTCGTCTATTCGCCTGTTACGACGCCAATTTGATGAGCGTCGTTTTACTCGCAAAATAACCTGCAAATTCAGATTAATACTAATTAGTACAATGATAAGCAGGGTCGATCCCACAGGGAGCAAAAGCAATAATTAATAATTATTTTTCCTACTAAATTCTTTTTTGAAACCTTTTTGGTGATGCCACCACGCCTTAAGTGTAATGATTTTACTAACTCTAAAAATGCAAATGAAGACTTAAACCTATGAGAAATAAATATATGAATGAATAATATCGGCTAAGAATAACTCATGCTAGTTAATATCGATCATAGGCGCAATAATGAATCAATTCCTACACATCTACCGGTTATAGAGAAGTAGGTACGCTTAACCCCCCCAATTCTTTCTTACTTTATCGACAGTTAACTAATTATGATTAACTAACTGTTTCCCTTACCAAAATGTTCCCAGAAAGTATTCGCTAAACCAGAACACATTTTGATGGCATTAAGTATTAACAGAACCCGATATAGCAATTACCAAAGTAAAAGCAAATAGTAATGCACACTCAATTATCCCCTATCTTGCTATTACAGTCTTAGCTAGTTAGCTGTTTTTCACAAGACTGTGCTACTTACTAATCCCATCCAACAATTACATATTGGCGGAAATTAGATAGCAGTATTCTAAAAACATTTAAGTTGATCAAGCCTAAACATATTAGAAATAAATTCAACCAAGGACAATCAAGAACATGCAAGAATCAATTATAATGCAATTAGGCCTCACGATTTATAAACTAACATTTGTTATTCTCTGCCGATATATGAATTAGCTACTCATGATAACTAAACTAAACAAATATATATAATAATATATGAACATGATTAAAATGAAGAGGAAACAAGCAAGGCAAACAAGATATAAGCTTGCGCCCAGTACTGTATCCTCGTCTGGGAAAGTGACAAAACAGAGAGAAGAAAAAAAAACAAAGGAGAAAAAATTCTAACTCTTTTCCGTCCAAAAACCCAAGGAGAAAAGATCCCGTTCTCTGTCTTTATGCGTACAATTTATAGCCATTACAAAATCATGTCCATATTGGACTCTTCCAAATAAAATAGAATTCTTGCCAAAATTAAATTTTGATTTTTAAGAGATAAAATCCAATCTTCAAATTATCTTCAAATATCTTCAAGAATATTTCCAAGAATATCAGTCCAATCTCCTCCAAATTCCTCTCGAGCCCAAAAACTGTGATCTGTTACAAATAAAACATTTAAAGTGCACATTAATCACGTAAAATCACAGTTAATCTTAATAAAATAAACAACATAATTATCACACATCAAATATCCTCACACTTGAGTCATGCTTGCCCTCAAGTATGAAATGAGAATCCAATCATGTTGTTTACTACAAGGTTCCAAGTATCCCCTACCGACTCTAAGAAAGACTTAAAAGAAAAATAACAATACGACACTAACTACAACCCAACAAACAGTCAAACTTAGCATACCAATCCTTAATTTCTTGATTCATAGACAAACTTTACCTTACTAATAAATAATGCTCATGTATAATACACTTGACACTCTCACACCCTTCAAATGACATTGGTACATTTATCCTCAAATAAAAGCAAACCAGCCCTCAACTTGGTAAAAAATCAGACAAGCATCCAACATTTCTCACGTTTCACACATTCGCTCTAGATGTAAGGGACAGTCACTCAATATATGAATTTCACATGGCAATACTCAAATCATTCAATGCAAATCAGAAAGGTCTTTATTCAAGGTTGTAACGGGGCTCGGGGAATAAAAACTAGGTAAGGTCCTAAGGGTTCTAAGCTTAAGAATATAAGTATACATGCATGCTCTTTTCAGCCCAACAATTCCTCAATCAAAAAGATAATTTTCAGCCTCCATAAAGTGAAAAAAAAACTGCTCTGAACTAGCTGTAATTACCAAGTGTTGGTGCTGGATTTTTATTTTCTTTTTTTTTTCATTTCTTTCTGATTTTTTTTCTGGGCACATCAGCCCTATTTTTTTCTGAATTTCCAGCACCAAATCACTCATTTTATTATCATTCTACTGCACCTTTAAACTCAGTACCACATGGTCACTTCATACATCAAAATCAAGGTACTCACTGATATTATTTAAAGCACATCAGCAGCAAATAAACTGAGAAACCTCTCAGAATCACAAGCATGCATGTATAAGGGACACAAAAAAGGGGATAAAAATAGGTTTTGGCTTCAATTTTCTGTGGCTCAAACAAAGAAAAAGGTCAAGGCTTCAAAAGAGTTCACTAAGGGTGATGTATGGTAGGCCATATAAGCTGTGGGTTTAAATCCTAATGCCTTTCATCATTTTCACACCAAATAATTCTAGTAATGCCATGACTCTCAGAAAAAAGATTGATGTAGAGACTGCTCTACTCTAGCTCAAACCTCACATTTACTGGGCTAAAATGTTCAATTACTTGTCTTTTTCGTCATCCCAAGTATCATCTAGGCCAAGTTACACCAATTATATTAGACTCATTTACCAAGTAATTTTAGAGGTGTATCAAGTAACCAAATATGTCACACAAGATCTTTCTCACGGGCAAGTTCAGTCCGTCAAGAAATAATAATATCAAGAATAGTATGCTGAATTTGACTCGACTCAAAAAAATCAAAAATATTTTTGTATATTTTTAAAATGACACTAACACATAACACATAAATATATAATCCTCCTCACACTTAAACCTTGCTTGCCCTCAAGCAAGTTCAGTAAAAATGTATGAAGGAACAAAACCACCTAAAAATGAGACTCAACTAATACAATAAAAAAATAAAAAAAATTCAGGGATAGGGGAACTTATTGGGAGGGGCCAGCCACATTCCGGAGGGCTAGAAGGATCAGCTCATTCTGCTCCATGATTCGATCCACCTTCTGTTGGAGGCTTTTGAGGTCCTCATTGATGGAGACAAGAGAGATGTGACCCGTAGGAGTAGAAGAGCTCGGGCTAGGATTTCCCGGCGGAGGAAACTGGGGGCACTTGTTAGCATCCAAATAGATCAAATTAGATTCAACCATAGCATTCAAATTAAGAAGAGAAGGCGCTTTCACTAATTCCAGCTGAGGTAAGCCATAAAAAATAACATTGTTCTCAAGAAACATAGCAAGAATATGGCACAACGTGACATGACGAGTAGTGTGTGTAGCAATGTCAAGCAAAGCCTCAGCCAACCAGTACCCTAAGTTCAGTTTTTTGTTGGTGTGCATACACCACAAAACGAAAAGGGTTGGTTGGCTCACCTTAGCCCAAGAAGTGGTACAACCAAACACATTCCGCACAAGTATAAGATGGCAAAGCTGCAAAGCAGGATCAGAAATCCAATGCACAGTAGACATAGTGGGGTCATAAATATCAGGGCATGAGGGAGCAAGTAATTTCCAGGCAGCATTGGGATTAAATCCCAGATAAGTCACGTAAGGACCACAAAAAGCAGACTCATATTCTTCTGAAAATAATTGCTCCCTAGAAGCTAAACCCAAGGATAAATTCCACTCATCTACAGATAAATGCACCATATTCAGACCAATACGAAAAAATATGCTAGGCTCAGATGATGTCATGTCATTGGATTTCTCATAACAAAAACTCGTAATAAATTCTTCAGCAAGCTCTTCATACATAGGAAGAACATGACAATTCAGCAAAGTAGCCCAACCAATCGCAGTAAAATAATGAGAAACTCTATCAGCAATATTTGCAACTCGTAAGGCAGGAACACTCACCTCCCAACCTGCTTCGTATTTTTTACCTTTGCGTTTCTGCAAGGCCTCCCTGAGCTTAGGTTCCTCAAATTCCCCAAATACAGCTGGATCATCGACTTGCACATGAAGGGGAAAATCACCGTAGGTGTGGACTCTGGACCTTGGTGTGGAAGCATTATCGACCCCGAAACTGGCCGCTGCGGATTTAGCCCTCTTGGTGGTTGAAGGTGGACAGTCCAAATCTGGTGCGCTCCTTTTTGCATGAGCGTTCTTCTGGTTGCTTGGCTTTTGTGGTGAGCGTCGATTCGTCACCTTTCGTGGAACCGCAGAAGGAACCCCAACAGCAGGAGTAGGAGAGGTCACTGGTTTATGGACTCGCTTCTTGGCCACTGATTTTCGGCGCATCAGATGACCGGAGGTTGATGATGCCGGAGCTGGAACTGGAGGTGGGGAAAGCTCGGTAGAATGGTTATCTGCAGGAGGAGCGGCAGGTGCAGGCGGCGCGTGGAAGCGCATGGGCGGCGCGTGGAAGCGCATGGGCGGTGCGTGGAAGTGCGTGGGCGGCGCGTGGGAGGTGAGTCGACCTCTGCTAATGACGGATCTGCAACCGCAACTCATGTGGACTTCGATTCCGGCATCGGCAATGGCGGTCGAACGGGCTCCATTGGAGAGGACGTGACCGGAGGTGCTGGTGGATGACCACGGTTGCTCCGGCAAGGCTTCTCGGTGGGCGAGGCAGCGGAGAGTGGGGGCGGAAGCTCGGCTGGTGTCGGCGTAGCGGTGGAAGAAGGAGGCTCTGCCACGGCCACGACGTCCGTAGGAGGTGGTGGGTTCGGCGGCGAGGAGTGTCCATCGGATATGGGTGGTGGAGCTCTTCGTCATTGGCGTCCCACGGTAGATCCGGTGTGGGTGGAGGTTGTCGGGCAGTGGGAACTTACCAGAATGTGGCTTAGGTGGTGCGGCGGCGAGAGAAGGTGAGGGAGGTGCTAAGGCGGCGGTTAGAGGTGGCTTTAAGGTGATGAGGAATGAGAAAGAATGGTAAGTGAAGGAAGAAGAAAAAAAGGTATGCAGCCTATTTCATATATCACATAAGTCCCTAAAACCTTGGTTATCTCCTTTGAGCCCCCATGACTTCTCAAGCTCTCCCTTAGCCGAAAATGGGCCTATTCCTGAGCCCAAAAGCCTTTTAGTCAACCCATTTGCCTTCCTTCATGAAGAACTAGCTCATATTTTTCTCCAACTACAAGAAAAAATATGAAAAACACAACTTAGAACCAAAAATGCACACAAAGAACCATAATAATATTTATTTTTATTATTTATTTTGTTTATTTTTTTGAACTTTTTTTAAATAAAATAAATTTTTAAAAAAATCAAATCAAATCAAGACAAAGAAACAACTGGGCTGCCTCCCAGTAGCGCCGTCATTTATAGTCTTGGGCCAGACTGTAGAATCCGGTTAATTTTGCTGGGTGGTGTTTAGTGGAATTTCATCCACCATTTCCACCTGAGAGGAATCATGATACGGCTTGAGGCGATGACCATTGACCAGGAAAACTTTATCTGTCTCCAAACTTTTAATCTCGACTGTTCCGTTTGGCCAAACCGAAGACACCACGAACGGGCCTATCCATTTTGATTTAAGTTTTCCGGGCATTAACCAGAGCTTGGACTGAAAAAGTAGGACTCTTTGCCCAACCACGAACTCCTTGGTTCTCAGATTCTTGTCATGCCACATTTTTGTTCAATCCTCGTACCACATAGCATGATCAAATGCCTCTAAACGGAGTTCCTCTAGTTCCTGAAGTTGAAATTTTCTCTCCTCCTCACACTTAAGGGATTCCATATTCGCTTGATTTACAACCCAAAATGCCCTATGCTCAAGCTCGACTGGTAGGTGGCACATTTTTCCGAATACAAGGTGATATGGCGACATCCCTATAGGTGTCTTGAACGCAGTACGGTATGCCCAAAGCGCATCCTCCAACCGCTTGCTCCAATCCTTTCTGGAAGGATTTACTGTCTTCTCTAGGATTTGCTTAATTTCCCTGTTTGACACCTCTGCTTGGCCATTGGATTGAGGGTGGTAGGTAGTGGCGAATCGATGGTGCACTCCATACTTTTTCATAAGAGCTTCAATGGTCCGATTCTTAAAGTGAGTTCCCTGATCACTAATGATTGCTCGTGGTACTCCAAACCTGCAGAATATAGTTGATTTCAAAAATCCTGCAACAACTTGAGCATCATTAGTACGAGTGCCTTTAGCTTCCACCCATTTCGACACATAATCAACTGCTAATAAGATGTAAATATTGCCGAAAGAACTCAGAAAAGGACCCATAAAGTCCATGCCTCACACATCAAATATTTCACAAACAAGTACAGGCATTTGTGGCATTTCATCACGTTGAGAAATATTTCCAGTCATTTGGCATCTATCACAATTCTTACAAAATGAATAAGCATCTTTATGCAAGGTCAGCCAAAAGAACCCACAATCAAGTACTTTACGAGCAGTACGTTTAGGCCCAAAATGTCCACCACATGCATATGAGTGACAATGTAAAAGAATACTACCTTGCTCATCATCAGGGATGCAACGTCGAATAATCTGGTCAGAACCAATCCTCCAAAGATACGGTTCATCCCAAATGTAATGCTTGCAATCACTTTTTAATTTTAATTTTTGGGCACGACTCAGTGCATGTGGAATATCTCCAGTGGTCATAAAATTTACGATATCCGCATACCAAGGATCCGTGTCCAACTTACCTGAATTCAGTTCTGGCAGGGGGTTCCGTTTGGCCAAACGGAACCCTGTCGCAGTGTACAAATGTTCTTCGGGAAATGCCTCGGGAATGGGAATATCATCCTCAGGCCTGAGTAAACGGCTCAAATGATCAGCAACATGATTTTCTGCACCCTTCTTATCTCTGATCTCAAAGTCAAATTCCTGCAACAATAAAACCCAACGGATTAATCGAGGTTTAGAATCCTTTTTAGTAAACAAGTATTTTAGTGCAGAATGATCAGTATAAATAATAATTTTAGAACCAAGTAAGTAAAATCTGAATTTATCCAAAGCAAAGACAATGGCCAGCAACTCCTTCTCCGTGGTGGTGTAATTGCTTTGGGCAGGATTCAAAGTCTTTGATGCGTAATGAATCACATGGCTCTCCTTCCCTGCTTTTTGTCCCAAGACTGCACCAACCGCATAATCGCTTGCATCGCACATCAACTCAAATGGAAGATCCCAATTGGGTGGTTGCATGATTGGTGCTGAGATCAACTTGTTCTTCAATAAATCATAAGAAGTCTTGCGCTCTTCATTCATCTCAAAAGGGACATCATCTTGGAGAATTTTCGTCAAAGGTTGAGCAATCTTTGCAAAATCTTTGATGAATCTCCGATAAAATCCCGCATGACCCAAAAAACCACGAACCTCACGAACATTAGAAGGATATGGGAGCTGTTCTATGGTTTCCACCTTGGTCTTGTCCACTTGAATTCCCTTCTCAGAGATCACATGTCCCAAGACTATGCCATCCTTCACCATGAAGTGACACTTCTCAAAATTAAGAACAAGGTTCCTCTTCACACAACGAATTAAGACTTGTTCAAGGCGATTTAAACACACATTATATGAGTCACCATAGACGCTAAAATCATCCATAAACACCTCGATGCTCGTCTCAATCAAATCAGAGAAAATACTCATCATACAACGCTGGAATGTGCCTGGGGCGTTGCATAAACCAAAGAGCATTCTTCTGTAAGCATTAGTGCCGAAGGGACAAGTAAATGTGGTCTTCTCCTGGCCATCAGGGTTCACACAAATTTGAAAATAGCCGCTGTACCCATCCAAAAAATAGAAGAAACTATTTCCCGCAACTCTTTCCAACATCTGATCGATGAAAGGAAGCGGAAAGTGATCCTTGCGAGTGGCGGCATTTAACTTCCTGTAGTTGATGCACATTCTCCATCCAGTAACCAGCCTTGTAGTCACCATCTCTCCCTTGTCATTTTTCACTACTTGCAACCCCGACTTTTTAGGTACCACATGAACAGGACTCACCTACTTGCTGTCAGAAATGGGGTATATGATCCCAAGTGAGAGTAATTTCAATATTTCCTTGAAGACCGCCTCTCTCATGTTGGGATCGATCTTCCTCTGAACTTCCCTAGTCGGCTTGGCATTGTCCTCCAACAAGATGTGATGCATGTAGATGTCTGGGCTGATTCCCGTGATGTCCGCCAATGTCCATCCTATGGCCTTCTTGTATCTTTTCAGCAAGGCAAGTAATCTCTCCTCTTGAGATGTGGATAACTCCGTGCTAACTATTACTGGAAGAGTATCATTGTCACTGAGATATATATATTTCAGATTCGGGGGCAAGGGCTTTAACTCCAAAATTAGGGCTTTTACATCTGATGGTACTGGTCTGCCGAACGGGTCCGGTTTGGCCAAACGGGACCATCCCTGCACTTCAGAATTTTTTCGAACTTCCGTACTCGACCCGGATGAGTTGATTTTTTTGGGGTCTATATCAGTACTAAACACCCCTTCCTGAGAGTATATTGAGTACAACAACTCACTGATCTCCTTGTCGCTTAATCCTTGAATATTTATTTCCTTCGATCCCAAAGGCGATTGAATTCCATTTCTTTCCTGCAAAATTTCAGTCTCAAGATGTTCTTGGACAAGAGGTTCAATGAGATCAATGGAAAATACATTCTCAGCATCAATTGGCTTTTTCATGGCCTCGTCAATACTAAAAGTATACTTTTCACCATAATAATCCAGACAAATAGTACCATTTCCCACATTAATGATAGTATTAGAAGTTCTCAAGAAAGGACGACCCAACAAAACTCCTGTCATTCCCTGACCACTAGAATGATTCATTTTCACCACATAAAAATCTGCAGGATAAACAAAATTATTGACTCTCACAAGTACATTCTCCAACAATCCTTCTGGAAAAACACAAGATCGATCGGCCAACTGAATCACTACTCTAGTGTTAACCATTTCCGCTCCATGTAAAGTTTGATATACAGACAATGGCATCACATTTATAGAGGCCCCTAAATCACACATTGCAGCATCAATCTTTTTATCTCCAATATAACAAGCCTTGCACTTGGGTGGCAATTTCTTTTGAATTACTGCAGACAATGATTCACCCATTATTATTTTGCTCGAATCCTTGGGCTTTCCTGCAATGAAATCTTTCAAGAATTTGCTAACTGGTGGTAACTTTATGGCCTTGGATTTACCTTTATCTTGGACCTCAGCATGCTCAGGATTCTCAGAGTTTGTGGTGGTTTCATCGCCTTTTTCCTCCGTTACTTGATTCTGAATTTCTGCCGCAGGGTTCCATTTGGCCAAACCGAACCCTTCGTCAGTGAACTGGTTTGCTTCTTTGTTCACGGATTTCGACGGCGGCACACCAACTATCTTTCCACTTCTGAGTGTGACCTGATTTGCCATCTCATAGGGGTTCACTTGGACCTGCGAGGGCAATCCTCCGGGTTGCTTCATCCTGAGTTCATTCAGAGAATTTGATAGCTGGGTGATTTGCCGAGTATGCTCTTCCAATGTTGATTCAGTCTTCTTTGATAAGCAGGGTCGATCCCACAGGGAGAAAAAGCAATAATCAATAATTATTTTTCCTACTAAATTCTTTTTTGAAACCTTTTTGGTGATGCCACCACGCCTTAAGTGTAATGATTTTACTAACTCTAAAAATGCAAATGAAGACTTAAACCTATGAGAAATAAATATATGAATGAATGATATCAGCTAAGAATAACTCATGCTAGTTAATATCGATCATAGGCGCAATAATGAATCAATTCCTACATATCTACCGGTTATAGGGAAGTAGGTACGCTTAACCCCCTCAATTCTTTCTTACTTTATCGACAGTTAACTAATTATGATTAATTAACTGTTTCCCTTACCAAAATGTTCCCAGAAAGTATTCGCTAAACCAGAACACATTTTGATAGCATTAATTATTAAAAGAACCCGATATAGCAATTACCAAAGTAAAAGCAAATAGTAATGCACACTCAATTATCCCCTATCTTGCTATTACAGTCTTAGCTAGTTAGCTGTTATTCACAAGACTGTGCTACTTACTAATCCCATCCAACAATTACATATTGGCGGAAATTAGATAGCAGTATTCTAAAAACATTTAAGTTGATCAAGCCTAAGCATATTAGAAATAAATTCAACCAAGGACAATCAAGAACATGCAAGAATCAATTATAATGCAATTAGGCCTCACGATTTATAAACTAACATTTGTTATTCTCTGCCGATATATGAATTAGCTACTCATGATAACTAAACTAAACAAATATATATAATAATATATGAACATGATTAAAATGAAGAGGAAACAAGCAAGGCAAACAAGATATAAGCTTGCGCCCAGTACTGTATCCTCGTCTGGGAAAGTGACAAAATAGAGAGAAGAAAAAAAAACAAAGGAGAAAAAATTCTAACTCTTTTCCGTCCAAAAACCCAAGGAGAAAAGATCCCGTTCTCTGTCTTCATGCGTACAATTTATAGCCATTACAAAATCATGTCCATATTGGACTCTTCCAAATAAAATAGAATTCTTGCCAAAATTAAATTCTGATTTTGAAGAGATAAAATCCAATCTTCAAATTATCTTCAAATATCTTCAAGAATATTTCCAAGAATATCAGTCCAATCTGCTTCAAATTAACTGCTACGATTCTGCTCTACATTTGATTGCTTCATTTGCGATAATTGCCCAATCCTCCCTACTCTCCTCCAAATTCCTCTCGAGCCCAAAAACTGTGATCTGTTACAAATAAAACATTTAAAGTGCACATTAATCACGTAAAATCACAGTTAATCTCAATAAAATAAACAACATAATTATCACACATGAAAGGAATTGATTATACTGAGACATTTGCTCCTGTTGCAAAGATGAGTTATGTTCGCCTATTCTTATCTGTTGCGGTCATTCGTGGTTGGAAACTGCATCAGATGGATGTTCATAATGCTTTCCTGCATGGTGATTTGCATGAAGAGGTTTTTATGCGACCCCCACCAGGCTATGCCGCTCCCCATGGTCAGGTATGTTGCCTTCAAAAATCTTTTTACAGTGTTCGCCAGGCTCCTAGAAATTGGTTTGCCAAATTGGCTCAGGCTTTACGAGCATTTGGTTTTGTTCAGAGTAAGGCAGATTACTCTTTGTTTGTCTTTTCCCGTGGATCGGTTTCTTTGCATGTTCTGGTTTATGTGGATGATTTGGTCATTTCTGGAAGCTCTTGTGCGCTTATCTCGGAGTTCAAGAAATACTTGAGTTCTTGTTTCCATATGAAAGATCTTGGTTTACTTAAGTATTTCTTGGGCATAGAGATTGCTAGAAGACCGGAGGGGGTGTTTCTTTCGCAAAGGAAATATAATCTAATTATAATTAGAAGTAATATTTATATTTCTTAACACTAACCAACGTAGCTGTAGTTCGCCTGAAGAAACACGACAACCGCTTTGAGATCGCTTGCTACAAGAACAAGGTGCTTTCTTGGCGTTCTGGCGTAGAGAAGGATTTGGATGAAGTGCTGCAATCGCAAACGGTTTATGCCAATGTTTCCAAAGGGGTTTTGGCTAAGTCCAGAGATTTGATTGCTGCTCTTGGGATTCATGATCAGCCCAAAATCTGCTTGGACATTTTGGATAAAGGGGAGCTGCAAGTTGCTGGCAAGGAAAGGGAGTCGGCGCTGTCCAGTCAGTTTAAGGACGTGGCTACCTTAGTTATGGAGAAGACTATCAACCCGGAAACGCACCGACCTTATACCATAAGTATGATTGAGCGCCTCATGCATGAAATCCATTTTGCGGTTGATCCAAATAGCAGCTCAAAGAAGCAGGCACTGGAAGTCATTCGTGAGCTTCAGAAGCGCTATCCTATAGAGAGGTCACCTATGAGGTTAAGATTAACTGTTCCAGAGCACAACAGTGCTGCTCTTCTGGAGCAACTCAATAGCTGCTGCTCTTCTGGAGCAACTCAATAGCTGGAATGCTAACATCGTGGCAAGAGATCAATCTGGAACCCAATTTTCCTTTACTTGTGAAATGGAGCCCAGCCTGTTCCGGGGATGTGATGCTCTTGTGAGGAATATGCAAGGGAGGTGAGAAATTCTTGCAGTCAATGTGCATTTGGACAGTGGCACCGATGTTGATTATGATGAGCATGGAGAGGAGCCACGTAGTCTGCGCAAGGAAGCTGCCCAAATGAGTGACAAAATGCAGCAGCAGTCTATTTCGAGTAAAATTGGGAGTTCCTGTGAAGTAAAACAGGGCAAGTGTGCTACATGCAATGCTGTTGTGGGTGATGCCAAAGAATACAGACAGCATTTCAAGAGTGAGTGGCACAAGCATAATATTCGGCGAAAATCCAAGCAACTTCCTCCTCTTACTGCACAGGAATGTAGCGCTGATCTGAAACTTGAGGGCTTCAAAGATGATCTGAAGGACTATTCGTTTTGAAGCCCTATTCATCAATTTTGTAGAATGAGCTGCTTTTTCTGTAGACGAAGGTGCAAAGGATTGGATTGAACTCGATCCTGTAGAATACGACTATGTAGTTTAGTTTCCAATTGCTATTACTGTAAAGACATTCTCAACATTGGATTAATATATGATCATATTCTTTTGTTCTTCTACGATTTTGCATCTGACTCAATTTTCCTCTTTAGTCTTTTCCCAGTAGGGTATCATTCGCATATTGTTAGGATATAAGCATATCTTCTATAATTGTTGCATATATGGATAAATATTGATGACAGCTACTTGAGTTTATTGGGTTAAAGTCTTTCTGTTTACTGTGAAAGTTTGTTCAGCCTCGACGGCCATTTTTCTTGGTAATTTTGTGGCTGGTTGCTAGCTGTGTCAGCTGGTGGACTTCATATGAATGACAATCAGGTATTCTGACGATCCCGCTTAACACTTGGTGTAGTTTATGAGAGTTATTGATTTTAGTAGGGTTTTTATTTGAATGTTGGATGCTGTTGTGGTGCTTCAGGAAAATGGAGAAGAAGGTGGAGGATGCATTACCTTTTCAAAAAGGTTACCCTTTTTAAAAATTGGGTAATAACTCAAATGAGCCCCCAATAAAATCCCTACTGTGAAAGTTTGTTCAGCCTCGACGGCCATTTTTCTTGGTAATTTTGTGGCTGGTTGCTAGCTGTGTCAGCTGGTGGACTTCATATGAATGACAATCAGGTATTCTGACGATCCCGCTTAACACTTGGTGTAGTTTATGAGAGTTATTGATTTTAGTAGGGTTTTTATTTGAATGTTGGATGCTGTTGTGGTGCTTCAGGAAAATGGAGAAGAAGGTGGAGGATGCATTACCTTTTTAAAAAGGTTACCCTTTTTAAAAATTGGGTAATAACTCAAATGATCCCCCAATAAAATCCCTCCCCTTGTCCTGGTGAGAATTGGACCCATGACCTCATGGTAGTAGCACTAGACTTCAACCGCTAGGCTAACATTCAATTCCCAAGGATGCATTACCCTAATGCGTCCTCGTGATGTCCGTTTAATTTTTTTTTGTCACAATTTAATAGAGGACGCATGTAGGTTATGCGTACTCATGATGCCCTTTAATTTTTTTTTTGTCGCAATTTAATAGAGGACGCATTTAGGTTATGCGTCATCATGATTCCGTTTATTTTTTTTTTCTCAAAATTTAATAGAGGATGCATTTTGAAAATGCGTGCAAGGGGCTGAATTAACTTTTTTTGGCCAATGTTCGGTAAATTGGCTAAAATAAGCGTTTGGAGAATTTTAATTATTTGGCAAAATGCTTATTCCCAATGACCGTTATGCGGGATTTTTTGTAAATTGCAGTGATTTTTTCTCAGTTTTTTCCCGATTATGAAATCGTGTCATGAATTCAACTAAAGTGTATTTTTCAAAATAAGTCGTGAATTTAAGCAAAAAATTATCCTTGAATGCTGCAATGTATAAGTTATTATTTCTCATCCCTTTGTTTTCGGTGGAGATTCTGTCTGATGATATTTTGAGAACTAGTCAAACGATAAATTAGGGTAGCGTGAGTTGCTGTTTTTTAACTAGTCCTAAATATAGGTGTAAGAATGAAGTATTGCATAGTTAGAATGAGTATGAATTAGCATAAATGTACAATAGCCGAACAATACGTGTGAAATGTAATGCAAATCAGTGTTCAATGGCATGCACTGTCCTAGTGACGATCTCTGCAAAGCTTTCCGCCCGTTCCACACGGTGGAGGACGTATGGTCCTGGATGTCCGTCGTGGAACAGCCACCTGTGTAGGTACATGCACTTCCTCTTGTGGAACTCCCTCTGGTATTTCGTCCTCCATTTCGTCTCCTGCTTCCTCACGATAGGCATATGGAACACTACCCGTATGTAATGGAGCGGCAGGCGACATGTATGGATGACTGGCTGTTGGAGTGACATATGCAGTGTGTTCCAATGTAGGCATGTCTTAATGTGAGGGTTCACCATGTGATGGTCCGCCAATCGGAGGACTCGCATGTGAGGGTCCAGCTTGCGATGGACTAACGTGTTCCGTTTGGCCCCTAGCACGCGGCCTCCGACCTCCCTGTCGACCAGGTGGAGCCTGACGGTGGCTTCTGAGGTCCGTATATCTCACACCAGTGGGAGGATCCTCACAGTGCACAAACGGCTGATAATACTGCAATCTAGAGGCCTGATGCGCGTGTTGCAGACCCCGTGTGACCACTTCATTGATTCCCCTGAGAGCGTCAGCGAAATGTGGGGGACATCCATCGAAATTAATGTTCGACTTGATGTGCACCTCAGTGATTATCTGCAACTACATAATCGAGATAAATATGTTAGATATGCAATGTTGGGCAAATCCGTAGCATTATTTCTTGACAATATTTGAATTTTAGGAAATACCAAGTACTTTGTAGTTGCACCGTCTCCATGGAAACCCTCTGTAGCCGTTAGAGGCTGTCCTGGCTGATCAATCATGCTCACCGTCTTGCAAAAGTACCACTCCATGTATTCACGGCTGGGACAATATGAATCTGCATACCCAAATGGGTTTACTTGTCGATCGAATCGTTGTTCCCAAGCATCGAGATATCTTCTTAGTTTGACACGTCAATCCATGCCAGACCTGCCCCGACGGTCTCTAGTATGAAGCAGCTTGTACTCATCCCTACTGACCAACTGGGTGGGTATTGGCTGGATTAGGCCAAACTGCCTGAGAACACGATGTGCATGGTGAAACTCTACGATGTGCCAGTAAATGAGGTCAACGTAAACTAGCCAATTGTTGCTACCAGCCGTACAGTACCACGGGAGTTGTTGCACAATATCCACCGTGTATAGCTCCCAAATAAATTGAAAGAACATGAAGGTGTTACGGTGAGGTAATCAAAACCATTTTTTCCCACGGAGTCAGAAAAATATAATCTAAGTTGGCCCATACCTGATTCTGACTGAGAGATGTGATCTGATCGCGATACACTTTCAAAACATGCATCGGTGATTGTGATAAATCGTAAGGGGTTCTCCACCTACGAGCGAAATAGTGAATTATATTAGCCAGTATATGGAATTGACTATGGTATAAAAAATTGCTCTCTCGAATTTTTTGGCACGTACCGGGACCCAACAGCATTCAGCGGCACTGTTATTGGTAGAGCACCTGCAGGTCGGATGGATGGAATGCGCTCCCATGCCCACAACTGTCAGTAAACAAAATTAAATGTAATACAAAGTAATATAATGGACATTATGTACAAAAGAGTGGAATGACAGACTAATTTACCTGTAGCAAGACAAGGGGCAAGAAATGGATTTCACCTGTGGAATTGCAGCGTCACATAAGCACCAGTACAAGTGTGCGAGAATGGCACTCCCCCAACTGTAGTTGCGTGCTGCACCTAGGTCCATCAGTACCGACAAGTAGAGCCAGCTGTGTCTAACATGAGTATTCCCCCAATCAGCAGTAGAATGAAAACTCTCGCCCGCTGTTGATATTGGACCTCAGTGGGGTGAGCAGGGAACGGACTGTGCAATAAGTTTCCCAACCAGCTTGCCTTAATGCGACCCCCTCGGATAACACTGGGGTCAGGTGTAGCACCGAGGTAGTCCGTGTACACTATCATCCATACCTCTGTACGCCTACTGATGTCTACTCCTGTGACTGGGATCCCATCGATCGGAAGACCCCAGAGCATCCTTAAATCCTGAAGTGTGACTGTAGCCTCCCCCATCGGCAAGTGAAATGTGTGCATCTCGGGTCGCCACCACTCCACTAGGGCAGTGATGAGTTAATGATCCATGCGTATCGGTGCGGAATCCAGGATTCCGTGGAATCCTGAATCACGCACGTAGCTCATAACTGTGTCAGGCATACCTTCGGTCTAGCATGCCCCATCGCACTGCCTGAACTGAAGTGCCTCATCCTCTAAGTGACCGTTGTACAATGCACGGGCACGATGCTCCTCATGAAGGTACAACAAATCATCCTCCATGGGTCCTAGATGATAATGATACATTGTGTGTCCCTGTTTACAATTATAACATGTCAACATTAATCCCTCAAATGATTACCATATCAAACACATTAGACAAATAAAAGCTATACTACATCATAAGATAAATATTCCACGTTCAGAAAGTAATACTACAAGTACCATACTACAGAGGTAATATTACAGACACCATATGACAACACGACACTAAGCACGGCCAGGCCTACGAACGCCACTGGATTCACCCGGCACCCTCTCATCCATCTGATTCCTTATCCTCCTCTCCACAAACTGTCCACGCCTCCTGTTGCAAAAATTTTCTGCATCAGGAATCAACCTCCAACAGGCACGTTGCCAAAGTGATGGATCTCGCACAGGCATGAAACCCTGACTGTATTGCTGCACATATGTGGTCGTGTGATACACCCTGTCACATAGACTAGCAGGATCATCATGTCTATGACGACATACGGCCAAGGCATGGGAACAAGGGAAACGAAATATTTGCCATTCGCGACAAGTGCACTCTCTTCTTCGGTATTTGACCGTGTACTGTCGTTCACTATAAGTTTGTGACGCATGGCCAAACAAGGTTACGATATGTCCCTGTGCCCATGTATCCTGCTTTTGAAACTTTTTCCAGTTCCTCTTAGGAAACACGGACCTGGACAAACGAGCAATATTTTAGAATCCATAAATTGGTCTATGAACACATACAAAACTGTAATTAAGTGACAAAGTACCTCCAATTCGTGGTGTCCATAAGCCTTTTCGCAAACATTTCAACTGTTCGCTCGAACATCGCTTTGACACACGCTGTTATCGGGAGATGGCGTGCGCGCCGTAAACAGTTGTTGAAGCTCTCTAACAAATTCATCGTCAGAATTCCCCAACGTCGATCACCCTCATCAAAAGCAAGACATCACCTACTCCTATCTTGCCATTCCATCCAAGCCCAAGCAGTTGGATCTATACTCTCCAGCTCCTCCTTGTACTCCCTCCACTTGCTCTCTCGCCAGGCACTACCAAGCTGCCACACCAGAGTCTTCATAAGCGCATTGTTGAACTTCCCACGATCATATAATAGGAAGTTGGACTAAAAATGCCGCAGGCAAATCCGATGGTATCCAGCTGGCTCCATCCACTCCTCCATATGTGTCATCGCATTTATAAGTCCAGCATGCCTATCTGATATAATACAGATTGGCCTGCTATCACCACCAACAACGTGAAGGCGTAGTCTCCCCATGAACAAGATCCAGCTTTCATTCGTTTCCTCATCAACAATTGCGTAAGCGATGGGGAGGATGTAATTATTTGCATCGTGCGTCACGGCGACCAACAGTGTGGACTTATATGCACCTCTCAAATGAGTGCTATCCACGCTAATGACTGGCCTGCAATGTCGAAAGGCTTCAATTGCTTAACCAAATGCCCAGAACACAAATTTAAATTTCCTACACCCGGGACCGTGTATTCAGTCAGGTACGTCAGCCCAATCAACAACAATGCTCGGATTAGCCCTGACAAGCTCATCCATAAACATTGGGAGTTGTTCAAAAGAATTCTCCCAAGTTCCAAATACCATGTCAATTACCTTCTGTCGAGCATACCACGCCTTCTTGTAGGAAATGGTGACATTGAACTCCTCCTTCACTTGAGCTTGTACATCTTTCACTGTGTATGAAGGGTTTACATCAATGTGGTGGCGGATTGAATGGGCGATCATCACCGATGTTAGATTCACGTTACCCGTAGATTGACCAGCCCCAACACACCCATGGCTACTAGCCCATCTGGTGATTTCCCACATGCCATGCGAAGCCTTTTTTGAAGCTCTGGCAACCCAAAGACAATTCCCAGTTCCTTCGACAACGTCCTTGCATTTCGCATACCATGTGCGTGATCTGCTCTTCATGACTCTGTGTTCCTTGTTTATCATGGAACTCCACCGAGAAATAGCTTCAACCAACTGGGGCTTCGTCTGAAATCGCATACCCACCTCCACTTCATCAGTCTCTTGAACATAAGTAGAACCTCCGGACCCAAAATGAGTTGGGTCACAGCTATCCTCATCAGGGCCCCCATAATCCCTATAGTAGGCCTGTGTATCCGAGTTTTCCAGATTATGAGACGACGTGGGTATATTTTTCGTGCACACCACTTGTTCTTCCTCGTCCCCATGATTCGAATCAGTTGATAACGAATGATCATCCTCACTTCCACCGTCAAGTTCAGCTTCCTCACCATCATCTTCGCTACCATCATACCGAACAACATGGTCGCTAACGTGACCCACGTAATCATCGTCGAAGACATTCTGCTCGTCGTGGTCCATACCATACATACCACCACTTGTGGACGGTTGAGCACAATCCACGTGGGCATACCCACCAGGTTGGCTGGACTCACCAATTTCAAAACCTCGGCTATGAACAAGTGGTGGTATACTTGGTACAGCGACAAAGTTCTGCATGTTGCTCAACAACGACATGAACGTGCTTGGCCGTGCCCCGTCATTAGCGCTTGTCAACAGTTCCATAACAATGTAAAAATCCGTGGAGGACAATGACAATCGATCAACAATGTTGAAGAAGAACGCGGTTGACTCATCATCTTCCACATTATAACACCGATAGTATACCGCCGAACCAATCAGTTCAGAACATCGATAATACATTTTCAACAAATACCTCTCTTGCAATGCCCAGTCTCGTGACAATTAAATCAACTCATTCGGAGTGGTTCAACCTCCTCTCGAGAGTCACAACTTGCTCCGGTATTGGAGGATCATAATATACACCCATAGTCAAATCAAACTTAACCTGACCCCCTCTATACATATACACCGTCAAAAACATCGTACAACTTCAATACACAAATACATAACTTTTAATTCATTTTCATTCGACATTCCTTTTCATTGTATCCTCAAATATGTACATGTACTCCACTCGGCCACATTAACAACACTATTAATACAGACATAATACATTAATAAGTACACGATTATACAAAGACATCACTTTTATTTCCTTTTCATTCGACATTCCTTTTCATAGTATCCTCAAATGTCATTACTATTGCTACAAACTTAATACATTAATCATTAAACAATTCACATAATTACTTCATTCAGTCACGCATCAGCATTAAACGCTATTAAAGCATCAGACCAAACTTAATCCTTAAAACTACACACAATCATACAACACAATCAAATTAACTAAATTATTTTGGGTTCTCCACAGATTATAATTTAACCAAAAAATCAACAACAAACTTTCTACGACAACTCACAAAATTATTTATCAATTAAATTCAAAAAAAATTAAAATATGAGTGGGGGGAGTCTAAGACTCACGGACAAGGTGGAAAAAGTGAAAGTCAAAGGCGATCAACAACAGATCAACTGCGGTCAACAGCAGGAACTTCAGGCCGATTTTGATCTCTACAACCAAAAATCCATTAAAATTTTGACAGGAAGAAAACCTTAACAAAATAAAACAAGAGAAAAATGGAGAATTCAAGAAAAAAAATTACATTACCGGATATTGTGAACAAACGGAATGGCGGAGGAGAGTGGCGGTGAAGGAAGAAGGGAGGTGAAATTAACCAAAAAGGATGGAAAAAATCTGATGAAAAGGATGAAGAAAGGAGGAAAGGAAGAGAAGAAGAAGCTGGGAATTATAGGGGAAAGTGGATAAGAGGACGCATAACCTAAATGCATCCTCTCCACGTGTCGTACTCTCCTTCCGCCACAACTGCACCAGAGCTGCCTCCTTCTGCACGTTTGACCATATCAGAGGACGCATAACCTAAATGCGTTCTCTCCTCCACGTGGCGCACTCTCATTCCGCCAAAGCTGCCTCCTTCTGCCTCCTTCTGCCTCCTTCTACACGTTTGACCAGATCAGAGGACGCATAACCTATATGCGTCCTCTCGCCAGCAAAAATGAAAAAAATCTCGCCAGCAAAAATGAAAAAAAAGGGAAGGAGAAGACGCACATTCGAAATGCATCCTCCCTATTCTCTTCCGTTTGTGGCTACTGTAGCCACAAATATAGAAATTTCTCAGTTTATGACTGAATCTGTTGATGAGTCAATTAGTTTATGACTGAAGCTGTTGATGAGTGTAAAACTTTTCTTCAGGGACTTTACTCACGCTTCAAGTACTATTGATTAAAAATTGCTTTAAATTTTTGAATTACCATTTTGTTTTGTATAATTGTTCGGCAAAGTCTTGGGAAATACCATCTTTCCATAGACTTATGAAAAGACGATGTTTAATTAGAATAATAAAAGAAATATCTTATACGTGTGATAAAAATTTATTATTATACGAGCAGTAATTATAAAATTTATAACCCGATTCATGTAACCCAAAAATTTTATGTTCATTTCTTCCAATTTACAATTTAAAACTTATGGAAACAGCGTCTTTCAAGAGACACTCTTCTTGTTCATCAACAAGTTAAAGTGAGTAATACTTGTGTATTGAAAATTCAATTGTTTGTTGCTCTGTGGTCGAAGTGGTAGACAAGGAAATTAATTGCTATTTTCTCTTTATTTGGAATATTCACTATTACAAACATCACTTATTACCTCAAATTTTCAGGGCTATGTTCCTCAATTTTTTGGCCCTGAAAAACTAAAGTAAATATAACTGAAGTAAAAAGATTACTTTTTACCTCAGTTCAAAATCAAGGTAAAAATATTTTTTGCCTCAATTTCGTCTAGCTTACCAAAACCGCTACCAATAGCAATGCAACATCGCACAAAAAAATCGAGAGAGAAAGTTTTATGCCTGACATAGCTTGAGACCGTCGCACGCACTGTCGGTCTTACCGAAACCGCTACTGATAGCAATTCGATATCACACGTATTGTTTTAAAATGCTTTAGAATTTATATAATTTAATACTCCCCCCATCCCAGCGGATTCTGCAGAAAGAGAAAGTGGATTTATTAATTTTGGACATGTGAAAAAGACTAAAATGCCCCTGCCTTCAATCTCTATTTTCTTACTCCAAATCTCTGCCTCCTTGAATAGGGTTCCATCTCCTACCTCTTGCCGCCACATCGCTTCCTGTCTCTCCAACCCCTGCCTCCGCCTTCACCTCTGCCTCCGCCTCCGCCTCTGCCTCTCTGCCCCCGCTCCCATCTCTCCGCCTCTGCCCCCCGCTCCCATCTCTCCCCCTCCTGCCTCCGCCTCTCCACCTCCTCGACTAGGGTTCCGCCTCCGCCTCTTTGCCTGCGCCCGTGCCTTTCCTCAGCTAGGGTTTTGCCTCCACCTTTCTGCCTTTCCTGGACTAGGGTTCCACCTCTTCTTCAGTGGCGGGAACGACAACAGGCTCAACGATGAAGGTTAGGGATTAGGGATTTGGGGTGAAGAAGAAGACTTAAGTGACGAAGGTTGGGGGAGAAGCGTGAAATGGAGAGCGTTTGGGGAGCAGGCTTTTGGGCTCTGGTAATTGGGAAGGTGAAAGTTAGGGTTCCGGCAAGGGGATGAGGTGATGGAGATGGAGTGGAGATGGGGTGGCCAGTGGTGGGACCAGATAGAGGGATGGAGTAGAATGGTTGTACAAAAGTTGAGGGTTTCTGGCTGAGCAAAGAAAGGAGATGGAGCAGAATCCTCTGAGGCGGAGCTAAGAAAGGAGAGAGAGGGTTTTTGGCATAAGAAAGAAATGAGAGGGGAGAGGAGAGAATTTGTGGAAATAGGGTGAAATGTAAATTTTTGGATCTATAAAGGTAAACATGTCTTTTGAAATCTTAAATTTTACTAAAAGAGGAAAGTGTGCAGATTTACCTGGGACACTCATAAAAGGAAAGTGTGCAGATTCCCTTGAGACAAAGGGAGTACTATATTTCATTAACAAGATTTAAAAAATAAGTTACACAATAATTGTTAGTAATTAAATAATTAAAAACCCTAAAAATTTAAAAATCAGATCGGAGGGGCCATAATACGGCGCGTCGGTGGTCGGAGCTCCGATGATGGAGGAATGCCAGCCAAGCTACCAAGAATTGGAGATGCGGGCGGATCTGGAGTGCGGCAACACGTTCGAGCTCAACTGGTGGCTGGATCTGGAGCGCCGGCAGATCAGGATGCTGGTGGTGCAACTGGTGTGTCGGTGGTCTCAGCTCGGCGGTGATCTGAGCTCAAAGGCGGGCAGCGGTCAATGGAATTACTTGCGTGGCGGAGGTGGACGATGCGAATGGGGTGGTGGCGTGGCTGAGCTTGATGGCACGACTGGAGCGGTGGCATGACGGAGCTTGATGCTGCGACTGGAGCAGTGTCGTCGACTAGAGCTCGACGACATTGATGGAGGTTGCGTGGCCTAGTGTCGGAGCAGCAGAGTGGTGCTGGAGCATCGAGGAGTGGCTCAGAAGCGGCGGGACGGGTGTCGCAGCCTTGGCGTGGTGGAATCCAGCGGCGTGAAGTTTGGATCCAATATCGATTTTCGAAAGAGAAGAGTGTTGAGGCAGATTTTTTTTAAGAAGGGGGAATTTAGATTAGGGTTTTATTCTTTTATAGTGCTAGGTGGTGTTTTGTTTTTGAATAAAACCCCTGTGTTGGGGGGGGAGGGGGAGGGGGAGGGGAATTTAGATTAGGGTTTTATTCTTTTATAATGCTAAGTGGGGTTTTTTTTAATAAAACCCGTGTGTGTGTGTGTGGGACGGGGGTGTATTATGTATTAGGTAACCCAACCATTAAAAAATGAGATGTACAAAAATACATAGTGTTCAAGTGAGGACTTGAACTTTGGGATCAAAAGCACTAATTTACCAAAAATATAATTTATTTTATATTTCTATATTTAGGCAAGAATAACAAAAATCATGTATTTTGGAACAATGGTTAATAAGATAACATAATTTTCGAGTCACAGTTTGTCTTAGTTAAGCTATTTTTGAATCACAAATGTAATATTATCGTTATTACATATTCGCATGTGGATTTTTTTTATAAAAAACTCACATAATATATATATATATATATATATATATTATAACATCAAATATGCTTGTAATTTGATTATAATAAAAATCAGTATTATTTCATTTAAATGTTAAAAATAAGAGAATTTTATTTAAATTCAGCCTAAAAACCTAAACTAACCTAATCAGCCCAAACAATACTAACGTAGCCCAGAAACAAAACCCCACCTAGCAGCAGTCTCTGATTTCATGTCAGACACAAAAATTCCTACTGGAGTATCGAGTACTTGGATATGCCTGATACCAAAAAAGGATATAAGACCCATATCACTTTCTAACTTTACTAACAAAATTTTCTCCAAAGTCTTAGTTCAGAGAATAACTGGTATCTTACCAAAACTGATCTCACAAAATCAGTCAGCCTTTTTGAAAGGCAAAGAAATAGCTGACAATGTCATCAATGTCAAAGAAAAGGCTAGATACATAAATAATAAACATGAAGCCCCTAACTGTATGCTAAAACTGGACCTAACTAAGGCTTTTGACAGAGTTAAATGGTCTTTTCTTAGTCAAATTTTGAAGAAATTTGGATTTCAGAAGCAATTCATCAATCTGATCCTAAATAAATTTTCTAGTGCATAGTTCTCTATTATTATCAATTTCAAACCTGCAGGTTTTTTCCAAGCTTCAAGGGGAATCAAACAGGGAAACCCTTTATCCCCTTTGCTTTTCAATATTTTTTCAGAATCCTTCTCTAGAAGCTTGACTTTTTGTTTCCAAAATAAAAAGATTAATCTTTTTAAAACTCCTGCATACAATAGCACTGTCTCACATCTATGCTACGCAGATGACACAATCATCTACTTTCAGGCCACTAAGACATCCATTAAAAGAATCAATGTTTTCTTACATGCTTTTGAGGAATGCAGTGGCCAACAGATTAATTATGGAAAAAGAAATTTTTTCATAAGTAAGCATGCCTCTTTAACACACCCACGAATGATCAGTAATTCCTCAGGAATGTCCAGAGGAGTTTTTCCATTTACATATCTAGGGTGCTCAATTTACACTAGCCTTAAAAAGGAAATAAATTTTCAGTCCCTAAAATGGAAAAATATGATAAAAACTGAAATCATGGAAAAATAAATGGCTTAGAACTGCTGGAAGACTCACACTCATGAAATCTGACATTTTTGCTCTTCCACAGCATCTATGGGCTGTTATGAGTCCAAAACAATCAGTAATGAAGAAATTAACAAGAAAATCTCCAATTTCTTTTGGGGAGAGCATGATACTGGTTCAAAAAAAGTGTGAAGGAGCATAACAAATATGAGTTATCCAGTAAACCAAAAGGGTATTGGGATTAGAAGCTTTAAAGACATAATTATGACCTTCTCCCTTAAACTGTGGTGGAAACTACAAAAAGGAGAGACACTATGGGCTAAATTTTTATGGTCGATCTCAATCCTAGAAAAGAATTCAAAAAGTAAACCAGCATGCTGAAAGCCAAACAAGAATAATACATGGCAATGGTTTAGCTAATCTTTTCACTGCTAACTGGACTGGTATGAGACCACTACAAGACTATGTAGACTGAATAGTTCCACCTAGAACTACCATCCAACAGTTTGTAAACATGAAGTCAAGCTTCTTACATGCTTTTCATACATTACCTAATCATATTTTTCACATGTTGATGGAGCTTCAGGTACACCCCTTAAGGCAAGACAGATTAATATGGAAACCATCAAACAATGGAGATTTCAACTTTAAGTAAGCATACAAGATAGTAGCCTAAAAAAAATTAGAATTCGGAATTCTGAAGAAGGTATGGTTCTCAAAACTACCAAAGAAAATTTCTATTTTCATGTGGAAACTTTCAAATGAAATTCTACCTTTTGATGACATACTGATTTTCAGTAACATTTCCCTTGCATCTAAGTGTCCATTCTGCACCAACACTGACACACTGAGCCACTGTTTCAATGATTTTTCTCTAGCCATATACCTGTGGGTATTTTTTTAACTATACGATAGGACTGAGGCACCAGCACTTCAACTCCATCTTTGACAGACTATCACATTACTGAACATATAATGGAGAGACAAAAATACATTCTACATTAATCACCATTTTTCCTTCTCTCATTTGTTGGCAAATCTGGAAAGCTAGAAACAGCTTCATTTTTAAAAATATTAGACCAAATAGGGAGAAAATGATTGATAACATCAAGAGAGACGTGTTCCTCATCTTTTACACTAAACCAGAGGTTAGTAGAGAGATTTATGATAAACACTGGGTTACAATTGGTCTAATCCCACCTATGAAAAAACCCCACAGTACCTAAAATTAAATGCATCACATGGTCTAAACCTAGCTTGGAATACAAAATCAACTTTGATGCATCATGGAAGTAGAGGGCCATCTGTGGTATTGCGATACTTATCAGGAATAATTATGGAACAATTGTTAAGGCATGCTATAAATCTGTTAGAGCTAAAACAAGCTTCCATGCTGAACTCCTAGCTCTAAAAGAAGGACTAAGTTTTGCAACTGATATGAGCTTAAATTATTTCTCCCTTGAAACTGATTGTGCCAATATACTGGAGGTAATGAAAGACCCCATGAAAGCCTCATTGGAATTGTATCATTTAGCCTCTGAAATCAAACACATGATAGGGGATCTGATAATTACACACATTTTAAGAGAAAGGAATATGGTTGCTGATAGATTAAGTAAACTAGGAAAGGGTAGGGAACCAAAAGTTCTAAACTACCATGTCCTTAATTAGAAAACCAAAGGAGTTCTAGCTCTTGATAAAGAACATATACCAGCTCTTAGAATCTGGAATGGATACTGCTGATTTTGATGTGAAAATACAGGTTGGAAAGATCATCAACATCAAGATGGAAACTAGAATGATCAAAAGGAAATGCAACCTCAGCCAAGGCTACAACTCGAAAGACCATAGATTTGATAAAAACAAGCTTTCTACCAAAGACATAGCCATTTAACAAAACATAGCATTCATTACGCTAAACCTAGAACAAGCCATATTCAAGATTCAACCTTTCATTGCATCTATAGGATAAATATGAGAAAAATCCACATTAACTTACTTATCTAGCAATAATCACAACACATTATGCACGAGAAGTTCTAAGTCCATATTCTTGGATTTTCATGACAAAGAGTTAAGAAATTTGTCACTTTCCTAACACCCTAACACTTTAATCATACAAACACTTCCTATTCTCAAAAACCCCATGGCATAAATGAAGTAAAACATAGCATTAAGAACACGTGAATGCTAAATAATAAAAGTTTCAAGAACGAGTGAAACAATCTATTCATTACTTTAACTAATTGTTGTGAAGATAAATTTTCTATCCTTCTTAGATAGTAGTTTGCAAGAGTGAATTAAACATTTCTTGTCAAACCTCACCGATGACTCCCTTAGTCGAAACATGACTAAAATTATCCCATTGATGGCATTGAGCACGAAGAATCAACAAGCTTAGTAACACTTATAAACACTACACCTTGTCTAAGCATTTAACCAATCCATACCTTTACACAAGATTAGTCAAGAACGATTGACATTCATAGACTTATCTCCCTTGCTACCTAAAACAAACATGACAACGAGTTCAACATCATCACATTCATCTAGCAATTATCAACACATCAACATCACTTAGAAGCTCTACCTCATGCTCTTGGATTTCACATTAAAAGAGGGGAAAATTAGCTACTTTCTCCCGACCCTAACAAGCAATCATCCAAGCAATTCATAAACTCAAACTTCCAACAAAATTTATTCCATTAACAATCCACAATCAAAGCTCCATAAATGCACAATAGCAAAAGCAATAAATAGATAAATAGACTTCTCAAGATATGGCTTAGAAGCCTCAATCAATTGCTCACGAGTACAAAACTAAGCTAGATAATCAAAACCCATAACATAGAACAAAGATCTACAAAGAAATAAGAAGAAATGGAAGAAAATGGTGAAAAACTAGGGTTTTGGAGCCTCCAAATCGGGCTTAGAGAGTTGGGGAAGAAGGGGGTGAAAAGCTATTTATAGTACAAGAAAAAAAAGAGTAAAAAGCAAGTTGCAGGGCAATTATCGCGAGTCGTGACGCCTCCGTCGCGATTCGCGACCAGATTAGGAAATTTGTGAGCACCCAGGTCAACATTTCGCGAGTCGCGACACATTTGTCGTGAGTCGCGATGGAAAAAAGTCCCATTTTGTTTTGCTACCTCCGGGTTAACCGTTGATCCATTTTGGGAGTTCTTATAGTCGATTTTATAGTACTCAAAAAGAGGAATCCAATGGCACCGCCCTTAGAGGCTGATTCTTCTTGGAAAACTCTCAGAATTCTGCTTCAAAACATAGATCATTCTTCACCCTTTGCTTTGCTCTCCCTTCTTCACTTTATCTTCTACCACTTTGTGAGTGGCCTTCCATCTTCTACCATCCATTCGAATGAACTTCACTAAACTACTCCTAAGTGCTCATGAGAAATTTACAAATTAAGCTTACAATAAGGAATCTAGATACTCGTAAGGACCAAAAATCCATTAGACTAAACATAAGTTACAAAATGAAGGATTTAGATATAAAAACCAAAAATAATTATCTAAACCCCTTATCATGTAAACCTACCTAAATCTAGCAATCTTACAACAAAAATATGATAAAAGAGATGTTAAATACTTTGGAAAATCCATACATTTGACGTCTCATCAGCTTCCAAATACATAATTTTTGTTATTCTTTCCTAAATATAGAAATATAAAAAATTTATTTTTTTGGTAAACTGTTGGAAAGCGCTAGTACATGTTCTAGAATAACTTAGAGTTGAATACTTAATAGTAAGAAAGGAAAATCATAAAGGATTAAAGATATGTTCTTATGCCCAATTGTTGATAAATATTCTATTACAGACCTGGAAAATACAATGAGGGTGTATAGGGTAGCATCACGTTTGAGGAGATTTCAATTTGGAGTTACGAGTAAAGTTTTTACCTTTTGCACTTAGGTCCCTCCAAGAAAGTTGGAGTTGTCGAATCATGAAATTGGCGACACCAAAATGAAATTCAATAATATAAGATTGTAAATTTTCAATTTGGGCACGTATGGGTGAACAAAATGGCCTCGAAAGTCAATATTGATTACTTCTACATAATCTTGGAAAATTACATTATGGCCCAAAGTTATGCCACCCCATTATCCATTGCTCCAAAATACATGATTTTTGTTATTCTTGCCTAAATATAGAAATATAAAATAAATTATTTTTTCGGTAAAATGTTGGAAAACGCTAGTACATGTTCTAGAGTAACTTAGAGTTCAATACTTAGAAGTAAGAAGGGAAAACCGGAAAAGATTACAGATTTCTTCTTATGCCCGATTGCTGATAAATATTCGGGTAATATGCAAATATAACACTATATGTTGAAGAAAGTGCAGATATAACCCTTAGTTGTTTTGTAGTGCAAAAACAACCCTAACTATTGAATGAAAGTGCAAATATAACCCTCTGACCACGATTTCGGCGTCGACTAACGAATTCCAGCCATTGACCCAACTAAAATACCCTTCTTACCCAAGCCTTAAATGAGAAGGACAATTATGCCCTCTCCGCCAACCACTATCTGAGCCCCCACCACCACCATTCTTCCCTCCTCCACCACCAAACCCACCACCATTCTTCCCTCATCCGCCACCAAATCCACCACCATTCTTCCCTCCTCTGCCATCTAAGCCCACTTCTTCCACCAAATCCACCATCATTCTTCCCTCCTCCGCCACCTAAACCCAACTCCGCCACCATCGATCACCATTTCTGGCGCCGCTCAGCCAAGCACAAAAAAATTGAGACCCAACACCCCTGCAGATCACCAGCGACAAGGCCATTAAAATGGAGAAGAGGAGAAGAAATGCCAATTGAGAGAATGAAATGCTTGGCTCCACCTTCACTGCCAAGCGACCACCACCACTCACCTGGCTCGATCACCTCCCTCCTAGCTCCACCGCAACTACTCCACCACCAACCTCTCTCCCAGCGCCACTGCTCCTGGTCCACTATCAACTAGCCCAATTTAAAGTAAAATATCAAACTCGATGAAGATGTTGGGACTAGGGGAATTTTATATTTGTAATCAAATTAGATCCTGAGATTAATTGTAACGAACACAAAATTATCACGATTCACATAGAAGAGCATGGCGCTGGAGTTACTCTTCACACTGCAGTAATTTGAGAATGTAGCCCTTGCACAATACTTCTCTTATCCTTGAATTCACATCCGTGCCTGGAATAATTGACCGGTGGCAAATTCCAAGGTGGCATAATGCAGCCGTGGCGATGGATAAGTGAACTCTCGAAGGCTGTGGCAGCGGAGCGTCGATCGATGTGGTGGCGGAGCATCGATTGGTGTCGCACCATTGATTGGTTTCGCACCGTTGATTGGTGTCACCCCATCGATTGGTAGCGGAGCATCGATTGATGTGGTGGCAGAGCGTGGTGTGGTGGCGGGCATTTTGGGAGGAGATGCGGTGGTGGCGAAGGAGATTAGGTATGATATATTGTAGTATTGGAGAGGCAGGGGACAGAGGAAAGACGGAGGAGATTAGGTTTCAGGATATGGAGGTAATATTAGTGTTATATATATATATATATATATATATATAGATTTTAAAAAAATAGATAGGGGTAAAATAGCCTTTTCACTAAATTCCAGCCTTAAGCTGCCAAAAAATGTTATATTTGCACATAACCTAAATATCTAGGGTTATATTTGCACTTTCAATTATTGCAGGGTTATATCTGCACTTTCATCAATAATATATGGTCATATATGCACTTTGCTCTAAATATTCTATTATGAACTTGAAAAATACAATGAGGGTGTATAGGGTAGCATCACGTTCCAACGGATTTCAATTTAGAGTTACGAGTAAAGTTTTTACTTTTTGCACTTAGGTCCCTCTAAACAAGATGGAGTTGTCGAATCACGAAATTGACAACGCCAAAATGAAATTCAATAACACTCCCTCCATTCCTCTATTAGTGGCACACTTTCTAATTTAAGATAATTTTTTTATATTGACACTTTCTAATTATGACAAGTTTAAGGTCATTACATCCAATCTTTTTACTTTTCCTTCTTTTAATTCAATTTCATCCCCTCATTTAGCATCTCCAAAATTCCAACACCCAAAAATTATGTGTCATTAATAGAGAAACAAAGGGAGTATAAGATTGTGAATTTTTAAGAGCATGTACGGATGGACGGAAGAGCCTCGAAAGTCAACATTGATTACTTCTACACAATCTTGGAAAATTACATTGTGACCCAAAGTTATGTTACCTTATTATCCATTGCACCAAAATACATGATTTGTTTTTATTCTTGCCTAAATATAAAAATATAAAATAAATTATTTTTTTGATGAAATGTTGAAAATGTACATGTTATTGAGTAACTCAAACCAGTGTCTATGTACCTATTTTCCAGTAGTGACATATCCATCTAATCACTAAATTGGTACGAATCACCTTCCTCACAAATATGGCAAAGTCTTGGGAAAGACGGTCTTTCCATAGGCTTATGGAAAGACGGGGTTTAATTCGAATAATAAAAGGTAAAAGGTCTTAGTTGCAACATTAAAAATTTAGAACCCACCACTATAAGTTCCCTCTTCCTTTGTCATTTTTTATGATGTTGTCTGTGTGTTAAACCTTTTCTCATAAGAGCTTTTCATTATTTGCTTGAGGGCAAGCAAATTTTATGTGTGGGGAGGTTTTTTGTGTGTTTTATTTTATAATTTTGGGGAAAAAATTTATTTCAGTTTTTTTTACAGTCAAACATGTGTTTTTGTGTTGTTTTGTGTCGATAATTTGACATGAAGAAATTCTAGTGGCTCTTGATAAAAGTACCCTGCCAGTTGTAAACTTTATTGTAACAAACTTGGTAAATTTAATATGCCTTGAATTTTTTTAATGAGATTTTCTATTATTTGTGAAATTTGATTGATATGATTTTTGGGATGACGAAAAAAGACGAGTTTAATTGAATATTTTAGCCTACTAAAGTGAGGTTTGAGCTAGAGTAGAGTACTCTTTACATCAATCTTTGTTCTGAGAGATCACATTGTTATAATTGGAGTTGTTATGTGTGAAAGTGATGGAAGACACTAGGATGAACTACACAGCTTAAATAGCCTACCAATTACATTAACCCCTAGTGAAACACTTTGAAGCTTTGACTATGTTCCTTGATATGAGTTACTATATATTTAGCCAAAGTCTTGTTTTATCCTTTCTCTTGGCCCTATAATGCATGTTCTTGGAGTAAACGTTGATGAATTCATCCATTGTGTTCTCTTGAGTTGATGACATTACTGAGTATGTGTCCAGTTTGCCCATATTGAATGGTTTCAAAAATGAAGGCTGAATTTTATTATGAACAATGACACTGGGGTTCCGTTTGGCCAAACTGGAGGGGCGTAACTGTGAAAAAAGAGAAACAAATCTTATTGTTATGTTGCAATTTTTCTCTCAAAAGTACTGGTTTTGGACTGTATTGAAGAAGAATTGTGCTGGAAAAAATCAAAAAAAAGAATAACAATAAAAAGAAATAAAGAAATAAAATAAAATAAAATAGCACCAACATTTGATGTGATATTATTTGGCTTTCTCATAATAGCCATGAGATGAAGATTGTTGGTGAATGTCTCCTATACATGGATGATGGTTGAAGAAAAAAAAGGCATGCATAATATTTTGATCGATATTGTTTGAGCTTAGAACCCTTAGGATCTTACCAATCTGAATGGTCTCTAACCCCGTTACAACCCTTGAGAAAGACCTTCCTGATTTGCATATTAACTTCTCTATGTTATAACTTGTGAATTATTTGAGTGAATGCCCTTCATATATTAAGAGTGATTGAGTGAAACGTGAGAAATATTCATTGCTTGTCCGATTTTGACTGAATTGATGATTATATTTCATGATCTTGAACATTTTCATTTAAATTACTCTAAGGGTTGATGATTTCTAGGTGCGTTAAGGTGATCCTTTACTCCTTGGCAGGGGAAATTTATCGTTATAAGAGTATGATCTAGAGTTTTTAAATGTTGAATTTTTGTTTGTCTCATTGTGTGATTTGTGTTTCTATTTTCTTTTTTTCTTTTTAGGGTCATTTTAGATAGAGTCTTATGAGGAAATGAGAACTTATGAACATTATGGATTATTGGTTGATCTTATATTCTTCACTTCATACTTGGGGGCAAACATGATTTAAGTGTGAGGATATTTGATGTGTGTTATATTGTGTTCATATTTTGTGGGATTATTATGATTTTATTGAGATATAATTTGCACTTTTAGGTGTTTTTGGTGCAGGAATTCATTGATTGTAAAGAATTGAGAGGGAGCTATACATTGTACTCTTTTTCCCTTGACCAGTGGTTTTTTCCCACTGGGTTTTTCAGGTTAAGGTTTTTAATGAGGCGATGTGCTCCAATGGAAAATGTTCTTATTTTATAAGACATTTTTCCAGGGATGAAGAAAGAGAGACAAAAGCAGAATTGCCGAAGTTATGAGGTGAAAAGTGAATTATTGAAGAGATGTGGATTTGAAAAATTAAAGATATTCACTTCACATATTGATAAAGATTGTATTATCTGTTTCCAATTAAAATTCCTTAATTTTAGGATTTAGTTAATTAGAATTAGAATAGATTTTGATTGATTTTCGAAAGAAGAATCTGAATCAGCTTGGGATTGTAATTGATGCATATATATTCATATATGCAGACTTGTAGAGGGATATAGTTTTTTGAGTTTTCATCATTCCAGACGGAGACAGAGACCGCAGACACACATTAATATAAAGAAAACTTTTCCGCAATTAGTTAGTTAGTTTTAGTTTCAGTTTTAGTTTTAGTTTTATATTGAGAAGCTACAATCTGATCGCAGACCTGGGAAGGGAATTCGCATGCAATCTTGGCTACGGTTTGCTTATTTTGTTATTGTGTTAAAATATGTTAAAATATTATATTATTTATTTGTTTAGTTTAATAGTTACGAGTAGCTAATTTATATATCGGCATGGAATAACAAGCATTAGTTTAATAATTGTAAGGCCTAATTGTTTGATAATTGATTCTGATGTGTTCTTGATTGTTCTTGGTTTATTTTATTCTTGATAGATTTAAGCCTGATCAACTTGAATATTATTGGGATAATGCTATCTAATACCACCAATACATAATCGTTGGAAAAGGTTAGTAAGTAGCGAGTTCTTGTGAAAAACAGCTAACTAGCTAAGACTGTAATAGCTAGATGGGGAACAATTAAGTGTGCATTACTATTTACTTTTACTTTGGTAATTGTTATATCAGGTTCTTTTCATTCTTAATGCTATCGAGGTGTGTATCTGGTTCAGCGAATACTTTCCAGGCACATCTTGGTAAGAAAAACAATTAATTAATTATGATTGGTTAATTGTCGATAAAGTATGAAAGAATTGGGGAGGTTAAACGTACCTACTTTCCTATAACTGATAGATGCATATGAATTGATTTATATGTGCGCCTATGATCGATGTTTAACTAATGTGAGTTATTCCGAGCCGATTACATTCATCATATATTTGCTAGATTTTTATATTTTTTAGTTTGCATTATTATTTCTTATTTTGTATTAGTTAGTTGGATTATTAGTTGTTAGATAAATCTGAAATTAAGGCGTGGTGGTTACACCAAAAGTGTTATATATTAGTAGGTATTTTATTATAGTTTTTGCTCCGTTCCTCGTGGGATCGACTCTGCTTACTACTGTGCTAATCTCATTTATAGAGTTTGCATATTATTTTGGTGAGTGAAACGACGTTCACCATTTATATAAAATAAAATTTAATGATCAACTTAATGAGTAGGATAGAGAAAATCAAGTGGGTTCGATGAATAGTAAAAAGTGGTCTATTACCATTATGAAGAAAAAAATGGATTGTCTCTGAAGTGATCTCTTAAGGTGAGATGAAAGAGAAAGAAAATAAAAATAATATATTTAATTGGTAAAAGGCCGCTAGCGATCTTTACCACTGCCCATGACCTAATATGTCAATTATAGTGAACAGGACGTCAGAGGAACCTAAAATGTGTGGACATGGGCCAACCAACATTTAACAGCGCAAGGGCTAAAAACGTGTGAAAAGGAACTACCACCACCACCAGAACCACCACCACCACCACCACCACTAGAACCACCACTACCACCGCCACCACTAGAACCACCACCACCACCGCCACCACTAGAACCACCACCACCACCGCCACCACCGCCACCACCTCCGGAACCACCACCAGAACCACCACCACCACCACCGCCACCGCCACCGCCACCACCACCACCACCACCTTTCTTACCAATTAAACATATTATTTTTCTCATTCTCTTTCTTCCACCTTACTTTAAGAAACCACACATTTTCTTCTCTACAATGGTAAGAAACTACTTTTTACTATTCATGTACCCCACTTGATTTTCTCTATCCTACTCATTAATTTTATTATTAACATTTAATTTAAATAAATTTATCTACTCAAAATAAGTTGAACGTGAAATTTAATGATACATTATAAATTTTAAAATTGAATTTCATTTTTTTCAATAATTATTCCAGATTTTTTCAATAATTTTTCTTCAATAATTTTCTCAAAAATTATTCCAAATTTTTATTCCAAATCATTCCAGATTTTAATAAAAAATCAGTCAATATTTTTAATTTAAAAATGTTTTAAAATTAAATTTTACAAATAAAAAAATTCAGTTTTTTTAAAAAAAAAATCAAAAACAAAGATAGGGACACGTGGCCCAACCAGAGGGTGCCACAGGTCCCTCTATTTACAAAAAAAAATATATGCAGCATTTCAGTGGGACACATGGCCCAATGTGTATGGGTGACATGTGTCCCACTCAGCCAAAAATAATTGGGCCGCATCAGGCGGCCCTGTGCCATGTGCACATGCTCTGACATACTGGTTTCTTAACCGGTTCCCTAGTTGGCAGGTATGGGCCGGTTTCTTAACAAGAAACCGGCCTAAAAAAAGAAACCGGCCTAAAAACTTCCACTGTGGATGTTTTTTATTTTTAGAACAATTTTTTAAATTTAAAAAACCACCACTGCACTTGCCCTAAGTTTGAATAGGACATCCGTCGTGTATCTTGTCCCAGTCCCTTTACCTGATACGCAAGAAAGTGTATTTTAAGTACCCAAATAAGATGTACACGTATGGATGTGTTGGTTGAGTTATACTTATAAACAAAACAAACTTATTTAAAAAATGGGGAGATCGGCTTCAATTATTCCTAAAAACAACCTGTCTTTAAAATAAACACATTTTTATAAGTTTACCAAATTTAGTTTATAAACAAAACACTGTAAGCCTGTCGAACGCACCCATACCAGTTTCAATAGGACATCTGTGTCATGACTCGTGTCTTTTATCTAATCTTATCCCGTATAAGCTAATCCAATCGTAGACGTACAGGTGTTGAACTATGCCCATTTATAGGAGTGTATATGGATAAAGTGACGTGTTCTAAGACTGGTAACTGGCAAACCAATAATCATGGCTAACACGATAATCCACCTCGATTTACTCACTGATGATCTAGTAACACCGCCGTCCGCCACCGTTGAAACTCATGCTCCACTCGGATATGCTGTGGTTGTACTTTAGCCCTATTCAAAGACTAGTGTTTTACCAAATCCCACAAATCTCCGGATCCCAGTTTCTTGAAAGCATTTTTCCCAGCCTCAAACATTCACTGTCACTAACGCTAGAACGTTTTCCTCTTCTAGCTGGGAATCTGATCATTCTTCCAAATTCGGTGCTGCAAAGAGGGAGATGGAGTTGTACTGATATGCACTGAGTGCAAGAGCGGTGATTTTAATCATCTCGTCAAGGATGATGAAAGAGATTGCGCAGATTTTTATCCTTTGATCCCTGAACTCAGGCCATCATCCGAGGTAAGTACTCCAGTTCTTGCGCTGCAAGTTACACTGTTTCCAGATCTGGGATTGTGCTTAGGGATCTCAAACCATCACAGTGTTGGAGATGCACGGAGCATGTTCAGCTTTATGAAGACATGGTCTCTTTTCAACTCCAAGAAAGATGAATTCCAACTATCCCAACCCGTATTCGACAAGAATTTGATCAAAGACAACAGGGGCATAGCCAAAGTTATTTTTGTAAAGTCCTCGGGAGTTGGACTTGTTATATGGCAAATTGTGAATTGTGGAAATCTGGTGTTTAAAAACCGTTTTGCAGGTTTTAAAGATTTCCGGAAACACAGATTTTTATCCACGGAATTATGGAGTATATTGATGTGATCAAATCAGAATATTGTGAGAGATATTATCTTAGTTCGTGGAAGATTAATTCTGGTAAACGAATATTCCTGTAATAGTTGGGAATTGATTTAGTAGTTTAATTATGGTACAAGTCCTATTGTTAACAGGATTGTCCATTTAAGTACCAGATTAGAATCAGAGTTTTCCTTAGTCTAGAAGTCTATTTATGGTAGAGTTAGACAAGGAAGGAAGTTGATTCAAGGCAGGATTGCGATGGAATAAATAGAAGAAAAAGACAACGCAATCTCTCTCGAGCGTCCAGGACTATTCTCTACGTTGAGAACTTTGGAGCGATCTGCCGTGCTGTTTGGAGGTTCGTAAATCAACCGACCAAGTTCGTAAAGATCAGAAACAAGGAAGTCTTAATTCCTCGGGAGGAGGAGATCCAGGGAGACGTGTTGATCGTGAGGGTTCAACGACGTAGGATCGACAGTGAGGGGAGCTCACAACATTCACTCTGTAGGTTAGCAATGGATTAGTATTTAAGTTAAGCTTCTTGTACTAAAGACTGCTTTCTAGTGAATGGTTTCTGATCTGGGCAAGGCCCCGCAGACGTAGGTGTATTTGCACCGAACTGCGTAACCAAGTTGTGTGTGCACTGCGTGTTTCGTTTTGAGTTTTAACATCAAACTGAACTTGGTGTTCCAACACCAAACTGTTAAACAACTTGGCATAAAGGTTCAGAATTTAGGTGAAACTGAAATTCAATTGGTATCAGAGCAAGGCACTTGCTGACCCCTATACAGGGAGAGTGAGATCAGGTTTCACCATGGCACCAAAGGAGGGGGCATCAGTCATGCGACCACCATTGCTGGAACAAGGAAATTATGCTTACTGGAAGGCACGTATGAAAGTATTCATTGGAGCTCTAGATGATCAAGCTTGGAACTATGTCATAAATCAATACACTCCACCTGCTAGTGACACAACTGAAGGATCAAGCTCCACTGCCACTAAACCATTCTCTAGGTATTCCACCGAGGAGCATAAAGCGCACGTGTCCAACTCAAAAGCATTGAATGCCATCTTTACGGCTGTGGACGAAGATCAGTTTAAAATGATTTCAAACTGTGAGACTGCAAAGGAAGCGTGGGATGTGTTACAAACTTACCATGAGGGAACAAGCTCTGTAAGAGAATCAAAGCTGCAGTATTACACGACCAAATTTGAAGAACTGAAGATGCGTGAAGATGAAACTATCTCCGAGTTTAATGGACGAGTCCGAGATATTGCAAACAAGGCTTTTCAGTTTGGCAAAAAGTACAAAGATCAAAAACTTGTAAGGAAAGTGTTGAGGGCATTACCTCCACGGTTCAACATGAAGGTCACGGCAATAAATGAAAATGGAAGGATCGGAACAATGACACTTGATGAACTTATGGGATCTCTGGAATCGTATGAAATGGAGATGTTGCAAACTAAAACGGGGAAGAAAGAAATGGCGTTTTCAAGCACAAACACTGGAAAGGTTGATGATTCTACAGATAATGAAGAGACGGATGAGATTGCAAACATAACCAGGAATTTCTCCAGATTTATGAAGAAGATGAGCAGGAAACCACAAGACAAGTCAAGTGGGAGCAAAAATCCGTTTGCAAACTCCACTCCACGATTTGGTCAAGCTACTGGTGTTGAAACACCAAAATTCAAATCGGTAAATCCGAACCTGAATAGGAGAATCCAGTGCAGAGAGTGTGAAGGTTTTGGACACATACAAGCTGAGTGTGCCAATACACTCAAAAGACAAGGAAAGTCATATGCCACAACCTGGAGTGATGATGATGGAGGAGATGATGTTAAGTATGAAGATGAGTATACAAATCATGTTGCTTTCGGCGTGTCAATGGTGGAGGTAGACGACTTTTGTAAGGAAAGTCTCAGTGTGCTGAACGAAGAAGAGATCTGTAGCTCAGATGAAGAGAGTAGAAGCGTTAGTGATGAAGACATTCGCAAAGAAAGCATGGAGATGTACAAGATGTGGTTAAAAGTGGCAGATGAAAACAAAGAACTCAAGGCCGAAAACAAGAGGTTAAGTGAGAATGCTAAAGTGTATGAATGCGAAAAGGAAGAGGCAACTCGAGATCTGGAAAAACTCAAGAAGGAATTTGCTGTAGTGGTGCAACGAGCAGAGGAAGCAGAACAATCCATTAGACGCCTCAATACTGGGAAAGCTAAACTCGAAGAATGTCTAAGGATGGGACAGACGAGCAAATTTGGCATTGGCTATGAAAGGACAGTGAAAGAAGGAAATCATCAGATAGATCAAAATGCACCAGCTCCAAGAATAATTGAGAAGAATGGTCCCACAAAAAGGATCAGACGATGCGGATACTGTGGAGTTCAAGGTCATGTGACAAACAGATGTTTTAGACTGATGAAAACCCTGTCTGTCAACACAGAATATCGGGGCATGCACACCAACCCATTTCGATGTTTCAACACCAATCCAGTTCGAGGTTCCAACACCAACTTTGAACATAAAACGCACAAATTCAACACTGGAGGATACAAAACTGGATCTCTCAACACACGGGTTAATCAGAATCCACAACAAGTCATTCAACCAGTACGCCAGGTATGGGTTCGAAAATCTCAAGATGTTTGTTTTTCTAGTTTTGTATGTTTTGGGGCACACACAGGAACCTCGTGGTATTTTGATAGTGCGTGCTCAAGGCACATGACTGGAGTTCCTAAATTCTTGCAAAAATTCAAACCTGGATTTGGTGGACATGTTAAATTTGGTGATGGAAAACGGAGAAGAATAATTGGCAAGGGTGAGTTAGCGATTAAAGGACTCCCCGTGTTTCAAGATGTATTGCTTGTGGAAGGTCTGAAGGCTAATCTATTGAGCATTAGCCATCTATGTGACAATGATATGACAGTTAACTTTGACAAAGGAAAATGTATTGTTAACCATGGGACAGGAGTATTCACTGGAACAAGGTCAATAGATAATTGTTATTTGCTCGATCAAGATGTCACATGCTTGAGCTCGAAGAAGGAAGTTAGCACTCTATGGCACAGAAAATTGGGACATATAAATTACAAATCCCTGGCCCGTATTTCCAGACTGAATGCAGTCAGAGGTATTCCTGAAATCGGTGAAAGCAAGGAGGTTGTGTGTGGCTCATGTAAAGAAGGAAAGCAAATTCGGATCCCACACCATGCTGTTCATGATGTTTCAACGTCAAGACTTCTGGAGCTTCTACATATGGACTTAATGGGGCCGATCAATACACCCAGTGTTGCAGGGAAGAAGTACATTTTTGTGTGTGTAGACGACTTCTCGAGATATACTTGGGTATCTTTTCTCAAAGAGAAGTCAGAGGCAGCTGAAGTTTTCGAGACCTTGGTATACAAATTACACGTAGAAAAAGGATCTACTCAGGCAAGAATTGCACGTATCAGAAGTGATCATGGAAAGGAGTTTGAAAACTCTAGATTTAATGACATCTGTAAGACACTTGGTATACACCACGAGTTCTCTGCTCCCATCACACCGCAACAAAATGGTATAGTTGAAAGGAAGAATCGAACACTGCAGGAAATGGCCAGAGCAATGTTAGCCGAAAAGAAAATTCATTCTAAATACTGGGCTGAGGCGCTTCATACAGCATGCTACACCATCAACAGAGTATATCTGCGTCCATTTACTGAGAAGACACCGTATGAGATTTGGAAAGGGAAGAAACCTGATGTGTCGTATTTTCATGTTTTTGGCAGTAAGTGTTATATTCTAAAAGATCGTGTGCCGTTAGCTAAGTTCGAATCTAGAAGTGATGTCGGGATATTCTTGGGTTATTCTCCCACCAGTCGAGCATACCGAGTGCTTAATCAACGTACTGGAACGGTCATGGAATCTATTAATGTGGTGGTAGATGATTCTGAGGACGACAAGGTTGGAGAAGGTGAAGTGCTGGAACCAGTGTTCCCTACCGGTGTTGAAACACCAACAGCGTCAACCGGTGTTGAAACACCAGAAACCGAGACACCTGAATCTGAACAGCGTCCGTCCAGACATATGCAACTTCGGGATCAACCTCGTGTAAATTACAGGGAATTGGCAGGATTATCTTGTTTCATATCACTCACGGAGCCGAAGAATTATAAAGAGGCTTTGCTCGATGAATATTGGATTTCTGCTATGCAAGAAGAATTACAGCAATTCGAAAGAAACAATGTTTGGGTTCTTACCCAACGACCTGCAAATGTCAATGTGATCGGTACCAAGTGGATTTTCAAGAATAAATCTGATGCAGATGGTAATATCACAAGGAATAAAGCACGCCTCGTTGCTCAAGGGTACACGCAAGTAGAAGGAATAGATTTTGATGAGACTTTTGCACCTGTAGCCAGATTGGAGTCAATCAGACTTCTGTTGGCTGTGTCGTGCATTCTGGACTTTACTCTTTTCCAGATGGACGTCAAGAGTGCATTCTTGAATGGGGTCGTGAAGGAGGAGGTGTATGTGGAGCAACCTAAAGGGTTTGAAGATCCACAGTTTCCTGATTTTGTCTATCGGTTGAATAAGGCACTTTATGGCCTCAAGCAGGCACCCCGAGCATGGTATGAGCGACTGACAACCTTTCTGATTAAAAAGGGCTATCGTCGAGGGGGAGTAGATCGGACTCTGTTCGTACTACACAAAGGTTCAAATATTATGATTGCACAGATTTATGTAGATGATATTGTGTTTGGATCCACCTCTTCAGTCTTGTTAAAGGAGTTTGTTGACTTAATGACTAATGAGTTCGAAATGAGCATGGTAGGGAAACTGTCATATTTTCTGGGATTGCAAGTTATTCAGGAGAAGAATGGTCTCTTCATCAATCAGCAGAAGTATGCTGAAAACTTGATCAAGAGATTTGGACTTACAAGCGCAAAAGCAATACGCACTCCAATGGCTACTACTGATAAACTGACAAAAGATGAGCAGGGACAAAGTGTTGATCAGAAAATGTACAGGAGTATGATTGGGAGCCTATTGTACTTAACCACAAGTAGACCAGACATTTGTTTGAGTGTTGGTATTTGTGCTCGCTATCAAGCAGATCCAAAGGAATCACATATGTCAGCAGTGAAGAGGATTATTCGGTATATAAGTGGAACAATGGAGTATGGAGTATGGTTTTCTCGAAACAAGGATTCACAGTTAGTAGGGTTCAGTGATTCAGACTGGGCTGGGAATGCTGATGATCGTAAGAGTACTACAGGTGGATGTTTCTTTGCTGGATCGAATCTAGTCAGCTGGTATAGCAAAAAGCAGAACTCCATATCTTTGTCTACGGCTGAAGCAGAGTATTTAGCTGCTGGGAGTTGTTGTGCACAACTATTGTGGATGAAGCAGATGATGAGAGATTATGGGTTTGATGATGTGAGTCTGACAGTGCTGTGTGACAATAAAAGCGCTATTGATATTTCCAGGAATCCTGTGCAACATTCAAGGACGAAGCACATTGATATTCGTCATCATTTTATTAGGGACTTGGTTGAAAAAGAAGAAGTTACAGTCCAGTATGTGCCAACAGCTGAACAACTGGCCGATATCTTTACAAAACCTCTGGATGGTGAGACGTTTGAAGTACTTAGACAGCACTTGGGTGTCTGTCGAATGTAAGGTACTGAGGCTTGTACTTTCTATTGTATTATTTACTGCTTTGTTTTCTTTATATCGTGAAAAAGAAAAAAAAAATGAATGAAAAATCGAAAATACCAAAAATATGTGAAGTGGTGTTTAAACACCAAGGATTTCAGAGGCAAGAAATTCAGATGGGCTGAATATGTGGGCCAGAAAATTATGTTGGGCCTAAGATGTGCGTGTGACAGTCTGAAGAAAGGAGAGAGGAGATGGTCTTTTTGGTGTCGAAAAAGGGGGGAAAGAGAAAGTAGATTCCCACACAAACTCAAACCAGTAACTGTTCATCTTCTTCCTCAGTTCGGAGCTCTCTGTTCCTCAAAATTTTCTTCACAACCCCCGGTTATTGTTGCTCACCAATCAGATAACAATGCCGAGCTCCGTGTTCAAGAAGATGGTCGGAGATTCAGTCAGGGTTCGGGTGCCTGAGAATCCGAGGATTGAAGAGTTCGGTGATGACACAGACTTGAACGAGATGGGTGGAGATCGAGTACGGACAGTAGGGGCTTGGTATGGACAAAATCAGAGGAGACGGAAAGCCAGCTTTGATTGCTCCTTCGTCCGTGATGGTATGTTTTTTAGCTCTGTTCTCGAATTCATAGAATGGATGGTGCAAAATAGGGACTATGTAGACCTTAGGAGATATAAAAATTTGCATGGCAAGATAAATAGGTTTAAGCTTGATGAGGTGTTGACTGGGAGAATAGGAGACATTAAGGAGATCAGCGACTATGATGCTAAGTTAGTTGGGGTTGGTTTTGGAGAAACTTATAAAGTAGAATATGAAGAGGGTCAGTTCGAGAGCAAGTTCTTTACAATCTATACTCGGATAGCATCATTGCATAGGCCCAGTATCAAAAATTTGGGAGATAATGCTTTTGTACAGCCTTGGATAAAAGTGGTCAAATCCACTAATGTTGCTAGGGAGATGGTGTGTGTTGATGAGTCTCTGAATCAGACTCAAATATCTCTGAGAAGGTTATCGATTCCAGTTGTGGAGATCTCTGACAGTGAAGAAGAAGCTGGAAGTGTTGCAAGAGTTAATACAGAGGAAACCCCGATGAATGTAACTGAAGAGGCCACTGTGCTGGATGAAGCTCTGGCAGCTTTTATGAGATCTGAAGAGGCTCTGGCAGCATTTGTGGGATCAGATTCAGAGAAGGATGTTGTTGGAACTGTGGCTGAGGAAAAGAGTGAAAATGCTGAGATGCCAGAAGAAGAGAAATCAGAAGGAGTGAATATGCTGGGAACTAATGTGGAAGAAGATACTGCAATGCTGGGTTCTGGTGTTCCAACACCAGGAGAGGATTTGACTGAGGAGCAGCAAATCTCTGAGATGTTTGGAAGTGATGTTGAAACACCACCAGAGACTAGTCCAGTCCAGGGACTTAGGAAGAAAAGAAAGGAAGTTGGTGTTCAAACACCAGTTGAAGGAAGTTCGGCCTCAGCCTCCAAGAAAATTAGGAGATCAAAACGCTGCAGAGACAGGAATGGAGTTGAAAGTGAAGACAGTGATGAACCCATTGGGGAGAAACTGAAGAGATTAAGGACAGAACAGCTGAAGCAGTCAGCTAAGAAAATGAAGGCCAAAGTCATCCCTGCACCTGAAGTCAGTCAAGCCATCTGCAGTGAATGGTATGATAATGATAGTCAAGACAAGTTTGAATTCATCAGTGGGAGGAGAATCCTAGCAGAGAGACCGGCTGATGCGGAAAAATATGAAGATTGTGGATTTACTGCATTTCTCAAATACCTTAAGGTGCTTAGAGCTGCCACTTGCTTTGCAGAATTCAATAAACAGATGGTGCTGGAATTTTATTCCAATTTGAAGGAAGAATGTGAGGATGAAGACTCTAGGTGGTTTCACAGAGTCTATGTGAGAGGGAAAGTCGTTGTTTTCTCCCCTAAGGCTGTTAGTAGATGTTTGCAGCATGGAAATTTCAAGAATTCTCAGTCGGTGTTTCAACACCAAGTTCCAGAAAACTTTGATGAGGTAGCGGTTGAGTTGACAGGAGGAGTGGAAAGTAGTTGGCCACTTGCTGGGAGACAACAAATTCCAGCATCAAACCTGACTTCCAGGTATTACTGTCTATATGTGGTAGCAGTGCATAACTGGATTCCATCGGTAAACAGCACTATGGTTACAAAAGAAATGGCAACGTTGCTTTACAGTCTGGGTGCGAGGCATCGAGTGAATCTGGGTAGACTGATATTCAATGACATTCTGGATTGTGCCCGTAAAACTAGGAAGGAATCGCTAGTCCATCCGTGCGTTATTTCCATGGTACTGCTGAAAGGAGGAGCAGTTGCAAGGGAGACAGATGAGATGATATCTACACATGCCTTAAGGCCAACCCTCAGGACTTTGAGTGGCCGGATAGTGAAGGACCTCCCCTGGACGCCTCCGGCGACTACTGGCTTGGATGGAGGAGCAGCTCGGGTGAGAGCAATTGAGGCAAGGGCAGTGGTGTGTCACGAACTACTTAGGCGTCATCAGGCAGCAATAGTCAAGATTCAGGGGGAGATTGCAGCCTTGGAGGCTGAAAGAGAAGCTTTATTGGCAGAAACTCAAGACATGTCCAATGTTGGTACTTCAGAAGAATCGGACGACAGTTTGGCTTAATTGAATTTTTCTTATTTTTCTTGGCCTTCTTGTCATATTAATGAATTCAGGGGGAGACGTTTTGGAAGTTTTATATTGTTGATTGATTCTAAGTTCTGATTTGATTCTAAATTCGGTCTGGATTCTGGATATGTGTGCTAGCGGTGTTCTGCTGATCTATGACCTTTATTCTGGTATTCTGGTGTTCTGTTTTGTGTGTATTAATGAATTCACCAATATGCCAAGGGGGAGATTGTAAAGTCCTCGGGAGTTGGACTTGTTATATGGCAAATTGTGAATTGTGGAAATCTGGTGTTTAAACACCGTTTTGCAGGTTTTAAAGATTTCCGGAAACACAGATTTTTATCCACGGAATTATGGAGTATATTGATGTGATCAAATCAGAATATTGTGAGAGATATTATCTTAGTTCGTGGAAGATTAATTCTGGTAAACGAATATTCCTGTAATAGTTGGGAATTGATTTAGTAGTTTAATTATGGTACAAGTCCTATTGTTAACAGGATTGTCCATTTAAGTACCAGATTAGAATCAGAGTTTTCCTTAGTCTAGAAGTCTATTTATGGTAGAGTTAGACAAGGAAGGAAGTTGATTCAAGGCAGGATTGCGATGGAATAAATAAAAGAAAAAGACAACGCAATCTCTCTCGAGCGTCCAGGATTATTCTCTACGTTGAGAACTTTGGAGCGATCTGCCGTGCTGTTTGGAGGTTCGTAAATCAACCGACCAAGTTCGTAAAGATCAGAAACAAGGAAGTCTTAATTTCTCGGGAGGAGGAGATCCAGGGAGACGTGTTGATCGTGAGGGTTCAACGACGTAGGATCGACAGTGAGGGGAGCTCACAACATTCACTCTGTAGGTTAGCAATGGATTAGTATTTAAGTTAAGCTTCTTGTACTAAAGACTGATTTCTAGTGAATGGTTTCTGATCTGGGCAAGGCCCCGCAGACGTAGGTGTATTTGCACCGAACTGCGTAACCAAGTTGTGTGTGCACTGCGTGTTTCGTTTTGAGTTTTAACATCAAACTGAACTTGGTGTTCCAACACCAAACTGTTAAACAACTTGGCATAAAGGTTCAGAATTTAGGTGAAACTGAAATTCAATTTTTAACGAGTGGAGGGTTATCAAGAGTAGGGAAAGCCATAGAGCTGTTTTCGCACCCCGAAAATCAATAAGGTTCGCAAAGCTTTTGTCATCACCGCGAAAGATGTCGAAAAACTCAAGAAGTTGGTGTCTGGGGTTCATGTCTCATCATTCACTGTCACATGTTCCTACATTTGGACATGCCTAACGAAATTGCGACTCGCAGTTGGGGCCCATGATCCAAAAAATGATGAGGAGGATGGGCATTTTCTCTTCGTCGCTGATTGTAGAGAACGTTCTCATCCACCAATCCCTGCTAACTACTTTGGAAACAGTCTAGTTTCTTGTTTTGCAGCAGCGAAATGCTCAGAGTTGTGTGGAGAAGGTGGACTTAGGAGGGCAACTGAGGTGCTTGGAAGAGTTATTAAGGACAAATTCATGCATAAAGATGCTGTATTTGAAGGAGTAATATGATTAGATTTGAATCATTTTCCTTTCGACCTTTGGGCTCTTGTTTGTATATAAGCCTTTCATGATGAATAAACTCATTCGATTATATTTTACAGGCAGAAACTCATTTGGGAACCCCGATGAAACTTCTGAACGGAGATAAGCCCATCACCAGCGTGGCTGGTTCAGCAAGATACAATTATTACGATCTGGACTTCGGATGGGGAAAGCCCGTCAAGTTTGAGTTTGTTTCGATTGATCAAACCAGCGCCATTTCGCTAAGCGGGTGCAGAGATGGTAATGGAGGTGTGGAAGTTGGTCTGGCACTTACCAAGCCCCAAATGAATGCTTTTACTAGTATCTTTAGGCAGGGGTTGCATACTTAGTTTTTCATGGCAGAGTGGTCCTATGCTTTATAAATGGTGTGCTTTCTTGTGGCTTGGTATTTTGATTTTCGTTTCTTATATTAACTGCAAAGAATCTGCAGTTTTATTGTACGATGACAATTGACAGAGCTTATTCTACAATAGCTCCAATAAATTCGGGCAGCTCCGCACCACTCTGAAAGACAGAGGAATTGGAGACATCTTCAAGTTGGAGAAGTTCTGCGTTTTTAGCTTCGTGTTCCTCTCATCTTTGGCTTAGGGTTATACATTACTTGTCAGGGGTGTGGCGATTGGGGTTGGGGTGTTTGGATGATGTTTCTTTAGCATTACTTGGTGCAACAGGTGAAAAACATTCCATACTCCTAATGTAATGAAAATGGCATTTGAATTTCCAATTTTTTTCAAAGTTATAATAATATGTTATTAAATAATAACGATTTTTTTTTTTGAAAAGATAGCATATAAGTGACCAAATTACATATAAGCATTCTACTCTAAGGCTAAATTAAAAGACATCATCACTGAATCTATTGAATCCTAGTGGAGTCTGAAACTCTTTCCATTAGAATATGTAGGGATTTTTCAAACACTCAAACACTTCACCACTAACGAACCGATGCCACCTAACAAGAACCACCATGATCTCACCTTCCTCGACCACCTGTAGGTTGGAAAACCACAATGGAGACCACTGACACGGGCCTATAACTCTAAGTAATCCTTATTAAGAAATTGTTCTAATATTCACAATTCTTGACAAATGTGTGGTTTAAACTCTGAACAACTCTGTTATACAGAATGTGGATTACGAATAAAGCCCAATTCACAGTTGTTATACAATGTTTGTATAATGTGAAAGGAAACACTATAATTGTGAAAAGGGGAGATATATTAGAAAGGAGAAATAATGAAAGTATTGCTTTCTAAGTGTCCTTCAAGAAAATTTTATATGTTAGTAAATATTGTATATCGTGTGGGACAAATCAGATTTGTCCATGTGTTACCCAAATTCTATGTTTAGTAAAATGAGAGATTTTTTAGGAAGAAATGAGTGATTTGCACGTGGCAAGCTCTGATTTTCCCTACTCCTTAACGTACGACATTTGCTAACACATAAAATTTGTTGCCTTCTCTCAGATGTACCTTTCTTAAAAAATATAAGCACTATTTATAATGTTCATGTAAGCTACAACACTAATGGAGTTTTATTAAGGCAAAACACTAATGGAGGCTCATTAAACTACAATTCATAAACCCTCGTTAATTACATTACATTCATGAAGTCTTATTAAGTTTCACTTTTGAAGAGAGTTTTGAATAAATGGACAAATGGATTTACAATGTTTTTCATTTAGTGAACATCCATTTATTTAATTAAGTGGTTCATAACACTCCCCTTGAATGTCCATTCTTGGAATAGTGCCAACCAAAAACCTTAGTAGGAAAACTCAGTGTGGACGAAAAAACCTAATGAAGGAAAAATATCACTATTGAGATCACTATCAAGTGACTTTCGATCGTAAAGTCCCAAAGTAATCTTACCCTGAAGGTATCAGAATATTTGTTTATACCACTCTAATATCTGTGTGTAGGAAAGAAACTATATATCACTAATAAATTCATTGCAAAAGTTATATCACTGCGAGTATGGCTTGCCAAATACATCAAAGCTCCAGTAGCGTTGGTCGATATATAGTAAGTTCTCGATTTGTGTGTTGAGGTTCACACTGCTGGACAATTGTGTTTTTTCTACATTTCGACTAACCACAACATCATATTAATTCCATTAATCTTAGTGCTGAAAAAATTGAAGTAGATCTGAGCTCTACTTACCCGACCAAATCTTAACTGTGTTCGTGTGTTGAGGATTTGGTTGATTCTTCGTTCGTTCTCATTGCTTTTATTCGGCCGAGAAGGTGATGAATCTTGACATGAATACGTCGAGATCGCGTTTAGGACGAAGAGAAGGTTCAGATTTGGGGATGAAGATTTGATGAGGAAATCCCATTGAAGATTAGAGGGAGATGAGATATTTTCAGCGGTTATTTTAGGATCTATTATTTTTTTGATATTTGCATAATGACCCCTCTATATATCTAGACTTCGTAAGTAGGCACCAAAAGTTTTTTATTTACTTTGTGATCCCAAAACTTGTAAAAGGTGGTTTGCCTTGTCCCTGCCTAAACTTTAGTCTGCCTAATGGAAGACCATCTCTCTTTTCCATCGTTTTTGCAATGCAAGCCCGATTATATTTTTGTTGGTCACAAAATACCCCAAAATGTAATTATATATTACCCCAAAACTTAAAATGATGAGACTTGTATATTTTTATTATTATTTTTCTCGAAGATGTTCTCCTTCTCATTAAAATTACAAGATCGTTACATTTTGTGCTAAGTTTAAGCCGCACAGCCCCTACCTAACAACCATAACTAATCTCGTAAACACTTTCTAGAACACATTCTATGACTCATACACTATGGGGTGAGTCTCCCATAAATGAACCTGTCATGAGGTTCTTGTGCCATATTGGCAGTCTACTACTCAATGAAATACTCCAATATACATCTTCACCGGGTTGCGATAACTCTATAGTTTTGAAGAGGATGTAACTGAATTTCTCCAATCAGCGGTGGAAAGAGCCTATGGGGGGGGGGAGTTTCGAGGGCATGTCCATTTTTATTTAAAGCTGATTGGTACTGCTTGCCTCCTTCTTTATTCATTGTTGGTCAGGTTCCTCCCCACTGGGTTGCGACATCTCTGTAGTTACAGTATTGGGAACCTTTTCGGAGGTTGTCACTGGATTTCTCCAATCAGCGGCGGGGAAGAGCCCAAAACTCGCTAGAGTCGAGAGCACCAATGACATACCTAGAAACAAAAAACATCAAACAACTAAAATTAAATTAACCTAAACCCCTACTTTTGACTAGGGAAGTCATGCTAGAGCGTAAATATTTTATATCCTAAAAGTATGTATTGCCTAAAGAGCATTGCCCTCCACTTTCCATAGATGTGGTACTATAAGCTAGTGAGAACTCCGTTGTGCACTAGAAACTTCTTTCAATGAATACACACTACAACAGAAAGACTCATTTCTTATTTCTCAGTTAGCCAGACCATGTACCCGCCATAGGATGGCCTATTTTTACCGTTTCCCACAACCTATCACCATTACAGAGGCTATTTCATCATCCCTCCATCGCAACCACCACGAGGCTGCCGTGACTACAACCGATCACGACAGATGTTTGTTAGATGATAAAACTACACGCAAAGTGGGGAAGGGTTTAGGATGGGATGGAAAAGAGATGTTAGATGTGCTTTAGGCCTGAATTTCTGGTGGAACCGAGATGGAAAGAAGCCTATTACTGCCAGTGCCACTGTTGACTGCCAATTTTCTATTGACTTTGTCGGAGAAACTGTTAATTGTGCTGGAGCTTCATTGACCATATCAGAGATGCCGATGACCATGTCGGAATCCATTGCATTTGCCGGAGACGCTGCTAGCCACCGGTATACCATCGCCGGAACTCCTCTAGCATCGTTGGAATGTCGTTGACCTTGTTGGAGCTCCATTTGGCTCGCCAGAGCTCAGCTAGACTCGCTAGAAACCCATTTATTGCGCAGGCGACCACATATGGTCGCCATCTTCCTCGCAGGGACGTCGTTAGCCATGTTGGAGCTACGCTGGAACTCTCTTGGGCTCGTCGAAACGCCGTTATCATGCCGACGACCACATATGGTCGCCATCTTCTTTGCTGGAAGTCGTTGGCATGGACTGAGCTCCGCTTTTCCGCTAGAGTCAACTGGTCGCACCTCTCGGACTTTGTCATTTCATTTTTTGTGGACTGTCGGCCAATTTCTGCACTGGTCTGAGAGCTCGCTGATCTTGGTCGCCGAAAGACTAATGGGGAAGACAACGATGGTGTAGGCGGTTCTTGAATATCCCCCTTAATCTACAAACTAGGAAGTAAAAAAACAAAATCATAAAAGAAAAAGGCGGTCATCGGGCCATTGTCGCCGGCGGCGGTGCCCCAGCGGCTAGGGTTTCTGGTGAGTCTTTTGGGAGCTTTTTAAGAGAGAGAAACTGATTGATTCGTGAACATTTGGCATTAAGATTTTTAAGTGATGATAGAGAGTGAAAATTTAAAATGAAACTCATGTTGGCAAAAGGCGATCATCCGCTCGCCCTCAGCGGCCCATACCAGCCCACATCCAGGCCATCATATGAGAGGTAAATCACGGCAGCCCAGCACCAGGACCCATGGGCTTGGCATTGCCTCGGTGCGCACAAGGGAGTCTTGCAAAGCAAGAACTCCCCACACTGCCGCTGCCGAGGATCGAACCTGGGTTTATTGGCTTTCCCACCCATGTCCCAACCACTGGGGTACACCCGTGGGTGTAAGTGAAACTCATGTTGAATGATATGGATGCTTGTAAATGATTAAATCACTAATTTCCTTCCTTAAAAGAGGTGCAATAATTAGGGACACATTTGTCTTTTCAGTATTGTCACACAATTCATTTTGTGATTTCACTGAAACTTTTCACTCTCTTTTCATTACTCATGATTTTTTAATGTATACATGTCATGTCTTGCAAAATGCAAACTCTATTTATAGCTAAAACGAAGGAGTGCATGATTTTGCTATTGAGGAAAATGGAAAGTTGGTCCATGTTGTGGTTGTTATGGGACGTGGAAGTGAAGGGTTGAGGACGCATTATCATAATGCGTCCTCTCTCTTTTTTAATATCTCCTCCCTCTTTTCTAATTCTCTCCTTTTGCAAGTCTGTCATTGTTTTTTTCTTTTTTCGAATGCCATTAGGCTGCACAATTTTTTCTTTTCGAAAATAGTTAGGATTTATTTTATTTTTTTTAAATCAATTAGAGGACTCATGTGGCGTTATTTTATTTTATTTTTCCAATGTGGCATTATTTTATTTTTTTCGAAATGATTTTCGTAGCACTCATTTTTGAAACGACTCCTCGGAACAGGTGAATTGTTTTTTTGAAATTTTTTTTTTCTGGAAATTATTTAGAGGACTCTAATTTGAAACATAAATATATACATATATATATAAGTATAAATATAAATATAAATATAAATATAAATAAAAAATATAAAAATATATACATATACGGATAAATATATAAAATATATATGTATACGGATATATATATATATATATAAATATATACATAAATATAAATATATATATATATGTGAATAAATATATATATATATATATATAAATATATAAATATGTACACACGTAAATGTGTGGATGTACACACGTAAATGTGTGGATGTACACACACGTGAATGTGTGGATGTACACACATGAATGTGTGGATGTACACATACGTAAATGTGTGGATGTACATACATATATATATATATATATATATATAAATATATAAAAATATAAATAAAGATATATATAAATAAATAAATATATACATATATATAAATATAAAAATAAAAATAAAAATAAATATAAATATATACATATATATAAATATATAAATATGTTGATGTACGCACACGTAAATGTGTGGATGTACGCACGTAAATGTGTGGATGTACATACATATATATATATATAAATAAATATATATAAATATAAATAAAGATATATATAAATATAAATATATACATATAACAAAATTTAAACGGATAAAAAATTTAAACGGATATAAAATTTAAATAAAAAAATATACATAAATATAAATATAAATATAAATAAAGATATGTATACAAATATAAATAAATAAATATATATACATGTAAATGTGTGGATGTACATACATATATAAATAAATAAATAAATAAATATAAATATATACATATATATAAATATAAATATAAATAAAGATATATATATATATATATATGAATACATACATATATATATGGAAATGAGATTTGAAATTAACTACGGTGCTAATGTAATCTGTGAATGAAATAATGTTTATTATATTTTGTTATGTTCGGTAAATTTATCGTGAGGAGAATTTTATTTATTGGGGAGAAAGCTTATTATACTGTTCCGCCCTGAATTCAACAGGAGTGTGGAGTTTCGAATGAGTCGTGAATTTGAGTATTGAATTATCGTGGGTTGCTGCAGTTTGTAACTGACTATTTCTGGTCCACGTGTTTTCGTTCAAGATTGCGCATAAGCAGACTTTTGTTTGTTTGATGAAAATTTGGAAAATAGTCAAAAGATGATTTTGGGTCTCGTTGTTCGAATCTTTTTGAATAGTCTTGAATGTCGGTGCAGGAACGGAGTGTTGCATAGTTAGAATGGATACTAGTTAGTATGAATTTACAATGTAGAACAGTACGAGTGAAATGTAATGCCAATTAGTAATGAATAGCATGTACTGTCCTATCGATGGTCTCTGCAAAGCTTTCCACCTGTTCCACACGGGGGAGGACGTATGGTCCTGGATGTCCGCCGTGGTACAACCGTCTGTGCAGGTACATGTTCTTCCTCAAGTGGAGCTCCCGCCGGTATGTCCTCCTCCATTTCGTATCCCGCTTCCTCGTTGGAATCACAGTAGGCATATGGAATAGTACCTGTATGTGATGGATCGATATGGGACATGTACCGATGACTGGATGCTGGAGTGACATATGCATTGTAATCTGATGCATCCATGTTGTACTGTGAGGGTTCCCCGGCTGATGGTCCGCAAATCGGTGGACTCGCATGTGAGGGGCCCGCTTGTGATGGACCAATGTGTTCTGCATGCTCCCTAGCACGAGGCCTCCGACCTCCTTGCCGACCAGGTGGGGCCTGACGGTGGGTTCTGAGGTCAGTATATCTGACACCAGGGAGCGGTTCCTCACAGTGCACAAACGGTTGATAATGCTGCGGCCTGGAGGGCTGATGCGCATGTTGTAGACTACGTGTGATAACATGATGCATCCCCCTTATGACGTCCGCACAATGTGGGGCCAACCATCCAGATTAATGTCTGACATGCCATGCAACTGTGTCATTCCCTGCAACTACGGAATCGAGATGAATATGTCAGATATATAATTTTGAGGAGCTTTGTTGTATTCTTTCTTGACAATATTTGAAATTTAGGACATACCAAGTACTCCGTGGTTGCACCGTCCCCGTGGAAACCCTCAGCAGCTGTTACAGGCCGCCCTGGTTGATCAATGAAGGACACCGTCTTGCGGAAGTACCACTCCAAGTAATCACGGGTGGGTAGGTATGGATCCGCACTCCCCAGTGGGGGTACTTGTCGGTTGGACCGATGTTCCCAAGTGTCGAGATATCTTCTGAGCTCGACACGCCAATCCATGCCCGACCTTCCGCAACGGTCTCTAGTGTGGACCAAGTTGTACTCATCCCTACTGACCAACTGGATGGGTATTGGCTGAATTAGGCCGAATTGCCGGAGAACACGATGCGCATGATGGAACTCCACGGCATGCCAGCAGATGAGGTCGACGCAAAGCAGCCAATTGTTTCTACCATCCGTACAATACCGTGGGAGTTGCTCCAGGACGTCCTCCGCATATGGCTGCCAGATGAACTGAGACAAGATGCATGTGTTGCCGTTAGGTAAAGGAAACCATTTTTCGTGCGAAGTCTAGAAATCAAAATCCAATTATTCCTATACCTGATTGTGGTTGAGAGACGTCAGTTGATCACGGTATACTTTGAGAACGTGCATTGGCGATTGTGAACAATCGTAACGTGCCCTCCACCTATGAGGAACCGAGTGACACAAATTAGCCCAACTATGGAATTGCATGTGGACTTATGAATACCGCATATTGAGGGATCAGACAAGTACCGGGATCCAAGAGCACTCATCGTCACTGTCACCGGTAGTGCCCCGGCTTGACGGATGGATGGTATGCGTTCCCATGCCCACAACTGCCAGTATATGTAATAGAAATGCCCGTTAATATTAAGCAGGTATGTACGAACGGCTATGTTGACCAACAAGTTTACCTGTAGCAAGACAAGTGGCCCGGATATGGATTTAGATTGTGGGATTGCCGCGTCACACAACGACCTGTACAAGCATGCAAGAATCGAACTCCCCCAACTGTACCGATGGACTGCACCCAAATCCGTAAGTGCGGATAAGTAGAGCAACGGGATGAGGTGGCCGGACGTGTTGGACATCAGCATTCCCCCAAGAAGCAGCAGAAGGAAAACCCTAGCCCGCTGTTGGCATTGTACATCAGTGGTATCATCGGGGAACGGACTGTGCAGTAGCGTTCCCAACCACCTGGCCTTAATGCGGCCCCCCCTGATACAAGTGAGGTCTGGTGTAGCTCCCAGGTAGTCTGTGCAGATGAGCTGCCAGTCCTCCGGACGCCTGACGGTGTCGACCCCTGTTACTGGGATGCCATCGATCGGTAGACCCCACAGGACCCCTATATCCTGCAAGGTGACCGTGGCCTCCCCCATTGGTAGGTGAAACGTGTGCGCCTCTGGGCGCCAACGCTCCACTAGGGCGGTGATGAGGGAGTGGTCAATCTGTATTGCGGCAGAGTCCAGGAGTCCCTGAAATCTGGCGTCACGAACATACCACATAACCTGTTCCGGCGGTTGCTCGGTCCAGCATGCCCCGTCGCACCGACGCACCTGCAGTGCCTCGTCCTCTAGAGTGCCGTTGTATAGGGCACGAGCACGGTGCTCCTGGTGTAGGTACAATAAGTCCTCCTCAATCGGTCCTGGATGGTACATGGTTTTTAACTGTGCGCAAATACCAACCCAAGTTAGATGTTTTTTCTAGAAGAATAGCACAGATAAAAGTAACACTGCGTAATGTGACACATATTTGCCAAACATAAGTAATACAACAAAATCGGCCACATATATCATTTAGTACAAGGAATACTACATCAGACTACGAACGACAGACTAAGCATGCCCTCTCCCATCGATGTACAATGCAAACCAAGTGGAAGATGGAGGTTCTATTACAGACACCGTATGACACCACGATACTAAGCACGACCACGCCTACGAACGCCCCTGGTTTCACCCGCCACCCTGTCATCCATCTGATTCCTTATCCTCCTCTCCGCAAACTGTCCACGCCTCCTGTTGCGAAACTTTTCTACATCCGGAATCAACCTCCAACTGGCACATTGCCAGAGTGATGGATCTCGCACGGGCATGAACCCCTGACTGTATTGTTGGACATATGTGGTCGTGTGATACACCCGGTCACACAGACTAGCAGGATCGTCTCGCCTATTTCGACAAACGGCCAGGGCATGGGAACAAGGGAAATGAAATATTTGCCATTCGCGACAAGTGCACTCTCTGCTACAGTATTTGATCGTGTACTGTCGTTCAGTAATGCTCCCGTCGATGTTCCTCGCCACAACCCTGTATGTCTGCGACGCGTGCCCGAACAGGGTGACGATATGTCCCTGTGCCAATGTATCCTGCTTCTGGAACTTTTTCCAGATCCTCTGAGGGAACACGGACCTGGACAGACGGGCAATATCTCATAAGCAGCGAACCGGCATACCGGTAAATCTGAAAATGCAATTAACTGACAGTGTACCTCCAATTCGTAGCGTCCGTAAGCCTCTGTGCAAACATTTCAACCGTTCGCTCGAACGTCGCTTTGACACACGCTGTTATTGGAAGGTGGCGTGCGCGCCGTAAGCAGTTGTGGAAGCTCTCCGACAGATTCGTTGTCAAAATTCCCCACCGCCGATCACCATCATCGAAGGCAAGACACCACCTACTCCTATCTTGCCGTTCCAGCCAAGCCCAAGCGGACGGATCCATACTCTCCAGCTCCTCCTTGTACTCCCTCCACCTGTTCTTGCGCCTGGCACTACCAAGCTGCCACACCAGAGACTTCATGAGCGCATTCTTGAACTTCCCGCGATCATGTGATAAGAAGTTTGACTGAAAATACCGCAAGCAAATCCGGTGGTATCCGGCTGGCTCCATCCACTCCTCCATATTTGTCATCGCATTTACAAGTCCTGCGTGCCTATCTGATATGACACAGATTGGTCTGCTATCACCACCAACAACGTGAAGACGCAGTCTCCCCATGAACCAGTTCCAGCTTTCATTCGATTCCTGGTCAACAATTCCGTAAGTGATAGGGAGGATGTAATCATTTGCATCGTGGGTCACGGCGACCAGCATTGTGGACTTGTATGCACCTCTCAAGTGAGTGCCGTCGACGCTGATCACTGGCCTGCAGTGGCGGAAGGCTGCAATTGCCTGACCGAATGCCCAGAACACAAATTTAAATTTCATACACCCGGGACCGTGTATTCTGTCTGGTACGCCAGCCCAATCAACAACGGTGGTCGGATTAGCCCTTACAAGTTCATCCATAAAAGTTGGGAGCTGTTCAAAAGAATCCTCCCACGTTCCAAATACCATGTCAATTGCCTTCTGCCGAGCATACCAGGCCTTCTTGTAGGAGATCGTGACATTAAACTCATCATTCACTTGAGCTCGCACATCTTTCACTGTGTACGAAGGGTTAACATCAATGTGGTGGCGGATTGAACGGGCGATCATCACCGACGTCAGATTCACGTTACCCGTAGATCGACCAGCCCCGACACACCCATGGCTACTAGCCCATTTGGTGATCTGCCACATACCATGTGAAGCCTTTTTCGAAGCTCTGCAAACCCAAACACAATTCCCAGTTCCTTCGACGACGTCCTTGCATTTCGCATACCATGTGCGTGAACTGCTCTCCACAACCCTGTGTTCCCTGTTCGTCATAGAGCTCCACCGAGAAATAGCTTCGACCAACTGCGGCTTTGTCTGAAATCGCATACCCACGTCCACTTTACCAGTCTCCTGGACATAGGTAGAAACGCCGGACCCAAAATGGGTAGGGTCATAGCTATCCTCATCGGGGCTCCATAATCTCTATAGTAGGCCTGTGTATCCGGGTTTGCCAGAATATGAAACGACGTCGGTACATTGTTCGTGCACACCAATTGCTTTTCCTCGTCCCCGGGATTCGAATCGGTTGATAAGGAACGATCATCCTCGGTTCCACCATCAAGTCCAGGTGCCGAGCCGTCATCCTCGCTATCATCATGCCGAGCATCGCGGTCGCTAATGGCACCCGCAAAATCATTGCGGAAGACATTCTGCTCGCCATAGTCTACCACGGCTCTACCACCACTTGTGGACGGCTGGGCACAATCCACGTGGGCATAATGTCCAGGTTGGCTGGACTCACCAAATTCAAGACCCCAGCTACGAACAGGTGGTGGTATACTGGGCACAGCGGCGGAGTTCTGCACGTTGCTCAGCAATGACATGAACGTGCTTCCTCGCGCCCCGTAATTAGCGATTGGCAACTGTTCCGTAACAATGTAAAAATCCGCAGAGGACAATGCCATTCGATCAACAACGTTGAAGAAGAACGTGGTTGACTCATCATCTTCCACAGGATAACATCGATAGTATACCGCCGAACCAATCAGCTCGGGACACCGGTAATACATTTTCAACGAACAACTCTCCCACACAATGGCCAGTCTCGTTACAATTAAATCAAACAATTCCAAGTAGTTCAACCTCCGCTCGAGAGTCATAACTCGCTCCGGCATTGGAGGATCATAATAAACACCCACACCCAAATCAAACTTAATCTGGCCCCCTCTATACATATACACTGCCAAAAACATCGCAGAACTGCAACACACAAACACGTAACACATAACTCACAACGCAACGAACCAAGCTCAATCATGAAATGTACACACAATCAGACAACACAATCATACACATACAATTAAATTAACTAAATTACTCCAGCATATCAACAGATTATAATTCAACCCAAACAGCAACAACTGACCGACGACCGGCAATGTGCGACACTCACATAATGTCAGAACACATTCGTATAATTCTGTAGGCCGGAAATACCTACTACATAAAGGATAACAGAGTGGGAGGGGTTCTGAGACTTACGGGTCTACGTCGGTCAACGCGGGTCAACGACGTTCAACGCGGGTCAACGGCGGGTCAACGGGGCAACGGCGGTTCGACGGGGTCAAGAAACGCAGTCAACATCGGGTCAACAAACGGGTCAACATCAGTCAACGCGGGTCAACGGTGGGTCAATCCGGACAACGGCGGGTCGACGGGGTCCACTTCAACCCGAACACGATCTCTGCAACTGAAATCCGATTAACAAATCAGTAGCAATAAACAAAAAAACGAACAAATATTCAGCGGAAAAAAGGAAAATACCGGATCCCGTAAAAAACTCGAACGGCAGATAAAAATGGAGGAACACCGGCAGAGCAATACCGGAGAACGAGTGCAGCGGAGAAAGAGTGCAGCTGAAAATGGCGGAAGCACCCGAACACTGGCGAAAATGTGACTCACAGTAGGAGAAAGGTGAGAAAGGAAGGCTGAAGAAGATGGACAAGGCTGGATAAGTAGAGCAATTCGGGTGCTTTAAACAAAAAAAATCTGACGCAACTTGCCACTTGGCAGCTCGTCATTCGACCGAAAATTCCACTTTTGACCATTTTGTTTAACATGCAGCCGCGCACGACGTGGCAACTCCCCTGGCCGACACGTGGCCTGGGGATTTCAGAAAAGGGCCGGACGGGATTTTAAAAAAAGGGGCCGACACGTGGCATATCCGGATGAGAGGACGCATTATCATAATGCGTCCTCGCCACGTGGCACATCCCCCATTCGGCCACGTGGCACATCCGGATTTCCAAAAAAAAAAATTTGTCCGGATGAGAGGACGCATTATCATAATGCGTCCTCGCCACGTGGCGAATCCCCATTCGGCCACGTGGCACCTGACATTTTGGACCAGATTTTTCTAAACAAAAAAGCCACGTGGCAAGGCCCCATTCGGCCACGTGGAATCGCACTACACATTTTCGGAAAAAAAATTTGTGCCAGGGAGGATGCATTATGACAATGCGTCCTCGGCCACGTGGCAATCCCCCATTCGGCCACGTGGCACCTGACATTTTTGCCCGGAATTTTGGACCAAAAAATGAAAAAAAAAGGAAAAATGGGAGGACGCATTTTTGAAATGCGTCCTCCATATTGAGTTGCTGTTTGTGGCTACTGTAGCCACAAACATAGCAATTTCTCTAAAACGAAGTAATCTCCAAGATTTACAAAGGGGTACTACGTATTTCATTCACTAATAAACACCAAGCTTTTTGCTCTAAGATGTACAGAGTGGAACCCAGATGGAAAACAACCATCAAACAAAGAAATAAATTCAACTACTCTCTACCGCCTAAACCGTCTTCCATTGGAGGACTGAAGAGGCAGTGTCGGAATACTCTGCTCATTCCGGAAGAAATTCAGTGGATCAACCGCAGTCTTAATCTTCACCAACCTGTAGAAATTATCGTCGAAATACTTCACACCATAAACTTCCCCATCTCCATAACTCCTCTTTTCATTGTCCGTGGAACCAATATCAAGGTCCCTGTAGTTCAGAAAAGCCCTCCTCGGATTCTTGGACGCATAAGGAGTCATAAAACTGTACAACTCCCTAGTCTGCGCAATGTACTGATTCATCAACCTTGGATCTGCATCCACCCAGCTAACCGAGTACTGAATCTTGAAGATGATCCCTGCTCGATGAGGAAATGGCGTCGAATTCGCAGCGATTTCGCTCATTCTCCCTCCGTAAGGGTTGAACACGAGCCCTGTTTTCCCCAACTCGATCATTTTACGAAACAACGATTGCAACGCGTCGCGTGGTATCGGGGTTTGAACATAGTCTGATTTCTTCTTACCGAAAATGACTGAATCCGGGGATCTCCTCAAGAGGGCGGCGGTAGGTGTTGCAGGCCCGCTCTTGAAGTTCGCCCACGAAACCATTGACTGAATCCAGCTCGTTTCGACACAGTCTGTTTTCTGCAACCCCAGTTCGGAGAAACCGGTGTTCATCACGGAAATCAGCCTGTTTGCATCTCCGAGGAATAATGCTATGAATGTTACTCTGATGGTGGTGTTGCGAGCTTGTTTCTTGGTTTTTGTTGTGATGGGTTGGATGAGAACTCTAATGAAGAGATTGTTGTCGATTTTATCCGCGGCATTCTGCCATTTGAAGAGAATGTCGGTAGCGTTTTGTTCCTCAGTTTTGGACACCTGAAAAACAGTAACGGTCGCTGGCACTGGGACGAGCTTAATCTTGTAGCTCAAAATAACACAAAAACTGGCCCCTCCACCGCCTCGTATAGCCCAAAACAAATCTTCTCCCATTTCCTTTCTGCCCAAAATCCGGCCGTTAACATCGACCACCTGCGCATCCATGACGTTATCAACTGCGAGGCCGTGCCTTCGCAGCATAGCGCCATAGCCGCCGCCACTCAGGTGGCCACCGACGGCTACAGTCGGGCAAACCCCGGCCGGAAACCCGAGAACGCTACTCTCTTGTGCTATCTTGTAGTAGAGTTCCCCAATCGTGGCGCCGGATTGCACCCACGCAGTTTGGCCCGGAACGTCGATGGTAATGGACCTGAGATTGAACATGTCGAGAATGACAAACGGGACGTTGGAAACGTACGAGATTCCTTCGAAATCATGACCGCCACTTCGGATTTTCAGCCGAAGCTCTGTTTGTTTAGTGCAGAGAACCGTGGCCTGAACCTGGTGAGCTTCTGAAGGGGTCACGATGACTGATGGTTTTCTGGCGGTGGAAGTGTTGAATCTTAGGTTTCGGACATAGGCATCGAAAACTTGTTTGAAAGATGGGTTTGTCGGACTGTGTAGAATCATGGAAGCTTGTTCGGTGGAGACACCATTTGTTGTCAAACACGTTGCGAAAGTGTCGTTATATGGATCTGAGGATGAAGCAAAGAGTAGCGTATTGGAAGTGAAGATGCAGAGGAAAAGAACAAACGGGAACATTGTAGGGAACAATAGTTGATTTGCCTGTCGGTGTTGGGGAGCTAGGCTGCCGATCGCTTTAAAATAACAAACAGAAAGGTCGGTTGATTCTATCCCTATCTCTACCTTTCGTTCTTGTCTATATTTGTTACTTATCCAAAGGCACTGATTCGAACAGCTTTTATGAAATGAAATATCAGTCCGACCCGATAAAGTGGAGAATTTGAAGAAATTGAAGAGCAGAAATCAGAAGAAAACAATAGAAAAGGAGAGAAGATGAGCTCAGTACATGTTGCTCTGCAAATCACAAAATCAGTCTCACACACACTCACAGTCTGAGCCGTGTGTTTTGTTATAACAGAAAACAAAGCTACGTTCTACCACTACATTTATGACACGTGTGTATGCTACTTGCAAAACAAGCTGGAAAACAAAACGACATTGGTTGCTGCGTTTGAATAAGTTGAAGAAAACGAAATGAAGAAACTAGCGCCAAATGTTTGAATGAAGAACACCCGCCAAAACTGCTATATGTGATCTTTGCTTCAGTTTCAACAGAACTGCAACTCCTCCTGCAACTTCTCCTTGATCAGAACCTATGCAGCAGAGTCTGGAGATGAAGATGAAGTTTGCTTCAGTTTCAACAGCCCCTCCTCAAGATCAGCAGCAGTAGAACAAAAGCTGAGCTTGAACAAATTTGAATTGAAAGGACCAGGAGGCAAGGACTTAGTGAAAACATCAGCAAGCTGCAACCTGGAACTGACAAAAGAGGGAAGCAATAAACCCTCAAGGTAATAATCCCTGACCAAATGACAATCTATCTCCAGATGCTTAGTTCTTTCATGAAAAACAGGATTTGCAGTAAGATGTAATGCTGCCTTGTTGTCACAAAAGAGTGGAATGGGATAAAAAACTTGCAGATGAAGATCCCTGGCAATGTAACTGATCCATTTAAGCTCACAAGATGTCATAGAAAGGCTTCTGTACTCAGCTTCTGCAGAAGATTTTGACACTGTGGATTGTTTCTTAGACTTCCAAGAAATAAGAGCTGAACCTAAGAAAATAGCATATCCAGTTACTGATCTTCTGGTAATCTTGCAAGTTGCCCAGTCAGCATCACAGTAGGCATGAAGCCTAAGATCATTTGTGGAGGCATAAAACAGGCCATGATCTGAGTGATGGTGAAGATACCTGATAATATGAAGAGCTCCAGACATATGATGAAGAGTAGGATTCTGCACAAACTGACTTAGCTGGTGAACTGCAAAAGTAACATCTGGTCTAGTGTAGTTCAAGTAAAGCAACCTGCCAATCAATCTTCTGAATACACTTGGATCAGTCATGAGAGGAGAAGCCTCATCATGCACAAGCCAGGAAGAAGGAAAAGGAGTTGAAGATGATTTACAGTGTGTCATTCCACAATCTGACACAATGTCTTGAATGTATTTCTTCTGATGTATATGCAATCCTGAGCCAGATCTGATCAGTTCCAGCCCTAGAAAATAGTGAGCAGCTCCCAAATCTTTAATGGTGAACCTTTGATGCAAAGAATCTTTTATCATTTGAATTGCAGGCAGTGAATTCCCCATGATCAAAACATCATCCACATAAACAACAAGGGCTAATGTATAACTGGCAGTATACTTCAGGAATAGACAGTGATCATGATGTGACTGATCAAAGCCTAAACTGAGCAAATGCTGAGTGAATTCTTTGTTCCATTGCCTTGAAGCCTGTTTGAGACCATATAAACTCTTAGTAAGCTTACAAACCACATGTGGATCAGAAACTGAATATCCATCTGGCAGCTTCATGTAAACATCTTCATCAAGTTGGCCATGCAAAAATGCATTATTAATATCCAGCTGATGAATGTGCCATTTATAGGCTGAACTGATAGCCAACAGCATCCTGATAGTTACAGCTTTGGCAACAGGTGAAAAAACTTCAAAGAAATCTATTCCCTCAATCTGATTGAAACCTTTTGCTACCAGCCTTGCCTTGTATTTAGAAAGGGATCCATCAGCATTATACTTGATCTTGTATACCCACTTGGATCCTATAGCTTTCTTGCCAGGTGGCAGCTTGACTAAATCCCAAGTATGATTTTGCTCAAGAGCCACCAATTCCTCTCTCATAGCCTGGATCCAATCAGGTGAATACTTTGCCTGATGATAATTGGAAGGTTCTTGAATATGTGAAGAGCAAACCAAATGTGCAGGAATAATGGACTGAGGCTGTATGGTTTGAGGCTGTGAAATGGAATGGAAAGCAGAAGACACATAATCTTTAGTCCAAACAGGTGCTCTAATCACTCTAGAGCTGTGTCTGACTGATGATTCAGGTGGAGGTGATGGAATGGCAGGAGGTGGTGAACTGAATGATGGTGGTGTCACAGTAGATGTGTGATCATCAAGAAATGGGAGAGGAAAAGAAAATTGATCAGAAGTAGAATAGGGAAAGATAGATTCATGGAAGATGACATCTCTAGAGATCAGAATTCTGTGATTTTGTAGATCAAACATTTTGTATGCTTTCTGACCTGAAGGATACCCTATGAAGATACAAGGAAATGCTCTCTCAGCAAACTTGTCTTTGTGAGGCTGAGTATTTGTAACATATCCCAAACAACCAAAAATCTTGAGATGATTGAGATCAGGAAGTTTCTGAAACAAAGTCTCATATGGTGATTTCCAGGAAAGAACAGGTGTAGGCAATCTATTTATCAAGAAGGTAGCCGTAAGCAATGCATCTCCCCAGAAAGTATTAGGAAGATTAGAGTGGAACAAAATGGCTCTAGCAATCTGAAGCAAGTGTTTGTGTTTTCTCTCCACAACACCATTTTGTTGTGGAGTGTAGAAACAAGATTTCTGATGTAAGATGCCTAGATCAGAAAACAATTTTAAACAATCATTGTTGACAAATTCAGAACCATTATCTGATCTAACAAACTTAACTGATGCACTGAAATGAGTTTGGATCATAGAAAAGAATGACTTTAACAGAGAAACAACTTGATCCTTGAATTTCACAAGATAAGTCCATGTGCATCTTGTGAAATCATCAACAATTGTAAGGAAATATTTGCATCCTGTAACTGAATTGATCTTGTATGGCCCCCAAAGATCAACATGTATTAGGAAGAAAGGAGATTCAGTAACAGTTGTACTCATTGAAAATGGCAGTCTGTGTTGTTTAGCCAAAGGACAAACAGGACAAAAAATATCATCAACAGACATAGACTTAGTTACATCAATGTGTTTCTGAACATCTAAGGATGGATGTCCCAATCTGAGATGCCAAAGCTTAGGAGATATAACTGTCTGACTATTACATGCAAAAGTGTGTCTAGGCACAGAATTTGTTGAGGCTGAATGAATCCTTTGCTGTATGACATCAGATTTGAAAGACTGATTATCAAGAATGTAAAGACCATTGGTTTCATTGAATGCTGCAAGGACTTTCTTAGTCTTGAGGTCCTGCAGCAAACAAAGCTGGGATGAAAAACTGAAGTACAAAGGTAAGGCTTTCACTAATTTGCTCACAGATAGCAAATTATACTTGAAATCAGGTACATGTAAACAATCCTGAAGAGTAAGAGAAGGACTGAGGATGACTGATCCTATGGCTTTAACAAATTTGGCTGTATGATCTGGCATGTATACAGGAGTGATGTTATGGACTGGAGATATGGAAGAAAAAACTGACATATTACTGCACATGTGACTTGAAGCTCCACTATCAATTATCCAATTATCAACATGCAAAGTCATAACACTGAGAGAAAAATCAGTAATCACACTACCTGCAAAATCATGGTAGTGTTCATAATTGATTCCTGCATTTGATTCCTGCATCTGTTCTTTTCCCTTCTGTTTCCTGTCCAACTGAGCATCTACCAACTTAGCAATGAGTGCATGCAACTTAGCATCTCCATCACTGAGTGGTGTATCTTCCTTCTCATAAACTGCATATGCACCATGTTTCTGAAACTTCTGAGCAGACTGCACTTGTTGCTGACCTTGAAAAGACTGAGGAGCAAACTGAGGTTTCAAAACTTGCTGTATCTTTGATCCAGATTCTCTGTTATGATCCCACCATTCTGGATACCCTTTTATCTTGAAGCAATTCTCCTTCACATGTCCCATCTTCCCACAGTGATCACACTTCAAATCAGTTCTTCTGACATTATTCATTCTGACTCCAGCTCTATCATACTGATCAGCTGCATTTTCTTTCATCTGATAAGGATTCTTAGTATCCCTATACACTCTTACTGCCATAGCCGCATTGTTAGAGGATTCTTGATATCCTCCATGAATCACTTTCTGCCTTTCAATCCTAGATATCATAGAACATGCTTTACTGACACTAGGAAAAGGATCCATCAACAAGATCTGATGACTTATAGCATCATACTCCTCATTTAATCCCATCAGGAACTGACTAAGTTTATCATCCTCTTCCTCAGCAGGTAAACAATCATAATTCACACAATCAGGTCTGCATCTCCTTCTAGGTCTCAAACAAGAAAACTCATCCCAAAGACTTTTCAATTGAGTAAAATAAACTGCAACTGAATCATTCCCTTGTTTCAACTCACATATATCTCTTCTCAGTTTATGTAACAGAGGACCATTACTTTCACCAAATCTTTCCTTAAGTTCATTCCATAACAGATATGCATCATCATAGAACATAAAACCCCTTGCTATCTTAGTACTGATTGAATTCAGAATCCACGAGATTATAGTAGAATTCACCTTATCCCACTGCTCATACATTGGATCATCAAGCTCTGGTGCTGTGATTTCACCGAGTAGAAACTTCAATTTGCCTTTGGATCTGATTGCCCTCACCATTGCCTTGCTCCATGTTATGTAGTTGAATTCAGATAATGGTTCTGCAACAAGCACAAGACTGGAATTATCTGTGCCTGGCAGATGAAGAGGATCATTCGCTTCATTCTTCCTATTATGGCTTCGGCCAGAACTGGATCTAGAAAAATTTCCAGCTGAATTAACAGATTCATCATCTGATGCCATGAAAAATGGATCTCAAAATATTTCTGATGATTTGCTGATTAAGATGATAATATTTATTGAATCATTTGCTCTGATACCATGAAGAAATTGAAGAGCAGAAATCAGAAGAAAACAATAGAAAATGAGAGAAGATGAGCTCAGTACATGTTGCTCTGCAAATCATAAAATCAGTCTCACACACACTCACAGTCTGAGCCGTGTGTTTTGTTATAACAGAAAACAAAGCTACGTTCTACCACTACATTTATGACACGTGTGTATGCTACTTGCAAAACAAGCTGGAAAACAAAACGACATTGGTTGCTGCGTTTGAATAAGTTGAAGAAAACGAAATGAAGAAACTAGCGCCAAATGTTTGAATGAAGAACACCCGCCAAAACTGCTATATGTGATCTTTGCTTCAGTTTCAACAGAACTGCAACTCCTCCTGCAACTTCTCCTTGATCAGAACCTATGCAGCAGAGTCTGGAGATGAAGATGAAGTTTGCTTCAGTTTCAACAGAATTGTCTGTGGGCAGAGGAAGAGTTTATTATTTGACAATAATTACTCCGTATTTGTGTTAGAAGAAATGTTTAGTCTGGCCATACGTCAATACTTGCCAAATAATTGTGCGAGTTGTTTATTCAATAATCTTTGGTGAGTTGTGAATGGTGGGATCCCTATTGATATTATAAATTTTGGGCCACGAGATTTGGATTTTGGTGTGGCATAAGAATTGGTATATATATGGATAAGTGGGATCGGCGTAATGACATAGAAATATATGTTAATATAATTCTACCTAATTGATAAAATATCAATATAACTCTCTGATAATTTTTTGTGTAAAAATAACCCTAACTAGTTAACATAAGTGCAAATATAATCTCTAGAACCCATTTCTGGCATTGATTGTACGTATGTCCAATATATCCTATGTGTTAAAATCTAAATTTGTGTTGACAAATTTACCACTCCAATCAGCCACCACCACCACTTCCACCGCCAGGGGACCACCACCACCATCTCCACCCACCACCACTTCCACTGCTAGCCCAGCCACCATCACTGCCCGCCTCCACTCGGTCGCAACCACCACCACCTCACAACACCAGAGTAGAGGCGCCACCCAAAAAATAGAGCACCGTAGCAGCACCGTGTCGAGGGTTCCCATTAGCCCCACCACCAGAGCGATGTCGAGGGTTCCTAGTCAACGCCAGCAGCAATCCATTTCAACGTTAGTGCCACACCTTTCCCACGACAATCCAAACCATCAGCCCCCGCCACCGGTACCCACCCACAGCGACGCCGATGCCCCCCTCTTCGACGCCAGGCAGCTAATCATTGCCACCACCTCCACCCTAATCGACACTGGCATCACCTCCAACACTCTAAACTCAAAGCCCTAATCGGACCCACCGCTCCAACCCGTTCGGCGGAAAGGGAGTATGGATTCAACCCGTTCGAACCAGGAAATGGAGAAGAAGAAGAAATGGGAACCCTGATTGACGCCATCGCTACAACCCTAGTGTCGCCCATTAAAGAAGAAAAAGGCGGAGATGAAACGTTGGCGTAAGAAAGGGGGAGAAAAGAGGGGAAATGGAGAAAATAGGGAAAAATGTAATTTCATAAAAAAATAAAAAATTACATTTTTCGTAGGGTTAAAATAGTAATTTCACTGAATTCTGCCTAAAAAAGATTGGAATGGGTAGTTTTTCACTTATGTCAACTAGATAGATTTATATTGGCACTTTCAAATACTGAAATTTTATATTGGCACTTACGTCAAGTAGATAGAGTTATAAAGACATTGTTTTTCTAAATTTTGGGCCACAAGATTTAGATTTTGATGTTGCATAAGGGTTGGTATATATGGACAAGTGGGATCGGCGTGATGACATTTTATTTGCTCCATGGAATTAGAATATTTGTTTCCCTTAATTTGGTCATCTAGTTTGCTTTCTTTAATTAAGATATTTTCCTTTTCCTTAAGATATTTAATTTCCTTTTCCCCTTCCCTTAGAAGATTTAGTATCATTTTCCCTTTTTCCTTAGGAGATTTAGTTTCCTTTTCTCTTTCTCATTAGGAGATTTACCACCCTATAAATATATGAGGCATTCTTATGTAATTTTCATGCTTGTTTTAATTATGATTAATAAAAGTCAAATTTATGTTGCAAACCTAAGTGTTTCATCTTTCTTATATTACGTGTTACATCAATTGGTATCAGAGTCATTCTGATCCCCGCCATAGCGCGTTGTCGACCTTGTGGAGGCATCCCCGATCGTGATATTGATCTAGAATACGTTTATAGATGTGAAGAAATTGTAGGATTACGTCTACAAGTGAAGGCCCTAACACGCTCTGTCGAAGTTCTTCTTCAAAAAAGCCCTAAAGCACGACCGGTCCCTCTTGACGAATCCGACGCCAAAAATGACCATGACAACCTTTTTGCCTAGAATTTTGGTAAACACGTCTACGCAATGCACTCGCGCGATGCAACTCCGAAAAATTGGCTTGGGGAGTCAACATTCCAGGTAGTTATCCTAGAGTACGACGAAACGATGTACGATGAGAAGGAGCATAGTGAGGTTGTGTATGATGAATCAGAGTACGACGAGATGGAGTACGACATACCCTTTTATGACAACGCCATGTACGACAAAGTGGACTCCAACAAGGCAGTATACGATTACCACATATACGAAGAGTACACCGAAGCCATCTATGACTAGCCCATATACGATAAGGTCGAGTACGATGAAATCACATACGACAAAATTATTTTGGTGCCAAATAACTCCAATGAAATCGCTGCAGTGAATGAGTCCACTGGCGTGAAGTTTACGGTGACCATGGCGTCGATTCATTCAGGAATCTGTAGAGTGGGTTTGGGAACGACACACAAGTGCGGATACTACACTCGACGACACCCTGAGAAACGGCACGAGCACAGAGGAAGAAAGAGAAAATTTGGAGACATCATGCGGTGGGTACGGGAACACATATCAAACAAGTCGTTTTACGTCGACAACTCTGGCATCAATACGAGCAGGGCGATGGAGGCCGTGTCGCGACACAAGTTGACGGTCAAAATTCGAGGACAAATTTCTCTGACCAGAGAATGATATGGCATAAGGGTTGGTATATATAGATAAGTGGGATCAGCGTGATAACATTTTATTTGCTTCATGGAATTAGAATATTTGTTTCCCTTAATTTGGTCATCTAGTTTAATTTCTTTAATTAAGGCATTTTCCTTTTGCTTATGATATTTAATTTTGTTTTTCCCTTTCTCTTAGAAGATTTAGTTTCCTTTTCCCCATTGGTTTAGGAGATTTAGTTTCCTTTTCCCTTTTCCTTTAGGAGATTTAGTTTCCTTTTCCATTTCTCATTAGGAGATTTAACCACCTTTAAATATAGGAGTCATTCTTATTTAATTTTCATGCTTGTTTTAATTATAATTAATAAAAGTCGACATTTATGTTGTAAAGCTTAGTGTTTCATCTTTCCTATAATACGTGCTACATCATATTTGGAATCGATTCATATGATTTTTAATGAATATTTTAGCTTTCGAATGTTGTTGGGTGATGATGTGATTTAGGGAAATTATTGAAGTTGAAAACTGAATTTAACATGGTGAAAGGAAGCAGTTTTTGTTTATGCTCTTAGAAATAGAGAGGGTAGGAAAACTTTATGGAGTGACCTGAGTGTCATACCTAAAAGTGAAACTATTTTCATAGGAGATTTTAATACCATCACTTCACTTTCAGAACATAGAGGTCCTAGCTCCCCTTCTCTAGGAAGTATTAGAGATTTCAGTAACTGGATTAGCTCCTCTGGAATTCAGGAAATTAATACAGTAGGGAACCTATTCACTTGGTCCAATTCAAGACTTAGGAATCCTACCTCAAAGATATTAGATAGAGGACTTTGTATTATTAAATGGAATTCAAAATTTCCTTCATCTTCTATCCAAATTTTGAATAGGCAATCCTCATATCACTCTCCTCTACTCCTTCAGGTGTCAACTCTGGCTATTTCTCACCCTAAACCCTTTAGATTTATAAATACTTGGTTTAATAGACCATAATTTATAGGCCTAATTAGGGAAAATTCCTCAAATCCACTTCCTCAGTCTGGAATGCTAGGCTTTTATCTAAAATTGATTAGACTGAAGAAAGTGATAAAAACTTGGAATAGAGACTGCTTTGGAAACATCGATGCTAATGTAATCACTGCAGAAGAGGCTATAAGATTATAGGAACTTGTCTTTGACTCGACCCCCTCAATTTTTGGAAGCAGAAAGCTAGATCAACATGGCATAAGCTAGGAGATAATAACACCCAATTTTTTCATAAGACATTGCAGGAAAAAAACTGTAAATTACAGATCACTAAAATTAAAAATAGGCAGGGTCAGTGGCTTAACTCACATTTAGATATTCAAAAAGAAGCTGTTGCCTATTTTTCTGATCTGTTAACTGAACCTAACCATAGGGCTAATAATACTTATTACCCTCATTTTCTTAGCCAAATCCCATCTATCATCACTGAACAGGATAACCAAGCTTTATCTAGACCAGTCTCAGAGGATGAACTTAAATCTGTGATTAATTGCTTAAATAAAAATAGTAGTCCAGGTCCAGATGGCTTTTCTAGTAAATTCTATATTAAGTGCTGGGCTATCATTAAGGAAGATTTAACTGATGATGTTAATGAATTCATTTTAGGGTTAGATATGCCAAGGGGTATTTCCAGTACCTGGATAACTTTAATTCCAAAAAAAGTAACACCATCCTCTGTTGATGACTTCAGACCAATTAGTCTCTGTAATGTTATCAACAAAATTTTCTCTAAGGTTTTAATGGAAAGATTGAAACCTCACATGGAGAACCTAATCTCTCCCAATCAAACTGCCTTTATGAAGAATAGAGACATTTCTGATAACATACTCTATTTACAGGAAATGTTAAGATTCTTAGATAAAAAGAGTAGAGTGCCTAACTACATTCTCAAATTTGACCTTAGGAAAGTTTTTGACAGGGTCAATTGGGATTTTCTTAGGAACATATTAGGTAGATTTGGTTTTAATGGGAATTTCTTAAATGCTGTTATGAATAATTTATCACAAGCTCATTTCTCAGTTCTTATCAATGGCAATCCAGTGGGCTTTTTCAAAGCCACTAAAGGTATCAAACAAGGTGATCCCCTTTCTCCCTTCCTCTTTAATATTTTCTCAGAGGCTTTCTCTAGGAGCCTTTCTTTTATATTTTGGAATAATAGTCTCTCATACTATCAGTTACCTGCCTCAATCACACCAGCTTCCCACTTAATGTATGCTGATGATACCATTATTTTCATGCAAGCCTCTAAATCCAACCTAATTAAGAATAAAGTATTTTTAGAGATCTTTGAATCTACCTCGGGACAAAAGTTCAATTTTGAGAAATCTGATTTCTATATAAGCAAAAGGGCTACAACATCCAAATTAAATCAGGTTTGGATGATTTTAAAAATGAAAAAAGGTTCTTTTCCTTTTAAATACCTCGGTTGCCCAATTTTTAAAGGTAGAACCTTGAATAGATACTTCCAACCTTTGATGGAAAACCTGGACAAAAAACTGATGAACTGGAAAAACAAATAGCTAAGTTCAGGGGATAAATTGACCTTAATCCAATCCTGTTTATACTCTTTACCTCAACATCTATGGACTGTTACTAAACCCCCTAATCATATAGTTAAGACATTTGAAAAGAATGTCTAGATTTTTCTGGGGAGAGTCAGATGGCAAAAAGAACAAAGTTTGGAAAAAGTGGTCTGATTTAGCTGTACCAAAGTCTCAAAAATGGTCTAGGTTTTAGATCAATTCGGGCCATAATTGACTCATTCTCTCTTAAACTCTGGTGGAAGAGTCAGTTAGGAACTACCATGTGGGCTAAAATGATATGGTCCTTACCACATACACATAGAAAATCCATGACCTGGAAGAGAATTTGTTCAGTTAACTCCTTTGCTGAGAATAACACCCTGATCAATGGTAAAGGTAGCTGTAATTTCTGGTCTACTGACTGGTGCCCTAATGGGCCACTGATGAATTGTATCCCCAGCTCCATCTTTTTCCCATTATTATATTGCTCTGTGGTTGATTTTATTAGTAACAAAGCATCTATTCTACCTCAGATCTCCTCCTTCCCGGAACATGATACTCTCTCTTTTCTTCAGGATGTAGAAATTACCCAAGATAGAGAAGATAGGTTGATCTGGAAACCAGAAGTGACAGGTGTTTTCTCCTTCAAATCTGCATACAAGGAACTCACTCTCTCCTCAGGTAATTTCCCTGCCACCAAACTTATATGGAATCCTAAACTACAAAAAAAGGTTTCTATTTTTACATGGAAAATGTTGCACTCTTTCCTACCTTTTGATGATGTGCTAATCAAATGTAGCTTTAGTCTTGCTTCAAAATGCCCAGCATGTTGTCATTCAGACTCTATTCAACATTTTTTATATCCTGCCCCCTTGCTCAAACTATATGGAATAAGATGGCATCTTTGTTGGATTTTCATCTTAATGATCAAGATTCAATTAATGAAAGATTGTTCCTATTTTGGAACAGTCATGACCTTCCTAAGTGGCACCAACTGTTATGCAAAATTCTCCCACCTTTGATCTGTTGGTGCCTCTGGAAGGCAAGGAACAATTTCTTATTTGACAACAAACATTTTCTTCAGAGCTTATATGCAAGGAAGTTTGTGATCATATTTATTTGTCTCTCTATGCTAAACCTTACCACCATAGTGCCATCTTAACTATTCCATCCAGCTTTTTGCATCTGATCCCTCATCTTAGACCACCTCCGAAGCCTACTATATCTATTGTTTTCTGGGAAAGACCAAAGCCAGATCGCATAAAGATCAATATAGATGCATCCTTGGTACCCTAATAATGCAACAGTTGGCCCGATTGCAAAGAACAGTTATGGAACCCCATTCCTTATCAAATCAACAGCTATTACTGCTGCTTCTTCACTTCAAGCAGAGATTTTAGCTATTTTATTTGCCTGCCAAACTTTTCCAGAACTAGATAACACTTTCACAATTGAATCCAATTCATTGTTGGCAGTGAAAATGATCAAAGATCCCTAAACTGCTCATTGGCCTTTGTTTGATCTAACCTCCAAAGTACAGTTCCTGTTAAGGAATGTTGATCTTAAACATGTTTTTAGGGAATGTAACTCTGTGGCAGATGCTATTGCTAAACATCACTCAATCCATAATCTGAGCCTAAGCCTTTCTAATGTACCCACACACATCAAAGGCCTCATTTCTTTGGATAGGGAGCATACTCCCTATATTAGACTGTATAAGAATGGCTCCTGATAGAATTGATACTGCTAAGAATTTGTCGTTTGATTTTTTGCAGGTTCAAAGGAGGGATTTCAAACATCTGAAGCTCAGCTACACTTATATAGAGACCCATCTCAATTGGTTATCTTACTGTGGTTATGTGAAGGAATGCCCTGTTATCAGATTTTGACTACTCAAAAATCCAACTTTAGGTTTCAGATTTTAACATTAATCTCTGTAGTTTCTAGATTGAAGTTGCATGGCCAAAGGAAAGAATTAACACAAGGGGTGGAGATTCTTTCTTTTGGAATCGCAACTTCAATAATTATCCTCTTTTACTATGGATAGTTAAAACAATCTATTACTAGATAGGCATTTCTTTTGGAGGCAACTATGTTGCCTTAGATCTCCTCATGAACAAAACAAGTCTTTGTATATTTCAGTTGCTTCAATTAAGGCCTGGGGAACCTTATATATAATCCCCCACCCTCGGGTGTTTTCATTTAAAAACAACATGGTGAAAGGAGGAATAATTGCTATACCTCTGAGCTGCTTTGCCAGAAAAGTGAAAAAGAAAAAAAATTGAATGGGCCACGTTGGCTTAGCATTGAATTATGGGCTTACCTATTCTCCCTTGGTCCTGGCAAAATGTTTCAATTATCTGCGAAGGAAGTAGGAAAATTAAAATAAATTGTACAAATTTCAACTACGTGTAAATTTTGGCAAAATCTTGGAAAACACCGTTTTTCCATAGGTTTATGAAAATATGACGTTTAGTTAAAATAATAAAAGTTAAAAGGTTTTAATTGCAATATTATAAATTTATTATACAACGCGTAGTAGTTATAAAGTTTATAACCCGATTTATGCAATTCAAAAATTTTATCTTCATTTATTTTAATGTGCACTTTAAATCATAAGTTTGATCTTTCCATGATTTATTGAAAGAACGTCTTTCAAGAGATGGACTCATAAATTTTAGTCGTAATATGACAATATTCAAATTAGAAAATTTTAATTAGGAAAAAAACGTCGAAAGTATAAACTTTTGGTGAGACGGGATTTTGGAAGAGTTTCCATTTTATAACATGTATCAACATAGAAGAGGGTTAGAGTTGTCAATCCCTGGTCCGAATTGAAAACCCGACACGGACCGAAACGATCAATTCAACCCAAAAACGAATTTAACCTGTGAGATATCAACCCGAACATAAGCCGACACGACCAAACTCAACCTGAAACCTGATTATAACTCGAGAAAGATCGACCGAACATGAACCCGACACGACCAAGTTTAATCCAAAACCCAATTCTGACCTGAGAGATATCAACACGAATCCGAACCTGACACGACCAGACTTAACCCAAACCCGAACCCGACACGACCAGACTTAACCTGAACCCGAACCCGACACGACCAGACTTAACCGAAACCCGAACCCGACATGACCAGACTCAACCCGCACCCAAACCCGACACGATCAGACTCAACCCGAAACCCAATCTAAACCTGAACACGATTCAAATTGGCTCACAATCAACCTGAACAATATTCAACCCGATAAATCAACAAAATAACCCTATAAAACTATAAGCGACACTATAGATAAGATTTAGGGTTGTTTTCATGCGTCCTATTATATACTTTTGGATTGCTTTTTTTACATCCTAAAATTAACATATTGGGTTGCTTTTTGCATCTTAAAATTAACATATTAGAACGGTTTTTTGCATCCTAAAATTAAAATATTGGGATGCTTTTTGGGATTTAAAATTATATTTAAGGGTGCTTTTATGTATACTGAATTTAATTAATGGGTCGGTTTGTTATGATGTATAATTGTATATTGGATCTTCTTTTTTTTGCATTCTAAATTGAACATATTTAGCCTTTTTTTTTGTGATTTAGAATTGTGTCTTGGACCACTTTTTTTAACAAGTAAGAACTGACAATAGGATGCATATCTGTGATGATGCGCGAACCACACAAGTATAGTTATTGGAAAACTAACAGTTCAAATATATACTCCCTTATGAACATTAGGAACCGATAATTGTACAAATGTAGGTAACCAAAATATAAAAGATAATTGATGTAAAAGATACATCAGATATATCCTCCCTTCATATTAGCCAAATATAGTTACTTTGGAATTCATAAATGTCAATAATGAACAATCATTAATTAACTAAACCTAGAAACAAAAAGCAAGGAAACATGAGCATATCAAAGAATTCAAATGCTCTGTCGCATAGCAAAGAATTATAGAACTCTTTATCACCGCAGAACTCTTTAATGACCTCCAATAGCCCACAATTTCACCTACAAAAATAAGAAAGAAAAATTATAGCAGACAACAAATTAATAATGACTATATTTAGTAGTTTAATATGAAGCTCTCAGATCCAGTAATTAACCATAAGGAAAATTTCCTAGGTTTATTACAAGAATGTTCATCATAGAGTTCTTAGTTGACAATTTGCAAACACAGAAGCCATCACCAACAAATACAATATGGGCATCACTTCACAATGGAAGAGTCACCATCACATGTAAGGGCAATAACTTCAAATAAATTGCAAATGACAACATATTAGTAATCTTTGCACAAGAGACCTACCAAAACCACCCACCATTAGTTGTCACTATGCAGATAAGTCATCACCAGCAAATACAATATGGGAAACTTCAAAATGAAGTCACCATCACATGTAAGGGCAATGACTTCAAATAAATTGCATATGACAACATAGATCAAGATTCAAGAAGACTCATTTTCAAGCTCATTCCCTATTTCAAGAACATTCTCTTCGATTTCCTCATATCCATGCAGCCAATTTTGAGTTGTAACCAAAATTTCTACATTCTTCAGTAAGAGAGCAGTTCTGTATTTGTTCAAAGTACGTGCTCCCATGCTAAAAGCTGACTCGGAAGCAACCGAAGTAATCGAAATAGTCAAAATATCTCTAGTCAAAATATCTCTAGCCAAAACAGCAAGCACAGGATAACTAACAAGTTGACTTTGCCAATATTTAAGGACATCATAATCATCATGATCAACATCAACATGTTTAGGAGTTAACAAAAAATTCTCAATTTCAGATTGAGAGGTCATCGTTGCGGCTGAACTATTTTGAAATTCCTAGTAGCAACAACAAAAAGTTACTTAAGTAAGTACATTGTACAAAACCTAAACTTGGACAAATAATTCACAAGGAAAAACTTAAACCTGTAGTATGTTAGCCCTTTTAATGGGTCAAAAAGAACTTAGCGCTGAATATGTTGGAGAAGTAGATGAAACTTGACGAGAAGAATTAGAAGTGGATGATAGAGATGAATAATAATCATACAAATCCTTTAAAGCTAGCCTAACCTGATTTACCTTTAATTGACACTCTGAGTTAACATAGAGACGGCTATACATAGAAGCAACAAATTGTAACTTGTAACGAGGGTCAAGAACAACAGCAACAGAAAGAATTACAGAATAACTATCCCAATAAGATTGAAATTTATCAAGCATGGATTTAGCCATTTCATTAAGTTTTGGATCCAAGTGCCCTCGCATTAAATTTTCTTCAATCATAATTATGTTCAAAAAATACTGATTAGCAGTAGGGTATGGGGAGCCAGAAAATAAATTAGTTATAAAAGAAAAAGGTTCAAGAAACTCACAAATACTTCCAATAGTTTCCCATTCCTCATCATCCAATCTATCCACAACATTCATATTACAGACAACAAAATAGTTTAATGGTTCCTTGGCTTGTAAAGCTTTAGAAAGCATTGAAAATGTAGAATTCCATCGAGTTGACACATCAAGTATTAATTTACATGAAAAATTAGACCCAACTTCAGCCACAGCTCGTTCAAATGATGTAATCCTAGAATCAGACCCATCAATAAATTTCACAATATTACGTAGTTTACAAACACTAGAATGAACACACTTCAAACCAGATTGAACAATAAGATTCAGTTCATGAGCACAACAACGAATATGAAAAATATTTCCACCACAAGGTAGAGGTGTCATATTATTCAATTCAGTTTTCAAAGAGTTGACCATATTATTCATACACCGGGCATTGTCTAGTGTCATAGATAGAATTTTTTCTTTAAGTTTCCATTCTTTTAACAAATCAAGCACAAAATTTTTAATATTGGCAGCACAATGAGGAGGCTCAAGTTATCTAAAATTCAGTATTTTAGACCTAAGAATCCAATCTTTATCGACATAATGAGCGGTAAGTGTGAGATAACCACGACTAGTGCAAGCAGTCCATAAATCACATGTAAAACTAATCCGACCGGGAACATCAGTAGTCAAAGTCTTAAGCAACTCGCATTTGAACTTTTCATGTTCTGAAATACAATACTTAAGCATCGTATTACGAGACACATGTATCACATTGGGGTTCAAATAGGTAAGCATTTTCCTAAGGTGCTCATGCTCGACTATTCTCAATGGACATGCATGACAAATAATGGCACGTGCAAATAATTCACAATAGATTTTTTGATCAAATGCAGCTGAATTTGAACACCCTTTTTCAGTTAATGAACCTTTACCTTTGCAAACCTGTATATGCTTTCTTGGATTTCCAGTACCATCTTTACCTTCAGCGGGGTATGTCATACAACAAAACTTACAGCGAGCACGCAATAGAGTTACCCCATCTTTAACTTCTTTATAAAAATTATAGTGGGCTCATACCTCTGAACGCTTTAGTAAAATCTTCCGATCACTGTCATTAACTGGTATTTCCTCCACAACATTGTTACCTACCTGGGAATTTAAGTCCACGAAACTTTCAGCATTAACTTCAAAGGATCTAGAAGTTTCATCCATCACCACCTGCATAAAAAGATTCAGTAACAAGATTCAGTAACATTCAGTAACAAGATTCAGTAGCATTCAGTATCGGGTTCCAACAAAACCCTAATTACATTACTTCTAAATCAACCAAAATTTTAGACCCGATATCTACACGGAGAAAGACGGGGGAGTAGCCAAAAAAGTGACAATAATATTTTTAGAAATCCCAACAGTACATTAGTAAGACATTCAGTAAACAGGGTAACACCAAACTCCATAACCACAACTCATACAGACTTATCACAGACTTATCTCAACTAGGGAAACAACAAATAGCATGAACACGACCACTAAACATGTCTCTAAATTTTTTTAAAAAGCAAACAGATCTGAGCCAAGTAATATACATGCAATAAATAAATAGATCCTAACATAAACAGGCAACACATATATCTGAGCAAGTTAATAAACAAGCCATATTTTTTAGAAAGCAAACAAGAAAGAGCAAACAAGAAAAGAAGCTTCGGACAACTGTACAATCAGAATAAATCGATCTTCGGACCCAGCATACAAATCGGTCTAGATATGATCAACTAAAAAAATTAGCCAACAAGAACAATAGCACAAAGCAAAAAAGAAAAGAAAAGAGAGGGAGAGCAGATACAGAACAGAGGGAGAGCAGAGATGAGAACAGAGTGCATAAGAACCACAATTGTAACAGGTTCCAACAAAACCCTAATTACATTACTTCTAAATCAACCAAAATTTCAGACCCGATATCTACAAGGAGAAAGACGGGGGAGTAGCCAAAAAAGTGACAATAATATTTTTAGAAATCCAACATTACATTAGTAAGACATTCAGTAAACAGGGCAATACAAAACTTTATAACCACAACTCATACAGACTTATCACAGACTTATCTCAACTAGGGCAACAACAAACAGCATGAACACGACCACTAAACATGTCTCTAATTTTTTTTAAAAAGCAAACAGATCTGAGCCAAGTAATATACATGCAATAAATAAACAGATCCTAACATAAACAGGCAACACACATATCTGAGCAAGTTAATAAACAAGCCATATTTTTTAGAAAGCAAACTGGAAAGAGCAAACAAGAAAAGAAGCTTCGGAAAATCAGAATAACACATAGCAAAAAAGAAAAGAAAAGAGAGGGAGAGCAGATACAGATACAAGAACAGAGGGAGAGCAGAGACGGGATAGAGAGCAAAGGAAGAGCAGAAGGAGAGCAGAGGAAGAGCAGAGGAAGAGCAGAGGGAGAGCAGAGGGAGAGCAGAGAGAGTTCGAGCAGAGACGAAGGAGAGAAGAGGGAGATAGGGTTTCAGGGAGTTCGAGAGAGAAAGAAATAGGGTTTCAGGGAGAGACTCTTGAAAGATTTTATACTAAGGGCCTAAAGAATTAACACCACAGATTAACCCTAGTTGAAATCAACGACTGAGATTATTTTGCTCTACTTTATTCTTCTTTTCTCATTTGTTAAATACCTTTTCACCTAATTTAATTTCTTTTATTTTTATTTGTTTTCTAATTAATTCAGCTTTTTTTTCTTTCTTTTTTTTCTAAATTATTTAATCTTTGTTATGAATTCTCAATCATAAATTTATTTAATTAATGATATGCTAAACTGTAAAAATTGAAATAAAGTATTATTTATTTTATTTGTGAAATATCAGCTAATGATTAATTAATTAGTGCCAAACTAGTTATAAATGGAAATGTTTATAAAAAAAGGTATAAAGGATAATCAGTGTAGATATAAATGCAGTTATTCAAATTCAATCAACTTCTCATGTAAGAATGTAGCTACATGATTAAGAATGCTAATTAGAATCGTAACATCTATACCTTATTATATCATTGCATTATTGCATTACAATCATAACATCTAGTTCAAACAAAAATCATATACTCCGTATATGTTACTTATAACTTATACCTTATATGTACTTATAACCGGAAAATTACCGTATATGTTACTTTTAAATATATTTTTCACTTATTAAGACAACAGTAGTCATAAAAAGTTACATCAGTTTTCATTATATGTGAATGTAATAATCATTAGACATATGTACAAATGTAAAAAGACAATTGATGTATATAAACCATTTTATGAGTTATTACAAAAAGTCATAATTAAATCATTATTTTAAATTAGATATTAAATTTAAATTAGTGTCTATACAAATGAAACTTATGCTTTGTTAGATAAAATATATAGTTATGTGAATATATATATATATATATATATATATATATATATATATATATATAACCAAGTGTTGATTTGTGATTTCTGTTAGTTATACACAATATATATATTTATAAAGGGATACAGTTTAGTGTGTAAAACTCATTAACAATATAACTATATAAAGTCTACTTACATTAATATGGAACTAAATAAACTTGGTTATATGTTAGGCTAATAAATTGGTTGGACATATTTATGAGAATAAAGTGAGATTTATGTTTATTAAAAATCTACAAATATAATTACATAAATTCATCGTCATAAATTTTAGCAAAATGCAAAATTACGATTAAGTTTATAAAGTCAATGAATAATATTAAGATAAAGAGAGGTGTTTAATCATAATCATGATTTTGAGTAAGTAATATAGAATATCGACTAAAAATTGATTTTAATAAATTGTAAATAAAAATTACATGTTACAATGAACATAAACCAATAATATTGTAACTATAAGAATGTGAATCAACCTAAATTTAGTCGAGTAGTATAATGACTTGATCCAAAATATACCCAAAATCCGAAATCCAATATGAAATTTAATAAACTGACATGACCTAACTTGAATAAAACTCCAGTACAAAAACCTACAAGAAATGGCCAGACCTGTAAAAAACCCGACATGATCCAACTCGACCTAAATAAAACCCGAACAGACCAAACCCGATAGTAATCTGACCTAACTCGACCTAACCCGAGTAAGGAAATGATACGATAGTAACCCAACACGAGTGCAATCACCCGACACGACCCTACTCAAAAACAAATCTGACACGTTTTACCCCAACACGACAAAAACCCGACTCAACCCGACCCGATCCAAAAAATAAATATAACATGTTATAACCCGACCAATTTCAACACGAACTATTTTCAACCCAACCCCAACCCAACACGATGACCCGAATTTACACCACGAGACTCAACCTGACCTAACCTGAGTAAAGAAATTACACGATAGTAATCGGACATGAGTGTAATCGAACCCGACACGACCCGACCCGAGAAAATAATCTGACACATTTTACCCCAAAACGATAGGAACCCGACTCAACCCAACCCGATCCAAAAATAAATATAATACGTTATAACCCGACCTGTTTTAACGCGAACTATTTTTAACCCGATCCGAATCCGACACGATGACCTGAATTAACACCACTAAAGAGGGTCCTTTATCCTCTATGTCTGGAAGATGCCATTTGCTCGCAGTGGGACCTGACATTCCATAAAAAAAAAGCCTCTAATGGCAAAGAAGCCTCTAATAAAAAAAGCTTCGAGGATGTCTCAAAGGTATTTTGGACCTACATCGCCCCAATATTGAGGTAATTAAGACTTGTAATTATGGACAAATACTATCTTGTGATACATTATAAAGAGTGGATATCCTGACAGGCGGCTTGTCCATAAGCTTATGGACAGACCACTTATTTCTTACCCTTTACACTGCATTTATTAAATTACATGCAAAATTTAAAAATTTTGAAGATATTTTTTTATATCATATATTTTTATGTTTTCACATTCAAATATATATTATTACTTGTTTTAACTTATAAAATGCAATATTTAAGTTTTATAAAAAATTACAACATTTAATGCAAATGTCCCTGAGGACTGTTCATAAGCTTATGCAAATGCCGCATTTCCTGAGACTTTCCCCATTATAAATACCAGGTACGTATTCATTATTTAGATATATACTTTTATACGATTTCAAATACTCCAATATTGACTTAAGCGGCGGAGAGTTTACCCTTGGGACCTCCCGGGGCTTATTATTTTACAGATCAAAGCCAAGTGACCCAGCAGAGTTGCGTAATCAGTTTTCAGGCGCATCAATTGGCACGCTCGGTGGGACTAATTTAGTCAAATTTGGGTTTCTTGGTTTATGTCCGCTTGTACGAATACTCGGAGGAATGAGAGGTTAAATCTAAAGGGGACTGATGCTGCTGACGAGATACAATCCCCTTATTGACGAAGAAGAAGATGAATGATGGTTAACCCCCTAGTATCCCAAGAGGCAGAGCAAGACACGATACAGATCTCGGCTGGAGAGCAAGGAGTACAAGGCTCCGCCGAACCTATCCCACTGATAGTTGAGGCCCCTCGAGATATGGCGGGACCCTCAAGATCTAATAAGGATAATGTGGGTCAAGGTATGAGGGTCATGAACCCTATGCAAGACGTACCTGCTGGATCATATGACGAGAGAGATAGGCGGTTTACAGAAGTTTCTGGTGATTCTCATGTGGAGGCTTACGAAAGGGCCCTATAGAAGAATCAAGCAAAGGGGATGGCTTCCCCACAGTCAGACTTAGCTAGAGCCGCTCAGATGTCGGCAGATACTAGGTATCAAGTTACGCCTGCCTCAGCTCCTGTGGCTACTTCAAGGGATGCAGTTTCTTCAACCGTCGCAGAAATACCTGTGAATAATGCTTCTCAGCGCATGATGTCATTCCCCTATCTTGGGTATGCTCAAGAGGGGGATCAAGCATGACCCCAACCTTCATTTCCATATCACCCTCTAAGATTGGTGTACTCCAGGCCCTCCTCAATCCCAATGGTCTCGACTATGGTAAACCCTATGACTAAGATGGGATATGGGCCTCAGAGGTTTGTGCACATGGGGATGCCAATCCATCCCATAGGTTACAAATTTAATTACCCTCGTAGACCATATAACGTGAGCTCAGGAGCCATGCTAGCTTGGATGAATCCTGGACAGGCAAATCAGCCCACTCAGTATCAAATAGCTTATGGAAATGTCAATAGAGGATTACCGACATCTGGAGAATAGAGATGACCAATGGGAGATACCAGATATGCGATGAGAAGAGAATTAGACAGGCAAATCGGGCCCCTCAGACAAGTGGCGGGATCTCTTTTCTCCCCGTTGATAACTGCGGAGCGATGGCCTGCAGACACTAAGCCCCCATAGGGGCTCCCAACTTACAGTGGCAAATCTGGCCCTCGAGAGTTCATCCAGACATTCCTCTGTCTAATGAACTCGAGAGACTTCGATGAAAATTCAAAGTGTAAGTTGGTGGAAAGTTATCTTCGAGGAAAAGCTCAAGAGTGGTACAATAAGTTGCGGTCTTTACATTTCTACAGGGATTTCAGTGCAGCGTTGTTGAACCAATATGCTCAAAAGAAGAAGTTTACCAAGACTTTGCTGGAGTTATACCAGACGAAGCAAAATCCAGGGGATACAACTGAAGACTTTTGCCATCGCTATGTGGATGAAATCCTAGGGGTGGTGGAGACCACAGAGAATGAAGTGATTCAAGGATATTTGTTGGGGATGCGAGATATAGAGCTATACAAGAAATTAAGTACCAATGTCCCTCAAACCCTACAAAAGCTCCAAGAAGTAGTTGAGCAATATTCAAAAATTGAAGAGGCTACCAGGAGGAAAAAGGAGAGTATGGTTGATATGCCGGGGAGAAGTAATGATTATCAAGGCAAAAGGCCGATGGAAGTAGCTCGGCATAACTTCGAGAGGTATACCTCTATGAATAGGCTTCATGCACAGATCCTAAGCATTTATCGGGGGATATTTAGACAGCCACAACCGTTGTCAAGCGCACCTGCATCAGTAGCAGAGAGGAGGGCTACAAACTTGTTTTTGCAATTCCATAAGGACTATGGTCATGATAAAAATGATTGCATCCATCTAAAATGGGAGATAGAGAGACATGGAAAAGAGAGACGACTTTCAGGGTCCTGGACCCAGGCAAGGAAACCAGGGTGAACCCCTTCGACTTGGGTTAGATCATCAATTATATAGAAGGAATTACCAGAATAATAAGGGTAGAGGGGATAGAATACCTCACGACCAAGAACCCCGAGAGCCCCGGAATAGAGATCAGGCTAGAAGGGACGGAGTTCCGTGGGACCAGCCAGCAGGGAATCAGGATAATCAGAATGGGGAGAATCCACCATTCTGTAGAGTGATCAACATAATAAGTGGGGTAGTAGGGGAAATGTCTTCAAACTCAGTTATGAAGGTTGATTCTCGAAAAGCCCCCACGGAAGAGCCGAGGCACAAGAGATTTCGGCCAGATGAAACGATAACCTTCTCGGAGGTAGACGCGGTTCCAAATTAGGTCCCGCATACAGATCCGATAATGATCCCTGCTATAATTGGGACTTATTTGGTGAAAATAGTCTTCATCGATGGTAGAAGTGAGGTGGAAATAATGTTTGTCAAGTGTTTTGATCAGTTGGATATAGGAAGGAACAGTTCAAGGAAGTCGACTACAACCCTCTCAGGATTCACGGAAAACTCTATATACCCCATAGGAGATATTGCCTTGTCAGTTTGGATATCCAAAGGGGATAAAGTAGTGGCGATAAACTATAACTTTACAGTTGTGGATGCTTATTCTTATTACAATGTAATTCTTGGGAGACCATGGATGTGCCAAGCCCGAGCAGTGTGGTCTCCGTACCATTTGATGATGAAATTTCCAACTAGCAAAGGAATAGCTTCCATTCGGGGGGATCATGTCATCGCTAAAAGTTGTAACCTTACAATGATAAGGGAAGCTAGGAAGAAGAAAGATGTAGCTTCTGTACATATGATGGTTAGCCTTTCAGAAAATTAACAAGTGCCCATCTGGGACAGGGGAACGGTGGCCGTAGGGAAACTTACCCCGGAGAACATAAAAGAGGAGTTGAGGGAGTTGATGGATAAGTATGAAGATGTATTTTCATGGGATACCTCAGATCTCACGTAGGTCTCTTCGGGGTTAGTAGTTCACAAATTGAACATTGATTCGGGAGTTAAACCCATCAAGAAAAAGAGGAGAGTATTCGCACCTGAAAGAATAGAAGCAATCAGGTTGAGGTAGATAAGATGTTAAAGGCTTACGTTATCAAGGAAATGTTCTATCCAAAATGGTTAGCTAACCTGGTGATGGTCCCAAAGCATGATGGAACCTGGCGAATGTGTATAAACTTTACAAACTTAAACAGATATTGACCAAAGGATAGTTATCCTTTACCCCTTATTGCCGAGTTAGTGGAGATGATTTTAGGATACCAGGAGTTGGCTTTCTTCGATGCCCACAAAGGGGTACCATCAAATATTAATTGAAGAGGGGAATGAGGAAAAAACACATTCATAACAGATGTAGGCACATATTTTTATAAGAAAATGCTTTTTGCCTTGAAAAATGCTGGGGCAACATACTAGAGGTTAGTAGATAAGCTATTCAGAGAGCATATTGGTAGGAACATTGAGATATATGTGGATGATATGGTCGTAAAAAGAAGGTTTTATAGAGAGTTCTTAACATATTTGAAGGACACCTTCAAAAGGCTTAGGAGTGCAAACCTAAAGCTGAATCAAGCTAAATGTGTGATAGGAGTGGGGGCAGGAAAATTCCTTGGCTTTATTGTATCAGAAAGGGAGATCGATGTTAATCTGGAAAAGGTTGAGGCCTTAGAGGATGAAGAGCCCCCAAAACGTGAAAGACGTGCAGAAGCTTACTGGATGCTTAGCGGCTTTAAGTAGATTTCTATCAAAGGGGGCTGAAAAGCACTTGCCTTTCTTCGATGTGCTCCAAAAGGCAAAAAATTTTGAGTGGACTGATAAGTGTGAGCAAGCGCTCCAGCAAGTGAAGAAACATCTTCGAGAACTTCCAACACTCATGAAATCGTAAAAATTGGAGGTTCTATTCATATATATATATATATATATATATATATATATATATTTCCGTTTCACCTTTGGCCATTAGCACAGTACTTGTAAAAGAGAAGGATAAGGTACAACATCCCATATACTTTGTAAGTCGAGCCCTACAAGGACCTGAGACAAGGTATGCTACTCTTGAGAGACTCATTCTAGCTTGGTGCATATTGCACGAAGGCTGCGACCGTACTTCCAAGGGCACACGATCATCTTGCTTACCAATTATCCCCTTTGGTAGATCCTTTTAAAGCCAGAGACATTGGGGAGGATGATGAAGTGGGCAGTAGAGTTAGGTGAGCATGACATACAGTTTCAGCCTAGAATGGCGATCAAGGGCCAAACTTTGGCTAATTTCATAGTAGAAACCACTGAACCTATTGAACTCGAAGGGGAGTCACGAAAGAAAGAAGTCTAGAAGTTGTATCTTGATGGTTCTTCGCATGCAAGAGGAAGTGGAGCTGAGTATTGCTTACTAATCCTGAAGGGAGGGACTACCCATATGCATTGCAATTTTCTTTGAAGCAACAAACAATGAGGCCGAATATGAAGTTCTGATCACGAGATTGCGATTGGCTGCTGAGTTAAAGGTGGAAGACTTGGAAATTTACAATGACTTTTAAATCGTGGTCTAGCGGGTTAAGGGGGAGTATGATTTTAGGGAGCATAATCTGCATAGGTATTTGGAGGTTGTAAGGCCCCTACTCAAAAAATTCATAAGCTATGTTTTGAAGCAAGTGCCAAGAGAGGAAAATCATAAGGCTGACGCCTTGAGAAAGCTAGCTTTGTTGAGCCTTGGAGTAGAACCTCAAAGGCAGTTGCTCATGGAGACCTTGGGTAGTCGAAGCTCCGAGGAGCAGTTGGTAATGGCTGTCAAAGAAGAGATCAGTTGGATAACGCCCATTGTGAATTACCTTCGAGAAGGAATCCTCCCAGCCGATTTCATGGAAGCCAGAAAAATTAGGCTTAAAGCACCAAAGTATGTGCTGCAGGATGGAATCTTATATAAGAGAGGACACTTACAACCGTTGATATGATGTGTGAGTCCCCACGAGGCAGATTATTTAATAAGGGAAGCCCATGAGGGTATATGCGGAAGCCATCAAGGAGCTAGGTCAGTGTCAAGGAGACTTATCCGAGCAGGGTACTATTAGCCAATGATGTTCAAGGATGCTAACGGGTACATACAAGCATGTCACCAAATGGGTAGCTGCCGAGCCCTTGACTAACATGACAGGTAAATTAGTGATTGCCTTTTGTTGGAAAAACCTTGTATACATGTTTTGGATTCCAAGGACTATTATAACAGATAATGGGAGATAGTTCTATAATGATCCATTCAAGAAATGGTGCAAGGAGTTCAAGGTAAAACGGAAATTGACAGTTTTTTACCACCCTCAAGCAAATGGCCAGGTAGAAGTAACCAATCGTACGATTTTTAATAAGATTAGAGCTAAGCTCAAAAGGGCTGTAGGGAATTGGATATGTGAATTGCCCAGTGTCTTGTGGGTATACAGGACTGCTGAATCCTCAGCCACAGGAGAAACACCTTATAGCTTGGTCTATAGCTCCGAGGTTGTAATTCCAGTGGAAATAGGAGTGCTAAGCCCAAGAATGATGGCGGTACCTGAGGAAAATGTTAACAATTAGAATCGACGACGCTTAGATCTTGATATGGTTGAGGGGGCACGAGAATTAGCTTCAATCCGTGAAGCCAAAGGGAAGGAAGGGGTGAAGTGCTATTATGATTGAAGGGTCAGAAAGGTACAATTCAGCCCCCTGAGATCTAGTAATGAGAAAGAATGAGAAAAGCCGACTAGAGCTGGAGAAGAAGCTTGCTGCCAATTAGGAAGGACCGTATAAAGTGGTGGAAGCACATCCCGGATGTAGTTATTCTCTCGAGACTATGTGAGGAGCACAAATACCAAGAAGATGGAATATTACCAATCTCCGGAAATACCATCAACTTTGACAAGGGTGAAGGACGCCCTCAAATCTTATACTAAGTGCTAAGATTGAGGACTCGGGCTTAAAGGCTCCTATATATTTTCCCAGCTATGACTGAGGATTCGAGCTAAAATGTTTCTGTACACTATTCCAGCTAAGGCTATAGACCAGAGCCACGAGCTCTTAAATATTATTCCAGTTAAGGCTGTAGACTTGGGCCATGAGCTCCTAAATGTAAATCCATCCAAGGCTGTAGGTTCGAGCTACGAGCTCTTGTAAACTTATTACAGCTAAGGCTGTAGACTTGGGCCACGAGCTCCTAAATGTAAATCCAGCCAAAGTTGTAGATTTGAGCTACGAGCTCTTGTAAACTTATTCCAGCTAAGACTGAAGGGGGAGCAGATGGGGAACATGTAAGTAGCATCCTCAGGATACCCCAATCAAATGTAGTCCTTGATGGATGATCTAGTGGAAGTATATTTGCAAGATGTAGGTAGAAACACCAAACCTGGGTAAAATTACTGTTGTTTTTGTGCTCTTCAGTTATTAAATGCTTTTAATTATATGCAGCTAAATCGTAAAAATCTTGGCATATTATGTTCTAACGTGTAAAACCTGGATTGTAACGTCTCTAAAAGCAATGCTTGAGAAATAACACACACAAAAGAAAATGGATAATACAAACTGAAAGAAAGAAAATTTTAAAAAGTGCAAATATGGTACAACCTATAACTATTATGCTCGAGGGATCAAGAAGATAACTTCTTCAATTCCTTTTCACTTTTGCCACTTCCACTTGTGCCTTTGCTAGTTCTTCTATTTTGATTCCGGCCTCACGTTGACATTTGTTTTCTCGTTCTTCCTCAGGGTAATAATCTACATTGATCGTCGATTTTGATTGGGGACGACAGGATTGAGAACCTTGTGTTTTAGCATGTTTTCTTGCGGATCTCTTGGAGGCACGGCTCATGTCCAGATTTACCACCAACCACACCTGCATCCAAATTTCAAATTTCATGCATGTAAAAATCAAGAACTCCATTGCTCAAAGTTTACCCTCTTGAGGTTCTCAGTTTCCTGCATCATACAACATAGATTATCAAGTAAGGTCGGAAAGAGCCCTATCGGTTAAATGCAAGTCTTGAGAAATAGTGAGCGAGTAAAGACTTTTTCATTTGAATAGGAAAAAGTTAAGAAACACTTCTTGAAAACTATGTGCAAACTATTATTAGGAGGATAGATAGCACTGTACAACTTACATTCTACCCCCATCATACTCAATCCGGCTTTGACATTTTAATCCAAATTTGGGGTCTAAAAACAAAACAAGAACCATTCACGTTGACATTTCATCAAGAACAACACGTGCACTAGCCACAGCCTTCAACTGTACACACCTCAGCCCCCCTTCGGCAAATGTTGAGGCTAATTTACGAGCAAAGCAGCCCACAACACCATAAAAGAATGACAATTAACGAGCAATGAAGTTGATGATGAATATTCAGAGTGAGCTTTGAAGATAAGGAAAGTGAGCACTAACCAAAGTGAAATCATAATTTATTGACTGAAGCTCATATGGGGACAAGAAAAAAACAGAGGACCTCATATATATTGCCTCGTCCCGCCATAATTTCCTTTGAGCCGATCAAGGATCTTCCCGCCATGACCTAACCCGCCTTGTCTGTGAGTCTACCGAAGAGACGGTGGATATTTTAAATTTTTATTTCCTTTGAAAAGGAGAGATGGTAGATTTAGGTGTGTAGTAGGGCATCCGCTTACTCAGTCTCAATTTTATTTGCACATGTTAATTTTTATAAGTTAATTATAATAATTTTTTATGGTTAATATCTTTACATGTACACATTTTAAATAATAAAAAATTAATATTATAAAAACAAATGTTATGATGATTATAACAAAATCTCATATAACAATATATTATCTTATATATTACTCAATTTTTACCTTTCAAATTATTCAATTTTAACTAAATGAATTGTATTTGTACAAATACACGTGGATAGAGGGAGTATATTCTTTTGAAATCCTTTCAACAAATCCCATCACTTTTATTTTGCTTGTAAGATTAAACTCCACAACTTAAAGAATATATTATTCTTCTCTATGGTAAACATATAAATGTAATCTTCATTTTCTTTTATTAAAATATAAGAAGTTAGTTTATTTTCTTCAATCATTAATGATATATTTCCATCCAAGATAAACGTAGGTTTTTATTTTCAATCAAGATCTATGAATAAGAGTCCGTCTCTTGAAAAATAGTGTTTCCATAAGTTATGGAAACACCAACATTTAAACGGTAAATTAGAAGAAATCAAGATAAAATTTTTGAGTTGTATTAATCGGTTCATAAACTTATAATTACAACACATTGCATAATAAATTTTTAATATTCCAATTTAAATACTCCCTTTGTCCCAGCCATTTCTGCAATTTAACTATTCATTTAGTCAAAATTGCTTAACTTTGACCTCAAATTTGAATTGATAATTAAGTTAGAATATTGTCATATTTGATCTTGTTAGATTCGTAATGACATGAATTTTTAAAATATCAACTTTTTATAATCTGTACTTACACATATAAATAGATATTAATGATCAAATTTTTTTTGAGTCAACTGACGAAAGTCAACTTATGCAAAATTGGCTGGGACAGAGGGAGTATTTCGATTTGCTGTTCCATGGAGATGCTCAGATATGATTAGAGAGACATAGGAGCTGTTGAGACATTTTGATTACACATTCACACATTTAGAGAGAAACTAACTCGGTAGTAGATTCTCTGGCTAAACTACCTTCACTCCATCAGGTAAATAAGGTATTTTCCACTGCAGGTGTGCCTCCTCATATCGAAAATCGAGTGAAGATGGATGCGAGCTCATTCCCCTATCTTTGAATAGGATAGATTTTTGTACATGCCTGGACTGTTTTCATTTACATGTTTCCTTCACTTGTATTTCACGTTTATCTTTCTTTTTTATATTAATAAACAAGTAAGTGTGTGCCAAACCCCTCACCATAACAGGTGGTGTTTCTTTGAAAAAAAACTTTCGATAATATAATTCAACCCCGTCTTTCCATGTCTATGGAAAGGCACTCTTTCCCAATACTTTGCCAAAGAAAAATAATTCAAATGATGTTAATAATATGCTTGAATATGCTTTTAAATTCATTAATTTCTAACATATTATCACTACAACAAAACAGGATTTTAACTTCGTCTCATTGAGTTCGGTTGTGGAAAATAAGGTTAATAACCAAAATTAAAAGTTCTTTTACTTTGGTTATTTGAAAAATAGAAGTAAAAAGTTATTATTACTTCTGTTTTAAAATAACCAAAGATAAAAGACTTCTTTTGACTTTGGTTGAAAAAACTCAAAGTTAATAGTCGCATTCACCTGATATCGGGTAAAAGAGTTTAGTGTGACTTGTTTAAGTTTGATGGTCCACTTGGTTGTTAAGTTAATAGAGAGTGTGGACTAACTGGCATAAATGTATCTATAAAATGGTACATGGATCAGCCTTATGTCCTTGCAACTCCAGTTAGACAAGTTTTTTTTTATGTCAATGACTTAAAATTGGGAAAAAATTGGGTTGTAGTTCAAAGGTTTGCTCCTCGCACTGTTTATGATGTCCCAACAAATTCCGAGTCAGTTGAGGAAGAAGAGGTATTCCAAGAGGAGGATCTAAATTTTACTCTTGTAGTTGATTTTAATTTGGACGTTCCATCATTAACAATGGATTCTAGTGAAGCGCAAGTGGTGGATACATCGGTTATGTCAAACTACAAGAGCAGTCGATCATCTGTTAATAATGTTGATGATTCCTTTATTAATGATGAGAAAAGTGATTCAGACCAATCTCAATCTTCTAGTGACGAAAGTATGAAGATGATTTTACTGAATCGGAATAATAGGTATGTTATTTTACAAGTTTTTTTAGTATGTTTGATTGTTGGATTCAGTATGTTGATTTTGAAAATGGTGCTACTCTAGCTCGTTTTTAAAATTGATGTTTTCTATTACGGAATTTTCATTTTGTTATGCTTTTATTTAGTTTATAAAAAAAATGATGGCTGGCCAAACTAGAAGCAACAATAAAATATTGCATAATGTTTTTTCCTATATATGTGGATTTATTTTTCTGGTATGTGCTGTGATTATTTGCATCAATATTTTTCTAAATGTCCACTGCTGTTATCTTTTGTGTTTAATTGTTGCAGATCCAGAGAGGAAAAGTTTCAGAGGTAGGTTGTTGAATGCATAGCAGGAACTTGCTACTTCAAACGCTTGCCAACAGTCTATGTAGGGACGGCTATTACAAGAGGTCACCTTAAGAAGCAAATGCAGCTACAAAACAACTTTGGTTCTTTGGATGTTCTTGTTCGTCGTAGGTATTTTTCTAGTTCTTAAGAATTAATTTTAATAGTTTTCTCTTTTGAGTTTCCAGTGGTTCCTTTCAATTTGTTTTTATTACTACATATATGTTTGAGTTTTATTTTGAAATAAGTGTAGTGCCAGGATCTTGCATGATGATTATAATAGTTTCCTCTGTGATTATGCAAATTTATTTTGAAGTCTATCATTAAGATTTTATCTTTTAGTGCTGTAATGACAACTTCATATTCTCTTTTAATTGTTCTTCTTTGGATCTAAAAAATCACATTATCTGAAGGATCATTTTGGTATTTCTTTTCTTATGATAGATACCTGGAAATACTAGATGCATTGCCAGAGCTTGTGCAGCATCCGTTGTTGGACTACACCTAGTTGGGGTACTTATTAGAGTGATTTATATTTATGTCTAGTTTACTTTTTTTCTTAGTGCTAGTTCATCTAATTGGTCTATTCTTCAGCCATTGTGGTTTCATCTGTTATCTAGCTTGGTTTTCAATCCTGGGGAACCATTGGGTTTTGGCTCCATTACAAAGAAAACTATAACAATAACAAATTGAAACCTTAAACTATGATGCACCATTGCAACAAAAACTATCTTTTACCTTGATAAAACAGCCGAGCCTTCATTCCTATTTGTGAATTATCCCTTAAAGATTACCTTCCTGTTCTTTGAGACATACTGTGTCCTCTAGTCAAATGGAGCATATCTTTCTAAGTAGTTTCGTTTCAAGTTTTTTTTATTATCATATACTGAAAATTATCCCTTTTCAAGGGTATGCCTTCCTAATACATATCTTTTTTTTACATCTTATCTTTGGTTGTATATCATATGAGTAACATTATCATAATGTACTATGCTTGTGGATACATATCCCTTGAAGATTCTTTTTGATAAATTATCAGCATTTTGGATTATGTGATGTTACTAACACTGTGTCTTCTTTAAAGTATCAATGTTGGATTTTCTTAGAGTATCAGTACCAACAAAACCTTTGGTTCTCTGAAATTTGTCAGGTGCTTACAGTATCTGGTGGTAGGTATATATAGAGGTAATGTACGGTGCAATGGTGCTGTAAATTCAAGAGTTAGGACGGCTTGTGTAGCCATGGTTGCTCTCACTTTTAATGTACCAGTGTTTGTTGTGAAGCCTATAAGTTAAATGAAAGAGGGGGTTCCTATGATAGTGAGATTCTTAGTTACTTATGAATGATTTTATGTGAAGTATTAGTATTAAATGTAATCAAATACTGTGATTTTAGCTAAACAATATTGGTGTGTCATTTATGTTTAGAATGACTTTCTTTATTTATGTTTATATAATAATTATCATTAAATAAAAAATTTATTCTCAACATGGTCATCACTTAAATGTTATGACCAAATTTCAGACCTAAAATTTGGTCACTGGCTGTCATGGTCGGTGACCATTTTCTTATGAATAAATTAGCCATTTTTTTCATCACTAAATACTTTAAAGGGATTGGATGTAAATTAACTTTAATGACCCATTTAGTGACTAACACTATTGGTCACCAAATTTTAGTGACTAAACATTATTCGTCATTAATTCTTTAGTGACTAGAAGTTTTCGTTCATCATTTTTGTAGTGACTACAAATTATTGGTCATCAAATGTTTTAGTGGTTGAATGTTACTGGTCATTAAATATTTTAGTGACTAAATCATTTTTGTCACTAAAACTTCTTTTGATGATTTTTTTTTGGTCATCAACGGAACATATAGTGGTCGTTTCTAGTTTATTGGTGACTTTTTTTTATTGACGAATATATATCATCACTATTATTTATGACCAAAAATACTTGGTTATTAAAACCAGTCACCGTGACCAACTGAAAATAGTCGTCATCGCAACTTTTTGTGATGGAGATAATATGACCAACCGGTGACAATACAATTTTGGTCACCAAAAGTCATTAGTGATGAATTTCTGACATTTATTGGCCAGATCAGTCTTTCACTAAAGGCCTTATTTCTTGTCGTGATCATGTTTGCATCAAGGTATTTTTGCTTTCTCACTTTTATTTTAGGATTACCGTGTTCTTTGTTAGTTGATTTGGGGTTGTTTGGTTGTGTTTGTGATTTCGGGTTATTTTGATTAGGGGGTTTTCAAGTGTGCTTGTGTTTGAAATTGTTTAGGATTTTGAATTAGGCCTTCTTGGATGTGTTTTTGTCTATGATTGTTTTGAATTGAATTGGAGATTCTCACATGCATTTGTGTTTGTTTCATGTTGATTGTGGTTTTTTGATTTGGGGCTCATGTGATTATTGGTTTCAGTTCATTAGATTGTTGCTGGATTGTGTGTGTTTCCTCTTAGCAAGTCGTAAAGATGATTCTCTTCAATCCATTAGTTTTTAGTTAGATGGTAAAAATTACTCATATTGGAGTTGTGTTATGAGAAATTTGTTATGTGGGAAGTCTTTGTGGGGTTATGTTGTTGGTGCTAGTGTTAAGCCTAAAGCCGAGGACATATATTAGGATAAACGGTTTGATACTTGGGAAGTTGAGAATTCAAACATTATCACTTGGATCAAAAACTTGTTACGAATTTCATTGGTGCTTAGTTGGCAAAGTGTGTGATTGCAAAAGAGGTCTGGGATTATTTGGAAATGATATACACATAGTCGAACACTACAAAGCAGTATCAATTGGAGACTGATATTTGTGCTATTTGACAGAATGATTTAAGGATTGAGGAGTTCTTTTAAGCCATGTCTTCATTGTGGGATCAGTTGGCCTTAAGTGAATCCTTTGAATTGCGGGAACTAACTGTGATGCCCCAGATTTTTGGATATCTAATCAAGGGTAAGAATTACAAGATGGAGACTTTTCATGGAAATAGTAAATCTTAGAGGGTCTAAAATGTAAACGCGGGGGCAAAAATAATAAGAAAGAAGGTAAAGTATATTGTATACCTGGGTATGGTTCATCGTTGTATTCCTAAAGTTAATTTGTGTGTGATATAAATAGTGGAAATGTACAGAGTTGTATGCTTAAATAATGGAAAGGATGAAGGATCTATTAATTGTTACTGGAAAACAAATATATTTATCAGTAATGTAAAAAGTGGAAGTGTACAGAGTTGTATGCCTAAATAATAGTAATGATGAGGAATCTATTTATTTTTACTGGAATAATAATTTATTTACTGGTGATATAATGTGGTGTGTATCTCTAATGTACATATACAAATTGAAGAAAGAGATGTTCGTTAGAAAATGTGACTCGCGGAACTATATGTGGAGCAATTCGACATAAATTAATACCAATGGTCCATGGGATATTAACAATACATACACCTAAGTCAATATATATCCTTCATATACTGCAAAATAATAGCAATTCAAACCAAGTGGATTGACTGACTTCAGCCATCAAATTCTGATAAACCTTTCATCCAACCCCACTATCTCTATAAACCCTAGGCACAAGACTCACAACCTCATTATTTCTTCACCCATCTTATTTTCTCCCCCTTATAGCATAGGCCTCATAGCATAAGCACCTGATTTGAGTTGAATTCATAGGTGAAATTTGAATGGATTGTACGAGATGAAATGGAAGAGAAAAAATGTTAAATGTTCGCACAATACATGCGGACGAGTGGCCCTATATTGATGAACATCGTGGTGAATGTCGAGTAGTGTCCATAGACCATCTAATTGTTATTAATATTGTAAGTTATCGTATCCTTTTCTTCTTCTTTTGTTTCTAGATAGAAAGAAATCATACTAAACTAAATGTGGATAAACATGATTGTTATCGATTAAAATGAGAATTAAATAAAATGGATATTGATGAACACTATGATGGTCCGTGTGAGAATTATATTTAACTAATATTGATGCCTACAAGTCCATCTGAGGGTTAAGTTGCAATTGTATGATTCTGAATTTGATTGATTGCTATTCATTTACAAGCCATATACATAGGAATATTTGTACAGATAGATACAAAGAAGGAAACTAACTAACTAGCTAATATCTTGGGATATGATTGACTAATTTTAAAGCTAGGATTTTGGGATATTTCTAACTGATTTACACGTTATGTATGGAAGATTTGTTTAACACCCCTCCTCAAGTTGGAAGTGGACTAGAAATATCTATGACGCCCAACTTGCCAAGTAGTCGATGGAATGTGTTGGTGCCGAGTGGTTTGGTAAAAATGTCAACTAGCTGGTCGTAACGAATGTATGAGGGTGAAATAAGACCAGAGAGAATCATTTCTCTAATGAAGTGGCAGTCTATTTCAATGTGTTTGGTGCATTCGTGAAATATTGGATTTTAATCAATGTGTAGTGCAGCTTGATTATCACAATATACTGTAATTGGTGCAGATAGAGGAAGACCAAGTTCATATCGAGAGAAACGAGCCATTGAATTTCTGAAGTGAGCGCAATAAGAGAACGATACGCAGCTTCGGCAAAAGCTCGAGAAACAGTAGGCTTTTTCATAGATTTCAAGGAAATTAGACTAAGCACAGTAAAATATCTTCTAGTTGAGCGGCAAGTTGTGGGACAACTAGCTCAATCAGAGTTAGAGAAATCGATGAGTGAAAGTGAACTGGAGGCAGAAAGGAAAAGACTGTTGCCAACAGATCCTTTTAGATTACAAAGTACTCGATGTGCAACATCGAGGTGAGAGATGCGGGGATTTAGTAAAAATTGACTAAGATTGTTGACAGCATATTGAGTTCAGGACGAGTAACTGTTAGATAGAAAAGAGGTCCAATGAGTTGCTGACAAAGGGACGGGTCGGAAAAGAGAGTACCACCATCGAGAGAAAGACGAAGATTTTGTTCCATAGGAAAATTACATGGAAGAGAGCAGAGAATCCTGGAATCATTTAAAATATCCAGAGTGTATTTGCATTGGCATAAAAAGAAACCTTTCTTTGACCGAGACACTTCGATGCCAAGAAAATAAGGTAAAGGCCCAAGATCATTATAGGAGAATGATTTGGCCAAAAATTGTTTTGTTTATGATATAAATGTATCATTATTACCAGTGATGACTATATCATCAATATAAACAAGAACAAAGACAGATATGTCTTTATGAATATAAGTGAAAAGACTATAATCAGAGATTGATTGACGAAAACCTCAATGAAGAAGAGTCGAAGAAAATTTAGCAAACCGTTGACGAGAAGCTTGTTTGTCCATAAAGAGATTTATGTAATCTGCAAACACGATTATCAACATTATTGGATAGACCTTGGGGAAGCTTCATGAAAACTTCTTCATGGAGATCGCCTTGTAAGAAGGCATTATTAACACCTAATTGGTGAAGGGACCAATTTTTAATTGCAGCAATAGAGAGAAGAAGACGACTGAGACTAATTTTTCTACCGGGGCAAAAGTTTCATGATAATCAACACCTTAGGTTTGTGTGTAACCCTTGGCTATGAAACGAGCTTTATATCTTTCAATTGACTCGTTAGGAATAAATTTGATCTTATAAACCCATTTACAACCAATGGCCTTCTTACCAGGTGGTAGCTGGCAAAGTGACCATGTGTTGTTTGATTCTAAAGCGCGTAGTTCTGCACTCATAGCATCACGCCAAACTGAAGATTTGATGGATTGAGAATAAGTTTGAGGTTTATTGTGATCAAATAATTTACTAAAAAAAATACGATGTGAAGAACTCAAATTATTCCAAGAGAAATGATTGGCTAACAAAAAGTTAGTGGAAGAATGAGCAACTGCACACACGTAATCATTAAGATGAGCTGGTGGTCGTCAATTTGTCTTTGGATAGTTTGAGTGTGTGGTAGTTTAAGGATACGAAGGAACATTTTCCGATAAGCAAACATGATTATTAGGAGAAGCGAGAAGCGTGAGGGATTCATTAGGAGTTGCAGAGAAGTCATGTTGAGGTAAATTGGACTCTGGTGATGTAGGAGAGGTAGAATAATCATCATCCAAGGGTGTGATAGAAATGCCATGAGGACGATATTGTGGAATGCCTTGATATAGAAATATGGATTAGTGAAATATGGCATCACGGGAGACAACAATACGATTAGTTGAAAGATTGTAAATACAATATCCTTTTTGGCTGTAAGGATAACCAACAAGATGTGGGGTTTACCACGTGCATAAAATTTATGTTAGATATGCATATTTTTAGCAAAACTTAAGCAACCAAAAACACGTGAAGATGAATAATTTGAAGATTTACCAAATAAAATTTCATGCGGAAATTTAAAATTAAGAATTGGCGTTGGTAGCCTGTTTCTTAGAAACACATATGTGAGAACACATTCTCCCCAAAATGAGAGAGGGAGTTTGGCTTGGAATCTTAATGAGCGAGCAACATCGAGTAAGTGGCGATGTTTGCATTCTACAATCCCATTTTGTTGAGGGGTTGAGACACAACTTCGTTGATGAATTATACCATGAGAATGGAACCAATTTTGGAAGGATTAAGAAAGAAATTTAGCTCCATTTTCATATCTAAGAGCTTGAAGTTGTGGAATAAAAATATCCCCATTTCCAGAACGAATTGTAGAGATTGACAAATTGAATTGACGAATTAATTTGATTGAAAAAAATGTGTTACCATGTGAAAAGTTTGAGATTTGTTTTTTATTAGATACACAAGTACATCTAGAATAATCATCCACGATTGTTAAGAAGAAATGCGAACCATTTTTGGATGGAATGGAAAAAAAGCCCCAAATGTCAATGTGAATTAACTCAAAACACTTGGAAGAGTGAGACTGCAAGAAAAAAAAGGGAGGCTAAAAATTACAAAGATTAAGAGTGCTAATGGTTCATGGTTAGATAATATGCAAGACATAGAGACAGAAGCCATTCAGTACTATAAAAGCCTATTATCTGATGACAGCCCCCCTGCCTCAGACATTTTCAAAAATCATTTTCTCAGTCAGATCCCCAAGTGTATCTCGGACCTGGAAAATGAAAAGCTTTTGCTTCCGGTTACTATGACAGAACTTAAACCTATTGTGCTTAGCCTCAATAAACATAGTAGTCCTGGACCAGATGGGTTTACAGCAAAATTTTACATTAAAAGTTGGGATATCATTTCTGTTGATCTACTTGATGCTGTTCAGGACTTTATGAATGGAAATAATATCCCCAAAGGATTCAGTAGCACATGGATTACAATCATTCCTAAAAAGAAAACTCCCTTTTCTTTTGATGATTTCAGGCCAATCAGTCTATCTAATGTAATTAACAAGATTTGTTCAAAGATAATAATGGAGAGACTCAAACCATTAATGAATAATCTCATCTCTCCACATCAGACTGCTTTCCTAAAAGGCCGTGACTTAGCTGATAATGTAATTTATCTACAAGAAATGATAAGATTTTTGAATAGAAAACAAAGAAATCCAAACTGCATAGTTAAATTAGACCTTAAAAAGGCTTTTGATATGGTTAAGTGGTCCTTCTTATACAGTGTTCTTCACAAATTTGGTTTCCATGCTAGATTTCTCTTCCCTATCATGAACAATTTATCTCAGGCTTGGTTTTCAGTTTTGATAAATGGCAAGCCAGCTGGTTTTTTCCAGGCTAGTAGAGGTATTAAACAGGGTGACCCCCTGTCCCCATTCCTTTTTAATATCTTTTCAGAAGCTTTCACTAGGAGTTTAGCATTCATATTCAGTACAGGTAAACTGGCTTCCTATGATCTCCCAGGTAATACTGCTCCAATCTCTCATTTATCCTATGCAGATGACACAGTTGTATTTCTAAAGGCTGAAAATACGACTCTAATCAGATTTAAGGTTTTTTTATCTACTTTTGAGGAGGTAACTGGGCAGCACATAAATTATGGTAAAAGTGACATATACATTAGCAGGCATGCATCTGCCCATAAAGTTCTCAACATAAAAAGGATCTTGGGTATGAAAACTGGTAGAATGCCTTTCACATACTTGGGAGTACCTATCTTCACTGGAACTGCCCAAAAATGTCACTTTCAGCCTCTAATTGAGCAAATTGATAACAGGATCAATAACTGGAAAAATAAGTGGTTATCAATGGGAGGAAAAATGACACTGATAAAATCTTGCATCTTTTCCATTCCTCAGCATATTTGGTCTGTTTTAAAACCTAGCAAGAAGGTGGTTTCCATAATTGAAAAGAAAATGAGCAGGTTTTTCTGGGGATATACTGATCAGAAACCAAATAGAACTTGGAGAAAATGGGAATCACTTTGTTTTCCAATCATCCAGAATGGGTTAGGTTTCAGATCAATTAACTCAATCATAGAAACATGCTCGGTTAAGTTATGGTGGAAATACCAAAAGGCAGAAGCACCATGGACTAATTTTATTCAATCCCTGCCCCACTCATACAAATCATCCTCTAATTGGAAAAGAATTTGTAGTGTCAATGCTTGGGCTGAGTCCAATTCTAGGGTGATTTTGGGGAAGGGATCTTGTAATTTCTGGACCTCCAATTGGCTAGGTCTTAAGCCTATCATGGATTACTGCCTTCCTGATCAGGTGGATATTTCAGAAAATTGCACAGTGGTTGAGTTCATAGACAATAAACAAAATCTGATCATGAAACTGAACAACTTTCTACCACCTGAAATCATATCTCTGTTGCAGGTCTCTAAACTTCAACCACACAGGAATGACAGACTAATTTGGAAACCTGGACCTACAGGGGATTTCTCATTCAAATCAACTTATCTCCTTCTCAGTCCAAGATCAGGTAGTATTGCTTCGATTAAATTCTTCTGGTGTGATAGGATTGAAAAGAAAATATCTGTTTTCATGTGGAAACTTATTAATTCCTATTTACCTTTTGATAATGTCTTACAGAGACTTACTATTTGTTTACCTTCTAAATGTGTTATGTGATGTAACCATGTGGATTCTCTAGATCATTTTTTTAACTCATGCACTTTCACAACTCTAGTTTGGAAGAACATTCACTCTTATATGGGGATCTCCAACAAAATTTTCCCTTCTGTTTGGGAAAGAGTATCTTATTATTTGACCTATCAAGGTTTAAGCTCATTGCACTCCACACTCATTAGGAATGCTGCTCTAATTACAATCTGGAACCTATGGAAGATGAGGAATGATTGTTTATATGATGGGATGGCCCCTAGTACTGTCATAATTCTTAACCGAATTAGAGACCAAATTTTTTACTCATTCATCTACAAACCAGCTTTCATTTCATCTGCTTTTGATTATGGTATTGCTAATCATTCCTTCCTGCCATTGATTAAAACTGCTCCAAAACCTAAGATCTTCACAATTGCATGGAAAAAACCTGAGATTGGATATAAATTTAATGTGGATGCGGCTTGGAATAAACAAGAGGATGAGTGTGGTCTAGGACTGATCATTAGGGACTCAAGTGGTACTTTCATCTCGGCTCACACTAAATTTACTCATGCTATTTCTCCCTTAGAAGCTGAGCTAAAGGCTATTTTGTTTGCAGTACAGATTAGTCAGAGTATTTTGATACCTATCATTATAGAATCTGACTGCTTAGGGGCTATTCTCTCTATTCAATATCCTCTAAAAGCTATTTGGAAAGTGTTTGAACTTGCTGATGAAATTCATCAGACTCTGGGGGAAATAAATATACTGCACATCCACCGTGAGGCAAATTTGGTTGCCGATGCATTGGCTAAGGAATGCCTATCTGCTAGGACTACTTCCATCTTTAGTAGTTTACATATGCTACCTCCAAAATTTTCAGGGCTGGTTAAGTTAGATAAGGAAGGTTGTCCTTCTCTGAGAACTGCCCACTGACCAGATGCTACTAACTTGTTTTTACTGCATATTTTGCAGGCAATGATCGGACAAAATGGAGAACAACTCAGGAAGCTAAGTGGTTGGCTACTCTCAATGGATTTTCCAAAGTAAAAGCTATCACACAGCATTGGCAATGGTTTCACAAAGACTTAGAAGATAGGCTTATGGCTTAGGGTAAGGTTGTCTCTGACTGACTTGTGTCTCGTCATTCGATTCACTAACAAGTTCGAGCACCAATTACCTAGCCATTAGTATTTGTAATCCTCTAGTTTACTCAAGGACTCTATCTCAACCATTTTGGAAGCAACAAGGTGTTGCTTCAAGAGCAATATGCTCTCACATTGTAAATAAACTAAGCTTCGGTTTCTTTCTTGTTTTTTAATGGTTTGGGAAGCCTAATACAACTTTCCTCCATCTCCAGATGGTTTAATTTTAAAAAAAAAGGAAGAGTGAGACTGCTTAGCTTGTGGACAAATATTACACATAAAATCTTTATTAGAAACAATAATTTGAAATTTCCTAACGAGAAACTGAAAATGGAAATGGGTGACCGAGGCGTGAGTGCTAAAGGTCAAATTTATTTGCTACGGAAATGGAAAAACTGAATTCAAGTGAGAAACATCATCTAGGAAATAGAGATCATGTTGAAGACTACCCCGACCAATCTCCGTCTTCGATACACAATCCTGAAAGATACAATGAGATACAGAAAAAATTACATCACAATTAAGCTGTTTGATTGATTGTGATATGGATAATAAATTAAATTTGAATTATGGAATTTGGAACACATCTTTAAGAATTAATGAATTAGAGTAATTAAATGATGTATACCTAACCCAAATACTAAGCGGCAAGCCCAAACCAGAAAGGGTCCTGATGCTAACTAGTGACATGAACTGGAACAGACGGACTCAGGACAAGCTAGGTTAACTCACGGACTGAGAAAAGTGGGGACCATGATCAGGTGTCAGCCACGAACTGCCTTTCGGTTCCATGATCAGACACGCGATGGAAAGCCCGATAAAGCAGAGCCACGTTCATGATACACTATAAAAGGAACAAGGAGGGTACGAATCCAGGTAGGTGCAACTGGCCTAGAAAGACTTGATTTTGAAGAAGGAAGTAACAAACTTGAGCGTCAGAGCCTTTTCCCCGGAACCACTTCTGGGATATCTTTTGCAGGCACACCTTGGTGAACAACGATCAATTGGTCAGATTTGGAATACCACAACATTTGGTGCTGTCTGTGGGGACTGAATTTTTTTCCAGGCATTCATTCTCGACAAGGTTGACAATAATGCTCACCAGAAGTGAAAGAAGTCAAAACCACCACACTCAAGAGCAAACAACTGGAAGAAACAAGAATGTCCATCCCAGTCAAAATTAGGATCACATTCCCATCAGAGAGGAAGAACACGTCAGGGATGATACAGAAGAAGAATAAGAGGAAGAGTCTCCAACACGATCAAGGAAAAGGTAAGGAAAGCGTCTGAAGCATTTCTGTAAGTGAACAAAGAACACAGTATAATTAGTTCCTAGCTATTCTTAAACCAAAGTCCTCGAGGATAAGTAAAAAAAATTGGTTAAAACAACGATGACCTTAAATATGGGGACAAATTAAGAGACATAGTAGCAGATAACAATGCAGACAAGTCACAATTAGCACCACATATTCATAACTTCAAGATGCCGAAGGACTTCAAATTACCATGACATGTCAATATTTACGATAGGACAACCAACCCAAAGGAATTACTACATTCCTATCGTAATAGCATGAGGTTCTGCAATGCTGAAATCGAGTTGGTATGTAAGGCTTTCCCCAAATTTCAGTCGGGAACATCGATCACATGGTATGAAGATTTACTAGACGGAAGTATCACATCTTGGGCACAGCTGTCGAATCTATTCTTGAGACACTTCTACCAGAAGCAGAATTTTACCAAGATAATCACAGACCTAAACAATGTAGCTCAACGAAGCGATGAAAGCTTGGCAGAATATCACAATAGGTTCGTCACAGAGAGTCTGAATATTTGGGACATATCATTTCAATCTTCCTTGGGTGCGTTCAGGGAGGCATGCGATCGAGAGAATTCTATAAGGAATTGAAAAAAAAACATACTAGAAAATCCAAGGGACCTACAAAAAATGATAGAGCAGTATGTGCAAGCCGAAGAAGCTAACAACTGCAAAATAGAGTGGGAGCAAGGAGAGAAAAGAGTAATAGAAGACTCTCAAAGGAATTTGGCAAAGAAAGGGAAAGGAAACTTCCCTTTGAAAGGAAGAGAAGCGGGAACACAAAGCATCATGTTCTAAGAGACACTGCTAACAAAATTGCAAAAGAAGATCTGGCAAGCGAACAAAGATATATTCTGCGAACCAGCGCTAATGGTAGCACCTCTAGAGAAAAGATCAAGAGAGTACTATTGCACCTTCCATAAGGATCACAGTCAGATATCGAAAATTGAAGAGATATAAGGAGGCAAATAGAAAAATACTTCAGAAATGAATATCTTAGACAATATAGGAAGGAAGATGGCATTAATAGATACAAGGAAGTAAGCAAGCCAGGAAGCTCCATGGCCAAAACCTAAGCCACAGCAAACACTCAAAACAAGAATCAAAAGATGATGGTAGCAGTGAACTATGAAGAGGATGTGTCCAACGACGCTCTAGAGAAAGTAGTCTTCTCCATATATGGATCAACAGAGTCCTTATCAAATAATGCTTGGAAAGCCAAGGCCATGTATTCACCCCCAAAGGATCCCCTTGATAAAAGACTGCATATTGATGAAACAATCACATTTGGCAAAAAGGACGCCGTTCCTAATGCCTCGCCACAAAATGATCGAATGGTCATTATCATTAAAATTGAAAACGCAATGCTTCATAGAGTGTTCGTAGATGATGGAAGCGCAGTAGAAATTCTTTTCGTAGACTACGAAGCAGTCTAAGTTGAGAGGAACCTGTACATAAGAAAAAACCATCAGCAGTATCCATCCTATCACAAGCAATGTGAAATAGTTCTAATCTGGGGAGTATGTATCTTATCAAGAGAAATAAGACCCCTAATATGCACAGGAGTATTACTGAGATGCAAAGTCAGATTATGAGCAGAATGATATTTAGTTATTGCATCTGCAACCAAGTTACCCTCCCTAGGCACATACTGAAGCACAGCACCATTAAGAAGATGGTTAACTTTGTAAGCCACATCCAATACATGCCCATGAGTAGTATAAGGTTCACATATCATTTTGACCGCCAATAAAGAGTCTGATTCGATAGTAACTGATTCATTCAAATTGTTGTAACTCTGACAAGCAATTTTGACCGCAAGGATTTCAGCAAGAAGAGATGAATCAGCAGAGATGGTATCAGATTTGATCAGTATGGGTGAACCAGTACAATTCCTTATAATTACCCTTACTGAAGCCTTATCAGGAAACCAAGATGCATCCGTGTTAATCTTAATGCAATGTTGTGAAGGTCTCTCCCAACTTACAGTTTTAATGATCGGTTTACGAGGAGGTCTGAACTGAGGCAGAAAATTTTTGATTAGACGAGGCATGCCATTTGTGGATTTCAAATATGTAGGATTAGAAAACAAGGCTAGCCTGATAATGTCAGTAGCTTCCTTACTAATGTAATCAGCAGAAAATGGGCACTGGTCAAAAAGGTATCTAGTTCTAGACTTCCAGAGGCACCAGCAAGTAATGGTAGGGATTATGTTACATAACAACTGATAGCCTTTAGGTAGATCCATACAATTCCAGAAAGTGAAAAAGGTTTGAGCTAAGGATTGAGGTTCAGGTAGTTGGAATTGAACTAAGGAAGCCATGTAGCTCCATACAGATTTTGACAGGGGGCATGTAATGAAAAAATGTTCTAGTGAATCCCTATGGCAACAAACAGGACATTTCGATGCAAGACTAAACCCACATGTAATGAGTACATAATCAAATGGTAGTAGAGAATGTAACATCTTCCAAGAAAATATCGAAATCTTACTCTTTAGAGTCCTATGCCACATAAACTTGAAGGCTAAAGAATTACCTGATGGGCCAGTAATTGCACGATATGCCGATTTTGATGAAAATTGTCCAACAGGATCAGGTTTCCATATAATCCTATCCTCTCTTGATTCTTCAAGTTGAGCTTCCTGTAAGAAAGAGAGAGTATCATTTTCTGAAAAAGGAGAAATCAGTAGCATAATCTCATGTTTATTTCTGATAAAGTCAGACACTGTATAATCCAGAAATGGTGCAGTGATATGATCAGGAACATGGTTTATTAGTGGACCTATCATGGACCAATTTGATGTCCAAAAATTACATAACCCTTTACCATGAATTATGAAGGAGTTTTGCTCAGCAAAACGATTAACCGAACAAATCCTTTTCCAAGTTACAGATTTTTTATGTGAATCAGGAAAGGACCATAGCAGTTGAGACCATAATGTGTTCCCTAGTTGACTTTTCCACCACAGTTTAAGGGAGCATACATCCAGAATACCTCTAATTGACCTGAAACCTAAACCACCGTTGGAGATTGGAGTTGCTAGATGAGCCCATTTTTTCCAAACTTTGTTTCCTTTCCCATCAGACTCACCCCAGAAGAATCTAGACAACCTTCTTTCTAGGTTCTTAATTACTGTTTTTGGTGGTTTAGTAACATTCCAAAGATGTTGAGGCATTGAATATAAGCAGGACTGAATTAGAACTAATTTGCCCCATGGACTTAGCCACTGATTTTTACAATTTTGCAATTTTTTATCATATTTCTCCATAAGTGGCTGATAGTACCTAGTAAGTGTTCTACCTTTGAAAATATGACATCCTAGGTATTGAAAAGGAAGGAAACCTTGCTTCATTTTAAGAATCATCCTGATCTGATTTAGTTTGCCAATTGAAGCCCTTTTACTAATGTAGAAATCAGACTTATGAAAGTTGAATTTTTGGCCGGAGGTGTACTAAAAAACATCCAGGAAGGCCTTAATCCTAACAAGATTAGATTTAGATGCCTGCATAAATATAATGGTGTCATCTGCATACATAAGATGGGTTGCAGCTGGGATTGGAGATGGTAATTGATAGTATGCAAGCTTGTTATTATGGAAAATGAAGGATAAACTTCTAGAGAAAGCTTCAGAAAAAATATTAAAGAGAGAGGGGGATAGTGGATCACCTTGCTTAATTCCTCTTGTGGCTTTGAAGAAACCCACAGGATTGCCATTTATAAGTACAGAGAAATAAGCTTGGGATAAATTAGACATCACAGCATGTAAAAATTTTCCTTGGAAACCAAATTTCAACATAATGTTCATCAAGAAATGCCAATTAACTCTATCAAACGCTTTCTGCAAGTCTAACTTCAGAATACAATTAGGAATCCTAGCTCTCTTATCTAGAAATTGAATCATTTCCTGGAGATAAAGGATATTATCCGAGATGTCCCTATTTTTCATGAAGGCCGACTGATTAGAAGAGATCAGATTATCCATGTATGGTCGAAGCCTTTCTATAAGAACCTTAGAACATATTTTATTAAGGACATTAGACAAACTTATAGGTCTGAAATCATCAAATGAGCAAGGTGTGGTTTTTTTTAGAATTAAGGTGATCCAAGTACTGGAAATTCCCTTGGGCAGGGGAGTGCCATCAATAAAATCATTAACAGCCTTAACTAGATCAGCTTTTATAATAGGCCAGCATTTAATGTAAAATTTAGATGTGAATCCGTCGGGACCAGGACTACTGTTTCTATTTAAACCTTTAACTACTATCTCAACCTCAGATTCAGTTGCAGGTTTAGATAATTCATAGTTTTCAGATGCAGTGATAACATTAGGTATGTGATTCAGGAAATGTGAGTAGTATGTGTTATTTGGCAATAGATTTGGCTCCTGTAGCAAATCTGTGTAAAAAGAAATGGCTTCATTGTTAATTTCCTTTTGAGTACTAAGCCATTGTCCATCTTTACTTTTAATCTTACTGATCAGTAATCTAGAGTTTTTCTCCTGAACCACTTTATGGAAGAATTGAGTGTTATTATCACCTAGCTTGTTCCATTTCAGTTTAGCTTTTTGTTTCCAAAACTTTTCCTTTTCTTTTTGAGCTCGTAACAATAAAGCTTTTTTCCGATTTAATTCCATAAGCTCAGCATCTGAAGGATTTAGATCAAAGTTAGATTCCTGGATTCTAAGGGATTCTTCAGCATTTAAAAGATTAGTATCAATGTTCCCAAAGCAATCTTTGTTCCATATCTTAATCTCCTTTTTAAGCCTGATTAGTTTAAGATAGAAACCTAGCAGACCCGTAACTTTCAATTCTTTATCCCAATTTACCTGAATTAGATTGATGAAATCCCGCCTATTAAACCAGACATTAAGAAACCTAAAAGGTTTAGGGTTAGAAGTGGTCAAATTTGAGATTTGTAGTAACAGAGGAGAATGATCAGATGTTTGTCTATTCAAGATTTGAATGGAAGAGGAGGGAAACTTCTGATTCCAGGATATAGTAGATAAACCTCTATCAAGTCTTTTGGATGTGGGGTTCCTAAGTCTAGAGTTGCACCATGTAAACAGATTCCCAACCGTATTAATTTCCCGAACACCCGAAGTATTTATCCATGTATTAAAATCTCTAATGCTACCTAAGGAAGGCGAACTAGGGCCCCTATATTCAGCGAGAGAAGTGATAGTATTAAAATCTCCAATAAAAATGGTATCACCATTAGAGATAGGAGCCAGGTCTTTCCAAAGGATCTTCCTACCTTCTCTATTTCTAAGTGCGTAAACAAAAACAACATCCATTTGAACATTCAAGGTCAAATGATTTATGTGCACATGTAAAAATTGCTCATGAGAAGATAATAGGGAGACTGAGATTGTATTTGACCACATAATCCATATCTTACTATTAAATAGAGTCAGACCATTTTGGTAGTTAAGTTTATCCATATATGAGTGAAGTTTAGAGTTATCATGCATAGGTTCAATTAGGCACAACAAATGAATCTTTTTTAGTCTAACCAGATTATTTAATCTTAACATAGATGATTCCATCCCCCTAATGTTCCACACCAAGTAATTTATTGAAGGGAGACTAGTCATTGTTCACCAGATTTGCTACTTTTAGTAGATGATCTAAGCATCATTTTGTTAATCTGGGACAGGTAGTTAGTTCTTTTACCTTTGGACTTACCTTGCAATGCTTCCTGACCCAAATTTGAAGGGGATATGGTACTGGCTTGATGACAGGTGTTGTGTATCGGAGCTGCCACATCATCCTGATTACAAACTAAGTCCTCCTGCTCATCCTGCAGAACTGCAAATCTATTTCCCACTCTTCCTTGAGAGGAGTTAGAAGTAATCTTTTGTTGTACCGAAAATAATGTATGTTTACCCACCTGAATATCATCTATGGCATATGTCCTTGGGGTGAAATTGGTAAAGGCAGAATCATTTATCAGTTTGGATAAAGAGTTATCTGTACTCACATTATTTTTAGGGCTGATACATTTTCCAGGAGTGATATCCAGGCGAGAAACTATAGCCATCAATGTTAGGAGAGGATTGAGGCTTTTGAGATGAGGATGGCATATCCACAAGACTTGCCATCTTATCTGTATCACGGATGATATGATCAGGCTGTTCATCAATTATGATTAGGGGGGAAGTTTCAAACTTTTTCCCAGTTGGCTGCCACTGTGACTGATTAATTATTTTGTTTTCTTCCTGAGGTTTGACATTATAATTGGGAGGAAAGGCTCTACATTGGGCCAAAGAGTGACCTAGTTTAGAGCAGTGATCACAGTATAATGGGATGTCTTCATACTCAATTTGATATTTCTTATTATATGTTACTGATCCCAAACGAATATAATTACACAGAGGTTTTTGCAAATCAATTTCAACACAAAGTTTAATGGCTGAGGGTCTTGTGAGCATTTCAGTGGCTATGTCGTTTTTGATAAAACTCCCTATACTATTACCAATGGATTCTATTGAAGCAGAGTTGTAATAGTACAGAGGGACTTCTCTAATAATGCACCACACAGGGACTATGGGGGATTCTTTGTGAATTGAGAATTCAGGGGTCCATTTTAAAAGTTTGAGTAGAATAACACTAAAATTCCACACTCCCTTCATCCAGCAACGTTGATAATCATTAAGCAGTTCGAATCTAATGAGCACATGCTTATTGTCTAAGGATCCGAGTTGGTACTTACCTGAGAACCCAACTGTTCTGAAGAATTGCTCCAGTTGCTCCATTGAGCATCTTCCTTTCGTGAATTTGCCTACTAGGGCATTAGCATAATGAGATGACAATTTTGCGATCTGATCTTCAGAGTACAAGCATGCCACATCGCCAAGGTGTTGGGATTTGGGAATTAACTCCGGGTTACTGGGTAAGGCCTTACTTAGAGGAGAGGATTTACTCTGTAATACCGTGGCGAATAATAGCGTAATAGGAGGTGTTTGATTTAGGTTACTGTTTTCCGAGATGGGTAGAGCTTGGACGGCCGCCATATCTACCAACTACCGATAGGCTTACCGGCGTATTGCCGTTACCGGCGGATAGTCGTTGCCAGAAGACCAGTAGCGAGTATCAGGATCAAATTGGAAAGAAAGGAATTGGAGGTGAGGAATTGGAGGTGAGGAGGAGAAGAAGAGTTTCACACCGTGGTTCGCACCGTGATTCGCACATACAAACAGTAAAGAGACCGTTGAAATGCTCTGATTTTTTATTAAACTTATTTTTCTCAACTATAGTTTTAATGTGTGATATTTAGTTGTTTATTCTTGAAGGAATTTAGTGCTCTTTTATGTGATTTTTGGTACTTAATTGATTTATTTTGTTGATAGATCACTATTTTTGGAGCAAAGCTGTAGCGGAGCAGAGTAGCCGTGTTTTGGAGCACTATGATGCTGTTCCAGCTGATCCTTAGCCGGAATCCTTCATGTGGCAGAATTGTTCTTCGTTTAACGATCACTAAATTGCTCCGTGAAGTCGACCCGGTTAAGGTGAAGCTGATGAAAGGGGGATTGTTATACTCTTTTTTCTCGAAAGGGTTTTTAATGAGGTAACGATCCCGTTCCCTCGTTAGGGAGTTTACGGAGTTGCAGTCCAGAAGAAAAGAAGGCAAAAAAATTTAGCACTGTAATTGGGCCGAAGAGAAGCCATGAAGCCCAAGACTTGGATTAATTATTTATTCCAAGTTAGAATTTAATTGTAATTAAGCTGAAATTAAGTGGAAGAATATTTCTTTTTGGATAAGGTATCTAATTTTGTAAAATTAGTTAGGATTTGGGTTTTATATTTAGTATATATATTCGTGTGTTTGTCACGATTTGAGGGAGAGGACGAGAGGGGATTATTGACTTGGTTTTTTTTGGGCGAGAAAACAAAAGCAGCAAAACAAGTTATTCATTGTTTTTGGTGAGAAAAACGCAAGACCAAGTAATTATTCATTGGTAATTTTTCTTTCTTCTTATTACTTTTTCCGATTGTTAACATGTTTAATTTCGAATTGCTTGTTTTATTTAATTTAATCATGAGTAGCTAGATTCTTAATCGGCTAGATTAATTCGATGGTTCATAGATTGTGAGGCTTCGGGTTTTCAGAAATTTCATCCTATGAGTTTTTAATTGTTATGCCTAAAATCTATGCTTGATTGTTTGAGTTTGATCGCCTCAATCTTGTTAGACTAGGGATAATTAAGTAGCACCTCCTGTGAAAAACAGATAACAATTATGACTATAATAACAGGATGATAAACAATTAATTGGATAAACTGCATGCAAATACGTGCTTGTTGTCTAAATTGGGTTCCCTAGGTCTTAAGATCGTTAAGATATAACTAGTTTAGCAAATACTTGCTAGGAATATCTTAATTAGGAAGATCGCGGGTTTAGCAAATACTTGCTTGCGATCGGAAATTTAAGGGGAATTTAGGGGAAATAGCAAATACTGTTCCTGCTTATAACCAATTAATTCATGGGGGTTAAATGAATTTTGAGTAGTCGATGATCAAGGAATGAACCAAAGATTAACTTATGCCGATCCTTTGTTATCCATATATTTGTTCGTAATTTATCTCTGCATTTTTCTGCATTATTTTAGCCCTATTTTTAGCTTAGTAATTCATTAGTTTATTAAACAAATCTCAAATCATAGGCGTGGTTGCTAAACCAAACTGTGTTGGTAGTTTGAAATTGATAGAAATTATACCGTTCTCTGTGGATACGACCTGCTTCTACTATACTAATATGTGTGCTAGTTTGCAGTTTTCTTGGTGATAGGAACGACGTTCACCAAAATGGCGCCGTTGCCGGGGAGCAGTAGTTAATTTCTATTTATTTTGCTACTAATTTTTTGTTCTTTAGTTATTGGTATATGACCAGGTCCCATGAGCAGGAATTGATATTTGATTCTGAAGTTGAAAAGACAGCTAGGAAGAATTACAAACTCGCTAGGGAGAGAAAACTGAAAGCTGCCGCAGACCCTCTGTTTGGCCAAACAGAGGTTGTTTCCGAGACAGAATCCAAATCTGAGATTGAATCCGTTCCCGATACTGTAATGGGGGATAGAGGAGAGGCGGATCCCAATGCTGACAATCCGTACATGTGGGAATTAACGGGGCATAGTGAAGAAGACCCTCCCACACCAATTTCTTTGCCAGATGCTGCGACCCCTATGGAGATAAAGTTTGCACTGCTGAATGTTCTTCCGAAGTTCTATGGGAAGAGTAATGAAGACCCTTACAATTTCTTGAACGAGTTCATCAAGATTTGTAAGGTTCAGAAAAGACCAACTGGTGTCACAGAAGATCAGTTCAAGTTGGTGGCCTTTCCGTTCAGCATGTCAGGAGCAGCAAACCAGTGGTTTTCAAGCTTGGCTCCTAACTCCGTCACTTCATGGAATGCTCTCAAGAGGCTGATTTTGGACTATTTCTTCCCAACCACTAAAACGGATGTCCTGAGGAAAGAAATTTCAAGCATCAAGTAGGAGTATGATGAGCTGCTGAGTACATTTTGGCTGAGGTTCAGACAATTGGTAGATCATTGCCCTAACCATCGATACACGGAGGGGCAACTGCTACAGTATTTCTACCAAGGATCCACATCTGCGAACAAGGATTTGCTGAATACCGCAAGCAATGGTGGATTTTCGGAAATCAGAGTCAATGAAGCAAAGGAGATAGTGAAGAATTTGATCAATTCCAAGAAGGAGTATGACACTGATGAGATCCGAATCCTGAAAAAGGTGGCACAAACAGAGCCCTCGAGCCAAGATGATTTTAGGGAGAGGATGGACAGGATAGAAAGGGTACTATCCAAGGTGGTGGATAAGGTTACAGTCGCTAGCACCACAGCCGGTCCTCAAGAGAAACCTTGTGACATTTGTGGCACCTTCGGCCACGTCACCCTGCAGTGTCATTTCGCGATGGATGAGAAAACTGTCCAGGCCAATGCAATGGGGAATTGGAATGAAAGGCAGCCAAAGAGGGACCCGTACTCAGCTACCTATAATCCGGGATGGAGAGATCATCCCAACTTTCGATGGCGAGATCCGGGAAATCCAATACAACAACCATATGTTCCACCCCATCGAGCTCCTCCTCCTCTATATGCTCAGAATCCACCACCTCAAGGGAAGTCTATGGATGAAAAGCTAGACATGATGATGGGCATGCTTCAAAACCAGATCCAAAGTTCAAAAAAGACTGAGGCCACCTTGGAGGAGCACACACGTCAGATTTCACAGCTGTCAAACTCGATGAATGAGCTCCGAATGAAGCAACCTGGATTACCATCTCAAGTGCAACTCAACCCCAGAGAGACGGCCAATCAGATCACGTTAAGAAGTGGCAAGGAGCTTGAGCCACTACCTCCTAAGACCGCAGCAAAAGGAGCTACGAAGCAGTCGGAGCAGTCTGCAGGAGGCCCCCAGTTGGCCAAACAGGGGCTGACGACAGAAACAGAAAGTGAGGTATAAGGGCATCTTGATCAAACCAAGGAGTCAAATCCAAGGTTGGGTCAGAATGATCCTCCAGTTAAAATTCTTCCTCCTTTTCCCCGTAGTTTAGCTAGAAAGAAAGATGATTCTGTTGATTTCCTATCTATCTTTGGAAAAATGGAGATTAACCTACCTTTCTTGCAGGCTATAAGGCTCCCGCCTGTGAGCAAGTTTTTGAAAGATTTTATTGCAGGGAAACCTAAAGATTCAAGCAAGGTTATAATGGGCGAGTCGGTTTCAGCTGTAATTCAAAGAGATTTGCCTCAGAAATGCAAGGACCCTGGTATGTTCTCTTTGCCATGTTTTATTGGAAATGTTAAGATTGATTCTGCCATGTGTGACTTAGGAGCATCTATCAATGTGATGCCATTATCTGTTTACAATTCTTTGAGTGGAGCAGAAATGGTAAATACTAGAGTAATAATCCAATTGGCAGATAGATCATGTGTATATCCTGAAGGGTTGTTAGAAAATGTTCTCGTAAGAGTTAATGATTTTGTTTACCCTGCGGATTTTTATGTGGTGAAGATGAATCATGCTAGTGGTAAAGGAACCTCGGGAGTGTTGTTAGGTTGCCCTTTCTTAAGAACGGCTAATACAATAATTAATATGGGAAAGGGAACTATTTGTCTTGATTATTATGGTGAAAAATATACTTTTAGTATTGATGATGCAATGAAAAAACCCATAGATGCTGAAAATATTTATGCCATTGATGTCATTGACCCTCTCGTCCAAGAATACCTTGAGAGTGAATTTTTGCAGGATGAGATTGAAATGCTACCACCCACTGATTCAAACAACGAGAAGACACAGAATCTGAGTGATGAGGAAATAGATGAATGGTTGTACTCAATCAGCTCGCAGGAAGAAGTGAACAGTACTGATGCAGACCTCTGTTTGGCCAAACTGGGGCTGTCGGAGAGTGGAATAAAGTTCGAAAAGCCCATTCCATCAGATATTTCACCACCTATCATGGAGTTGAAGGATCTGCCATCTAATCTGAAGTATGTGTACTTGGGGGATGGTGAAACTCTTCCGGTGATTGTCAGTGCAAGGCTGTCGGATTCTCAAGAGGAGCAGTTGATTGCAATGTTGAGAAAGTACAAGAAGGCAATTGGGTGGACCCTCGTAGACATAACAGGGATCAGCCCCGACATTTGTATGCATCATATTTTGATGGAAGACAATGCCAAGCCTGCTCGAGATGCTCAGAGGAAGATGAACCCCAACATGAGAGAGGTTGTTCTCAAGGAAGTCCTCAAACTCCTTTCCTTGGGAATTATCTACCCCATTTCAGATAGCAAGTGGGTGAGCCCGGTTCATGTGGTGCCGAACAAATCTGGTTTTCAAGTGGTAAAGAACGAAAAGAATGAGTTGGTGCCTACTCGTTTGGTCACTGGATGGAGGATGTGCATAGACTATCAGAAATTGAATGCTGCGACTCGCAAGGATCATTTTCCGCTGCCCTTCATCGATCAAATGCTGGAAAGATTGGCAGGGAATAGTTTCTTTTGCTTCTTGGATGGATACAGTGGGTACTTCCAGATCTGTGTGAACCCCGAAGACCAGGAGAAGACCACATTTACATGTCCCTTTGGCACTTATGCATATAGGAGAATGCCCTTCGGATTATGCAATGCTCCAGGCACCTTCTAGAGATGCATGATGAGCATTTTCTCCGACTTGATTGAGAAGAGCATTGAGGTGTTCATGGATGACTTTACAGTTTATGGGAATTCGTTTGAAGTATGCTTGGGTCATTTGGAACAGGTCTTGATTTGATGTGTGAAGCGGAACCTTGTGCTGAATTATGAGAAATGCCACTTTATGGTGAATGAAGGCATAGTCTTGGGACATGTGGTTTCGGAAAGAGGAATTCAAGTGGACAAGGCTAAGGTTGAGAACATAGAGCAACTATCATATCCTACCAATGTTCGTGAGATACGTGGTTTTTTGGGGCATGCTGGATTTTACAGAAGGTTTATTAAGGACTTTGCAAAGGTTGCACAACCCTTAACGAAGCTCCTTCAAGATGATGTTCCTTTTGAGATGACCGACGATCGCAAGTGTTCTTTTGATATATTGAAGGAGAAGCTCATCTCAGCCCCTATCATGCAACCGCCGAATTGGGATCTGCCATTTGAGTTGATGTGTGATGCAAGCGATTATGCAGTTGGAGCAGTCTTGGGATAAAAGGTAGGGAAAGAGAGCCATGCGATTTACTATGCTTCAAAAACATTGAACCCAGCCCAATGCAACTACACCACCACTGAAAAAGAGTTGTTAACATTGGTGTTTGCTCTTGAGAAGTTCAGGTCTTACTTGCTTGGATCAAAGATCATTGTCTATACCGATCACTCAGCCTTGAAGTACTTGTTTACGAAGAAGGAGCCTAAGCCAAGACTGATCAGATGGATCTTGTCGTTACAAGAGTTCGATTGGGAAATACGAGACAAGAAGGGTGCTGAGAATCATGTTGCAGACCACCTAAGTCGCTTGGTGAAACCTGAGGATGAAGTCCCTATTCAGGAATCTTTTCCCGAAGAATACCTGTATGCTGCGACAGGCCTCGATTTAGAGGCCCCCGACAGAACCACTGCATGGTAAATCGGCGAAAGATCCATGGTTTGCCAATATTGTGAACTTCATTACCACTGGAGAAATGCCAATTACTCTCAGTCTTGCTCAGAAGTTGAAGTTAAAGAGTGATAGCAAGCATTATATTTGGGATGAGCCTTACCTTTGGAAGATAGGCTCCGATCAAATCATTCGACGATGCATTTCTAAAGAAGAACAAGGTACAATTCTTTTGCATTGTCATTCTTTTGCTTGCAGTGGTCACTTTGGTCCTAAACGCACTGCTCGTAAGGTGCTTGATAGTGGTTTCTTTTGGTTAACTCTTCATAGAGATGCTTATATGTTTTGCAAGAGTTGTGAAAATTGCCAAAAGACAGGAAACATATCTAAACGTGATGAAATGCCTCAAGTACCCATAATTGTGTGTGAAATATTTGATGTGTGGGGCATGGATTTTATGGGTCTTTTTCCTAGTTCTTGTGGTAATTTGTATATTTTACTCGCGGTTGATTATGTATCGAAGTGGGTGGAAGCAAAAGCCACCCGAATTAATGATTATCAAGTTGTGGCAAGAGTTTTGAAATCTAACATATTCAGCAGATTCGGCGTGCCATGAGCGATCATTAGTGATCAAGGAACTCATTTCAAAAACCGCACCATTGAGGCCCTCATGAAGAAGGATGGTGTTCATCATCGGCTTGCTACCACTTACCACCCGCAGTCTAATGGCCAAGCGGAAGTATCTAATAGGGAGATAAAGCAAGTGTTGGAGAAGACAGTTAATCCTTCGAGGAAGGATTGGAGCAAGAGGTTAGAGGATGCTTTGTGGGCCTATCGCACCGCTTACAAGACGCTTATTGGAATGTCTCCTTATAGGCTTATCTTTGGAAAGATGTGCCACCTACCAGTGGAGCTTGAGCACAAGGCATACTGGTCTGTCAAAGAAATGAACATGACAACAAACAAGTGTGAGGAAGAGCGAAAATTACAGCTTTAAGAGTTGGAAGAGCTGCGATTGGAGGCATATGATCATGCTATGTGGTACAAGGAGCAAACAAAGATGTGGCATGATAAGAATCTGAGGTCTAAGGAGTTCATGATTGGGCATAAAGTGTTACTTTTACAGTCTAAGCTTCGGTTGATGCCAGGGAAACTTAAAACAAAGTGGATAGGACCTTTTGTGGTGGTTTTTGTTAGGCCAAACGGAGCTGTACAGATTAAAAGCCTGGACACAGAAAAGACATTCCTCGTCAACGGTCATCGCCTCAAGCCATTTTATGATGCTTCTCAGGTGGCAATAGTTGAAGAAATTCCATTATACCATCCCCACTTTGATTGACCGTATCGGAAAGTCTAGCCAAAGACTGTAAACAAAGGCGCTACTGGGAGGCAACCCAGGATTTTCTTTTATTTTCTTTCTCTTGTTTTGTTTCAATTTCAAAAATAAATAACGAAAAAAAAATGAAAAAAAATGAAAAAAATGGAAATAAAAAAATCTAGTTTAATTCATTTTTTTATGATGCAGGGATGCAATATGGCGAGACAAGAGTATCTGGGCAAGTCTGCAAATAATTCAAGACTGCAGCCCACCCCGCTAAGTTCCCTATCCCTTGTCCATTTTTTGTTCTATTTTTTGTTCTATTTTTTGTTATTTATTTATTTTCTTTCTTTTATGTATATTGTATCTAGGAATTTTCTCGCTTTTAACCCGAGCTTGCTTGAGGGCAAGCAAGGCTTAAGTGTGAGGAGGTTTAGGTGTCGTTTTTACATTTTAGTGTCTTATTTGTGAAGAAATAATTATGAAAAATTTTTTTTATCGAGTCGGTCAAATTTTCAGCATGACAGCGAGTAATGAATTGGCTTTGAGATAGATGAACTTTGCATGTTGAGAGAATTTGATTAGTAACCTTTGTTGTTTGATATCTTCCTAAGAGCATTAAATGAGAAACCCTTGAAATCGGTTTTAACTTGCTTAAATGATACTTGGTATGACGAATAAGACTTGTAATGAACAAAGCCTAGTATAAAGTGAGGTTTGAGCCAGAGTAGAGCACTCTCTACATCAAGCTTTTTTTTCTGAGAGTTGTGGTAGCTAAGGTTGATGCATAATGAGTAAAAAAAGAGGTAAATTAGAATTAGCCACACATCGTATATAGCCTACCTTTTATATCCTCTAGTAAACCCTTTTGAGCCTTGACCTTTTCTTTGTGTAACCCACTATAAAAGCCTAGCCTTTTCTCTTTATACTATTCTTGCCCCATGCATGTATGTCTTGAACTGAAAAATTCTGCTCTTGCTTGATATTGCATATTCATGATTCGAGTGCCTGGTTCTCATTGAAAAAATAGTCTTATGGCACTGTAGAGGTAAATGAGCATGAAATTTGAAAATTTCTGGTCTGGACATGAAAAAAAAAGGAAAAAAAATAATTCCAGATCTGAATTAGTCTTTTAATCAGTCCAGAAAATTGGTTTTGATGATGTGTATTTGCTGGAATTTTCTACTGATTTGTTCTTGAACATAAGTGCATGTTTGTATGAACCTTAGAGCCCTAGGATCTCACCAATGTTACAACCCCTAGCCCCGTTACAACCTTTAAAGACCTTTTTGGCTTGTCATGAATTGGCTAAGGCTACCGCATGAATATCATTGAGTGAATGTCCTTACTTATTGAGTGTTTGAGTGAAAATCTGTGAGGAAGTTCTTACATATCTATTTTTGATCAGTTGATATGCAAGTTTGACCGCGGTAGGGGGGATTGAATTGAGGGCTCGAGGGGGGATGATGCACTTTGTTTACGAAAGGGGACTTGATCATGTTTTGGGAGTTTGTTGATGAGCCATGAAATGAAAACTTAATGCTGAATTGTTTGACCAAAGTCCGGGTAATAAAGTCTTAGGTGTGTCATGTATATAGTTGGTATGTTATTTTTATTTTCTCTTTTCTGTTGAGTCAGAGTCAGTTTGGGGATGGGATTTTGAATGAACAACCTGCTTTGAAATTGCTCATCTCATACTTGAGGGCAAGTATGACTCAAGTGTGAGGATTTGATGTGTGATATTTAGTTGTTTATTCTTGAAGGAATTTAGTGCTCTTTTATGTGATTTTTGGTACTTAATTGATTTATTTTGTTGATAGATCACTATTTTTGGAGCAAAGCTGTAGCGGAGCAGAGTAGCCGTGTTTTGGAGCACTATGATGCTGTTCCAGCTGATCCTTAGTCGGAATCCTTCATGTGGCAGAATTGTGCTTCGTTTAACGATCACTAAATTGCTCCGTGAAGTCGACCCGGTTAAGGTGAAGCTGATGAAAGGGGGATTGTTATACTCTTTTTTCCCGAAAGGGTTTTTAATGAGGTAACGATCCCGATCCCTCGTTAGGGAGTTTACGGAGTTGCAGTCCAGAAGAAAAGAAGGCAAAAAATTCAGCACTGTAATTGGGCCGAAGAGAAGCCATGAAGCCCAAGACTTGGATTAATTATTTATTCCAAGTTAGAATTTAATTGTAATTAAGCTGAAATTAAGTGGAAGAATATTTCTTTTTGGATAAGGTATCTAATTTTCCAAAATTAGTTAGGATTTTGGTTTTATATTTAGTATATATATTCGTGTGTTTGTCACGATTTGAGGGAGAGGACGAGAGGGGATTATTGACTTGGTTTTTTTGGGCGAGAAAACAAAAGCAGCAAAACAAGTTATTCATTGTTTTTGGTGAGAAAAACGCAAGACCAAGTATTTGCTATTTCCCCTAAATTAATTCATGGGGGTTAAATGAATTAATTGGTTATAAGCAGGAATTTAAGGGGAATTTAGGGGAAATAGCAAATACTTGGTCTTGCGTTTTTCTCACCAAAAACAATGAATAACTTGTTTTGCTGCTTTTGTTTTCTCGCCCGAAAAAAACCAAGTCAATAATCCCCTCTCGTCCTCTCCCTCAAATCGTGACAAACACACGAATATATATACTAAATATAAAACCCAAGTCCTAACTAATTTTGGAAAATTAGATACCTTATCCAAAAAGAAATATTCTTCTACTTAATTTCAGCTTAATTACAATTAAATTCTAACTTGGAATAAATAATTAATCCAAGTCTTGGGCTTCATGGCTTCTCTTCGGCCCAATTACAGTGCTGAATTTTTTGACTTCTTTTCTTCTGGACTGCAACTCCGTAAACTCCCTAACGAGGGATCGGGATCGTTACCCCATTAAAAACCCTTTTGGGAAAAAAAAGTATAACAATCCCCCTTTCATCAGCTTCACCTTAACCGGGTCGACTTCACAGAGCAATTTAGTGATCGTTAAACGAAGCACAATTCTGCCACATGAAGGATTCCGGCTAAGGATCAGCTGGAACAGCATCATAGTGCTCCAAAATACGGCTACTCTGCTCCGCTACAGCTTTGCTCCAAAAATAGTGATCTATCAACAAAATAAATTAATTAAGTACCAAAAATCACATAAAAGAGCACTAAATTCCTTCAAAAATGAACAACTAAATATCACACATCACTAGCGTAGGGGCACAACAAGTGAAAATGCATTAGTATCTTGACGAAGACAAGGGAAAGTCCAAATGGGAAGATGTTGCATGGAATCTGTTCATGGACAGGGCATCTAGGAAGGAAGGATATGGAGCAGAACTTCCGGTGATTAACCCAGACGGAGGAGTATACAGATACTCACTTCGCTTTAATTTTTCACTTACCAATAATGAAGTTGAGTATGAGGCATTAATATGCGGCTTAGATCTCACAACTAACATGAAAATGAAGAGTGTCTGGGCATTCAGTGACTCATAGATAGTGGTCCAACAAGTACGAGGGGACTACAAAGTGCGAGAAGAGCAATTAATGAAATACTTAACCAGGATCCATCAACTCATCGCTCACCTTGAGTACTTTAACATATAGCATGTCCTAAGAAGTGCAAACATAAAGCCAGATGCCCTAAGAAAGCTAGCAAAAGCAGGCTTTGAGTCATTAGCCAAGCACAAAGATGTGAAAGTGGAAGTCCGGCTAGAAGCACAACGAAAACAACTGTGTCAGCAGTTCAAGCACGGGAGTTAAACTAGATGACATCATTGATTGAATACTTTGACAAGGGGAAGCTACCGATATATAAGGTGTAGGTCAGGAAGCTAGAAATGCAATCCCACAACCATGTTTATAAAGACGGAACCTTGTACAAGAAAGGATACCTATCTCCATGGATAAAGTGTGTGAGGCCATCACAAACAAGCAAAATCTTGAAGGAAGTACACGAAGGATTTTCTGGATTGCATCAAGGGTCTCGAACGATTGTGAAGAAGATCATTTGAGCTGGATACTACTAACCAACCATGTTTAATGACGCATACAACTTTGTCCTCAAATGCAGAACTTTCCAAATGAATGCTCGAATATCGCATAAACCGCGGTCAACATTAACATGAATATACGAAGCTTTGCCTTTTGATAAATGAGGAATTGATCTATTCGGACCTTTTCCAAAAGGTGCGGATAGTTCTAAGTTTTTAATTGTAACAGTCAATTACTTCACAAAGTAGGTAAAAGCGAAGCCTTTAGAAAGAATGAATGATGTGTCCATATTATGTGCATAATTTAGTACTTTTTGGGATCAATTTTGTGCTCTTTTATTATCAAGAGCTTGTGTTTTACATTAAAATTCTCTTAGGAGGGGTAAGAGCGACTTTACGCTCTTTTACCTCTTCTAAGTGAATTTTGCATAACAAACGAAGAACATGGAGGCTTGAAGATAGAAGGCTATTGAAGATCACTTTTCAAAGACTTTGAAGACTTGCTTCAAAGATTTGAAGACTTGATGACCAGAGTCCATTGAAGATAATATTTTGAAGACTTTGAAGACTTGCTTCAAAGATTTTAAGAGTTGAAAAATGAGATGAATTATTGTGAAGATGAGTGTTTTCCACAAAAATAAGAAAAGAAGACAAGGTTAAGTTCTGACGCCCGTTGCGAGTCACGACGAACCCATCGCGAGTCGCGATGCACGGGTGGCCAGAACCTAACCTTATCCTTTTGTACTATAAATAGCATTCTCTTTCCTCTCATTTACAACTTCTTCTTCCTGCCATTTTGGTACTATTCTAACCCTAGTTTTCCACCATTTTCATCTTTGATTTCTATTGTATTATGTTTGGGTTGTTAGCATTAATTAGTATGAACTCTAGTAGCGAAATCTAGTTCTTGGGAGCAATTGATTGAAACTTCCAAACTTATGTAGTAAGATTCCATATTTGCTCATTTATGAACATTTATTGGAGAGAATTTATTATGCCATTAATATTGTGTTTTTCCACATTTATACCATGGGTTGTTTGAGTATATGAAATGTTTGTATGATTGAAATGTTAGGGTGTTAGAAAAGTTGCAAATTTCTTAGCTCATTTGACATGAAATCCAAAAGCATGGATTTAGAACTTCTTGTGTATAATGTGTGGTGATTCTTGCTAGATGAGTACGTTAATGTGGATTGTTCTCATATTTATCCCATAGATGCAAAGAAAGGTTGAACTTTGAATGTGGTTTGTTCTTGGTTTAACCTAATAAATGCTTTGTTTGGTTAAATGACTATGTCTTCGGTAGAAGGCTTGTTGTTATCAAACCTATGGTCCTTTGGGTGAAATGCCATTGATGAAATACCTCTATGGTATTTTTTCCCTAGGTTGATCATCAATGAGGTTTGCAAATGGTCGTTGCTTGTCTTTGCAAACTATTATTAAGAATGGATGAATGTTGATCTTTGAATGAGAAGTGATAGAATTTCCCATAGAAAATAAATGTAATTGAATGAGTGAATGAATCAATAAGTTATAGGAAGTTTGGAAGTGGAAATCAATTGCCCTCAAGGCTCCGTTAATTATTGTTTTAATCATCTATTTAGCTTTTGTTGCATGATTGGCATAGTTCTCTAGCTTTGCTAATTGTTGTCTTTCAATTTGATAATTTAGGACCAAAAACCCACCCACCCTAATTTTACATGCTTTTACATATATCTATATATGCGTATGCCTAGTATGTTTTCTCCTATATATGTTTAAACACTTGAAAAGATCCATCTTCTCGTGGACGACCCCGACTTGCCTCTATCTACTTAATTGCATATATGAAGCATTAAGGCTTAAAATATAACTTCGAGAGGTACGACGACGATGTCCCAATGAAGCTAGCCTAGCTGAGGAAAGATGAAAGTTGTGCCCGAAGTGGGAAGGGCCGTACAAGATAATGAAGACACACCAATCCAACTGCTACGAGTTAGAGAGAATGGATGGAAGAAGCATTCCTAACACGAAAATATGTGTAGAATCAGCAAAGAGGCATGAAAATATAGTTTCAATATATAGAAACCATGATATATTCACTGGTGGTGTTCGTTCCCTTATTCCGTGTTAAAGGTGATATTATCGCAATATATATCTTTTGGAGTGACATCTTTTCTTTTCAAACAGCTATACCTTGCTGTCACAAAACTAAGTCACAAATTCTTAACAGGCGAACGTGTGATAATAACGCTATAATTGTCAATTACAAATGCCACTCACCTTTCCCCTTCACAAAATATAAAAGAAAGCAAGTAATAAACCTTACGATAAGGAAGACATGCCCACAAGGAAGCGGCAAAAGCAAGGAATAGATCTTGCAATTTTGCACTCTCAATAAAAAGCAAGCTATAGACCTTGCTATCTAGAAAACCTGACTTTAATACAGCAAAAAAAGCAAGCGATAGATCTTGCGGCTTTGCACATTGCATACTCTTAATAGAGCAAGCAATAAATCTTGCTACACGAAAAATATGCCTATGAAACAACAACTAACGCAAGCTATAGATCTTGCGGCTTTGCAATAAATAGAGTTTCAATACTCAAAACAAAGAAATAAATGTACAAGAAGAGATCTTGTGAAGAAAAATGAATCATGCAGTCAAGAACATTCAAAAGTATGAAATAACGTTCCTAACACTTGCACATAATCAACTTAAGAAAGTTTTATGTGTAGAATAAGTAAAGAGGCAGGATAATCAAGTTTCAATGTATAGAAACCAGGATATAATCTTGGTGGTGTTCGTTCCCTTGTTCTGCGTTGAAGGCGATATTATCGCAATATAAATCTTTTAGAGTGACATATTTTCTTTTCAAACAGCTTTACCCTGCAGTCGCAAATATAAGTTACAAATTCTTAACAGACGGACACGTGATGATAACACTATAAGTGTCAATTAAAAAAGCCACTCACCTTGCCTCTTCATAAAATATAAAAGAAAGTAAGTCATAAACCTTGCGATAAGGAAGATATGCCCACAATGAAGCGAAAAAAGCAAAGAATAGATCTTGCGATTTTGCACTCTCAATAAAAAGCAAGCTATAGACCTTGCTATCAGGAAAACCTAGCTTTAACATAGCAACAAAAACAAACGATAGATCTTGCAGCTTCGCACATTACATACTCTTAATAGAGTAAGAAATAGATCTTGCTACATAGAAGATATGCCTATGAAACAGCGACTAAAGCAAGCTATAGATCTTGCGGCTTTGTGATAAACAAAGTTTCAATACTAAAAAAAACAATAGATGTACAAGAAAGAGATCTGGTGAAGAAAAATGAATCACGCAGTCAAGAACATTCAAAAGTACGAAGCCAGAAACAGGACAACCACAACATTGAAAAGACGGAACAAAAAGAACATCATGCTATAATTGTTCAGAAGAAAAAATCATTACATATTATCTAAACCTAGATGCTCGTGATGATTCAGAAGAAGATGAACCACCATAATGACTGCTGTGCTTAGCTTCACGATAGGAGTGCTCAGCCCTACGCCATTTTTCCTCAGCCTTATGCTCTTCACTAACCATATGGTCATATTGCCATTTTATGTGTAAATAAGAAGGATGGTGTATTACACCCCTTTGCTCCATATGGCTAAGATATTTAGTATAATATTCCTTGAAGTTGGTTATAGGGCCGAATTCCTCAGGGTCCAGCTGCATACTCATAACATTAACAGTTTCCTCATACCACTTCATTTCAGCCCTTAAATTCTATATTTCTTCCTCTAGGCCAAAAATATGCAATCGAACAGCCTCAAACAAGTTAATCCTCTTCCTGCCAATTCCCACAGTCAGATCTCCACGACCAGTAGTCCTGCAAGATGAAGATGGGAGAGCCTGGAGTTTATCTTTGTACTGAACACGAGCTTGCTCAAATTGGTGCACGGAGGAATCAAGCCGATCTCACTCAGCATGAAGTTGGTCATTTCACTTCGCATCTGTGTGTTTTTAGTAAACTGTTCGATAAACTTGCTTTGCCATGAGAGGGCAGAGGATGAAAAGTGATCACACTCATCTTGCTTTTTCTTCAACTTATCGAACAAATCCTCAATACGAGCACATTGTTTTATCAATGGTCAGTGTCTTCTGATAGGCCTTGCAAGTCTTGCTCGCAAAATAATTTCTAGCCTCTTCCTGTTACCGAAGCAGTTTCACCATAGTCAACTGTTGATGCTGAATAAGACCGTTTTGCTCATAAAAAATCCTACGTAAATCACGCACAACATCATGGGTGTCCTTTACAGTCCCTTGACACTTTGCTTTAAGATCATTAATACCTAGGAGCATGTACTTCAAACAATGCCGAAAGATAACGCCTACTCTTGGACACTGACAAGGAGGTTAAGCGATCGCATGCACGGACCAGCATATACAAGATCAACCAAACTGCAGACAATATCCTTGCTAAGCGATTCAACATTATATCCATTGGGAACAAACTTACTGCAAGGATATGTTGTAGATGAAGATGGACCTGAAGCAGGAATAGGAAGTTGCCACCCAATTCATAAGAGAAGTGACTCAATACGAGAGAAGCGATCAGAAGAAACAAGCTCCTCACACTCCTTAGTGAAAGATTGAGTGGCACAAAGCAAACTAATAGGGCAGTGGAAATCAGGTGGTGAAAAACCATTACGATCGAAAAAATGATCAGTATATCCCAGAAAGTCAAGTCGTTTCCAATATTTGTAATTAACCAAAATATTGAAGCCCTACACATAAGTAAGGGCGATGAGAAAATTTAAAAGAAGAAGGATAGATCAACATTAATAACTAAAGTCACACAAATAGTACAAACATACACCAAAATATTTTCTTAAAATTACAATAAAAAATTCAAGAGCCCAATATACTAAAAATCATCTAACTTCAGAGTTGGGGATAGGTAAAAGCTGAACGACGATAGCAGTGTCTTCTATGCTGGAATGCTGAGTAGGGACATCAATGTTCGCATGAGCCTCAGTTCTAGCAATGACGTCTGGATTAGGAGGTTACATAATAGTGCAAGAACCAAATGGAAGGTCCTCCATATAATCAACCTCACACACCTTTATCTCGGCCGCAGAAGGAAGGCAGGGAAGGCTAGCAAGGTGCGATAGCAAAGCATAGGGGTGTCCACCATTAACAATCTTTTCAATAAAGCCATCGTTGAGTATGGCCTTCTGCTTCACCAACATAGCCGTAAAATCCTTCGTGGAAGGCAGACTCTTCAGCTTCTAAGTTGGGTTCCACTCGCGCATATCTTTCATAGCCTCCCTATAACCTATGGTGCAAGTAGAGCTGGAAACATCCTCGAATAATTTGAAGAAGGACTTCATCTTGCAAAGATGGTCCACTAGAATTTGAGGATACTAAGGAGAAGCTGACCCATTGGTGCACATCTCTTGCAGTTTAAAACGAAGCTTGACAACTTCTTCATATGCAAATCTAGCACGCTCCTTAGCAGTGTTCATCTCTTCCTGAGTGGCTTTAAGGGAGATCTTTAAGGTCATACATTTCATCTCTTTCACCTTATATTTCTCCATCAACGACTCATTTGTTGGAGAGAACTTCAAAAGCTGCTCGCTCACAAGCTGAAGGCTCTCACCGACCATACAGAGCAAAAAAAACACAGAAAAGAGTTAGTTAATATTCCGAATTAAAAAATGTCAAGGTATAAGTAAGCTCACTCAAATTAAAGAAGTGAATTTACCACAGCTAAAGTATCGGGAAGAGAAAGTTTGGAGAGAATATCAAGTGTTGTTCCCTCCACCAGCGAATTCTTGATTTATGAGTGAGCCTGGCTGTCATGTCCCTTTTTCATTGGAGGCAGCGAGTGGCTCGAAAACCCATTAGTCCCATCCCTCTTGTTCTTTTTATCCTTCAACTCGCCAGTGGGATGAGCGCCAACCGTCTCTTCATCTTTAGTAGACTTGCCCTTCGCAAGGGAAATAGTAGTGATCATTTTCTTAACACTCTGTTAGGGGGGTGTTACTCACAGCAGTATTTTCAGGCTGAACAATGATCTTAGCCACCTCCTCATCATCACCATCGAAGAGTGATCTGTCAATAGCAGCTCCAACCAGGACCATGTCTACACAAAGATAAAAATCAAAAGATCAAATGAGCGCACATAAGAAGTACATGCTCATCAAATATAAGGAATACAAATTAAACATATCAAAAATAAACAAAAAAAACAACTTCAGCATAGAATCAGCATGGCAGAGATGTTGTGTAAGAGCACGAAGTGTCACCATGATCTCAGTCTCAGCAGTAAAATGGACACTTAGACCTGGAAGCTTAGATTTGGGAACTTTGTGGTTCCAAGAGGGCACAACCAATTTGGAATTTTGATTAGGTTTAACAAAAAAAATACTTTGTATGCTAAAGACCAACGTTACTAGGGAAACCGCTCAGAAGCTCAACCCCAACAACCACAAGATAAAAAGTAAACTCATCAATGGTGTTTTTCACTTTTTAAAGGTGATAGAAGTTGCAAAACAAATCAAGGGTGAAAGGAACGTCTGCTTTCTCACACACCCATAGAAACCCCATTATGATAGTGATGCCCTTAGGATGAAATTGGGATAGTGCGATTTTGTACGAGCATAAAATATCTACAACGTGTTGAGGAAGAGGAAAGTAAAGAACAAAATTCAAATAGGCTAAATAACATATATAAAGCCAGAAGGAGGATTGTGAATGCATTCAGAGTTCGCAGGAGTGCGAAGCTCAAAAAAAGATAAAAAAGGGAAATAGTTCTTCAAGTCATCTAAGTATGGACCAGATAGCATACTACGTATGCTAGAGGATGCGGTGACTTTTCCGGAATCCCTATCTGAGTGAGCATCTTATACGGGAGACTCGACGCGATCAGAGGAAGACATGTGGGTAAACATGGACCGTAAGGTTAGAAATAACAACCTTAATTAGGGTGAAGGACCGCAGATAAGAGTGTTTCTGAACAAAGATTAGAAGAAGATACATCGGAGAAGACGACCATATTATTATACAAAAAAATCACAACCAGTAAATTGCCAGAAATCGAAGAAAATATGTATCTTATCAAATTTAGAGCATGCAGTAAAGATATTGGAGATTGAGTTGAAAACAAAACTTACTCTTTAAAAAGACGAGGAAGGGTGATGCATAGAAAATCTAGGGACGACGGGAGAAGATGAATATTTTGGAAAACTTAGGATATAAAACTGAAAAAAAGGTAAGCTTTGATATTTAAATACAAAGGAAGAAACAACAAAATTGAGGAAGACAATCAGGTTAAAAGCACAACTATGATGGTCTGACACAAAATTAAGTTACCTTTTACATATATGGAAGAGGCGGCGGATTGTGAAAAGACATCACACTAAATAATGGTAGAGTTAAGTCGCTCGTTTGAATTTCCTCATTTAAGAGACAGAGCGATAACAACCATTAGGAAAAATCCAAAAATGAGCAGTAAAAAAGGTGGATCAAATCTCGACCATTTTGAACACAATTTTCACAACCATCCTTATAGCAAAAATAACAAAGATAAGGGATTCAAAATTCAAATTTTGAAATCTCAAGAGTTGGCAGAGATAGAAGTATAGCCACGAAGCTAACGTCACTTCACAATGACTACAAAGGTAAAATCAAATGCCAAGCAGGCTATTGATATACAACATCAATTCGCATTTAATTAATAAATCAACGACATTGCTCCACGCCTCTTAGTTTTCATGGCTAGAGGGCATATGATGTATACCTAGCCTAACTACTAAGCAGCAAACCCAAACCACAAAGGGGCCTGATGCTAACCAGTGAAGCGAACTGGGCTACACGGACTCAGAACAAGCTGGGTCAACCCACAAACTGAGAAAAATGAGGACATAATCAGGTGTCAGACACGAACCGCCTTTCTCGGTTCCATGATCAGACACACAATGGAAAACTCGAATAAAGTGGAGCCATGCTCCAGATACACTATAAAAAGAACAAGGAGGGTACGAATCCAGGTAGGTACAACTGTCCTAGAAAGACTTGATTCCGAAGAAGGAAGTAACTGACTTGAGCGTCGAAGCCTTTTCCCCAGAACCACTTCCGGGATCTCTTTTGTAGGCACACCTTGGTGAACAACGATCAATCACTCAGATTGGGAATACCACAACATTAACCATTCCAATATAAGTCACTGAGGCAACTGAACCATCAGGAAATTAAACAGGAATATATTTTTGAAGTGAAATATAAGAAGAAAATAGAGATGATGAAGAGCATGCAAGGTTAGACACACCCGAATCGATAATCCATGAGAGGATAAAAAAGAAAGATTAGTACCTGCAAAATTTGCCGAAGGTCCACCGATTTCATCTTTGGCAATAAGCGCAAGTAACTTGTTGTATTCCTCAGACGTCAATTGAGTGATTGGTGCAGCTTAAAGAACAGAAGTAGCTTGAGTGATTGATCTAGTGAAATGGGTGGTTTGTGGTTCAACTCGTTTACTATACTCGTCAGGATATCCGTGTAGTTGAAAATACTTTTCTCGGCTGTGACCATATTGGGTTCAATGCTCGCAAAAAGGATGCTACCTCTTTGATGTGATTCTATTGCAATATGGTGTCTTTGCAAATTGAAAGGCAGCAGAATCAACGGTGGAAATCGATCGAACATTCAACTCTTGTTGTTTTTATTCTTGACTAATAAGGTTATAAATGCGTTGAATGGATGGGAAAGGCTCCATAAGGAGAATCTGGCTACGAACAACAAAGAAGCTATCATGGAGCTCTTAGAGAAATTCTATGGCACGATCTTGATTTTGCTGCTCAATGATGAATTTTCCATTCCCACAAGTACATGGAGTAATGGAAATAATACTTCTTAATTCATCCTAGAGAGATTTGAGTTGAGTGAAATACAACGAAACAATCATTCCTTCTTGTTTGAGAGAGGAAATTGAGTGTTTCAATTGATATATCTTGGGAGCATTGGACTTAGAGAAACACTCTTTAAGGTCTGTCCAAATTGGTGCAGCGCTGTCAGCATAGAGGATGTTTGGCCTGATTTCCAGAGAAATGGAACTAAGTATCCAGCTACTAACAAGGTCGTTACAGCAGCACTAATTTGTAATATCCTTCTCAACATTTGGCTTTGATAATTAACCATCGACGAAGCCATATTTTCTCTTGACCCCTATTGTAATGACACGACTCCAGGAGCCATAGTTATCACCTGTGAGAGGAGGCATAACAAGAACAAGCAAACGACTATCAGAATGATGAATAGCATATGGATCATTGAGATTAGGTTGTTCCGAAGAGTTATTGGGTTGCAATGATCCAGTGGAATTAGATGGCAAAAAGCTATCAAAATTAGCCTGCATAGAGTCATTGACATTATTTGCATAAGACAGGATGAGAATAAAACAAATAGCAATGAAAATGTTGAAATATATGGAATATTGTATCACAACTCTGATACCATATTAAGAAGCAATTGTTTGATTATGAATTTGATTCATTGTTATTCATTTACAAGCCATATATATGGGCATATATTGATACAAAGAAGGAAACTAACTAAGGATCTATTTAACACAGCTGTGCTTATAAATAAAGTTGGCTAAGCAAGACCAACTTATAATAGCTTCTTCTTTTAAAATAAGCTACTTTTTAGCACTTTATCAAACACTAAAATGTGTTTTACTTATAAGCTCAACATGTTAAAAGCTCTGCAAAACAGGACCTAAATAGCTAACATCGGGGGATATGAGTGACTAATTCTCGGGTGATATGAGTGACTAATTCTAAAGCTAGGATTGCGTGATATTTCTAACTGATTTACCCATTATGTATGGAAGACTTGTTAAATGTGAGAGTTATATATATGGTTGAGTTCGTGTTTAAGTCTTTCATGTGTATGCATACTGCAGTGTTGTATTGGATACATCGAATTATAGAAAGTGTTTTACGTGGGTGTGTCCATACATGATACGTGACTTGGGTGTTCCGAGTTTAATTAAATATGATTACATAATTATAAAATTACTAAATATATGAATATATATATATATATATATATATATATATATATCAGGAATATGACAGCTTATAATAAATATAATTGGCTTCATATGGAAATTTTCTAATCTATATTATTAATAGTTTATTGCTATAAATACGGCTCGGGTAATTAAAGACTCGTGGAGGGTGTGGATGGTGCTAATTAATATGATGATGTGATTTAGTCACCTCGAGTAATTACAGACTTGTGAGGTGTGGATGGTGCTAATTAATATGATGTTGTGATTTAGTCATATGGTATTACAATGATATTGTGAGTTAGCGTTAAAATATGGTGCACATGTAAATATTTTTTTATTGGAGTTGTACCAAGAGAATGTAAGAAACAAAGAAAATTTAATTAGTATAGTAGTGATAATATATAATAGGTGAGAATTTAACTAATTTACCTATTATGAATATATTATGCCTATAATGATCAACTAATTTATTTAACAAATACATATGGGGTTATATATATATAATATAAGAAATTGATCGTATAATGAGTGAGAATTTAATTAACTAATATGTAGTAAATATATATTACCTAAGAAGTTAGACGTGAATATATAATGTTAATTGTTATTATTTAACTTTTTTTTAAAAAAATGAATCCACCCTAAGGTGGGGGTTATATATTAGGTTCCCCAGACCTATTAAGAAACAAAATAATTATAGCGTTAGTTTGGAAGATACATTGATAAGGCAAACTCGTTGCCTCCAAAAGAATAATCTGAAAATTAGTGGCCTATTGATTCAGTTAGAGGAAAAACTAGTAGCCTATATACAAAGGTGAGACAAGATGAAAGGTGCGTTTCCAAAGTAGGTGATCTCCACCCCCTGTGTTAATCACTTACTTTGGCCAGGCAACTTTCTTTCAAAATGGACAAGTACTCTGAAAAGGTCTAACGGGCAAGTGACGTGCTTGTGGTACAAACACTTTCCCTTAGAATTAGGGTTCATCAAGTCCGAAACTTCAGTTGGAGCATCGTAGTAATAAGTGTCTTAAGGATCAGTTTAGGAGCCTTGCTGTAATCTTTGTCTTGGGATGCATCCATCAAAATGTTGAGTCTAGTGCAGTATAAGATCAGCATATCAACAGCATATCATTTGTCCACATATTAACAGATTCTCCAAAGTTACCTGAAAAAAGTAAAACAAGCAAGCATCAGCAGTATCAATTGTCCTTGGTAGCTTGTTTGTGAGTTCGAATGTATGGAATGTGGTTTCTATCCAAATTAATGAGGCCTCTGATGTATGCTGGAATGTTAGAGAGGTTTAGATTTGATTCATGAGGGTGAGTAGATCTATGCTTAGCAATTGCATCAGCAACCGCATTACATTCCCTGAAAACATGCCTAAGGGTAGCCTGATTAAGTTCAGAGTGTGTTTGAAAGGCTAGTGCATATAGGGACCATTTGGCACTTCTAGGATTGTTAATCATGTTTACTGCAAGCATAGAATCTGATTCAACTATGAGAAAGCAACCAGTCCAGATAAGTGAGAATCTGAGCTGCAGCTTGGATAGCTTTCATTTCAGCTTCCAGTGGTGTTCAAGGATTGAATTAATCATGGATTACCATTCCGGTCTCTAGCTATAAGACCAAGTGTTGAAGTGGTTGAGGACCACGAAGCATCCACATTTATAATTATGGTGTTCTGTGCTGGCCTATTCCAGTAAACAGTGGATATGGAAGGCTTAGGGGGTGGTCTTAGGGGTGGGATTAGTGAAGAAATGGGGTAGCTCATATTTAAATACACGTTAGAGTAGGCAGGCTTAGCTTAGAAAGTTAAAAAAATAAGGTCTCTTACTTCTTTACAGATTTGAGCATGTGAGATATTTTTGTTATCAAAATGGAAATCATTCCTGGCTTTCCATAATGACCAACAAATCAGTGATGGTAGTAACTTACAGATATCTTTATGCACTTTAGACAGTTCATTATTGTTCCAGTAAGCTAAAAATCTATCAGTGAGACTGTCTAGGGTATGTAGGTTATGACCCAGGATAGCTGAAGTATCATCCCATACAGTTTGAGCCAGATGACAAGAGATGAAATAATGATCTATAGAATCAGATTGATTACATGCTGGACATTTCGAGGCTAGGCTAAAACCACATTTGATTAGGACATCATCAAAAGGCAAGAGGGAGTTTAGCATTTTCCATGTAAAAATAGATATTTTTCTCTACAGTCTAGGGTTCCAGATAAGTCTTGTGGCTGGAAAATTACCTAGTTGTTGTGTAAGGGCTTTGTAGGCTGATCTGAAAGAGAAAAATCCTGTTTCCTCCAGTTTCCATATCATTCTGTCATCTCTTTCAATGCTAATCTCTGCCTCCTGCAAAACATTCAAAGTATCATGTTCTAAATAGGGTGAAATATGCGGTAGTATCTGGTTTTTGTCTCTGATGAAGTCAGCTATGGTGCAGTAGAAAAGTGGGGAGAGGAATGGGGGTGGAACACAGTTAATTAAAGGACCATTAGGGCACCAGTTTGCAGTCCAAAAGTTGCAGTTTCCTTTGCCATGTATAATGAAAGAATTGTTTTCTGCAAAGGAATCAATATTACATATCCTTTTCCAAGTGTGGGATTTCCTATGGGTTTGGGGTAGTGACCATATCAGTTTAGCCCACATGGTGGTGCCCTGTTGGCCTTTCCACCACAATTGGAGAGAGCATGAGTCAATTATTGCTTGTATAGATCTAAAACCTAAACCGTCCTGGTATCTATGTGCACTAAGGCCAGACCATTTTCTCCATACTTTATTCAGTTTGCCCTCTTTTTCTCCCCAAAAGAATCTGGTCATTTTCCTTTCCAGTGATTTTATTATCTGCTTAGGGGGCTTTAGGGCAGACCATATATGCTGGGGGAGGGAGTATAAATAGGATTGGATAATAACCATTTTGCCTCCTAAGCTTAACCATTTGTTTTTCCAGTTCAAAAGCTTCCTATTAACAGCTTCCGGCAAAGGTTGAAAATAAAGATTTAGAGTTCTACCTTTGAAAACTGGACATCCCAGGTATTTGAATGGAAATGACCCTTTCTTCATTCCTAGAATTGATCTAATCTGATTGATTTTTGCAGTTGTAGCTCTTTTGCTAGCATAGAAATCAGATTTTTCATAATTTATTTTTTGGCCAGAGGTAAGTTCAAAGGTTTCTAGGAAGGCGTTGATTCTTATCAGGCTAGATTTTGAAGCTTGCATGAATATGATAGTGTCATCAGCATAACTCAAATGTGAGGCAGGTGTAATGGTAGAGGGAAGCTGATAGTAATTGAGTCTACTGTTCATGAAAATAAAAGATAGACTTCTGGAGAAAGCTTCAGAAAAAATATTAAAGAGAAAGGGGGATAGAGGATCACCTTGTTTGATGCCCCTTGTGGCTCTGAAAAATCCAACAGGGTTACCATTTTACCACTGAAAAATGAGCCCGAGAAAGGTTATTCATCACAACATTTAAAAAATTCCCTGTGAAACCAAATTTACAGAGAATAGTTTCCAGAAATTGTCAATTAACTCTATCAAAAGCCTTTTTAAGGTCCAGTTTTAAAATGCAATTTGGAACTCTGTTTTTTTGTCTAAAAACCTAATCATTTCCTGAAGATAAAGCACATTATCAGATATGTCTCTATTTTTCATAAAGGTTGTCTGATTTGGAGAAATTAAGTTTTCCATATAGGGTTTCATCCTTTCCATTAGCATCTTAGAATATATTTTATTTGCTACATTTGAAAGACTGATATGCCTATAGTCATCAAAAGAGGAAGGTGTTTGTTTCTTTGGAATTAAGGTTATCCAGGTGCTACTTATTCCTCTTGGCATTTCTGAGCCTGAAAGGAAGTCATTTACTGTAGCTTTTAGGTCCTGTTTAATAAAATCCCAGCATTTGGTATAGAATTTTGAGATGAAACCATCTGGACCTCAACTACTGTTTTTGTTCAGGCTCATTACCACTAACCTAAGCTCCTCCTCTGGACTGGTTTAGACAGAGATTGGTTATCCTGAGGAGATATTATTGTTGGAATTTGGCTGAGAAAATGGGGGTAATAGGTGGTACAGTTTGGCAGGTTTGGCTCAGAGAGCAGGTCAGAGAAATAAGATATGGCCTCTTCCTGGATTTTAGTGTGGTTATCTAACCAATGCCCTGTCTATTTTTAATTTTTGAAATGTGGAGCTTACAATTCCTTTCCTGTACAGTTTTGTGGAAAAATTCAGTGTTATTATCTCTAAGTTTAATCCAGTTAGTTCTCAATTTTTGTTTCCAAAATTCTTCTCTTTCCTTTAAGGCTCTAATTAGTAGTGCTTTTTTCTCATTAAGTTTGATTAGTTCTGATTGTGAATGAGTTGAGTCATAGTTAATTTCCTGTAATCTCAGGTTTTCTTCTACAATAAGTACATTAGAGTCAATGTTTCCAAAGGATTCTTTGTTCCAGATTTTTATTTCCATCTTAAGTCTAATGAGTTTAAGGTGGAATCTTAGCATTCCTTGGTGGGGGATAGGTTTGGACTAGTTATCTTTAATCAGGTCCATAAACTCTGGTCTGTTGAACCATGTATTAATAAATATGAAAGGCTTAAGATTGGAGGGAACTGTGGATGAGACTTGTAAAAAAAGAGGGCAATGGTCTGAGGATTGTCTATTGAGGATTTGGATGGATGAGGCTGGGAATTTGGCACTCCATTATATGTTACATAGTCCTCTATCTAATCTCTTAGAGGTGGGTTTTCTTAGCCTAGAATTAGTCCATGTGAATAGATTCCCAACAGTATTAATTTCCTGGATTCCCTTAGAATGAATCCCGTTATTGAAATCCCTAATACTACCTAGGTTAGGGGAGGAGGGTCCTTTATATTCTGTAATTGAGGATATTGTGTTAAAATCCCCTATGTACATAGTCTCATAACTTGGAAGGAGACTAAGATCACTCTATAAAGCCTTCCTTCCTTCCCTAGTTCTAAGGCCGTAGATAAAAACAGCATCCATTTCAACATTTATGGTTGACGGAGTAATTTTAACATATAGAAATTGTTCATGATGTGAAAGTAAGGTAACATTTAAAGATTCATTCCATAGAAGTCAGATTTTACCATTATGAAGAGGCAGGGAGTGAGAGTATTTGAGCTTCTCCATATATGAGTGGCATTTGCTATTATCATGCATTAGCTCAATTATACATAGAAGATCAATTTTTTTCTGTTTGATGAGGTGCTTTAATCTAAGCATTGAATTTTCAAAGCCCCTAAGGTTCCAGATTAGAAAATTGATAGTAGTGGTGTACGTCATTGTTCACCTGATTTATGGCTTTTAGTGTTTGACCTCAACATCATCTTATTTAGCTGGCTTAGGTAGGTGGTCTTTTTAGGTTTGGACTTACCTTGGGAGTCCATGTTACCTATTGGTTGAGTTTGGAGAGATGCTAGACCTGGTTTGGGGATTGTTCTATCGAAGAGAGATCCTTCTTCTTCCACCTCATCTTGCAGTATTTGGTGTAGTGAATGATCCAAAACTTCATCTGTTTGTGGAAGTGAATCTGTGTCCTACAAATTAGAAAATCTATTTTCCATCTTTCTTTGCTGAGAAAGTGGGGGATTGATGGAGGAGAATTGTTGGAATTTAAGCTTATGGGAGCCTATCTTCATATCATTTTTTGCATAGATCATTTGAACCTTGTTTGGGTTGGGTTGAGCTGTTGCATTGATCAGTCTTGTGATTGGTGTTTCAGGATCAGCAGGGGGTGAGTTTGTTAGGTCAAGAATTGGGGGAGATTGGGATGATTGTGGTGTCTTTTTCACAGAATTTACTTCCAGGAGTTTGGGTATGTAGGAGGAAGGTTCTAGGTAGGGTTTGTTGTGGCTAGGTGATGAACTAGCTGGCCTTTATTCTGAGGATTGTTAAAGGTTTGGGGATCAGTAGCCATTTTTGGTATCTTATCAAACTTATTCCCTGTGGCTTGCCATTGTGGTGCTACATGATTCTGGGAAAGAGCTCTACATTGGTTAAGTGAGTGTCCTAGTTTAGCATAGTTTTCACAATACAGGGGTATGTCCTCATACACAATGCTATATTTTTTATTGTTAGAAATAGAGCCCAATATAATGAAGTGGTTTAGGGGTTTCTGGAGGTCTATCTCAACACAGAGTTTGATAGCAGAGGGCCTAGTTAGCATCTCAGTGGCTAAGTCCTTCTTAATGAAATTCCCTGTACTATTTCCAATAGCCTCAATTGACGAAGTATTTAATAATAAAGTGGGACTTCCCTGATTGTGCACCAGATTGGTGGAGAAGTCTGGTGACCATTTTAGTATCTTCGTGTGAATTACGTTGAAGCTCCATAGACCTTTGATCCAGCAACATTGATAATCATTTGATTGCTCAAATTGGATCAGCACATCCTTGTAGTCGAGGGAGCCCAGTTGATATTTCCCAGAGAATCCCACAGTTTTGAAAACTCCCTCCAATTGGTCCATGGTGATCCAGCCCTTGGTGAATTTACCTACTAGGGAATTTGTATAATGGGCGGAGAGTGTGGATATGTCATCGTCGGAGTAGAGGCAAGAAGGTTCCCCTAGATGTTTGGATTTTAAGGTAATCTCTGGGTTGTTTGGTAGGGTTGAGAGGAGTGGTGGAGCTTTCGATTGGAGGGCTGCAATGAAAGATTTTGGGTTGTTGATTGTGTTTTTATCTGCCATAGTTTCTGGCAGACGGTGTGTCTCTCTCGGCGGAGGCGAGAGAGAAGCCCTTATCGGCAGAAGATGACCGTTTCTGGCCACTACTGTATAAAATGATATTCAGAAATTGGAGGAGAGAGAAGAGAGATTTTTTGAATACGAACTGAAAAAAAGACTTACGATAAAAAAAGACTTAGTTATTATTTAACTGGATGAACACTTCATTTACGTTACGTTTAATTAAATAGATTTTATTTATTTACTCATTTGTTCATTTTTTCTATTATTGAAACTTCATTCTTGCATTGCATACTGTGGGATCACTCGGTGACTCATGTGACTGACTATAAGTTTACTATGTGCTTCATAGGATTACTGTTACTGAATACTGATACGGTGGGATCACTCGGTGACCCATGTGACTGACTATGAGTTCACCTTACGACTCATAGGAATACTATTACTGAATACCGATACCGTGGGATCACTTGGTGACTCATATGACTGACTATGAGTTCACCTTATGACTCATAGGATTAATATTACTAAATACTGATACAGTGGGATCACTCGGTGACCCATGTGACTGACTATGAGTTCACCCTGTAACTCATAGTGTTATATATATGGCCTAGCGATCAAGAGGCTGATGGCCAGTACGCCCAGCCCAATGTCATCCTACAACGAAACAAATGCATTTCAGCTCAAAATGAGAATCAGTTAGGTTTATGATGAAATACGTGAGCTGAAGGCCACGACCGCAGAACGTGGTGATCATGGTATGCCCATGATCTCAATCCCTAAAGTAAGGAACCACAACCATGTTAGCCTATAAATACAACAGGTTGTGGAAGAGCTAAGGTAAGCGTTACGATTTTGAGAAATTCCAGTTTTAAAAAATGAAACTGACTTGATCGTTGAAGCTTTTCTCTCGGAGTCACTTCCGGGATTAACCTTGCAAGTGGAAGAATTCCTAGAGAGGACAACCACCCTACCTGAGTGATCAACCACATCATTTGGTGCCGTCTGTGTGGAAGAAAATATTTTGCGTCTCATTTCAAGATCATTCGGGCAAGCAATGGTGTTCACCTAGAGTGAGCGGAGCCATAACCATTAATCACGTGAACAAGTGCCCCGAATAGAGAAAAAGAACACAGCAAAGTGGAGAGTAAGGAGAAAGCATAGTCTCCAAAAAATAACCATTACAAGGGGAAAAGGGCGTTCACGACACTATTGGAAGCGAACAGAGAAAGCCTTTATGGCCAATTTTTGGAAATGCTCAAGCAAAAACCCCCAAAAACCAGAAAAAAGAAAATCAAGAGCTTGAAAACATTAATTATAGATAATAATTGCGCAATATTGTCATAGAAGATGATGTAGATAAATCGCCTTTAGCTCTGCATTTGTGTGGCCATGGATCCAAAGGAATTTCTGCACTCATACAGGAATAACATGAGATTTCGTGATGGGAGCATCGAGTTAGTTTGCAAGGCATTTCCCATCGTTTTGACAGGGACAACGATCACTTGGTGTGAAGGCCTCCCAAATGGGAGTATCAAATATTGGGCACAGTTGTCTGACTTATTCTTCGGGCGCTTCTACCAAACAAAAAAGTTCACTAAAATGATTTCGGACCTCAATAACATCGCTCAGCGAAGCAACAAAAGCCTAGCAAATTATCACAGTCAGTTTTTCATGGAAAGCCTAAAAGTTTGCGACTTGTCATTCCAATCGTTATTAGGAGCATTCACAGGAGGCATACGATCAAGAGAGTTTTAAAAAGAACTGATAAAGAACATGCCTGAAAATCCAAGTGAACTGCAAAAGATGATCAAGCAGCATGTGTAAACAGAAGAAGCAAACAACTGTAAAATGGAGCGGGAAAGAGGCAAAAAATGAACATGGGGAGATTTGCCAAAGGGATTTATGAAAAGAGGAAAGGGAAGCATCCCTTTCAAATGAAGAGAACCAGGTTCGCAGGCGGCAACATTTTAGGATGCACCTTTGACAAAACCAAGGAAGGAAATATGGCAAGCACACAAGGATCTATTTCGAGAACCACCCATGTAAGCGCCATCAGAAAAGAGATCTAGGGAATATTATTATGCTTTCCACAAGGACCATGGCTATGACATCGAGTACTGCAAAGACCTAAGAAGAGAAATTGAAGAGATTTGAGGAATGGCTTCTTAGGTCAATATAGAAAGGAATGAGGAAGCCAGTTTGGCGAACAAAGCAAGACAGCGAACACTGCAGCAAGGAATTAGGAACAGCGTCTACAATTCCAAAGAATCAAAAGATGACCACGAAGATTAACTCCAAGAAGGATGGGAGTGATGGAATGCCAGAGAAAGTGCTTAGAGTCATTGTCCAATAATGCTTGGAAAGCTAGAGGATGATACTCACCCCCGCAAGAACCTGTTGACGAAAAACTCCGCTCAAATGAGACGCTCACCTTCAGCAAAGAGGATGCAGTACCAAAAGCATCTCCTTATAATAACCCCATGGTAATTATAGCGAAAATCATGAATGCTACTGTACATAGAGTGTTCGTAGACGATGGAAGCACACTCAAAATACTAATTGTTGACTTCTACGCATACTAGGGTTCAAGCGAGCAGACCTCAAAGAATCCATGTCCTCGCTAGTTGGATTCACAGGGCAATCAGAAATGCCTTTGGGTAATATACAACTACCTATCACCATTGAGGAAAGCAGAAAAAATTGCACCGTCATGTGTGACTTCGTAGTTATGGATGCTCCAAGTACGTTTAATGCTATCATAGGAAGATTGTGGATGAACAGAACAAAAGCCATATGGTCTCCCTACCACCTAGTCATGAAATTCCCAACTCCAGCCGGAATTGCAACTATAAGAGGAAACTAGCAAACAACAAGGCAATGTATGGTCATTGCAATGAAGGCAGGAATATTGGAAGAAATAGCGAAGATGGTTACCAAAATTTCAAATGGTGAATACCCAAACCAACTAGAGTTAGCAATGGATTTTGGAGAAGAAACGAAGCCGGTTAGCGTGGAAAACGAAGATAGCTCAAAGTGTGTAAGGATAGGAAAATACCTTCCCATCAAAGAAAAAGAGAGAATCATACAAATCCTGCAAACTATAGAGAAACTTTTGCATGGAATGTTCGTAACAAGGGGGGAGTAGACCTACAAATTGCTACACACTCTTTAAACATCAATGATATGGTAAAACTGGTCAAACAGAAGCAGCGCTGCTTCGCCAGCGATAGGCAGCAAGCGATTAAAGAAGAGGTTACAACATTGCTTGCAAGCTGGCATAATAAAGGAGGTTGTATATTCACAATGGCTCACAAATCCAGTTATGGTGAGAAAGTTTGATGCAGGATGGAGGATGTTCATCGACTCTACGGACTTAAATAAAGCCTACCCCAAGAACTATTATCCACTACAAAAAATCGATCAACCGGTTAAGGTGATTTCACGGTATCAGGTGCTAACATTTCTGGACGCATACAAAGGATACCATCAAATATTGATAAACCCAGATGACGTAGAAAAAATAGCTTTAATGAAAAGCTTTGGAACATTTTGTTACGTAAAGATGCCATTTAGGATGAAAAATGTAGGGGCAACATACCAGCGAGTAGTGGATAACATTTTCATAATCAAATAGGGAGGAATGTTAAAGTGTACGTCAATGACATGGTTATCAAAAGCAAGAAGGTGAGTAGCTTTGCGGCGAATTTGCAAGAGACTTTGGACACGTTAAGTGCCATAAGGATTAAGCTCAAACCTAAGAAGTGTGTATTTGGATTAGGCGTGGGAAAATTCTTAGGATATAAGGTGTCCTCGTAGGGAATCGAGCCCAACCAATAGAAAGTCAAAGCCATTATCAACCTCATCAACCACGAACTGTCAAACACGTACATGTTCTATTGGGGTTACTGGCAGCACTTAGTAGGTTCGTCTCGAAAGCGGCAGATAAACACTTTCCCTTATTTTAGGTTCTAAGAAAGGTTAAAAATTGTAGCTGGAGCCAAGAATGCCAAACAGTATATGATGGTTTAAAAGAACAGCTTCGGGCACTACCAACGCTGAAACCACCTGCCCCTAGAGAAACATTATATTTATATTTAGCGATCTCACAGAATGCGGTCAGCTCTATATTGGTTTGCCTGGAAGACTAGAGACAAGTACTAGTCTATTACATTAGCAGAATATTACAAAGTGCGAAGAAATCATATACGCCAATGGAAAAACTAACCTCTTGGTATACTCAGCACGAAGACTGTGAATGTATTTCCACGCTTATCGCATTGGGGTTTACACTGGTTTCCCAATTAAGGTCATTCTTAACAAGCCTGAGTCATCAGGAAGACTAACGAAGTGGGCCATGGAAATAGGACAGTTTGAAATACAATTCCAACCTAGAAGAGTAATCAAAGCTCAGACGTTAGCAGAATTCATCGCAGAGATGACAAGTGAAGAAGCACAGAAAGCAAACAGGTATTAGACCTTGAGGATTGATAAAGGAAAGACAAAATGGGAAGAAGTTGCATGGGCACTGTTTGTTGATAACTCATCCAGCAAAGAAGGATGCGGAGTGGAATTTTTATATGTAGACCCAGAAGAAGGTGAACACAGGTACTTATTACGTTTCGAATTTTGGCTCACCAACAATGAAGCAGAATACGAGGCTTTGATGTGAGAACTAAACCTCACCGTCAAAATGAAGGTCAAGAGCGTACGAGTATCCAGTGATTTGCTAATTGTTGCCCAACAAATGCGAGAGATTATGAAGTTCGAGAAGAGCAACTGGAAAAGTATTTAAGGAAGGTTCAACAACTTATTACCCAGCTCGAATATTTTGACATACAGCATGTGGCACGAAGCAAAAATGCAAAAGCGGACACACTAAGCAAGCTAGCAACAAAAGGGTTTGATTCTCTTACCCACCAGGGAGACGTCATTGTGGAAGTCATCCAGTTCAGAAGCACGTTCTCAACCATTGTGTCAGCAATCCAAGTGGACAAGGTAAACTGGATGTCTCCACTAGTATACGTTTTAGCAAAGGGAACACTACCAAAAGATAAGATGCAAGCTAGGAAGTTGGAGTTACATTTTGCTGGATACTACTGGCCAACTATGTTCAACGATGCACATAACTTTGTCCTTAAATGTAGAAGTTTCCAAATCAATGCTTTGTTACTGCATAAGCCACAATCAGCATTGAGAGGAATCTATAGAGCTCAGCCATTTGACAAATGGGGATTGACTTAGTTGGACTGTTCCCAAGAGGTGAAGGAAATGCCAAGTTTCTGGTTGTAGCAATTGACTACTTCACAAAATGGGTGGAAGCGAAGCCATTAGGAAGGGTTACAACTGACTCTACTAGGAGATTTGTATGGAAGAACATAGTATGTCGCTTCAGGGTGCCTCATACCATTGTCACGGATAACGGTACACAGTTTAAGTGGTGTATTCATTGATTGGTGTTCAAAGTTGGGGATCCTCCAGAAGTTTACCTCTGTAGCACACCCTCAAGCCAGTGGCTGGAAGGAAGGTGAGCTGGATAGGTAGAAGAGTTACCAAACATGCTATGGTTGTGTAGAAAAACTGTTCGAGAACCAACAAGAAGGACGCCTTATATTTTGGTTCATGGTCATGAAGCTGTTATACCAATAGAGATTGGTAATCCTAGCCTTTGAGTAGGCAATTACCGGGAAAATGACAACCCAGATGGGATGAGACTCGAGCGGGAAGAAATAGAGGAGAATAGGGATTCGACAACGATCACAGAAGCCAAGTACAAGGAAAGAATGGCTAGAGTTCACAATCAGAAAGTAAAAGAAATACGGTTTCAGATTGATGACCTAGTACTTAGAAGAACGAATCTAGTCTAGCAGAGGAGCAAGGGGAGCTATGCCCAAAGTGGGAAGGACCCTACAAAGTCACAAAAACTCACAAGTCTAACATCTACGAGTTAGAAAGGTTGGATGGTACTATTGTAGCAAGCATGTGACATGTGACAAACTTAAGGAAGTTTTATGTTTAGGCTTGAAGAAGGGAGCGAAAAACCCACCTATACAGACGCTAGGATATTATACTTGGTTGTTTTTTTCCATTGTTTCCGATGCAACATTATTGGAAAACTATATTATCAATACAACGAAACCACCTTGCTGGACCACAATCACATTTTCTCATCCTTTAATTTTGTACAACAGAGAAGGTTTCTTCGCAACATGTTACGATTAAAACAACCACATTATTTCGACTCATCCAGTTCAACATACATCAAGCTACAAATGTTTACACAATTACCGATGCTTGAAAGCTTTGGATCTTGCAACTTCGTGAATCAAACAATTGCAAGCCATAAATCTTGCACAACTACCGATTTTGGCAAGCTTTGGATCTTTCAACTTTGTGAATCGAACAAATTGCAAGCTATAGATCTTGTTGTTAGGAAAACATGCCTCTAAAAATAGTGAAAAAAGCAAGCAATAGATCTTACGGCTTTGCACATTACAAGGCAAGCAATAAGCCTTGCTACAAAAAGGATATGCCTACAAAGCTCCGACTAAAGCGAGTAATAAATTTAGCAGCTTCACAACTTCTAATTTCTCCAACAAAATCCACATGGTTAAAAGGGAGAGATGATACATAGCCCAACAACAATGTAAATGTAAAATTTGCAAAGCCATAACCAAGTTTATTACAAGGAAGGGTAAGCACTTCAAAGAAATCTATCCACGCCCCAAAGCTCTCAAAGACCCAGAAGATGATGACCCGTCATAGCGGTGACTACTCTCAACTTCGCGATGGGAATGCTCAGACCTATAACGTTTCTCTTCAGCATCTTGTTCCTCATTAACCAAGCTATCATAACACCATTTCATGTGCAAATAGGCATGATTTCGTATGAAACCTCTTCGTTCCATATGCTTAAGATGTTTGCCATAGTACGCCTTGAAGTCAGTAATGGGCCTTGCGATCTAATTACATGCTCATAACATTGATGGTTTCTTCATACCTTTTAATATCAGCTCTCAAGTCATGTATTTCCCTTTCTAGGGACCGAATGTGCAACCGAACAGACTCAAACAAGTTAATCCTCTTCTCACCAACTTCCACAGTGAAATCTCCACGACCAGTGGACCAACGAGGGGGAAGAGAAGAAAGCTTGAAGTTTTTATTTATATTAAACACAAGCTTGCTCAAGTTGAGGCACATATTTATCAAGTCGGGTGCACTCAATACGAAGCTCCTCATTGTCTTTTTGCAACTGTGTGTTTATAGCGAACTTTTCATCGAACTTTGCCCACCAGCCAAGAGCAGGAGTTGATAAGTGATCGCACTCATTCTGCTTTTTCTCCAACTTACCTAACAAATCATCAATGCGGGCACATTGTTTATCTAAAATGAACATCTTTTTTATGGGCCTCGTGAGTCTTACTCGTGCCATGATCTCTAGCTTCTACCTGTTGATGGAGCATCTTTGCCAAGTGCGACCGTTACCGATGAATGAGACTATTCTGTTCGTTTAAAATCCTTCATAAATCGTACAGAGCATCATGGTTTTCCTTTACTGTCGTATTCCACTTCTTCTCAAGATCGCTTATACCAAGTAGAATATACTTCAACCGTATACATAAACATAACGCCCAATCTTGAACATGGTTAGGGAGATTAAGCGTTCGTAGGTATTTACCAGCAGATTCAAGATCAACTAAACTGCGAACAATGTCTTTGCCAAGCGATTCAATATTATATCCATTGGGAATGAGCTTGCTACAAGGACAACTTGTAGAAGAAGGAGGTGAAGACGAGGCAAGAAGGTTCCACCCAATGCATAAGGGAAGCGATTTCATACGCAAAAATAAGTCTGAGGAAACAATCTCTGTACATTCTTCAGTGAAGGATCGGGTGGCGTGAAACAAGGGTTTTCAAGAATTAAGATCAACCAAATATTGAATCCCTACACATAAGTAAGGACAATGAGAAAGAATGGAACATGAAAAACATATCAACCTTCATACTTAAAGTTGCACAAATAGTACAGACACACATCAATATATTGTTTTAGGTTTACAATCCAGAATTCAAAAATCAAAGTTCACTAAAGATCAAATAAAATCAGAGTTTGAGTTAGGTGGGGGCTGAATTGAGGATCACGGCTGCATCTTCAATCGGTGGCTCAAAGGAATTCTCCTCGGTGGGCTGCTGGATGGGAGTTTCAGTAATCACACTAACCTCACCAGCTGCATTGGCATCAGGGTTAGGAGTTGGAGTAGCAGTTGTAGGCTTGAATTAAAGGTTTTCAAAGTAATCCACCTTGCACTCTTTCAATTCAGCCATGGAAGGAAGATTCAAAAGGCTAGCAAGATGAGAGATCAAGGCGTATGGATGTTCCCCATCAGCAATCTTCTGGATGAAGGCTTTATTGAGATATTTTTTCTTCTTTTCTAGGGTGGCAGTGCACTTCTTCATATTAGGAAGACTCTTGAGATCAAAAATAGGATTCCATTCACATTGATTCTTCACAGCCTGGCAATACCCAATGGTGTGACCTTCTTTGGAAATATCCTCAAAACATTTATAGAACGACTTGGTCTTTCAAAGCCGATCTACCAGCACTTAGGGGTATTGAGGTGATACAGGCACATTGGTGCACATTTCTTTTAACTCAGTATAAAGCTAAGTCACATCCACCCATGCGAGCCTAGCACACTCCGCAGTGGCACTCGCTCTTTCCTCAGCAGCCTTCGCCCTCTCCTTAGCAGCTTTAAGCAAACCCTCTAGTGTTTCACATGTTATTTCCTGCACTTTATATTCCTCCATTAGTGACTCATCAATAGGAGAATTCTTGGATATCAGCCCACTGGCAATCTGAAAGCCTTTACCAACCTTATAAAACATAAACACATAGGACGAAGTCATAAACAATGTTACAAACAAGAAATCAAGATACAATGAAAACTATTAATGTTCGATTGCAGACTTACCACGAACAGAGTGTGAGGTAAAGAAAGATTAGAAAGGATATAAGCGATCATCCCCTCCACCAATGGATTCTCGGTTTGTGGTACAATCTGTAAACTAGTTTGGTTAACACACCCCCTTTTAAAGGGGGGGGGGGGAATAGAGTGTCCAGCAGGCCCACCACCCCTAGCCGTTTAGGCTTTGTCTCCTTCTGATCGATAAAGGGGCGACGACCACTCGTACCCTCTCCCCAAGTACTTTTAACCTTACCATCGGGGTTCGTAGAGCTTGCGTCCTGAAGCACGGAGTTACCACCAGCACCATTATTGGTCTGTGAAATAACCTCTATCATCTTCTCATCTTCACCATCAAAGATCTATGTCAACCTCTCCTTTAGATAGGTCTATATCTGATACGGAGCAAACACCATAGATCAGAAAAAAAAATACATACAGAAAATGAAGAAGTGACAAGTTCAAAAAAATATGAAAGACCATTGATCGAATACATTAAACAAAAGCAAACAAAACACCTTCAGCATCAGAGTCAATGTGGCGAAGATGTTGGGTATGTACACGAAGCGTGGCCATGATCTTCGTGTTTTCAGTATAACAGACACTCAAACCAAGAAGTTTAGACCTAGGAACCATGCCAAGAAGGAACTGCATCTTCAGGAGCTTGTTTTGCTTTTATAAAAAGTACCGTGTATGCCAATCACCAGCATTACTAGGGAAGCCGCTTACAAGCGCAACCCGCAGAATCACAGGATAAAAGTAAATTTTTCTACAATGTTTTTCATTTTGCGAAGGTGATAGAAGTTTCTAAACAAACCTAGAATGAAGGGAATGTCCATTTTTTACACACCTGAAGAAACCCCCATTATTATAAAAATGCCTTTAGGATGAAATTGGGATAACGCGATGCTATACGAACAAAGGAGTTCGATCACATGAGCGGGAAGAGGGAAATATGGGCTGAAGTTCAAGTAGGCTAAATAACAAGAGATATAGCCAGGTGGAGGAATGCGAACACATTCGGATTTGGCAGGCGAGCGAAGTTTAAAAAGAGGAAAGGAAAGGGAAACAGTTCTTTAGGTCATTCACATATGAACTAGTCAAAATACTTTGTATGGCAAAAGATCTGATGATATGACCGGAATCCCCATCAGAGGGAGCTTCTTCTATGTGAGACTTATCACGGTTAGAGGAAGACATATGGTCCTAGAGTTGGAAGTAAAAGCTGTAATTAGTGTCAAAATGACACGGACACAAAAATGGTAGAAAAGAGTATCACGGAAGACAAGCCGGAGAAGATGACCGGAAAGTAGTTAGACACAACCACCAAAGTTACCACAAAATTTGGGACAACTCCAATATATGAAATTTAAAATATGTTGCAAAGGAATCAGAGATTGAGTTAAGAACAAAACTTACTTGTGAAGAGGATGAAGATGGGATACGCAAAAAACCTAAGGATGCTTAGAGAGGAAAAAGTCTCGGGCAACAAAAGCGATGAACTAAAACAAGAATGGAAAAAGATACTTAAGTATCAACAATAAAATAGCAAAATTGAGGAAGGAAACCAGTTCGAAGAAACATAATGATGACAACCTGACATAAAAAAAGTAAAGTACATTTTGCTTATATCGAGACGATGACAGTATATGAAAAGATAATACACAGATCGAGGGAAATGTTTAAATTATTTGTTTCAAATTCTTCATTTAAGAGGTGAAAAAAAAGAAAAATCAGGGAAATGCAAACTAGAATACAAAATAATGCTGAGTGATTCTCGGGTATCTGAAACAAAATCATAGCAAGAATAGACTTCAAAATTCAAAAATTCAAATTTGAGGAAAATCGAAGATAGAAATATAACCATGAAGCTAATGCCACTTTGCAAGGCAGGTGAATATGATATTAAATAACGAAAAGCATGTACACGTATAACGCCTGTTCGCATTTAAACCACAAGGCCACACCATTACTCTATTCCTTTTAGTCTTCATGCCTAGAATCAAGAGGCTGATGACCATTAGACCCATCCCAATGTCATCCCACAACAAAACGAACGTATTTCAGCCCAAGATGAAAATCAGTTAGGTTCGTGATAAAATTCGTGAGCCAAAATACATGGAACGAACAACGAGCATGAAGGCCACGACCGCAGAACGTGGTGATCGTGGTACGCCCACGATCTCAATCCCTAAAAGAAAGAAACAGTAACCACGTTAGCCTATAAATACAACATGCTATGGAAAAGCTAATGTAAGGGTTACGATCTAGAGAAATTCCAGTTCTAAAAGAGAAAAATGACTTGATTGTCAGAGTTTTTCTCCCGGAGTCACTTTCGGGATCAACCTTGCTAGTGGAAGAATTCTTAGAGAGGACAACCAGCCTACCTGAGCGATCAACCACATCACATAGGGTTACTGCTACTGAATTATGATACTGTGGGATCACTATATGGCCAATGTGACTGTTACTGTTCACTAGTTTCTAATTTATATGTTTTGCATTTTTTTGATAAGTAATTATTTTTACATGAAATATTTATTGACCACCGCATTGATTTCTTAATATTTGTAGAAATTTTGTTCATGCATATAGTGATATACTGAAATGTTTTGAAACTTGTACCCTTAAGGGTGAAAGCTCACCCCACATTTTTCTAAAAGCTTTGAGGTTAAGCGCAGGTATGGTTTGAGCCTAACACATAAAGTGTGACTGATGCCCGAAGCCATTTCCCTTAATTTTGTTTAGTTGATTTTTAAGGATTCCATTTTATTATGAATTAGTGTTATATTAAGATTATGAACTTTTGATGTGATGGTTATTGTTAAGCTTTAGAATTTTAATAAAAGTACTCGTACTTCTTTTCTGGGGTGTTACACTTGCACCTTACATTGCTAGGTGAGAAGAAGAACGTTTGGTTCAGTGTCCAATGCTCCTCCGTGATTATTTTGAGGGGGTGCATAAGGTGATTCTTCATCGTAGCCCTCTTCCATCTATTGATTCTTTGGTTAATGAGTTCCTAGCTAAAGATATTAATCTTAAGTCCAGGATAGAAGAGGAGACCCATCTACTCCCCATACCCTCTATTTTAGTTGTTCCCCAGCCATTGATGAAAGGGAAACCTAGTGGGAAGGTCCCTTTGGGTGAGTGTATTTTCTACAAGGAGAAGGGTCATTTGAAGGCTTAGTCGTAATTGTTGAAAAGAAGCATAACCCAACAGCAACCTCCCTAGCGATCACATGCTCCTTGGGCACCTTGGCCACCATGAATGCTAACAACTTGACCACTAAATTCTTGGACACCTCAACCACCATATCCTTGAACAACTCAGCCACCAGCTTCTTGGGCGCCTTGTCCACCTTAGCTCAGTAGTGTAGTTGTTGCCTCTTCAATGGATCCATATTTGTTAGAACAATTTTAGCAGTTCATTGCCTGACAAACACATATGCCATTTCTGCCTCTTTCTGTACATGTTTTCCACCAACATATATCGCAAATATATCATCTTTCTTGTGGATCCTAGATTCGGGTGCCTCTATTCACATTTCTTCTCATTTTCTGTCATTTGATTCACTATCTCCTCCCTTACCTCTCTTTGTTATGACCAACATGGTATCCATATACCATTGAAAGGTGCTAGTTCTATTGTCACATCTCATGTCTCTCTTAATGATGTTTTTCATACACCTAGTCATTCATTAAACATTTGCTTCATCAGTATATTGTGTGAATCTGGTCTCATTATCTTTTTTTCTACTTCCTATTGTTGTGCTCAAGATCCTCGGTCTCAGACGGTGATCGGTACTGGTTGTACGTAAGGTAGCCTATATGTGTTGGACAGACTCAAAGTATTAGATGTTTCACCCTCTAGTGTGGATTTGTCTTATTTTTATTTGAGTCATTTGTCCTCACTTTTTATTTATGGCCTTCTCATTTAGGTTATGTTTCAGCATCTCATTTATAGTTTTTGGTCCCTTTGATTGAACTCTCACAAGATTTCACATTGTAGTGGTTGTAAACTTTCATAGCTTTCCACCTTACCTTTCTGCAAAAATATATCATCGTCTTTTGTTCCTTTTGATCTTGTGCATTCTAATGTGTGTGGACCCTTTCTCATAACTACGAAAAGGGGTTTTGGATATTATGTTTCTTTTAATCATGATTTCACTCATTTTACTTGGGTTTATCTTATGAAGTGTAGATTTTATTTCCTTGAAATGTATTGTGATTGAAGGCACTTATTATAAGGCACACCATCTTGTTTTAGGTGTGGGAGGTGAGTACACCTCTAATAATTTTTCCGTCTTCATGCTTTGATGGAACCATACATGAATTGCTCTAAACCATGAATTGCTTCAATTTTACTCTGAATCAAGAGTCTTATCAATCAAAATTACTTGTAAACTCATCCACATGGTTCTTGGATTAGAAGTCAAGTTCATGGATTAGAAGTCAGATGAAGAAATCGAAGTATAAAAGATACTCTCAAGTGACTTGGAAAAGTAAACGAAACCCGAACCTTGGCTGAATCATTGTTGCGAATTTCAGTAGCACGACCAAAATCTAACAGAGATACGCCAAGATTAAAAAGTTCCTTAATAAATTCTTGCATATTTTCATCATCAGGTGATTTTGATTTTGAATCTGAAATCAAAGTATTCGTAACAGAGGCATGTTGTGATGTCATATGATTAGAAGCTGACTGAAACTTATCTGTAAAGTTTTCTAGCTTCGTATCATTAGTTTTGTTGTGCGGAATGGAGAAAGAACAGAAAGTATGAACGAAAATAACAAGACACAGATTTACGTGGTTCACCAATTTGGTTACATCCACGGGAGACGGATTCACTATAATAGGTAGCAGGTTACAGACGCCAAGAAATTGGCCAGATTTCTACCTATCTAAATGCAGAACAGAATTAATGTTTACAGAGAGAAGAGAGACACTTTATATATTGTCTCCACTAAACCCTAACAAACTAGGATTGGAACAAAACACAATTCGGCCCAAATCAACATCAGTCCAAATTGGAATTGGAATTATATTCTTATCATAATTGTAGATGTAGTTGTATTCCAGGCCAGGGTCGCAGAAGCGGCTATTACAGTATTCAAGGCATACCAACAAATCTCCACCTTGACTTGAATCCTCAAAGTAGAAAACTCCAGATGCACCATTACAGTGCCAGATGAGTAGACTTCGCCCTCCACTCCCGGGACTGCCCATAGAGCACCTAATCATCTCTGATGTTCAACAAGTCCAAACAATGTTGAAACTTGCTATGTGGAACAGGTTTGGTGAACATATCAGCGGGGTTGTCAGCAGTTCCCACTTTCTTCACCCTGATTCTCCTCTCACTCCTCAGGAAATGATATCTGACATCAATATGCTTGGTCCTCTCATGATGGACCTGATCCTTGGCTAGGCAGATTGCACTTAAACTGTCACAGTACACAGTAGCCTGATCATGATGTAGACCAAGATCACTAACCAGTCCTTTTAGCCATATTCCCTCCTTTGCAGCCTCTGTCAAAGCCATGTACTCTGCTTCCGTAGTAGACAACGTCACAGTAGGTTGCAAAGTCGCCTTCCAACTAACCACAGAACCTCCCAAAGTGAATACATAACCAGTCATCGATCTCCTCGTGTCAACATCACCAGCATAATCAGAATCCGAGTAGCCTGTAACTAAGCACTCGGTATCACCTCCATAAATGAGACCCACATCAGACGTACCTCTAAGATACCTGAAAATCCTCTTCACAGATTGCCAATGTTCCTTTCCCGGTTGCCCCATGAACCTGCTCACAACACTGACTGCCTGTGCTAAATCTGGCCTCGTGCAAACCATAGCATACATCAAGCTCCCCACCGCGCTGGCATAAGGAACCCGAGACATATACTCCTTCTCCTCGTCTGACTGAGGAGCAAACATAGTGGTGAGATGAATATTTGCAGCACTAGGAGTGTCTATAGGCTTGGCTGTAGACATGCCAAACCTAGCCAACACTTTCTGAATGTAGCCTTTCTGTGATAAGAAAAGCTTCTGGTGACTTCGATCCCTAAGAATCTCCATTCCTAGTATCTTCCGAGCTGCACCCAGATCCTTCATCTCAAACTCAGCACTAAGAAGTCCTTTCAACTTCTGAATCTCGTGCTTACTCTTTGCGGCTACCAGCATGTCATCTATATAAAGCACCAGATAGATGAATGACCCATCTCTCAACCTGCTGTAGTAGACACAACAGTCATAAGCACACCTCGTATATCCCAGCTGAAGCATGTAACTGTCAAACTTCTTGTACCACTGCCTCGGAGACTGCTTAAGCCCATATAAGGACTTCTTCAACTTGCAAACATATTTTTCCTTTCCAGGAACTTGGAAACCATCTGGCTGAGTCATGTATATCTCTTCCTCCAACTCTCCATGTAGAAAAGCGGTCTTCACATCAAGTTGTTCAAGCTCCAAATCCCGATGTGTCACTATAACTAGCAACACCCTGATGGAAGTGTGTCTAACCACTGGTGAGAAAATCTCATTGTAATCTACTCCCTCTCTCTGACTGAAACCTCTAGCAACAACTCTAGCCTTGTACTTGACTCCCTCTGTAGGTGATATCCCTTCCTTTTTCTTGAAAACCCATTTGCAAGTGATAACCTTTCTCCCTTGATGCTGTTGAACCAAATCCCATGTCTGATTCTTCTGAAGGGACTCCATCTCATCTCCCATTGCAGCAAGCCATTTATCAGCATCAGTACCTGAAACAGCTTCTCTGTAAGTGGATGGCTCATGAGTATCCACCTCCTCAGCAACCTGTAGTGCATAACCCACCATATCTTCAAACTCATATCTCTTGGGCGCCCCAACTCCAACCCTCCTGGGTCGATCCTGAGCTAAACTGCGGACTGTAGCTCCTGATGGTTGAGAATCTGGTGGTGGAGATTCCGGTATCTCAGATTCTGTCTGTGGCTCTTGATTCACCTCAAATTGTTCCAATCTATTTTCACCTTGAGTGACTTCAAGCTCCACCTGTTTATCAACTCCACTAGTTTCTGGCACAACTGTGGGCTTCACCATAGATCTAACCAAAGAATTTTCATCAAAGACAACGTCCCTGCTCAGAATAACCCTCTTCTCAGACGGAGACCATATCCTGGAGCCTTTAACTCCATCTCCATAACCCACAAAGACACCCTTCTTGGCTCGGGGCTCTAACTTACCATCACTAACATGATAATAAGATGTACAACCAAAAACTTTTAACTTGGAGTAATCAACAACTTTACCTGACCACAACTCCATAGGTAATTTGCACTCTATACCCGTGTGAGGCCCGCGGTTGATCAGGTAACAAGCTGTACTCACCGCCTCTGCCCAGAATCTCCTTTCCAAACCAGCATTAGAGAGCATGCACCTCGCTCTCGCCAGCAATGTCTGATTCATCCGCTCAGCTACGCCATTCTGCTGTGGCGTATTCCTGACTGTATGATGACGAGCAATCCCTTCATCCCTACAGAACTGATCAAACTCAGACGAGCAGAATTCCAGCCCATTATCAGTTCGAAGCCTCTTGATCTTCTTCCCGGTCTGATTCTCCACCAAAGCTTTCCACTCCTTGAACTTCGAGAAAGCTTCACTCTTATGTTTCATCATGATAACCCAAGTCATCCTTGAGTAATCATCAATCAGAGAAACAAAGTACCTGTGACCTCCCAGTGACTCAACTCAGGAAGGTCCCCAACAATCAGAATGGATGTAATCCAATGTGCCCTTTGTTCTATGAATCGCCTTAGGAAACTTGCTGCGGTGATGCTTCCCAAAGACGCAATGCTCACAGAAGTCCAAGCTCTTGATCTTGTGGCCACCAAGAAGATCATACTTCGACAGAATCTGCATCCCTCTTTCACCCATGTGACCAAGCCTCATATGCCATAACTTAGTCATATCATCCTGGTGAACCTCCGAAGATGCAACATTAACAGAATCCATAACCGTGGAACCTTGTAGAAAATACAAGGTACCATGCAGAACACCTTTCAGAACCAGCCTAGAACCTTTGCAGACACACAGAACTCCATCATTCCCTGAGTAGACGAAACCCTTTCTATCCAACGTAGGAAGAGAAATCAGATTCTTTGTCATCGATGGAACATGCCTGACACCGTTCAAAGTACAGAAACTACCATCATGCGTCCTGATCTTGATTGAACCAATCCCAACTACCTTGCACGCAACACCATTTGCTGTAGTAATGATGCCCTCAGCTTGCTCATAAGTTGAGAAATAATCTCTCCTTGGGCATACATGGTAAGATGCCCCAGAATCAAGAAACCACGCATTAGAATGATTATTTTGCCCAGTAACAGCTAGAGCAAAATCATCTTCAGAACTGAAATCCCCTTCAGCCACAGCAGCAGTACCAGATGTACTCCCAGATTTACTAGCCTTCTTCGGACACTCCTTTTTCCAATGCCCCTTCTCCTTACAGTAGTTACAAACATCATTGGCCTTGGGACCCTTTGAAGATGACTTCTTGCCCTTCTTCTTATTACCGGTTTCCTTGTCTTTTGTGTTTCCGTCACTAGCAAACAAGCCAGTGGCCTGACTTTCTGTACCTGTACTGTTTGCCTTATATCGCAACTCTCTACTATGGAGAGAGGATCTTACTTCCTCCAGAGACACAGAATCTTTACCAACAATAAATGACTGAACAAAATTCTCATACGAAAGTGGTAAAGAAACTAGCAAAATCAAAGCAGCATCTTCATCTTCAATTTTCACATCTATATTTTGCAATTCTAATAACAAAGTATTCAATTGCTCTAGATGGTCTCTGAGTTGTGTACCTTCCTGCATTCGGAGACCGAAGAGGCGTTGTTTCAGAAGTAGCTTGTTGGTTAGAGATTTCGTCATATACAAACTCTCCAACTTCAGCCACAGTAGTGCACCAGTCTCCTGATCTGAGACCTCAGTGATGATTTCGTCCGCGAGACAAAGCATAATCATCGAGTGTGCCTTTTCTTCCAGACTCACCACATCGCCAGAACTGCTCGCGAAATCCTTCGTCAGTGGAGTCCACAAACCTTGCTATTTCAGCAAAACTCGCATCTTGATCTGCCATAAACTGAAACTGTTTCTCCCAGTAAACTTGTCGATCTTCACGTTCAAACCCAGACATCTTTCTCCCCGATCAGCTCCGATCTGATGAGCCCAGAATCCGATATACCCACTACGGATATCGCCGGAAAAAGAAACCGCTCTGATACCAGTTTGTTGTGCGGAATGGAGAAAGAACAGAAAGTATGAACGAAAATAACAAGACACAAGATTTACGTGGTTCACCAATTTGGCTACATCCACGGGAGACGGATTCACTATAACAGGTAGCAGGTTACAGACGCCAAGAAATTGGCCAGATTTCTACCTATCTAAGTGCAGAACAGAATTAATGTTTACAGAGAGAAGAGAGACACTTTATATATTGTCTCCACTAAACCCTAACAAACTGGGATTGGAACAAAACACAATTCGGCCCAAATCAACATCAGTCCAAATTGGAATTGGAATTATATTCTTATCATAATTGTAGATGTAGTTGTATTCCAGGCCAGGGTCGCAGAAGCGGCTATTACAGTATTCAAGGCATACCAACAAGTTTCTTGAAGTTTTGTTTTCTTTATTTTGTAGAAACTCCCAATTGATGTAATATTTTTGCATTTTTTGGATGAACGAGTGTTGAATGCATTTGTTGCTGATCCCTGCCCATCAGAAACCATAGTAAATTCATCTTTGTCGGAAGAACACAATGTCATGTTGTTTGGAGTATCTGCATCACCTGTTGCTTTAAAAATGTCCTCAACTTTGAGTCCAGTGGAGTATTGGCAGTAAAACCAGAGTCCATAAAAGGTTGAAGTATTGGCAGTAAAACCATTGATATAAATACACTACCATTATAGCAAAATAATAAGCAGGAAGTAGTAGAAATCAGGAAATAGGTTTACAAAGAAAACAACACCACACCAGGAGTTATGCAAACCACATAAATATGTATATAGTTCGTTAAAATGCTAGCAAAAAAAGTACCTCAAGCTTTTATTATGTCTTAGTTCCTAAATTAGAAAGATGCAAATACATGAGCATGGAAAATAAGCTTAAATGTCAATCGGTCTAGTAAATGAAGCAAATGGCACCATGTAACTACAGAATTTGAGATACACAGAAGAAAATTAAAAATGCACACACCAAAACCATAACAATATAAGACATTAAAACCAGTATACCGGCTAATTTGAGAAAAAAACATTTACTACTTAAAACATGAATTACCTTTTGATTTGAAAAGATCTTACCATGCACCATTTATCATACCACTACTTCTGATAGTTTATTTTGCGCGCCACATCATCCCATTGACATCCACTTTTCATACACATCCAGAAATTGATTTATACTTGATCTTGAGCCATTCGATCTTACCCTCAATGTGAGGCATGACTTCTTTATCAAAATTGGATTTTTTGACCAGCATCATTTTGTGTACTTCTACCATATAATTATTCTTGAACCTTCTATCCACCTTCCATAAAGGATCGTCAGCTATTTTTGTAAAGTATCAACCAAATCATCGACTTCATCACCTTGCCAAAATACTTTATTTTTCCCCTCCCACGACCAACCATTAAGGTATTCATGCTTAAGAGAAAATAAAATTAAGTAGTGTATTTTATGAGATAAACTGATGAATATGATTGTAGCTATGCTAAAAGAATAGTAAAATATGAAGAACGTAAGCAGAACAACAAAAATAGAATTTCAGATAAGCATTCCGAATACACAAAAAAATCAAAACTTACCAATCAAGAATAAACTTTGAAATATTACTCATCATCAATGTTGTTATGTAATTCTAGTCCTCCATTATTCATACATATTTATTTGCTAAATTATTTCTAAAGTTCAGTCACTCATATGTAGGACCAATATGAGTAATACATTCAATTTCATCCTCATCATCATCACTAAATTCCTAATCACTATAATCTTCTTCATTAATAATTGACTCTTGAGGATCAAAACTCATCAAGTTTTTAATTAAGATGTGTAGAAGACAACAACTCATTATAAAGCGATTTGAGTTTCAATTGAGAAAAATGAAGGGGATGCAAGAATCTTCCATCCGCCTTTTAACAATCCAAAGCATCCCTCTATAACATTTCTTGCTTCATAATGTTTCATGTGAAAGTACTCCTCTTCTATCTCTGGTCGGTGACCAGAAAATTCTTTAAGGTGATATTGCTGCCCTCGACAAGGAGCAAGAAATCTATCTACACTGCAATACCCAGAATCATTAAAGTAATTAAAACTTTTATAATTGAAAAATAAAATCTTAGATATAATTATATACTATGAAAATATACTATCAAATTGCCTATTGCAATGGAAAGTTACCTTGACGGACTTTTAGACCGTGAGGCCTTGCGTTTGCATCTCAAAGCACACAACCATCATGTGCCAATCCCTCCCAGCCAGGCAATACATAAATGAATTGCATGTTTTATACTTCTAAAAACATTTCTAGGAATGCATCCTTTTCGTGTTAGATAATGAGGTTTATTTTTGTTAGGAGGTGAAACTTTGATTAATGTACCATCTAAGGCTCCTAGAAAACCCTAAATATAGACACATAATAGTAGGTATAATAGGCACTCAAATTCCTTAAACTCTTATTCACAGTTTATTTTATGATGAAAGACCTAAAAACACTTCCATTTTTCTTTTTGACAATTTCGAGTAACAGGCTCTTTTTTTCAATTTCGATCAATTCTTTTTTCTTCCTTGGTTTTTATACATCGAAGCTTGTCTTTCAGATAGAAACACATGACTATGTAATATAGGCCAAACAAAAAAATCATCGCATTATTTGTTGTTTGTTGAAGCACCAAAAAATTCTTAGATTTGCGACATCAGTCAACAAAAGGAGGATGTGTCATTTGTTCTACATACAAAAACAACAATTATAAATTCAGGCAGGAACTAGTTATCTATATATTAATCAAATATAACTATCCATAATACAACTATGTAAAATTTGTTAGACAAACAACCTGATGTTATCAAACTGTATAATATATCTATTAATAATTAATTTGTTGCAAGAAGAAGATTGACATTCCTTATCACTAGCTACCTTAATGGAATCAATCATAGAAAATATGTTCCTCTTCTTATCGTAGTTGATCCCTTGCAAATTTGACCAATAGTTGGCGGTGATAGTAGTTGCGGTTGTGGCCACACATGTGTAGATAGAAACTCTGAATGATGAGAGGAAACAAACATTATGATAATATTGAAGGATATTGGTGTATCCTAAGCAGATTAAACGTGACTCAGTATGAATTGAAACATGGTTATTAAAGATCTATAGAAAAATTTAAAAAGAGGAAACAATGGTAGTTAATTTGAAAAGAAAGAGAAACACCTTTTGAAAGAGTTATGAACGAGGTGGAGATCGGGATGGGATGATAAACTTTGTTGTTGTCAAAAGAGATATGGTAAATTATAAGAGAATCTCACGTGATTTTTCGTAAAAGAAACTATCTAATTTTTATGGAATGAAACCCATATTCCTATATTTTGAGAGGAATGGGTCATTTACTAGTTTTCAAAATATTATGGTAGGCCCTTTTTAACCATATCCCTCAACTAAACATACTATTGAGCAATCAAACCCATCACCCACTTCAATAGCCCTCACCGAGCACCCCCATAGGTTTCAAAATTTTTATCATTGTGGATAACAATTCTCGTTGCTTAGAGATTACCGACCATAACCCATTCGATTTGATACTGATCACTCATCCGTTATTAGAACATACGGTTAAAAAAAACCACGACGCACATCAATACATATTGTGGTTTTGGCTGAAAGATGGTGGTTTGTAGATCGTCGTGCACCGACTCGTGCAACGACACCAACATTCAACAATAGTGCTAGGGACAGAGATTCAAAATTGCCATCAAACGACTAGTTTAACTGTCGTTGACTCTGTCTTCTAGCACTAGTGCTCTAACGCTTGTGAAATCCGTCTTGCCGTCAAATTGGGTCATATAGTAGGTAAGGCGGAATAAGGGGAAAAGGAAAAAGAAGAATTGAAATAAATAAGTTCCCTTGTACGGTTTATCTCAACACGTGAGATTAGGTGAAGAATTATGTATTGATTCGACACGACACGCGACAAGACACATGACACACATCGAAATCTGGCCGATTTGCGTATCGATAAACAAGTCAGAGAGAGGATGTGGGTATCACAAGAAAGGGGATGAATGTTTATGAAAGACTAGAGGTTTATCCATTTTAAGAGATAATGAAATACTATTCATTTATCGATAATTGGAATCTTTTCAATTTATTGAATCTAGACGTGTTTTTGTGAATGTATAATTATTATTTCTATATTATTTTACTTTTAATTTAACATTGGAATTATCATAAACTCAGAATACTCAAGTATCCTACCATTCAATAATTTTATAGCTTTTTTTTTTTATTTTAATGGCATGATGTAAAATAGATCAATAACTCGATTGATAAGAAAGAGAAGGCATTAAGAATCATGATCATTATTATTTTTTTCAAAATTAAAATACGATTTCTAAATTATGGATAAGTCATAAAATAATTTTAAAAATTACACAATCTTATATATGGACTAAGATAAATCTTACTCCCTCCGTCCCGCCTCAAATTTCATGGAATTGTTTCACAGTTATCAAGAAACATGTTTGACCGTTAATATGTTTAAGTACGTATAGTAACTGCAAATAAAAAATTGATATTTCAAAACTATTTGTTACGAAAAAACCAACCATATCATATATGATAACACTATTGTTTATATATCTAGTCAAATATGTAGTCAAAGTTAGATACTGAATAATGACGTAAAGTGAAGTCGGAAGTTTGAGTTGGGATGGAGGGAGTATATATTATAACAAAACATCGTTATAGTTTCATATTATATATGTAATAAAAACACACAATTTTGTGTAATAGTGTAACACAATTTATGTATATAATAAGGGCAAATATTTTATTTTTCATATGTAATACTCCCAGCCAATCTTTTATACATATATATATATATATATATGAACACATTAATATATATCACGAAGTTTTGTTTTAGGCAACCTAAACTTTATGTCAGGGTTATTGTGCAATTATTGTAAGTTTTATTTGGGGTAGGTTTTTTTTATAAATATGCTAATAAATATAGGGACCTATTGTTTAATTATTAAAAAAACTATATAAATGTTAAATTCATTTAGAATTTTCATTAATTTTCCCATCGTCTTCATCCTCCATTTCTTGAAAACCGCTATGAAACACTCTGCCACGGCCGCAAATTGCACCACTGCCACTGCGAACTGCTTTGTTTCTTCTTCTTCCGCCGCGAGAGGCACTGCTCTTCGATGCTTTCGTCGATGAGAGTATTAGAGGTAGATGAATGGTCTAAGAAATATTAGAGGTAGATGAATGGTCTAAAGTCCATAAATGGGTTTAACTAGAGTTCATTGTATTTTGTCTATTTATTCTTCATAATACATTCTCATGAATAGAGAGGTTTCACTTTAACATGGTATCAGCCAGAACGTCTTAGACGTCCTTTCCTCTCCTTGGCAGCTGCTTCTGTCTTCTTCTCTTATGATCAGTGGATTGTTGATGACGAGAAGCTTTGTTGTCTTCTTCTCTCTTCTGTCTCGGTTGAGGTAATGTCCGAGATTTCTTCCTGTGATACGGCTGCTCAGATATGGGATACTCTTGCTAGTGTTTTTCATAATCGTAGTAAGTCATCTATGTTGAGCCTTCGTGTGAAAATTATGAATCTTCGTAAGACTGGGTCAGTTCATGAGTTACACCTTCAATTTAATGCTTTATTTGATAAACTTGCTGCCATGGATGCCCCTGCCACAAATGATGATATGGTTCTGTGGTTTTTACATGCTCTTGGTGCTGAATTTCGAGATTTTAGTGCCCCTTTGTTGTCTCGTTCTCCGACTCCGGCTTATGTCGATGTTGTGGCGGAGGCGGAAAATCAAGAGGCCTTTCTGAAAAATCTGCAGGGTTTTGGAGTATCCCAGACCGCTTCTGTGGCTTTTCTGGCCCAGAAATATTTTTCCGGCCATGGTGGTGGCGCGTGGAGCCACGCGCCCGCGCGTGGGGGTGGCGCGTGGGGCTCACGCGCCGGCAGAAATGGTCGCGGCGGCGGCCGCGGTCGTGTAGGTGGTCGTGGCAGTTCTCCTGGTGGTCAGGGAGGTGCTGGTTCGGGCAGAACTGTTGTGGAGTGCCGGTATTGCCATAAACTCGGTCACACCGCTCAAACGTGTTACAAATTGTTCCCGCCGCGGCGTGAAGAAGCTGCTGTCCGTGATGATTCTGCCCTCTTGGCCCAGCAGTTCCGAAGTTCCTTGACCATGGAGCCTTCTCATACGGCATCGGATTGGTACATTGATTCCGGAGCAACCAATCATCTCACCTCTTCCGCCTCTGCTTTGGAGAGTGTGACTCCTTACTCTGGTATTTCTCGAATTTCTGTTGGTAATGGTGATTCCATTGGTATTCATTCTGTTGGTGATTGTCAACTTACTTCTGCCTTGCGGTTAACTGATGTTTTATATGCTCCGGATGTGTCTAAAAATCTTTTATCTATAAGTCGTCTTACTCGGGACCTTGATGCATTTGTGATTTTTTATGACCAAAATTTTGTTATTCAGCACAAAGTCACCAAGGCGATCATGGGCAGAGGTCGTAGTGTGCATGGTTTGTATGTGCTGGATAGAGGCGAGGCTGCTTTATTATCTTTTATATCTCAGAATAAAAATCGAGTATCATTTGATTTATGGAAGGCTCGTCTTGGCCATGTGGCCCCTACTGTTATTTCTCATTTGATTAAGACTGGAGCTTTGTGTGCTTCCTCTTTATTACCTAAGCCGGGACTGTGTGCCCCCTGTGTGATGGCTAAAGGTCAAAAACAATCTTTTTCTGTTAACCCTAAACGGACTTTGAAAGTTTTGGATTTGGTGCATTGTGATTTATGGGGACCAGCCCCTGTTTTGTCAGAAAGTGGTTTTGCTTATTATGCTCTTTTTGTGGACGATTATTCTCGTTTTTCCTGGCTATATCCTCTCCGCAGAAAATCGGATTTTTTCGATGTTTTTTTGCAGTTTGAGGCTTTCGTACAAAACCAGTTTTCTTCACCATCAAAACTTTTCAGAGTGATGGTGGGTCCGAATTTCTCAATAATCGTCTTCGCTCGCATTTTGCCTCGAAAGGCATTCATCACCAAGTCTCCTGTCCTTACACTCCGGAGCAGAACGGTCGCGCAGAACGAAAACACCGTCATGTGGCTGAAATGGGATTGTCTATGTTATTCCATTCTCACTTGCCTTTGTCTCACTGGGAAAATGCTTTTGCTGCTGCAGTATACACTATTAACAGGTTGCCTACTCCTGTTCTTGACGGTGCTTCTCCCTATGGTGTTCTATTTGGTCGGACTCCAGAATACTCGAATTTCAGACCCTTTGGCTGTAGGGTCTACCCTTTTGTTCGGCCATATGCTGATCACAAGCTGTCCCCTCGTAGTATCCCATGCCTTTTTGTGGGTTACAGCTCTCACTATAAGGGGTTTCGTTGTCTGGATACTATTACTGGCCGGATTTACATCACTCGTCATGCTCGCTTTGATGAGACATGCTTTCCTTTGGCTACTGGAAGTACTGCGCAGGTGTTTTCTTCTTTGGATGTTCTATCTTTTATGGATCCCGAGTCCTCTGTTTCTGAACCAGCCTCATCTTCTCCGACAGCCTCTTCTGGTCCTTGTACAGTCTGTGATGACTCACCATCTCCAGTTAACCCATCTCGATCCCTGCCAGATCCTCCGGTTACTTCTCATCCTGCTACTCCGCCATCTTCTCCACCTCTGATTACTCCGCCATCTACTCCTTCGTTTGTTTCTCCATCTCCGAGAGCTCATCATATGGTTACCAGGAATCAGGATGGTACTCGTCGTATCAAATCTCATCCTGATTTCGTTCCCACTGGTCTTCTAGCTGCGGTTTTGGATCATTCTGAGCCTCGCGACTATCGTGCAGCTCGTCGGGACTCGAAATGGGTAGATGCCATGGATGAGGAGATGGATGCACTTAGAAGACAGCACACTTGGGAGTTGGTTCCTCGTCCTTCGAATGCCAATATTGTTGGGTCGAAATGGGTCTATCGCTTGAAATACAGACATGATGGCAGCATTGATCGTTACAAGGCTCGTCTGGTCGCTCAAGGTTACTCGCAGATTCCTGGCTTCGATTTCGATCACACGTTTAGTCCAGTAGTTAAAGCTGCCACAGTTCGGACTGTTCTTGCTATCGCTACTCTGCGACGGTGGCCCTTGCATCAGCTTGATGTCAAGAATGCGTTTCTCAATGGCGTTCTTGACACACCGGTCTATATGGCTCAGCCTGTCGGTTATCAGGATCCTGCTTGTCCTACTCATGTCTGCCGACTTCAGAAGGCTATTTATGGCCTGAAACAGGCTCCTCGAGCCTGGTTTGATAGATTCAGCTCTTTTTTGCGTCAGCTTGGTTTTGTTTGTAGCTCGTCGGATACATCTCTGTTTATTTTCTCTCGGGGTTCTACACTGCTGTATCTCTTGGTTTATGTTGATGACATCATTCTCACTGGCAATGATAAGGGTGTCATTCGCCAGTTCATCTCTCGGACTGATAAGGAGTTTTCCATCAAGGACTTAGGGTCTCTGACTTACTTCCTTGGTCTTGAGGTGTCCACTTCTCCTTCCGGTCTCTTTCTTGGGCAAGCCAAGTATGTTCGTGATATTCTTTCTCGAGCAGGCATGACTGACACATCTCCGGTTACCACTCCGTTTGTTCCACTCTCACAGCTTCACAGCAGCTCCAGCGCTCCTTTTGGTAATCCGACCCTTTATCGCTCTCTGGTGGGTGCCCTTCAGTATCTGACTATCACCCGTCCAGATTTGTCTTTTGCTGTCAACTCTGTCAGTCAGTTCCTTCAGGATCCTCGGGAGGATCATTTTGCAGCTGTCACTCGGATTCTTCGGTATGTGGCTGGGACGCCCCACCTTGGTCTCACTTTTCGCACGGGGGGATCCTCTGATGTTTGTGCTTACTCTGATGCTGACTGGGCTCGCTGCTTGGAGACGCGTCGTTCGACCTATGGTTATGCTGTTTTCTTGGGAGACAACTTGGTGTCCTGGAGTGCCAAGAAGCAACCCACTGTCTCGCGCTCGAGCTCGGAGTCTGAATACCGCGCTCTTGCAAATACGGCTGCTGAAGTCATTTGGCTCTCCCATCTTCTGAAGGAGTTGCATTTTCCGCTGGATGGGTCGCCTCTTCTTTTGTGTGACAACAACAGCGCGATCTTCTTAGCTCAGAATCCTGTTGCTCATAAGCGGGTGAAGCACATTGACATCGACTACCATTTTGTTCGAGAGTTAGTTGCCTCTGGGAAGCTTCGAGTTAGTCATGTGCCCACTTCATTGCAGCTTGCGGATATTTTCACGAAAGGGCTTCCAAAGCCATTTTTTGAATTTTTCCGTTCCAAGCTTTGCGTTTCGGTTAACACGACACTTCGCTTGAGGGGGGATATTAGAGGTAGATGAATGGTCTAAGAAATATTAGAGGTAGATGAATGGTCTAAAGTCCATAAATGGGTTTAACTAGAGTTCATTGTATTTTGTCTATTTATTCTTCATAATACATTCTCATGAATAGAGAGGTTTCACTTTAACAGAGAGGCGCTCCATCTCCGGAGATTCAACATGGGTGACATCTTCGATGGCGGCGCTGCGATCGACGATGGGGACAACACTGCAATCAATGACGAGGATGGCGTAGCGATCGACGACGAGGATGGCGCTGTGATCGACGAGCTCGCGACGAGGTTGGTTTTGCAAAGTCGATGTTGCGAAGGAGGTAGGTTTTGCAGATTCGCGGTGGAGCGGTGGAGGTAATTCCGGATGAATTGCAGACTCGCAGAGGAGCTAGGAGATAACTGCGGCGGAGCTAGGAGATAACCACGGTGGATCTAGGGTTTGCGCCTATGGAGCTAGGGTTTGGGGACGACACGTGCAGTTCACGAACGCCTCTTCTACTTTTGTTGGCGTGTGAACTCCACCTTGATGGAAAATGTTTGGCGACGACAGAGGTGGACACGGATGGTGAAGGCGTACAACGACAATGGATGACGACAACAAAGGCGGAGGTAGACAGCTGAGGTGGACGGCTGAGGTTCTGCTCGTGAGAGGTGAGGTTTAATTCTATGTTTTTTTTTCAAATACTTGTTGAGGTTTAATATTATTTGATTGAGTATATGATCAGTAAAGTTTTTTTTGGGTGTAGTAATTAGTACTTTAGGCTTTAAGGCTAGAGACCTGGGTTCGAATCGTGCTAGACCTTATTTTTTGAAGAATTTATATTCTTGGGGTACATGCTGAGGTGTATTATTATTTAACATAGAAAATGTTCAGCACTTGTTCTTTAGTGTAGTGGTTAGTATGTGGGCTTTGAGGTTAGTGGCCTGGGTTCAAATCCCACTAGGACTTTATTTTTAAAGAATTTATGTTGTTGAGGTACTGTAACTTTTTGGTTGAGGTTTGTAGCTTTTTTTCTCTCGTGTAGATATTTTTCACTATTCGGGTGAGGTTTATTTGATATGAGTTGATGTTTTGTATTTATTTGGGTGATATGGATTGATATTTGTAATTTATTTTTATTTTCTCATGTTGATGTTTTTCATCTTTCGGCTGAATTTTAGGTGATATGAGTTGATGTTTGTAGTGTTTTTTTCTCATGTTGATGTTTTTCATATTTCGGCTGAGGTTTAAGCGAGAAGAGTTAATGTTTGTAGTGTCTTTTTTTTTCTCATGTTGATGTTTTACATTTTGTGGATCAGGTTTAGGTTTTAGGAGGTGATGTTCGTAGTTTTTGGGTGATATATGTTGATATTTTTAGTTTAAAAGAAATTGTTGATGTTTTATGATTTTCAGAGTGAAATATTTATACTCTTGAGGTACCGTAGCTTTTTTTATTGATGTTGTTAGTTTTTTTCTCTCATGTTGATGTTTTTCATTTTTTGGGTGAGTTTTAGTTGAAATGAGTCCATGTTTTGTAGTTTTTTTTTTTGGTTATATGGGTTGATATTTTTAGCTCCCCCCCCCCCCCCCTCATGTTGATGTTTTTCATTTTTTAGATGAGTTTTAGGTGATTGGAGTTGATATTTGTATTTTTTGGGTGATATAGGTCTATATTTGTATTTTTTTATATAAAAAATTGTTGATATTTTATAAATTTTCAGAGTGAAGAACTTATACTCTTGAGGCACCGTAGTGTTTTTGTTGATGTTTTTAGTTTTTTCCACTCATATTGATATTTTTATTTTTCGGGTGAGTTTTAGTTGACATGAGTCGATGTTTTGTAGTTTTTTGAGGTTATATGAGTTGATATTTTTAGCTTTTTTTTTTCTTTCATGTTCATATTTTTCATTTTCTAGGTGAATTTTAGGTGATATGAGTTGATGTTTGTAGTTTTTTTGGCGATATAGGATGATGTTTTGTAGTGTGTTTTTTCTTATGTTGACGTTTTTCATTATCCGGGTGAAGTTTAAGTGATAGGAATTGATGCTTTTAGCTGTTGGGCGGTATAAGTTGATGTTTTTAGTTTTTTTCCTTAAAAAATTGATAATTTAAACTTTGTTGATATTTTTTTTTATGATTTTCAGTTCATAATTTTTTATTTTTTTTAAAAAAAATTAGTTTATGATGTTATGATTTTCAGTTGGTGTTTGTTAGTTGTAGTCGATGTTTTTTCAATTTTTTGTTGATTTTTATTTGATCTTTAGCATATTTTTTGCTGCAATTTTTTAGTCGATGTTTTATGTTTTTTTCCTAGTTGTAGCTGATGTTTATGATGTTCAGTTCGATGATCATATTAATTTTTTGCATTTAAAATGTTTTAAAAATATTTTTTGATTTTTCTTTTTGATTTTCTTTGCAGATTGTAGTTAGCGGGAATGATGGAAAAAGTGGACAAAAAAATCTCTGGAAAAATATTAGAGATATGTCCCTACAAAAATATTAGAGATAAGTGCCTATAAAATTATTAGAGGTTTGTCTCCGGAGCTAGAATAGAGTTACAATTGCATAAAGGTTCCAACCTAAAGTTTAGGGTGTCTAACAAGAGACCATCTCTCTCTCTCTCTCTCTCTCTCTCTCTATATATATATATATATATAATACGAGCACAATGTTATACTACCTCCATCCTAAAATAAACTTCCTAATTTGACTTTAAAGAGACAACTGCATCAATTTTTTCCAGCTCATATTTTTTGTGTATGTAAAAAAATCTGAAAATTAAATAATTTAAAAATATGATATGATAGGAAGTTTATTAAATAATTTAACTTGAGACGATTTTTATGATAAATTATGATAAAATCAAAGTTTAAATTGCAAATTAGAAGAAGTGAATATAAAATTTTCAGGGTCCATTAATTGGGTCATAAACTTATATCTACTGCACGTTGCATGATAAAATTTTAACATTGCAAGTAAAACTCTTTACATTTCTATTATTCTAATTAAACTCTATCATTCTATAAGCCTATATGGAAAGATTGTGTTTCCCAAAACTTTTCCTATAAATTAAGAGAAATTCATGGTTAAAGTGGATTTAATTTGACTTCCAAAAGTCAAATTAGGAAATTTATTTTGGGACGGAGGTAGTATATAATAAGAACATAATATTATTATATTATATATAATACTATGCTATATATAATAGGAACATGAGTCCGTCTCTTGAAAGACGGTCTTTCCATAAGTTATGGAAAGACCAAGGTTTAAAGTGTAAATTAGAAGAAATTAAGATAAGATTTTTGGGTTGCATGAACCGAGTTGTAAATTTCATAACTACTATATGTTGCATATTAAAATTTTAATATTGCAACTAACACCTTTTACCTTTTATTATTCTAATCAAACCCCGTCTTTCCATAAGCCTATGGAAAGACCGTCTTTCCCAAGACTTTGCCTAGGAACATACACAATCTTTATTGATAATAAAATAATAAAATATAGCCATATTAAAATATATTTTACGACTTTATATGATAGATGTGCCGAAAAAAATAGTTAAGACACTCGGTTGACCGAGTATCGATCAAAGTGATAAATTTGAATGTTACCATATCCAATCCCGAATGCGACACTAAATTCAAGTCGTAGTAAAATAGCCCCTCTATATTTGGGTTTTAACTTCTGTTTCGACATAGATGGCTAAAAAATTAAATTACAGAAAAGTTAGGGCAAGTTTACGTTCATTTTTAATGTTAGGGCTCGAAAAATAATATTTCGCGCTTCTTAGGGCCCAAAAAAGAAGTCTTATGTGTATACTTGTTACTACGAAACAAGAAAACAACCTTATTAAATATCAGGTCAGGCCAAATATAGGGGCAAAATGATGTTCAATTAGATTTGTCAATCTCTGACCCGAATTTCTGATCCGACCCAAATTAGGTTGATCGAATTCAATCTGAACCTGATTATGATTAGCAAAATATTGATCCGAACCCGATCCAAACCAAACTCAACCTGAACCTGATAAGCAAAATATTGATTCGAACGCGAACTGAACCGAACCGCACTCAATCCAAAACCGAATTCTGACCTGATAATTTGGGTCCAAACCTGAACCTGACTCGACCCGAGCTCAACCCAAAGCCCAATTCTAAACTGATTATTGGGACCCGACGGAACCAAAACTCAACCCGAAACCCGATCCTAACCTGGTAAAACATTTCTTAATTTAAAACAAAATTAAATGCAGTCCTAGCACCGGTATAGTATAACTTATATTGTGGATAGCTATTTTCCCACCACATTTTTATCCGCCAAAATTACTATCCTGAATGTAGGCACTACTATTATTAGCACCTGTATATGTCATTCAGCCAAAACCAATGCTGAAAATTATTAAATTCAAATATTTTTTTCTTCAATGAACCGCTGCTGGATTTATTCATAAGCACCATTTTTTGGTTCATTTACCAGATTGTCGGTGCCTATGAAATTCATAACACCGATATTGCTCTTCCACCACTAACATATCGGTGCCTATATACCTTTTTCTAGTAGTGTATCCCGACTTGACTTGACCCGAGAAACATTAAAGACCCGTCAGAACCTGACTTGACATTTACCCAATCCGCCCCGACAATCAAACTTCAACATTTTTCAACCCAAACACATTATGACTCGACTCAACCCGACCCAACCTGACTCGACTAATAGACTTCGACCCGTTTCAATTCGAACCCGTTTTAATCCGACCCAACAAACAGACTTCGACCTATTTCAACTCGAACCTATTTTGATCAGACCCGATCCGACTCGACCCGATCTGACCTGACCAACATATTTTGACCTATTTCAACTCGAACCCGACCCCACCCGACAAACATATTTTGACCCATTTCAACCCGAACATGTTTGACCCGAACTCAAAGCCAACCCGATTACTGAATTGACAGCTCTAATATCAATACATCGTAAATAATGTGATTTCTATTTCAAAAGGGTAATATGCAAATATAACCCTATATAATTGAGAAAGTACAGATATAACGCTAAGTTATTTTTTAGTGCAAAAAAAACCCGACTATTGAATATAAGTGAAAATATGACCCTATGACCATATTTTCTGCGTTGGCTAAGAAATTCTGGCAATAGACCTACTTGCAAAGACTAAAATGCCCTTATGTTGAAAGCCTTACATGAGATGGACAATTATGCCCTTTCCCCCGACCACCACTACCACCCTCACACCCGCCTGGCTCCACCTTCACTGTCAGGCCACCACCACCACCTGCTTGGCACCACGCCTTTTGTTATATGTGAGTTGATAACAAAAATATAAGTTACAGATAACAAAAGGCAAAATAAATCAATTATTTCACAAAAATAGAGCACCATGTTACTCACAACCCAAAGATGGCCAACCCCAGGTTCTAAATTTGTCCAAGATTCAATTTTCCCCCAACCAACTCATTAAGAAAGAAAAGCCCACAAATTTAATCAGCTCAAAACTCCTCAAAACCTCAACAACAACGAAAAAGCTGCAAATTTCAAAGAATAAAAACGAACCCACTTTGTAACAGAGTATTTCCATTTCAATCATTCCATTTACATAACAAATTAAGCATAAAAAATGGTTACAGTAGAGCATTAGGCCTCTGGGAAGGGCAATATAACTCATAGAATTGCTGAGAAAAACTGCTCTGGAACTAGATAGGAGCATGAATTCGGAGTCCAGCTACGACCAGTTTCTGGGCCTGACCAATGCCACCGATGACGCCCGGCACACAGGCAGGGGTGGCTGGGGAACCCAGATGACACCGGAGAAGGAGTTGGACAAAACCTAGAGCGCCCCTTCAATCTCTAATTTGTAAAGCTCATTCATCTTTCTTTGGCCACCAATAACCATATTCAGAGTTCAAAGGGGTTGTTGAAATGGATTTGAATAGAAGGGATCGGCATCTTGTGTTCTTGGGGCTTTAAGGGCCGGCGCCATTGACACAGAAAGAGAGAAAAATGGAGTGAACATAAGGTATTCATCCGTGACGGCGGTTGAGGGGAAGAAGAGAAAAATGAAAGAGGAAGAATTAAGGATTTAGGGGTATGAATGTAATATCAATGCTTATTGTATTTTTTATTTTTTTACAGAGGGGCAAAATAGTATTTTCACTTAATTCCAACTTAGACTACCGGAAAAGGTTATATTTACACATAATCTAAATATCTACTATTATATTTACACTTTCAATTATCACGGAATTATACATGCACTTTCGTCAATTATATAGAATTATATATACACTTTGCTCGTTTCAAAATTTGTATAACTCTGGATAACATCAACATCAATGTCAATGGAGTGGATAAATAATAAATACTGGAGTAGTATACGATTTTGTGAATATCCAAATGAAGCAAGAAGCAAGAAGCAAGAAGAAAGAAGCAAGAAGCAAGTAGCAAGAAGCAAATCGTCGGAAGCAGTCACTCAGCGGAACACCTCCCAGTTAAGGGAATATTTAGATTAATTCAAGATCCAACTCCTCCTTTGACTTCAAACTTTACTCCACTAAAAAGAGCCCATACTTCATTACCTCCTCAACAACATTCAATACCCACTCTACAGCCATCCAAACATATTTCCACATATTTTGATAAACCAAACCCTGAGCATATTCTAGTCACTCATTTTAATTCTAAACCTGATATTCCTCAATTAAAGATTTTTGTGTCCAATCTATTTTTGCCATCATCCCTATGGATGGCAGCTGACATTCATAAAACCCAACAATTTTATGAGCTCATTCTAGTAGACACTCAATCCATTGATATTCATCATGTCCCAAATAAGCAATATCCCAGCAGAATTGAGTATTCCAAGGTTTATGTCAAGCAAATTCTAAGCCCTCAACAGTTTTCCAATCGCCATTCCATCACTCCCTTTTCAGTTGACTATTTTCCTACCGGATTCAATTATATTGATTACATCGAGGCATGGTATAAAACTTTCTATTACAGATCGTTTGACCATTCTTGGTTTATCAATTTCCAGAACACTTTCAATAACCATATTCCATAATGGTTCTTTGATTGGTGGTTCAAATTTGGACCATCCAATCAAGAACCATTCTGGAATATGGTTATTGAAAGTGTTCTGGAAATTGATAAACCAAGAATGGTCAAACGATCTGTAATAGAAAGTTTTATACCATGCCTCGATGTAATCAATATAATTGAATCTGGTAGGAAAATAGTCAACTGAAAAGGGAGTGATGGAATGGCGATTGGAAAACTGTTGAGGGCTTAGAATTTGCTTGACATAAACCTTGGAATACTCAATTCTGCTGGGATATTGCTTATTTGGGACATGATGAATATCAATGGATTGAGTGTCTACTAGAATGAGCTCATAAAATTGTTGGGTTTTATGAATGTCAGCTGCCATCCATATGGATGATGGCAAAAATAGATTCGACACAAAAATCTTTAATTGAGAAATATCAGATTTAGAATTAAAATGAGTGACTAGAATATGCTCAGGGTTTGGTTTATCAAAATATGTGGAAATATGTTTGGATGGCTGTAGAGTGGGTATTGAATGCTGTTGAGGAGGTAATGAAGTATGGGCTCTTTTTAGTGGAGTAAAGTTTGAAGTCAAAGGAGGAGTTGGATCTTGAATTAATCTGGAATGAGGTGTTTGGGCTATAGTGGAATATGATAAAGGAGGGAAATCTGAGGATTGAAGTTGTGGAGTAATAGAGGGAGTAAGTGGTCTTGGATTTGCATAATCTTTACTGGTCCTAGAAGTAGATGAACTAGATGTGGAATTACTCATGGTTTCCTGTAAGGAATTCCCGAGTTAGAAAATCAGGAATAAATTTCTCTTTTCCTTTAATAAACTGAATATCAAAATCAAATACCGATAAAATGCCTTGCCATCTGGCAAAATGTTTTTTGAAACTAAATATTTTACATCTTTTTGCAAAATATCTTTTGCTGATTTGCAGTCAATTTTTAATAAAAACTTTTTATTATACAAATCATCTTGGAATTTAGAAATGCATAAAACAATGGATAAAACTTCTTGTTTAACTGTGGAATAGTTCTTTTTTGCCTTAGACCAAAATCCTGAATGATATCTAACTATGGATATTTTTTCTAAATGTTTTTGTTTTAATATGCCTCCATACCCTATATTGGATGCATCTGTTTCAACTATCATGAATGTTTCTGGATGTGGAATTCTTAAACATGGCAGTGATTTAGCCTTTAGCTTAATTTCTTTTACTAAATTAGTATGCTCTTCTGACCATGCAGGAGGATTAGACTTTAATCTTTCATATAGCTTTTTACATATAATCTTAATATTAGGAAAGAAATCTGAAATGTAATTTACACATCCTAAAAATCGTTGTAATTGATTTTTATCTCTTATTTCATCTGGAAATTTTTCTGCAAAATCAATAGATCTTTGAATGGGTGTAATGGTTCCTAAATTTATGTTGAATCCAAGAAACCTAATATTTGTTTGAAATAGTTTCATTTTAGGTTCAGATATAACTAAATCATTTGTTTTCATGACTTTTAACAAAATATATAAGTGTTTAAAATGACTATCAATTGTACTAGAATAGACTAATACATCATCAATATAAACTATGACGAATGTTGAATAAGGATTAAAAATATCATTCATTATTTTCTGGAATTCTGATGGTGCATTTTTTAATCCAAATGGCATGACATTCCACTCATATTGACCGAATGGAACTACAAATGCCGTTTTGTACTTATCCTTTTCATCTATTTGAATTTGCCAATATCCTGATTTTAAATCAAATTTTGAAAATACTTTTGCATTTACTAATCTATTAATCAAATCTCTTTTATTAGGAATGGGATATCTAATCCATTGTAATACCTTATTTAAGGGTTTATAATGTATTACTAATCTAGGAACTCCTCGTTCCTTTTCTGCATTTTTATTAACATAAAATGCTGAGCAGCTCCATGGAGATTTGCTTTTTCTTATTAAATTTTTATCTAAATGATTTTGAATTTCTTGCTTACATAATTCTAATAATTCAGCATTCATTTGAATAGGTCTTGCTTTAGTAGGAATGTTTTGTTCATCAAAATCTTTTTCATATGGTAATGATACTGTATGTTTTTTCCTATCCCAAAATGCATTGGGATGGTTTGAACAAATTTGTCTTTGGAATTCTTGTTCTAAATTCCTGATCCTTTCTTTTATATTCTTATGTCCTAATTGTTCTTCTATTTTAAAGTAACTCAATTCTTCTTTTAAAAATGAAATGTCTTTTTGTTTTCTATTTAAAATACATATTCTTTTATATATTGAATTAGTTTGTAACAAATTTAATTCAATTTGACTAGGAGGACTAATAAAGGAAAATAATAATTTTTTGCCTAATATTTTTGTACTAATTCTTTGTTGAGTCTTTTTGAAAGGGGTTATTTGATATAAAAATGGATTTCCTAATACTGCATCATAAGATACATTTTCTAATATCAAAAATGAATGTTTAATACAATAATCATTATTACTAATATATCCATTGGATAATTTTTTCTTAATAATCATTGGAGTACCATTTGCTGCTGAAAGTTGTTCATTAGTTTTTACTAAATATTTACTTGGAATTATTCCTGACCTAATACATGATTGGTCTGCTCCACTATCAATTAAAGCTACAATAGTTGTGCTAAAATCTTGGACTCCAATTGTGACTAAGGAATACCATTTTTCCATATTAATTATATTAATAACATTAAAGAATTGTTGATTTGTGGGAATTTCTTTTGAAATAAGAATATAAGAACTACTAGGTGTTTCTAATGATATTAATTTTAATTCTAATTCTAAATATTTTTCTTTCAAATCGTTTAATTCTGTTTTAATATTACAAATTTTATTTTTTAGCAAAGTAATTTCTTTTCTTAAATCTTGAGTATCTGTTGAAGCAATTATTGATTTTTTCTTGTCTAATTCCGAATATTTTTTAATTGTCTGAATTAGACTAAAGGCTTCTATTATTCTAGGTTTATTTTCTTCTAATACCAAATTTTTTAATCTTTGAATGTATTCTATTTTATCTTCAGAATTTCCTATTTTATCTATTATGTCTAATAATTCTTTTTTCTTACCATGTGTACTATTTAGCACATTAATGGTTGGAATTTTACATTGACATATACTATCAGAATCGCTAGAAGAATCTGAATCTGACTCATAATTTGAATGTTCATTTTTTGAATTATCAATTAATATAGCTAATAGCTTATTCCTTAATTCTATATCTTCTAATGCATTAATTTTCTTTTCTGTTTTACAATAATTTGCAGTATGTCCAAATTTCTTACATTTGTAACATTGAATATTTTGAAATTTGTCTTGTTTTTTATGAAACTTCCTTTTCCTAGGTTTTTCATAGTCTGGTTTGTGATATGGTTACTTATTTTTAAAATTATCTCTTTTTTGATAATATTTATGTTTTCTGAATTTATTTTTCTTTATATGTTTGTGCTGAGAAGATGGAGGTTTTATTCCTGTTATGCCAAATTGTTGGCAAAATGATCCCATCTCTTTTCTTTCTGATCCATATTTGTGTTGAATTTTTAAATCTTGACATAAAGTTAAAGCTTCTTTTTTAACAAAAGCAAATATTTGTCCAAAAGTTATATCATTATAATTTATCTTTTCTGTTTCTAATGCTTTGCTTAAATTTGTTAGTATCCTTTGAGAAAATAAATTTGGTAATCCTGTTATAAATTTTTCTTTCCAAAGTGGTGAACTTGAATTTGTTCTTCTAAATACTTGAGTTAAAAATATATCTTTGTACCATTTGAAATCAGTTAAAGTAGGGCATCTTAAATTAGTTAGACATATTTTTGAACTTTCTAATGCTTCTGCAGGATTTCCTACAAAATACATAGATATAGTATATAATAAAAATGCTGATCCATCTGGAACCATGACAAATTGAATGTTATTATCTTCTCCTTGAGCTTCTTCTGACTCATGATTCATTATTGATTGTTTATCTTCTAATGTGAGATAATTATCCCACCATCCTTTTAATTGTCCTGTAAATCCTGTTACTAATAACATGACTATATTTGGTTCTGTTGGAGTTATAATTGCTTTATAAGCTACTCTAGCCATTCCCATTTCTTGTAATAAATTTAATATTTGATATTATGATAATCCATCTATGTTCCATTGATAAATTGATGAACCATCATAGCTTTTGAATGAATGAAGATTTTCTTCATATTGAAGATCTGGTGGAGTTGGTTTTGGGTAATAAGCTTTAGTATCATGTTTTTTCCAATTATATTTTAATTTATTAATTTGCCTATCAGGGTTTTCTTCTACCGGTTCTTGGAACTGGTGTTCTATTGAATTTATCTATTTTTCAAAATCATTTTCGGATTCTTCGTCTGTACTTTCAGAATAAGGACTAGCTGAATCATCTGTATCTATTGGATTTACCTCAGATATGACTCCTATCTGCTTAGAACTACTTGGTTTATCATTTGGTCTAAGAGATAATGATTCCTCCATTTTCTTTGAAAATGGGGATACTTGAAAATGAGGTTTTGAAAATGTATTTTGGAATAGTTCTGTTTTATTATTTAATTTAGTATCTAGCTTAGTGGAAATAAAATCAACTTGATTTGCTATAGTATGTAATAATTGATTAGAATAATTATTCTGTTGATAGATTTTTTTAATGTCTGCTAGATTAGTTGGATCTGTATTATTTACTGGTCTTCCTGACTTGAATGGAGAGGCAATTACTGTGGTTTCCTCAGTAATAATATGGACTGATTGAAGTGATGGATGAATAGAACTAACTACTGTATCATTTGGTAATTTCCATTTTTTGTAAAGATTAGATTGTACATTTATAACTGGAATCTCTGTATAATTATCCTTTCTTATTAATTGTTCCTTTTTTAAATAGTATCCTAACCACATAAAAAAAATTCATTTTTCTAATTTTCATAGTTGTGAGTTCATTATAAAATTCTTTTTTAATATGTTCTCCATTGTCTATACTTAGTTTTTCAAACCATAATCGATTTTGAATATTTTCTTGACTATAATAATCATTATTTAAATATACCTTATCTATTGTAAATTCATTATTATTCATCATATTAATTTCTGACTGGCGCATTTGACTTAGGGTTGGTGACCCGATGGATGAATTAGTATCTGGACTAATTTCTGGCAATGGAGTAGAATATCTTATTCTTGTGTCATTAATATCATTAAAATGTGTAGGAATATCAGATGTTAAATGCCTGTGGGATCTATAACTTGCTATATTTGAATATCTAGAAGAAGATCCTGAATAGAATTTATTGGATGAGGATTTGCTAAATTTTATTAATACTTTGCCATCATCTCTTTCTTCTATTTCTGATGGTTCCGTTATTCTCATATTTCTTTGAATACCTAATGGTCTATCTGCTAATATTTCTACTGGAATGGTTATGTCGTTCCATTTTAATAATTTAGGCGTCTCTATTGAAATATTATCGGAATTAGTTGTGACATATACTGATTCATCTTTTTCTGTTGGGTTTAACTTTAAAGCTGTTGGAATCATGGATTGCATTAGTTTAAAATATACTCTATAAATTAATACAAAATGTTCTGTATCATTTATTATCATATCTTGTTTTAATTGAATATCTAATTTTAGAGCATCCATAATATGAGGATCTGTGAGACTGACTGAATAGTTTGGAATACAATTAAACCTTATTGTTCCATTACATATATTAGTTTGAATCATTGCTAATATTGAATCCTTATACCTTATTAATCTATCATCTCTTAATGCCATGAATATAGGGGTATCTATCCCTAGTCTGACTAAGGGATGTAATGCTATTTGAATTAGACCAAAATGCAAAAACTTATAATTTTGTTCTCTATATTTATGAATAGCCTGAGTTGATAGTAACCTAATGGATTGTACTTCTTGGTTCATTGGAAGTATTTCTTCATGTATCTTTATTGAATATGACTTATTAAATTCTAATATACCCTGTTGATATATTGATTTTAATGTCTTACTTGGTAAAATCTGTTGAATTTCATGACTTTGTAAAATATGTGATGATGAACAACTTGCAGATCCAGAACTAGAAGTACTGGAGCTTCCGAATAGAAATCTTTTAATCCTTTCTCCCATGTTCAAGTTACTATGAATTGATTAATTTGCTGATGTACGAATCACGATTATCTAGACAAGACCATAGTCATACCATACGTGGACCACCCTTAACAAGACTCACTCTTCAACGGGCTAACCAACCGATTTATAGGTATGAACACATGAATGGTGTTGCTTCGATTTTCAAGTCCGTAAGTACAGTTAACTTATCAATTTATAATAACTCTAATAATTATTTATAGATTAACCTTAAATTACCGGAACGAAGTGAAACTTTTTTAGTTTATTACTGCATTTTGTTATATGATGGAGTTCTTACATATAAACAATCTAATGGAGTTCCTACCAAGCTTTATACATAATATTGAGAATGACCATTTATTTTAAATGAAGTGCTATTAAATGTAAAGGTATCTTGGACTTCCATCTTAAAACTAATTGGTACTTGGTATGCCTTGAATTTGGGCTGAATTGTGTTTTGGCCCAGTTTGTTAGGGTTTAGTGGAGACAATATATAAATTGTCTCTCTTCTCTCTGTAAAAAATTAATTATGTTCTGCACTTAGATAGGTAGAAATCTGGCCAATTTCTTGGCGTCTATAACCTGCTACCTATTATAGTGAATCCGTCTCCCGTGGATGTAGCCAAATTGGTGAACCACGTAAATCTTGTGTCTTGTTATTTTCGTTCATATTTTCTGTTCTTTCTCCATTCCGCACATCAAACTGGTATCAGAGCCAGGTTTCCTTTTCCGGTGAGATCCGTAGTGGGTGTATCGGATTCTGGGCTCATCAGATGGGGGCTGATCGGGGAGAAAGATGTTTGGGTTGAACGTGAAGATCGACAAGTTTACCGGGAGAAACAGTTTCAGTTTATGGCAGATCAAGATGCGAGCTTTGCTGAAACAGCAAGGTTTGTGGACTCCGCTGACGAAGGATTTCACGAGCAGTTCTGGCGATGTTGTGAGTCTGGAAGAAAAGGCACACTCAACGATTATGTTGTGTCTCGCGGATGAAATCATCACCGAGGTCTCAGATCAGGAGACTGCTGCACAACTGTGGCTGAAGTTAGAGAGTTTGTATATGACGAAATCTCTAACCAACAAGTTGCTTCTGAAACAATGCCTCTTCGGTCTCCGAATGCAGGAAGGTACGCAACTCAGAGACCATCTAGAGCAATTGAATACTTTGTTATTAGAATTGCGAAATATAGATGTGAAAATTGAAGATGAAGATGCTGCTTTGATTTTGCTAGTTTCTTTACCACTTTCGTATGAGAATTTTGTTCAGTCATTTGTTGTTGGTAAAGATTCTGTGTCTCTGGAGGAAGTAAGATCCTCTCTCCATAGTAGAGAGTTGCGACATAAGGCAAACAATACAGGTACAGAAAGTCAGGCCACTGGCTTGTTTGCTAGTGACGGAAACACAAAAGGAAAGGAAACCGGCAATAAGAAGAAGGGCAAGAAGTCATCTACAAAGGGTCCTAAGGCCAATGATGTTTGTAACTACTGTAAGGAGAAGGGGCATTGGAAAAAGGAGTGTCCGAAGAAGGCTAGTAAATCTGGGAGTACATCTGGTACTGCTGCTGTGGCTGAAGGGGATTTCAGTTCTGAAGATGATTTTGCTCTAGCTGTTACTGGGCAAAATAATCATTCTAATGCGTGGTTTCTTGATTCTGGGGCATCTTACCATGTATGCCCAAGGAGAGATTATTTCTCAATTTATGAGCAAGCTGAGGGCATCATTACTACAGCAAATGGTGTTGCGTGCAAGGTAGTTGGGATTGGTTCAATCAAGATCAGGACGCATGATGGTAGTTTCTGTACTTTGAACGATGTCAGGCATGTTCCATCGATGACAAAGAATCTGATTTCTCTTCCTACGTTAGATAGAAAGGGTTTCGTCTACTCAGGGAGTGATGGAGTTCTGTGTGTCTGCAAAGGTTCTAGGCTGGTTCTGAAAGGTGTTCTGAAAGGTTGCATCTTCGGAGGTTCACCAGGATGATATGACTAAGTTATGGCATATGAGGCTTGGTCACATGGGTGAAAGAGGGATGCAGATTCTATCGAAGTATGATCTTCTTGGTGGCCACAAGATCAAGAGCTTGGACTTCTGTGAGCATTGCGTTTTTGGGAAGCATCACCGCAGCAAGTTTCCTAAGGCGATTCATAGAACAAAGGGCACATTGGATTACATCCATTCTGATTGTTGGGGACCTTCCCGAGTTGAGTCACTAGGAGGTCACAGGTACTTTGTTTCTCTGATTGATGATTACTCAAGGATGACTTGGGTTATCATGATGAAACATAAGAGTGAAGCTTTCTCGAAGTTCAAGGAGTGGAAAGCTTTGGTGGAGAATCAGACCAGGAAGAAGATCAAGAGGCTTCGAACTGATAATGGGCTGGAATTCTGCTCGTCTGAGTTTGATCAGTTTTGTAGGGATGAAGGGATTGCTCGTCATCATACAGTCAGGAATACGCCACAGCAGAATGGCGTAGCTGAGCGGATGAATCAGACATTGCTGGCGGGAGCGAGGTGCATGCTCTCTAATGCTGGTTTGGAAAGGAGATTCTGGGCAGAGGCGGTGAGTACAGCTTGTTACTTGATCAACCGCGGGCCTCACACAGGCATAGAGTGCAAAATACCTATGGAGTTGTGGTCAGGTAAAGTTGTTGATTACTCCAAGTTAAAAGTTTTTGGTTGTACATTTTATTATCATGTTAGTGATGGTAAGTTGGAGCCCCGAGCCAAGAAGGGTGTCTTTGTGGGTTATGGAGATGGAGTTAAAGGCTCCAGGATATGGTCTCCATCTGAGAAGAAGGTTATTCTGAGCAGGGACGTTGTCTTTGATGAAAATTCTTTGCTTAGATCTATGGTGAAGCCCACAGTTGTGCCAGAAACTAGTGGAGTTGATAAACAGGTGGAGCTTGAAGTCACTCAAGGTGAAAATAGATTGGAACAATTTGAGGTGAATCAAGAGCCACAGACAGAATCTGAGATACCGGAATCTCCACCACCAGATCCCCAACCATCAGGAGCTACAGTCCGTAGTTTAGCTCAGGACCGACCCAAGAGGATTGGAGTTGGGGCACCCAAGAGATATGAGTTTGAGGATATGGTGGGTTATGCACTACAGGTTGCTGAGGAGGTGGATACTCATGAGCCATCCACCTACAGAGAAGCTGTTTCAGGTACTGATGCTGACAAATGGCTTGCTGCAATGGGAGACGAGATGGAGTCTCTTTAGAAGAATCAGACATGGGATTTGGTTCAACAGCCTCAAGGGAGAAAGGTTATCACTTGCAAATGGGTTTTCAAGAAAAAGGAAGGGATATCACCTACAGAGGGAGTCAAGTACAAGGCTAGAGTTGTTGCTAGAGGTTTCAGTCAGAGAGAGGGAGTAGATTACAATGAGATTTTCTCACCAGTGGTCAGACACACTTCCATCAGGGTGTTGCTAGTTATAGTGACACATCAGGATTTGGAGCTTGAACAACTTGATGTGAAGACCGCTTTTCTACATGGAGAATTGGAGGAAGAGTTGTACATGACTCAGCCAGATGGTTTCCAGGTTCCTGGCAATGAAAAGTATGTTTGCAAGTTGAAGAAGTCTTTGTATGGACTTAAGCAGTCTCCGAGGTAGTGGTACAAGAAGTTTGACAGTTACATGCTTCAGCTGGGATATACGAGGTGTGCTTATGACTGTTGTGTCTACTACAGCAGGTTGAGAGATGGGTCGTTCATCTATCTGGTGCTTTATGTAGATGACATGCTGGTAGCCGCAAAGAGTAAGCACGAGATTCAGAAGTTGAAAGGACTTCTTAGTGCTGAGTTTGAGATGAAGGATCTGGGTGCAGCTCGGAAGATACTAGGAATGGAGATTCTTAGGGATCGAAGTCACCGGAAGCTTTTCTTGTCACAGAAAGGCTACATTCAGAAAGTGTTGGCTAGGTTTGGCATGTCTACAGCCAAGCCTATAGACACTCCTAGTACTGCAAATATTCATCTCACCACTATGTTTGCTCCTCAGTCAGACGAGGAGAAGAAGTATATGTCTCGGGTTCCTTATGCCAGCGCGGTGGGGAGCTTGATGTATGCTATGGTTTGCACGAGGCCAGATTTAGCACAGGCAGTCAGTGTTGTGAGCAGGTTCATGGGGCAACCGGGAAAGGAACATTGGCAAGCTGTGAAGAGGATTTTCAGGTATCTTAGAGGTACGTCTGATGTGGGTCTCATTTATGGAGGTGATACGGAGTGCTTAGTTACAGGCTACTCTGATTCTGATTATGCTGGTGATGTTGACACGAGGAGATCGATGACTGGTTATGTATTCACTTTGGGAGGTTCTGTGGTTAGTTGGAAGGCGACTTTGCAACCTACAGTGACATAGTCTACTACGGAAGCAGAGTACATGGCTCTGACAGAGGCTGCAAAGGAGGGAATATGGATGAAAGGGCTAGTTAGTGATCTTGGTCTACATCATGATCAGGCTACTGTGTACTGTGACAGCTTGAGTGCAATCTGCCTAGCCAAGGATCAGGTCCATCATGAGAGGACCAAGCATATTGATTTCAGATATCATTTCCTGAGGAGTGAGAGGAGAATCGGGGTGAAGAAAGTGGGAACTGCTGATAACCCCGCTGATATGTTCACCAAACCTGTTCCACATATCAAGTTTCAACATTGTTTGGACTTGCTGAACATCAGAGCTAATTAGGTGCTCTATGGGCAGTCCCGGGAGTGGAGGGATAAGTCTGCTCATCTGGCACTATAATGGTGCGTCTGGAGTTTCTGCTTTGAGGATTCAAGTCAAGGTGGAGATTTGTTGGTATGCCTTGAATTTGGGCCGAATTGTGTTTTGGCCCAGTTTGTTAGGGTTTAGTGGAGACAATATATAAAGTGTCTCTCTTCTCTCTGTAAAAAATTAATTCTGTTCTGCACTTAGATAGGTAGAAATTTGGCCAATTTCTTGGCATCTGTAACCTGCTACCTATTATAGTGAATCAGTCTCCCGTGGATGTAGCCAAATTGGTGAACCACGTAAATCTTGTGTCTTGTTATTTTCGTTCATATTTTCTGTTCTTTCTCCATTCCGCACATCAGTACTAATTGGAGGTGATCCAAGACCTACTTAAGAAACCGATGTGTGATATATCTTTCAACAAGTGCTCTCACCAAAGGAGTAGAATCTACTTAAAATATCAGATTATTATTGTAGATGTTATGGTGATCATGCTTTCTTAGTGTCCAAACCAAGAGTGGCTTATGAACATTTGGATTCTGGCGTTATATTTGGACATTGATCTTAATTTTTTGTTATTTTTTTTCCCCTGTTATGGTAAGCTTAAGGTTTCTGATATCTTCCTAAAATTTGATGCAAAACTTATGCAGTGCATTGAAAGGCCAAAACCTTTCGGGAATTGTTCCTCCAGAATTCGCCAAGCTTCCCTACTTGTCACACTTGTAAGTTCAATAGCAGCCACATTGGGAAACAAGTTTAGAACTTTTAATGTTAGGACATTGTGATTGTTGTTTCTATTTTGCAGGGACCTCAGTCGGAATAATCTCCGTGGTTCTGTTCCACCTCAATGGCCTTCGATGAACTTGGTTGACCTGTATTCACTCATCGATCCCAACATTGTTCTTTGTTTTAAAATATTTCTTTTGATTGTTAAGATGAATGGAAGTTTCTGTTGTTTGAATGTGCAGTTCTTTCATGGGAAACCGACTTCAAGGGCCATTTCCGACGGTTCTGACCAGCATTACCTCACTTGTTAACTTGTAAGTTAATGATCTAAATGAATCATGGCCAGTTCAGAAGTTCTCTTACCTTTAGTGGCTATAGGATTAGGCTTTGAAATATTGTGAAACATGAACTGCGCATGAAGGCATGCACAAAAAAGGAATGCTATTCATAAACATCTACTTCATGTTAGTACTAAATTTCCTACCATGAACTGGATCTGTAGAGATACCTTTTGTGTTTGCAGGAGTATTGAGGGAAACCAATTCTCTGGACCGATTCCACAAACGATTGGGAAGCTGGTTAATCTGCAAAAGCTGTAAGAATTTCAACTTTTCACAATGCATACAAGAAACTAAAGGCTCCATGTGTATATGCTCTTTATCCTAAATTTGATGCACATTTTTCTTGTCAGCATTCTGTCATCAAATCAATTCTCAGGAGATCTGCCTGTGGCGCTTGCAATGCTGACCAATCTGATGGATATGTACGTGCTGACTTTCATCCTTTCGCTGCCATCTCTACATTCAGATGTTTTGCTACAACAGTGTGAATTCTTTATGCAATTTCTTTGAAATGTTGGTATTTCTACAGATTTGTTAATCAGCATTTTCTTTTGTATATATTTTGAATGATTTAGGCGGATTAGTGACAACAACTTCACTGGAAGGATACCAGATTTCATCAGCAGCTGGTCAAAGATCGAGAAACTGTAACCTTATTCTTTCTTCTTTTATGTTTAACTTTCTGAGCATCACTTTTCCAACTGTTATATTGAGCTTCGGAATTTGATCTTATGTAACAGGCACATACAAGGATGCTCTCTCGAGGGTCCGATCCCTTCTAGTTTATCTTCCTTGACTCGCTTAAGTCACTTGTATGAAACCATTACACCACATTTTCATAAATCAAATATCCTAAATAAACACATCTGATGCTACTTTTCTTGCTTATCGTCATCTTCAGGAGGATCAGTGATTTAAAAGGCTGTTGGAAAATGATGGTTAAAAGGTTGAAATTCGTCAATTTTTTGGGCTTCGGTTGAGTGGGACCCGAATGGATTTTGGGTCGGTGGATGTCATTTTTAGGTTCTCCTTCGCGAGTACTATAAAATCGACTATTTAAACTCTCAAAACGGATCAAGGGTGAATGAGATATGGATGCTTGAAAAGTCACTCTTGAAAGAGAAACAATTAGGCGGAAATTGGCCCAAATTAGTTTTTCTCTGGACTGTCCAAAATGCGTATGGACCGCATGGAAGTCTCTGGAAGGCCCAACCACATAGTATATATGGAATTGCTTGTGTGTAATTCTTAAGAGATAAGAACAAAATACTTCCATATTTTGTGAAATATCTTGTCTTAAATAAATATGCGGTTTACCATGTTTAATACGATGAAGAATATTTGTGCAAATATTTCTTCCTTTTCCAGCAGATTTGATTCGAGTATTCATGGAATGTCTCGGATTTGGTGAGTTGGTGATTGGAGAATATTCTTCTCTAATTACAGAAAATCAGAATATCATGTTTCCATGATTAGGGTCTCTTAGAGCAGTATAAATAGAGCCTCTAAGTCATTCAGAAATACACACCATTTCTCAAGTCCCTCCATATTCTAAACTTGAGTCTTCTGTCTGTCTTTCTTGAAGTTTCCATTTGGTGCTCTGTCGAGATGATAGTCCTTCGGGCCTTGCGTGAATCCGAGGTAACTCTTACGTGTTAATTGTTACCTTCGATGGTTTTATCCTAGGGAACGATGTCCACGACAGGACTCATTCGTTTCAAGGGCAGCGAGTGTTACTCGTGACTCCATCAATTTGTGATTACTTGAAACATGATTTATGCTTTGATTATTTGTAATTTAAGATTTTCGATTTTATGCTTGAATAATTAATAAAATTTATTATTATTGCATATATTAATTACTCGTTCAATTTTGTTATTTGATTTTTCGTATGATATAATCACTATATGTCCAACAGTCTTGAAACGAATGAAATTTGTTGATTTATATTGATATGGTTAATAGGGTGCATGTGTAATATGCATACGGATATAGATGTACATATGATTGCATGTTTGGTTATTAATCTGCCTATGGATACCATATGATTGTATGCCATATTTATTTGTAATCCGAAACTCTTGCATGCCATATTTATTTGTAATCAGAAAGTCTTGCATGCCATCTGTTTGGATGCTACACCGTGCATGCTGCTTTATGGAAATTGTATGTTTGCGAAAATATGCATGCTAATGATTTTGGTTATTTACAACAAAATCATATTGAGCAATTTGTTATGTATAATTATTTAAAATATTATACTACGATATTTGAGATTTGTACATATATTTAACGATGGAAATCTTTTGTATGTATGCATTGGTGAATCCGAGTATACACGGTTGTATATCTCTTATGGAAGGGAAACTAGGCATAGAGATATAGCAAGATTTGCTTGGCAACATGAAAGAATCAAGAGTGTAACCACGGTTGTGCTAACTATGGTACGTATACACGTTAATTAAAGTGAATCATGGCATATGCTATATATACATATATTGCTTGGATTATAATTGGTAACCATTTGCGTGAATCTGGATGTGAACAAGACTTTGTTACAAAGAGTGTTATGTGAATAATATTTGCACATATATGTCCAGTGCACTAAGGCTATCGAATTTGATAGTAAATGGATTTGGTTATATTAATCCCATAATTATGTGGGAAAATGAGTTGAGCATGTATGTTAAATTACATGGTGCAATTATGGAAATATGCTAATTCCGTGATATTCATGCTTATGAGATTAAATGTTGATATGGTAAGAAATCATATTTGATTCTTTGCATGAAAGATTGAATTAAATTTACGGGAAAAAAATGCCATGAGTTTAGAATATGGGATCAGACATTATTATTCAATTACATGAAAGCAGTGCATATGGTTGGAAATTATGAGACATGTTTAATTTCCAAAGCCCTTGAAAGGCTATAGTATTTGTTTAAATACTTGATCAAATGTTGAAATACCTATTTTGCATGGTATAATAATTTGGTGATGTGGGCTGCTCATGTTGGTTAAAGATTTAAACCATTTTGTGTGAGAATGTGCTGCTAGTGATTCATGACTTTTATATGCTTCGTGCATGAATGAAGTATGTGACATTGGGTTATTTGATCCATGATGTATTCTCGTTCATTTAGGGACTTGATTAAGCTGCATATACAAAATTTTAGATCTATGATGTGTCTAAAATTGTGTTATGCTTTTATATGCTACGATTATATTAATTGTTTGGGAAAGTGCCCTTTTGATGCAATGAAAGGTTCGACAAGGCTTGTCCCAATAATTGGCTATCTTGATTGATCGTTTACGAGCATATGACTCACGAGTGACAATTGTTAGATTGCACAGATAGAGCATATGGGCTCAAAGTTCAACATATTCTGGTTATTTTGTATGACCTGAAAAATGTGAACGTGAAGACATTAGTTTACGACTATGTCTAGGGTATTGGTTCTTGTGAACCATGGTATAAACCCTAAAGCATGAGTTATCATGACTATGCTAAAAACCTTTGATTATTTGTAATCAAAGAATTCAGGGGAAAATCTCAAGATTTTGGTTGGAAAGCCTAAGAATCCTGAGAATGGGAATCCCAAGACTTTTGGTCAAATCTCAAGAATTTGGTTGAGACAACTAAGAATCCTGAGAATGGGAATCCCGAGACTTTTGGTCAAATCTCTTGATTTATGGTTGAAAAATCTAAGAATCATGAGATATGGAATCCCAAAACATTTGGTCAATTCTCTAGATTTTTTGGTTGGAAAGCCTTAGAATTCTGAGATGAGGAATTCTAAGATAGTTGGTCAAGTCGGGAGGAATTTAACTCGAACCAAAAGGGTAAACTCGAAATTGAGTCTAGCAATGCACTCAAACTTGAGTCGAGCAATAGACTTGAATGTGTTTCGAGCATAAAGACACTCAAGTTTGATTTGAGTAGTCTAAAAGTAAAGTTCAGTTGTACTGAAACTTGGCTTTAAAATGGGCATGAAATTGTGTGGAGTTGGTAAACTCACACTGCGCCCTAGTGAGAGTTAATCGAATCCTTGATTGATTGATACTACATTGGTTGTGGTATTGGTCATGCGAAGAAGAACGATTAATTGAGATCGGAAAGTTTAGTTATCTCTAATTCCAAGGGAGTTGAAGGAATAAGAGAGACTTTCACGATAAAAGATCAATACATGAAGGTGTTTTGATTGTTGAAAGGATCAAGCCCTAAAAAGAAATTTTATGGGTAAGAACCTAGTGTTTGATTCATTATTGAACACACAGACTTTTAGTAAGTTGAATTTGTATATTAACGAAACCCCTTACGTGATGCACAGAAAACATATGAGGTTATCTGTGACCATGATGTGAATACATAGAATCCTTTGGGGAATGTGATTCACAATGTAGACATTTGCAAGGTCATTTGGTGATTGAAGGAAATTGCTAGAAATGATCAAGCGTTGTGGGGGAGCCTTTAAGTTGGCTGGCAATCTTTTAAATAAGATACCCTAAGAAGGAGGAAAATAAAGCTCCTCATAGAGCCATCCTAAAAGTTCTTTCGAATGTGTGGGTTAGCGTATTGCGAATGTAGTAAAAGGAATACTTAAACAGTATCTTTACTAGATATGCACAATGTTGAAGTGCTATCGATTTCTTGAAATTCACAAGAAATATTATACAGAAACTAGAAATATATCTTGATGGAAAGTGTATTTTGTGGAAGATTCTGTTAAAGATCCCGATTTATCTTAAATGGACTTAAGAGTCAATAGATGAAATCATTAAGGATCAGGGATAAACCAACGAAGGAAACGAGATTCCATGAAATACTTTTTGTGGAAAGTGGTGATCAATAGAGAGATTGATCTACCATGAGTGCAAATCACTAGAGTACTAGTAGATTTGAACAATTAGTAAGTATATTTGTGTACTTGATGGGTGTTCTCTAGACGTGAGAATGAGTCCAAGGGTGATGGTACTTTCTATCAAGGTTTTGTGAAAGCTAGAAGTACATCTAATGGACCTAAATGGTAATTTGGAGATTTAGATATTAAAATCTGAATAGAGCAAAATGAAAAGCTTAATGCTCCTAAATGACCCATCATGTGACCAAACTAATTGTTGTTTAGCCAGTGATATTAAATCAATGAGTTTGATGAAGACGGATATGCTAAGGGACACGGAAAATGACCATGTCATTTATGTCTTTGAATTGATGGTTTTCTCATTGATAGAAAAATTGATACGATAATTGAGTCTCTTGGAGATATGTCGTATTCAATGGAATGACTCTAAACATTATGAGTTACCTTTTGTAAAGGTGAGGTGTCTCTTAAGAAGATAACTCAAGAGTCATTGATAGTCTGTTGTACTTATTAAAGTGCACATTAGACTATTCTTACAATGGATAGTAAGATGATACACGAGTAATCTAGAAAAGATCACTGGAAACAAGCTGTGTGTGAGACTCGTGGATATGGCTTGAGTTTTCTAGAGAAATGGTTCTCTCATGCTAGATTCATAGAGGAATCTATGTCTATTGTGTTGGAAAAAAAAATTGGGAAAGATATACCCTAGGATGACCAAAGCACTTGTATGCTCATTGGTGTAGCGTAAAGCTTGTAGCTTAAAGTCATATCGATGATGGTGTGTCTCGACATAGACACTTTACCATTGGACGACTACTCTCTACGAGAATTATCGATGTTGACTACGTAAGGTCAATATGATAAGAGTTGCGATTCTTTGACGAAAGGATTGAATTAATTTCTTGACGAAGAAATTGAATCGAGAGTTAGTTGAGAACTCATCGAAAGGAATATGACGAAGTCCAATAAATGGTGGGTTACGTACGTAGACACCCAACCTATGTGACTGGAGATCCCAAGATCTAGGTTCAAAGGGACAACTAAACTGCAAAGACCCATCGCGATCACTATGGGGGTTTCATACCTCCTGTCTTATTCCTGTGATGAAGAAACGGTGATGTGAATAGAGGTTAAGCATTAAATTGCTTTTAATGATTCAAGGCATCGAGTATGTAGTACTCAAAAGAGCGCAATAGATTATGGAACTGCTCTTACGCCAAGAATCACCTATGTAAGCGAGAAGTGTGGTCGCTTCGAAAGGGAATTGTTGGGACGCAATTCCTTAGAAACCTTACAGAACTAGGCGTGTGCCATGGCTTGATTAATGGACACAACCGAGGAAAGCGCAAGGGCTAGGAAAGATGTCTGTGGGAAGTGCATTGTCGTTCACACAAGCGGTAGGGGAAGTTCAAGGACATCGCGTCTGCTTCCTAACCAGTGGGCTAAGTGTACTCTCTCAAGGGAAAGTTCAAAGGGTGACACCTACTTATCCTATGCAGCATCTATGCCGTCGAAATGAATCTATCACCAAGTCAAACTCCGTGTCTGACGTGATTGTTCTGATTCCTACATCAATATATATTCATGTGGGGGATTGTTGGAAAATGATGGTTAAAAGGTTGAAATTTGTCAACTTTTTGGGCTTCGTTTGAGTGGGACCCAAATGGATTTTGGGTCGGTGGATGTCATATTTTAGTTCTCCTCCGCGAGTACTATAAAATCGACTATTTAAACTCTCAAAACGGATCAAGGGTGAATGAGATATGGATGTTTGAAATGTCACTCTTGAAAGAGAAAAAATTAGGCGGAAATTGGCCCAAATTAGTTTTTCTCTGGACTGTCCAAAATGCGTATGGACCGCATGGAAGTCTCTGGAAGGCCCAACCACATAGTATATATGGAATTGCTTGAGTGTAATTCTTAAGAGATAATAACAAAATACTTCCATATTTTGTGAAATATCTTGTCTTAAATAAATATGCGGTTTACCATGTTTAATACGATGAAGAATATTTGTGCAAACATTTCTTCCTTTTCCAGCAGATTTGATTCGAGTATTCATGGAATGTCTCGGATTTGGTGAGTTGGTGATTGGAGAATATTCTTCTCTAATTACAGAAAATCATGTTTCCATGATTAGGGTCTCTTAGAGTAGTATAAATAGAGCCTCTAAGTAAGTCAGAAAATACACACCATTTCTCAAGTCCCTCCATATTCTAAACTTGAGTCTTCTGTTTGCCTTTCTCGAAGTTTCCATTTGGTGTTCTGTTAAGGTGATAGTTCTTCGGGTCTTGCGTGAATCCGAGGTAACTCTTACGTGTTAATTGTTACCTTCGATGGTTTTATCCTAGGGAACGATGTCCACGACGGGACTCATTCATTTCAAGGGCAGCGAGTGTTACTCGTGACTCCATCAATTTGTGATTACTTGAAACATGATTTATACTTTGATTATTTGTAATTTAAGGTTTTCGATTGCATGCTTGAATAATTAATAAAAATTTATTATTATTGCATATATTAATTACTCGTTCAATTTTGTTATTTGATTTTCCGTATGATATAATCAATATATGTCCAACAAAGGCCAAGGATATACTTTTCCCCCACTAAGCCATATGGAATTCCTGAAGATATTGTTAGTCCATTTTCTCATCTACTGTCTCCTGTTCATGTTTTAATTTTTTTACTTCAACATCGAAAAAGTCACTGTTTCTTTCAATATTCGCCTTGATGTATAGGGTACTTAGGAAGTGCTCAGTTCATGGAGAGATACCTGAATACCTCGGGGAAATGCAAAAATTGAAAACTCTGTGAGTAGTTTCTTGTTATGGTTTTCAGAAGTAGACCATAAAGTGCACAGATATAGGTAGAAAATGCTTCCGTTCTTTTTTATTTATACACTGATGCAACATTTCAGTAATTGCTAGTGTGTTATTATTCTCCATCTTACACATTGATGTTTTTATCGGATGATGCGTGTCCGAGAGATTTCATCACTTGGATGGGAATCTGAATAGCTCTTGTTTTCGACGCAGGGATCTAAGTTTCAACAACCTGACCGGAGAAATTCTAGTAACATTCATCCAACTAGGGAAAGTAGATTTCATGTGAGTGAATGTCTATCTATCTTAGAAACTGTTAATAGTTTCATCCATCTGCTAGCTGAGCCTAATCGGTTAATCTCTTACCTATTAGGTATGTGACTGGAAATCAACTCAGAGGACCGATTCCAGATTGGATTCTGAACAGAAACAGGAATGTGTAAGCTCATTTCTTGATCATGTTCCATGAGTCCATGCTTTTCTGCTGAAATATTTTTTGTATGTACTAAGCTTATCACTATATTCAGAGATGTTTCATTAAACAATTTTACATGGGATGGCTCATCACCCGGTGAATGCCCGCGAGGAAGTGTGTAAGTGATTTATGTTGGGGAAAAATATAGTTTCCCTCTTTGTGTGATTAGGATGATGAATGAAAAATAAGCAAGACACCAAATTTGGTTACGCGGAAAACCCAACACGGGAAAAACCACAGGACTAGGTAGTCCAACTCTTCCACTATATGATTAAAGTGGGGTTACAATGTCTCACCCAAAATGTGGATGGATTACAAAGGATTTCTCACTCTATGGTGGATATCTATCAACTAGAGAGGATGAAGACTTCTCCCTACTACTCTCTCTTGGAGGATATCTAGAAGGAAAGGAAATGGTTTTTGGTTGGATGATCAAGTCCTCTCCAAGAGCACCCTATTTATAGATGAGCACTCAAGCTCTAGAATTCTCTTCTCCATCTCTCCAACTACCACAATTAATGTTTGGAGGCTTCTAGGAGGTATTTCTAGAATATGCTTTATGGTCTAGATACATCCCCCATCATACTAGAATCTTCTTCCAATTTTACCAAAGGAAAATTCTAGAATTTGGGAGGAATACCCAACAAATCTCCCCCTTCCGACCTAATTGGAAGGGATCTCCACACCAGCGCCTTTGCAGCAATCATCGAATTTCTTACTTGGTAGTGCTTTAGTCATCATATCAGACCAATTATCATTGGTGTGAACTTTTTCAAGTTGTAGTCGCTTTTCTTCCAATACGTCTCGAATCCAATGATAGCGAACATCAATATGTTTCGTTTGGGAGTGGTAGGCTGAATTCTTGGCTAAGTGGATGGCACTCTGATTGTCACAATAGAGGACGTACTTCTCTTGTTTTAGCCCCAATTCAAGTAGAAAATTCTTCATCCAGGGCATCTCCTTACAAGCCTCGGTGGCAGCAATATACTCTGCCTCCGTCGTAGAAAGGGCAACACATTTTTGAAGTTTTGACTGCCAAGATACAGCTCCCCCTGCAAAAGTAGTCAGATATCCCGACGTTGATTTTCGAGATTCCAAGTCTCCGGCCATATCAGCACCTGTGTATCCCTCCAACACAGGTTTGGTTGTTTCAAACCGCAAACACCTTTTGGTTGTTCCTCTGAGATATCGAAGTATCCATTTCACAGCAGCCCAATGCTCCTTCCCAGGATTTGACAAGTGCCTGCTCACAACTCCAACTGCATGAGCAATATCCGGCCGGGTACATATCATAGCGTACATGAGGCTACCAACAGCTGAAGAATATGGAACACCTCTCATTTCTGCATCCCTTCTTTAATTTTTCTTCTTATCGAACTTGAAATGTCTGGCAAGTGGTACGTTAACAGGTTTGGATTGATGCATATTAAATCTCTCAAGAATCTTCTCAATATATCTCTCTTGAGATAGCCAAAGTAGCTTTTCAGATCGATCCCGCGTGATCCGCATCCCAAGAATCTGCTTCGCTGGCCCCAAATCTTTCATCGCGAAAGAATTACTCAATGCTTTCTTAAGAGCAGCTATTTTCCTTTTATCCTGCCCGACAATCAGCATATCATCAACATAAAGCATGAGTATGAGAAAGTCATCTCGATCGTACCTCTTCATGAATACACAATGATCGGTGTGTGTCTTCTTGAATCCATGATGATTCATGAAGGATTCAAACTTCTTATACAATTGACGGGGTGCTTGCTTTAAACCATAGAGACTTCTTTTGAGACGGCACACTAAATGCTCTTTTGCCGGCTCTTTGAATCCTTCGGGTTGTTCCATGTAAATCTCCTCCTCAAGGTCTCCATGTAAGAAAGCTGTCTTAACATCGAGTTGCTCAACCTCCAAATCCAAGCTAGCAGCGAGACCCAACACAACTCGGATTGATGACCTCTTTACCACGGGAGAGAAAATCTCATCAAAATGTATACCTTTCTTCTGGTTGCAACCTTTAACAATGATTCAAGCCTTATACCTGGGTTTGAGATTGTTTTCTTCGATCTTGAGCTTAAACACCCATTTGCATTTTAGAGCTCGTTTCCCTTTTGGTAGCTCTACGAGATTATATGTATGATTCTCGTTCAAGGACATCTTCTCTTCTTGCATAGCCTTTTCCCAATCATCTTTATGATCATTTTCCATAGCTTCACCATAGTGTTGAGGCTCCCCCTCATCAGTGAGTGTCATGTACTCATCTGGTGAATATCTGGTCGAAGGCTGTCTCTCTCTAGTTGAACGCCGAAGCATGGGTACTGCTGGGTCATTTGCTTCCTCCATTTCTTCGCCACTTGTTTGAGATTGCTCCGTATCTTCTCTGGGATCACGGTTTTCAACTTCTTCATCGTGAACATCCTCCACTGATTCTCTTCTTGCGTTATCTTGCACCACGGGAGATGGCATGGATTCCAAAGGCTCTCTGGTCCACCTGGTTTGAGCTTCTCGCGATTCCTTGTAATTACTAATGGTTTGGTCCTCAAAGAACACGACATCGCGGCTTCTCACGATCCTTTTCTGGGCTGGATCCCACAGCCGATAACCGAACTCATCCTTGGGTGAGCCAAGATAGATACACTCTCTTGTTTTTTAATCTAGCTTGGCCCGCTCATCCTTGGGAATGTGAACAAATGCTCGACATCCAAATACCTTTAGATGGTCATATGAAGCCTTTCTCCCTGACCAAACTTCCTCCGGTATGTCTCCATCCAAGGGAACTGAAGGGGTCAAGTTGATGATACCAACACCAGTCTTCACAGCTTCTCCCCAGAAACCTTTAGGGAGGTTTGCATGAGATAACATGCATCTAACTCGCTCTTCAATGGTGCGGTTCATCCTCTCTGCAACTCCATTCAACTGAGGTGTCTTCGGTGGTGTCTTCTCAAGTCAGATCCCGTACAACTTGCAATACTCTTCAAATGGGCCGCGATATTCTCCACCATTGTCAGCTCTGACAGACTTCAAATTTCTGCCTGTCTCACGTTCTACCCTTGCATGGAACTCCCTGAACGCCTCAAGTACCTGGTCTTTAGTTTTCAACAAAGACACCCAAACCTTTCGAGAATGGTTATCAATAAAACTTACAAAATATTGTGCACCTCCAAGGGATCTTTCGGTCATTGAGCAAACATCAGTATGCACTAAGTCAAGAATATTCTCTCTTCTACGGGGGTAAGCAGGCTTGAGGAAAGAAACTCTATGTTGTTTGCCGGCTAAACAATCAGTGCAAGGGTCAAGTGTTGTACCTTTTATGTCAGGGAGGATATGTTTCCGTGCGAGGATTTGAAGTCCCTTCTCGCTCATGTGGCCAAGCCTCTTATGCCACAACTCCATGTTCGAGGTTTCATGTGCAACATTAGCCTCTCCCTTACAGATTTGTCCTTGCATGACATATAAGGATCCATCCTTCTTTCCTCGACCAATCACCATATTGCCATGAGTGATCTTCCATTTTCCATCTCCAAAGTGGCTTATCATTCCAGCATCGTCAAGCTTCCCCGCCGAGACAAGGTTGAGCCGCATTTCTGGGACATGTCGCACATCCTTCAACTCGAGCTTGTATCCCGTGTTTGTCTTCAAGATGATGTCGCTTTTGCCGATAATCTTGCTTGTGACTTGATTTCCAATCTTCACAACGCCGAAATCTCCACGCTGGTAGGACGAGTAGAGCCCTTCATGTGGGGTAATGTGGAAGGAAGCACCGGAATCACCAATCCATAAATTTTCATCGTAGGCGAGATTGACATAATCGGCAATGACAAAGATATCACCATGCTCCACGGATGCCACCGTCGTAGTGCTTTCTTCTTCCTTCTTCTTTGGATTGACTTGATCAGGTTTGACCGTGCCATTCTTCTGGTCTCTCTTGAGATTGCGACATTCATCTTTCTTGTGACCTGCTTTGCCACAATAGTAGCAAGTAACTCGGGAACGAGACTTTGACCGGCCTCGTGATCTGTCACGTCCACCATTTCTAAATCTTCCATGCGACTCATTTCTTCCACGATTCTCGATCACGTTTGCCTCCGCATAGGTTGTTGTGCCACGTTCTCTTCTCTGTGCTTCATTTATCAAGCTATCGGCTACATCATCCATAGTAAGCTTTCCTGTTGGAGCCGAGTTGCTAAGCGTGACCACCAAAGTGTCCCAACTTTCAGGTAGTGAGCTTAGGAGCAACAAAGCTTGCAACTCATCATTGATCTTCATCTCGGTCTTTGCCAATTGGTTTACAAGCCCCTTGAAGCTATTCAAGTGCTCGATCATATAGTACTCCAATTTCACCAACCGCCTCACTAGGTGGGCTTTATTACGTGGTGTCTTCTTTTGAATCATAGACTCAAGTTTTGTCCATAGCTCAAAGGCATTGGTGTATGTAGAAACATGCTCAAATAAACTTCGATCTATGTACTTACGGATCATGGCGACCGCCTTCCTATTTAGGATCTCCCACTCTTTGTCATCCTTTTCCTCCGGCTTGGTCTCCTCCGTGATTAGTTCATACAAATCTTTGCAATATAAGTGATCCTCCATCATGGGCTTCCAATATGCGTAATTTTCCGCCGTGAGTTTGAACATATCTCCCGCCTCCATCTTGAATCACACAAGAATATGACGCCGATCAACCTTGATCTGATACCACTGTTGGGGAAAAATATAGTTTCCCTCTTTGTGTGATTAGGATGATGAATGAAAAATAAGCAAGACACCAAATTTGGTTACGCAAAAAACCCAAAACGGGAAAAACCGCGGGACTAGGTAGTCCAACTCTTCCACTATATGATTAAAGTTGGGTTACAATGTCTCACCCAAAATGTGGATGGATTACAAAGGATTTCTCACTCTATGGTGAATATCTATCAACTAGAGAGGATGAAGACTTATCCCTACTACTCTCTCTTGGAGGATATCTAGAAGGAAAGGAAATGGTTTTTGGTTGGATGATCAAGTCCTCTCCAAGAGCACCCTATTTATAGATGAGCACTCAAACTCTAGAATTCTCTTCTCCATCTCTCCAACTACCACAATTAATGCTTGGAGGCTTCTAGGAGGTATTTCTAGAATATGCTTCATGGTCTAGATACATCCCCCATCATACTAGAATATTCTTCCAATTTTACCAAATGAAAATTCTAGAATTAGGGAGGAATACCCAACAATTTATTCCTAGTTTTTGATTTATGCGAAAAAAATTTGGTGGTAATTGTTTATTTTTTGTTCATTTCATGGCTCCAGAAACTTGGTAGAGAGCTACTCAGCAGCAGAGAAATTGTAAGATTCTTGTGACTGGGCATTTTTATCCTACATAATATAACAGTTTGGTCGTAAGAAGTTAATCTGTCAGTCATTTCTATCTGTCCAGAAGTAGAGTTCATCCATGCCTGAAACAAGAAATTCCCTGTTCCGATCCAGCTAAACTGCGTAAGTAGATTCCGGTTTCTGATTGATTTACACTTTACCATAAATGACAAACAGATATAGATGACATTTTCGATATTTCTAATACTTTTGGAGCAATTTAATCCAGAGCATTACTCTTTGCACATTAACTGTGGTGGAAAGGAAGTGAGCACAAATGATGGTGCAAAGTTTGAGGGTGACTTGGAAGCAAGGGGAGCATCAATGTTCTATACAGGACAGAACTGGGCGCTTAGCAGCACCGGCAACTTTCTGGACAATTATGCTGATTCTGATGTATACCTTTATACAAACACAACTCCACTCCACAGCGTTTCTTCCCCCAAGTTGCAACTATACACGACTGCGCGTGCATCTCCCCTATCTCTCACTTATTATGGACTGTGCCTAATGAATGGAAACTACACTGTCAAGCTCCACTTTGCCGAGATCATTTTCACAAATGATAGCTCATTCATCAGCCTTGGGAGGCGCACATTCGATGTTTATTTGCAGGTATGGAATGGAGCTCCTGTCAAGAAACAGCACGCGTGATAGTTTATTCTACTAACTCTACTTAATTGCATCTGCATATTGTAGGAAAAGTTGGTTTTGAAAGACTTTAACATTGCAAAGGAGGCAGGTGGAACTGGTAAGCCCATTGTGAAGAGTTTTATTGTAGCTGTGACGCGCAACACTCTTAAGATCCATTTTTACTGGGATGGGAAAGGGACTACAGGAATCCCGGTTAGAGGTGTTTATGGTCCTCTCATATCAGCTATATCAGTCGATCCTAGTATGTTACTTCGCCTTATTTCAAATAAATTTATATTCATGACTCTGATTGCCATGCCTTCATTACTTCATTAGGTGTATTACTTCTCTATAAATGTGATAATAGCATAGGGAGAAGAATCCTTGATCAACATGTGGAGAGTTATGATTTTTTTCACATTTACGACAGATTTTGAGCCGCCTACATTTCATGGAAGAAGGATTCATCCGATTTTCATTCTTGGAATTGTAGCTGGAGCACTATTTCTTATCCTTCTAATCCTCGGGATTTTACACAGAAAGGGTTGTTTAAGGGGCAAAGCATCTGCAGATAAAGGTATACTGTCCATTCTGATATGTTTCTCCATGCTTCTTGCTTTGTTGTATAACTTCAGTTCTAATATGTGCTTATTTTCTAATATTATGCGATTACCTTGCGCAGAGCTCCGCGGCTTAGATGTTCATACTGGAATATTTACATCAAGACAGATAAAAGCTGCAACCAGGAATTTTGATCCAGCTAACAAGTTAGGGGAGGGAGGATTTGGTTCAGTTTACAAGGTAAGCTATTTCTGAACAATATAACAAACTGCATTAGAATATTTTCACATTTTGTATTTATTGAGGCAGGAATTTTAATGCTACAAGCTCTTTTAGAAATTCTCTATCCTGCAGAAACTCTGCAGGTGCTGCTAGATATGCATAAAAGTGAACATCGAGTACAAATAAGAATATGAAGTTTTTCTTTTATTCATGAACCATTGAAGATGTCTTAAACTAGAAGGCCTAACACAAATTCAGTTCCGTAGCCAAAACTTGAGTTTTTGTTTCAAATGTGCTGCAGGAAAGGAGTCTAATTTGAAGCTGAAACTAGATTGGCCTATAAGGAGGAGAATCTGCTTGGATGTTGCCTGGGGTTTGGCGTACCTCCTTGAAGAATCCAGACTAAAAATGGTGCACAGAGACATCAAGACAAGCAATATTTTGCTTGACAAGGATCTCAATGCTAAAATCTCAGACTTTGGTTTGGCAAAGCTTGACGACGATGATTCAACTCACATAAGCACTCGAATCGCCGGGACAGTGTAAGTAAATCTTGGCATAAACATGTTTCTTTCGTGCTAATCTTGGCACCTGATATGGGTCCTTTCATGCAGAGGCTACATGGCTCCTGAGTACGCCATGCGTGGACACTTGACAGCAAAAGCTACGGAGTTGTTGCATTGGAAGTTGTAAGTGGGAAGTGCAATTCAAATTACAAGCCACAAGAAGAATGCTGTTACCTTCTCGATTGGGTAAACTTTCTTCAAAGTTACTCATAGTATACAAACAGTCTCAACACTTTGGAACTATGTCCCCAATTGTCCCCTCTCCCACCATAACTCATAGCATGCCCTCAATTGTCCCATACTCCACAAATGTGGATTTGGAGCTGGCCGAATCTATTCAGCAAACCGATTCAGCAAGAATTCTAGATTAGTTGCTAGTAACTTTGAATTGCCATTGCAAGGGCAGCTTTGTTCTGATATATGTAAAGCTTATGGTACAGCTTGGATATGGCATCCTCAAAGGTTAACATTTATTTCTTGAAAACCATATAAATAAGAAATCAAAGGCAATACAATGCTGTCGTTGTTTTCCCAAAATTGCAAATACTGCTGATCTTTCATGCAAATTATCAAGAAGTCCTTGAATCACAACAGATGAACACGAATTGCATTTCATAACTATTTTTAGCACACACTGAAGATCTGAAATAATAAAACGGGCAAAATACTGATATGACCCTATGTTTTGGAGGTTTGTGCTAATATGACCATGTGAAGTTGAAAAATGCTATTGTAACACTGTGTTTTGCATCAGAAGTGCCGATATAACCCTATGGCACTATTCCATCATTGACTTTGTTATTTCTGGCATTGACCAAATGTAAAAATACTAAAATACCCCTAATCTTCAAATTAAAAATATATTGACTAAAATACCCTTGGTTCTTCTTCTTCTCCATAACCATAGCCATTGCCACCTCCGCCGCCGCTCCGCCACCTCCGCCGCCGCTCCACCACCTCTGTCGCCACCGCCGGCCAAAATCTGGAAACGATAATCCAAACCAGTTCCAGCCACAATCTGAAAAAAACCAATTCCAGCCAAGAAAAATCAAGAAATTGACGAAGTTGACGAAAAATCAAGAAAACCCAGTTCCAACCAAGAAATTGACGAAACAGATCCGTCTTCAACTCCCTCACCTGAACAATCACAACACCACAAATGCACGTTATTGATGGGGTTGATTTTACCATATATTTTGGGCTGATTATTGAGTTAAATGGTTGATTAAATGCTTGGATATTTATGTTATTCGTAATGTTCTTGCAGTTTAAAGAATTAGATGCTGAATTGGCAAGTTGGTGCAGTTTATGGTCATTAATGCTTGGAGATGGAAGAAGAAATAATAATGGAGATATTTGGTGCTGAATTATGGCAATTACAAATGTAGTTGGAGAAGAATCAGATTGATTTGAAGACTCCTAATTTTTAGGAGAAAATATTGTCATTATCCTTTAGAGTTCTAATTAGATAAGGAAAGACATATTTTATTCCTTATCTATCTTTTGGTTGTAGTAATATTTTTTGGAGACTTGGATATATTATAAGAATAGCGTACGGCCAGGAGAAGAGAGAACAGAATTGCGTACGACAGTCCATTTGCGCAGACAGTATTTTGCGATTTGGGTTTTTCCAGTATTTTATTCAGACAATTTTCATCATTTATTTTTATGCTTTTGATTGTTAATTTAATTATTTATTCTAGCTAAATTCTTCTTTTCCGGTAAAGATCAAGGAAGTACTGGCGTCGATTCTCGTGAGGTCTAATTAGTTTTAATACTTTGATTGCATGCTTGCATCTGCTGTTCTTGATTATAATGATTATAATTGCTTTCATGTTATTGAGTAGTGGCCAATATTTGATAGCATGTTAGTTAATTTAATGCCAATTGAACCAATCGTCCGTAATTGTGATTTCAGTTCAATCAGTGGTAGGGAACAACCGTCTTAATTTAACAATCCGGCGTCCGAGTTTGTTGGTTATGAATTGGGTCTTTCTCATTCTTAATGCTGCTAGCATATTAAATCTATAGAGCGTCTCTTAGGTTATATGTTAGTTAGAGAAATAGTTGGTGAGGCGTCCTCTTGATTATCGACGAGGTAAGGAAAGATTGGTTGCTTGCAACTATAACCAATTTGTGTGCATGCATTTAAAGTCATCTTTGCATCAAGGATCGAGATAGAAAGCCAGTATGGAATTGATCGAAACCGGAATCTTCTCATCATAGTTGAATTGTTTCGCAATCTGTAACAATTGTTCATTCCTGTTTTTACTCGATTTTTAGTTTCTCTTATTCACAACCCTCATCTGGTTCTTTTGGTTACAAATTTGCAGATTAAAGATTAAAGAAAAAGTCTCACCAATCTCTTGGGAAACGAACCTGCTCGCAACTATACTAGTCGGTATGCCCATACCGACCACAGAATCCTGAACTGAAAATTCAGCTTAGAGTTTGATTTATTTTTGGTGTAAAACGACACACCAGTTATTCAAAAACCTAATCCCCAATTCCAATCCCAATCCCAGTCCAATAATGCCGGTTGGGCACAGATTCATTAGACACCTAATCGGATCCAACGTTGGTAACAAAAACACAGGGAGAGAAACAGAGTGAAGCTTACGATGAGGTCAATGGCAGAGAGAGATGGAGGAGCCCACCGCTGTCTCCAGTGAAGCACAGATGGCCACTGCCATGCGCCGCCTCTGCTCCGTCGTGCGCCGCCGCCTTAACCCCTGCCACCCCTGACCCTAAGCCATCCCCGCTACCCCTAGCCCTAAGCCTCATCGCCACTCCATCGTGCGCCACCACCGCTCAGCCATACATCCGCCGCCAACCCCAGCCTCGCCTCCGACCACCAAACCCTAACATCTGCCCCGGATGACCACCAACCATCCACCTCCTCCTCCGACCACCAAACCCTACCCTCTGGAAATTAATGGGAATTTGCAGAGTGTGAAAAAATGGAATTGCAGAGCTTGGGGTTCAGACGAGCTAGGGGATTTGCAAAGCTAGGGGTTCGGACGAGAACGAAGAAGAAAAGAAGTGTGAAAAAAGGGAATTGGAGAGCTTAGGGTTCAGACGAGAACGAAGAATAAAAGAGGAGAAGAAGAAAAATGGAGAAGAAAAGAAGAAAAGAGAAGAAGAAGAAAGGAGCAGAAGAAAAGAGAAGAAAAGGGCATAATTGTCTTTTAATTTTTTTATTTTTTAAAAACAGGGGTATAATAGTCATTTCATGTATTTCTGGCCAAAATCAGGTCAATAGGGTTATATTAACACATTTCGGCAAAACACAGGGCTATATTAGCACTTTCCAACTTCACAAGGTCATATTAGCACAAACCTTCAAAACATAGGGTCATATGAGCACTTTACTCTAATAAAACATTTACATACTGTTAGGATAAGATGAGATATGATTGAGATGTTAGGATTAGATGAGATATAATTGAGATGTGATTTAGATATGATTGGGATATGATAGGAATCTTATGTCTAGATACATTGTATGTCTAGGCTAGCATTTCTATATGTATTTCATTATTCACAAACATTGGAGAATTACCTCATTCACATGGTATCAGAATAAGGTTTACGATCATTTTTTTTTCATAGCAGCCGTGTCTGCTCTTCTTTTCTCTTCTCCAAACCGCCGCCCACTCTCTTCTCCTCCTTAAGAAATTTTTCTTCTCCTCTCACCATGACTGAATCATCCAAGCTTCTCTACTATGCTCTTCTACATATGTTCACCATCAAGCTTTCTTCAACAAACTACTTGCTATGGAAACGGCAAGTTGTTCATATTCTCAAACCACTGGGACTATACGGTTTTCTCGACGGCACCAAGCCATGTTCGATTCTTCCTCCACCACCATCGGATTCCACGCTGTCATCTTCCTCCTATGAAACGGTCACTGGCTCTTCTTCTGGTTCCACGAAGGAGGATTTGAAGGCTGCTTATGAACAAGCCTTGGTTGCGCGTGAAGCATGGCTTGACGAGGATCAGTGAGTCTATAGTCTCTTGTTCTCGTCCCTGTCTCTGGAAGCCCTGACTGAGCTTGACGATTATAAGACCTCGCAACAAATGTGGGAGAACATTGCTGCTGTTCGTCAGAACCAAAGTAAGTCGACCATTTTACGCCTTCGTTCCACTACCTTTACTATCCATAAGAATGGTTCGGTGCATGATTTACACCTTCAATTTAAGACTGTGTTCGATCAACTTGCTGGTTTGGGTGCTCCTGCATCAAATATGATCAACTTCTTTGGTTTTTTACTGCTTTGGGTTCTGAATTTAAGGATTTTTCTGCCCCATTTATCACTGCTTCTTCGACTCCTTTGTATGCTGAGATAGTTAATCGTGCAAAGAATCATGAAGCATTTTTGAACAATTTACAGGGACAATACACTTCTGGTGGTACTGCAGTTGGGCCGGTCGCATTCGTGGTGTAAGAATCCAACTCCGGCGGCCGCGCGTGGTCTCACGCGCCAGCGGGTGCAGTGCTTGGCGGTGGCGCATCTGGCACACGTGCCGGGCTTTCTGGCTGGTTCTCAGGTCGCAGACGTGGCAAGTTTCTGGGGCAGTTCTCAGGTGGTCTGGGTCGGGGTCTACAATGCCAGTGGTGTCGCAAAATGGGTCATGATGCTGCTCACTGTTATCGTTTGGTTCGACGTCCATCCGAGACTTCTAATCTTGCTCAGCAATTTCAGTCCTCCCTTCAGCTTGAGCTGGCCGCTGTTACCTCTGATTGGTACCTTGACTCTGGAGCTTCTGCTCATATGAGTTTGTCTGCTCCGAACCTTGAGAGTGTCACGCCCTACAATGGTAAATCCTTTGTTTCTGTTGGATATGGTACTAATATATGTATTTCTGCTATTGGTGATTCACAACTTACGCCTTCATTGCGATTTTCTGATGTTTTGGTTGTTCCTGATATAACCAAAAACTTATTATCTATAAGCAAGCTTACCCGAGATCTTGGTGTACTGATCACTTTTGATGACCGTTCTCTTGTGATTCAGCACAAAATCACCAGGGCAATCATGGGCAGAGGCCATAGTGAGGATGGTTTATATGTGTTGGATCGTGGTGAAGAAGCTTTACTTTCCTTTATTAAGCAAAATAAATCTCGGGCCTCTTTTGAACTATGGCATGCCCGTTTGGGACATGTGTCCCCTAGTACTATTTCCTTGTTAGCTAAAAATGGTAAGCTATCTGTTTCCTCTTTATTGCCTAAACCTAATGCATGTGCCTCATGTGTGATGGCAAAAGGCCATAAACTGTCATTTGTTGAAAACTCTAAACGAGCTATGCATGTCTTGGATTTGATTCATTGTGATTTGTGGGGACCATCTCCTGTTTTATCTGGTCATGAATTTGTTTACTATGCTCTCTTTGTGGATGATTTCTCAAGATTTACATGGCTTTACCCTTTTCGTCGTAAATCTGAGTTTGTTGATGTATATATGAAATTTGAGGCGTTTGTTGAAAATCAATTCTCCTCTCGGATTAAAGTGTTTCAGAGTGATGGGGGCACAGAGTTTCTGAACACACGTCTCCGAACTCATTTTGAGACAAAAGGAATCCTTCATCAGGTTTCCTGTCCGTGCACACCTGAGCAGAATGGGCGTGCGGAACGAAAACACCGTCACGTGGCAGAAATGGGGCTTACTATGCTTTTTCATCCATATCTGCCACTATCTTTTTGGGATGATGCGTTTGAAACAGCTGTATATATCATTAATCATCTTCCCACCACAGTGCTTGATGATGCTTCTCCTTATGGTATTCTGTTTGACCGGGCACCAACATACTCTAACTTCCATCCTTTTGGTTGTAGAGTATATCCATTTGTTTGTCCCTATGCTGAGCACAAGCTATCACCTCGAAGTATTCCTTGTGTGTTTGTTGGGTATAGTTCTCAATACAAGGGATTTCGCTGTCTGGATCCTACTTCTAGTCAGTGTATATCACCCGCCATGCCCGGTTTGATGAAACTTGCTATCCTTTTCCCACGTCGTCTTTGAGTTGTTCAGTTTTCTCTTCTCTTGATGTATCTTCATTTATTGATCCAGTCCTTCCAGATACTATGCCGCTATCACCATCGCCTTCTCCTTTGGTGCCTTGCTCGTTGTGTTCAGATGACTCACCTATTTTGCCGGAGCCCCTGTCTACTACTCCTAATCAAATCACTTGTTCTCCGGTATGCTCTGAGTCTACTGCTGATGACTCTTCTGACAATTCTCCTAGTCCACCATCATCTCGGCCTCATCACTTGGTCACTTGGCCTCGTACCATTTTACGTTGACCTCGACATCTTGATGATTATGTTTTCACTGACCTTACTGCGGTTGTACTCGACCACTCTGAACCCCGAGATTATCGAGCTTTTCTTCGTGATCCTCAGTGGGTTGCTGCCATGGATGAAGAGATGTCTGCTATTCGAAAGCAACACACTTAGGATCTAGTTCCTCGGCTATCTAATGTAAACGTTATTGGCTCCAAATGGGTCTTGCCATCTAATGTAAACGTTGTTGGCTCCAAATGGGTCTTTCGAGTCAAATATCTGCTCGACGGCACGGTTGACCGCTACAAAGCCTGACTTGTGGCTCAAGAGTTTTCCCAGCTACCGGGATTTGACTTTGACCACATTTTCAGTCATGTGGTCAAAGCATCCACTGTTCGTACGGTTCTTGCCATTGCTACTATTCGAAAATGGCCCTTGCACCAGTTAGATGTGAAGAATGCGTTCCTGAATGGTGTTCTCAATGCCCCACTGTACATGGCTCAACCCATTGGCTTCAAGGATCCTACTCGACCTGATCATGTTTGCTGTCTGCGGAAAGCCATTTATGGGCTTAAGCAGGCTCCGAGGACTTGGTGTGATCGGTTCAGTTCATTTCTTTGCCAGTTTGGTTTTTTCTGCAGTTCTGCTGACACATATCTATTTGTGTTTTCTCGAGGCACTGTTCTACTATATCTACTGGTATATGTGAATGATATCATCCTTACTGGCAATGACTCTGCTGCCATTCGTTAGTTCATTTCTCGCACTTATCAGGAGTTTGCCATCAAGGATCTTGGCTCCCTTTGCTACTTTCTTGGTCTTGAGGTCTCTTCCACTACCTTTAGTCTCTTCTTGGGTCAGGCTAAGTATGCTAGGGATATCCTTCGTCGAGCTGGTATGGCTGATGCTGAGTCGGTTTCCACCCCCTTTGTACCTTCTTCTCAGCTTCTCAGTAGTTCGAGCAAACCTTTTAGCAATCCCACTTTGTATCGATCTTTGGTTGGTGCTCTGTAGTACCTCACCATTACTCGACCAGACTTGGCCTTTGCTATGAACTCTGTTAGTCAATTTCTCCAGGATCCTCGTGATGATCACTTTGCGGCAGTTACTCGGATTCTTCGCTATGTCAGTGGCTCTCTTCATTTTGGATTATCCTTTCGTTCTTCCGCTTCCACAGATGTGTGAGGATATTCTGATGCTGATTGGGCTCACTGCCTAGAGACTCGACGCTCGACTTATGGCTACGCAATTTTTCTTGGGGGTAATCTCATTTCTTGGAGTGCCAAGAAGCAGCCTACTGTGTCCCGCTCCAGTTCAGAGTCTGAGTATCGTGCTTTGGCCAACACTGTGGCGGAGGTTGTCTGGCTTTCTCATTTGCTTCGTGATCTTCGCTTTCCACTTTGTGAGTCGCCCATCCTGTTGTGTGACAACAACATCGCCATTTTTCTTGCTCAGAATCCGGTGGCTCACAAGCGCGCAAAACATATTGATATCGACTATCACTTCGTTCGGGAGCTGGTTGCCTCAGGGAAGCTGCGTGTTCGTCATGGGCCGACATCTCTCCAAGTTGCTGACATATTCACCAAGGCTCGCCCTTTATTTGAGTTTTTCATATCCAAGCTGTGCGTCTCAGCCAACCCGACGCTTTGCTTGAGGGGGGGTGCTAGGATAAGATGAGATATGATTGGGATATGATTGAGATATGATTAGAATATGATAGGAATCTTATGTTTAGATACATTGTATGTCTAGACTAGTATATATATATATATATATATATATATATATATATATATATTTTCATTATTCACAAACATTAATTTATGGAGAATTACCTCATTCACACATACCATGATCATATAGGTCCATGATTAACTTACAAATCCAAATGTCTTCTTACTACAGAGGGAGGATGAGATAGACACGTAATCGTGACTATACCAACTAACCTTATTTTAAAAAAAAATAAATCAAATGATCAGCCTTATTTCAAGGAGACAATTAATAAAGTGTAGCATCTTCCTTCCCACTGGTTAGCTAGCTTGAATTCCTTATGTTTTGCCATGTTTATTATTTAGATCCACCATCCTTGATCCTTTCATGTGAAGCTAAATCAGGAGGAAGTTCTTCAATCACAACTGACGAAGGGGATGCTTTTGGTCCACTAAACATCTGAAATGGCGAAATTTTTATGTAATAAGAAGAAATGCAGCAGTAAATATGTAAGGTGTCATTTCAAAGAAAGCTTATTGCGTTCCAACTGTTACTAATATGCACATTAATTAACTTTTAAAAAAGGACAAGCATGCACACAATTGTTACTAATTTGCGTTCCAACTTGAAATTTGGTTTTACCTAATTAGTTCAATTATCACTACTGTGTTCCAACATAAACTATCTAACCAAATATGCAATAAAGTAAAGCATAAAAGACACAAGACTTGGTTACGCAATTCGGTGAAATTCACCTACATCTGCGGGGTCTGGCCCAATTCAGAATGAATCCACTAATCAGAAAGATACAGTACAAAGTACACCATGCAATTATACCTATCTTATCTAACTATAACATGAACCCTGTAAGCTCCCATTGCTACCGATTTGCCTTGATCAGACTCCCTATGACCTCGAAACTCGTCGACGCTGGATCTCCTCCTCCCGAGGAATTAAGGCATATGATTCTAAACTTTGAACAGCGGGTTCGTATGTTGGAACATAGAATTCTGGCTCTTTGCAATTCTCGAAAGATAAAAAATCTGTATGCAGATTTTTTTCTATTAAGTCCGTGAATAATGCAGCCGTGTTTGTCCTCTATATATAGTCCACGAGCAGATTTGAATTCTCCATGATTATCTCCATAATATTCCTATTCCAAATCTGTTTCTTGAAGCATATCCAAATCACATAAATAAATGGATTTTCCTTATCTCAATATCTCCATATATTTGATAATAACAACTCCATATTTATAGAGATTTTCCATAAATCAACTATGCTTCCATACGCCTAATATATAGCAGAATATTCAGATTTCCATAAATCACAAATACCATAATATTCTGTCTTCTCTTTCCGTAAACATCCTTGGCATAAATATGTTGTTTTCGCATGCACACATGAAGCTTATTCCATCTCCAATTCCAGAACATTAATCCAATCCCACATATATAGGAACTGATATATTCTCCAAATCAAATACAACTTGGACTAAATGTATCCTTCTTGGATTCAGTCTTCAACCTTTCCTTATTTCACCAAAATTCCTTCTTTGATGTTGCAACTCAATAATACCATATTGCATAATTTTCACAAATTGCCAACTAGATAAATATAGACTTTACACAACTTAAATAAATTAACCTGGATGACTAAGCAGTGAACATGAGCAAAGAAGACGCAATCCTCATCAGCAACGCAGTAATAGCAGGGATGGTCCAAGCCCCTTTTCTCTTCGCAGGCATAACAATAAAACTCATATAAAGTCAAGAGATTTGAATTGAATATTTAATTGGCAGTTTTCATGAACATATTTAGAAACGAAAAACTTTCCATGTTAGAACATGCGAAAACAGCATATTTACGCAAAGGATTTTTATGGAAAAAGAATACAGAATATTATGGTATTTGTTAGTTAAGATAATCTGTACAATCTGTTATATATCAGGCGTATGAAGCATAGTTGATTTATAAAAATCCCTACATATATGGAGATGAGATTTGCGAATATATCGGATATATGGTGATAAGGAAAATCCCTTTATTTATGGGATTTGGATATGCTTCAAGAAGCGGATTTGGAATGGAAATATTGTGAAGATAATCAAGGAGTATTCCAATCTGCTCAAGGATATAAAAGGGGACAAACACAGCTGCATTTTATACAGATTTAATAGAGAAAAATCAGCATACAGAGGGAGTTTGATCAAGGCGGATCGGTAGCAAGGGGAGCTTGCAGAATTCACACGTTACAGTTAGTAAAGATAAGTATTCTGTATGATGTACTATGTACTGTATCTTTCTAATTAGTGGATTCATTCTGAACTGAGCCATGCCCCGCAGATGTAGGTGGATTTCACCGAACTGCATAACCAAGTCTTGTGTCATTAATGCTTTAATTTATTGCATACTTGGTTGGATAGGTCATGTTGGAACATACTAATAAGGATTAGTTAAAATTCGGTAAAACCAAATTACAATTGGTATCAGAACTTGGTCACTTATTATTCCCTTGGTTGTGTCAAGGAAAATGTGATCAGGTTTTACCATGGCAACTAAAGAAGGAGCTTCTGTGTCTCGGTCACCTCTGCTAAAAGGCAACAACTACAACTATTGGAAGGCGCGCATGAGAGTTTTCATCAACTCACTGGATAAACTTGTGTGGTTCTATGTTGAGAATGAGTGGAATCACCCTACGGAAGATACAAGCTCTAAGGCGACAGAAGGAGAGTCAAGTCAAAGGGAGCAGAAACTCAAAGACAAAGCTAGTTGGACTCCTGATGACCTCAAGGCATCTCTGGCAAATTCAAAGGCAATCAATGCAATCTTCACTGTGGTTGATGAAAACCAGTTCAAAATCATCTCTACATGTCATCAAGCCAAGAAAGCATGAGATATTCTACAAACTGTTCATGAAGGAACTAGTCAAGTTCGTGAGTCTAAACTATAGATGTTGGCTACAAATTTTGAGGAACTCAAGATGGAGGAGGATGACACTATTGCTCTATTCAATGGAAAACTCAGAGACATCTCCAACATGACATATCAACTTGGAAAGTTTTACAAAGAGACGAAGTTTGTGAAAAAGACCTTGAGATCAATTCCTAAGAGATTTGCAATGAAGGTTGCGATAATAGAAGAAGCAAGAGATGTAGCCACCATGAGTCTAGATGAGCTAATGGGATCATTACAAACATATGAGATGAGGTTTCAACAAGCTACAAAAAGAGTCCCTATGAAGCTTGCATTCAAAACATCTTCATCAAAGAACAATCACGAGTCTGACAGTGATGATGAATTTGAAAAACTTGCGCTTATCACGAAGAACTTCTCAATGATGCTGAAGAAGGTAGTTAACAAGAAATCTTATGAGAGGTTTGGTGGAAATAGACCAAGGCCACAGGATTTTGGAAATAATCGTGGAACAAGGTTTGAGCAGGGAAATCAACAATTCTTCATAAATTAAAGTAGTGAACCAAAACAGCCTGGACAAATTCAATGTAGAGAATGTGAAGGATATGGCCATATTCAGGCTGAATGTGCAAATACCCGGAAGAAACAGGAAAAATCACATGTCACCTCATGGAGTGAAGATGAAGAAGATGAGAAAGACAAAGGGGAATTTACAAGCAACTATGTGGCATTTGGAGCAAAAATCCATGATGCATCGAAGGATGGATGTGCCAATGCACTGGACAAAGTCGAAGTTGTATGTTCCAACATAGATCTGTATAAAGCACCCAGTGATGAAGACGATGGAATTTCTGTAAGTGATGAAAAAATCTATAGCACTTATGAGAAGATGTACGCTATGTGGGTTCAAGTAGTTGACACAAACAAAGAGCTGAAAGAAGAAAAGATGAAGTTGATGGAAATAGAAAGAGAATTGCATATGAAAGTTGCTAAACTTGCAAAGAAGAATGAAGAAATAAATGGGAAACTGATATTAGCAATTAAGAGAGTTGAGACTTCTTAAGCAGCAATTTCTAAGATAAACGCTGGAAAAGTAAAGCTTGACGATATTCTGGACATGGGAAGGAACTTTGGTGATCGACACGGTATTGGGTATTGCAACACACACAAGGCTGAAGCACACGAGATGCGTAAGAATCCAGTAACCCCCAAGACCAAGATTCGAGAAGTAAAACGGATGTTTAGAAAGCCTCACCAAAGAAAACCGCTCATCTGCAGCTACTACACATATCAAGGTCATTCAGAGGAAAAATGTAGCAAATTGATCAAAGACCAAATGTCAGGACGACAACTCTTGGTATGTTCCAACATAGGCGAGGTCCAGAAAATAAAATTGGTTAGAAAGGTATGGGTTGTCAAACAATCTGGCATATGTCTGGCTGCACACACTTCGCTTATATCATATTTCAGAGATTCGTGGTACTTTGATAGTGGTTGTTCTCGCCACATGACTGGCACTCCAAAATTTCACAAATATCACACCATACGATGGCGGATATGTGACTTTCTGTGATGGAAAGAAGAGTAGAGTGATTGGAAAATGTGAATTAAAGATTGAAGGTTTTCCAGTATTCACTAGTGTGCTGTTTGTTGAAGATCTGAAGGCAAATCTGTTGAGCATAAGTTAGTTGTGTGATGACAATATGACGGTGGAATTTCAGAAGGATAAATGTGTTGTGAGACACTGAGAAACCAAGGTTCTTTCAGGCATAAGATCATCAGATAATTGCTATCTGTTGGAGCAAGAAGTACGATGTATGATCTTGAAGCAAGATGAAAGAGTTCTGTGGCACAAGAAGCTCGGTCACATCAATTATAAAACATTGGTGAAAATTGCAAATGTGAAAGTTGTACGAGGTATGCCGATCTTAACCAGCAAGGACGGAATTGTTTGTGGACCATGTCAACAAGGTAAACAAATTCGATCTCCCCACTCTTCAGTTCAGTATATAACCACCTCTAGAAATTTGGAATTATTGCATGTGGATTTGATAGGTCCAGTCAATACACCTAGTATAGGTGGAAAGAAATATATCTTTGTATGTGTTGATGATTTCTCCAGATTTACTTGGGTAGCCTTTTTTAAAGATAAATCGGATACGTTGGAAGTATTTAGAAGTCTAGTAGTAAAGTTACAAACTGAAAAGGGAAGTCCAGTTGGAAAGATTGTTCGAATTCGTAGTGATCATGGTAGAGAGTTTGAGAATTCTCAATTTAGTGACTTTTGTGACGAGCTCGGGATTCAACATGAATTTTCTGCACCTATCACCCATCAGCAGAATGGTATTGTAGAATGGAAAAATAGAACCTTGCAGGAGATGGCTCGAGTCATGTTAGCTGAGAAAGAAATTCACAAGAAATGATGGGCAGAAGCTATTAATACAACTTGTTATACAATTAATTGAGTATATCTGCGGCCATTCACCAGCAAAACATCCTACGAGATTTGGAAGGGCAGGAAACCTAATATCTCATACTTTCATGTGTTCGGAAGCAAATGCTACATTCTCATAGATAGAGAGCAGTTGTCTATGAGAATATGTTGGACATATATTGATTATATCATGCGAAAAATTAAACAACAAAATTGAACGAGCAATTAACATTTGCAAGAATAATAAACTTTTATTAATTATTCCAGCATACAATCGAAACGCTTAAATTACAAATAATCAATGCATAAATCATGTTTCAAGTAATGATGGAGTCATGAGTAACACTCGCTGCCCTTGAAACGAATTAGTCCCGTCGTGGACATCGTTCCCTAGAATAAAACCATCGAAGGTAACAATTAACACATAAGAGTTACCTCGGATTCACGCAAGGCCCGAAGAACTATCACCTTGACAGAACACCAAATGGAAACTTCGAGAAAGGCAGACAGAAGACTCAAGTTTAGAATATGGAGGGACTTGAGAAATGGTGTGTATTTTCTGACTGACTTAGAGGCTCTATTTATACTACTCTAAGAGACCCTAATCATGGAAACATGATTTTCTGTAATTAGAGAAGAATATTCTCCAATCACCAACTCACCAAATCCGAGACATTCCACGAATACTCGAATCAAATCTGCTGGAAAAGGAAAAATATTTGCACAAATATTCTTCATCGTATTAAACATGGTAAACCGCATATTTATTTAAGACAAGATATCTCACAAAATATGGAAGTATTTTGTTCTTATCTCTTAAGAATTACACACAAGCAATTCCATATATACTATGCGGTTGGGCCTTCCAGAGACTTCCATGCGGTCCATACGCATTTTGGACAGTCCAGAGAAAAATTAATTTGGGCCAATTTCCGCCTAATTTTTTCTCTTTCAAGAGTGACATTTCAAACATCCATATCTCATTCACCCTTGATCCGTTTTGAGAGTTTAAATAGTCGATTTTATAGTACTCGCGGAGGAGAACTCAAAAATGACATCCACCGAACCAAAATCCATTTGGGTCCCACTCAAACGAAGCCCAAAAAGTTGACAAATTTCAACCTTTTAACCATCATTTTCCAACAATCCCCCACATGAATATATATTGATGTAGGAATCAGAACAATCACGTCAGACACGGAGTTTGACTTGGTGATAGATTCATTTCGACGGCATAGATGCTGCATAGGATAAGTAGGTGTCACCCTTTGAACTTTCCCTTGAGAGAGTACACTTAGCCCACTGGTTAGGAAGCAGACGCGATGTCCTTGAACTTCCCCTACCGCTTGTGTGAACGACAATGCACTTCCCACAGACATCTTTCCTAGCCCTTGCGCTTTCCTCGGTTGTGTCCATTAATCAAGCCATGGCACACGCCTAGTTCTGTAAGGTTTCTAAGGAATTGCGTCCCAACAATTCCCTTTCGAAGCGGTCACACTTCTCGCTTACATAGGTGATTCTTGGCGTAAGAGAAGTTCCGTAAACTATTGCGCTCTTTCGAGTACTACATACTCGATGCCTTGAATCATCATCGGAATAAGACAGGAGGTATGAAACTCCCACAGTGATCACGATGGGTCTTTGCAGTTTAGTTGTCCCTTTGAACCTAGATCTTGGGATCTCCAGTCACATAGGTTGGGTGTCCACATACGTAACCCACCATTTATTGGACTTAGTCATATTCCTTTCGATGAGTTCTCAACTAAATCTCGATTCAATTTCTTCGTCAAGAAATCGATTGAATCCTTTCGTCAAAGAATAACAACTCTTATCATATTGACCTTACGTAGTCAACATCGATAATTCTCGTAGAGAGTAGTCGTCCAATGGTAAAGTGTCTATGTCGAGACACACCATCATCGATATGGCTTTAAGCTACAAGCTTTACGCTACACCAATACACATAAAAGTGCTTTGGTCATCCTAGGGTATATCTTTCCCAATTTTTGTCCAACACGATAGACTTCGATTCCTCTATGAATCTAGCAAGAGAGAACCATTTCTCTACACAACTCAAGCCACATCCACGAGTCTCACACACAGCTAGTTTCCAGTGATCTTTTCTAGATTACTCGTGTATCATCTTACTATCCATTGTAAGAATTGTCTAATGTGCACTTTAATAAGTACATCAGACTATTAATGACTCTTGAGTTATCTTCTTAAGAGACACCTCGCCTTTACAAAAGGTAACTCACAATGTTTAGAGTCATTCCATTGAATACGAAATATCTCCAAGAGACTCAATCAACGTATCAATTTTTCTATCAATGAGAAAACCATCAATTCAAAGACATAAATGACATGGTCATTTTCCGTGTCCCTTAGCATATCCGCCTTCATCAAACTCATTGATTTAATATCACTGGCTAAACAACAATTAGTTTGGTCACATGATGGGTTATTTAGGAGCATTGAGCTTTTCATTTTGCTCTATTCAGATCTTAATATCTAAATCTCCAAATAATCATTTAGGTACATTAGATGTACTTCTAGCTTTCACAAAACTTTGATAGCAAGTACCATCACCCTTGGACTCATTCTCACGTCTAGAGAACACCCATCAAGTACACAAATATACTTACTAATTGTTCAAATCTACTAGTACTCTAGTGATTTGCACTCATGGTAGATCAATCTCTCTATTGATCACCACTTTCCACAAAAATTATTTCATGGAATCTCGTTTCCTTCATTGGTTTATCCCTGATCCTTAATGATTTCATCTATTGACTCTTAAGTCCATTTAAGATAAATCAGGATCTTTAACAGAAACTTCCACAGAATACACTTTCCATCAAGATATATTTCTAGTTTCTGCATAATATTTCTTGTGAATTTCAAGAAATTGATAGCACTTCAACATTGTGCATATCTAGTAAAGATACTGTTTAAGTATTCCTTTTACTACATTCGCAATACGCCAACCCACACATTCGAAAGAACTTTTAGGATGGCTCTATGAGGAGCTTTATTTTCCTCCTTCTTGGGGTATCTTATTTAAAAGATCGCCAGCCAACTTAAAGGCTCCCCCACAACGCTTGATCATTTCTAGCAATTTCCTTCAATCACCAAATGACCTTGCAAATGTCTACATTGTGAATCACATTCCCCAAAGAATTCTATGTATTCACATCATGGTCACAGATAACCTCATATGTTTTCTGTGCATCACGTAAGGGGTTTCGTTAATATACAAACCCAACTTACTAAAAGTCCGTGTGTTCAATAATGAATCAAACACTAGGTTCTTACCCATAAAATTTCTTTTTAGGGCTAGATCCTTTCAACAATCAAAACACCTTCATGTATTGATCTTTTATCGTGAAAGTCTCTCTTATTCCTTCAACTCCCTTGGGATTAGAGATAACTAAACTTCCCGATCTCAATTAATTGTTCTTCCTCGCATGACCAACACCACCACCAATGTAGTATCAATCAATCGAGGATTCAATTAACTCTCACTAGGGCGCAGTGTGAGTTTACCAACTCCACACAATTTCATGCCCATTTTAAAGTCAAGTTTCAGTACAACTGCACTTTACTTTCAGACTACTCAAATCAAACTTGAGTGCCTTTATGCTCGAAACACATTCAAGTCTATTGCTCGACTCAAGTTTGAGTGCATTGCTAGACTTAATTTCGAGTTTACCCTTTTGGTTCGAGTTAAAATCCTCCCGACTTGATCAACTTGATTCAAATCTCTCGTGGCGACTTTTTCACTTCAAGTACCTATCAAAATTCATATCGTCGTTGAATTTTTAGGCTTTCGTCTACCCCCCACATTGGGCTGGTTTTATTAAACATCCTCACATGTGTTAAGTTTCTCAAAACCTTGTGTCTTGGGGTTTCTAGACTGAATGTCTCCTTATCTCAGAATTCTAAGGCTTTCCAACCAAAAATCTAGAGAATTGACCAAATGTCTTGGGATTCCATATCTCATGATTCTTAGATTTTTCAACTATATATCAAGAGATTTGACCAAAAGTCTCGGGATTCCCATTCTCAGGATTCTTAGTTTTCTCAACCAAATTCTTGAGATTTTCCTCTCAATTCTTTGATTACAAATAATCAAAGGTTTTTAGCATAGTCATGATAACTCATGCTTTAGGGTTTATACCATGGTTCACAAGAACCAATACCCTAGAAATAGTCGTAAACTAATGTCTTCACGTTCACATTTTTCAGGTCATACAAAATAACCAGAATATGTTGAACTTTGAGCCCATATGCTCTATCTGTGCAATCTAACAATTGTCACTTGTGAGCCATATGCTCGTAAACGATCAATCAAGATAGCCAATTATTGGGACAAGCCTTGTCAAACCTTTCATTGCATCAAAAGGGCACTTTCCCAAACAATTAATATAATCATAGCATATAAAAGCATAACACAATTTTAGACACAACATAGATCTAAAATTTTTGTATATGCAGCTAAATCAAGTCCCTAAATGAATGAGAATACATCATGGATCAAATAACCCAATGTCACATACTTCATTCATGCACGAATATATTTCACTCTTGCCGAGAGATGTCATGTTTAAGTGCAAATGAAGTTTACCAATTTTTCGCATGCGATTCTCAGACCAAGCATATAAAAGTCATGAATCACTAGCAGCACAGTCTCACACAAATATGGTTTAAATCTTTAACCAACATGAGCAGCCCACTTCACCAAATTATTATACCATGCAAAATAGGTATTTCAACATTTGATTAAGTATTTAAGCAAATACTCTAACATTTCAAGGGCTTCGGAAATTAAACATGCCTCATAATTTCCAAACATATGTACTGCTTTCATGTAATTGAATAATAATGTCTGATCCCATATGCTAAACTCATGGCATTTTTTTCCCGTAAATTTAATTCAATCTTTCATGCAAAGAATCAAATATGATTTCTTACCATATCAACATTTAATCTCATAAGCATGAATATCACGGAATTAGCATATTTCCATAATTGCGCCATGTAATTTAACATACATGCTCAACTCATTTTCCCACATAATTAAGGGATTAATATAACCAAATCCATTTACTATCAAATTCGATAGCCTTAGTGTACTGGACATATATGTGCAAATATTATTCACATAACACTCTTTGTAACAAAGTCTTGTTCACATCCAGATTCACGCAAATGGTTATCAAATATAATCCAAGCAGTATATGTATATATAGCATATGCCATGATTCACTTTAATTAACGTGTATACGTACCATAGTTTGCAAAACCGGGGTTACAACTCTTGACTCTTTCATGTTGCCAAGCACATCCTGCTGTATCTCCATGCCAAGTTTTTCTTCCAATAGATACAATCGTGTATACTCGGATTCACCAATGCGTGCATACAAAACATTTCCACCGTTAAATATATGTACAAATCTCAAATATCGTAGTATAATATTTTAAATAATTATACACAAAAAATTGCTCAATATGATGTTGTTGTAAATAACCAAAACCATTAGCATGCATATTTACGCAATTAGCATACGTATTAATCATTCCTATCAATATTTACGCAGACATGCACCTCAATTTCCAGCATGCAATCAAATTCTCACAATTATATTCACAAATATTGCATGCCATCCCTTTTATTTACGGAAAACATGTTTCCGCATGCACTTACATTTGGAATATATTAAACAGTAGTCTAAACTTGACTACCAGCATGTAATTTTTGGAAATTCTGGATAATATATATTCTGGCGCATGCAATCTATATCAATATGGAGTACATGCAAGCATATCAATTTGGAATACATGCAAGCATATCAATTTGGAATATATCATGCAGTAACCATCGTGCATACAAATTTCGTGGAAAAATTACGTTACAATCATGCATATTCTACAAATTCTGGATCGCATATATGCAATCATATATTACATACAATTTTCGCATCAATATAGATCAACAGATATCATTCGTTTCAAGACTGTTGGACATATATTGATTATATCATGCGAAAAATTAAACAACAAAATTGAACGAGCAATTAACATATGCAAGAATAATAAACTTCTATTAATTATTCAAGCATACAATCAAAATGCTTAAATTACAAATAATCAATGCATAAATCATGTTGCAAGTAATGATGGAGTCATGAGTAACACTCGCTGCCCTTGAAACGAATGAGTCCCGTCGTGGACATCGTTCCCTAGGATAAAACCATCGAAGTTAACAATTAACACATAAGAGTTACTTCGGATTCACGCAAGGCCCGAAGGACTATCACCTTGACAGAACACCAAATGGAAACTTCGAGAAAGGCAGACATAAGACTCAAGTTTAGAATATGGAGGGACTTGAGAAATGGTGTGTATTTTCTGACTGACTTAGAGGCTCTATTTATACTATTCTAAGAGACCCTAATCATGGAAACATGATTTTCTGTAATTAGAGAAGAATATTCTCCAATCACCAACTCACCAAATCTGAGACATTCCATGAATACTCGAATCAAATCTGCTGGAAAAGGAAGAAATATTTGCACAAATATTCTTCATCGTATTAAACATGGTAAACCACATATTTATTTAAGACAAGATATCTCACAAAATATGGAAGTATTTTGTTCTTATCTCTTAAGAATTACACACAAGCAATTCCATATATACTATGCGGTTGGGCCTTCCAGAGACTTCCATGCGGTCCATACGCATTTTGGACAGTCCAGAGAAAAACTAATTTGGGCCAATTTCCGCCTAATTTTTTCTCTTTCAAGAGTGACATTTCAAACATCCATATCTCATTCACCCTTGATCCGTTTTGAGAGTTTAAATAGTCGATTTTATAGTACTCGCGGAGGAGAACTCAAAAATGACATCCACCGACCCAAAATCCATTTGGGTCCCACTCAAACGAAGCCCAAAAAGTTGACAAATTCCAACCTTTTAACCATCATTTTCCAACAGAATATAGGAATTTTTCTTGGGTATTCTATCGGAGTGATACAGGAATTTTTCTTGGGTATTCTATCAACAAACGTGCCTATAGAGTTTTTAATCATCGAGCCAACACTCTCATTGAGTCTATAAATGTTATTGTGGATGATTCAGAGGAAGAACAAAAGTCAGGTGTTGTAGAAGAAGAATCTGGTAACACTCATGTTCCAACACAGCTGCGTCAACCTAACAAGGCAGATCCATTAGTTGAAGTTGAACCTCATCAACATGCTGGAACAACTGAGCAGATTGGTGTTGAACCTTTTGAAGCTGAGTATGTTGGAACATCTTCCCCCGCTACCGAACCATATGTTCCAACATAGGACCAACCTGAATCTACCATGAGAAGTACACGATCGGTTCCTCAAGTGGATTACCGAAGGCTAGCTGGATTGCATTGCTTTGTTTCTCTCATTGAACCTAAGAACTACAAAGAAGCCTTGTTAGATGAGTATTGGATTACTGCTATGCAAGAAGAACTAAGTCATTTTGCACGAAATGATGTCTGGTATCTTACTCCTTGCCCCAAAAGCATTAATGCCATTGGCATGAAGTGGATTTTCAAGAATAAGTCCGATGCTGATGGTCTAGTTACTCGAAATAAGGCTAGACTAGTAGCTCAAGGATATACACAAGTAGAAGGGGTCGACTTTGATGAGACATTCGCACCAGTTGCCAGGTTAGAGTCAATTCGAATATTACTTGCTATTGCATGCTCTATGAAATTTATGTTGCATCAAATGGATGTCAAGAGTGCATTTCTAAATGGAGTGGTGAATGAAGAGGTCTATGTTGAACAACCTAAAGGCTTTGAGGATCCTCATTATCCACACCATGTGTATCGCTTCAAGAAGGCTCTATACGGCCGAAATCAAGCACCCAGGGCGTGGTATAAACGACTTACTAACTTTCTTCTTCAGAAATGCTATCGTCGAGGGGGAGTAGATCACACTTTATTTGTGCTTGAAAAGTCATAAAAATTTCTGATTGCTCAAATTTATGTTGATGATATAGTATTTGGTCCCACTTCATCCTCTATGGTACATGATTGTGTCACCATCATGCAAGCCAAATTTGAAATGAGCATGGTTGGAGAGCTCACATACTTTTTGGGATTGCAAGTTAAGCAAGGAAGGAATGGTTTGTTCATAAATCAGAGTAAGTATGCCTTGAATTTAGTTAAGAGGTTCGGTCTGAGCAATGCACGAGCAGTTCGAACTCCTATGGGTGTATCTGACAAACTGGTAAAGGATGAGAAAGGAGTCACAGTTGATCAGAAATTATACAGAGCCATGATTGAAAGTTTATTGTATTTAACAGCTAGTAGACCAGATATATGTTTCAGTGTTGGAATTTGTGCAAGATTTCAGGCCGATCCGAATGAGTCGCATCTCACCGCATTTAAAAGAGTTATTCGATATGTAAGTGGGACTTCTGCGTATGGTGTCTGGCATTCTAAGAATCAAGACTCTGAGTTGATTTGGTACAATGATTCTGATTGGGCTGGTAATGCTGATGATCTTGAAAGTACCACAGGTGGATGTTTCTTTATTGGTACGAACTTAGTGTCTTGGTATAGTAAGAAACAAAACTCAATCTCTTTGTCTACTGCAGAAGCTAAGTATCTTGCAGCAGGAATCTGTTGTGCACAACTATTATGGATGAAACAAATGTTGAAAGACTATGGAATTCATCAAGGTCCACTGAAGATTTTATGTGACAACACAAGTGCTATTGATATCTCGAAAAATCCAGTTCAGCACTCGAGAACCAAACAGATTGACATAAGGCATCACTTTATTAGAGATCTGGTTGAAAGGAAGGAAGTGGAGGTAGTCTAAGTTCCAACATACGAGCAATTCGCTGATATCTTTACAAAGCCATTGAACACTGCTACTTTTGAAAGTCTCAGACAACACTTAGGTGTTTGTCAAATTTGAGGTGTTTCTTGCCTTAATTTTACTGTAAATATTCTGTTTATTTTTGTTTAGAAATTTGAAGAAAAAAAAGAAAGAAGAAAGGTTTTACAAAAATAGAAGATGGAAGCTATGGTATATTGGAAGTTGGTAGTCTTGAAGTAATAATCATTACAAATCTTATAAAATGAAAAAGGTATTACGAGGCAAACAAGGAAGTAAGTGAAGAGTTGTTTTTGGTTTCTAAGCTGTCAAAAATCCTTCCAAATCCCTTCTTTTTGGCTATCTTCGAATTCACTTCCGAAATCACCTACCAAACTACTTCTCTTCGAATCCCTGCTGAATAATGGCTTCCAGCCCTAACTCTCCCACACAAGAAGAGGAACTTCCAGGAACTTCTCAATCTTCAGAGGGCATGGAGGATGAATCAATGACGGACCAAATTGGGACTGAAGCACTTCTCGAAGAAAATAATGGTCAATGTGAAGAGAATGCTGTTGAGGCAGAGACAACAGATGGCGGTGAAAAGCCCAGTGGTTCTGGCATCAATGGCAACAGACAAGAAGAACTCACCAGTGCTAAAAGAAAGGGTCCATATGGAAAGGTAACCGGTCTTGATCCCCCATCTTTAAAACTGATAGGTATGGAGTTTAAGAGCATAGATGAAATATTTGAATGGTTAGAGGCCAATAGAGTCACATTTGATTCAACCAAAATCAAAAGTATAGAAGGTGAATACTTTCCTGTTAAGGTTAAAGAACTAGTGACGGGTGATATAGGTGAAATGTGGAGTAGTGAGAATTGGAAGGTGAAATTTCTGAGAAGTAAATATGAGGAGTACAAAGGAAAGGATAAATTCCATGTGTATTGTCGGATGCCCTATCCTAGTTATGTATTTTTTAGGGAGATAAGTGATGAAGAAGCTGGAGGAAAGGTGATTATAAAGTATACAAATAGATTACAGGTTGGACTCTTTGACTCAAATGCTGCCCAGAGGATGGAAGAGCTTAGGAAGCCAGTAATAATTGAGTTGTCTGATAGTGATGAAGAAGACAGGGCTATGTATGTTCCAACACAGTAGGAGAGATCAGAAAATACGGAAGAGATGGATAAGGACATGGGTGGAGAAGATCAAATGGCAAGTGATGCTGAGCAACCAGGAGAGCCAATGTCTAGAAAAAATGATTCAAATCAAGACCAGCATTGTCGGACACAATCTAAGAAAGAAGAATAAGCTGATAGTCCTGAGTATGTTCCAACACAGAAACTTCCTGAGTTGAACTACTCGAGTGATGAGGTACTTCATGAGTTTTTCCAGATGGCAAAGGGCAAGAGGAAGGTGACTACTTCAAAGGTTTCTCCACCAGCAAAAAGGGTCAAGACAGATCCCAAGAATAAAACACTTCCACCTTTACCTGTAAGTGATGCTTTGTCATTCACTTATTTTGATTTAAAATGTGAGGAGATGGGTGAAGTGTTTGCTGAGAGGAGGTTTATCTCAGAGAGACCCACAGAATTAGAAGCTTACAAAGGCAAGTGATTTTTCTGATTATCTGGAGCAAATTGGAATGAAGAGAGCTGCAACCATAAATCTTTACTATAATAGACAGGTTGTTATAGAGGTCTATGCAAATTTGATGACTGGTAATCTGGAAATTGAATCTCCTTGGTTTGGAAGAGTTTATTTGAGAGGGAAGATTGTGGATTTCTCGGCTGCAAGAATAAACAAAATTTTGGGATTGCAGACACCAGATTTTGAGGGTATATTTCCTGATGATTTAGGAGTAACTGATGATCAATTTCTGGAAACCATCTCGGAAGGATACAAATACAAGTGGCCGGAAACAGGGTATTCACAAGCTTCATGCTTGTCTTCTAGATCTTTTGGCTTATATCAGATTGCTGTTAATTGTTGGATGCCTTCTTCAAACACAACTGCTCTTACTAGGGAAAAAGCTAAGCTTTTGTTAAGTGTTGGAACACAGAAGCCAGTAAATCTTCGCTTGTTCATTCAGCAAAATTTGGTGAGGCAGGCTACAACTCCCAAGGCTAAACATACCATAGTATATCCCTGTTTGATCTCAGTGATGGCTAAAAGTGAAAAGGTGAAGGGCAAGGCAAAATGCTTGATCATAGATACAGAGTTCCTGAGGCTGAATAAGAAAACTTTTGGAATGAGGCACATCCATAACTTGCCCTAGAATCCGAAATGCTCTGCATCAGCAGCAACAGAAAAGAAGGCTAAACTTGGGGTTCTAAATACAAGATTGGGAGCCATAGTCATTCAAATGGTAGTTCTAGAGGCAGAGAAAGCAAAATTGGAGGAAGAGAAAGTGTGGTTACAGGCCAGTTCCTGAACTGGATTTCTTCTCTATGTTCCAACATAGAGGTCAAAGTCAGGGGGAGCATACTGGATGACTGTGTTTTCTTTGATTTTTTTGCCTTTGGCATTTGTGTGGTCCCAGGGGGAGAATTTTGAAGTTTATTTTTGAAGTTTGATAATGTATCTTTTGGTGGAATTCTTGGATTTCGGATATTCTGTTTTCAGTTTTCATGTTTTATGGGAGTTCTAGTATTCAGATTTTTGTTCAGATTCAGTAGTATGTATATTGTGCATATGTTTCAACATAAGTGGATTTTTGAAGACCTATGCGTATGATGACAAGTTTGTCGTTGTGAGATTAATGGTCAAAAAGTTTTGGGTCCACAAAATGCTAAAGGGGGAGATTGTAAAGTCAAGATATTTGAATTGAATATTTAATTGGCAGTTTTTGTAAACATATTTAGAAACAAAAAACTTTCCATGTTGGAACATGCGAAAACAGCATTTACGCCAAGGATTTTTATGGAAACAAATACAAAATATTATGGTATTTGTGAGTTATGGAAATCTGTATATTCTGCTATATATCAGGCGTATGAAGCATAGTTGATTTATGAAAAATCCCTACATATATGGAGATGTGATTTGCGAATATATGGGATATATGGTGATAAGGAAAATCCCTTTATTTATAAGATTTGGATTTCAAAAAGCAGATTTGGAATAGGAATATTGTGGAGATAATCAAGGAGTATTCCGATCTGCTCAGGGATATAAAAGGGGACAAACACGGCTGTATTGTACACAGATTTAATAGAGAAAAATCTTCATACAGATATTTTATACTTTCGAGAGAATTGGAAAGAGCCAGAATTCTATGTTCCAACATACTTGACCTGCTGTTCAAAGTTCAGAATCATATGCCTTAATTCCTCGGGAGGAGGAGAACCAGCGTCGATGAGTTTTGAGGTCAGAGGGAGTCTGATCAAGGTGGATCGGTAGCAAGGGGAGCTTGCAGAATTCACACGTTATAGTTAGTAAAGATAAGTATTCTGTATGATGTACTTTGTACTGTATCTTTCTAATTAGTGGATTCATTCTGAACTGGGCCATGCCCCGCAGATGTAGGTGGATTTCACCGAAATGTGTAACCAAGTCTTGTGTCGTTAATGCTTTAATTTATTGCATACTTGGTTAGATAGGTCATGTTGGAACATACTAATGAGGATTAGTTAAAATTCGGTAAAACCAAATTACAATTCAGTATCTTTGTCAATATCTTCATCTGAAAACTCTTTGATATGTGTTCTGCTGAGGGTGAGAGGGTAAATGTGGCAGTCGTGCTTGACGATTTCAGGAAAAAATGGAAGGCAGTGAGGATGGACATTGTAATTGCATTCCCTTAAACAACAGCGGAGCTTAAAAATTCCAGAATGGTTATCAGTGCAGTAAGGACACTTAACATTTATACCATAAGATCTTAAGAGAGCAAGAGGATGTGGATAGATTTGAGAGGAAAGAATGGTTGGTTTTTACTTAGAACATGTAAAGTGCAATTTGAAGTTGCAGTCATGGAAAATGTACCAGTAGTGAGGTGTAGCATACCAGGACCAGTAATGGTTACATATGTTTTCATAGGTAGAGGGAGAGGGGGGAATGAGATGGAAGTGGAGGGGGTTTTGAGGGTGGAAGGGGCTCACAATCTCAAGGTAAGGACCAATACAAGAGGCATGTAAGAAGATGGCGCATTGGAGGTACAAGAAAATGGAGGCTTTGTTGCCATAAAAATTGAACCGACAACCAAGCATCTTCCTGGAAAATTCTTCTGGTTCTAAAACTGAATCAAGAAATGGCCAAGGTGACACTGAGCAGGACTTGTTGCTTTTGTTTCGTCAGCTTCCAGTTGTAGCTTAGCACAAGAAAAGTCCACATTCAACTCACATGTTTCACAGCTATAAAACATGAATTCAACATAATATTTGTACTCATCAGAATAGATGCTGGAAGAGAAAGCCTTCTCTACATCAGAACCACGAAGAGTGAGAACATGATGATCGTGTAAAGGGTGTCTCATCTAATCCGGAAGCGCTGCGCAAGATTCATCAACCAACAACTTGCACTCCACGCAGGCGTATATGTAATTGCAATCTTCATCACTGTTAGAGTAAATCAGGATTGATTTTATTTAATTGATTTGATTGATACTGGTTAAGTTTGGTTGACTAATCCAAAGTCTTAGTAATACTCTATTTCTTTTTGTATTCTATTTATTCCTGTCAGCAATAGATCATTTCTTTACGGAAAATACTTCTTGTTATGGTATCAGAGCAGTGTTCTGATTCACCTTCCAAAAATTAGGTTTTGTTTTCGGTCGCCATCCTTCTTCTCCCTCTAGCGGCCGAACCTCTCTTCCCCTTCTCCCTTTCGATTTTTTTTTCCAACGCAACTCTCATTATGGCCAGTGAAAATTTATTGTTCAATACCTTTCTCCAAATAATGTAAATCAAGCTCAATAAGTCCAATTTCCTTCTCTGGAAATGTCAGATTATATACGTCCTTAGGCCTTAGAAGCTTTTTGGTTATCTTGGTGGGTCGACTCCATGCCCACCTCTCCCCACTCTACCGCCGGCCGGCTCGCCGTCTTCCTCATTTTCCGCCGCCCTCCGCTCTCCTTCCGCTGGCTCCACGACTGACCATGTGGATGCTCGGGCAGCTTAAAAATTGGCCAAGGAAGTCTATAACCTTTGGATTGATGAAGAGCAGAGGGTCTGCTGTCTGTTGTTCTCCTCTCTCTCTCTTGAGGCCCTTTCCGAACTCCTGGCTTCGTGTGTGACTGCCAAGGACATCTGGACAGCTTTTGTGCCACTTTTCAGAACAACAGCACGTCCACTATCCTGCGCATTCGTGCAGATGCCCACAATATACGTAAGAGCGGTACCGTTCATGAACTCCATTTACAATTTAAAGATATTTTTAGCAGTTATCCCTTATAGGTTCTCCCATTTCTAACGATGATCAGATAATTTGGTTTTTAACTGCTCTCGGGTCTGAGTTCAAAGATTTTTCTTCCCCGTTGATTAATTATTCCCCTACACCCTTATATGCCGAGTATTATCTCGTGCCAAGAACCACAAGGCATTTTAAAAAAATTTATAGGGGAATTCTACACCGGCGTCCAGGCCAAGCATTCGTGGTGGAAGAAAATCCCCCAGCCTGCTGCGCATGGGATCAGGCGTCGGTGAGGAGCGAAGGAGCGTTCGGTCCACGCGCTGCCAGGGGTGGTCGCTTCGGTGGACGCTGTGGTGGCCGGTCCACTAGTTATGCTCAGGCAGCCACCTCGAGCTCAAGTATTGCTCGTGGTCGGCCGCAGTGCACATGGTGTGGATGGCTCAATCATTTTGCTGCTACTTGCTATAAGATGTTAGCTCAGACTCGTCGTACAGACTCAACCCACCTAGCAGAAAACTTCCAGGCGTTTATCCAGCTAAACCCCTCTGCGAGCACTACAGACTGGTATCTTGATTCCGGTGCAACCAGTCACATGGCTTCTTCAGCCTCCGGTTTGGAGAGTGTTTCTCCCTATTCTGGTAATTTTCAGGTTTCTGTTGGTAATGGTGCTTCTACTCAGATTTTGCATGTTGGTGATTCTCATATTTTTTAGCATTTGAAACTGTATGATGTTCTGGTTGTTCCTGAGATTACTAAGAATGTACTGTCTATTAGTAAACTAACCAGAAATTTGAATGTATCTGTTACCTTTAATGATCGAAACTTTGTTATTCAGAACAAAGTATCTAGGGTAGTCGTGGGCGGGGGCCACAGTGATGGAGGCCTGTATGTATTAGACAAAGGTGATGCAGCATTGGTTTCCTTTTTGCAGCAGAATAAAGGATAGGCATCCTTCGAGCTTTGGCATGCTCGCCTAGGACATGTGCCAACTGCAATTATTTTTAGGTTGCAGAAGTTTGGTTTCCTTTCTGTTTCCTCTTTATTACCAAAACCATATACTTGTACTCCTTGTGTTATGGCCAAGGGGCAATGGTTATCTTTGGTTGAAAACACTAAACGTGATGCGCGTGTTATGGATTTAGTACACTGTGATTTGTGGGATCCTTCCCTGGTTTTATCTAAGATTGGTTTTTCTTATTATGCCTTATTGATAGATGATAACTCTCATTTTACTTGGTTTTTCCCGCTTCATCGTAAATCCGAGTTTTTTGAAACATACTTGTAGTTCGAGGCTTTGGTTGAAAATAAATTTTCTTCCACCATTAAGATTTTTCAGAGTGATGGGGGCAATGGGTTTTTGAATACGCGTCTGCAGTCTCATTTTGCCTCAAAAGGCATTCACCATAAAGTGTCATGTCTGTATACTCCGCAGTAAAATGGACGAGCAGAGTGAAAACACCGGCATGTTGTAGAAATGGGGCTTACAATGCTATTCCATTCGCATCTCCCGCTCTCTAGTTGGGTTGATGCTTTTGCCACTGCAGTTTATACCATTAATCGGTTACCTACTCTAATTTTATAGGGTGCCTCTCCCTATGGTCTTCTCTATCAATGGGATCTTATTTACTTGAACTTCCATCATTTTGGTTGTTGAGTATTTACTTTTGTTTTCCCTATGGCTGATCATAAGCTATCTCATTGGAGCGTTCCATGTGTTTTCATTGGATACAGCTACCATTATAAGGGTTTTCATTGTCTTGACACTACCACTGGAAAAATATATGTCAACTGCCATGTGCGGTTTGATGAGAGTTTTTTCCCTTCGCCTCCTCCACTTCGGCATCCTTTCTCTCAACTTTGGATGTCTCTGCTTTCTTGGACAATGATAGTGATTCCAGCTCCTTCTTGCCTCCAGTTGATGAATTGGTTTCTGTGCACAGTCTGGTTTACTTATCAGATTCTGATGAGTTCGTACCTGTACGACGACTTCCTCCTCAATTCCCGCTGGCCAGCTCACCATCCCAGGCCGTGCCTTCTCCTGCCACTGCCGCCACTCCATCCCCAGCTTCTTTCGCCGGTCCAACGCCTCCAGCTTCTCGGTCTCGGCCGAATCCCCATAGGATGGTTACTCAAACGGCCACTGGTGCAATTCAGCGATGGGATTACTTGGATATGGTTGCCCATGGTCTTCTTGACGCTCTTCTTACTCAGTCTGAGCCTTTCGATTACCGTTTGGCTCTTAAGGATCCTTCTTGGATAGCTGCTACAGATGAAGAGATCACTGCCCTTAAAGGATAATACACTTGAAATTTGGTTCCTCGCCCATCAGATGTCAACATTGTTGGCTCCAAATGGGTGTACAGGCTAAAGTATTTCTCGGATGGCACAGTTGATCATCACAAGGCCCGACTTGTTGCTCAGGGGTTCTCGCAGATTCTGGGTTTTGACTTTGATCACACTTTCAGTCCTGTGGTCAAAGCTTCCATTGTACGCACTGTTCTTGCCATTGCTACAATGCGCTCCTGGCCCCCCTACATCAACTGGCCATCAAGAATGCTTTTCTGAACGGTGTTCTGGATACTCCAATCTACATGGTGCAACATGTTGGCTATAAGGACGTACGTCATCCAAATTACGTCTGCCGTCTAAAAAAGGTTATTTACGGTCTTAAACAGGCTCCTCAGGCCTAGTTTTAGAGGTTCAGTACTTATCTCTTGCAGCTCGGTTTTCAGTGCAGTTTGGCTGACACTTCCTTATTTGTTTTATCTAGAGGGATGTCTTTGCTTTATCTCCTGGCCTAAACATCATCCTCACTTGCAACAATTCCATGCTCCTCTGCTAGTTCATTGATAGGACACATCAGGAGTTTTCTATTAAGGATCTTGGCACTCTGCATTACTTTCTTGGCCTAGAGGTTTCACCCACTTTATTGGGCATACTTTTTGGACAAGCTAAGTATGTTGGGATATTATTACTCGTGCCGGCATATCTAATGTTGTTCTGGTCACTACTCCTTTTGTTCCTTGTTCACAGTTACACAGGTCCACCAGTCCTCATTTTTAGAATCCAACTCTTTACCGATCTTTGGTTGGTGCTCTCCAGTACTTAACGATTACTCGACCAGACTTGGATTTTTTGGTTAACACCGTTAGTCAGTTTCTTCATGACCCTCATGATGATCACTTTGCTGCGGTCACTTGGATTCTTTGATATGTTTGCGGAACACTACATTTTGGTCTTACTTTTCGCTCTACCAGCACTCCGGAGGTCTTGGGTTATTCAGATGCTGATTGGGCTCACTATCTGGAAACCCGGCATTTCACCTATGGTTATGCAGTCTTTCTCGGCAGTAATTTGATCCCCTGGAGCAGGAAGAAGCAACCTATTGTCTCTCGCTCTAGTATAGAATCAGAGTATCAGGCCCTTGCCAACACTGCTTCAAAAGTAGTTTGGTTGTCTCATTTGCTTCGCGATCTTCGTGTCCCGCTTTCCCGTTCTCCACTGTTGTTATGTGACAACAACAGTGCCATTTTTCTGGCTCAGAATCTAGTTACACACAAGAGGGCGAAGCACATCGACATCAATTATCATTTTGTTCGTGAGTTGGTCTCCTCTAGCAAGCTTCGCGTTGCCCATATTTCCACTAGTTTTCATATTGCTGACATCTTCACCAAGGGACCTTCACGTCCACTGTTCAAATTCTTCAGGTCCAAGATTTGCGTCGCCGAGCATCCGACGCTTCGCTTGAGGGGAGGTGTTAGAGTAAATTAGGATTGATTTTATTTGATTAATTTGATTAATTCTAGATAATTCTTGTTGACTAAGATAGAGTCTTAGTAGTACTCTATTTCCTTTTGTATTCTATTTATTTCTGTCAGGAATAGATCATTTCTTTACGGAAAATACATATTATTAATCACAATATGTTTGACACCGGAAACAAGTGTATTGAAACCCACTAAGATTATTGGTGAAGGCAATAAGTTGATGTAAATGTTTGAATGCCGGCATTGTAAACTTTTCTGACGCTGGAGTCAGTGAAGCACACTTAAAATCACATTCGCAGCCAGGACCATCACATTCATTCTTCCCCTTCCTGCCGCAAGCACAACAAGATCAGACCCTTTTTGTCTCAATAGACAGCTTCGTTTCTTCATCTTCATCATTTTTCAGTTGCTGGGCTAAACTACTTTTGCTGCACACAAATTTATAACAACTCTTTCTACCTGTTTCACAATCGGTGAGAATAAGGGTATGATGCGGATGAAAAGGATGAGAAATCTCTATGGGAAGTTCTGCACAATATTTGTGGATAGAAAACTTGCATATTTCACAGGTATACAGAAAACCGTTGTTCGACTCACTCTCGCAAAGGGGGCACTATGCACACCGCCCCACTGCTTGAATATGGGCTTCAATCTGGGTTGTTGTTAAGGAGATATTTTGTTATATTCCATGTATATCTTGTACCATAGTAGAATTTTTTTCATTTGTACTTCTGTATATGGTGTCTTTTTATAACACATTTGTACCATCAATAAAATCACACATTAATATTTTACATGGTATCAGAGCTAAAATCCTAAAAACCTAAATTCTAAAATTTTCCACCACCATAATCGTGCCTCACGCGCTGATCTTTCGCTTGCCACCGCCTTCAGGTGCCACCGCCGCTCGCCGTCACGCGCCGTCGCCGTTCGCCGTCACGCACCATCACCGTTCAAGCCCGTCCGACTATCACTCCTTTTCCTATCATCATGGATCCTCTTGATCTTGTTGAAATTGAAAATATTTTTGATGCCACCACCAGATCATCGGATTCCGTGCTGCCACCTCTACGCCCACTTGTCGGAGCCATTCTTCCTCCCGCCAGTGACATAAATGCCGCTGCACCTGCACCGATGATCATCCTGATGCCAGCACATCCATTTACCTTTCCTGCCTCAGATTCTGCCATCTTCCAGGCAGCCGTGCAAGCCGCAGCGATGTCCGCTGCTCAGGCCATTCACCAGTCCTTTAGTGACTTTTCTCATGCTTTGCCTACTAATCATCCCTACTACGTTCATCTGTCAAATCATCCAGGTTTGAGAATCTTTCCTGAGATCTTTAAGGGTGACAACTATAATGAATAGAGTGTTTCCCCGTTTAATGTTTTTTCTGCAAATCGTAAGGAGGGTTTTCTTGATGGTTCTGTTGTTAAGCCTTTGCCTACTTAACCTTTTTATAATGATTGGAATAATGTGAATTCTATGCTTGTTGGTTGGGTGGTTCAAACTCTTGATCCATCTATTCGTTCTGGTATTACTTATCTGTGTCTGTTAAGGATCTTTGGGATGATCTTAAATACTGTTTTGCCATTGGTAATGGTCTGCGCATGTGTGAACTTCGTGCGGCCAATTATACTTGTCGCCATAATTGTCAATCTATTGCTACATATTATACTAAATGTAAGAAGTTGTGGGATTAATTGATTACTTACTTGCCTGCTCAGACATGTGTTTGTCTTACTGCTTATACTACTGCTGAATCCCGTGAAATGGAGATGATTCATCAATTTCTCATAGGATTGGATGAAGAATACCATTCGTTGAGATATCAAATCTTGACCCTTGACCCCTTGCCTTATATTGGTCATGTTCACTCGCTTTCCATTTAGGAGAAGCGTCACAAGACTGTTGTTTATGCTTGTGAGTCTTCCATGGACAATAAGGCCTATGCATCACATCGATCTCAGCCACAGCCAAAGCCATCCGCTGCCATCCAAAGTCCCGGCACGCCCGCCCCTATCATTGATTGAAAATCTCTCATTTGTACTCACTGCAACCGCAAGGGTCATGATGCTGCTACTTATTTCAAAATTCACGGTTATCCCAAATGGTTTGAGCAACAACGACAATGAAATTCTGTTCAGAGAGCTCAGCCCCAGCTACCGCACGATTCACCGGAGCCGCACCTGCCATCACTGCCTCGACTACACCTGCTGCCAACGCCGCGACTGTTCTCTTCGATGCTGATCGGGCAGCTTTTGATCACGCCTTATCCAAAGAGCAGTGGAACTTGGTTATTAACATGTTCTCTAAGTTGACTAGTTCTAACAATGCGTCAGGTAAGTCTATTTTACCTTGGATTCTTGTTACCGGTGCATCATATCATATGACTAGTGACAAGAATCTTCTACATGATATTGAACCTGCTAATCAAGTTGATGTTATTCCTCCTAATGGATCTATATCTACTAGTTCTCATCATGGGAACCTATATTTTGGAGACATACTTGTTACTCATGTTCTATTCATTCCGGAATTGCGTTGCAATCTATTGTCTTTTGCTAAGTTAATTGCAGCCTTAAAATGCTTAGTCTTGCTTACTAAAAAATTATGCATCATTCAGAATATCAGCACGAGGACAGTGGTTGACGTGGGTGATCAGCAGGGTGGGGTTTATTAGTTGTGCAACCTTGGGAGATCGCCAAAACCGTTGCCTCCGTCCTCCTTTACTGTCGTCGCTGTTTCCCCATCATTATGGCACTAGCGATTTGGTCATCCTTCCAGTTCGGTGTTGCCTTCTATACCAGATATTTCTTCCATCCATAGTCATTAAAAATAAAAGTGTTCCTTGTTCCGTTTGTCATCATGCAAAACAGTCTAGATCTAGCTTTCCTTTAAGTACTTTTAAGACTAGTTATTTGTTTGAACTTGTTCATTGTGAGTTTGGGGGCCTTATAGCTCACCATCTTCTAGTGGAGCCTTTTCCTTTTTGACTACACTAGATAATTATTCCCGAGCTGTTTGGGTTTATTTGTTAGTATCCTGGATTGAAGTACCTGCCAAGATGAAGGAGTTTCTTGCTCTTTCTTAGACACAGTTCTATCCATCAATTCAGAAAGTTTGCACTGACAACGGAACCAAATTTCTTCCTCTCAGACGTTACTTTGATGAGAAAGGAATCTGGTTCGAGACATCCACTATCTACACGCCGCAACAAAATGGGCGCGTGGAATGAAAGCACCACTATATTCTCAACGTGGCTCGTACTCTTCGGTTCCAGGCCCATTTTCCTATTGGCTTCTGGGGAGAATGCAGTCTTACTTCTGCCTACCTGATCAATCGCACTCCTACGCCGGTGTTGAATGGTCGTTCACCCTATCAAATGCTTCATGGGCGCGCCTAGTTCCAGCCATCTCCGTGTGTTTGGTTGTTTGTGCTTTGCATCCCAATTTCCAAAGCCGCGAGATAAGTTTGCATCCAAAAGTCGCAAGTGTGGTTTGGATGACGGATTGACATTTTTCTGTAGCACCACTGCCACTCAGGTAACTTTGTTTCTCTTATCTTTTCATGCAAAAATCTAATCTATCCATGTATATGCTCCTTAATTAATTAACACCTTTTCCTCCATCTATATTATTTGCTTCAACATTCAATCGAGTATCAATTTTTCCAAATTTTTAGAATCCAGTTTGCTTTTCATTCACTCGTAACAAAGAATCATTGCACTCTAAATATTAAGGAATTAGAATATTATGTATAGATTGCCTTGTATAGTTGGCAAGTAGATATTTGATACACATTAATCCCCTAATCAATGGGATTTCATCTTATCTTGTAAACCTTATATATTCATCATCTTTAAATGAAAAGTAACACAAAATATTTTCCTAAACTCCTTCCATTTTTTACATGGTATTAACCTAACATTTGATTCAACAATGTAGGCCAAAAATTCTTCAACAATTGGCTCCACCAACGCCCTTATTGTTGCTTCCTCTGATTCTCAGAATCCTAGTTTCAACTTCCTAAACTTAGCAATTCGTCTTGATAGCTCAAACTACTCGCTCTGGCGCAGCACCATTTATTTGGCTCTTGAGGCATATGGCTTGGACGCCTTCCTCATCGATGATACATCACCTCCTGCAACCATCACAATTTCAACCATGCCTCCCTCTGATCCCCTCAATCAGTTGACGGGCACTCCGGTGACAATGGGAACAAACCCAGTGCTGCCAATTTGGATGAAAAAGGACATGCTTGTGCTCTTATAGATCCTCTCCACTCTCACCACTCCTCTCCTTGGCATCATCGCTCGTGCGACCACCACTATTGAAGCACGGATGATCCTTGCACGGACTTTTCACGCTCAAACGAATACCCACCAGATGCACTTTCACCAGCAACTACAGACGTTGTCCAAAGGTTCGCCGTCTGTTCTTGATTACTTTGAGAAGAAATGAGAACTTGCAAACTCCTTCTCTGAATGTCTATATGAGGTCTCCGATGCCGACTTTGTTGGTTATCTTCTTGATGGGCTTGGTTCTCAGTCTGGCCCTCTCCGTTCGGCTCTGTCTCTTTGGTCGGAATCCTTGTCCTCCAAAACATTGTTGGTCATACTGCTGCAGGAGTAGACTCGACAAGAGGAGGATCTCTAATCGTTCCAATCTCCCACGGCCAATGTCACCAAAAACTTCTCTGGTTACCGTCCGCGGCACTAGGAACATGAGCCGGACTGCCTTGACCGTGATGGAGCTCCGGCTGGTGACTACTCGGCTGATATGTCTCGGTCTCAGTGCCAAATTTGTAAAAATCTTGGGCATGAGGTGCTCAATTGTTTCCAATGTGTGAACCTCCGAGCTTTTTCGGCGATGAATCGCAATACTGCAGCGTGGCTCCATGACGTATCCACTGGCAAGGCAGCATTCGCGGTGTCTATGTCCAGCCCGTCCAATATTAAGGATCCTTGGTTCGTCAACTCAGGTGCTTCCCATCATGTGACACCAGACATTTGAAACCTTACTCTTCAGAACACCTACAATGGTAATGATCGAATCATGGTCGGAGATAGTACATCTCTCCCTATTGCTCATTTAGGTCATTCTATACTTTTCGTTGAACATGCTGCTAAGCCTTTACAACTTCGTAACACGTTCCAAATATTGCCAAAATTTTTCTTATTGTCTCTCAACTATATCGCGATAATAATGTTTATGTTGAACTTCATTCATATTTTTGTCTTTTCAAGAACTCGCAAGGTCAAACACTTCTAAGGGGAACCGTTGAGAACGGTATATATCGCCTCCCATATCATTGCCCTTTATCCAATCCCTCTAGACCTTCCCCAGTCGCCAGTCGCCTGTCTCAATGAGCGCACATCTCTTCAATGTTGGCATCACCGACTGGCACATCCTTATGAGTCTATACTATCTAGTTTCTAGTAAGAAATTACCAGTGTCTTGTAATAAATTAGATTTAGTTTGTGGCTCTTGTCAACTTGGTAAGATTCATCGACTTCCTCTTCCTAGTCGTATTGAATCCTCTTTGAAACCTTTTGATTTAATTCATTCTGATGTGTGGGGGTCATCCCCTGAACTTTCCACAAATGGTTGTCGCTATTATATCAGTTTCATTGATGATTGCACCAAATTCATGTGGCTTTACTTCATTTCTACAAAATCACAAGTGTTTTCCATTGTTGAGCTTTTTACTAAAACGATTCACACTCAATTTTCCACTCAAATAAAATCTTTTCAATCTAATTGGGGTGGTGAGTACCGTAATGTCTCCACCCTTCTCATATCACTTGGCATTCGCCACAAAATTTCTTGTCCCTACACTCCTGAACAAAATGGTTCTACTGAGTGCCGCAATCGCACCATTGTGGAAAAGGGCCTTTCCCTTCTTGCTCACTCTCGTCTCCCTATCAAGTTCTAGGAACAGGAATTTCACACATCTATCTACCTGATCAATCGTGCCATAACCCCTGTTCTGAGTTACAAGTCCCCCTATGAATGTCTCTATGGAAAATCCCTAGACTGTAGCCTTCTAAAATCCTTTGGTTGTATTTGCTACCCATTCCTGTGTCCCTACACTTCCCACAAGCTAGATATCGCTCTTTTCCTTGTATTTTCCTTGGTTATAGCACTAAACACAAGGGGCTATCTTTGTTATCATGTCCAAACTGCTTGCACGTATATCTCTCAATATGCTGTGCTTGATGAGTCTGTATTCCCCTACCTTAGTCATGTCTCTTCCAGCTTATTCTCTTTATCTTCTCCTCACACATTCCCTCTCTCACTCACCAAGATTCTTCTTCTGATCATCCACCTCTCTCGACCATTTTCCCCTCCTTGAGTCAACCCACTGTACCACTTCCACGCAACCTCAATCCTACTCCCTCGATGGATCCAACCTCCTCTGAGCCTCAACCTCACTTATCCTCACCATCCTCTTCTTCGTCCCCTTCTCCCTCACCCTATCCTCCATCCTATCCCAATGTTTCTAATTGGTTTTGTCTGCCTGACAACTCTAGTCATCATATAACAACTCGTTCCTCCACTCACTCACTCAAACTCAAAGCTCTTATATCTACCAAATACCCTATCCTGGCTGCCCTGACTGCCACTCTTGAGCTGAAGCTTTTTCACTAAGCCTCTAAAGACCCTAACTGGCAGCATGTTATGTAGCTTGAATATGATGCCCTAATGATTAATAAGATATGGGACCTTGTCCATCGTCCTTTGAGAGCTAATGATGTTGGTTGTAAGTGAGTGTACAGGTTGAAGCGGAAAGCTGATGGCTTGATAGAATGCTGTAAAGTGTCCCTAGTCGCCAAGGGATTTCATCAAGAGACTGGTGTTGACTACTTTGACACATTCAATCCGGTTGTTAAGCCCACCACCATTTGCTTAGTTCTCAGTCTAGCTGTATCATGTGGTTGGTCTTTCCACCAGGTCGACGTCAATAACATTTTTCTCAAGGGCGATGTTGTTTAGACTGTCTTCATGGAGCAGCCTCAAGAGTTCATGGGTTCTGATAGGCCGTCACATGTTTGCAGGCTTTATAAGGCTCTGAACGGGCTCAAGCAGTCTCCCAGGTCGTGGTTCCACAAACTCACTACCTCTTTACTCCGCCATGGCTTTAAGAACTGTATCTCTGATCCTTCTTTTTTTGTCAAATAGAATGGCTCTCATGTGGTTTATGTTCTTGTTTATGTGGATGGACTCATTATCACAGGTTCTCATACATTCTTCATTGATGAGTTTGTTCGCTCCTTACATCGTGACTTCTCTCTGAAGGACCTTGGTGATCTGCACCATTTTCTGGATGTTGAGGTCACCCGCATTGGTTTGGACCTACAACTCTTGCAGTAGAAGTTCATCTGGAACATTTTAGATTGCAGGCATATGTTTGGAGCTCTCCCAATCTCATCCTGTGTATAGCCTGGTTCTCGATTAGTTGCTGATGGTAATCTTTTTTCCGATCCAGCCTTATATCGGAGCATTTTCAGTGCCCTGCAGTACGTCACCATCTCTTGCCCTAAGATTTCCTATGTTGTAAACCGTGTTTTCCAGTTCATGCACACGAAAGGTTATTAGTGTGAGGTTAAACACATTCTTCGTTACCTTAAAAGAACTATATCCTCTGGCTTGGTTCTTTAGAAGGCTCGTGAATCACGCTTAGTTGCCTTCTCTGATGCAGGTTGGGCGTCTGATCATGGTGACTACAGATCTCAGCGTGGCTTTGCTGTCTACTCTGGTGAAAATCTTATCAGCTGGTCATCTCGCAAATAGAAGATCGTTGCCCAATCCTGTACTGAAGCCGAGTATAGGGCAGTTGCTTTTGTTGTGGCTGAACTCATATGGCTACAACAACTGCTACATGAGATGCATGTTACAGTTCAGAGACCTCCAATTCTTCTGTGTGACAATTTCAGTGCCATTTTCCTGTCTTCGAATCCTGTCTTTCAACAGCGGTCCAAACACATCAAGATTGACTACCACTTTGTTCGTGAACAAGTTTCATCCAGAGACCTGGTTTTCCGTCATATTCGTGCTATGGACCAGATTGCTAACATTTTCACCAAGGCTATTGAAAATCAACACTTTCTTACTCATCAAGACAAGCTTCATCGTGCCCGATTATAAGATTCTGTAGGAGGGTGTTGATATGTATAGATTTTCTTGTATAGTTGGCAATTAGATATTTGATACATATCAATCCCTGAATCAATGAGATTGCATATTATCTTGTAAAATCTATATATTCATCATCTCTAAAATGAAAAGTAACACGGAAAATTTTCCTAAAATCCTTCCATTCTTTACACTTGTAATTGTAATTATATTCTATTACCTTTTTCCTAGCTTGTATAGATATTTTGTACCACTATATAATGTACCCAGAGATCATGAAGAAAAAGACAGATCATGATGTGCCAATTTTATACGGTTATACTAGGACTTTTAGGATTCACTTTTGTGCACTTTTGTGCTCTAAATGTGACATTTTGCCTTAAAGTTCTCTAAGGAGGGTTAAAAGCAACTTTTACGCTTTTATTGCTCTAAATGTGACATTTTACGCTTCATTTATGCCATGTGTTGTTTGAGAATAGGAAGTGTTTGTATGATTTAAATGTTAGGAAGTTATGAAAGTGACGAATTCCTTAGCTCCTCTGCATGATCTAGAAACATGAACTTAGAACTTCTTGTGCATAATGTATTGTGATTCTTGCTAGATAAGTATGTTAATGTGGATTATTCTCATATTTATCCTATAGATGCAATGAAAGGTTGAACCTTGAATGTGGTTTGTTATAGGTTTAGCCTAATGAATGCTATGTTTGGTTAAATGGCTATGTCTTTGGAAGAAGGCTTGTCATTGTCAAATCTATGGTCCTTCATGTATAATGCCATTTATGAAATACCCCTATGGTTGTTGTTTGTCTAGGGTGATCATCAATGAGGTTTACAAATGGTCGTTGTTTGTCTTTGTAAATTACTCTTAAGAAGGAATGGATGTTGATCTTCCATTGGCATTCCCCATAGATAATAATTGTGATAGGATGAGTGAATGGTTCAATGATCTACATTAGATTTGGAAGTGGATATCGATTTCCCCCAAGACTTTATCTCTTGAAGTTTTACATCCCTTTTTCTTAGTTTTGTTTGATGATTTAGCATAGTTGCTTGACTTTGCTAGTTGTCTTGTCTTGTAAATTTCATAACTTAGGACCACCAAACAACCAACCCCTCCCCCATTTACATGCTTTTATATGTTTATATATATATATATATATATATATATATATCTACCCTTTTGTGTCTAAATGCTCGAGAAAATCCCCCTTCTTCGTGGACAACCCCGATTTGCTGCTATCTACTTGGTTGTAGATAGTAAGCATTTAGGGCTTATAAATATTAACTTTGAGAGGTACGACGATGACCTCCCAAATTTTGGTGCCGCTGCCGGGGAAGGGACGTTTATTTTTAAGTGTTTAGGTGTATTTGGTTGCATATTAGCTAGGTGTTTTTATTTTCCACTCCTTGGTGGGTGGTTTTGTTCGGAGTAGATATTACTTGAGTTCTTAGTAAATTTTTATCGAGAATCCTTGCAATATGATTTCAGACTTTTGAAAATATATAAAAAAATAATAATAATGGAGCGTCTCACCTCGTGGGAACTCATGATGAGAAGAGAGGCTCAACAAACAAGGTTTTGTAGGATGTGTCATTCCGACAAGGAAAGGGAAGAGCACTATGAAAGGGAAAGAACCCTTGGTTTCCAAAACTAAGGGTATTATGAAGAGTGCTGCTGAGAGGTAGGAGATGTTGGTTTTCAAGGGCAAAAAGCTCAAGAATGGTATCCATACCACAATTCGTACAATTCGGAATGGAGTGATAATCCGAATTGGTGGTATGAGAATTATCCAAAAAACCAACAACACGAGCAAAATAGTTGGCCATCACCACCTTATACCATACCCCAAAACCAAGCGCAACAAGGAAGTTCAAGTTTGACAAGTGAAAAAGTCATGAATACAATAGCAAACTTGAACAACTTTACTAGTAAAGAACTGGACACCCGGCTCTCCTCTAGTGTTGAGGCTATTGAGGTGCATGCGAGGAGTATATTAGAAGTGTTGGCCCAAATGGAAGCTCGTGATTTCAAAATACACCATCCCAAATCAAACTCGAGGATTCGGCGAGTGAGGTCACCATGGGAAATGATCTTGAGTTTGAAGGGGATGAGGAGTTGCTTGTTGAGGATGATAAAAAGGAGGAAGAGGTGATTGTGCTACATTCATTAGCATTGTCACCCCTACCCCTACCTATTGAACCAACTCCACCATTTTCGAAAGTTTTGAGGGAGATAAGAGAGGAGCCAAAAGACTACCCCAAGCCTCCTAACCACCCAACTCCCTTTCAACCATCTCCACCTCAACAAGACTTTCCTCTTGAAAGTTGTGTACCCCCGCCTCTCTACTTTTGGATACTCACGGTGAAGGGGTTCAAGCCTTCACCATATGGATAACATTAGGGTCATGCCGACAACCTTAAATATACAGAGTTTTGTTGTGTTGACGATGTAAGTTTTTATTATTTTGTCTTGTTCTTTTTACGGTGTATTTTTCTGTGATTTTGTAGCAAAGTGAAGTGCATTGCATTGGAGCAGATGAAGGAATGAGATCCATGAACAAGGGAAGAAAGCTTTGAATGTTGGTAAGAAATGATTGAATTCTTTCCAAGTGCTGAGAGGTCTTGTAATCGCGAGTCGCAAAGCCCTCGCAATGATCTCACGACGATGCATCGCGAGTCGTGATGTGATTAGAAATTTTGTGCTAAAATTAACCTCCCAGCCACCACTTCGAGTCGAGCTGTACCCAAAAAGCCATAAGTACTCGAGGCTGAAGGCTCTCGAATCGAGCTGAAACCTTCGAGACATCATTCCCTTGAGACCTCAGGTCCTCGAGACAGCAATCCTTTCAGTCGAGTTGAAGCCCTCGAGACCTCGGGTCCTCGAGGCCGCAAAACCAGCCCTTTGAAAAGCCATGAGACTCGAGACCATCATCTCTTGAGATCAGTCCTTCGTGACCAGTAAGCCATCGGGACCTCAGGTCAGTAAACCCTCGACTCAAGGCAGAACTTGAAAGTTCATCAGCACTCGAGACCTCAGGTCCTCGAGACCAACCCTCGAGACATCATCCCCTCGAGACCTCGAGGCAGCAAGCCCTCGACTCGAGTAGAACTTAAAAGTCCATCAGCTTTCGAGACCTCAGATCCTCGAGACCAACCCTCGAGACATCATCCCCCTGAGACCTTGAGGCAGCAAGACATCGACTCGAGCAGAACTTGAAAGTCCACTAGCCTTCAAGACCTCAGGTTCTCGAGACCAACCCTCAAGACATCATCCCCTCGAGCTCGAGGTAGCAATCCCTCGACTCGAGCAAAACTTAATAGTCTATCACCCTCTCGAGACTAGCCCTTTAGATATCATCCCCTTGAGACCTCGAGGCCGTAAAGTCCTTGGCTCGAGCCAAACTTGAATTATCATCATCCCTCGAGACCATCATTCTTCAAGTCGAGCCGAAGCCCTTGATGCATCAGCCCCTCGAGACCTCAGGTTCTCGAGGCCACAAGCCCTCGATTCGAGCTGAACCCAACAGAGCTGAAGTCCTCGAGACCTCGTGCTCTTGGGGCCATAAGCCCTCGATTTGAGCTGAACCCCTCGAGACATCGTGTCCTCGAGGCTGCAATCCCACGACTCGAGCTAAAGTCCTCAAGACCTCGGGTTCTCGAGGCTATAAACCCTCGGTTCGAGCTGAACCCAAAAGTGCATCATACCCTCAAATCCTCTGGTCCTCTAGGACAAAAGTCCTCGACTCGAGTTGAAGCCCTCGGGACCTTAGGTCATGCAAGATCTCGAGTGCTCAAGACCAAAATCCCTCAACTTGAGAAGATGCATCGCGAGTCGCGACCAATGTTGTCGCGAGTCGCGATGAGAAATCCAACTTTTAATCTGAGCTTAAACACTACATAAACCTTCCTTCTTCTCCACCAAATACTCCCAAGAACCACCTCACATCCACTCATTCCTCCACCATCTCTCACATATATTGACAAATTAAAATTCTTGCATCTTTATAGTATCTTTGTTGATTGTAGTATGCCGAATACATCATTGAGTCTTTAATTGCTATATTCTATAATGATGATTGGATATGTGTTGATAGATGTTGGATATGTTTATTTGACAATCTTATAAATGGTGATTACATGATAGATTGGTTGTTCTTTGATAATACTATGGTTATTAACTCTTGATGCTAAACCTAGTATTACAAATCCTTATGTACTTGTGAGTTTGATGTTGTTCTTTGTGGTGTTAGTCTTGATCAAATGGCACCAAGGAGACAACGTTTAGCTCAAGGGGTGAGTTCTTCTACGGCACGTTTGCTCCCCCTTCCGGCTCCAAAACCAATTTTGGGACCGATTCTATACAATTACATTGGATTGCACCATATCACCGACGACTATGTGGAGAAATGGGTGTCACTCTACCTCTTACCTTGAATTTTATTATTCTTGTCTTACATGTTTACATTGACGGCAATGTAATGTTTTAAGCGCAGGGAGGGGCTAGAGGACTCACATGCATGCTAGCTTCATTTGGAATGCTTTTTGCTACGTTTGATTGGAAAAACATGAGAAAAAGGAAAAAATTGAAAATCTTGAAAAAAATAGAAAATGAAAAAGAAAAAAATAGAAAGAAAAGAAAACCCGCTAAGTTGAAAACCTGAGATGGCAACTTATGCAACATTGGGGGCTCATATATGTCGAAAACCCGATAGGGCAATTTAGGCAAAAATGAGAGGCCAAAATGTGCAGAAAAATGTGAGATGTGAGCCAAAGAAACATGATGTGTGGCTAGGATGAAAACCCGAAAGGGCTCCTAGGTAAAATGAGAGAAAGAGAGAAAAAGAAAAAAAAACCATGATTTCACTCATTTGCCAGCATTGGAGTCATAAGCTTGTGGTTGTCATATGGATGGATCGGGTAGCTCAACACCTTTAGAATCTTGGGATTGGGTAATTTAGTGGGTTGAAAAACAAAGTATGGTTATGAAATTCTTGATTATTTTATACTTTGTTTTGGTTGATATATTGGCATTGGGTGAAGTATGTGTTTAAACCTCCTCTATGGTTTTGACTTCATTTTGTGTCATTGGATTTTGGTTGATATATTGGTATGAAGTGAAGTATGTGCTTGAACCTCCTATATGGTTTTAACTTCATTTTGTGTCATTGGACTTTGGGATTATCAATTCAGAACTTTGAAACGTTTTTATGGGTAGTGAAATGATAAGTGGTAGGTTTGGTTAGATTTATGAATTGGGGTTGTGTGTGTGAAAAAAATTCTCATTTGAGCTTTGATTTTGGAATTTATGATATTGAGAGTCTTTGTCAGGTTTTGATTGGGGGAATAATAGTTAGGATGTGGATATATGAATTCCTTCGTGTGCTTAAATCTTTTCTTACTTGAGGGCGAGTAAGATTCAAGTGCGGGGAGGTTTGATGTGCCCATTTTATACGTTATATTAGGACTTTTAGATTTCACTTTTGTACACTTTTGTGCTCTAAATGTGACATTTTTCCTTGAAGTTCTCTAAGGAGGGTTAAAAGCGAATTTTACACTTTTATTACTTTTCTAGAGAATTTTGTGTGACAAGGTAATTTGTTTGATGACTTTGAAGAATACCTTTGAAGATTTGAAGACTTGTATTTGACCTTTTGATTTGAAGAATTGAAGAAGTGAAGAGAAGAGGAGGATATGAAACAAGAAGAAGAAATAAATCAAAATGCTCAAACTAGGAACCGTCGTGAGGTCGTAGCGAGCCCGTCGTGAGGCCGTAGCGAGCCCATCGTAACTCGCGACTGACGAATGGCCTGAAGTCCTTCTTGCTTTTTGTACTATAAATACTCACATTATCTTCTCCTCTTCCATTCTCTCTTTCCTTCCTGCGTTTTTCTAGGTTCAAGCCCTAGTTTTTCTTTCTTTCTTTTCTTAGTTTTTGTACGTTAATCATGCCTTTTAATTATCTAGCTTAGTTTTATCTTGAGAGCAATGGATTGAAGATTCCATTTCTATGTAGTAAGAACCATATATATATACATATATCTATTTGGTGCTTTTACTATTGTGCATTTATTAAGCTTTGAATGTGAATTGTTAGTTGCATTGATGTTGGAAGCTTGAGTATATGAATTGCTTGTATGATTACTTGTTAGGGTTGGGAGAAAGTAGCTAATTCTCCCCTCTTTTAATGTGGAATCCAAGAGCATGAGTTAAAGCTTCTTAAATGACGTTGGTGTATTGATAATTGCTATATGAATGTGATAATGTCGAACTCGTTGTCATGTTTGTTTTAGGTAGCAAATGAGAGAAGTCTATGAATGTCGATCATTCTTGACTAATCTTGTGTAAATGCATGAATTGGTTAAATGCTTAGACACGGTGTAGTGTTTATAAGTGTTGACAAGCTTGTTGATTCTTCGTGCTAAAAGCCATCAATGGGATACTCTTAGTACTAAGGGAGTTATTGGTGAGGTTTGACAAGAGATATCTAATTCACTCTTGCAAACTACTATCTAAGAGGGATGGAAGATTTATCTTCACAACAAGTAGTCGAAGTAGTGAATAGGTTGTTTTGCTCATTCTTGAAGCCTTTGTTATTTAGCATTAATGTGTTCTTAATGCCATGTTTTACTTCATTTATGCCATGTGTTGTTTGAGAATAGGAAGTGATTGTATGATTTTGTGTTAGGAAGTTAGGAAAGTGACGAATTCCTTAGCTCCTTTGCATGAAAATCTAGAAACATGAGCTTAGAACTTCTTTTGCATAATGTGTTGTGATTCTTTCTAGATAAGTATGTTAATGTGGATTGTTCTCATATTTATCCTATAGATGCAATGAAAGGTTGAACCTTGAATGTGGTTTGTTCTAGGTTTAGCCTAATGAATGCTATGTTTGGTTAAATGGCTATGTCTTTGGTAGAAGTCTTGTCGTTGTCAGATATATGGTCCTTCATGTATAATGTCATTGATGAAATACCCATATGGTTGTTTTTTTGTCTAGGGTGATCATCAATGAGGTTTACAAATGGTTGTTGTTTGTCTTTGCAAATTACTTTTAAGAAGGAATGGATGTTGATCTTCCATTAGCATTACCCATAGATAATAATTGTGATAGGATGAGTGAATGGTTCAATGATCTACATTAGATTTAGAAGTGGATATCGATTTCCCCCAAGGCTTTATCTCTTGTATTTTTACACCCCCTTCTTCATGGATGACCTCGACTTGCCGCTATCTACTTGGTTGTAGATAGTAAGCATTAAGGGCTTATAAATATTAACTTTGAGAGGTATGGTAATGACCTCCCAGATCATTACCCTTATTTTCTACCTGGTATCAGAGCATAAAATCCTGAAAGTCCAAGAAAATTTTGCTACTGCAGTCGAGCCATGCGCGTGGTACTCACGCGCCACTGTATAGCTGCCGCCACTCACTCGTCGCTCTGCCGCTAACCAATCGCTGACGCCACCCACTCATCGCTCTGCCGCTAACCAATCATCGCCGGCACCATTTGGTTGTGGGATCTGTCAGTCATTGTCCCAGATCTTATCAGTATGTGCGTTAAGTCACACGCACTAATCCCAAAGTTCATGTGTCACTGCTCCCGATCGGATCCACCGCCACTAATTTAGCTTGCTGCTAATTTGTACCTGATTTTGCACAATGTCTGCTTCTGAAGAACATGCTCGTACTTATGCTGCACATGAGGTTCCAAAGCTTCAGGATATGAGTGTTTATAATGTGATTGCGACTTTACAGAAGTAGTTGCAGTTGCAATCTGACCCTCCTTCTACTGTACCTATTGGTCGTCCGTCGACTGATCATTACTTTATTGGCTTTGGCGATGGTCCTAGTTTGCGAATTCTTCTTAACATGCTGAAAGGTCAAGAATATTACATTGAATGGCCTGACGTAATATGCTGCGCATTTCTTGCTAAGAACAAGATTGGGTTCATTGATGGATCCATTACCAAACCCCATATGGTCATCCTGATGCTGCTGATTGGCCTGTGGTTATTGCTACTTTTGTCTGCTAGATCTTGCAAACCTTGGATCCGGTGTTGAGATTTTCTACAAGCTCATTTGCCACAGTTAGGGAACTGTGGGATGACCTGAATGCTCGATTTATTCTTTGTGATGGTATGATAGTTTTACAAATGCAAGAGGCTATTCAGAGTTATAGGCAGATTAGTTAGTCCATCGACATTTACTTTGGCAAACTGAAAAAGATGTTTGTAGACTACCATACATGCAGCCTCCTCTAGTTTGTGAATGTGATGATAGCAAGGCACTGTGCCATTGCAATATTTCTTCAGGATTCTTCCAAGAGAGAGAAGGATTTGTTCTATCAATTCAACTCTGGTCTCAACGAAGGCTTTCACACCTTGTGATCACATATTATGAGCATTGATCCAATGCCACCTGTCATGGAAGTGTGTGCTCTTTTTCCCAGGAAGAGATTCAATGAGCTGTCATCTGAGCTCACGAACCTTCTTCTAACTCCATGGCGTGTGCTGCATGATGCCCACCACCTAAAAGTTCTTCGCCAGTTGTTCTTTCTGCATTTGACCGCAAGAATCTTGTTTGTACAGATTGTCATTGCAAGGGTCAAATCAAAGATTCCTGTTTCCAGGTTATTAGTGTATTAGAATGATTCAAGGAGTTGAGGAAGAAAGCCAGCACCGCCAAGAAGATGGCACCAACCTCTCGGTTGACTGTCACCGGCGTGAACGAAGGATCCGCCGCGGCTCTTCTACTCCTGCCGTCATTCACCAGCATCGCCATGTTTCCATCTGGCCTAGCGGCAGCAGCTTCCTCTGGCCGCATCCCTACCAGGTCTGATTTTTGCCTCTTTTTCTGATGACCAATGGAGCACAACCATGCATTTGTTTAATAATTTTAATTCTCTTACTGACAATGGGTCAAGTAAGTCTACTTTGCCTTGGATACTTTGATTCTGAAGCCTCAAATCACATAACCGGTGACAAGGGTTCCCTTATTGATATTACTACTGTTGTTGACACTGTGAATGTTATTAGGCCCGATGACTTTGTGTCACCTACTATCCAATATGGCTCTATTTTCTTTGGTACTGTCATTCTTACTCATGTGCTATATATACCTACTTTGCGGTGCAACTTATTACCATGCTCTAGATTATTATCTGCCTTAAAATGTCTAGCTTTGTTTACTGAAAATTATTTCATTTTACAGAAAATTAGTATGAGGAAAGTGATTGGCATGGGTGAACAGAAAGGGAGGGGAGGTGTTTTGGCTTCGTCTGTTGGATACTCGTGATCATTCTCCTATGTCACAGTCTTTTCCAACAGTTGCTTTTGTATCTTCTTCTGATTTATGGCATCAGCATCTTGGGCATCCTTCCTCTACGGTGTTGTCTTCTGTTCCTTCTATTGATTTTAGCACTAATAAGACTTATGTTCCTTGCTCTATATGTTATAGAGCAAAACAGACTAGACATAGTTTTCCATTGAGTTCTAAAAATGCTACTGCATTATTTCAATTAATACATTGTGATGTTTGGGGTCCTTATAGAACACCAACTTCTAGTGGTGTATTTTATTTTTTTAACTATAGTTGATTATTCCCGAGCTACTTGGGTTTATTTATTAGTGGCGAAGTTAGAAGTAGCTTCTAGATTTTTTGAATTTTGTGTCGTGGTGAAGAACCAATGAGGCCGTTGATACACCACAACATAATGGTTGAGTTGAAAGAAAGCACTGTAATTTACTCAATGTGGTGTGTGCCTTACGGTTTCAAGCCATTCTTCCAATTAATTTTTGGGGAGAGTGTGTTCTTACTGCTGCTTATCTAATTAACCAGACACCGATGACGCATCTAAATGGTCGTACTCCCTTTGAGTTGCTCTATGGGAAAGCTCCAAATTACTCATCCTTAAGGGTTTTTGGATGCTTGTGTTTTGCTGCTCATGTTCCTAGATTTCGTGACAAAATTGCACCAAGAAGTTGGCGAAGTTTGTTTCTTGGTTACCTTGCCAGAAAGAAAGGATATCACATTTTTGACCTGGAATCCCGCATAATCTTTACCAGTCAGGATGCAGATTTTTTTTAAGACCAGTTCTCGTATTTTGCAACCTTGACATCAACCTAGTCAGAAGACCCTGGAGACACCACCACCTCACCGCCGACCTTCCCATTGCTGCTGGCGGAGTCACACGGTCTATTGTCGTCGGACACCTATCGCCAACCGCCACCGAACCTATGCCTTAGGCCGCTGTCGGCCCCACTATCAGCCCCTTACCTCCAGCCACCGCTGGTCACCCATTATCGATTGTTACCGATTCTCTGATGCTGATCGCTGTCGGTCCTCTATTGTCGGCTATCACCGGTTACCTGGCGCCAGTCACCGCCGGCTCATCTACACCGGCTGCCGCCGACACCGACCTACCGGTGCTCATTGACTCATCCCATGTGGACGTGGTTACATCGCCAGATCCCACCCAAGACCGCTAGATTCCACTTTTGGCTCAACTAGACGTTGCATCGCCAAGGACGCCACTGCCTTATGCGCCACTGGTGATGGATTCTCACACGTCTAAAGGGCTGCCTGTCCAGCCCCTTTCCATAACATCTCCATCTCCGGATAGTTCTACCGTCGAGTTGCCATTTATCAGATATAGTCTTTATGCTCGCCGACTTCCTCCTTATTTGGAGGATTATGATTGTGATGAGTATGCATGTGCTCTTACAACTGAAGACCACATCCTACTGCTACGTTCACTCATGTGCCGTCACTTTCCTCAGGTGTTCTCTATCATCTTACTGATTATGTAAATTGTGATAAATTTTCTAGTATGCATTCTAGATTTTTGGGTGCATTAATATCTAGTGCAGATCCCACCACTTATTCCAAGGCATCATAGCATACTCATTGGCGAGATGCTATGACTGAAGAGCTTACTGCGCTTGACCGCAATCAGACTTGGACTTCGGCCCCTCTACCTCTGGATATGAAGGTGATTGGTTGAAAATGGGATTTTCGGACAAATTTTAAGTTAGATGGTACTATTGAACGTCATAAGGCACGCCAAGTGGTTCTCCAGAATTTCCAGGTTGAAGGGAATGATTATACTGAGACATTTGCTCTGATTGCGAAGATGAGTTGTGTTCGCCTTCTCTTTTTCCGCCATTCATGGTTGGGAACTGCATCAGATGGATGTCCATAATGCTTTCTTGCATGGTGATTTGCATGAAAAGGTTTTTATGCGACCCCACCGGGCTATGCTGCACCCCATGGTCAGGTATGTCACATTCATAAATCTCTTTATGGTCTTCGCCCGGCTCCTAGAAATTGGTTAGCCAAATTGGCTCAGGCTTTATCAGCATTTGGTTTTGTTTAGAGTAAGGCAGATTACTCTTTGTTTGTCTTTTCTCATGAATCAGTTTCTTTGCATGTTCTGGTTTATGTGGATGATTTGGTTATTGCTGGTAGCTCTTCTGCGCTCATCTCTAAGTTCAAGAAATACTTGAGTTCTTGTTTCCATATGAAAGATCTTGATTTACTTGAGTATTTCTTGGGACTATAGACAGCTAAAAGACCACAGAGGATGTTTCTTTTGCAAAAATATGCCTTGGACATTTTATATGATACAAGTTTACGTGCTTCTAAACCGACTGACTTTTCGATGGAGCAACAACATGATCTTGCGCGTGTTGAAGGTCTACCTTACCATTATCTCGAGCAGTACAAGTATCTGGTTGGGCGCCTGATATACCTGACTATCACACGTCCTAAGCTTAGTTATTCAGTTCATACACTTGCTCAATTCATGAAGTCTCCTTGTGTTCCTCACTGGCAAGCTGTAGTTTATGTGTTGCACTACCTGAAGAGTCACCCTGATCAAGGTTTATTTCTCTCTTCCAGTAGTGCGTTACAGTTGACTACTTACTGTGATTCGGATTGGGCTGCATGCCTAATTACCCGACGATCTCTTTCCAGATATTTTGTGATGATTGGTGATTCTCTAGTTTCTTGGAAGACCAAGAAGTAACCTACGGTCTCTCAGTCTTCCGCTGAAGCGGAGTATTGTGCTATGACTATTACTTGTTGTGAGTTGTTATGGCTTAAGTCTTTACTGCAAGACTTAGGGGTTATGCACACTTCTCCTATACGACTATTTTGTGACAGTCAATCTGCTCTTCATATTTAGAAAATCCAGTGTTCCATGAACGCACAAAGCACATTGAAGTTAATTGTAATTTTATCTAGGATCTTGTTCAATCCAGTACTATTTTTACTCAGCATATCCGCACGTCAGACCAACCCGCAGACTTGTTCACTAAGGCTCTCGGACATAACCAGGTTTATTCCTTGTTTGGCATGTTGGGCATTTTTTATCCCCATGCTCCATATTGAGGAGAAGTATTAAGGAATTAGAATATTACTTGTAATTATAATTATATTCTATTACATTTTCCTAACTTGTATAGGTGTTCTGTACTACTATATAATGTACCCTGAGATCATGAATAAAAAGACAAATCATTACCCTACACTAAATCACGTCCTTGCATTTTCTAGGTATACTATGTGGATTTCTATTTCACGCCCAATATTTTACTGTATAGGCCTTGTATTTATACCTTATAAATACAAAATGTATTAAAAATTAAAATTAAAATAGAAATAAAATTTAATATAAAGTTTAATTTTTAATTTTTTTAAAAAAGATTTATTTGTGGTGGAAGGGCAGCGGCTACATGTGGTGATCCAGCGGCGGTCAGGCCAAATTTCTGGTGGCGATCCTGCCAAATTCTGACCAATTTCCGTCCACATTCCGGCCAAATTCTGGCGACCGGTCGACCAAGTACCGGTCGGTGAGGTTCTCACTTATGGTTCTCACTTGTAGCTCGGATGAGAACCATGCGATGAGACCCATGGGATGAGAACCACAAGTAAAAATATTTGGATGAGAACCATTCAATGAGAGCTATGCGATGAGAACCGTGCGTGAGAGCCACACATTCAAATTTTCTGATGAGAACCATGCGATGAGAACCATTGGATGAGAACCACAAGTACAAATTTTCAGAAGAGAACCATGGAATGAGAATGACAAGTAGATTTTTTTGATGAGAACCATGGGATGAGAACCACAAGTATAAATTTTCAGATGAGAACCACAAATACAAATTTTCATATGAGAACTATGGGAGGAGAACCACAAGGGAGAATCATGAGATGGAAATCACAAGCAAAGATTTTCATATGAGAACCATGAGATGAGAACCACAAGTGAGAACCATAGGATGAGAACCACAGGTGAGAATTACGGGATGAGAACCACAAGTGAGAACCATGGGATGAGAATCACAAGTGAGAACCATCACTGACTAGAACTTCGCTGGAGTTTGGCCAGAATGTGGATGTAAATTGGTCAAAATTTGGCCAGACCGCCGTTGGGAAATTTGGCCGGGCCACCACCGGACCACCACCTCCAGCCGCTGCCTTTCCACCACAAATACATCTTATTGTTTAAAATTAAACTTTCTTTTGAACTTTATTTCTATTTTATTTTTAAAATTTTAATACATTTTGTATTTATAAGGTATAAATACAGGGCATATACAATAAAATACAGGACGTGAAATAGCAACACCTTAAATTATTCACCTACTTATAGCTATGCAAGTGAGCAATTTTATTTCGATTCTAGGTGACAGATGATATGTAAGATAAAGTTTCAGTTTGTAGGCCCATCAAATATGTGATTTGGATCAACTCATCATCCAAATCCAATTAACCCATTATCCAATGAGTCACTATCCAACTAACCCATTTATTAATGAGCCATAATAGGTTGGATCACATATGAGTTGAGTCATTAAATGAATAACACATTGGGCAACCCATGAGATAACTCATATGAGCTAATGGTTATCCAACAAGTCATTATATAACTAACCAAATAAGTCACTATCCATCATTTTCTCCTTTTATCCAATAAGTTATTATGTAATTGACTCGAACTCGTGTTTGAACTCAAACTCGGTGATTAAATATATTTTATATATTTTCTAATTTTCTATATACTATTATATTTAGAAAAAATATTTCCAATGTATAAAAATTATGCTGGCTCGATAATCTCGACGAAGTTAATGAATAGTATTGGTTGACCTAAATTTTGAATACTATTCGATCTCGGCTGGTTTAAACTATTTTAAACTCAATACAAATTTGAACAACTCTTAATTTGAGCTCGGCTAGTTTAATATATCTTAAGTTCGAGCTCAGCTCGATTTCGATCAAACTTGTAAAATTTTGGGTCGAACTTGAGTTTGAATGAAATTAATTTTGTTCGAACTTGAATAGATTAGGAATGTAAATTAGTCGAGCCAAACTCGAAAAACCCTCACCTCAATGTGAGCTCGGCTTGTTTCAAGCTCAAGCTCAACTTCGATTGAGTAGGAAATTTTTTGGCTCGAACTCGAATATGAATGAAATTAATTTTTCTCGATCCCTAACTCGAGCTATAATTAAATATATTTTATTTTTTTACGTACATTATAAAATATTATATATAATAAATTGTATATTATATTGGGTCGGCGAACTTTACGAACAATATTGGTGAGCTCGAGCTCGAATACTATAAGAGCTTGGCTCGATCTTAGTTACATCAAATTCGAGTTGAGTTTTGACCGAGTCGTTTGCGAGTTTTTTGCGAATGATTTGTTCATTACACCGCTACCATGATTTACAGCTCGGTTCGTTTACAACCCACCTAAATGACTTTTTTCCAACAAATCATTTAGTTTTGACCCAACGAGTCATTTATCAGTTTACACAATTTACTGGAATTTTAATCCAACTTGTAAAAAAATTGTTACCTTATGATAAGAAATTATCCATGGGTCACCCGTTATTCAACCCAAACCAAACCAACCCAACCCAAAAATATCCAACGGGTAACCTATTATCTAACCCAACTGAACCAAACAATTACAATCAAAGCTTATCCATTAACCTAGTGGGTCATTATCCAATAAGTGAAAATAGTAAATGGATAACGGTTATCCATTGGGTGACCCGACCCGTTTGACGACCCTAGGTATGTGGAGTGTTTTAGGAAACACTGGCTATTTAAGTATATACTCCCTCAGTTTCTCTATTTGTGAAACCATATGTTTATGTGCTTAGATTTAGGTGAAGAAAATGAGTAAATGAAATTGAATGCAGAAAGTAAAAAGGAGAATGGTTGGATGAAATTGAAGGAATCTTGCCAAAAATAGAAAATGTGTCATTTAAAAGAAAAAAATCTCAATTAGGTAAGTGAGCCACAAATAGAGAAACATAGTGAGTACATATAATTGGATTAAAGTCCTAAAACACAAGCTATTTAAGTATAATTATATTCGAGTAGTTGTGAACTAGGGGTGTTAAAACAAGTTAGGTAGTGCGGAGTGTACACTTATATAAAATATCTACAAGTACAAACTTACAGTTTTAGGATAAGTATTAAATTGTGTTGGTTAGAATATTTCTAATGACTAACCTGTTTTATCCTTAAGTGAAAGATGTGTCATTTTAGTGTTTATTATAATTTTGATGGTGGTGCGTTCCGATTCAGCAAGAATTCTAGATTTTCCCATAAACTGGCAGTTGTTTTTCCAAAAATAACAAGAAATCAAAGTGCTGCAGTTGTTTTTCCAAAAATTGGAAATACTGCTGATCTTTCAAGCAAATTCTCAATGTGCCAAGGTGATCACAAATGTGTGGCAGAATCTGTAGGAAGTTCTTGAATCCCAACAGATGTACACGAATCACATTTCATAACTTTTTTTCACTCTTTAGATAAGAAATAACAAGTTACATGCCATGATCATGTATAAAGGTCCATGATTAACTTACAAATCCATGTCTTCCTAGTACAGAGGAGGATGAGATAGACATGTAATTATGACTGTAACAACGAACCTTATTATTATAAGAAAATCAAATGATCAGCCTTAAATTCTTTAAGGAGTAAAATAAAAATATAGTCCAATTGTTTTTTCAAAAGTACCAATATAATTATGTATGATTTGAAAGTGTGATTATAACCCTAACTTTTGCATCAAATGTGCCAATGTAACATTTTGACACTATTTCAACGTTGATTGGGTATTTTCCGACATTGACCTAATAAAAAAAGACTAAAATACCCCTAGTATTATAACTAAATATTCAATGACATAACTACCGCTAGGGTTCTTCTTCTTCATCTTCTAACCCCATCTAGCACCACCTCTGCTGTCGGATCTCCGTCGCCGCCACATCTCCGTCACCTCCGTCGGCGGCCGGAATTTGATGATCCTGTGTTTTTGTAGAGTTAAGTGCTCATATGACTCAATGTTTCGATCGAAAATGCCAATACGACCCTATAAAATTTAAAAGTGCGATTATAACCTTATTATTTGTTCAAAAATGTCAATCTAACACTGAAAACCTTAATTTGGCCGAAAATTTCTGCTTTAACCAAACAAATGTTTTTTCTTCTTTTTTTGGTTTATCAATTTGGCACTTCCCCGTCGACACCATTTACTCCACCACCATCTCTGAAGCGCCAACGCCGAAAGCCCCACCCCTTCTTCTTCACCACCACAGCCCCACCCCTTCTTCTCACCATCTCTACCAGCCTCAACCCCTTCTCCACCACCACCACCACCACCACCACACTCCCGCTTCACTTCTTCTCCAACGAAACCTCCAACACCAGAGGCGGAACTAGGGGGGCGAGGGGGTGCTAGCGCCTCCCCTAAGATCCGGCGGCCCGGAATTTAGGCCTAGAGCCACCGGAAGCCACCGGATTCCGCCCCCCTTGAGTTGTCGTCGTTGCCGGAGCGAGGAACGGAGGAGAGGCGGAGGCGCGCACAGAGGATGGAGACTTGAAGAAGATGAAGAATTTTTTTTTTGGTATAACTAAACAAAACGACGTCGTTTTGGCTAAGTGAAACGACGTCGTTTTGCTTAGCTGGTGGTAAAAAAAAGAGAAGGCCAATTGGGCTCAGCCCAATTGGCCCAAACAAAATTCAACTAACCTAATTACTAACTAAGGCACGGTTGAGTTTGAGGCAGCAAAGGCAAAGCATATTTGCCTCTCCAAATCCACGCCACTGTCCGTCGCTGCCAGCACCTTTCGCCGCCGCCTACCTCCTGCCTCCGCCGCCGCCGCCCCTTCTACAACCACTATTATCAGCAACCAATGGCAAGGTATCAAGAGACTAATATATTTTTGTCATGTAATGTTGAATAACTTGAATTTATATGAAATTGTGAATATTGAATATAGATATGAATAATTTCGTGATTGTGTTGAAATTGTGAAATTGTGCTAAATATAGATTTGAATAATTTGACATATTTTTTGTATATTTAATTAGACATATTTAATTAGACATATTTGATTAGACATATTTTTTAGACATATTTAATTAGACATATTTAATTAGACATATTTTTGAGACATATTTAATTAGACATATTTAATTAAACATATTTAATTAGACATATTTTTGAGACATATTTAATTAGACATATTTGATTTACGCAACAGAATGGGAGATGAATGGATAATTGATGTTATGACAGTGCATATTGAGAAGGCGATTTTTGTTGGGATTGATAATGAACCAATTTTGCAACGTTATCAGCGTATGCAATATCGCAGGACACAGTTGTTTCCCGCGGTTAGTGTTTCTAGTTCTAGCAACCCAAGTATTGGAACGTAGTTTTTTATGCAGTGGTAGTTCTTTGTTGTAAAAATCTAACTATTATGTATTCATATTAGAGTCCGTCTCTTGAAAGACGGTCTTTCCATAGGTTATGGAAAGACCAAGGTTTAAAGTGTAAATTAGAAGAAATTAAGAAAAAATTTCCGGGTTGCATGAACCGGGTTATAAATTTTATAACTTGATAATGTAATTTGCCGTAATGGTGTGTCTGTCATATTAACAATAAATAGAGTACAGGTATAGGAGATACAATGAACCTAACCTATTCTAAATATGTACAATGATATCTTGATATCAATCAAGATATATCAAGATATCCTATTACCCCCCTTCAAGCTAAGCGTAGGATGACTAGATACGCAAAGCTTGGAACGAAACAGATTAAATAATGTACTAGACAGACCCTTAGTAAAAATATCAGCAACCTGCAAGGATGACGGGACATGACTAACACGAAGCTTGCCAGAGGTGACGAGCTCACGAACAAAGTGGTAGTCAATGTCAATATGCTTGGCCCGCTTGTGAGCAACCGGATTCTGAGCAAGGAAGATGGCACTGCTGTTGTCGCAAAGCAGAAGGGGCGACGAGGACAGAGGAACACGAAGTTCTTTTAGCAGATTGCACAACCAAGCAAGTTCAGCAGCAGAGTTTGCCATAGCACGATATTCAGCCTCACAGCTGGACCGAGAAATGGTAGGTTGCTTCTTGGCACTCCAAGAGACGAGATTCCCGCCAAGAAAAATGGCATAGCCATAGGTAGAACGACGAGTCTCAAGGCAGCGAGCCCAGTCCGCATCGGAATATCCCAAAATAGAGAGACGTCCGGAAGACGGGCGAAAAATGAGACCATAGTGAAGCGTGCCGCGAACATAGCGCAGAATGCGAGTGACAGCCTCAAAATGAACATCACGAGGTGACTGTAGAAACTGACTAACAGAGTTAACTGCATAAGACAGATCCGGCCGAGTAATAGTTAAGTACTGCAATGCACCAACAAGAGAGCGGTAGAGCTTAGGGTTAGAGAACTCAGAGCCCGAAGAGCCAAGAAGCTGTGAACCCGGGACAAAAGGGGTAGAGACTGGAGCAGCATCCGTCATACCCGCACGCTGAAGAATCTCCATGGCATACTTGGCTTGCCCAAGAAAAAGACCAGAAGGTGAGCGAGAAACCTCCAAACCCAAAAAATAATGTAGAGCCCCAAGATCCTTGACGGAAAACTCACGGTCAGTGCGATCAATGAATCGACGAAGAAGACTGGAGTCATTACCGGTAAGAATGATGTCATCCACATACACCAATAGATATAGAATCTTCGATCCCTGAGAGAAGACGAACAGTGATGTATCAGCAGAACTACACCGGAATCCCAGACGGAGAAGATAAGAGCTGAAACGTTGAAACCATGCTCGCGGAGCCTGCTTAAGGCCGTAGATGGCCTTGCGAAGACAACAAACATAATCTGGATGAGCAGGATCAGAAAAACCAGCTGGTTGTTCCATGTAGACGGGAGTATCAAGAAAACCGTTAAGAAATGCATTCTTAACATCCAACTGATGGAGCGGCCATGAGAAAATGGTGGCGAGGGACAAAATGATACGAACAGTGGAGGCTTTAATGACAGGGCTAAAGGTATGGGTAAAGTCAAAACCGGGTAGCTGGGAGAAGCCTTGGGCAACAAGGCGTGCTTTGTAACGATCAATGCTGCCATCCTGAAGACGCTTGATACGGTAAACCCATTTTGAGCCAACAACATTCACACCGGAAGGACGAGGAACAAGATCCCAAGTGTGTTGCCGACGAAGAGCACCCATCTCCTCATCCATAGCCGCAACCCAGCAAGGATCCTTGAGAGCAGTACGGAATCCTCGAGGCTCAGTCTGTGCCAGTAAGGATGCAAGAAGACCAGTCATCTCATAATCTGCAAACTTCTGATTCGTCGTGAGACTACCTGTCTGTGAACGAGTCGTCATGCGATGTATAGGCCTGGGTGGGGAAGGCAATGGGGAAGCAGACGAAGAGCTATCCAGAGAAGAGTCAGCAGACGGAGCAGTGGACACAGGAGGCGAAAGACTGGCAGAAGATGATGAAGCCGGAGTATCTGGTGCAGAAACACGAGACGGCGACTGAGACACAGGAGAACCAGAATTAGTATCCATGTCCAGATCAAGGAAGGTCGAGACATCCAGGGATTCCGGAGGAGCAGTGGGGGTATTAATGGCCGATGGAAATGAGGTCTCATCAAAACGGGCATGGCGAGTAAGATAGACTTTCCGAGATTCCGGATCAAGACAACGAAAACCCTTGTACTGCGAACTATAGCCCAAGAATATGCAAGGAGCACTGCGAGGAGCTAGTTTGTGCGGAGCAAATGGCCTAATATAGGGATACACCCTACAACCAAACGGGTGGAAGTTGGAGTAATCCGGATGGCGGCCATAAATCAGAAAGTAAGGTGAGACATTTCCAAGCACAGGCGTGGGCAATCTATTAATGGTATAGGTAGCAGTGGCAAAAGCGGCATCCCAGTAAGACAGTGGCAATTGAGAGTGAAACAGCATAGACAACCCCATTTCCGTAATATGACGGTGTTTCCGTTCTGCCCTACCATTCTGTTCAGGCGTAGCTGGACAAGAAATTTGGTGAAAAATTCCTTTTTCTGCGAAATGAGACCGTAAGGAGGTATTCGTGAATTCTGTGCCACCATCGCTTTGAAATGTCTTAATCGAGCAGGAGAACTGATTTTCAACTAAGTTCTGAAACTGCAAAAATGTCTCAACAAAGTCCGATTTTCGCTTCAACGGATAATACCAGGTAAAGCGCGAGAAATCATCAACAAAGATGGCATAGTAAGAAAATTCACTTTCAGAAATAACTGGAGCAGGACCCCACAAGTCACAATGTATCAAATCAAGAACAGACTTTGCCTTTCTAGGATTGTCCACAAAAGCAAGTCTCTTTCCCTTAGCCCTTTCACATGGTGAACAAAGAGTAGGTCTAGGAGACAGAGAAATGACTTTAACAAGGTTCAATTTATGCATCAATGAAATAACAGAGAAAGACGTATGACCAAGTCTAGCATGCCATACATCAAAAGAAGCTCTATGTTTATTATTTTGAACATAAGCAACAAAAGCAGCACCTCTTTGCTCCAACACATAAAGACCATGATCACATCGACCTCGGCCCACGACCTCCTTTGTGGCCTTTTTCTGAATGACAAATGAATGCTCATCAAAAGAAATCATAGCATTTAAGTCCCGTGTCAGCTTACTAATAGACAGAAGATTTTTAGTAACGTCAGGAACTACCAACACATTAGATAAGGATAAATTACGAGAAAATCGACGATGACCAATATGAGTAATAGAGACAGGATGACCATTAGCAAGAACAACAGAGCGGTTACCATTATACGGAACAACGCTGTCAAGACCAGAGGCTGAGGCAGTCATGTGATTTGTCGCTCCAGAGTCCAAGTACCAATCAGAACCAATGTCATTAATCGAGGCAGAGGATTGGAATGCATCAGCCAAATTTGCAGACTCAGAATTTGGATTTGAACAATTCCGGGCAGTGTGACCGTACTCAAAACAGAGCTGGCATTTAGGGTTCCATCTTTTCTTGCGACGAGAACCAGAACCACCAGAGGAGCTGCCACCAGATTGCTGTCCAGAACGGCCGGAACCACCACCACGGCCGCGCGTGGTGGTTGACGCGCCAGCTGAGGGCGCGTGTGAGTCACGCGCGTGTGAGTCACGCGCTGAACGTTGCTGCCCAGAAAATCCAGAAAAACCAGAGGAAACTGCAAACACAGCCGGAGAAACGTCTGAAACCGTAGCTGCTGTTCCCGTTTGATGAAAAATTTCGTGAGATCTTGCCCGGGCGACGACGTCGGTGTAGGATGGCAGCGGTTGTTGAGCGAGTTGCACACTCGTGAATTCAGTGAAGCCAGGGCCGAGACCGCGCAGAAAGATCATAGTGCGATCTCTAGCAGTGACCGGAGCACCGAGTGAAGCGAGCCCGTCGGTGATGCTCTTGAACCGGCGGTGGAACTCCAGAACGGAGGAGGAGCCACGGCGGACATGGTGGAGTTCATCGCGAAGCTGCAATTCGCGGGATGCCGAGGTGTTGTCGAACGCCGCTGCGAGCGCATTCCACATCTCCATCACCGTGGCGCAGCCGATCGTCTCGAGCATGCTCTCCTCCGTGAGCGACGATCGAAGCAACGCTTGAAGCCGCTTGTCTTGGGCAGTCCAGGTTGCTGGTGTGAGAGCAGTGGCAGAGTCGCCAGAAACAGAGGATTCCGGCGAAGCTGAATCCTTGGCGGAAGCAGGAGGTTGGGGGATCGATCCGTCTAAATAGCCAAATAAGTTTTCCGATTCGAGAAGCACTTGAACCTGTGATTTCCACATCATATAATTGCCCGAATGGAGTTTTATGGGTAACATATGAATGAGAGTGGTATAACTCAATGGAGTTGCTGCCATCTTGATGAAGAAGCAGAGAAGAAAGATTCAAGATTTGGGATAAAAATTAGGCTAGACTTTGACCGGAGATTAGGGTTTACAGCAATCACCTAATCGGAAATGGATTTTTAATTCTTCCTGTCTGATACCATGATAATGTAATTTGCCGTAATGGTGTGTCTGTCATATTAACAATAAATAGAGTACAGGTATAGGAGATACAATGAACCTAACCTATTCTAAATATGTACAATGATATCTTGATATCAATCAAGATATATCAAGATATCCTATTATAACTACTCCATGTTTCATACTAAAACTTTAATATTGCAACTAAGACTTTTTACCTTTTATTATTTTAATCAAACCCCGTCTTTCCATAAGCCTATGGAAAGACCGTCTTTCCCAAGACTTTGCCTTCATATTATTATGTAAGCGTTGTTTGTTAAAAATTATTTTATTTAGCGTTGCAAAAAAAAATTTTAATCCCATTTTCGCCCCCCCTAAAATTTACTCCTGGTTCCGCCACTGTCCAACACCATCTATAGTCGTGCCACATCAATCCGAGAAATTGAAGCTTCCAGACCATGAAAACGTATATTCTAGTAGCTGAGAAGACCTGGAAAGAAATCGAGTCCACTCGTTCAGGTTAGTCCTTTCTTCTCATTGCCAATTTCACGTGTTACCTCCGTTCTTCCGCTTGCGTATTGATGTACTTAAGGTGTTTGTATTAATGTCTGAATCGACAGCCTAATATGTGCTTGTAAGGTTGTTGGCGAATCTCGATGGAAGGAAACATATCTATGCTTTCCAGAACACTATTGTTCTTGCTATTCGTTCTTCTATGACATTGTGCACCGTGGGTAGCAACTTTGTGTGTGTTTGATCTACTTTTCTTGTACATTGAGCTGTTAATCTGGGATTCATATTCCTAAACTAGTTCCTGATTTGAAATCTAAAACACACTGTGACTAGTTTTCCGATTTTTTGGTGCTTTGAATCTGATTGTTTTACTCGTTTGATGGTAGTGATGGTGGGAAAGGGTGGCTGTGGGCGGCAACAGCAAGGGATAAAATTGGAAAAAATTTAAGTTGCGGTGGTTTTGGGATGATGAAGAAGAAGAATCTAGTGGGTATTTTTGTCATTAAACTTTTAGCTTTAAGAATAGGGGTATTTTTGTCTTTTTAGGTTTAGTCAATGCTGAAAAATGTCACGTCAGTGCTGGAATAGTGTCAAAAGGTTATATCGACAAATTTGATGCAAAAGTTAGGGTTATAATCGCACTTTCACATTATACAGGGTTATATTGACACTTTAAAAAAATAATAGGGTTATATTTATGTTTTACCTTTTTTTATAATAAGAAGAAATGCAGAAGTAAATATCTAAGGTGTACATTTCAAAGAAAAGTTAGGCACATTAAATTAAGAGGATTGCTATTTGCATTCCATGTTTTACTGCATGCAGTCCCAAAAAGTATGGAAAAAGATAAATATGCCCAAGATAGTATTTTGTGACAAAATGTGGTAGGTCAATCATAGTTTTCTTATTTTCAAAGTGAATTGTTATATCACGTCCTGTATTTTACTTGATTACGCCCTGTATTTATATTATTTTATATACAATATGTATTTTAATTTAATTTAAATAAGTAAAATATGTTTAAATTAATATTAAATAAAAATGACTATTTTGCACCACCGCCTCCGCCGCCGCCACTGAGCATGCCTCCGCCGTCACTGCAGCCGTCGACATCATCGCCGCCGCCGGTCGAGCACCGCCGCCGCCTTCTCCTCCTTCTCCTTCGCCTTCTCCCCCGGCCGTTCTCTTCTCTTCCGCTCTCCGGTCTCCTTCTTCTCTCCCAGCCTTCCCCTCCCCGCTTCTCAGTTCTCCTTCTCCTCTCCCCACTTTTCCAGTCTCCTTCTCCGGTGAAACTTCGTCTTCTCCGGTCTCCTTCTCTGGTGAAACTTCTTCTTCTCCGGTTCCCCTCTACCCGTTCTCCTTTCCTCACTCTCCTTCTCTCCCCGATCTCCTTCTCCTCTCCTCGTTCTTCTTCTCCGGTCCGGCTTATCCTTCCTCCGGTTCTCCTCACCCGGTTCTCGCCCGGATCTTCTTCGCCCGGATCTCCCGCCCTCGTTCTCGCCCAGATCTCCTGCCCCGGTCTTCGCTCGGATCTTCCTGCCCTCGTTCTTGCCCGAGAAGACGGCGGAGAAGGCTGGGATTGATGGTAAGGGACGACGGAGAAGGAGAAGACGAACAAGAAGGAGAAGAAGGCTGGCGGCGGAGAAGACGGACGGCGGATGGAGAAGGCTGGGGACGAATGACGGCGGAGAAGGCAGTGTACAGTGGCAGTGGCGCCGACGAAACCAGATTTTGTTTTTGTTTTTTGTTTATTTGAAAAATTAAATTTTGTACTATACACATATATACGTATTACGGCGTAATCTAGTAAAATACAATGTGTGATATAGCAATACCCTTTTCAAATCAAGCCCTAACATTTATTATCTTCTCCCATAAAAACTCCACCCACATCCCAAATAAAAATTATACCAAAAAATCACATTTGTAAGTTGAAAAAAATTTAAATATGGAACAAGTAAGTATCTACTTTAATTTTTAGATTTTTCTAATTAGTTTATTGATCTAAGGCAAATTCTTGGAATAGACCGTCTTTCCATAGGATTGTGAAAGAAGAGATTTAATTAGAATAATAAAAAGGTAAAAGATTTTAGTTGTAATATTAAAAATTTATTATGTAACGTGATGTAGTTATATAGTTTATGACTCAATTAATACAATCCAAAAATTTTATTTTCATTTCTTCTAATTTGCAGTTTAAACCTTGGCCTTTTCATAGCTTATGGAGATACTGTATTTCAAGAGATGGACTTTTGAATTAATGTTATTATGTGTTTTTTTATTTAAAAAATTAGATTTTTCTTAAAAATTCGTCCAAAAAGTGGTCGGACACACGATTCGTGTGTCCGGGCCTCTTGGCGGATGCGCATTTTGTGTGTACGACCCTCTTGGCGGACACACAATTTGTGTCCGATCTCTTGAGCGAACACACTATTTTTGTGCTCGTAAAGTTTGTGTCTATTTTTTTATAAATAACTTTTGTAGTAAATTTATTCCAAAATTAATATACCAAGTATTAATTCATCATATTTTCTTAATATTTAGATTGATGACGATAGAGACTACAAAGACATTTTTAATGGGAGAAAGTTTGCTGATTTGGAAGAAACTGTGACTTGGGCGAAACCTAAAGCAAAAGAGCATAAGTTCAACATAATATGGTTTTCAACGAAGAAGCACACTTTACTCTAACTTTGCAGGGTTAGATTGCACTTTCGACCTAAAGTTAGGGTTGAAAATACAATTTACTCTAATTTAAATTATACCACTATAGTAAAAAATAATACATAATATTTAATTTAGATTATCAAATAAAAAATTTATTACAAACATCACATTTTTACTTTATTATTGCAAAGCTTGTGCTATAGTACTATTAGGCTATCATATCTAGCAACAAACTCTACAAGCATGGATGATGTGAAATGGACGGTGGCACTGCAGGCACACACGTACGACATTTTCCTTCGTGTTTTTGAAGAATAAACATGCTCACTTCATTTTAGCATGCTCACCTCACATTTTCCATCGTGTTTTAACCAAGTAGAGAAGAATGTTCACTATTTATATGACAAAGTTGAGACGAATGCAGAAATAGAAAAACATTATGGTAGTTGGTAGATAATTAGTTAAGATTAAATACATATCAATCTTTTCCTATTAGCATGGTTAGAGTTGGGAAGCATGTTGAGCTTTGGTCCCAAAAGACTAACCAAAGCCAGAAACAGAAGGGTAATCGTATAAAAGATGACAAAAAAGGTAGTGGTAGCGACAAGGTTCAGAAATAACGTATGGTCAAGGGTCTTGAAGCTCCCAAGAACCAGCAAAAGTTTCCCCTTATTTTGGTAGCGGATGGAGACTGTATTGATGACGATGGCGATGAGGATAATGATGATGAAGGTGCTGAATTGAGGTTCTTGCGGGGGAGACCCAATCACCTTAATCCACTCAGGCTACAGGCAGCTCGTACGCAAGTCCTTGAATTCTTAACTGGGAGTGCATTCTGACATAAGATCCATCATTGTTATTCAATGATCCTAGCTCACCATCAACCTCGGCATTGTCTTCTTGATCTATGACACTGCTGCAGTCCATTCCAGGAGGAATAACCTGTAGCAGTGCATTAGAACTATCAAGAGAAAATTCTTCCATAAGAAATCTTCCAACAAAGGCTGCAAAATCAAAATAGCATCAAGAAAAGACAACTCACTGATAGACCATTGCGAAATCCATTTGATGTCAAACCCCTTTCCTCACCAAGTGGAGCTTTCTCCTTTGCCTCTGCGGCAACTTTAAGAGAACTCAACAACAAAGTTTAGACCCTATTCATCATCACATACTTCTTGTTCTTCATCAACACAGCAAATGGTTTTCATTTAGCCAAAAAATATGCACACATATCTTAATTTTTCCCACCTGACAGATAATCAGCACCATGGGCTAATCATATACACACAGCAGCAGATGTTATTCCTCATCATATACTCCCTTCACAGCAAACATACACACAGAGCTAATTAGCAAACATATACACACGAAAAAAACACCATCCCAACTAATCAGTTTGACACAGCAGAAAGATAAGCTTTTAGTTAAAGAAAAAGATGGGTTTGATGTCATCTACTTTTAAAAGATTGCTAACGTAATATAACCAAAAAACTTACGATAAGATCATGCACTTTGAGTTGGGATTTCAGCTCTGGAAAGCTATTACAATAGTTGCCTCTATTGTAACTAAAATCAGGGGAAACCATGGTGTGATATAAAACATTAAGAAGACAACTCCAGGGGCATGAGATTCAAGTCACACAATAGGAACAGGGTGAAAAAATTAAAAAGAACGGTGTCAAGAACAAAAGACAGAGAACAATATAATACAGCTTATGAAAAACCCAACAAAGCTAATAAACCAAAACCAGCGAAGCTGACAAATCAAAACCTGGCAAAGCTATGGCCACAAATTCAGAAGTTATAGCACCAAATTTTGAAAAATTGAGAATTTTACCTCTGTTCAAATTGGATTTCAATTTGGACTCCGATTGGGCAAAAAGGGAAAAATGGTGGTGCGCGGTGAAGATGGGTCTGCGGTGGCATCTAATCTTTGAACAATACACGCAGCGGAGGGGTCTGCGGTGGCGGGCGTGAAGATGGGTGAAGAATGCAGCGGCTGGCGGTGTCGGGCGATGAAAGGGCTGAAGAACGCATCGGGCGAAGAACGAGGGACTGAAAGAGGTGATGTCCATAAGGTCAATTGGGGAAGTGAAAAATTTGTGAATTGGGTGGGTGGGTGGGTGGATGAAAAAAAAAATAAACGGGGACAATTTAGTCCAATCATAATAATTTGAGGCTGCGTGAAGCAACATTGGGGTTGCATGAACTTAAGGGAAAAAACAAAAACTGGCATGCACACAATTGTTAATAATTTGCATTCCAAGTTAAATAAACTAACCTGGCTAATTAAGCAGTGAACATGAACAAAGAAGACGCAATCCTTATCAGCTTTTTGCAGTAATAGCAGGGATGATTCAAGTCCCTTTCCTTTTCACAGGCATAGCAATAAAACCTAGTATCTTTCTCGATACCGTCATCTAACAACTTCTTGATCTCCATTTTGCTGAGGATGAATGTGGCAGTCATGTTTGACGGTTTCAGGCAAACACAGAAGGCAGTGAGGATGGACATCGTAATTGCATTCCCTTATACAGCAGCGGAGCTTATAGTCGACCTAATGGTTACTATAGCAGTAAGGACACTGAACATGTGTACCATCAGATCTTGAGAGAGCAAGAGGGTGTGGATGAATTTCAGAGGAAATAATGGCTTGGTTTTTCCTGAGCACATCTAAGGTGTAATTTGAAGTTGCAGACATGATAAATGTAATAGTAATTATAGTATCCAAAAGCATAACACGCGATCCAGCAAAGGCCACATAAGTTTTCATTGCACGTGTAAGAGGTAGAGGGAGGCATGGGAAGAAAGTGGATGGGGTGTTGAGGGTGAAATGGGCTCACAATCTCTGCAGTGTGAGGACCAATACAGGAGGCATGCAGGAAAATGCCGCATTTGAGGCAAAAGAAAATGGAGCCTTTGTCGCCATACGAAGTGAACCCACAGCCACAACCAAAGTTGGAAGATACATATGGTTTTGATACTGAATCAAGAAATGGCTGAGGTGACATTGAGGACTTTTTACTTTTCTTTCATCAACTTCCAGTTGTAGTTTAGCACGAGAAATGTTCACATTGAACTCACATGTTTATAGCTATAAAAGGCAGGTGCACAATGACGGTCGTACTTGTCAGAACAGATACCGCATGAGAAAACCTTTTGAAACGAAGGAGAGAGGTATTTTGGGAATGATTTCTTACGATATTATTCACAGTGTTGTGCGGAATGGAGAAAGAACAGAAAATATGAACGAAAATAACAAGACACAAGATTTACGTGGTTCACCAATTTTGGCTACATCCACGGGAGACGGATTCACTATAGTAGGTAGCAAGTTACAGACGCCAAGAAATTGGCCAGATTTCTACCTATCTAAGTGCAGAACATAATTAGTGTTTACAGAGAGGAGAGAGACACTTTATATGCTGTCTCCACTAAACCCTAACAAACTGAGCCAAAATGCAATTCGGCCCAAATCAACAGCAGTCCAATGAAGAGACAGCGAGACCCCCGTTCAGCCGGGGGTGTCTGCCGCCCCCCGGACCCCCAGGCCAGAGTTACGCTGCGCCCCGACCCGAGTCCCCACGTCCGCTTTTTCCGCCCGCAACCCAAGAAGTTGGCTTTGCCAACACAACATTAGGGCCGCCCCCTTCATTCTATGCTGACCCCGGCCCGGGCTAGCTTTTTGGGAAGCCCGTTCCCACCGCGCTCATGGCCCGGCTGTCCTGACAGCGTTAGTGGGAATTTCCCCGTTCCCTGGTCAAAGACTTGTCGCAGAAGCGGCTATTACAGTATTCAAGGCATACCAACAAATCTCCACCTTGACTTGAATCCTCAAAGTAGAAAACTCCAGATGTACCATTACAGTGCCAGATGAGTAAACTTCGCCCTCCACTCCCAGGACTGCCCATAGAGCACCTAATCAGCTCTGATGTTCAGCAAGTCCAAACAATGTTGAAACTTGCTATGTGGAACAAGTTTGGTGAACATATCAATGGGGTTATCAGCAGTTCCCACTCTCTTCACCCTGATTCTCCTCTCACTCCTCAGGAAATGATATCTGACATCAATATGCTTGGTCCTCTCATGATGGACCTGATCCTTGGCTAGGCAGATTGCACTCAAGCTGTCACAGTACACAGTAGCCTGATCATGATGTAGACCAAGATCACTAACTAGCCCTTTCAGCCATATTCCCTCCTTTGCAGCCTCTTTCAGAGCCATGTACTCTGCTTCCATAGTAGACAACGTCACTGTAGGTTGCAAAGTCGCCTTCCAGCTAACCACAGAACCTCCCAAAGTGAATACATAACCAGTCATCGATCTTCTCGTGTCAACATCACCAGCATAATCAGAATCAGAGTAGCCTGTAACTAAGCACTCGGTATCACCTCCATAAATGAGACCCACATCAGATGTACCTCTAAGATACCTGAAAATCCTCTTCACAGCTTGCCAATGTTCCTTTCTCGGTTGCCCCATGAACCTGCTCACAACACTGACTGCCTGTGCTAAATCTGGCCTCGTGCAAACCATAGCATACATCAAGCTCCCCACCGCGCTGGCATAAGGAACCCGAGACATATACTCCTTCTCCTCGTCTGACTGAGGAGCAAACATGGTGGTGAGATGAATATTTGCAGCACTAGGAATGTCTATAGGCTTGGCTGTAGACATGCCAAACCTAGCCAACACTTTCTGAATGTAGCCTTTCTGTGACAAGAAAAGCTTCCGCTGACTTCGATCCCTAACAATCTCCATTCCTAGTATCTTCCGAGCTGCACCCAGATCCTTCATCTCAAACTCAACACTAAGAAATCCTTTCAACTTCTGAACCTCATGCTTACTCTTTGCGGCTATCAGCATGTCATCTACATAAAGCACCAGATAGATGAATGACCCATCTCTCAACCTGCTGTAGTAGACACAACAGTCATAAGCACACCTCGTGTATCCCAACTGAAGCATGTAACTGTCAAACTTCTTGTACCACTGCCTCGGAGACTGCTTAAGTCCATACAAAGATTTCTTCAAATTGCAAACATACTTTTCCTTGCCAGGAACCTGGAAACCATCTGGCTGAGTCATGTACAACTCTTCCTCCAACTCTCCATGTAGAAAAGCGGTCTTCACATCGAGTTGCTCGAGCTCCAAATCCTGATGTGTCACCAAGGCTAGCAACACTCTGATGGAAGTGTGTCTGACCACTAGTGAGAAGATCTCATTATAGTCCACCCCCTCCCTTTGACTGAAACCTCTTGCAACAACTCTTGCCTTGTACTTGACTCCCTCTGTAGGTGATATTCCTTCCTTCTTCTTGAAAACCCATTTGCAACTGATTACCTTTCTCCCTTGAGGCTGTTTGACCAATTCCCATGTTTGATTCTTCTGAAGAGACTCCATCTCGTCTCCCATTGCAGCAAGCCATTTATCAGCATCAGTACATGAAGTAGCCTCTCTGAAGGTTGATGGCTCTTGAGTATCCACTTCCTCGGCAACTGACAGTGCATAACCTACCATATCATCAAACCCATATCTCTTGGGCGCCCCAACTCCAACCCTCCTGGGCCGGTCCCAAGCTAAACACCGGATTGTAGCTCCTGATGGTTGAGGATCTGGTGGTGAAGATTCCGGTATCTTAGATTCTTTCTGTGGCTCTTGATCCACCTCAAATTGTTCCAATCTATTTTCACCTTGAGTGACTTCAAGCTCCACCTGTTTATTAACTCCACTAGTTTCTGGCACAACTGTGGGCTTCACCATAGATCTAAGCAAAGAATTTTCATCAAAGACAACGTCCCTGCTCAGAATAACCCTCTTATCAAATGGAGACCATATCCTGGAGCCTTTAACTCCATCTCCATAACCCACAAAGACACCCTTCTTGGCTCGGGGCTCTAACTTACCATCACTAACATGATAATAAGATGTACAACCAAAAAATTTTAACTTGGAGTAATCAACAACTTTACCTGACCACAACTCCATAGGTATTTTGCACTCTATACCCGTGTAAGGCCCGTGGTTGATCAAGTAACAAGTTGTACTCACCGCCTCTGCCCAGAATCTCCTTTCCAAACCAGCATTAGAGAGCATGCACCTCACTCTCGCCAGCAATGTCTGATTCATCCGCTCAGCTACGCCATTCTACTGTGGCGTATTCCTGACTGTACGATGACAAGCAATCCCTTCATCCCTACAAAACTGATCAAACTCAGACGAGCAGAATTCCAGCCCATTATCAGTTCGAAGCCTCTTGATCTTCTTCCGGGTCTGATTCTCCACCAAAGCTTTTCACTCCTTGAACTTCGAGAAAGCTTCACTCTTATGTTTCATCATGATAACCCAAGTCATCCTTGAGTAATCATCAATCAGAGAAACAAAGTACCTGTGACCTCCCAGTGACTCAACTCGGGAAGGTCCCCAACAATCAGAATGGATGTAATCCAATGTGCCCTTTGTTCTATGAATCGCCTTAGGAAACTTGCTGCGGTGATGCTTCCCAAAAACACAATGTTCACAGAAGTCCAAGCTCTTGACCTTGTGGCCACCAAGAAGATCATTCTTCGACCGAATCTGCATCCCTCTTTCACCCATGTGACAAAGCCTCATATGCCATAACTTAGTCATATCATCCTGGTGAACCTCCGAAGATGCAACATTAATAGAATCCATAACCGTGGAACCTTGTAGAAAATACAAAGTACCATGCAGAACACCTTTCAGAGCCAGCCTAGAACCTTTGCAGACACACAGAACTCCATCACTCCCTGAGTAGACGAAACCCTTTCTATCCAACGTAGGAAGAGAAATCAGATTCTTTGTCATTGATGGAACATGCCTGACATCGTTCAAAGTACAGAAACTACCATCATGCGTCCTGATCTTGATTGAACCAATCCCAACTACCTTGCACGCAACACCATTTTCCGTAGTAATGATGCCCTCAGCTTGCTCATAAGTTGAGAAATAATCTCTCCTTGGGCATATATGGTAAGATGCCCCAGAATCAAGAAACCACGCATTAGGATGATTATTTTTCCCAGTAGCAGCTAGAACAAAATCATCTTCAGAACTGAAATCCCCTTCAGCCACAGCAGCAGTACCAGATGTACTCCCAGATTTATTAGCCTTCTTCGGACTGCCGGTTCCCTTGCCCTTTGTGTTTCCGCCACTAGCAAACAAGCCAGAGGCCTGACTTTCTGTACCTGTACTGTTTTCCTTATGTCGCAACTCTCTACTATGGAGAGAGGATCTAACTTCCTCCAGAGACACCAAATCTTTACCAACAATAAATGACTGAACAAAATTCTCATACGAAAGCGGTAAAGACACTAGCAAAATCAAAGCAGCATCTTCATCTTTAATTTTCACATCTATATTTCGAAATTCTAATAACAAAGTATTCAATTGCTCTAGATGGTCTCTGAGTTGCGTACCTTCCTGCATTCGGAGACCGAAGAGGCGTTGTTTCAGAAGCAGCTTGTTGGTTAGAGATTTCATCATATATAAACTCTCCAACTTCAGCCACAGTTGTGCAACAGTCTCCTGATCTAAGACCTTGGTGATGATTTCGTCCGCGAGACACAGCATAATCATCGAGTGTGCCTTTTCTTCCAGACCTGCCACATCGCCAGAACTGCTCGTGAAATCCTTCGTCAGCGGAGCCCACAAACTTTGCTGTTTCAGCAAAGCTCGCATCTTGATCTGTCATAAACTGAAACTGTTTCTCCCAGTAAACTTGTCGATCTTCACATTCAACCCAGACATCTTTCTCCTCGATCAGCCCCAATCTGATGAGCCCAGAATCCGATACACCCACTACGGATCTCACGGAAAAAGAAACCGCTCTGATACCAGTTTGTTGTGCGGAATGGAGAAAGAACAGAAAATATGAACGAAAATAACAAGGCACAAGATTTACGTGGTTCACCAATTTTGGCTACATCCACGGGAGACTGATTCACTATAGTAGGTAGCAAGTTACAGATGCCAAGAAATTGGCCAGATTTCTACCTATCTAAGTGCAGCGACTCGCTGACCGGGCAGCGAGACCCCCGTTCAGCTGAGGGTGTCTGCCGCTCCCCGAACCCCCAGGCCAGGGTCACAGAAGTGGCTATTACAGTATTCAAGGCATACCAACACACAGGAAGACAAGAGATTTTATACCCAAGTATACAAGACGTAACTAAGGAAACTATATATGTACTAGTGTACGAAGAAGAATCTATTAAGGTTACAATACTCAACTCTCGAGAGTGAACTTAAGGTGGGAAAGAAACGAAAGAGAGTTGTTGAGAAGAAATAAAGATCTCAATCCTCTCTGTAACTCACTCAAGAGCCCCCTCTCAAAATAAAACCCGAAAATTCTAAACCCTCGAAAGTCTCTGAAGGTGTCTTAGTAATTAATTTGCATGTCTTGTATTTTATCCATACCATTTTTAGTTTTATAACTCTTTCTTTTTTCTTTTTTTTTTAAAATTTCTAGTAGGCATGAGTCTTGGTTCATCTGTATCAAAGAAAGGGGATTACAATAACCCCTCAAAGGTTACTCCACCTATTCCTCCTAGGAATACAACCTCCAAGGTGGTCAAACGCGAAAGGAAACCCGAGAGGGGCTTTCTTCCAAGGACAAGAAGGGAACCCACGACAAGGATTCTTAGGTGCCTCCTATTAAAGGCCAACCTTCTGATGCTCTGGCTCCTCACTCGAATTCTTGTCACCTTCTCAAACGTTCCTGTTTTAGAGGCAAATGTCTTTAAGACTTTTGCTAGAAATCATCAGGTTTTTCTGTCTTTTTTTAAAAACATTGCAAGGCTTATGCAATTTTAAAATCTTCACATGGTGTCCCGAAAGATGGAGGAACAAGTCTACTCTCCCTCCTCCCTCTTACAAGTGTTGGACTCCAGCCATGCCAAGCTTTATCTGGAGGCCAAGCTTTATCTGGAGGTCAAGCAAAGGGAGCTTGAGAACTCGATGCCGAGGAAGGAGCTTGTATAACACCCCCAAACCCAAACCCAAACGCAAGTGTTGGGTCGGGTCTGGGCGTGCTACCGAAAAGGCTAACCGTAATGAGCAGGTAAATTTTATGCGGAAGGGATTTAGATAAAAAAACAAAAACCTAACATTACTATTACAGTAACAGTATTATTACAAATGTTGAATGGAAGTTTTACCTAACTATTACAGAATCAAAAGTTTTCTTTACAGATTCAAAATTCATGTTAAGATTCATCCAGGATCTCTCTCAAAAGAAGTAAAGACATAAAAGTGATGTTCTCTAGTCCTTCTTTACCTGAAAAAGATTTATTTAACTAGGGTAAGCTCCTTGCTTAGTGAGGTTCCATCGCTAGTATTTACCCAGTTGAGTTTTAGTGATCACAGAATAAAAATTAACAATTAACAACTAGCCATGTATGTCCTAGCACATAGTAAAAGGATATGGGTGGTTAATGCCAAGTTGCTGCCAAGTGCTTATATGACAACTGTGACATACACGACATAACCCAGTCAGTGATGCCCGAAGGCTATCAGTTCAGAATTCACTTTCCCATTCACGCCGGTGTTCAGTTACGAGCTCGTATAAGTCAGGTGGTTATGCTAGCATACCAAACTCCACGTGTAGCCGGTCTAATCAGACGGTCCGGTCAGTGTTGTTCCGTGCTAACTTCGACCAAACTACAATCACGTCGAGGCTCCTGAAATTCACAGACAGGTAATCATGTAGCAGGTAATTCAACTTTGACACGACAAGATAAAGTAAAAGCTGGTCATCGGAGCAGTATATGATTCAAGTTTAACACGGCAAGACATAGTACAAGCCGGTATTTCACAGAAAATATCAGAGCAGTTCAGGTGTTCAGAATCACGAAAATCTAGTACAGTATGATAAAATACACACTGAAGTCAGTAAATACGATCATTTGAGTGTAACCGTCATATCTCTCACTCATGGCTAGAGTATCGAGTAAAAGGTTCGAGTATTAGGGGTTCGAGTACAGGGCGAGTACTTATAGTTCGAGTAGTGAGGTAGGAGGTTCGAGCGTTAAGGTTCTAGTGGCACTAGTTCGAGAGGTAAAGGTTTCAATAGTACTAGTTCGAGGGGTAAGGTTTGAGGGATACAGTTTGAGAGGTAAAGGTTTCAGTAATACTAGTTCGAGGGGTGAGGTTCGAGGGGTACGGTTTGAGAGGTAAAGGTTTTGGTGATACCAGTTCGAGGGGTAGGGTTTAAGGGGTAAGGTTCGAGAGGTAAAGGTTCCGGGGATACTAGTTCGAGGGGTAAGGTTCGAGAGGTAAAGGTTCCGGGGATACTAGTTCGAGGGGTAAGGTTCGAGGGGTACAGTTCGAGAGGTAAAGGTTTCAGTGGTACTAGTTCGAGGGGTGAGGTTCGAGAGGTAAAGGTTTCAGTGGTACTAGTTCGAGGGGTAAGGTTCGAGAGGTAAATGTTTCAGCGGTACTAGTTCGAGGGTAAGGTTCGAGAGGTAGGTTCGAGAGGTAAAGGTTTCATTGGTACTAGTTCGAGGGGTGAGGTTCGAGAGGTAAAGGTTTCAGTGATACTAGTTGAGGGGTAATGTTCGAGAGGTGATGCTCGAGAGGTGAGGTTCGAGAGGTAAAGGTTTCAGTGGTACTAGTTTGAGGGATAAGTTCGAGAGGTAAAGGTTTCAGTAGTACATATTCGAGGGGTAAGGTTCGCGATAGTCAGGTTCTGATGGCATTATATATATATATATGTAAACATAAACCCAGATTTTAACTCAATTTGTGCTAGGGCGATACAACACTCACCTTAGTTAAACTTGGCTGGCAATCCTTCGCCTCTACTTCACTGTTTAACCACTATTCTTTGGTAAGAATTTTTCTTAAGGTTGTGAGTTTTGGGGAGGATATCACTGGTATTTATACTAGGTAAAATCATAGGCTCTACCACCCTACCTACCTAAAATTTTATCCCTTTAACACTCAAGTGCCTATGTCCACTTGCCAAAAAATTACTTTGGAGAACTATCTCTCACGTCCGCCGTCCATTTCTTCTTCACGTTAATTTCCTTTGCTTTTTTATCCATTTTATTTATTGCTATTACGTCCGCCGTCCGTTTTTATTTATTGCTATTATTTGTTTATTCATTTTATTTATTTGCTATTAATTTCCTTCACGTTAATATCTGCTGCCAGCTTTTCTTCATGGTAATTTTCTTGCATTTAATTATTCTTTTTCTCATTTATTTATTATCATTATTAGTATATTATATAATGTATACTTGTGTATAAATAGGTATATTCTCTTCTCGGTAATTTTTCTTATTTATTTATTACTATTATATATATATATATATATATATCTTCTTCCTGGTAAATCCTTTTGATTTATTTATTTATTCATTTACTTCTTTATTTATTTATTACTATTATTATTAGTATTATTATTATTTTAATCATTACTTTGTTGCCAAATATTTTCTTATGACACCACATCCCAGCGTACTATTTGTTTTCCTTTTTGGTGTTTTAATTTATTTAATTATTTATTGTCTCATTTTATCTTTATCCGTTCCTTTCTTTGAATTCTTTATTTACTGGTTTTTCTTCCTTTTAATTTACAATACTTATAATCAATTACACACACACACAGATATATATATATATATATATATATATATATATAATACAATTATATTCCTTGAAATCAAAACAATATTGGAAGTGATAACTTATTTATTCCACCCTTATTTGTAATTACATATGGAAATTATTATTATATAAAATTGTGATAAGTATGAAAAATATATTAGGAAGTTATGAAATTAGTGTTCCTCAATAATGAGAGGAATATTCGTTTGAGAGGAAGATACAAGGTAAACTATTGAGATGTTTCTAGACATTTATTTAATAGCTCAATTTATCATTTATTACTTTACTCCTTTTAAAATGTGCAATTAGTATATCCCATTTCCGTACTATTATTTCCTTCTTCTTTCTTATGTGAAACCCATACTAAACACCAATACTTTATCATCGTTTGATATATATATATATATATATATATATATATATATATTCCAATTAGAGTGGTATTGAAGGGTTAGATTAAGATAACATGATTTGTATCGAAGGTACATTTTATTTATTAATCTAATTGGGTTCGGAGCTTCACAATCTCCCCCCTTAATGAACTTCGTCCCTGAAGTTTTACTGTAGCTTTACCCAAAATAGAGAGGGTACCTTCAATAACCTTGGTCAAACCATGGTTCTCACCACTCTCTATGGCGTAAAGTCAAGCATGCACATTTGGCCTACCACTTCCACCAGCTCCACCCGTTAGAGCCAAATTGATCACGGATGACCGTGACCAAGTGGTTGGAATGAGGGCTTTGTCTAAGTTATCGGGACTTCATTATTCTGTGCTCAGAATTCCCATATTACAACATCGCTAACATTTATTTTCTTAGCAATCCTATTCTTTATGTCTTTCTTCCCTATCATACAACAAGGGACTCGAGGTGATACTTGGACCACGTCGTATGGTCCAAGTTTGGGTTGCATCCCTTCTAATTTGAATGTAGACAATTCACCCACCTCACATATTTTTCTAGGGTTAAAGGTTTGAATTATTGTTTTTACCAAAATTTTGATTATTTCGTCAATTAATCCTCCGTTGAATTTTGACTTCTCCCTGATCTATCATTAGGTTCTCAACCCTAGCTTGAATGATTATAAAAGAGTGTAAATTCTTAAGAACTACAAGTACTTTTATAAAGGTTATATACTACTACTTTAGTCCCTCTAGATTTTGTTCTTATCCAACCCTAAATCATTTACTGGAGTCACATTCTTTATCTCGTTCTGTACCAAGGGAGGTCCATTCCTAAGGTCAACCCAAGGTTCATAATACTTTGTTCAATTATCACTAGATTTTTATCTATGTGATCCCAACCTTTTCTCAGGGTCCCCTTACAAGTTCTGCCCTCTGCGTATGCAGCCTATACAGGACTCGAATACCAACTTGAGTCTGAGTCAACTTTTGTGTGCTATATCCTGCAACTCTAGTTCCCGTGTCTCTGTATTCCTTATTTGATCGAGTTCTATGTTAATTGCATTGGTTCTATATCCATTACTGATTCTTTATGATAAAGATTTTAGGGACTTAAGGTTTCTCATTCTCTAATCAGGTTCTACCTCGTCCAATTAGGGTAGGATATTCGTTTGAGTTAAGCTTAATTAAGGTTTCTCATTACTGAATTTTTTTGAGTTTAGCTTAATTATATTTAACGGGCTAATATTGCTGTATATGTTATGAAGATTCATGTGATGACTAGTGTTTTATTATCCGTTTTGAGGTCTAAAATTTTATCATTATTATTTAGGGACCTTTCAATTTAACATGAGAACCTAATTCGAACTTTGGGCTGGCCATCCCCAAGTGATTCAAAGGTTTTCTCAGGTCAAATGGAAATGATACCTATTTTTTTAATTTTATTATTATTATTTATTTTATTTTATAAATTTAAAATTTTATGCCTTGATCCAAAATCCTTTTAGTGGGATCTATTTTGTTGAGATTTAACTTTTCTTTAAAATTATTTAGGAGAACACTTTTATTTTCAATTTAGAAAGTCTTTGAAAGTTCAAAAGAAGCAAATATTGATGGTACTATTCTTATTTCTATACTATGTGTTCTTACATCTTCTTTGATAACATTAAAATCTTAGCATTTAACTACAATTAGTCAATATATATTTAGTGGTAATATACTGGCTATAAACGGCTATATTCCCAACGGTAATATAACAGTTATAAACGGCTATATTTTATAGTACAAATACGAATTAATTTAATAATTCAAAACCACATTTTCTCTTCTATCTCATATCCTTCCTACCATATTTTCTCTTAATTTGCCGATAATATGTAGAGACTAATGTTAGTCTTTGCTGCCGTAATTATCATTGTACTACATGTTAGTCTTCTCACCGGAGATATTATGCCGGAAGAATTTTGTTACTCATCAGTAATGGTTGGATTCATTTATTACCTTTTATTTTTTACAATCCTCATAGACTTCTGTATTTCAACTTACATTTAATAAATTATTTTATTTCCCTATAGTGACATCAATAAATCGTTAGTTTTGTAGACAAGGTTCAACCACGTCTCAAATCTAATATTTTTAAGTTTTAAGTAACTGTGAAGTCTTTTAATAAGTTAAGTTTTTATTTGCCTTTACTTGATTTGAGGAAGCTCGATACAACATCTGTAACACCCCCAAACCCAAACGAAAGTGTCGGGTCGGGTTTGGGCGTGCTACCGAAAATGCTAACAGTAATGAGCAAGTAAATTTTATGCGAAAGCGATTTAGATAAAAAAAACCTAACTTTACTATTACAGTAACAGTATTATTACAAATGTTGAATGGAAGTTTTACCTAACTGTTACAGAATCAAAAGTTTTCTTTATAAATTCAAAATTCATGCTAAGATTCATCCAGGATCTCTCTCAAAAGAAGTAAAGACATAAAAGTGCTGTTCTCTTACAATCCTTCTTTACCTGAAAAAGGTTTATTTAACTAGGGTAAGCTCCTTGCTTAGTGAGGTTCCATCGCTAGTATTTACCCAGTTGAGTTTTAGTGATCACAGAATAACATTTAACAATTAAAAACTAGCCATGTATGTCCTAGCACATAGTAAAAGGATACGGGTGGTTAATGCCGAGTTGCTGCCAAGTGCCTATATGACAACTGTGACTAACATACACGACATAACCCAGTCTGTGATGCCCGAAGGCTATCATTTTAGAATTCACTTTCCCATTCACTCCGATGTTTAGTTACAAGCTCGTATTAGTCAGGTGGTTATGCTAGCATACCAAACTCCACGTGTAGCCAGTCTAATCAGACGGTCCGGTCAGTACTGCTCCCTTCCAACTTCGACCAAACTACAATCGCGTCGGGGCTCCTGAAATTCACAGACAGGTAAGCAGGTAGCAGGTAATTCAACTTTGACGCGGCAAGATAAAGTACAACCCGGTCATCGGAGCAGTATATGATTTAAGTTTAAACGAGAAATATATAGACATCATGAGTATATCTATTAATAACAACTACGACGATCAGCCTTCATGCTAATCGTTATTAGTGAGCCACATTGATAATTAGTTAAACCCATTCAAATTCATCCTAAATCTAAGCAATTTCATCAGTCAATAATCTAATTAGTTGTCACTCCCAATTATAACCTAGCATTGACCAATGATAATCACATCGAAAAACTCTAAGTCTTCCAGGTTTGACAAAAAACCTAACAAATAATTAACCCACAATCTTCAACTAGTTGATCATTCTAGTCTAAATAATGCATTAATCACACAAGAAAGAACAAAACATACTTGATAATTAAAGCACAAAATAGGATAAATCAAATTTCACAAGTTCATACTAGAAATGCTTACCAATTGCTCCCAAGGGTATATTTATTCTAAATTAGCTAAACCCATTACATAGAACACAAATCCATAAAGAAACATGGAAAAATTGAAAGATCAAAGTGAAAACTAGGGTTTTGGAGGCCCCCAAGTTGGGCTCTCTCAAATGGGGAAGAAGGTGGGCAGTTTATAGTCTAAGGAAATAGTGAAAAAGGCCAAAATTGTCAAAATCTGGGTTAATTTTGTGGGCCGCGCTATATAGTGCGGCCCGCACCGTGTCTTCTATCCTCTTCTTATTTCCTTTAGCACGGGTGAACCAATGATCCTTTTGGGAGTTCAGGTAGTCATTTTATAGCACTTGTGGGACGAATCCAATAATGCCATCCATGGACACCAATTCAACTCGGATAATTCTCAGAAATTGACTACAAAAACCCGGATCATTCTTCCTCCGCAATTTTTCCTTCCTTCTTCAATCTATCTTCTATCACTTTGTAAGCGGCCTTTAATCTTCTACCACGCTTGTGAATGACCTTCACTAAACTACTCTAAAGTGCTTATGAGAAATCTACAAATTAAGCTCACAAAAAGGAATCTAGATGCTTGTAAGGACCAAATATCCATTAGAATCAAAATAGATTTGAAATGAAGGATTTAGATACGAAAACCAAAAATGGTTATCTAAACCCCTTATGATGTAAACCTACCTAAATTTAGCAATCTTCTAGAAAAAATATAACAAAAGTGGTTAAATGCTTTGAAAAATACATGCATTTGACGTCTCATCAATAAGCTGATGCAGAGTCAGGAGCTATTTGATCTCTTCATCGAGCTCCTCAAGATGGCCAAGAGCATTGGGAGCAACTCTTAAATTAACGAGGACATTTTGCCCAAGCTGACCCCATCTCTGTCCAGCGATGGGATCAAATTTTTGGAGTCCTTTATCATGTTGGATGCTGTCGAGGCTTTGGATGAGAGGTGGGATGAAGCCGTAAACAAGGGGAATCTGAGTTTTGCATTCCTGAGCTTCTTGAAGTCCTCTGGTCAGTTTTATTCCATTGAGGATATTCATACCCTTCCTTCTAAGGCAATCACGCCGCCGGACGCCACCGAAGAAGCCAAACAACGAGAGGCCAATGCTAAGTCAAATGTTGAGGCTCAAGCGAGGGAGAATCTTGTAGGGTAGGGTAAAACATGTAATTTTCCTTTATGGCCTTCTAATGTACTTTCGATTTATCCTATAAACAAACATTTCCCTTTTTAATTTTCTATGTATCTTTTATCTTCGTAGCTTAACTCATTGCAAAGGAAAATTTAACGTATTTACAAAGATTTTTCCAATACTCAAATAGAACTGGACAACACCAGTGGGAATCTAATGAAAACAATGCTAGTTTTGAACAATTTCTCCCGAGAATTAGAATCTTGGCGCAATAATAATCATCCTTCGATGGTAAGTTTTTAAAGGGAGGCATCCGACATAACTGTGGAGTTAAATTCCACAAAGGAAGAATTAAAATCATAGTAGAGTGGTGAGCATCTCACATTCAAGGATCTGTTAAAGGACCTAAAGAAATGGAAGTTTAATGGCGCAGTGCCCCTCGAAGTACAACCCTGATCTTGTTGAGAAGAGTTATGAAGAACTTATCTGTCAGATAAATACCCAGTTTTTGGGTCACTCTCTCGATGACTCACGGATGCTAATATATTAAAGATTTTTTAGGCTCATCTCAACCTTTGCCACGTTGAGGTTTACAAGCTCAGATCTCAGGTAGAGGAAATGGTAAAGCTTAAATGGATAGTTGCGAATGAAAACATTAGGTTGAACGAGACATTAGTTGAAAAGTCCGAAGTTGTTGATGGAAATTCCTCCCTGGTTGAGTCTGTTATTTGCTGAGAATACTTCACTTTTGGAGCAAAAAAGGAGTTGAAATCTACCCTCGAGCTCTATCAAGCTAGCTTTGAAGCCCATGGGTTATTCCATGGCATCATAAATCAAAAAATTGTCACCAACCTCCTTGGAATTTTTCTTTAAGCAGCTAACAACAGGGTGGTTAATTGCGGGGTAGAGAAAAAAGGGACCCTTCGGCAAAAGGCGGCTTTTGAAACCATACTGGAGTGGTTGAAAGAGTTTCCTCAAATAGTACCTCCTTCGAGAGAGAGTATGACTTTAACATCCTGTGCTCCAAAAGGCAAAAAGAGGATTGGCCATGGTGAACTCTCGAGGACTTAATTGTCTAATGTAAATAGCAACAAGAAAAATCTACTACCAGCAAAAGAAAATTTCCAAGAAACCTTGATGAATAACTGGGTCTTCTCGAAGATGATGACCCAACTGGTAACGAATGGAAGCATTGTCGTACCAAGGTCTCCATAGATCTTTATGAGTATCCTGAAGAGAAGCTGGAAAAATATTTTTGCACGCAATTGGTTTCAAAATAGATAAATTTGAGAAAGTAGAGGAAGAGTTAAGGAAATTAATTTCTTAAGGCATGGAATCTCTAATTTTAATTTGTGTACAATGTTTATATTATTTTGAGTATTATTCTCGAGTTACCCATTCTTCGAGTGTGCAGTACTTTCATTAATCTCCCTTTGAGCTGATAAGCAGCGTTAAAAGGAGGGTGTCTGTAATGCATAGCATATAAAAGTTCATGCAATATAATAAAAGCATAAAGTAGCATAACACTCGAATCTTGAACTGCAACGCTTGACATGCAAAACTTTGATTTATCATGAATAAAGCTTATCAGCTTTCAATTTGATTCATCAGTCGCAGTGCATGGTATACAAAGCCTGTAAATATTACAAGAGTGCCGCTTATAAGCTTTTCACTCTAATCATCAGCCTTAGCGCGTAGCATAAAAAGTTGGAAAATCATCAACCTTAACGCATAGCATAAGAAGCTGGAACTATCACCAGAGTGCCGCTTATCAGCTTTTCAATTGAATCATTATTCCTAACTTAATCAGAGCCGGTGGTACTTCTGCAAGTTGATAACATTCCATCTTCTCGGGATTTGAACATCACCAATTGTTTCGAGAATGTAGCTGCCTCTGGGATATGCTTCCACAACCTTGTAAGGCCCTTTCCAATTAAGAGCTAACTTTCCTTGAGGTTCACGCCGACTCTTCTCATTTTATTTCATCACTAAATCCCCTGGGCTGAATTGGACCTTCCTAACCCTTTGACCATAGTAGTCTCTGACCCTCTCTTTTACTTTAGCCTCCTGGATGGATGCCTGCTCTTGTGATTCTTCCACCATATCTAGATCTGAACGCCGGTTCTCATCATTAACCCCCCTTCAGATGCTACTATAATTTTCGGACTCGGCACCCTTATCTCTACTGGAATTACGGCTTCAATGCCATAAACTAGGCTGTAAAGTGTTTCCCCCGTGGTAGAAGACTCAGGAGTCTTATAAGCCCATAAGACACTTGGTAATTCACACATCCAGTTTCCTTTGGCTCCCTTGAGTCTTGGTCTGATTTCATTTAGAATTGTTCATTGAGGAGGAAGTTAGTGATTGTATATGAGGTTTGGCTCCCAAATCTGATGAAGCAAGTTAGCTCAAAGAATCTTCTTTGTGATTCTCCTCTCTCGGCACTTGCTTTAAGACATAAGTTAACAAAGGTTTCACAATCTCCAAATACCTCTGTAGACTATGTTCCCTGTGAATCACTGTATTAATCTATCTCTATTAACCTTTTGAGCCACAATCTGTGGATCACTATACATTTCCAAATCCTTCAACTTTAGCTCCTTAGCCAAACGCAAACCGGTAATCAGATCTTTATATTTAGCCTCACTATTCGTGACCTTGAACATAAAATGGAATGCATATGGGTAATCCTTGCCTTTAGGACCGGTGAGCAACACCCCTGCTCCAATTCTTCCAGAGTGTAAGGAACCATCCACATACAATCTCCAAACTTCTTTATTTCAAATATCCTTCCCTTGTTTGATAAGCTCTGTAGTCTCCACTATAAAATCTGCCAGGTCTTGTCCTTTGATTGTTGTCCTGGGCTGAAACTGTATATCATGTTTCCCTAACACCACAGCCCATCTCATCATCCTTCCTAAAGCTTCTGGTTTTAAGAGGATCTTCCTAAGGGGGAGATTGGTAAGCAGTATGATAGTATGTCCCTGGAAGTAAGAGTGTTGCCTTCGTGCGGCATGTACTAGCGCCAAAATCAAACTCTCGAGGGCTATATACCTAATCTCTAGCCTTTTGCAATGCTCGACTCACAAATTATATGGGATGTTGTTGTTTCTCCTTCTCCTATATCAGCACTGTAATGATAGCCAAAGGCCGACTTCTCCATGTACTAAAGCCACATCTCTTATCTTCCTTGCTTCCTAACTGTCGTAAGGTTGCAACTTTTAGCTACTGTCTGATCTCCTCAAATCGAAGCTATTCCCTTACCCGTTGGAAACTTCATCATTAGATGGTACGGGGACCACACTGCTCGAGCTTGACACATCTATGGTCTTCTAAGAATCACATTATAGGGCGAGTATACATCGGTAACTGCAAAATTACAGTCTATCTTTACCCCCCTATCCCATTCTGATATCCAGACTGACAAGGTGATCTCTCATAAAGGGAATATATGGTTTCCTGTGAAGCCAAACAGTGGCGAGACATATATTTTCAAGTTGCCACCCCCTATGTCTAACTGATCGAAATAGTGAAAAGATTACTTCTAATCCACTTTCATCATCAATAAAACCCTCTTCACCAAGGAATTTCCAATCACATCTGAAACCACCATGGGATCAGCATACGGTGTTTGATCTGGAACTGCATCTGCCTCTGAAAATGTTATCGTCTCATCCAATCGAAAGCTTTTATGTTGTGCCTCTCCTGAAAAGGTTTTGCGTGAATCAACCTTCATAACCGTGTTTGAAGAACCTTCTCCCACAAATATATTTATCACATTGATCACCCAACGAATTGGCGGATTATCCCCTCTCTTGTTTTCATAATTCCCGGATGGTTGCTCTCACGGTCTTTCATCTCTTCTTTCTTGGCCCCTCTCTCGAGGCTCTTGGTCTCAAGGTCTCCTATCTCCTATGCCTCTAGTGTTCTAATAATTTCTCCTGTAGGGCGGCCAATCCCTATGATCATTCTTGGGCCTTGGGGGTTCTCTTCGATTCTCCCATCGAGATCCAGGACCCTGAAATCATCCTTCCCTTTTACACATCTCGATCTCCATTCTCAGCTGGGTAAAATCATTCCTAGCATGTGCATAGTCTCTGTGATGATCACAATACAAATTCATGGCAATTCTCCCAGCTACTGCACTCGGCGTATTCTGTATGGGTTCGGGTGGCCAAAATATCCCACATTAAATACTCAAAATTGATGTTGGAGATCTGTTCATAGGTGTATATGATGTAGGACGAAGCTTTGTAGAATAGATTCAACTCCGATTGTTGATTTGCGTACAAATTCCAATCAAAACTCTTCCGAAACCTGTTGATTCAATACACTTGAATACCAGATTTGGGCATCAAATTCAAGTTCTTCAAGAACAAGAACATGGAAGAAAAATGTTTGTTTTGTTTCAACCAAAGGATGCCAAAAAAATCCAACATATGAGGTTTAAATACCTCTGCACCACAAACAAGCCCTAAGGGCTAAAATGGAAAAAGCAAAACAATAAAAAGGGGAAAAATAAACTAACGTTCCCATACTTATGCATGTTACAATAAGCATGCAAAAGGAAAAAATATAAGAATATTCTATAAAAATAGATGCAGATTTCGAAAATCTTCCACAAATATAAGCATGCGTATTCGTCTTCTCAAATTGTTCCAAACACGTCAAAGCTTGTTTGTTTTTTGCTCGGCCCGCATTCGTCTTCTCAAATTGTTCCAAACACGTCAAAGCTTGTTTGTCTTTTGCTTGGCCCGCATCATTCTCCCTAGCGGAGAGAAAATTCACCCTTGAATTTTGACCCCCGACTTGTGCTGTGACCTCCATCATCACACTCGTGTCGACGCCATTGTCGTCGCTGAAAAATGACTTGCCTTGATATGTGTTCTTGGAATCACCGTGTGATGTCTCCAAAATTTCTCTTTTGTCCTCCATGCTTTTGCCATTTCTCATAGTGCCATCACGCCATGGTTACCACAAACATCACATCAATGGATTCATTTGGTGCAAACACTTTGTTGGCCTTACTAGGCACCAAAGTAATTTCGTCATATACGGGCTCGTTATGTATGGTCTCGGTGTACACGGTGTTATCGTACAAGGACACGTTGTACATGGTCTTGTCATAGATAGCTTCGATGTACTCGTCGTATATATGGTTATCATAGGTTACCTTGTTGGACTCAGCTTCTTTGTACCCTGAAATTGTCATACCAAAGCGCGTCGTACTCCACCTCACCGTACTCTATTTTTCTGTATTCTAACTCGTTGTACACAGCCTCACCGTGCTTTGACTTGTTGTACTCCGACTCGTCGTACACAGCCTCACCATGCTACAACTTATTGCACACAACCTCACTGTTCTTCGCCTCGTTGTAATATGAGGAATCCACCATAGAACTCTGAGAATATTGTTCCCACTCTTGTTCAGCCAAAAGGTTAGAAATCCTCTGGGTTATCTGCTCTATCATCTATTCCATATGCTCTTGGAGAACCCGTTCAACCCGTTCCTTGAACTAGTTGACATTATCACGCTCGAGAATCTCACCCTCATGCTGTCGCCGTTGAATATTTCGTTGTAGCGACATACTTCAAGATTGAGTTCGGCTCTGATACCAACTGATGCAGACAGAAGCATTGTAGAACAGATTGGAATCCGATTGTTGATTCGCGTATGAATTCCAATCGAAGCCCTTCTGAATCCTGTTGATTCAAGACACTTGAATACCAAATTTGGGCATCAAATTCAAGTTCTTCAAGAACAAGAAAATGGAAGCAAAACGCTTGTTTTATTTCAACCAAAAACTGCCGCACAAATCCAACACATGAGGTTTAAATACCTCTGCACCACAAACAAGCCCTACGGGCCAAAATGGAAAAACAAAAGAAAAACAATAAAAAGGGAAAGACAACTAACGTTCCCATACTCACGCACGTTACCGTAAGCATGCAAAAGGAAAAAGACATAAGAATATTCTAGAAACATAGATGCAGATTTCAAAAATCTTCGACAAACATAAGCATGCGTATTCGTCTTCTCAAATTGTTCCAAAAACGTCAAAGCTTGCTCTTCTTTTGCTCGGCCCGCATCAGTATACCTCTCAAAATCGGTCCTAAACACCTCCATTGGTTTATTTCCTTGAGGATCATTACTTCTCACTGGTTTATTTGTGAAGCTTTCCCTCTTTTTCTTGGCGGCTTCTTCAACCTTTGAGTACTGCTCAACTACCTCTTGAAGTTTTTGGAAGATTCGAGGATTGTTTGTACTTATCTTTTTGTACAACTCTAGATCTTTCATTTTCTTGTACAACTGTAGATCTTTCATTTCCATCAGATATCCCTGGATCACCTCATTCTCCATGGTTTCTACTACTCCCAAATTTTCATCCACATAATAGTGATAAAGGGTTTCTGTGGTCTCTTCTGGCTTCTGCTTAGTCTGGTACAACTCCAACAAAGTTTTAGTAAACATCTTCTTTTCCCACTGAAATCTCTACAGGAATGAAAAGAACCTCTCGGTAGTTTATTAAACCACTCTTGTGCCAAGGTGATCACAAATGTGTAGCAGAATCTGTAGGAAGTTCTTGAATCACAACAGATGAACACGAATGGCATTTCATAATTTTTTCTCACATTCTTAAGATTTGAAATACAAGACCTTTACATACCATGATCATATAGGTCCATGATTAACTTACAAATCCATATGCCTTCCTAGTACAGAGGGAGGATGAGATAGACACGTAATAATGACTATACCAATTAGCCTTATAAAAATCAAATGACCAGCCTTATTTAACAGAGAGAATTATTTCGAATAAAGTGCTGCATCATCTTTCCAACTGGTTAGCTAGCTGGAACTCCTTATGTTTTGCCAACTTAATTTATTGTTTAGATCCACCATCCTTGATCCCTTCATGTGAAGCTAAATCAGGCGGAAGTTCTTTAATCACAACTGACGTAGGAGATGCTTTTGGTGTATTAAACATCTGAAATGGCGCATTTATTTTGTAACAAGAAGAAATGCTGCAGTTAATATGTAAGGTGTACATTTTAAAGAAAGATTATGCACATTAATTAACTTAAAAAAAGACAAGCATGCACACAATTGGTTTTAATTTCCATTCCAACTTAAACAAACTAATCTGGCTGATTAAGCAGTGAACATGAGCAAAGGAGACGGTCCTCATTAGCATCATAGTAATAGAAGGGATGATTCAAGTCCCTTTCCTTTTCACAGGCATAGCAATAAAACTCAGTACCTTCTGAGCTCTTGATTTTTATATGCATGTTATTTAAAAATTGGATGCAGGTGTGCTTGTTGGGAGAGTTGGACGTGAGGATGGAGGACGCATTCCACGAATGCGTCCTCAGCTCGCTTTTTTTTTTCCTGAAAATTCAAAGGACGCATTCTACGAATGCATCCTCAAATCGGTTAATTTGTTTTTGTTGGTGAAAATTGAGAGGATGCATTATATGAATGGCGGAGAAGTCGGGAAGGAGGCGGAATTGATCCCGAGCGTGAACGGGAAGGAGGCGGAGAAGGAGAGCGGGAAGGAGGGGAAGAAGGGCTCACGGAATGGCAGAGAAGCAGCGGCAAAATGGCGGTGAAGGATGAAGAAGATGGAAATTGCCGAAGTGTGCTGGGATATTAACAAAGATTGGAGGACGCATTCACTGAATGCGTCCTCGCCACGTGGTAGCGTGGCCTTCAACACTCAAGAAATTCAGATTCCAAAAAAATATAAAAAATAAAAATGAGAGGACGCATTAGGCAATAGCGTCCTCAAGAAAAGTCAAAAAAAAAATCTGCATGTGGCAGAACGCATTTGCAGAATGCGTTCTCCACATTTGCAAAATGCGTTCTCCACATTTGCAGCTGTTTTGAGCTACTGTAGCCACAGTTCTAGAAATTTTCCGTACTTTCCTCGACATCTTCAAATGACAACTCCTTGATCCATGCTTTGCTGAGGGTGAGAGGGTGAATGTGACAGTCATGTTTGACAGTTTCGGGCAAAAATGGAAGGCAGTGAGGATGGAAACTGTAATTGCATTCCCTTATACAACAGCTTAACTTTAATAAGCGTTGACACTCATCATCACAGTAAGGGCACTTATCATGTGTTCCACCATATGTTTTAATTTTTGGATGGATTTTAACTCCAGCAGGAAGAATGACTTGTAATTCCTGAGCAGATCTAGCGTGTAATTTGAAGTTGCAGTCGTGACAAGTGTAACAATATTGAGGATCAGTAAACTCGAGCAGGAAAAGGTTACATACGTTTTCATTGTTCCAGTAAGAGTTAGAGGGGGCCTAGAGGGGTATGAGATGACAGTGGAGGATGTGTTGAGGATCGAAGGAGATAAGCACAGACTGAGGGTAAGGGCACTTGAGATTTATAGGTCCATGCGATGTTAAGAGAGCAAGAGGATATGGTTGAATTTCAGAGGAATGAATGGCTGGTTTTTCCTGGGCACATCTAAGGTGTAATTTGAAATTGAAGCCATGACAAATGTAATAGTATTCAGCAGTAGTATGCCCAGTGGCGGAACCAGGAAAAATTTTGAGGGTAGGCTGAAATTAGCCTGTACTTAAAAAATTTTAGGCTGAAATTAGCCTGTACCAGTAAAAGAGCAGAAACCATTAGTGCGAAGAACTTCTTGTAGTTCCCTTTGCCTATGCAGTTGTTCAGCCACTAAAGAAACAACAAAACCAAATGGATCAGAAGTCTATCTAGCAGAAATGGCAACCATTTGCATAATTCTACACCGTGATTTACCCTGCAGTGATGATCAAAGCGGTCGACACATTTGTCACAAACTCTGCAGTGCTTGCTGTACTTGAAAACCTGCAAGATAGCATTTACTTCAGTATGAATTGATTTTTTTTTGAGAAGAGACTGATGATGAGAAAGAAACAACGGCGCACCTCTACATCACACAAACTACAGTAGAACATGCCATCTTCACTCGGTTGTTGATCAGAAGATTCTTCGTGCGAACATGAACACTTGCGGAAGAGGGCACAAGGTAAAAGGGCAAAAATTGCCATTGAACGTCGGGTTTTAGTAGGTGAAGCATTCTTAGCCTCTTCCAGTTTTGCATCAGCATCCTTGTTACTTCCATCATCAGTTAGCATCCCAGGCGTTGCAGCCTTTGCATCTTGCATTGACGAAGTTGATCCTCCTCCGAGCTTCGATTGCTTATCAGGGAGAGGCTTTTGATTATCTGGAATGTTGAGATACTTTTTGGACTTGAAAACACATGGATCAGAAGGATCAGAAGCGGCACACCAGATATACAGGCCAAAGACAGATAAAATCTGCAAGGAAAAATGCTGAAAACTCCTCAATTCAACAAAATCATCTTCCCATTTTCATGTCAAGAAGTTATTTTGATCAAAACCCAGAATTACCATTGTACCACAGAAGTAAAACTCATAACCATTTAACAAAAGCAGAACAATGCAGTACATATAGAGCAAGCCAGTGAGTTTATCTCCAATTAGCAATATTCTCATTCATGAAATGTTCAATTTAGTACCAAGTCTCAAGAAAATGCAACCAATGCCATAGCTGTTCACAACTTTCTTCTTCAAGAAATCAACAAAACCTTACCCAAACTTAGAAACATGTGGAACTAAAATGAGAATAGAGAGCAAATGGGGATAACAAGAACTAGATCAAAGCACAATCTGAAACCACTAAAAGCCCCCAAAAAGACAGATCTCAGTTCTACAAAGAAACCTAATAAGTTAAGGGAAAACAAACACACACACACGCAGTGAACTTCAAAGAAAAAAGGTTGGAAAGCATTCACAAGAGGGGTATAAATCCCCATGGCAACATACTGAACTTCTTTCCTTCCCACAAAGGGAGAAAAGAACACAAAGAAAGCAAAACCCAATGCCAGGAAAACAGCAACAGCCACAACCTGCATAATCATCATATGAACAAAACAAAACAATAAGCTAAAGCATCCCAAGATAACCAAACACAAAAAAAAGACTCCGCTTTACAGCAAAACACAAGAAAGAGACGCCGGCAACGAGAGGGAAATTCGGTGGCATAAGCGATGGCGCCGCCGTGTAAGACCGTAATCTGGAAGCTGCGTCGGTTGCCGTTATTACCTCGTTCATTACTATTGAATCATACAGAGGGGATATGATTCCAGCGAAGCTTTCTCACCACCGCGCCTACGCCGCCGTAGGCGGAAACCCCTTTCCGTCGGCCGGGAACAGTAATTCCCACCTGGCCGACGGATCTCAGGGCAGGCGCGCGCCTGCCCCCGCCTAAACGTGGTTCTGCCAATGAGTATGCCCAAACCAGCAACTGTTACATATGTTTTCGAGCATCCAGTAAGAGAGGAAGAGGGATGGGGCATGGGATGGAAGTGGAGGGGGTGACGCATTGGAGGCATTAGAAAATGGAGCCTTGGTCGCCATACCAAGTTTGTTGACAACCAAAGCATCTTGTTGGGATATCCATCTGGTTTTGAAACTGAATCAAGAAATGACCGAGGTGACATCGTGAAATTGTTAGTTTCTCTTCATCAACTTCCAGTTGTAGCTTAGCACAAGATAAGTCCACATTGGTGGTAGGGCAGTAGGAGTAAAGGCAATAGGATCAGTATTAGGAAATGGCCTAACTAGGAATGGCAGACTCAAGGTTCATGCTGCAACAGAAAGCCACTAAGATTATTGGTGCAGGCAATAAGTTAATGAATGCCAGCATCTTGAATTTTCCTGACTCAATAAGTTAATGAATGTCAGCACCTTGATTTTTTTTGATGCTGGAGTCAGCGAAGCACACTTAAAATCCAAATTAAACTCGCAACAGCCTGAGCCCCTATCACCATCACATTCATTCTTCCCCTTCCCACCAAAAGCACAACAGGATGAGATGGATTTTGTTGCGATAGACAACTTCATTTTCTCATCTTCATCATATTTCAGTAGCTGGGCTAAACTATTTTTGCGACATACATATTTATAACAGTTCTTTATACCTTCTGCATCATCGATGGGAAGAAGAGGAGGTGTGATCTCCTCTTCAGGAGGAGATGGTGCTGCATAATCGATGAGAATAAGGGTATGATGAGGATGCAAAGGATGAGTATTCTCTGTGGAAAATTATGCAAAGTATTTGTGGATCAAAAGCCTGCATCTTTCACAGGTATACAGAAAACCATTGTTCGACTCATAGTTACAAAGGGGGAATATACGATAATCATATTCAGACTGCATCACTGATTTGAACATTCAGTCTGTGTACATGGTTGGGATTACAGATTGATAAAAGATAGATGACTTTATTATGGTGCACTGATATTAATCAATGACACACCTCATCAATGATAAGGATTACAATATATAGGCTTACAACAAACCAAAGTCTAACAGGAATATAATTCTAAGTCTATAAGAAAACTATCATCAATAACTAATTCTATAAGGTAACTACCATCTATAACTATTTCGATAAGGTAACTACCATCTATAACCTTTCCTACAAGGAAAGAGTTTCTATTTCCTTAACACCCTCCCTCAAGTTGGAGCATGATGACAAGAATGTCCAACTTGCGAAGAAAATTATGAAGTTGCTAATCAATAAAAAAAAATTAAAATCCTCAGTAGGGGTAGAAGTAGCAGCAACAACCGTAACAGTAGTAGCTGGTAGAGCAGTATTTGTAGGTAATTCTCTTAACACTTCAGGATGGTGGGTGCAATAACCAAACCAGGTCCGTCAAAAGTGCCAATGAAGTAGGGGTCAGTAGACAAATGACCAACATGTATAGGTATTTTAGGGCCACATTGCAACTGCAACTGTTTCAGTAAAGTCGCAATTACCTCATAGCCATTATTGTTCTGAAGTGCAGTAGCCTCAAAACCAACATCAGTATGGGCGGTACAAGTTGTAAACCTGGACCATCGCCAGGACCAATGAAGTAAGGATCAGTCGACACACGGCCAATCGGTAAAGTAGTACGAGGGCCAGATTGCAATTGCAGCTGCTGAAGTAAAGCTGTAATCACATCATAACCACTTATATCCTGAATCTTCGGAGCAGTAGAACGAGGCTGATCTTCAGAGCCAGGCATATTGTAAAAATCAGGTACAAATCAGGAGCATAGGACACACCGACGGAGAGTAAGCGGCGGCGCGTGAGGGCGAGCAGCGGTCATCGGACATTGGACGGCGGTGAATGGCGATCGACGCGTGGCGGTGGTTGGCGTATTGCGTCAAGATCGGTGGTGCGTGTAAGCTCTGGGGGTCGGCTCGAGTGGCTTAATGCACAGACCGATCGAATCAGGAGAGACGGCGCACAGATTACCACTGCCAGATGGTGGCGGTGGCGATCGGCGATGTAGTGACAAACGGCGAGCTTCAGACAGCGGCACGACGGCACGTGGAGGAACGTACGGCCGAGAGGCGGCGGTGGGAGCTCGGGAAAAAGGCAACGGAATTTTCTTTTAAGATTTCAGAATTTTAGGCTCTGATACCATGATAAAAATATATAAGACTTTATTATGGTGCACTGATATTAATCAATGACACACCTCATCAATGATGAGGATTACAATATATAGGCTTACAACAAACCAAAGTCTAACAGGAATATAATTCTAAGTCTATAAGAAAACTATCATCAATAACTAATTCTATAAGGTAACTACCATCTATAACTATTTCGATAAGGTAACTACCATCTATAACCTTTCCTACAAGGAAAGAGTTTCTATTTCCTTAACACAGATTGACATTTTTCTGTATATCTGATTTCTTCACCACTGCCAATTTGCCAACTTTGCTTCTCTTATCTTTTGTGAAGAAATGTGTGGTCTTCACTCAATTGTCCATGAACATTCACTTCTTTGGAAGATAGCAAAGACAATAATTCAAAGCATTAAATTGCAACACCATTCTCATCCCATGCTTAGCAAGTTGAAGCATTATTTCTTTGACTATTGGTCTTCAACTATCATGGTTTTTTGGAAAGAACCATTTGGAAGTAATGTTCACAACCCATGCTTGAAGCAAGGAGGAGGATTTCTTGGGATATTGGGATAAGTTTTGTTTGAGAGCTCTTGGCCATTGGTGAACTTGGAGTAGTATGAATAGGGGATGAACTTAGTAGTTCAAGCACACTTTAAGCATAGCATTCCTTTGCTACTTGCTTTCTTCTCCCTTTAGCTCCCCTTTGTAGTTGTAGAAGCTAAAACCCTCATCTTTATATTTTGCCACATAATTCCTATATAGGTGGTAGGCAAAGTCTTGTAATACTTTCTCCACATATATTGAAGCTTCCGGTCTCCTCCGGCCATGGATGTAGGTCAACTTGACCGAACCACGTAAATCCTTGTGTCTATTATTTCCTTTATTTTCTTCACGTTGTCTTTGTTATCCATCTTTTTTGGCTAATAGATTTCTTGTGGGATTCGTATTCCTAACAAATTGGTATCAGAGCCATATCTCATTTTTTATCTATTAGCCATCATGACGGTAACAAGGACTTCTATTGAAAAATTTGACCGGAGTGTAAACTTCGGTATGTGGCAACTCAAGATGGAAGCCATCCTAATCCAGGATGGATGTGAGCTAGCCCTTGAAGGAGTGGAGGAAAGGCCCGCAGACATGTCGCCGGAAGATTTTGGTGATCTAGACAAGAAGGCTAGATCGGTCATTATTTTAAATATCTCTAACGAGGTTTTACAGGAAGCTGCTAGTGAGAGAACTGCCAAAGGTATGTGGGATTAGTTGAAATCTACATACATGAAGAAGGCAATGGAGAATTGCCTCTATTTGAAACAAAAGTTGTATATGTTGAAAATGGCGGAAGGTACATCTATAATCTCACATCTTGATAAATTTGATTCCATGATTTTGGATTTGGATAATGTAGATGCTAAAGTTGATGAAGAAGATCAAGCCATTTTATTGTTATGTTCCCTTCCCATGTCCTTTAAGTATTTTCGAGATACTATGATTTATGGGAAAGAGTCGGTCTCATACAATAGTATAAAATCTGCATTAAAATCTAAAAAGCAGATTGATAGGGACATTACTGGGGAATCGAGTGGAACTCATGTTGAGGGTTTTTTTGTGAGGGGTAGAGGAGAAAATAGATATTCATAAGGTGCTAGATCCAAAGGGAGGTCGAAGTGTAGATACAGAAATAAAATTTGTAACTATTTCAATAAAAAGGGGCACATCAAGACTGACTGTTTTAAATTCAAAAATAAAGAAAAATATAAAAATGAGCAGAATAGCAGCAATACTGGTGAAGATAGTGTAGCAGAAGATGAGAGTGATGGAATCATATTTGTGGCCATGGATAATAAATCAAGGTCTTCTAGTGAGTGGCTCCTAGATTTGGGTTGTTCTTACCACATGTGTTATGATAGGGGGTGTTTTTTCACTTATGAAGAATGGAATGGTGGAATTGTTTTGATGGGTAATAATGCTCCTTGTACAGTGGTTGGTAGAGGAACAATTCAAATCAAAATGTATGATGGCATTATTCGGACACTCATTAATGTTAGGCATGTTCCTGGCTTAAAGAAAAATCTCATCTCTCTTGGCACTCTTGATGCTCTCGGGTACAGATATTCAGGTGATGGTGGAATGCTGAAAATTTGTAAAGGTGCTCTTGTCCTAATGAAGGCTTGCAGAGTTGGCACTTTGTATGTTTTGCAGGGATCTACAGTAACTGGGGCAGCGGCTGTCTCAACTTCCTCAGATGAAGACATCACCAAATTATGGCATATGAGGTTGGGACATATGAGCGAGAAAGGCTTAACATTGTTAAGCAAGAGAGGTCTACTTTGTGGTCGAAGTACTGGTAAGTTGGACTTTTGTGAACGCTATATTTTTGGAAAGCAGAAAAGAGTTAGCTTTCGTTCACCTGCAGTTCATAAAACAAAAGATACTTTGGATTACATCCATTCTGATCTTTGGGGCCCCTCTCGTGTTCCTTCTAAGGGTGGTGCAAGATATATGCTTACTTTTATTGATGACTATTCAAGAAAAGTTTGGGTATATTTTTTGAAGCTTAAAATTGATGTGTTCCTAATATTTAAACAATGGAAGACTTTGATTGAAAAACAGACAGGAAAACAAACTAATCGACTGAGGACTGACAATGGGTTGAAGTTTTGTGGAAATGAATTCAATGAGTTCTGCAAAAATGAAGGAATAGCTCGACATCGTACTGTTAGGATGACGCCTCAACAGAATGGTGTGGCAGAGCGGATGAATCGTACTCTTTTGGAAAGAGCTCGGTGCATGATCTCAAATGCCAAGTTGACATTAGACTTTTGGGCAGAAGCCATATCTACGGCTTGTCACATCGTCAACCGCTCTCCATGTGCACCTCTTGATTTCAAGACTCCGGAGGAAGTTTGGTCAGGTACTCCTGCTGATTACTCTAATTTAAGAATATTTGGGTGTCCAGCTTATATGCATGTCAACGAGGGAAAGCTAGAGCCTAGGGCTAAGAAATGTATTTTCCTCGGTTATGCTTCAGGGGTTAAAGGATATTGTGGTATCCTGATCCCAAATCACCCATATTTGTAATTAGTAGGGATGTTACATTTGATGAATCTTATATGTTACATCCTGGAAAAGAGTCCTGTAATCCTTGTGATTTAGAAAAAGAGGATTGTGCACAAAAGCAGGTGGAGTTAGAGATTGGTGGTTCTTCCCGGAGAAACCCAACCCAAGAAGTGGTTGAAGAATCTGATCATGAACATGTTGAAGATCAACCAGGAGATGAGGATTATTCCATTGCCAGAGATAGACCGAGATGTGACATTCGACCACCATTGAGGTATGCAAATTTGGTTGCATATGCTTTATCGGTGGCACAGGAAGCAGGTGGAGACGAGGAACCTTCCATATATTTAGAGGCAGTTTCAGGTGCTAATTCAGATAAATGGTTGGTGGCTATGAATGAAGAGATGGAATATCTACACAAGAATAGAACATGGGATCTTGTGGTGCCACAAAAAAGGAAAGAAAATTGTTGGTTGCAAATGGGTTTTCAAGAGAAAGGAAGATACTTCAGGTGTTGATGATGCAAGGTACAAAGCACGATTGGTCGCAAAGGGCTACAGTCAGGTACAAGGTGTAGATTTCAATGATTTTTTCTCTCCTGTTGTAAAACATAGCTCTATTCGTGTATTGCTTGCTTTGGTTGCCATGTATGATCTGTAGTTAGAACAGCTGCATGTCAAGACAGCTTTCTTGCATGGTGAATTAGATGAACATATCTATATGAGTCAACCTGAAGGTTTTGAAGTTCAAGGTATATTTATAGATGAGTAAACCTAAGGAAATCAACTTTCTCTCTCTAACCCCCTTTTCCTCTCATCTCTGAATACACTGATAACGACTATTTTTCACCGGAAACAATCAACTGAACTTGCTGCCGTGGCGGACCTTCCTCCACCAGGATGTTAGATGTCTTTTGCCGCTGCTATGAAAGCTAAAGCTCTTCCACTATGCTTCTTGTTGCCCTTAAACTCAGAAATCAAGCCAAAAAACTCCCACTTGGGCGGCACTGCTTGTCTCTTCATTGAAGATGAAATTCACCAGCTCTCTTCGCACTACTCCGATGCCTTAGTAGGGAAATTCATCAAGGCCAGACCTTTGATGGAACAAATTGAATAGGCTTTTTAGACAACATGATTCGTCTCCAAATACCAACTCGGATCCCTAGATCAAAAGCATATCCTAATTTGATTTGAAGATCCAACAAACTACCAAAGATGTTGGATTAAGGGTTTGTGGATCTTGAAAGGAGTTTAGATGAACGAACTTCAATGGACCCCTGATTTTAATCTTCAGACTGAATCTTCTATTGTTCTGATCTGGACTACGATTAGGGGTGTCCCTCTGTATTATTGTAATTCATCTGTGATAGAAGCCTTAGGAAAAAAAATGTGAATTTAATAAAAATAGATTTTGTTACTGAATCCCTAACTAGGCTCTCAGTTATCAAATTGTGTGTTGAGATTGGCCTGCTAAAAACTCTTAACCAATGCCTCAGATTAGGTTCAATCTCTAACAACAAAAGGTATAACATTTAATATGATGAAATCCCACTGTACTGTAGCCAGGGTGCTAGATTAGGACACTCTAATGCACAATGCCGGATCTTAAATCCTCCCAAATAGAAACCCACATGTAGAAAATTTTCCAATCCACCCCCTGTCTTACTTGAAATCACAGAATCTCCTCCACTATCCCCCAAAACCATACTTGCTACTACAAATCCCAGACTTAAACCTACACTATACCATAACAACTGCCCTAATTCCCCTGCCAATCAACCAACCAGTTGCCAACCCCAAAGCTAGAGGAACTCACTCACCCAAACTTCAAAAACTAATATATGATACTGCTACCCACCCTCCCAGAAATAATGGTAAGATTTATGCCAATGATGACATAAACATTGGCCGAGGGAAACACCTCACACACAACGCTTTGCAATTTAACAGTTTTTTGTCCCAAAGAAAGATATGTAACAGGGGAACAAAAAGAACAAAAAAGAACAAGGAAATGGATGACTTTAAAAGGGATGAGGAGGATCGGGACCTCTCCCAATTCTCCCAGGTATCATCTAATGTACAGATCGACAAACCTGTAAATAAAAATAAAACTGAAAAATCTATAAAAAAAAGCTATTTGTCACAACTTAATAAAATGAAGTAGGAATAATATCTGCACTGGTACATCAAATCTTGTGAAGCTGTATGGATGCTGTATTGAAGGAAATAATCTAATGCTGATCTATGAGTACATGCAAAATAACCGTCTTCCACACACCTTTTTTGTTGAGCTCAGATCTAAACCATTAATGATAATTTAAACTAGAAGGCCTAACACAAATTTAGTAGCCAAAACTTGAGTTTTCGTTTCAAATGTGCTGGAGGAAATAAGTCTACTTTGAAGCTGATACTAGATTGGCCTGTATGGAGGAGAATCTGCTTGGATGTTTTCCGGGGTTTGGCGTACCTCCACGAAGAATCCAGATTAAAAATAGTGCACAGAGACATCAAGCCAATAAATATTTTGCTTGACAAGGATCTCAATGCTAAAATCTCAGATTTTGGTGTGGCAATGCTCGACAACAATGATTGAACTCACATAAGCACTTGAATCATGGGGATAGCGTAAGTAAATCTTGGCATAAACATGTTTTTTAGTGCTAATCTTGGAACCAGATTAGGCTCCTTTCATGCAGAGGCTATATGGCTCCGGAGTACACCATGTGGGGATACTTGATAGCAAAAGTCGATGTTCATAGCTATAGAGTTGTTGCACTGGAAGTTGTAAGTGGGAAATCAAATTACAAGCCACAAGAAAAATGTTGTTACCTTCTTGATTGGGTACTCAACTTTCTTCAAACTTACTTATGGTATACAAATAGTCTTAACATTTTGGAACTTTGTGTATGATAACTAACATTCTTTCCTTTTTTTTGCATTGTATCTTAACTAGGCCTGTGTTGCGAGAGAGAGGTTATCTGCTACAACTAGTCGATTCAACTTTGTCGTCCAAATATACGCCAGAAGAGGAAGCCGTACCACTTAATGTGGCGCTTGTGTGCACGAACACTTCCCCAACTTTAAAACCCATAATGTCCCAAGTTGTCAACATGCTTGAAGGAAAAACCAATATACAAGACCTAATGTCTGATCCTCAGCTGTCAAAGATAAGCACCAGAGGAAGTCATTTCTGGGAGGTACCCTCTCCCACCATAACTCACAGCATGTCCTCAATTGTGTGTGTGTGTGTGTATATATATATATATATATATATATATATATTAATTCTATCAATAAAAAATTATTTATGGGAAAACACTTTATCGTGGTATCAGAGAAAGTTCTGATCCAACCTTTAAAAAATTCCTAAACCCTCGTTTGGCTGCCTCCCTCCATTTTATTTTCACAGCCGAACCATCTCCCCCTCCCTCTTCCGATCAAATTTTTTGGCGTCCTTCCCGGCGCTCTCCAACCTTCACCATGGTTGATGATAAACTCTCCTACAATACTCTCCTTCATGTGATGCAAATTAAACTCACCTCTTCAAACTATCTTCTCTGGAAACGTCAAACTGGTACGTTCTCAAGGCTCAAGGTCTTTTCAGTTTTGTTGATGGCAATCATCCATGTCCTGCTCTCCCTGTTCCACTGCCAGCGTCCACTCCCTCCTATGCCTCTATAACATCTATGGGCGGCGGTGTCAAGACCGATCCACATACAACCTATGTCAAGGCGAAGGGAGATTATGATCAATAGATTGCAGAAGATTAACGCATCTGCATTTTACTATTTTCTTCTCTCACGGTTGAAAATCTTGCTAAAATACTAGATTGCGCCACCTCCAAGAAGATTTGGGACACCATCGCCAAAACTTTTAAGAACAACAATGCCTCCACCATTCTTCGTCTTCGTGCCAATGCACATTGTATTTACAAATCTAGTACAGTTTATGAACTTCATTTAAAATAATAAGATTTTTGAGCAATTGACTCTCATGGGTTCTCCAGTTACAAACGATGATAAGATTATATGGTTTTTGGCTACTCTTGGCCCTAAGTGTAAGGATTTTTCCGCTCCTTTGATTTAAGGTTGTTCCTATGCCATTGTATTTAGATGTAATTTATCATGCTGAAAACTAAGAGGCATTTTTATAAAATTTACAGGGTCACTCTACACCAGCCGCTGGACCAGTGCCGTTAGCCGACCACCTTCGTGGGATCACACACTGATAAGAGGCGGCCACGTGTGGGCTTCACACACCGGTAGAAGCACTCATTTTGGTGGTCAATGCCATGGTCAACATCCCTGGTTTGGTTCCTCGGCGGCCGGTCCTGCTCCCGACCGTGGTCGTCAGCATGGTATCTGGTGTGGGCGGCTTGGTCATTATGCTGCGACATGTTATTAGATGCTGGCTCAAGTGTGTCATTCCGACTCTACACGTTTGGCAGAATATTATCATGTTTCTCAGCAGTCGGATCTATCTTCTAGTGTCTCATATTGGTATATTGATTCCGGTGTGACCAGTCCCATAGCATCTTTCATTTTTGGCTTAGACAACGTCACTCCATAAATTGGTAAATATCAAGTTTATGTTGGTAATAGGGCCCCTATTATGATTTCTCATATTGGTGAATCTAGAGATTCTGAGAATTTGAGATTATTTGATGTTCTGGTTGTGCCTGAGATTACTAAAAATCTATTTTCTATTAGTAAACTAACCAGGGATATGGATGTACTAATTATATTTGATGATCAGAACTTTTTGATTAAGAACAAAGTAACCAGGGCCATTGTGGGCTAGGGGCACAGTGAGGATGGACTTTATGTTTTGGACTAGTGAGTGGCAGCCTTTGTTTAAGTTTTAGAGAAGAATAATAGTTGAGCTTTGTATGAGCTATAGCATGCACGCCTAGGTCATGTGCCTAGTGCTGTTATTTTTAGGTTAAATACGTTTGGATTGATTTCAGTTTCTTCTTTATTGCCTAAACCACATGTCTTCTCCTCTTGTGTTATGGAAAAAGGTCAATGGTTGGCATTTGTTGAGAACTCTAACCATGCTGAGCATCTTCTTGATTTGGTGTATTGTGATTTGTGGGGTCCTTCCTTGATTTTATCTGGAAATGGTTTTACATATTATGCCTTATTTGTGGATGATTTTTCTAGATTTACCTGGTTATATTCGCTTCGTTGCAAATTGGATTTTGTTGACACATACTTGCAGTTTGTGGAATTTGTTGAAAATCAATTTTCATCCAAAATAAAGGTTTTTCAAAGTGATGGTGGCACTGAATTTCTGAACACTTGACTCTTATCTCATTTTGCGGTGAAAGGAATCCATCATCAGGTTTCATGCTCGTCTACCCCGGAGTAAAATGGGCGAACAGAATGCAAACATCACCACGTGGCAGAAATGGGCCTTACAATGTTGTTTGCTCACATATACCAATATAACGTTGGGAAGATGCGTTCATGATGGCTATCTACATTATCAACTATCTACCTACTTTAGTCTTGTAGGGCTTGACACCTTATGGTCTTCTTTATCATTGGGATCCCGTCTATGCCAACTTTCTCTCATTTGGCTGTCAGGTTTTTCCTTTTGTATATGCATTTGTAGACCATAAGTTGTCTCCTCACAATATTCCTTGTATTTTCATCGAATATAGTTCTCAATACAAGAGTTTTAGGTGCCTCGATCCCTCCAGCAGAAAGGTTCACGTCACTCAGCATGCCTGTTTTGATGAGACTTATTTTCCATTTGCTCTATCTATAACATCAAGGACTGGTTCTCCATCTACATTGTTAGATGTTTCAGAATTTATTGATCCTAGGTCTGAGTCTGCATTGCCAGTATCTCCTTCTGCGTTACCATCTCCGTAGTTCGGCATTGTTTGTTTTGACCCTTAGCCGGCCCAGCTAGCCGGCCCTCTTGACAGCCTGATCAGTCATGACTCCCCACTGGTTAGTCCCACAGCCTCGCTAGGGTTGACCTCACCAGTGGCCGAAGTTGCCCCATCTCCAGCACGGTCCTCCAAGATGGTTACTCGATTTGCCACTGGTGCCATTCTGATATTCATGCTCATGGCCTTCTAGCAGTTTTCCTTGTTTAGAAAGAGCCGATTGATTAGCGTTCTTCTCTTTAAGATACTTCTTGGGTGTCATCCATGGACTAAGAGATTGCAGCCCTTTGTAGTCAACATACTTGGGATATTTTTCCATGCTCTTTCAGACGTCAACATTGTTGGCTCCAAATGAGTTTATTGGATGAAGTGTCGACCAGATGGAGCAGTGGATTGTAACAAGGCTCGCTTAGTGGCTCGGGGATTCTTTCAGATTTTTTATTTTGACTTTAATCACACTTTCAGTCCAGTAGTCAAAGCCTTTACCATTCAGACCATTCATGCAATTGCCACCATGCGAGCCTGAACTCTTCATCAGTTGGACGTCAAGAATGCATTTCTTAACGGCGTGCTTGATTCTCTAGTTTATATGGCACAACCGGTTGGTAACAAAGATCCGATTCATCCAGAGTATGTGTGTCATCTGCGTAAGGCCATCTACGGTCTGAAATAGGCTCCTCGGGCTTAGTTTTAGCGGTTCATCACATATCCCTCTCAGCTTGGGTTTCGTTACAGTTCTGTCGATACTTATTTATTTATGCCATTTTAGGGTTCCTCTCTTCTATATTTGCTTGTCTGTGTCGATGACATCATCTTGAATAACAATGACTCTACCGTTATCTGGAAGTTCATTGATCGAAACATCATGAGTTTTCCATTAAGGATTTGGGAACATGGAATACTTTCGAGCAAAGGCCACATATGTATTTATCGTACATGTTAGAGGTAGAGGGGGCATGAGATGAAAGTGCACTAATGAAAAACAGTACATAGACACCGGTACCTAAGCTTGGGGGGGGGGGGGAGAAATCAGTGCTAAAATGATGAAAGGCACCGATTTTATGATAAAAATCTAGAAAATCGCCAGTAATCCTTTTCAGCATTGGAAACATGATACTTGCATTCATGGAAGAAATGTGTTTGTTTTCCGGATTTCTTGATATGATTAATACCTTGTTTAGGAATGTGAAATTTTTGGGAAAGTTTTGAATGTTGTGATGCGAGTTGTACGTAAGGTTTTCAGAATTGATTTTGAATGTTTAGAATCTTGCATAGCCATGGTTATTGTGTGGAACTATAATTGTCGTACATTCATTAATTTGTAGAGATGGAATGTGCAATTGAGAGGCGTAATCATGTGTATTGCAACATTAGTTGGTTGAGCAAAGAATATGTGGATTTCATGGAGGATTTTTTAGAGCACGCATTTGATCGTGAGAAGCAAGTGTTATGTCCTTGTTGTGTTTGAAAGAATCTTAACCGTAATGGTGATAGAGAAATCTTGAGACTTCACTTGGTTAGGAGAGGGTTTGAAAGAGATTATTTGGTTTGGACATTTCATAGTGAGAAGGCACCGCTGGAGGTGGTTGTAGGTAGTGGAGGAGAGTTTTTTGGATACGTAAGTTTAGATGACATATATGAGGAGGTTTTCGATGAATTTAGGGGGAGGCTCATGGTTTTGTCAAATTTCTTAGGTGAGAAGGAGAGGTCGTTGTATCTCGGTTGCAATAAGAGGAAATATAGTGATGTCATGTTTGACAGAATTGTTTAATATAAAAGGTGTTGGTACATGGAGCGACACTAGCATGAACATGTTTCTAAAGTTATGGAATGAGAAGCTTCCCTCCAGTAATGGGATACCAGACAACCTCTACGAAACTAAGAGAATTCTATGTCCAATGGGATTGGAGTATAAAAAATTACATGCTTGTCCCTACAATTGTATTTTGTACAGGGGTGACTGGCAGAAGGAGGTGGCTTGCCCCGTTTGCCACGTGTCACGCTACAAGAAAAGGAGAAATGCGATCAGTGATGGAGATGTTTTTGTAAATTTAAGGAAATAGGTTCCTATGAAATACATATGGTATCTTCCAATTGTTCAGAGGTTGAAGAGGTTGTTCAAGAATGCCAATGATGCAAAGAACGTGACGTGGTACATGGGAATGGGTTTTCTTGAAGACGACATGATTTTTCATCCAGCTCATGTCGATCAATGGAAAATATTTGATAAGAGGTATCCAGAATTTGCAAGTGAGCCAAGGACCTTGAGGATGGCTTTGAGTACTGATGGAATGAACCCGTTCGACCACATGTCTTCTAGGAATAGTTCATGGACAGTAATGTTGGCCATATACAACCCTCCACTATATTTTTGTATGAAGAGGAAATATATGTTGAGGCCTTTGTTGATTTCTTGGCCAAAATAGTCTGAAATGACATTTATATACATCTAGCACATTTGATAGAAGATTGAAGGTTCTATGGTCCGACAGTGTTGAAGTGTTTGATGGTTTTAGGGGATCAAAGTTCAATTTGAAGGAAATGCTTTTTTGTACCATAAATGATTTTCCAGCATACAGAAAAATTTAGGTTATGTGGTGAAGGGGAGCAAGGCGTGTCCCGTGTGCGTAGAGTCCACAAATTACCAATAGCTGAAGAATGGTTGCAAGACAGTATATTTGTCACCAGAAATTTATCCCGATGAAGCACAAATTGCGTGAGGATGCATTTAGTTTGTTGGTGGGAAGGAGGTAAGGAAGGCGCCAAGACCATTGAATGGGGTTGTCATACACAACAAGGTGAAGAAATTGAATGTTGTTCTCAGGAAGAAGATGAAGAAGATGGGTGCAGCTTCTGATGGACATTGGAAGAAGAGGTAAGGTTTTCTTCGATTTACCTTTCTGGGAGCATTTGGAGGTTTTCCACTATCTGGATGTAATGCACACTGAGAAGAATGTGTGCGAGAGTTTGATTGGTACCTTTCTAACATTCATGGGAAGATGAAGGACATCTTGAATGCGTGGAAGGATTTGTTAGAGCATGGTGTCCCAGAAGATGGAGGAACAAGTCTCCTCTCTCTCCTCCCTCTTACAAGTGCTAGACTCCAGTCATGCCAAGCTTTATCTGGAGGTTGAGAAAAATGAGCTTGAGAATTTGATGCTAAGGTAGTAGCTTGAGGCTGCGAAGAAGAAAATATCTGACCTCGAGGCTGACAGCAGGAAAGTTTCCCTAGAGAAGGCCACTCTCGAGTAGGCTGCTAAAACATCTCGAATCCCCGAGTCCCAAGCTCTCATACTAAAGGCTTTTAAGGATAGGTGGGAGGAAATTGTTGTGCCTCTCAAAGATAGTATTTATATGCCCAAATTGTGGTTTACTAGAAAGTAGCTAGTGGCAAGTTGGGGTCATCCATTAGGAAAAAGGGGTTTTATCGAGTGAAAGCATAGTTAAAAGCACACAAAGATGTCACTCTAAGTGTGTGGTAGCAAAGTGGGGGGTTTTTAGTTTATAAAATACTACAACTACTTTAATCAACTAGATTAACAAAAAATTATAATAAACAATGTAAATACGATCACAATCAACACCTTTCGAGTGACGACATTTCTTGCTTCTCCTCGGTTATAGTTAGCATGATTGATCAGCGCCACACAATAACCCTTACCCTCAGGTCACTCTTGATGAACGCTGTCATAGATTTCCCCGAGAATAGCAATACACATAGAGACCTAGCACAACTACCACAATGTCCTACAAATGAGAAACATATAGATAGCACGAGTATATCTACTAATAACGACTACGAGGATCAGCCTTCATGCTAATCGTTATTAGTGAGAAACATTGATAATTAGTCAAGCCCATTCAAATTCATCCTAAATCTAAGAAATTTCATCAATCAATAATTATAATTAGTTGTCATTCCCAATTATAACCTAACATTGACTAACGATAATCACATCGACAAAAACTCAAAGTCTTCTGTGTTTCACCAAAAACCTAGCAAATAATTAACCAACAATCATCAACTAGTTGATCATCCTAGTGTAAATAATGCATTAATTACACAAGAAAGAACAAAACATACTTGATAATCAAAGTACAAAATAAGATAAATCAAATCTTAAAAGGTCACTGGAAATTCTTACCAATTGCTCCCAAGAGTATATTTAGCCTACATTAGCTAAACCCATTACATAGAACACAAATCCATAAAGTAACATGGAAGAAATTGAAAAATAAAAGTGAAAACTAGGGTTTTGGTGCCTCCCAAGTCGGGCTCTCTCAAATGGGGAAGATGTATGGCTATTTATAGTCCAAGGAAATAGTGAAAAAGGCCAAAAATGTCAAAATCTGGGTGGATTTTTCAAGCCACACTATATGGTGCGGCCACCGTGTCTTCAGCCCTCTTCTTATTTCCTTGGCTACGGGTGAACCGTTGATCCATTTTGGGAGTTTAGGTAGTCATTTTATTGTACTCGCGAAGACGAATCCAATGATGCCATCCATGAACACCAAGTCATCTTGGTAATTCTCAGAAATTGGCTACAAAAACCTGGATCATTCTTCTCCACTATTTTGCCTTCCTTCTTCAATCTATCTTCTACCACTTTGTAAGCGGCCTTCAAACTTCTACCATCCTTGTGAATGACCTTCACTAAACTACTCCAAAGTGCTTATGAGAAATATAAAAATTAAGCTCACAAAAAGGAATCTAGATGCTCGTAAGGACCAAATATCCATTAGAATCAAAATAGATTACAAAATGAAGGCTTTAGATATGAAAACCAAAAACGGTTATCTAAACCCCTTATGATGTAAACCTACCTAAATCTAGCAATCTTCTAAAAACAGATAATAATAGAGGTTAAATACTTTGGAAATTACATGTATTTAACATTTTATCAATAGGCTGATACAGAGTCAGGAGCTATTTGATCTCTTTGTCGAGCTTCTCAGGATGGCCAAGTGCATTGGGCACAACTCTCTAATTAATGAGGACATTTTGCCCAACCTGACTCCATCTCTATCCAATGATGAGGTCAAATTTTTGGTGTTCTTTGTCAAGATGGATACTGTCGAGGCTTTGTATCAGAGGTGGGATGAAGCTAGTAACAAGGGGAATATAAGTTTTGCCTTCCCGAGCTTCTTGAAGTTCTCAGGTTGGTTTTATTTCATTGAGGAGATTCGTACCCTTAAAGCTGAGGCAATCACACTGCCAGACGGTACCGAAGAAGCCAAACAATGAGAGGCCGATGGCAAGTCTAATGCTGAGGCTCAAGCCGAGGGAGAATCTCGTAGGGTAGGGTAAAACATGTAATTTTCCTTTATGGCCTTCCAGTGTGCTTTCAATGTTTCTTATAAACAAGCATTTCCCTTTTTAATTTTCTATGTATCTTTTATCTTCATAGCTTAACACATTGCAAAGACGACTTAAAATGTGTCTACAAAGATTTTTCCAATACTCAAATAGAACCGGACAACACCAGGGGGAATCTAATGAAGACAATGCTGGTTTTGAACAAAAGCTCCCAATAATTAGAATCTTGGCGCAATAATACTCATCCTTTGATGGTAAGTATTTTAAGTGATGCATGCAACCTAACTGTGGAGTTAAATTCCACAAATGAAGAATTTAAATCTTGGCAGAGTGGTGAGCATCTCGCATTCAAGGATCTGTTAAGGGACATGAAGAAACGGAAGTATAATGGCGCAGTGCCCCTCGAAGTTATTTACAACCCTGATCTTGCTGAGAAGAGTTATGAAGAATTTTTCTATCAGATAAATACCCGATTTGGGTCACACTCTCGATGCCTCACAGATGCTAATAGATTATAGATTCTTGAGGCTCGTCTCAACCTTTGCCACACTGAGGTTTACAAGCTCAAATCTCAAGTAGAGGAAATGGTAAAGCTTAACTGGATAGTTGCGAATGAAAACATCAGGTTGAACGAAGCATTAACTGAAAAGTCTGAAGTTGTTGATGAGAATTTCTCCTTGGTTGATTTTTTTATTGCTGAGAATACTTGACTTTTGGAGCAGAACAAGGATTTGCAATCTACACTCGAGCTCTATCAAGTCAGCTTTCGAGCCTATGGGTTATTCCATGGTAGAGTAGTATTTGACCCTGTCTTTTACTTTAGCCTCGTGGATAAATGCCAACTCTCTTGTTTCTTCCACCAAATTGATATCTGTATACTGGTTCTCATCATTAACCCCCCTTTAGATGCTACTATCATTCTCAGAATTGGCACCCCTATCTCCACTGGAATTATGGCTTCAAAGCCACAAACTAGAACGTAAGGTGTTTTCCTCGTGGCAGAAGACTCAGCCATCCTATAAGTCCATAAGACATTAGGTAATTAACATATCCAATTTTCTTTGGCTCCGTTGAGTCTTAGTCTTATTTCGTTTAGAATCGTTTGATTTGTCACCTTCATTCTACCATTTGCTTGGGGATGATATACAACCATCACCTTCAGCTGTATCTTATATTCTTTGCACCATTTTTTGAATGGATCATGAGAAAATTGCCTACCATTATCCGTTATTATAATCCCCAGGATCCCAAAACGACATATAATTTTCTTCCAATAGAATGAAATCACTGACATCCCTGTCATGTTGGTTAGAGGTTCCGCTTCTACCCACTTTGTTAAGTAATCAATAGCCACAATAAAATACTTGAATTTTCCTGGAGGCTCTGGGAATGGCCCCACCAGATCGATTCCCCACTTGTCAAATGGCCACAAACTGTGAATATTCATCATCTCCTCCTTAGGGATATGTGTGATGGGTGCATGCTTTTGACATTGATGGCAGGCCTGTATATACCTGTTAGCATTATCAACAATTATCAGCCAATAATACCCTACTTGAATGAGCCTTCTCGACATAGATCGTGCCCCTTGGTGACTACCGCATATACCCTCGTGAACTTCTCTAACCAAATAATCAGCTCTATAAGGGGTGATACATCGAAGCAATCGCTGTAGATGCCCCCTTCTATATAGAATTCAATCTTGCAATACATATTTTGACACTTCAAACCTTATTTTTCTCGCATCGATTGTATCCTTCGACAAGACTTCCTTCCGAAGGTAATTCACAATTGGTGTCATCTAAGTGTTTTCCTCCTCAATGACCATCACCACCTGCTCCTCGAAACTACAACTATTTAGAGTTTCCATGGGTAATTGTCTTCGAGGTTTTTCTCTTAAATCTGATGAAGTAAGTTTGCTCAAAGCAACTTCTTTGTGATTCTCCTCTCTCGGCACTTGCGTTAAGAAATAAGTTCTGAAACATCTTAACAAAGGTTTCACTATCTCCAAATACCTTTGTAGATTACGTTCCCTGGTTTTGTATTCTATATTAACCTGTTGAGCCACAATCTGTGAATCACTGTAGATTTCTGAATCCTTCACCTTTAACTCCTTAGCCAAACGCAAACCGGTAATCTGAGTTTCATATTCAGCCTCACTATTCGTGGCCTTGAACATAAAATGCATTGCATATGGATAATCCTTGCTTTCCGTACTTGTGGGCAACACCCTTGCTCTACTTCTTCTAGAGTGTAAGGAACCATTCTTATACAGCTTTTAAACTTCTTTCTTTTGTATATCCTCTAATAGTTCGATAGGCTCCGTAGTCTCAACTATAAAATCTGCTAGATCTTGTCCTTTGACTGTTGTCCTTGGTTGAAACTGTATATCACGTTCCCCTAACTCCAAAACCCATTTCATCATCCTTCCTAAAGCTTATAGTTTTAAAAGGATCTACCTAAGGGGGTGATTGGTAAGCAGTAAGATAATATGTCCCTAGAAGTAAGGGTGTATCCTTCGTGCGACATATACTAGCACCAAAATCAACCTATCAAGGGCTATATACCTCATCTCTGGCCCATGCAATGCTCGACTCACAAATTATATGGGATGTTGTTGTTTCTCATTTTCCTATACCAGCACTACAGTGATAGCCAAAGGTGAGGTAGAGATATATAAGAACCAAACTTCACCCTTTTCTGGCCTGATGAGAGTTGGCAATACTCAAAGATGTTCTTTTAGCTATTTGAACACATACTCGCACCTGTCTATACATTCAAATTTCTTTGCTCTTTGAAGCACATCGAATAAGGGAAAATTTTCTCAGCTCCCTTTGAGAGGAATAGACTCAAAGGCGCCAAGGACCCAGTAAGCTTTTGCGTATCTCTCAAATTCTTTGGAACTTTCATTCTAATCAGAGCCTCAACTTCCATAGATTAACATCTATGCCCCTCTCAGACAACATGAATTCAAGGAACTTTCCACACCCCACTCCAATCACACACTTGGCAGGGTTCAAATTTCAAATTCGCCCCTCTAAACTCCTCAAAGGTTTCCTTCAAGTTTGTCAGGAATTTATCATAACTCCCGTTCTTCATAACCATGTCATCAACATACATCTCCATATTTTAGCCAATCTGTAGCCTGAAAAATTTATCCACCAACCTCTGATAAGTCGCCCCTACATTCTTCAGCCCAAACGGCATCTTTTTATAACAGTATGTGCCTACATCAGTTATACATAATGTTTGATCCTTATTCATTTTCGACATCAATATCTAGTGATATCCCTTGTGAGCATCAAAGAAAGCCAAGACCTGGATCCTGTGATGGCTTCCACTAGCTTATAAATTGGTGGTTGGGGATAACTATCCTTGTGACAACATTTGTTCAAGTCAGTAAAATCAATACACATTTTCCAAGTTCCATTATGTTTTGGGACCATCACCAGATTAGCCAACCTTTCTGGGCATACTTCTTCAATTACTCATGCTTTCAGTAATTTCTCCACTTCTGCTTTGAAAGCTCCCACCCTTTCAGGTGCAAATACCTTCATTTTTTGATTAATTGGCCTGATTGACAGGTCAATATTTAGTTTATAAACCGCTAACCTCGAGGATACCCTAGTTAGATCCGGTACTCCAAGAAAAACATTGCAATACTCTTTTAGTAAATCTCCCAACTTTCCCATAACAACTTCCGGCATCAAATTTTATACAGCCACCATCCCCATATCTTAAATCATCATTTTGCTCTATGTCCGCGAGGTCAACTTCTCCATGTACTGAAGCCACATCTCTTATCTTCCTTGCTTCCCTTACTACCGTAAGGTTGCAAATTTTAGCTACTGTTTGATCTCCTCAAATTGAAGCTTTCCCTTATCTATTGGAAACTTAATCATTAGATTGTACGAGGACCACACTGCTCAAGCTTGACACATTCATGGTCTTCTAAGAATCATATTATAGGGCGAGTATACATCGATAACTGCAAAATTACAGTTTATCTTTACCCCCCTATCCCCCTCTGATATCCAGACTGACAAGGTGATCTCTCCTAAAGGGAATATTGGGTTTCCCGTGAAGCCAGACATTGGTGAGGCAAATATTTTCAAGCTGCCATGCCCTATGTCTAACTGATCGAAACAGTCAACAAAAATTATCTGATCAGCATGCGATGTTTGATCTGGAACCGCATCTGCCTCTAAAAATCTTATCATCGCATCGAATTGAAACCTTTTATGTTGTGCCTCTCATACAAAGGTTTTGTGTGAATCAACCTTCTTAACCGTGTTTGAAGACCTTTCTCCCATAACTCCATTTATCACAATGATCACCCTATGAATCGGCAGATTATTCCCATTCCTGTTTTCCTGATTCCTGACTGGTTGCTCTCGCAGCCTTTCATCTCTTCTTTCTTAGCCCCTCTCTTGAGAATCTTGGTCTTGAGGTCTCCTATCTCCTCTGCCTCCAATGTTATGATAATTTCTCTTGTAGGGTGATCAATCCCTATGATCATTCCTGGGTCTTGGGGGTTCTCTTCGATTCCCCCGTCCAGGTCTAGGACCCTAAAATCATCCTTCCCTTTCACACATCTCGATCTCTATTATCAGTTGAGTAAAATCATCCCTAGCATGGCCCTAGTCTTTGTGATGATCACAATAAAAATTCATGGCAATTCTTCCAGCCATCACACTTGGCGTATTCTGCATGGGTTGGGGTGGATGAAATATCCCTCGATAAATACTCAAAATTTGTGTTGAAGATATATTTATGGGTGTATATGATGAAGGAGGATGCTTCGTAGAACATATTCGACTCTGATTGTTGATTCGTGTACGAATCTCAATTTAAACTCTTCGACAACTTGTTGATTCAAGACACTTGAATACCATATTTGGGCATCAAGTTCAAGTTCTTCAAGAGCAAGAATATGGAACAAAAATGTTTGTTATATTTCAACCAAAAGCTGACGCACAAATCCAACACATGAGGTTTAAATACCTCTGCACCATAAATAAGCCCTAAGGGCTAAAATGCAGAAAAATAAAACAATAAAAAAGGAAAACAACTAACGTTCCCATACTCATGCACGTTACCATAAACATGCAAAAGGAAAAACACATAAGATATTCTAAAAACTTACATTCATATTTTGAAAATCTTCCACAAACATAAGCATGCGTATTCGTCTTCTCAAATTGTTCCAAAAATGCCAAAGATTGTTCATCTTATGCTTGGCCCGCATCATTCTCCCCCGTGGAGAGAAAAGTTGCCCTCAAATTTTGACCGTCAACTTGTGTTCCGATCTCCATCGCTGCGCTCGTGTCGATGCCATTGTCATCACCAAAAAAGACTTTCCTTGATATGAGTTCCTGGAACCATCGTGTGATGTTTCCTAAATTTCTCTTTCGTTCTCCATGTTTCCACCGTTTCTCATAGTGCCATCCAACCACGGTTACTGTGAACTTCACACTAATGCTTTCATTTTGGGCGACCAATTTGTTGGCCTTACTAGGCACCAAAACAATTTCATTGCATACGGGCTCGTCATGTATGCCCTCGGCGTACACGTTGTTATCGTACAAGGGAACGTTGTACACGGTCTCATCGTAGATAGCTTCAACATACCTGTCGTATATAGGGTTATCATAGATTACCTTATTGGACTCCACTTCTTTGTACCCGGAATTGTCATACTAAAGCACGTCGTACTCCACCTCACCGTAATCTATTTCATAGTATTCCGACTCGCCGTACCCAACCTCACCGTGCTCCAACTTATTGTACTTTGACTCGTTGTACACAACCTCACCGTACTTTGACTTTTCATAAAAAACCTCACTCTGCTCCACCTTATCGTACTCCGAGAAATTCACCATAGAAATTTGAGAATGTCGTTCCCATTCTCGTTCACCCAAAAGGGTGGAAATTCACTCTTTTATCTGCTCTATCATCTGTTCCGTATGCTCTTGGAGAACCCATTCAACCCGTTCCTTGAACCTATTTCCATTGTCGCACTCAAGAATCTCACCCACATGTTGTCGCTACTGTGGATTATATTCCAGCAACATACTTCGAGATTGACTTCGGCTCTGATACCAACTGATGCAGGCAGAATCTTCTTAAAATAGATTTGACTCCAATTTTTTATTCGCATACAAATTCTAATCGAAACCCTTCTGAAACCTGTTGATTCAAGACACTTGAATACCAGATTTGGGCATCAAATTCAAGTTCTTAATGAACAAGAAAATGGAAGCAAAATGTTTTCTTATTTCAACCAAAAGCTGCCGCACAAATCCAACACATGAGGTTTAAATACCTCTGCATCACAAACAAGTCCTAAGGGCTAAAATAGAAAAACAAAAGCAAAAAAATAAAAAGGGAAAAATAACCAACGTTCCCATACTCATGCACGTTACCATAAGCATATAAAAGGAAAAAAACATAAGAATATTCTATAAACATAGATGCATATTTCAAAAATCTTCTACGAAAATAAGCATGCATATTCGTCTTCTCAAATTATTCCAAAGATGTTAAAGCTTGTTCGTCTTTTGCTCGGCCTGCATCACTATGCCTCTCGAAATTGGTCCTAACCACCTCCTTTGGTTAATTTCCTTGAGGATAATTACTTCTCACTGGTTTATTTGTTAAGCTTTCTCTCTTTTTCTTGACGACTTCTTCAACATTGAGTACTGCTCAACTACCTCTTGAAGTTTTTGCAAGGTTCAAGGAGTGTTGGTACAAAATTTTTTGTACAAGTCTAGATCTTGCATTCCCAGAAGATATGTAACACCCCAAACCCAATGTACAGTGTTGGGTTGGGTCTGGGTGTGCTACCGAAAATGATAACAGTCACGAGCAGATAAATTTCATTGCGGAAGCGATTTGGATAAGTTTAAAAAAACCTAAATTACTATTACAGTGAAAGTGTTAATGTTAAATGAAAGTTTCCCATAACTATTACAGATTCAAAATTCATATTAAAGTTCATCCAGGCTCTCTCTCAAAGTAAGTAAAGACATGAAAGAGCTTTTCTCTTACAGTTCCTCTTCACCTGAAAAAGGGTTGTTTAACTAGGTAAGCTCCTTAGTGAGGTTTCATTGCCATTATTTACCCAGTTGATTTTTAGTGATCACAGAATAACAATTAACAATTAACAATTTGCTATGTATGTCCTAGCATATAGTAAAAGGATACGTGTGGTTAATGTCGGGTTGCTGCCAAGTGCCCATATGGTTACTGTGACTAACATACACAACATAACCCAGTCAGTGATGCCTGTAGGCTATTAGCTCAGAATTCACTTTCCCATTCACGCCATTGTTCAATTACGAGCTTGTATCAGTCAGGTGGTTATACTAGCATACCAAACTCCTCGTGTAGCCGGTCTAATCAGACGGTCCAGTCAGTACCATTCCCCACTGACTTTGACCAAACTACAATCGCATCGGGGCCCCCAAATTTCACAGATAGGTAATTAGGTACCAGGTAATTCAAGTTTGACACGGCAAGATAAAGTACAAGCCATCATAACAGTATATGATTCAAGTTTGACATGGCAAGATAAAGTACAAGCCGGTTTTTCACAAAAATATCAGAGCAGTTCAGGAGTTCAGTTTCACTATAATCTAGTATAGTATGATAAAATACAACACTTAATTCAACAGTCAGTAAATACCATCATTTGAGTGTAACCTTTATATCTCTCTCATGGCTAGAGTATCGAGTAAAAAGGTTCGAGTATTAGGGTTTTGAGTACAAGGGTTCAAGTACTTACAGTTGGAGTAGTTGGGTACGAGGTTTGAGAGGTAAGGTTCTAGTGGCACTAGTTCGAGGGGTAAGGTTCGAGAGGTAAAGCTCAAGAGGTAAAGGTTCAGTAGTACTAGTTCGAGGGGTAAGGTTTGAGGGGTACATATTCGAGAGGTAAAGGTTTAGGTGATACTAGTTCGAGGGGTACATATTCGAGGGGTAGAGGTTTCAGTGATACTAGATCGAGGGGTAAGGTTCGAGTGGTGAAGTTTTTCAGTGGGTTCGAGGGGTGAAGTCTTTCAGTAGTTCGAGGGGTGAAATTTTCAGTGGTTCGAGAGGTGAAGCTTTTCAGTGGGTTCGAGAGGTACTATTTAGTAGGGGTTCGTGGGCAAGGGTTCATTAGGGGTTCAAGGACAGGGGTTCGAGAGGTTATTATTTAACAGAGGTTCAAGGATAGGGATTCGAGGGTAGGGGTTTAGTAGGGGTTCGAGGACAGTGGTTCGAGGGGTACTGTTTAGCAGGGGTTCGAGGGGTCAAGTCTTAACAGGGGTTCGAGGACAGATGTTCGAGGACAGGGATTCAAGGACAGAGGTTCGAGGGCAGAGGTTTAATAGGGATTCGAGGACAGGGATTCCAGGGCAGAGGTTTAATAGGGATTCGAGTATAGGGGTTCGAGGGCAGAGGTTTAATAGGGATTCGAGGACAGGGGTTCGAGTGCAGAGGTTTAATAGGGATTCGAGGACAGGGGTTCGAGGGCAGAGGTTTAATAGGGATTCAAGGAAAGGGGTTCGAGAGGTTACTGTTCACTGGTGGCAGTCTGTAGGCATATAAGACAATATATATATTTTACTTCAATTCATGCTAAGACAATGAAAACACTCACTTTGGTTAGACTTGGCTTGGCAACTTCTGTCTCCTGCTTTATTATGACTCACCACTATTCTTTTGGGAAGAAATTTTTCTTAAGGCCGTGTGAGAAGTAAGAACTGGAGATCAAATATTTATTCTGGATAAAGCCTAGGTTCTGACACTAACCAACTTGAAATTTTATCCTGTAACCTATGTCCACTTGCCCAAAAAATTACTTTGGAAAATTCTCCCTCACATCCGCCGTTCATTTCCTCTTCCCAGTAATTCCATTTGCCCAAAATTACTTTGGATAAAATCATTGCGTTCGCCATTTCTTCTCCCAGTCATTCCACTTGCCAAAATTACTTTGGATTAAATTCGTACGTCCGCCGTTTATTTTCTCTTCCCAGCAATTCCATTTGCCAAAATTACTTTGAATAAATTTCCTTACGTCCGCCGTCCATTTCTCCTTCATTTTCCTTACTTGTTCATTCATTCACTTATTTATTAATTATTATTATTATTATTATATATATATATATACTCACAATATATATATATATATTTATATCTTCTTTGACAACACTAAATCTTAGCATTTAATTATAATTAGTCAACATATGTATAGTGATAATATACCGGCTATAAACGACCATATTCCCTACAGTAATATAACAATTATAAGCGACTATATTTTATAGTTTATATATATATGAATTTATCCGACATTTCAAAACCACATTTCCTCTTTTATCTTATATCCTTCTCAATCTTTTGCTGATAACATGTCGAGACTAATGTCATTCTTTGTTGCAGTAATTATCATGGTACTGTATGTTAGTATTCTCATTAGAGATATTACGCTGGAAGAATTTTGTTATTCTTCAGTAATGATTGGATTCATTTATTACCTTTTATTTTTCACAATAATCATAGATTTTTGCATTTCGAATTACATTTAGTAAATTATTTAATTTCCCTATTATACAGTAATATAAATTGTTAGTTTTGTAGACGAGGTTCAACCATTACGGTTGGGGTTTTCACAATCTCCCCTCCTTAATGAATTCTGTCCCCGAAATTCCCATTTCCCGTGAACAACTTTGGGTATGTACTCCTCATGTCTGCTTCCAACTCCCATGTTGCTTCTTCGACCTTATGATTTCTCCACAATACCAAAACCATAGGGAAGTCTCTGGTTCGCAATGTCCTGATTTTTTGATCCAATATTTTTACAGGATTTTCCTCGTACATCAGTTTTTCATTCACTTCTAAGTCTTCATGGTTTAGCACGTGTTTGGGATCAGGGTGGTACTTCTTCAGAAGTGACACATGGAAAATATCATGTAATTTCCCCAACTGGCTAGGTAGGTTAAGTTGATAAGCATTTGGCCCGACTCGTTGTATGACTTCAAAGGGGCTAATGTACCTAGGGCTCAGTTTTCCTTTCTTGCCATGCCGGACAAGACCCTTGTACGAGGTTACCTTCAATAACACTTGGTCACCTACTCCAAACTCCAAATCCCTCATCTGATGATCCGCGTAACTCTTCTGTTGACTTTGAGCTGTCTATAAGCGCTGCTTTATCTGTTTGACCTTATCCATGGATTCCTCAACCCAAGGTATACTGGTAACTGGAAAAGTCTTTTTCTCTCCCAATTCATCCCAAAAGAGGGGTGTTCGATACTTTCTACCATAGAGCACTTCATATGGAGCCATACCAAAGGACGAATGGTAACTGTTGTTATAAGCGAATTCTACCAAAGGTAAATGAGCGTCCCAACTTCCCCCAAAATCCATAACACAACTTTGGAGCATGTCCTCAAAAGTTTGAATGGTTCTCTCTGACTGCCCTTATGTCTGTGGATTGGCACTTGTAGTAAAGTTCAATTTGGTTCCCAATGCAGCTTGCAGTTGCCTCCAGAAACAGGAAGTGAATCTTGGGTCCCTATCAGACATGATAGTTATCGGTACCCCATTCAATATTACGATTTCCTGAATGTGTTGGACAGTCAGTCCTTCCAAGGAGTATTTTACATTGATTGGTAGGAAATGAGCCAACTCGGTCAACCGATCAACCACCACCCATAATGCATCAAAATTCTTCGGTGTTTGGGGTAGTCCTGTCATGAAGTCCATCATGATGTAATTCCATTTCCACTCAGGAATTTCCAATGGTTGTAACAACCCAGATGGTTTCTGATGTTTGGCCTTAACCTGTTGGCACACCAAACAACGTGCCACGTATTCCGCTATGTCCCTCCTCATATTATCCCAATAGTACCATTGTTTCAGGTCTCGGTACATTTTGGTTCCTCCTGGGTGCACCGTATACTTGGACCGGTGAGCTTCCTCTAACACTCTTTGGGTGATTGCTGAATTCCGGGGAAGCCAAAACATACCTTTACAGATCAACACTCCTTTACTGTCTACTTCAAAATCTGGCAATTTCCCTTCAGCAACAAGCTTTTTCTTCTTTACCAATGATTCATCTAACTCTTGAGTTTTCTTAATCTCTGTGGGTAACTCAGCTTGTACCCTTAGATTGAAGAATACAAGTCGGCCAGGTTTGGTCTCGCATTCCCATTTCTATGCTTGTGATAACATTTCTGCCCCCTTTATCCAGATGTGTGCCAAACTCACTTTTCTGCTTAGTGCGTCTGCCACCACGTTTGCCTTGCCAGGATGATAGTTAATTACAGAGTCATAATCCCCAAAAACTACATCCACCGACGTTGGCGCATATTCAGGTCCTTTTGAGAAAATAGGTACTTCAGGTTCTTATGATCTGACAATACTTCAAATGTGACTCCGTATAAGTAATGTCGCCACTTCTTTAAGGCAAACACCACTGCAGCTAGCTCTAGGTCATGGGTGGGGTAATTCTTTTCATAAAGTTTCAACTTTCGAGATGCATAAGCAATCACGTGGCCCCTTTGCATCAATACGCACCCAAGACCATCTCCTGAAGCATCAGTATATACTATGAATCCATGTTTTCCCTCAGGTAGGGTAAGGATTGGAGTAGTGGTCAGGCGTTTCTTCAATTCTTGAAAACTGGATTCAGCCTTTTCATTCCATTCATACCTAACTCCTTTCTAAGTTAAGTAGAATAAAGGGGATGCAATCTTAGAGAAGTCTTTTATAAAACTCCTATAGTACCCCACTAGTCCAAGAAAACTTCGAACTTCAGTACTATTGTTTGGCACCTCCAGTTTAGAACTGTCTCAACTTTAGATGGATCCACAAATATTCCTTCCCTGCTAATCACGTGCCCCAAAACGTTCACCTGGTTTAGCTAGAATTCACATTTGCTAAACTTGGTGTATAACTTGTGCTCCTTAAGTAGTTGTAATACTTTCCTTAGGTGCCCTTCATGCTCCTACTGAGATTTGGAATAGACCAGGATGTCATCGATTAAGATGACAACAAACTCGTCTAAGTATGGCCGAAATACTCGATGCATGAGGTCTATAAAAGCAGCTGGTGCATTGGTCACCCCAAATGGTATTACTAGGAATTCATAATGACCATATCGAGTATTGAAAGCATTCTTGGGTATGTCCTCCCCCTTCACTTGCAACTGGTAGTACCCTTTTCGTAAATCCAGTTTGGAAAATACAACTGCTCCTTGGAGTTGATCGAACAACTCCTCAATAATAGGAAGGGGGTATTTATTCTTAATTGTCACATTGTTTAATCCTCGATAGTCAATACACATTCAAAGAGAGCCATCATTCTTTTTAACAAACAATACCGGGGCTCCCCAGGGAGAGGTACTCGGTTGAATGAATCCTCGAGTCAACAAGTCTTCAAGTTGTAGCTTCAACTCCTGTAGCTCTAGTAGCGCCATACAATATGGGGTTCGAGTAATAGGTGCGGCCCCAAGTACCAGATCAATGGTAAACTCAGTCTCCCTTTCAGGAGGTAAACTTACGAGTTCCTCTGGAAATACCTTAGGGAAGTCTTGGACCACATTTATATTTTCTCCTTTTAACTGGTCCACTGGCTTATTTAAGATATAGGCCAATATTCCAGTCGCCCCTTTGCAAATCATTCATCGAGCCTTTACTCCAGCAACTAATAATGAGGAGAATCTTTTCCTTACCACATCCACTTCAATCGGAGGTTCCCCAGGTCAACACAGCTCAACTTCTTTCGTATGACAATTTAACTGGGCATGGTTTTTAGCGAGCCAATCCATTCCAAGTATTACTTCATAGCCCTTTAAGGGTAGAGCAATTAAGTTTATGGGCAACTCCCGACGTCCCACATTCACCTCACGGTTTTTACATACACGTCAAGTTAGGATTTTAATATCATTTGTGGGAGTGCTAACTTCCAATTTATAGGTTAAGTCTTCTAATTTTTCTTCCATATTCTCTAGAAAGGCGTAACTAGCAAAAGAATGAGAAGCACCAGGATCAATAAAAACTTTAGCTTTTTACCCAAGATAGGAAGGGTACCTTCAATGACTTTGGTCGAAACTGGGACTTCACTATCTTCCATCGCGTATACACGGGCCTGCACTTTTGGTTGACTGCCCCTGCTTGCTTCTCCCTTCTAAGCAGGTTTGGCGACTGATGCCTGGGATCCTATGGGTTGAGACAAGCGACTCGGCTAAGCTTGTGAACATTTAGATATTTTATGTTCAGCACTTTCACACTGTTGCCACTTGTTTGCCCTCTTCCAGCAATCCTTCTCATTATGGCCTCCCTTTCCACAGTACGTGCAACGTACTTGAGTCGTTCCTCTCGAGACAAAGCTCGAGCTCCTTGACATGGTTGAGGATCGGTATGTGTCTCCCCTAGGAACTTTGTTTTGCTCAAAATTTACTCCCTATGGACCGGGAATGTATACTGATTGGGACCTCGCATTTGTCCTTCTCGATTGGTGCATGGCTTGTAAGGCATTCTTAGTTTCCTCCAATCTACAAGCGGATTCGATGGCTACAGCATAACTGTGCTGATAGGTTGGGGCTAGAGCATCCTTCAATTCCAGCCTTAACCCTTGGATAAACCTCCTCTTGCATTCCTCGTCCATCGAGATCATCTTCTAGGAAAATTTAGAGAGGCGGGAAAACTTTGCCTCATACTCCGTTATGCTCATCAGTCCTTGTTTCAAGTTTATAAACTCCGCTTCTTTCCTTTCGATAACTAGGGGTGGTATGAACTTCTTCTTAAACTCTCTTTTGAAATTCTCCCAGGTCCTGGGAGTCTCCTCCATGTCCCACTTCCATTGTACTATGTTCCACCAATCTAGTGCAGCCCCTTCGAATTGGAATTTAGCAAAATTCACCTTCCGCCCATCCGTATATCCCAAGTCTCGGATGGTTCGAGCCATTGTTTTAATCCAATTTTTGGCGGCTTCATCATCTGGGCCGCCGCTAAACCTGGGTGGATGAAACTTCTGGAATCGTTCCAAGGCCGTGTCCTCGGTCTCTAGTCTATGACTTTGATCCCTGACCGGAGATCGAGCTCGATTGTCCCTCTCTATCATGCGGCTCAAAATTTCAGTGACTTGACTTGCGAATAATTCCATCCCAACGGTTGGGGAATTCTTTCCTGCGGGTGAGTTCAAACTTTCTCCTTGATCCCTTTCCATTGCCCTACATTTAATAAGTTAGTTCCACGTATTGAACCAATCCTTATTTGATTTCCTAACTAATAGAATATAATTCAAAAAATATTTTTATATTATCAAAAAACTTTTTACAGTAGTGGTTGTAAGATATTTTTAATAGTCCTCTAGCGTCATCTCCCGACGTAAAAAAATTGGGACTCATTTCTTGTTCTAATGTGTATTCTATGAAAGGATAGTATCTTAGTTGTAAGGTTTTCCTCCAAAAGTTGGCTTCCAATTTTAATCGACTCTTGAATCTTTGGTGGAGTCACCTCCTTCTTCTTGCTCCGCTCTAGGGTATGCTTGGTCCATTAAATCACCCCGCAACGTAGTGAGAGATTGCTCCATCGTGCCTCTAGTTTCTCTAATATGCCTCAAATGTGCTTCCGTTGGTTGTCGACGATAGGCAGTCAAACCACCATGTAGCTCCTGGGTATTTACCAGAATCGAGCCTACTTCTCGAATGGTTTCCTGTCGTTTGGCATGCCATTTCCCAAGCTCCCTACATCTTTGGTTCTTCAGTCGATGGTTTTTGGTGACCGCTATGTTTGCTCTCGCTTCTTCTGCGTTCGTACTCAGGTGCTGCTCCCACATTGCATCATTCATCAACTGTCCATGGGTCTCGAGGCTAAAGATCCTGTTCATTAATTCCGCTCGTTCAATAATCAAAGTGTGTACTACCTTATTTGGATAGGTGTGAGTTTCCACCCACTAAGAATCATCAACAATTTCCGCCTAAGGATAGAACGCCTCCGGGAAGGCTCTGGCATATCTTTTTACCTCAATGACTTCTTGAAAAGTATTACTTGCAATTTCTACATTATGGTCCATCTATCGAAATAGCAAACTTGTCAGTTTGATAATTTATGCACAACTAACTCTCTTTACTTTTTCCATAATTCATTTAATTTCCTCTAGAATCTTTTATTAAGGTAAGTATGAGTTTTCCTTTACTTAGTTTGAGAATGCTCTGATACCACATCTGTAACACCCCAAACCTAACATACAGTGTCGGGTCAAGTCTGGGCGTGCTCCCAAAAATGATAACAGTAACGAGCAGATAAATTTCATTGTGGAAGCGATTTGGATAAGTTAAAAAAACCTAAATTACTATTACAGTGAAAGTGTTAATGTTTAATGAATGTTTCCCCTAACTATTACAGATTCAAAATTCATATTGAAGTTCATCCAGGATCTCTCTCAAAGTAAGTAAAGACATCAAAGGGCTTTTCTCTTACAGTTCCTCTTCACCTGAAAAAGGGTTGTTTAGATAGGTAAGCTCCTTGCTTATTGAGGTTTCATTGCAAGTATTTACCCAGTTGAGCTTTAGTGATCACAAAATAACAATTAACAATTAACAATTAGCCATGTATGTCCTAGCACATAGTAAAAGGATACGGGTGGTTAATGTCGAGTTGCTGCCAAGTTCCTATATGACAACTGTGACTAACACACACAACATAACCCAGTCAGTGATGCCCGTAGGCTATCAGCTCAGAATTCACTTTCCCATTCACACCGGTGTTCAATTACGAGCTCGTATCAGTCAGTTGGTTATGCTAGCATACCAAACTCCACGTGTAGCCAGTCTAATCAGATGGTCCGGTCAGTACCGCTCCCCGCCGACTTCGACCAAACTACAATCGCGTTGGGGCTCCCAAATTTCACAGACAGGTAATCAGGTAGCATGTAATTCAAGTTTGACATGGTAAGATAAAGTACAAGTCGGTCATCAGAGCAGTATACGATTCAAGTTTGACACGACAAGATAAAGTACAAGCTGAACTTTCACAAAAATATCAGAGCAGTTTAGGAGTTCAGTTTCACGATAATCTAGTATAGTATGATAAAATACAACACTTAATTCAACAGTCAGTAAATACCATCATTTGAGTGTAACCTTTATATCTCTCTCATGGCTAGAGTATCAAGTAAAAAGGTTCGAGTATTAGGGTTTCGAGTATTAGGGTTTCGAGTACTTACAGTTCGAGTAGTTGGGTAGGAGGTTCCAGAGGTAAGGTTCTAGTGGCACTAGTTCGAGGGATAAGGTTCGAGAGGTAAGGCTCGAGAGGTAAAGGTTTAAGTAGTACTAGTTCGAGGGTTAAGGTTCGAGGGGTACATATTCGAGAGGTAAAGCTTTAGGTGATACTAGTTCGAGGGGTACATATTCGAGGGGTAGAGGTTTCGGTGATACCAGATCGAGGGGTTAGGTTCGAGTGGTGAAGTCTTTTAGTGGGTTCGAGGGGTGAAGTCTTTCAGTAGTTCGAGGGGTGAAATTTTCAGTGGTTCGAGAGGTGAAGCTTTTTAGTGGGTTCGAGAGGTACTATTTAGTAGGGGTTCGAGGGCAAGGGTTCAGTAGGGGTTCGAGGACAAGGGTTCAAGAGGTTACTATTTAACAGAGGTTCGAGGACACGGGTCCGAGGACAGGGGTTCGAGGGTAAGGGTTTAGTAGGGGTTCGAGAACAGTGGTTCGAGGGGTACTGTTTAGCTGGGGTTCAAGGGGTCAAGGCTTAACAGGGGTTCGAGGACAGAGGTTCGAGGACAGGGATTCGAGGGCTACTGTTTAGTAGGGGTTCGAGGGATCAAGGTTTAACAGGGGTTCCAGGACAGAGGTTCGAGGATAGGGATTCGAGGACAGAGGTTTGAGGGATGATGTTTGATACAGATTCGAGGACAGGAATTTGAGGACAGGGGTTTAATAGGGATTCAAGGACAGGGGTTCGAGGGCAGAGGTTTAATAGGGACTCGAGGACAGGGTTCGAGGGCAGAGGTTTAATAGGGATTCGAGGACAGGGGTTCGAGGGCAGAGGTTTAATAGGGATTCGAGGACAGGGGTTCGAGGGCAGAGGTTTAATAGGGATTTGAGGACAGGGGTTCGAGGGCAGAGGTTTAATAAGGATTCGAGGACAGGGGTTCGAGAGGTTACGGTTCAATGGTGGCAGTCTGTAAGCATACAAGACAATATATATATATATATATATATATATATATATATATATTTACTTCAATTCATGCTAAGACAATGAAAGCACTCATTGTGATTAGACTTGGGCTTGGCAACTTCCATCTCCTGCTTTATCACTGCTCACTACTATTCTTTTTGGAAGAAATTTTTCTTAAGGTTGTGTGAGAAGTAAGAACTGGAGATCAAATATTTATACTGCATAAAAGCCTAGATTCTGACACCTACCAACCTGAAATTTTATCCTGTAACCTATGTCTACTTGCCCAAAAAATTACTTTGGAAAATTCTCCCTCACGTCAGCTGTTCATTTCCTCTTCCTAGTAATTCCATTTGCCCAAAATTACTTTACATAAAATCTTTGCGTCCGCCATTTCTTTCTCCCAGTTATTCCACTTGCCAAAATAACTTTGGATTAAATTCGTACTTCCGCCGTTTATTTTCTCTTCCCAGCAAATTCCATTTGCCAAAATTACGGATAAATTTCCTTACGTCCGCCGTCAATTTCTCTTTAATTTTCCTTACTTGTTCATTCATTCATTTATTTATTTATTACTTATTTATTTATTAATATTATTATTGTATATATATATATATATACTCACAATATATATATCTTCTTTGACAACACTAACTCTTAGCATTTAATTATAATTAGTCAACATATGCATAGTGATAATATACCGGTTATAAACGGCGATATTCCCAATGGTAATATTACTGTTATAAACGGTTATATTTTATAGTATATATATATATATATATATATGAATTTATCCGATATTTCAAAACCACATTTCCTCTTCTATCTTATATCCTTCTCAATCTTTTGCTGATAACATGTCGAAACTAATGTCATTCTTTGTTGCAGTAATTATCGTGGTTTGCATGTTGGTATTCTCACTGGAGATCTTACACCGGAAGAATTTTGTTATTCTTCAGTAATGATTGGATTCATTCATTACCTTTTATTTTTCAAAATCATCATAGATTTTTGTATTTCTAATTACATTTAATAAATTATTTTATTTCCCTATTATACAGTAATATAAATTATTAGTTTTGTAGACGAGGTTCAACTATTACGGTTGGGGTTTTCACAAGATATCCTTGGATCACTTCATTCTCCGTGGTTTCCACCCCTCCTAAAATTTCATCCACATAACGGCGATAAAAGGCTTCTGTGGTCTCTCATGACTTCGTCTTAGTCTGGTACAACTCCAACAAAGTCTTAGTAAACATTTCTTTTGGGCGTACTGACTCAACAATGCCCCACTGAAAATCTCTATAGGAATGAAAAGAACCTCTTGGTAGTTTATTAAACCACTCTTGTGCCAAGTGATCACAAATGTTTAGCAAAATAGGATCCGCACAAGGAAAAGCACTTGCCATTCGTTGGTTACTAGCGGCATCCCGAAAACGTCCGGGTCGAAATATGGCTTTCATATTAAGTTCCGAATTAGTGGATGCTGCCAAGGGGGGTGGCAAACCGCATTGAGAGCCTCTACTTGTGTTCTAGCTCGCCGGAGAGCTAGATTTGCTTCAATTATTTGTCTCTTTCCTTCAGCCTTTTCAAATTAGCTTCTGCTATTTCAAGACCTCTTGGTAGTTTATTAAACCACTCTTGTGCCAAGTGATCACAAATGTTTAGCAAAATCTGTAGGAAGTTCTTGAATCACAATAGATAGAACACTAATCGCATTTCATAACTCTTTTGCACAATCTTAAAATCTGAAATAACAAGACCTTTACATACCATGATCATATAGGTCCATGATTAACTTACAAATCCACATGTCTTCCAAGTACAAAGGGAGGATGAGATAGACACGTAATCATGACTACAACAACCAGCCTTATAAAAATCAAATGACCAACCAGCCTTAACAGAGAGAATAATTTAAAATAAAGTGTTGTGTCTTCTTTCCAACTGGTTAGCTAGCTGGAACTCCTTATTTTTCGCCAACTTAATTTATTGTTTGGATCTACCATCCTCGATCCTTTCATGTGAAGCTAAATCAGGAGGAAGTTCTTCAATCACAACTGACGTAGGAGATGCTTTTGGTGTATTAAACATCTGAAATGGCGCACTTTTTTGTAATAAGAAGAAATGCAGCAGTAAATATGTAAGGTGTACATTTCAAAGAAAGATTATGCACATTAATTAAATTCAAAAAAAGACAAGCATGCACACAATTGTTATTAATGTCCGTTCCAACTTAAACAAACTAACCTGACTGATTAAGCAGTGAACGTGAACGAAGAAGACGATATCCTCATCAGCAGCACATTAATAGCAGGGATGATTCAAGTCCTTTTCTTTTTTACAGGCATAACAATAAAACTCAGTACCTTCCTCGATACCATCATCTGACAACTCCTTGATCCGTGCTGTGCTGAGGGTGAGAGGGTGAATGCGAGTGTCATGTTTGACGGTTTCGGGCAAAAATGGAAGGCAGTGAGGATGGACACTAGCATTGCATTCCCTTATACAGCAGCACAACTTTAATAAGCCATGACACTCATCATAACAGTAAGGGCACTTATTATATGTTCCACCATATGTTTTAATTTTTTGATGAGCACATCCAGCGTGTAATTTGAAGTTACAGTCGTGACAAGCGCAGGCAAAGGTTACATACGTTTTCATTATTCCAGTAAGAGATAGCGAGGGGGGTGTGTGGCATGAGATGACAGTGGAGGATGTGTTGAGGGTGGAAGGAGATAAGCACAGTCTGAGGGTATGGGCACTTGAGAGTTATTGGTCCATGCGATGTTAAGAGAGCAAGAGACATGAATGAATTTCAGAGGAGAGGAATGAATGGCTGGTTTTTCCTGGGCACATCTAAGGTGTAATTTGAAGTTGCAGTCATGAAAAATGTAATAGTATTCAGGAGTAGTATACCCGAACCAGCAATGGTTACATATGTTTTCAAGCTTCCAGTAAGAGAGGAAGGGGGAGGGGGCATGAGATGGAAGTGGAGGGGGTGTGAGGAACAATACAAGAGGTATGCAAGAAGATGGCGCATTGGAGGCAATAGAAAATGGAGCCTTGGTCACCGTACCGAGTTTTATTGCAATGAGGTACCTATAAATCTAAAAATATTTTAAAATGAATCTTAACATATAAATAATTTTGATCCAGACTTAAATATTATGAAAATAAGATTTTTTTTTGTTGGTTTAACACAAGACATTCTCTTAGAATAAAATAAATAGATTGTAAATATATTAGGATATTTATAGATGAGTAAACCTAAGGAAATCAACTTTCTCTCTCTAACCCCCTTTTCCCCCTCCTCACTGAATACACTAATAACGACTATTTTTCATCGGAAATAGTCATCTGAACTCACCACCGTGGCGGACCTTTCTCCACCAGGAGGTTAGATATCTTTCACTATTGCTCTGAAAGCTAAAGCTCCCCCCATATTCTCTTCGTTGCCCTCAAACCCAGAAATCAAGCCAAAAAACTCCCACCTGGGTGACCTTGCTTGTCTCTTCACTAAAGATGAAATTCACCAACTCTCTTCGCACTACTCCAACGCCCTAGTAGGGAAATTCATCAAGGGAAGACCTTTGATGGAACAAATCAAACAGGCCTCTCAGACAACATGATTCGTCTCCAAATACCAACTCAAATCCCTAGACCACAAGCATATCCTAATCCGATTTGAAGATCAAACAAACTATCACAGATGTTGGATTAAGGGTTTGTGGATCTTGAAAGTAGTGTGGATGAAGGAGCTTAAATGGACCCCTGATTTTAATCTTCAGACTGATTCTTCTATTGTAATGATATGGATTACAATTTGAGATGTCCCTCTGTATTATTGTAATTCATCTGTGATAGAAGTCTTAGGTAACTATATTTGGAATTTCATAAAAAAGATGCTGCTACCGAATCCCCAACTAGACCCCAGTTATCAAATAGTGTGTTGAGATTTACCTGCTAAAACCTCTAAAACAATGCATCAGATCAGGGTTGAACTTTTTTCAGTCTCTTCTCTTCATCAAATTACAAATCAGAAAACAATTTCTCTCGGATAATTAACTCACACAGACATGGAATCTTCATCCGCCAATAAGAACAACCTAATCGGTTCCGCCGAAGCCAACTTTCAGAGGACCCAGAGTCCCATTGTGACGGGAACTTCTGTGATTGGGATTAAATACAAGGATGGTATTCTTATGGCTGCTGATATGGGAGGTTCCTATGGGTCCACCATCCGCTACAAGAGTGTGGAGCGGATTAAGTCTGTAGGGAAACATTCTCTTATCGGTGCAAGTGGAGAAATCAGTGATTTCCAGGAGATTATACGCTATCTTGATGATCTCACACTAAACGATAATATGTGGGATGACGGGAACTCTTTAGGACCAAAGGAAATTCATAATTATTTGGTTTGGATGATGTATAATCGTCGCAATAAGTTTAACCCTCTGTGGAATGCTCTTGTGCTTGGTGGAGTGAAAAATGGGCAAAAATTCCTTGGAACGGTTAATATGATCGGAGTCCATTATGAAGATGATCATGTTGCTACTGGGTTTGGGAATCACCTAGCGCGACCTATCCTCCGTGAGGAATGACATGAAGGCTTGAGTTTTGAAGATGGTGTAAAATTGTTGGAGAAGTGCATGCGAGTTCTTCTCTATCGTGACAGATCAACTGTGAATAAGCTCCAGATAGTGAAAACCACAGAAGAGGGAGCTACAACTTTCCCCCCATATGCTTTGAAGATATACTGGAACCTATCTGCCTTTGAGAATCCATCAGCTGGTGCAGTGGGTTCATGGTAGTCGCTCTCGTCAGTTTCATGCAAAGGGGTGACTGCACCAGCACCTCTTGAATTGTTTTACTATCGTGTACTTGAATGTTCTTCGGAGTATGCCGGGCACTTGTAACTGGAAACTTTGAAGTGTAAGGATGCTGTTAATGTGACTTCCAGGGCTTTAATCATCACTTTTAAGTATAAAAAAAGATTAGGTTCAATCTCAAAAAACAAAAAGTATGATATTCAATATGATGAAATCCCACTGTACTGTAGCTAGTGTGCAAGATTAGGATACTCTAATGCACAATGCATGATCTTAAATCCTCCAAAATCACCACCAACTCTAAGCATTTCATCTTCGTCCCGGTCAAACAGTAACCCTAACTCGGAATCGAAGAGGTTAAAGTGATGGCGCCGCCGCTGTCCACCTTGGCAAAGCCGCTGCTCTGTCTTGGACCTCATTTTTGCATCCCCGCAGAAAACTAGGCATCTCTTCAGTTTCATTTCTAGGGTTTTAGATTTGTAGCTTTTTTACACTGTAAATCACGTAGCAGCAGAATGGGCAAACTCTCCAAGGCCGACAAGAAGCTCGCGTACCACGCCAAGCTCTGCCAGCTCCTCGACGAGTATACGTAGGTGCTCATCGCGGTGGCCGAAAATGTGGGGTCCACTCAGCTCCAGAACATCAAGAAGGGGCTGCGCGGCGATTCCGTGGTTCTGATGGGGAAGAACACCATGATGAAGAGGTCCATCAGAGTCCATGCTGAGAAGACTGGGAGCGAGACTATCCTCAATTTGATTCCTCTCCTTGTGGGTAATGTTGGACTGATCTTCACCAAAGGTGATCTGAAGGAAGTCAGTGAGGAGGTTGCTAACTACAAGGTTGGAGCTCCTGCTCGTGTTGGTCTCGTGGCTCCAGTTGATGTGGTTGGGCCACCAGGCAACACTGGACTTGATCCATCTCAGACCTCTTTCTTCCAGGTTCTTAACATCCCCACTAAGATTAACAAGGGTACTGTTGAAATTATCACCCCTGCTGAGCTTATCAAGAAGGGTGATAAGGTGGGATCTTCTGAAGCTGCTTTGCTTGCAAAGCTTGGAATCAGGCCGTTCTCTTACGGGCTGGAAGTCAAAACTGTTTATGACAATGGGTCTGTCTTCAGCCCGGAGGTGCTTAATTTGACTGAAGAGGATCTCATGGAGAAATTCGCTATGGGTGTTTCCTTTGTTACGTCACTCTCATTGGCCGTATCTTACCCGACCTTAGCTGCCGCTCCTTATATGTTCATCAATGCATACAAGAATGTCTTGTCTATTGCGGTTCAAACCGACAATTCATTCCCTCTAGCCAACAAGGTGAAGGAGTACCTAGAGGATCCTTCCAAGTTTGCTGTCGCAGCTGCTCCTGCAGGAGCTGCCGATTCTGGTGCTGTTGCTCCTGCTGCTGCTGCTAAAGAACCAGAGAAGGAAGAGCCTGCTGAGGAGAGTGATGATGACCTTGGCTTTGGTCTGTTTGACTAAATATGATCTTTTGTAGTTCCTGGAGTTTTTCCCTTCTACTTGTTCATTTGACGATTTTGTAGCGTATTTTCGTTTTGAATACTCGTTTATTTTATAATGAGTCATGTCAATGCTTAAGTTCTGCTTTGAACAAAAAAAAATCCTCCAAAATAGAAACCCACATGTAGCAAATTTGCCAATCCACCCTCTGTCCTACTTAAAATCACAGAATCCCAGTGGTTGGGACATGGGTGGGAAAGTCAATAAACCCAGGTTCGATCCTCGGCAGCAGCAGTGTGGGGAGTTCTTGCTTTGCAAGGCTCCCTTCTGCGCACCGAGGCAATGCCAAGCCCATGGGTCCTGGTGCTGGGCTACCGTGATTTACCTCTCATATGATGGCTTGGGTGTGGGCTGGTATGGGCCGCTGAGGGTGAGCGGATGATCGTCTTTTGCTAAAATCACAGAATCCCCTCCACTATCTCCCAAAACCATACTTGCAACTACTAATCCCACACTTAACCATACACTATACCATAACAACTGCCCTAATTTCCCTTCCAATCTGACCAACCACCTGCCAACCCCAAAGCTAGAGAAACTAACTCACCCAAACTTCAAAAACTAATATATGATATTGCTACCCACCATCCTAGAAATAATGGTATGATTTATGCCAATGATGACAAAAACATTGACCCAGGGAAACACCTCACACACAACGCTTTGCAATCTAACAGTTTTATGTCCCAAACAAAGACATGTAACAGGTTTCTGCCACTACAACCCATGGAGAACATAAAGAACAAGGAAATGGATGACTCTAAAAGGGATGAGGAGGATCAGGACCTCTCCCAAATTCTCCCGGGTATCATCTAATGTCCAGATTGACAAACCTGTAAATAAAAATAAACCTGAAAATTCTAAAAAAAAGAGCTAGTTGTCCCAACTCAACAAAATGAAGTAGGAATGATATCTGAATTGCTACATCAAATCTCGTGAAGCTGTATGGATGCTGTATTGAAAGAAATAATCTAACGCTAATCTAGGAGTACATGCAAAATAGTTGTCTTCCGTGAACTCTTTTTTGTGAGCTCAGTTCTAAACGCCTAACACAAATTCAGTAGCCAAAACTTGAGTTTTTGTTTCAAATGTGCTACTAGAAATATAAGTCGACTTTGAAGCTGAAAAAAGATTGGCCTATATGGGTGAGAATCTGCTTGGATGGTTCCCGGGGTTTTGTGTACCTTCACGAAGAATCCAGATTAAAAATGGGGCACAGAGACGTCAAGACAATAAATATATTTCTTGACAAGGATCTCAATGCTAAAATTTCCGACTTTGGTTTGGCAAAGCTCCATGACAATGATTCAACTCACATAAGCACTCGAATCATGGGGATAGTGTGAGTAAATCTTGGCATAAACTTGTTATTTTCTTGCTAATCTTGGATCCTGATATGGCTCCTATCATGCAGAGCTATATGGCGTCTGAGTACGCCATGCGGGGATACTTGACAGCAAAAGTCGATGTTTATGGCTACGGAGTTGTTGCATTGTAAGTTGTAAGTGGGAAATTAAATTACAAGCCAGAAGAAGAATGCTGTTACCTTCTTGATTGGGTACTCAACATTTTTCAAAATTACTTACAGTATACAAATAGTCTTAACACTTTGGAACTATGTGTATGATAACTAACATTCTTTCCTTTTTTTTTGCATCGTATCTTAACTAGGCCTATGTGTTGTGAGAGAGAGGTGATATGCTTTACAACTAGTCGATTTAGATTTGGCGTCCGAATATATGCCAGAAGGAAAAGCCGTATTATTTAATGTGGCGCTTGTGTTCATGAATGCTTCCCAACCTTTGAGGCCAATAATGTCCCAAGTTGTTCCTGATGCTCTCCAACCTTCACCATGGTTGATGATAAACTCTCCTACAACACTCTGCTTCATTTGATGCACATTAAACTCACCTCTTTGAACTATCTTCTCGGGAAACGTCAAACTTGTTACGTTATTAAGACTCAAGGTCTTTTCAGTTTTTTTTATGGCAGCCACCCATTTCCTCCTCTCCTTGTTCCACTTATGGCGTCCACTCCCTCATATGTCTCCATGACGTCTCTGGGCGGCAGTTTCAAGACCGATCCGTAGGCAGCCTATGTCAAGGCAGAAAGAGATTATGGTCAATGGATTGCGGAAGATCAACGCATCTGCATTTTACAATTTTATTCTCTCATTGCAAAAATTCTTGCCAAAATATTAGATTGCGCCATCTCCAAGAAGATTTGGGACAACATCGGAAGCACTTTTCAGAATAGCAGTGCCTCCACCATTCTTCGTCTTCGTGCTGATGCACATGGTATTTACAAATCTGGTCAAGTTAAAAAACTTCATTTAAATTAGGGAGATTTTTGAGCAATTGACTGTTATGGGTTCTCCATTTACAAATGATAATCAGATTATATGGTTTTTGACTGCTATTGGCCCTAAGTATAAGGATTTTTCCTCTCCTCTAATTAAGGTTGTTCCTACACCATTGTATTTGGATGTAATTTCTCGTGCCAAAAACCAGGAGACATTCTTACAAAATATGTAGGGTCACTCTACACCAGCCGCAAGACTAGTGGCATTTCAGACGAATGACCAACCCTTAGCCGGCCAAGCATGAGATCACAGACTGATAAGAGGCGGTCGCATGTGGGATTCATGCACCGACAGAGGCTCCCATTTTGGTGGTCAACACGGCAGTCGACAACCCTGGTTTTGTTCCTTAGCGGATGGTCCTACTCCCAACCGTGGTCATCCGCACTGTATCTGTTGTGGGCGGCTTAGACATTATGCTGCGACGTGTTATTAGATGCAGGCTCAGATGTGTCGTTCCAACTCTACACGTTTGGCAGAAAATTATCATGTTTTTCAACAGTCGGAGCCATATTTTAGTGTGTTATATTGGTATATTGATTCTAGTGCGACTAGTCCCATGACATCTTCAACTTCTGGCTTAGACAACGTCACTCCATATACTAGTAAATCTTAAGTTTATGTTGGTAATAGTTCCCCTATAATGATTTCTCATATTGGTGAATCTAGAGTTTCTGAGAATTTGAGATTATTTGATGTTCTGGTTGTGCCGTAGATTACTAAAAATTGGTTATCTATTAGTAAACTAACCAAGGATATGGATGTACTGCTTATATTTGATGATAGGAACTTTTTAATTCAGAACAAATTAATCAGGGCCATCGTGGGTCGGGGGCACAGTGAGGATGGACTTTATGTTTTGTACCGGTGAGAGGCAACCTTTTTTTTCCCATTTTTGGAACTTAGTAATAGTCGAGCTTTGTACGAACTATGACATGCATGCCTAGGTCATGTGCCTAGTGCAATTATTCCTAGTTTAAATAAGTCTGGATTGATTTCAATTTCTCCTTTATTTCCTAAAACGTATACCTGCACCTCTTGTGTTATGGAAAAAGGTCAACGATTGGCTTTTGTTGAGAAACCTAAATGTGCTAAGAATGTTCTTGATTTGATGCATTGTGATTTGTTAGGTCCTTCCTTGATTTTATCTGGAAATGGTTTTGCATATTATGCCTTATTTGTGGATGATTTTTCTAGATTTACCTGGTTATATCCACTTCGTTGCAAATAGGATTTTGCTAACACTTACTTGCAGTTTGAGGAATTTGTTGAAAATCAATTTTCATCCAAAATAAAGGTTTTTCAAAGTGATGGTGGCACTGAATTTCTGAACACTTAACTCCGATCTCATTTTGTGGCAAAAGGAATGCATCATCAGGTTTCGTGCTTATGGACTCCGGAACAAAACATGCGTGCAAAATGCAAACTTCACCATGTTGCGGAAATGAGACTTACTATGTTATTTCACTTACATCTACCGATATAACGTTGGGATAATGCGTTCACAATGGCGTCTCCATTATCAACCGTCTACCTACTTCAATCTTATAGGGCTCGACACCTTATGGTTTTCTTTATTGTTGGGATCTCATCTATGCAAACTTACACCCATTCGGCTGTTGGGTTTTTCCTTTCGCACATCCATTTGTGGACCATAAGTTGTCTTCTCGCTGCATTCCTTGTATTTTCATCGGATATAGTTCTCAATACAAGGGTTTCAGGTGCCTCGATCCCTTCACCAGCAAGGTTCACGTCACTCAGCATGCCCATTTTGATGAGACTTATTTTTCATTTGCTCCATCTACGACATCAAGGATTGGTTCTCAATTTACAATGTTGGATATTTAAGAATTGATTGATCCTAAGTATGAGTATGCATTTCTAGTAGCTCCTACTGCATCGCCATCTTCATTTTCCTACATTATTTGTTCCGACCCTTAGCCAGCCCAGCCAGCCGTCCCTCCTGGTAGCCTGATCGGCCATGACTCCCTAATGGTCAGTCCCACAGCCTAGCCACGATCGACCTCACCAGTGGCCGAAGTTACCCCGTCTCCAGCATGATCCTCTAGGATGGTTACTTGATCTACCACTGGTGCCATTCAGCATTGTGATTATTCTGATATTCATACTCACGGTTTTCTAGTGGTTTTCCTTGCTTAGAAAAAGCCGATTTATTATCGTTCTAATCTTTAGGATACTTCTTGGGTCTCAACCATGAACGAGAAGATTGCAGCCCTTCGCGCTCAACATAATTGGGATCTTTTTCCACGCCTTTCGCACGTCAACAATTTTTGCTCCAAATGGGTTTATCGGCTGAAGTATCGACCTGATAGCATAGTGGATCGCTTAGTGGCTTAGGGATTCATTCAAACTTTTTATTTTGAGTTTGATCACATTTTGAGTCCAGCGGTCAAAGCCTCTACCATTCAGACCATTCATGCCATTGACACCATGCGAACCTGGCCTTGATGTGCCCATTTTATATGGTTATATTAGGACTTTTAAGATTCAGTTTTGTACACTTTTGTGCTCTAGATGTGGAATGTTTCCTTGAAATTCTCTAAGGATATTTAAAAGCGACTTTTACGCTTTTATTACTTTTCTAGAGATTTTGTGTGACAAGGAAATTTGATTGAATACTTTGAAGACATTAAAGAATACCTCTAAAGATTTGAAGATTTGAAACTTGTATTTGAGCTCTTAAAGACTTGAAGAATTGAAGATGAGTGAAGTAAAGAGGAGGACTTGAAACAAAAAGAAGAAAGAAATCAAGATGCTAAACGTGGGCTCGGTCATGACTCGCGATGGATTGGTTGTGAGTTGCGATGGACGGGTGGCCAGAAATTTTCTTACTTTTTTGTACTATAAATACTAAATCTTATCCTCTCCTTTTCCTCCTGTGATTTTCTGGGTTCAAAACCGTAGTTTTCCTTTCTTTTCTTAGTTTTTGTAGATTAATCATGTACTTTCATTATCTAGGTTAGTTTAATATTGGAAGCAATTGATTGAGACCTCCTTGCTAATGTCTTGAGAATCATATCTATCTATTTATTGCTTTTGCTATTGTGCATAAATTGAGCTTTGAATGTGAATTGTTAATGGCATTAATATTGTTGGAAGTTTGAGTATATGAATTGCTTGTATGATTACTTGTTAGGGTCAGGAGAAAGTAGCTAGTTCTCCCCCCTTTTAATATGGAATCCAAGAGCATGAGTTAGAGCTTTATAATGATGTTGATGTGTTGACAATTGCTAGATGAATGTGAGGATGTTGAACTCATTGTCATGTTTGTTGCTTGTAGCAAATGAGATACGTCTATGAATGTCGATCATTCTTGACTAATCTTGTGTAAATGCATGAATTGGTTAAATTCTTAAACACGGTGTAGTGTTTATAAGTGTTTCCAAGCTTGTTGATTCTTCGTGCTCAATTCCATCAATGGGATACTTTTAGTCGTGTTTCGACTAAGGGAGTCATTGGTGAGGTTTAACAAGAGATGTCGAATTCACTCTTGCAAACAACTATCTTAGAAGGGTAGACAATTTATCTTCACAACAAGTAGTGAAAATAGGAATAGATTGTTTCGCTCGTTCTTGAAGCCTTTGTTATTTAGTATTCATGTGTTCTTAATGCTATGTTTTGCTTCATTTATGCCATGAGTTGTTTGAGAATATGAAGTGTTTGTATGATTGAAGTGTTAGGGTGTTAGGAAAGTGACGAATTCCTTAGCTCTTTGGCATGAAAATCCAAGAACATGAACTTAGGACTTCTAGTGCATGATTTGTTGTGATTATTGCTATATAAGTATGTTAATGTGGATTGTTCTCATATTTATCCTATAGATGCAATGAAAGGTTGAATCTTGAATGTGGTTTGTTCTAGGTTTAACCTAATGAATGCAATGTTTGGTTAAAGGGGTATGTCTTTAATAGAAGGCTTGTTGTTATCAAATATATGGTCCTTCATGTGAAATGTCATTGATGAAATACCTCTATGGTGTGGTTTTCCTAGAGTGATTGTCTACGAGGTTTGCAAATGGTCGTTCTTCATCTTTTCAAATTACTATTACGAAGGAATGAATGTTGATCTTCAAATAGGAAGTGAAACATTCCCCATAGGTAACAAATGTGATAGAATGGGTGAATGGTTCATTGATCTAAATTTGGTTTGGAAGTGAATATCAATTGCCCCCAAGGCTTTGTCTTTTGTAGTTTTTACCCTTTTTTCTTATTTTTCCTGATGATTAGCATAGTTACTTACCTTTGCTAGTTAGTTTGTCTTTTACTTTCATAACTTAGGAAAACTAACCAACAAACCCCCCTTTTTACTTACTTTTATCTCTCTCTCTCTCTCTCTATATATATACTTCTTGCATAATATCAACCTTATATGTTTAAATGCTTAAGAAAATCCCTCTTCATCTTGGACGACCTCGACTTACCACTATATACTTAGTTGTGGATGGGAAGCATTTAGAGCTTATAAATTAAACATTGAGAGCTACGACGATAACCTCCCAGACCTCTTCATCAATTGGATGTCAAGAATGCCTTTCTTAATGGTATGCTTAATTCTCCAGTTCATATGACACAACCGGTTGGTTACAAGGATCTGGTTCATCCACGGTATGTGTGTCATCTGTGTAAGGCCATCTATGGCCTGAAGCAGGCTCCTCGGGCTTAGTTTTAGCGGTTTAGCTCATATCCCTCTTAGTTTTTGTTTTGTTGCAATTCTGCTGATTGATATATCCATTTTATATGCATAATTTAATATTGTTTTAGGTCACTTTTGTGCTCTTTTATTATCACGAACTTGTGTTTTACCTTGAAATTATCTTAGGAGGGATAAGAGAAACTTTACTCTCTTTTACCTCTTCTAAGTGGATTTTGCGTGACAAGGAAAGAACACGGAGGCATGAAGACCGGACGCCATTAAAGATCACATTTTTGAAGACTTTTGAAGACTTGCTTCAAAAGACATGAAGACCAGAGGCCATTAAAGACCATTTTTGGAGACATTGAAGACTTGGAAAATGAGAGGAATTGCTATGAAGATGAATGTGTACCACAAGAAGAAAAAAAGAAAACAGGACAAAATTCTGGCACTCGTCGCGAGTTGCGACGGGCCTCGCGACGGGCCGATGTGAGTCTCGACCAATGGGTGGCCAGAATTTCACCTTGTTCTTTTTGTACTATAAATAACACTCCCTTTCCTATCATTCACATCTTCTTCATATGCATTTTTGGTACTATTTAGAACCCTATTTTCTTCCATTTTCATCTTTGAATTCTCTTGTATTATTTTTAGTTGTTTATTATTACTTAGTATCTAGTAGCTAAATCTAGTTCTTGGGAGCAATTGACTAAGGCTTCCAAGAAATGGTCTTAAGAACAATTTGTAGCCTACTTAATACTCTTACTATTATGCATTTATGGAGTATTGAATGTGTTTGTTAATATCCTTAATGTTATTGAAAGCTTGAGTATATGAAGTACTTGTTTGATATGCTTGTAAGGGTTTAGGGAAATGGGTTGATTTCCCCTTTTCTTGATAGGAATCCAAGAGTATGATTTAGAGCTTTTGATTGTGTTGATGGATTGATAATTGCTAGATGAATATGATAATGTTAAACTCTTTGTTATGTTTGTTGCTTGTAGCAAATAAGAGAAGTCTATGAATGTCGATCATTCTTGGCTAATCTTGTGTAAATGCATGAATGAGTTAAATGCTTAGACAAGGTGTATTGTTTATAAGTGTTACCGAGCTTGTTGATTCTTCTTACTAAATGCCATCAATGTGATACGTTTAGTCATGTTTCGACTACGGGAGTCATTGGTGAGGTTTGACAAGAGATGTCGAATTTACTCTTGCAAACTACTATCTAAGAAGGATAGAAGTTTAGTCTTCACAACAAGTAGTGAAAGTAGTAAATAGGTTGCATGTTCAATGATGGATAAGAGGTTTGGAAGTGGAAGTCAATTGCGCCCAAGGTTCCGTTATTGTTGTTTTCATCTTATCTTTAGTTGTATTGCATTATTAGCATAGTTCTCTTGCTTTTGCTAGTTGTTGTATTTCAATTTGATAACTTGGGATCAAACCAACCAAAAATCCCCCTTGTTTACATGCTTTTATATATATCTATGTATGTATATGGCTAGTATGTCTTGTCCTATACATGTTTAAACACTTTAAAAGATCCTTCTTCTCGTGGATGACCCTGACTTGCCATTATCTACTTAATTGTAGATAGGAAGCCTTAGGGCTTAAAAGTATTAACTTTGAGAGGTACGGCAACGACCTCCCAAATTTTGGCACTACTGCCGGGGAAGAGGCATTTATGTTTTAAGTGTTTGGGTATATTTGGTTGCATATTAGCTAGTTTTTTTTATTTTCCACTCCTTGGTGGTTTTTTTTTGTTCGGAGTAGGCATTGCTTGAGTTCTTGGTAAATTTTTATCGAGAATCCTTACAATATGATTTCAGACCTTTGAAATTTTTTTAAAAAATAAAAGAATAAAATAATGGAGCGTCTCACCTTGAGGGAACTCATGATGAGAAGAGAGGCTCAACAAGAAAGGTTTTGTAGGATGTGTCATTCCGACCATCCTACCGAGTCTTGCTATTTGTTGTGGGAAGAGCACTATGATGGGGAAAGAGCCCTTGGTTTCCAAAACCAAGGGTATTATGTAGAGTGCTACCAGGTGGTAGGAGATGTTGGTTTTCAAGAGCAAGAAGCTCAAGAATGGTATCCATACCACAATTCTTACAATCCAAAATGGAGTGGTATAGCGGATTGGTGATATGAGAATGAGCCATAAAACCAACAATACGAGCAAAATAGTTAATCATCACTACCTTATACCATACCCCAAAACCAAGCACAACAAGGAAGTTCAAGTTTGACACGTGAGGAAGTCATGAATACAATAGCAAACTTGAACAACTTTACTAGTGAGGAGTCAGACACTCGGCTCTTCTCTGGTGTTGAGGCTATTGAGAGGCATGTGAGGAGTATATTAGAAGCGTTGGCCCAAATGGAAGCTCGTGATTCCAAAAATACACCATCCCATGGGAAATGATCTTGAGTTCGAAGGGGATGAGGAGTTGGTTGTTGAGGATGATAAAAAGGAGGAAGAGGTGATTGTGCTACATCCATTAGCATCGTCACCCCACCCCCACCTATTGAACCAATTCCACCATTTTTGGAAGTTTTGAAGGAGATAAGAGAGGAGCCAAAAGACTACCCCAAGCCTCCTAACCATCCAACTCCCTTTAAACCATCTCCACCTCAACAACACTTTCCTCTTTAAAGTTTTGTACACCCACCTCTCTACTTTTGGATACTCACGGTGAAGGGGTTCAAGCCTTCACCATATGGATAACATTAGGGTCATGCCGACGACCTTAAATATATGGATCTTTGTTGTGCCGATGACGTAAATAAACTCGGCCTTTTATTTTGATTTTTGATTATTTAGTTTTTGTTATTTTGTCTTGTTCTTTTTATGGTGTGTTTTTCTGTGATTTTGTAGAAAAGTGAAGTGCATTGCATTTGAGGAGATAAAGGAATGAGATCCATGGGGAAGGGAAGAAAGCTTGGAATGTTGGTCTCGAGGACCTCACGATGACCTCGCAATAGACCATCGCTAGTCGCTATGTAATCAGAAGTTTTATGCTAAAAATTTAGCTCCCACCCACCACTTACCACGAGTTACGACAAGAGGTCGCTAGTCGCGACCAACGGGTCCTTGAGACAGCATCCCCTTGAGACCTCGAGTCGAGCCAAACCTGAAAAACCATCAGTCCTTGAGGTCGAAGGCCCTTGAATCGAGACCAACCCTTGATACATCATCCCCTCGAGACCTCGAGTTAGCAAGCCCTTGGCTCTAGCAAAACATGAAAGTGCATCACCCTCTCGAAGCCAGTTCTCGAGACCAACCCTTGAGACATCATCCCCTCAAGACCTCGAGGTATAAAGCCCTCGACTCAAGCAGAACATGATAGTCCATCACCCTCTCGAGGCAAGTTCTCGAGACCAGCCCTCGAGATATTATCCCTTGAGACCTCGAGGCCGCAATGTCCTTTGCTCGAGTTGAACCCAAAAAAGCCACGAGTCCTCGAGACCATCATCCCTTAAGACCAGTCAGCCCTCTAGACCTTTGGTCTTCGGGGCCACAAGCCCTTGGCTTGAGCTAAACCTGGAAGGTCATCATTCCTTGAGTCGAGCTGAAACCTCGGGTCCTCGAGACTACAATACCTCAACTTAAGCTAAATTCCTCAAAAACCTCGGGTCCTCGAGGCTGCAAGCCCTCGATTCGAGCTGAGCCCAAAAGTGCATCATACCCTCGAGACCTCGTGTTCTCGAGGCCACAAGCCTTTGATTTGACCTGAAGCCCTCAAAACCTCGGGTCCTCAAGGCTGTAATCCCTTGACTCAAGCTGAAGTCCTCGAATCCTCGGGTCCTCAAGGATACAAGCCCTCGATTTCAGTTGAAGCCCTTGGGACCTCGGGTCACTCGAGATCTTGAGTGCTCAAGACCAGAAGCCCCTCGAGATGTCATCTTTTATCCTCGAGCCCAGCTAGACCCAAACTTTCCCTACATGTCTCGACTCACAACAATGCATCATGAGTCATGACCAGTGCTGTCGCGAGTAACGATAAGAAATCCAACCTTTTCAACTTAGCTTAAACACTGCATAATCATATCTTCTTCTCCAAATACTCCCAAGAACCACCACATATCCACTCATTCCTCCATCATCTCACATATATTGACATATGAAAATTCTTGCATCTTTATAGTATCTTTGTTGATTGTAGTATGCCAACTACATCATTCAGTCTTTAATCGCTTTGTTCAATAATGATGCTTGGATATGTGTCAATATATGTTGGTTATTTTTATTGTACAATCTTATAGTGGTGATTGCATGATGGATTGGTTATTCTTTGATAATACTATGATTATTAACTCTTGATGCTAAACCTAGTATGACAAATCCTTATGTACTTGTGAGTTTGATGTTGTTCTCTGTGGTGTTAGTCTTGACCAAATGGAGGTAAGGAGACAACGGTTTACTCAAGGGGTGAGTTCTTCTATGGCATTTTTGCTCCCCCTTCCGACTCCAAAACCAATTTCGGGACCGATTCTATACAAGTACATTGGATTGCACCATATCACCGGTATCTATGTGGAGAAACGAGCGTCACTCTACCTCTTACATTGAGTTTTATTATTCTTGCCTTATATGTTTACATTGAGGGTAATGTAATGTTTTAAGTGCGGGGAGGGGTTAGAGGACTCACATGCATGCTAGCTTCATTTGGAATGCTTTTTGCTACTTTTGATTGGAAAAACATGATAAAAAGAAAGAAAAAATTGAAAATTTGAAAATTTGGAGAAAATAAATAGAAAGAAAAGAAAACCCGCTAAGATGAAAACCCGAAAGGGATCCTAGAAAAATGAGAGAAAGAGAGAAAAAGAAAAAATGCTATGATTTCACTCATTTTCCGGCATTGGAGTCATAAGGTTGCGTTTGTCATATGGATGGATCGGGTAGCTCAACATCTTTAGACCTCTTGGGATTGGGTAACTTAGTGGGTTGAAAAATGAAGTATGGTTATGTTCTTGATTCTTTTATACTTCGTTTTGGTTGATATATTGACATTGGGTGAAGTATGTGTTTAAACCTCCTCTATGGTTTTGAATTCATTATGTGTCTTTGGATTTTGGTTGATATATTGGTATGAAGTGAAGTATGTGCTTGAACCTCATAAATGGTTTTAACTTCATTTTGTGTCATTGGACTTTGAAACGCTTTTATGGGTAGTGAATTGATAAGTTGTAGGTTTGGTTAGATTTAGGAATTGGGGTTGTAGGTGAAAAATTCTCATTTGAGCTTTGATTTTGGGATTTATGATATTGAGAGTTTTTGTGAGGTTTTGATTGGGGGAATATTAGTTTAGGATATGGATATATGAATTCTGCCGTGTGCTCAAATCATTTCTTACTCGAGGGCAAGTAAGGTTTACGTGCGGGGAGGTTTGATGTGCCCATTTTATACGGATATATTAGGACTTTTATGATTCACTTTTGTACACTTTTGTGCTTAAAACGTGACATTTTTCCTTGAAGTTCTCTACGGAGGGTTAAAAGCGACTTTTACGCTTTTATTACTTTTCTAGAGAATTTTGTGTGACAAGGTAATTTGTTTAAAAACTTTGAAGACTTTGAAAAATAACTTTGAAGATTTGAAGACTTGTATTTGAGCTTTTAAAGATTTGAAGAATTGAAGAGGTGAAGAGAAGAGGAGGATATGATTCAAAAAGGAGAAAGAAGAAATGGTGCTAGAATTGGAGTCTATCGCGAGGTCGTCGCGATTATGTCGTTACTCGCGACGGACGAATGGCCAGAAATTCTTCTTGCTTTTTGTACTATAAATACTCAACTTATCCTCTCCTCTTAATAACACAAATTCTCTCTTCTTCTTGCAATTTTTCTGGGTTCAAACCCTAGTTTTTCTTTCTTCCTTAGTTTTTGTAGGTTAATTATGTCTTTTAATTATCTAGCTTAGTTTTATCTTGGGAGCAATGGATTGAAGCTTCCATTTTAATGTAGTAAGTACCATATCTATCTATTTAGTGCTTTTGCTATTGTGCATTTATTGAGCTTTGAATGTGAATTGTTAATGTCATTGATGTTGTTGGAAGCTTGAGTATATGAATTGCTTGTATGATTACTTGTTAAGGTTGAGAGAATGTAGCTAATTCTCCCCTCTTTTAATGTTGAATCCAAGAGCATGAGTTAGAGCTTCTTAAATGATGTTGGCGCAATGATAATTGCTAGATGACTGTGATGATGTTGAACTCATTGTCATGTTTTTTAGGTAGCAAATGAAAGAAGTCTATGAATGTCGATCGTTCTTTACTAATATTGTGTAAATGCATGAATTGGTTAAATGCTTAGAAACGGTGTAGTGTTTATAAGTGTTGCCAAACTTGTTGGTTCTTCGTGCTCAATGCTATCAATGGGATACTTTTAGTACTAAGGGAGTCATCGGTGAGGTTTGACAAGAGATGTCAAATTCACTCTTGCAAACTACTGTCTAAGAAGGAAAGAAGATTTATCTTCACAACGAGTAGTGGAAGTAGTGAATAGATTGTTTTGTTCATTCATGAAGCCTTTGTTATTTAGAATTCATGTGTTCTTAATGCTATGTGTTACATCATTTATGCCACATCTTGTTTGAGAATAGGAAGTGTTTGCATGATTTAAGTGTTAGGAAGTTAGGAAAGTGACGAATTCCTTAGCTCCTTTGCATGAAAATCTAAGAACATGAACTTAGAACTTCTTGTGCATAATGTGTGGTGATTCTTTCTAGATAAGTAAGTTAACGTGGTAGGTAACAAATGTGATGGGATGAGTGAATGGTTCAATGATCTACATTAGGTTTGGAAGTGGATATCGATTGCCCTCAAGGCTTTATCTTTTGTAGTTTTAAACCCCCTTTTCTTAGTTTGTTTGATGATTAGCATAGTTACTTGACTTTGCTAGCTATCTTGTCTTTTAACTTTCATAGCTTAGGACCACCAAACAAACAACCCCCCCATTTACATGCTTTTATATGTGTGTATATATATATATATATCTACTTCTAGCCTAATAGTAACCTTTTGTGTCTAAACGCTTGAGAAAATCCCCCTTCTTTGTGGACGACCCTGACTTGCCTCTATCTACTTAGTTGTAGATAGTAAGCATTTAGGACTTATAAATATTAACTTTGAGAGGCACGGCGATGGCATCCCAAGTTTTGGTACCGCTGTCGGGGAAGAGGCGTTTATCTTTAAGTGTTTGGGCATATTATGTGTGATTATATACTATTTGTAAATAATTGTTAGTTTTCTTTTATTTTTATTTCTTCGTTGATTTTCCATTTTCACTTGGCTTGGGGATGTATTGTTCGAGTTCTTGGTGTATGGTTCGTACGCGATCCTCTTCACAAGAACCCCTACACTATGACCCCGAGTTAGAGTTGAAGGCATTCCTGTTCACACTAAGGGATGGTGCAAGAGATTGGCTCCATTACCTACCGCCCAAGAGCATTAAGAGTTGGCTTTATGTTGAAAAAAGGTTTCTAGCGAAATACTTTCCGGCCTCTAGATCTGCCACCTTGAAGAGCGACATAAGCAACATCCTCCAATGGCATGAAGAAGCTCTCTTCGACTATTGGGAGATGTTCAAGAAGCTTCTAGCAAGTTTCCCTTATCACGGTTATTCTGAGGCTGATTTGGTTTATTACTTCTACAGTGGCCTTCTTGATGAAGATCAAAGGTAGGTAAGAAGTTCTTGTGGTGGCACCCTTGGGAACAAAATATCCTCTGTGGCTATGCAATTGTATGAAGAGCTAGCGGAAAAATCGAGAAACTTTAGCTCGAGGGCCAATTTGAGAAGGATAAATCCAATGCCCACAAGTGGCTCTTCAAACAGTGGAAAGCTTGAGGATCAAGTCTCGCCCCTTACATCAATGGTCAAATTGTTGATGATGAAGCCCAGGAATGCTCCACATGTTAAATCATGTGAAATTTGTTACTTGGCGCATCCTGCGAACACTTGCCCACTTTGCAAGAGGATTATGTTGAAGAGGTAAGTGCCATGGGATATCAAGGGAATCAAGGCTACCATGACAACCAAGGATATCAAGGTGGGCAAGGCTACCAAGGTCACTAAAGCTACCAAAGATACCAAGGTTATCAAGGGTACCAAAACCGGCAGTACAATTCGAGAAATCGTGATAACCCAAACCTCTGGTATGGAAACCCTCAAGGAAGCCAAAACCCTCAACCATATCAGCCTCCTCAACAACAATATAGGTCACTTAAACAACAATTTCAAAGGCTCCAAGACAAACCCCGAAACCAAGGAGAGAGCTCGGGGCTAACAAAAGATGAGGTGATAGAAGCCATTCACCGGTTGGGCATGTGCACGGAAAAAAGTGAGAAATTCCAAGATGGAGCCAAGGTAACTATCAAGAACTTGGAAACTCAAGTGAGCCAAATAGCTCAAGTGGTGAATCAGATGGAAGCCCGGGAAAAGGGTAAGCTACCCTCCCAACTGGAGATCAACCCTCGACAAAATGCAAGTGCTATCACTTTGAGAAGTGGTAGAGAGGTTGGCACTTCACCGGATAATGAAATTTTTGAAGATGAGCCTATGATAATTGAGGTGTTTGAAAAAGGAGTTGAGAAGGAAGAAGCCCATGAGAAGAAGGCTAAAGAGTTAGCCAAAAAGATCAAGGAAGAAGAAAGCGAGGTGGAGACATTGGTGCTAAGACCAAAGTCAACCTCCATTACAGAACCTTCATTTCCCCCTCACAAAAGAGCAAAGATGGTGGAGATCACTCCATATGTACCAGAACCTCCATTTCCAGAAGCCTTGAAAGATAAAAGGAGGAAGGAGGTCAATAAGGACATGTACGAAGTCTTTCGTAGATATGAGGTAAACATCCCACTCTTGAATGCCATTGAAAAAATTCCTATATATGCTAAATTTCTCATTGAATTATGTATTGCGAATAGAGAAAAGGGCTAAAAATAAGTTGAAAAAATGGAAAAAGTGAGCATGTTTCCGCCTTGTGTCAAAAAGAGCTACCCCCTAAATGTAGCGATCCCAGTATGTTCACAATCCCGTGCATAATAGGAAATACACATTTTGAAAAAGCTATGATTCATTTAGGTGCATCAATAAATGTGATTTTTTACTCTTTATATGAAAACCTCAACTTGGGTACATTGCACAAAACCGGGGTGGTAATCCAATTGGCTGATCAAAATGAGTGCATACCATAAAGGTATTATCAAGGACGTGTTGGTTAAGGTGGATTCCTTAGTTTTCCCCATGGATTTTTATGTCCTTGACATGGAGCATGATAAACATGCCACCCCAATTTTGTTGGGGAGGCCATTTTTGAAAACCTCTAGGACAATGATTGATGTGCACAAGGTACCCTCACCATGGAATTTGATGGAATAAAAGTAGAGTTTAACATAAATGACTCTCTGAAGTATCCTAGTGAAGAACATGCTTGCCATGCCCTAAATGTTGTTGAAGAAGTTGTGCAAGATGTTTTTGAACTAAGTGGTGATGATTCTTTGTTAGTTGCTTTGCAATGTGATAGTAATGATACCCACAATGTATACTCTATGAGCACTAACTTGAAGGAAAGATTTGAGGATTTGAACCTTCTTGAAAAAAATGAAACCGAGTCTCTCAAAACCTCCTCCTCTACTCTTAGAGGAGCGGGAGGAACTGGAATTCTGCCCATCACTTGTGAAAGTGTCGGTGGTTGACCTTAAACCTTTGCCAAGTGACCTCAAGTATGATTTTCTTGGGGAAGAGGAGACGCTTTCGGTTATCATTTCAGGCATGCTCACCAAAGAGCAAGAATAAAAGTTGATGGTGGTGTTACGGGAAAATAAGGGCTAACCCAATAACGAAAGTTTCATAAGGCAATTGGATGGACTATTGTTGACATCAAAGGCATAGGTCCATCCACTTTTATGCATAGAATCTTGTTGGAAGAAGATGCGAGACCAGTCCGACAACCTGAATGCCGTTTAAACCCACCTATGATGGATGTGGTGAAGGCGGAAATCCTCAAGTTACTCCAAGCGGGCATGATCTATCCAATCTCGAATAGCAAGTGGGTAAGTCCAACTCAAGTGGTACCTAAGAAGAGTGGGGTGATAGTGGTCGAAAATGAGAAGGGTGAAATAGTACCCACTCGAGTTCAAAATGGGTGGCGCATTTGCATTGACTATCGGAGGCTAAATGCAGAAACTCGGAAGGATCACTTTGCGTTGTCATTCATTGATCAAATGCTTGAGAGGTTAGCAAGCCACCCCTTATATTTCTTTTTGGATGGGTACTCGGGGTACTTTCAAGTGGCTATTGCCCCGGAAGACCAATAAAAGACCACCTTCACGTGCCCCTTTGGTACGTTTGCTTACCAGCGTATGCCTTTCGGGTTATGTAATGTCCCCACAACTTTCCAAAGGTATATGGTAAGCATTTTCTCAGAATTTGTTGAAAATTTTGTTAAGGTGTTAATAGATGATTTCACCATTCATGGTAATTCTTTTGACAACTATTTAGCAAATTTGGCACAAGTTCTTAAACGTTGCATTGATACCAATCTTGTGTTAAATTATGAAAGTGTCATTTTATGGTAGACCAAGGCATTGTCTTAGGCTATGTTGTCCCCTCTAAGGGTATTGAGATTGACAAGGCAAAGATATACACAATTCAAACTTTACCTTATCCTACTAATGTGTAGTATTCTATCGTCGGTTCATTATGGACTTCTCGAAGATAGCATCTCCTTTATGCAAGTTGTTGCAAAAAAAAGGTGGAAGTTTTTGTGGAAGAGGGTTGTAAAGGGGCCTTCGATAAATTGAAATAAAGGTTAGTTTCGGCCCCTATTATTCAACCCCTAGATTAGTCGTTGCCATTTGAGATTATATGTGATGCGAGTGATTACACCATTGGAGCGGTGCTTGGTCAAAGGGTGGGGAGAATGCCTCACACCATTTACTACTCATCCATATCTCTAAATGAAGCCTAAAGAAACTATTCCACCACCAAAAAGGAGTTGCTAGCAGTGGTATTTTGTTTGGAAAAATTTTGATCTTACTTGCTTGGTAAAAAAGTTATTCTGTACACTAACCATGCAGCGCTTCATCATTTAATGATGAAGAAAGAGGCCAAGCCAAGATTGATTAGGTGGATCTTGCTTTTGAGTGAATTTGAGTTGGAGGTGCCAGACAAGAAGGGCACGGAAAACCTTGTGGCCGATCATTTGAGCCGGTTGACTCCATACAAAGACATTGAGGTAAACCCCGTGGTGAAGGAGAAACTACGGGGAGGAATTCCCTGATGAACAATTGTTCACCATTAGGGATCTCCAACCATGGTATGCCGACATTGTAAATTTTCTTGTCGTCGGTAAATTCCCTCATCATTTTTCTAAGATCCAAAAGGATAAATTAAAGAGTGATGCTAAGTATTATGTGTGGGATGATCCTTTTTTGTGGAGACATTGTGCTGATCAAGTTGTTAGGATATGTATCCCTGATAATGAAGTGCACTCAATTCTTGAATTTTGTCATTCTCATGCATGTGGCAATCATTTTGGAGCAAAGAGGTCCGCTACGAAAGTTTTAGAAAGTGGGTTTTATTGGACTACATTGAATAAGCATGCATACACCTTTTGCAAATCTTGTGATGAATGCCAGAGAGTAGGAAATATCTCCACTAGGAATGAAATGCCCCAAAGGCCTATTCTATATTGTGAAATCTTTGATGTTTGGGGCATTGACTTTATGGGACCTTTCCCTAGTTCTTATGGCTTTGCATATATTCTTCTTGCCATTGATTATGTGTCAAAGTGGGTTGAACCAAAACCCACTAGGACTAACGATTCTAAAGTGGTTGCAGAATTCCTGAAAGATAACATCTTTTCTAGGTTTGGGGTACACCGAGCCTTGATTAGTGACCGTGGCACCCATTTTTTCAATCGTACCATAGCGGCACTCTGGAAGAAGTATGGCATCACTCACAAGACATCCACTGCCTATCACCGGCAAACCAATGGGCAAGCCGAAGTTTCCAATTGGGAAATCAAGTCCATCCTTCAAAAAATGGTTAATCCTAACTGGAAGGATTAGAGTTCTCGGTTGAATGAAGCCTTATGGCGTATAGGACGGCTTACAAGACACCAATCGGTATGTCACCATACTGGTGAGTTTTTAGTAAGCCCTGTCATCTACCAGTGGAAATTCAACATGAGGCTTACTAGGCGGTCAAAGAATTCAATATTAATATAGATAAGGCCGGCTTGCATAGGAAGTTACAATTGAATGAACTGGATGAGATCCGGAGGGAGTCCTATGAGAATGCTAAAATCTGTAAAGAGAAGACAAAGGTGTGGCACGATAAAAATGATCATTAGGAAGGATTTTGACGTTGGTCAAAAGGTTCTCCTATTCCAATCTCACCATCACCTATTCCCAGGTAAGTTGAGGTCCTGATGGATCGGTCCTTTAGAGGTGGTTAAGGTATTTCCGCATGGCGCAGTGGAGATTCTAGATTGAGCTAAGTCCAATACATTCAAGGTTAATGGAAAACATTTGAAACCTTACCATGAGAATTTTGTGCCTGAAAAAGGAGAGAACATTTATCTTCTCGATCTAGTTTATGAGTAAAACCCAAGGAAATGGAGTAAGTTGTGCCGACGACGTTAAAAAAACTTGGTTTTAATCATCCAGATCATCATTCGTCACTTTCCGTTGATGTTGCTTGGTTTTGGATTTTGTCATTAAATTTCATTGTTCGGCTTTATGCTTTTAACGGGTTGTTTTTCCATGATTTTGTAGCAATTTTGAAGCCAAGGCATTGGACTTTTGAAGGGAGAAATGCTTGGAGTAAATAAGGAAAGACTTGGACAAGAGAAGGAATCAAAAACATTTTCTCTGTACCAGGTTTGTAGTCCGTCGCGAGTCGCGGTCACATCATCGTGAGTTGCGACGGGGTCAGTAAATTTTTATGAGATTTTAGCTTTCAGCTTCCACTTTCCATGAGTCGCGATGGCCTAGCGAGGGCCTCACTGCTAGTCGCAACCAAATCAAGGAATTGGCTAAAAAATGGAGGTCTCGACCTCCACTTTTTGCAAGTCGCAATGGCCTCGTGAGGTCTTTGTCGCGAGTTATGATGGCCTCATGAGGGCCTCATCGCAAGCCACAATGGCCTCGTAAGTCACAACCAAATCAGGGAATTGGCTGAAAAATGGAGGTCTCGGCCTCTAGTTTTTGGGAGTCACGATGGCCTCGCGAGGGCCTCGTCGCAAGTTACAAAGGAGTGGTCATGAGTCGTGATGTGATCAGACATCTTTTGTTAAAATTCAGCTCCTGGCCTCCACTTTTCACGAGTCACAATACCCTCGTGAGGGCCTCGTCGCGAGCCCTCGAGACATCATCCCCTCAAGACCTCAGATTCTCAAAGCCCTAAGCCCTTGACTCGAGCCAAACCTAAAAGTCTATTATCCTCTCGAGGCCAGTTCTCGAGACGAACCCTCGAGATATCATCCCCTCAAGACCTCGAGACCATAAGCCCTAGACTGGAGCCAAGCCATAAAGTCCATCACCCTCTCGAGACCAGCCCTCGAGACATCACCCTTCGAGACCTCGAGGCCGCAAGCCCTAGACTCAAGCTGAGCCATAAAGTTCATCATCCCTGGAGATATCACCCTCTCGAGACCAGTCCTCGATACCTCGGGTCCCCGAGGTTGCAAGCCCTCGACTCGGGTCGTGAGCCAAACCTCTCGAGACCTCGGGGTTGCGAGCAGAACCTCTCGAGACCCAGTGTCCTCTAGGCTAAAAGCCCTTAAGACCAGTGGAGCCTTTTAGCCCCTCGAGACCAACGCCCCTCGGGATGTCATCTTTCATCCTCGAGCCTAGCCAGACCCAAACCCCTCGAGACCATATCTTTGATCTTCGAACCTAGCCACACCCGAGCCTTCTCTACCTGTTACGAGTCACGACGAACCCATTGCAAGTCACAACGGCCGTACATGTCTACTTTAAATAATGGGCTAAACCCTTTTTCCCACAAACACATCCACAATCCACCGCTGCTCTTCGTCTTCTCCCGCTACTCTTCGTCTGCTCTTCACCTTCCTCCGCCTTCCCTCCACCAAGCGAGTGCCGCTCACCGCAGCTAACAGCCGCTCTCCGCCGCTCACAAGCACCACTCCGTACCCCATCATTTCTTCCCAATCTCCACCCATAAATCGCCATAAAATCTTTTGAAGAACACAAACCCTAGAATTTGTGGGTTTTGTGACTTTGGACAATTCATTTTAGAATTGATCATGGGCTTCCTCCTTTCTTCTTCCTATGCATCTTAGTGGTTCATTTCTTCACTTTATTGAGCTTCAATTTTGATTATGAATGTATGCTCTATTTATTGGATATTATGTAGATTATGTGTGATGCCTTAGGGAATTGAACTGTTGGATCTTGGTTGATTTTGGTGAATATATTGTGCTTTCAATTTAATTTGATGGGTATTGTGTGCATATTTTTTGGTTACGGTGTGGATTGTATTGTGCTTGTTTGAGTTTGGATTGTGTGCATTTGTCTTGCTTCAGCTGAGAAGAGATTGTGACTTATGCTAGATATGAGGCATGTTGGCCCTTGATTAAACATAGTTTTTATTTGGATAAAATGTTATTGTGCTTTGCAATGTTATTTTGCTTAAGGTAGTTTAGCCATAGGACGTAAATGTTGAAATTTTGAATGTACTAATGGTGGCTAAACCAGTTGAGTACAACTGTGATTTTGAAATATAGCATATTGATTTCAACTATGTGAGAATTTCATGGGCTTGAGAATATGGGCTTGGTGGACATAATTTGGATTGTATTTGCAATTGTGATTAGGACTTGAACTAGTTGACTCAATTTTGATTTGGTTTGTGATGATGAACTAGTTTAAGGTTCAGTATGAATTTGCAATATTACATATACACATATTCCTGTGCATTTAACTTGTTTGATGTGGTTGTTAGATATGGCCCCCACGAAGAGACCCAGGGCTCCCCCCCAAGGTGGGCACACCACCACTTCACCTCTGCCTCCTCCACCAGCTCCAGAATTGAGCCATGTACCTCCCCCTCCGGATAGGTACATGGGTTTGGAGGTACATGGGTTTGACCAGGATCACCGGGTCCTATGCAGAATGGTGGGAGGCCCTGGAAAGGCATCAAATCAAGGAGATAAACTTTGTGGCATGCCCACATTAGATGCTCTTGGGCTCACTCAGCCTGTCAGATGCCTCATTTCCAAGGGGGGAATGTAAGGGTTCATGAGTAGGAGCGCGCCCTCTTACCGGAGGTACACGCTGGAGTTCTTGTCCATGGTCTGTATAAGCAGCATGAGAGGTGATCAACCATGCGAGAGGTACATTTCCTTTCACTTAGATGATATATCTAGGCAAATGACTATCTTGCAACTTGAGGAGGCCTTTGGATTTGACACCGCGGAGATACGGGCCAGGTTGGATCCACAGGCCCAGGAGTGATCGATTGAGGATGACATACACTTTTGGAATGTCATCAACATGAGGCCAAAGAATTCCCATGATAAGAGTAGCTCCATTATCCACCCTGCACTCCATTATTTGCACTAGCTATTGGCTGGCACAGTACTTTGCTCCGCAGAGCTGACGAATGTGCCAGACAATGACATTTACTTTCTATGGCACTTATCCAGTGAGGGACCAGGATACGGGATGTGAGCAGAGTTGTGGATGAAGAGAATCGTAGAGGTGGAAGGAAAGCCCAAGGGGAAGATCATGGTCGGAGGCACGATAGGCATTTTAACAGAGTACTTGGGATTGACTCTTCTGGTTGACTTTCCACGCTTAGGGAGGCACACTTCCTATCTTATCACTGATGAGAGGTTAGTTAGATTTGAGATGCTCAGTGCCACATGGACCACAAGGCTATTCCATTGGTTGTATGGCGCAAGAAAGGTCACATTCACGACACTTCCTCAGCCCAACAAGACGAAGCTGGAATTTGACACACATCTAGGAGACTTGGTGATTTCACCTGAATTCTCATCTAGAGATGATTTCCATTGCAAGCACTGCGACCTTGGCCCGGCTCCTGTCCAACGTGTTGATAGCATTCTACCTCCCTCTGAGCGACAGCAGTAGCAGCACTCCCAGCAACACTCCACGCAGCCTCCACCAGAGACAGAGCCGATGCATGAGGATGATGTGCCACCTCACTATTCCGAGACTCCACCGGACTTCTACTAGCGGATGATGCAGACTATGCAGGATGGATTCTGCCGCCAGGACAACATGATATTGGAGTATAATGTATTTGTCTCTCAGACCTTGATCGACATGGATGGGGAGATTGACCACCTGTCAGCTCGCATCCATGAGATGCAGTCCCAGGCAGGCAGTGTCTCAGGCCCCTATCCAGGAGCGGAAAGGCGAAGAGCTAGGAGGCAGAGGAGCTCAGAGTGGTTCGCACAGTATCAGCAACGCTATTTTGGCGGTGGCCCTTTTTCATCACATCAGTGATTTTGTGAGCACCATATCTTTACCCTTTCCATAACTCGCTTTGTACGCTTTTGCCCTATTTTCTACATTGAGGGCAATGTAGTGTTCTAAGTATGGGGAGGGGTATCTACTTTGAGATGATTGGGGTTGAAGATACTTTCTGAGATACTTTTGCATAACTCTTTTGATTGGTTTTGGATATTTTTCCCTTTTGTTCTGGGATTTTTTTCTTTTGATGTTCTTGGATAATGTTGGCTTTGATAATTTTCTTAGACTTAACATTTGGAGAGCACTTTTCTACTTTTTGGATTGGAGACACGTGAAAAAAGTGCTGAAAAATTCTTTAAAAAAATATATATATACACATAAAATGAAAAAAAATTAAATAAAAAAGAATCCCGCTAAGTTGAAAACCTGAGTGGGAAACTTGGGCAATATTGGGGGCCCGTATAGGTCGAAAACCAGAAAGGGTGACCTAGGAAAAAATGAGAGGCTAACTGTGCAGAAAAAGGTGAGATGTGAGCCAAAGAAACATAATGTGTGGCTAGGATGAAAATCCAAAAGGGCTCCTAGACAAAATGAGAGAAAACCAGAGGAATTAAAAAATGTTAAGTGTTCACTCATTTACCAGAGTTAGAGTCATAAGGTTGTGGTGACCATACGGATGGATTGGGTAGCTTGACATCATGAGGACCTTTTGGGAGTGGAAAATTTAGCGGAAGAAGATGAAGTAAGTTATGAAACTCTTGATCGTTAATATGCTTCGTTTTTAGGTTGATATATTGATATAAAGTGAAGCATGTGTTTTGAACCTTATACATGTCTTTAGCTTCACCTTGTATCATTGGATTTGAGATTATCAATTTGGGATTTGGAGATGTTTTAGGGATATCAATGATTTGATGGGTTGATATGGTTTGGGTAGATTTAGAAATATGGGTTGTGGGAAACTTCTCATTTGACCTTAACATTAGGATGTGTGATATTGAGAGTTTTGTGAGGTATTGATTTGGGGGAATAGTTGTTAGGATGTGGATACGTCATTTCCTTCGTATGTTTGGATCTTTTATTACTCGAGGGCGAGTAAGGTTTAAGTGTGGGGAGATTTGATATGTCCATTTTATATGCATAATTTAATACTATTTTGGGTCACTTTTGTGCTCTTTTATTATCAAGAGCTTGTATTTGACCTTGAAACTCTCTTAGGAGGGGTAAGAGCAACTTTACGCTCTATTACCTCTTTTAAGTGGATTTTGCATGACAAGGAAAGAACACAGAGGCATGAAGACCTGAGCCCACATTTTCAAAGACTTTTGAAGACTTACTTCGAAGACAAGAAGACCGGAGGCCATTGAAGACCATTTTTGGAGACATTGAAGACTTGAAAAATGAGAGGAATTGCTATGAAAATGAATGTGTAACTCAAGAAGAAGAAAAGAAAACATGACAAAATTATAGCACCCATCGTGAGTTGCAATGGCCTCGTCGCAGACCTTCGTGAGTCGGGACGAGCCCGTTGCGAGACACGATCAACGGGTGGCTAGAATTTCACCTTATCCTTTTTATACTATAAATAGCACTCTCTTTCCTCTCATTCACATCTTCTTCATCTGCATTTCTGGTACTGTTTAGAACTCTATTTACTTCCATTTTCATCTTTGAATTCTCTTGTATTATGTTTAGTTGTTTAGCATTAATTTGTATCTTGTAGTTAAATCTTGTTCTTGGGAGCAATTGACTAAGGCTTCCAAGCCCATGTCTTAAGAACAATTTGTACCCTATTTAATATTCTTACTATTATGCATTTATGGAGAATTGAATGTGTTTGTTAATTTCCTTAATATTATTGAAAGCTTGAGTATATGAAGTACTTGTATGATTGCTTGTTAGGGTTTTGGGAATTGGGTTGATTTCCCTTTTCTTGATAGGAATCCAAGAGTATGATTTAGAGTTTTTGATTGTGTTGATGGATTGATAATTGATATGATAATATTGAACTCTTTGTTATTTTTGGTGCTTGTAGCAAATGAGAGAAGTCTATGAATGTCGATCATTCTTGACTAATCTTATGTGAATGCATGAATTGGTTAAATGCTTAGACACGGTGTAGTGTTTATAAGTGTTGCCGAGCTTGTTGATTCTTCGTACTAAATGTCATCAATGGGATACTTTTAGTCGTGTTTGACTACGGGAGTCATTGGTGAGGTTTGACAAGAGATGTCGAATTCACTCTTGCAAACTGCTATCTAAGAAGGATAGAAGTTTAGTCTTCACAACAAGTAGTGAAAGTAGTAAATAGGTTGCATGTTCAATGATGGATAAGAGGTTTGGAAGTGGAAGTCAATTGCGCCCAAGGTTCCGTTAATTGTTGTTTTCATCTTATCTTTAGTTGTATTGCATAATTAGCATAGTTCTCTTTCTTTTCTAGTTATTGTATTTCAATTTGATAACTTAGGATCAAACTAACCAAAAACCCCCCTTGTTTACATGCTTATATATATGTATGTATATACCTAGTATGTCTTCTTCTATATATGTTTGAACACTTGAAAAGATCCCTCTTTTCATGGACAACCCCGACTTTCCATTATCTACTTAATTGCAGATAGAAAGCATTGGGGCTAAAAGTATTAACTTTGAGAGGTACGACGACGGCCTCCCACTGAACTTATTTATTTATACCATCTCGGGGTTCTTCTCTGCTATATTTACTTGTCTATATCGACGACATCATCTTGACTGACAATGACTCTACACTTATCTGGCAATTCATTGATCAAAACATCAGAAGTTTTCCATTAAGGATTTGAGAGCATGACACACTTTCGAGCAAAGACCACATAAGTATTTATTGTACATGTTACAGGTGGAGAGGGCATGAGATGAAAGTGCACTACTGAAAAACATGTACATAGGCACCGGTACCTAAGCTCGGGAGGGGGGGGAATTGGTGCTGAAATGACGAAAGACATCGGTTTTATGACAAAAATAAAGAAAATCAGTGCTAGTAATCATTTTTCAGCATTGGAATTTTTGAAATTGGTTCCTACAACTGGTGCCATACATTTAAAATAGCACTGGTACAAACGTAAAAAGTGCAAGGAACAGGTGCTGGAAAAGGTTTCCATGTGAGTAATAGAGTCTTTGGCACGTAAACAAATGGAGGGAAATGTGTAGCACCGATACGAAGCAAGTAAGATGGTGCCTATGTAAAATCATATCACCAGAATGCATACTTCAAGTGCCTGAAAAATAGGTCCCATTTAAAAAAGGGGTGGTATTATTTTAGTTTCTGTAACTTAACAAAAAAAACCTAACCGGTGCTGAAATAGCCAGAATAGTCCATTTGGAGGGCAAAAATTTGGAGGGAAATTTTCTATCACCGGTATGTGGGTATGATAGTGGTGCTAGAAGAGCATTTAATGCTCACCTACCACTATTCTTTAGCAGGTAAAAAGTGGGATTTTTGGAGAGTTGGTCATTAATGGTGTAATTTAGAGGGTGACATTGAATGCTCAAATGAAGACACAAAAATGTTTGGTTTTAAACTGTTTGGCATGTTATTAATGATGAAATATGTTACAAATGGTATGTATGCATATATTTTGTGTGTTTGATCATGTTCATGATATTTTCATTCATGGAAGAAATGTGTTTGTTTTCTAGATTTCTTAATATGATAAATACCTTGTTTAGGAATGTGAAACTTTTGGGTAAGTTTTGAATTTTGTGATGTGAGTTGTACTTAAGGTTTACATAATTGATTTTGAATGTTTAAAATCTTACGTAGCCATGGTCATTGTGTGGAACTATAATTTTCATACATTCATTAATTTGGAGAGATGGAATGTGCAATTGAGGTAAGCATGTGTATTGCAACATTTTTATAGGTAGTTAATTGATAAGTTGTAGGTTTGGTCAGATTCAGGAATTGGTATTGTGTGTGTGAAAAAATTCTCACTTGAGCTTTGATTTTGGGATTTAAGATATTGAGAGTCTTTATGAGGTTTTTATTGGGGGAATATTAGTTTAGGATGTGGACATATGAATTTCTTTGTGTGCTTGAATCTTTTCTTACTTCAGGGCGAGTAAGGTTTAAGTGCGGGGAGGTTCGATGTGCCCATTTTATATGGTTATATTAGGAATTTTAGGATTCACTTTTGTACACTTTTGTGATCTAGATGTGGAATTTTCCTTGAACTTCTCTAAGGAGAGTTAAAAGTGACTTTTACGCTTTTATTACTTTTCTAGATAATTTTATGTGACAAGGCAATATGTTTGTAGACTAGGAAGACTTTGAAGAATACCTTTGAAGATTTGAAGATTTGAAGACTTGAAGACTTGTATTTGAGCTTTTGAAGACTTGAAGAACTAAAGATAAGTGAAGTGAAGAAGAGGACTTGAAACAAAAAGAAGAAAGAAATCATGATGCTGAAACAAGGCTCAGTTGCGACTCACGATGGATTCATCGCGAATCGCGGCGGATGGGTAGCCAGAAACTTTCTTACTTTTTTGTACCATAAGTACTAAATCTTTTCCTTTCTTTGTTTTCTTAGTTTTTGTAGATTAATCATGTATTTTCATTATCTAGGTTAGTTAAATCTTGAGAGAAATTGATTGAGACCTCCTTGCTAATGTCTTGAGAATCATATCTATATATTTATTGCTTTTGCTACTGTGCATTTATTGAGTTTTGAATGTGAATTGTTAATGGCATTAATATTGTTGGAAGTTTGAGCATATGAATTGCTTGTATGATTACTCGTTAGGGTTGGGAGAAAGTAGCTAATTCTCCCATCTTTTAATATGGAATCCAAGAACATGAGTTACAGCTTCTTAATGATATTGATGTGTTGATAATTTCTAGATGAATGTGATGATGTTGAACTCGTTTTCATGTTTTTTGCATGTAGCAAATGAGATACGTCTATGAATGTCGATCGTTCCTGACTAATCTTGTGTAAATGCATGAATTGGTTAAATCCCTAGACACTTTGTAGTGTTTATAAGTGTTTCCAAGCTTTTTGATTCTTTGTGCTCAATGCCATCAATGGGATACTTTTAGTCATGTTTCGACTAAGGGAGTCATTGGTGAGGTTTGACAAGGGATGTCGAATTCTCTCTTGTAAACTACTATCCAATAAGGATGGAAGATTTATCTTAACAAGAAGTAGCGAAAATAGTGAATAGATTCTTTCACTCGTTCTTGAAGCCTTTGTTATTTAGTATCCATGTGTTCTTAATGCTATGTTTTGCTTCATTTTTGACATGGGTTGTTTGAGAATAGGAAGTGTGTGTATGATTGAAGTGTTAGTGTATTAGGATAGTGACGAATTCCTTAGCTCTTTGGCATGAAAATCCAAGAACATGAACTTAGAACTTCTTGTGCACGATGTGTTGTGATTCTTGCTAGATAAGTATGTTAATGTGGGTTGTTCTCATATTTATCTTATAGATGCAATGAAATGTTGAATCTTGAATGTGGTTTGTTCTAGGTTCAGCCTAATGAATGCTATGTTTGGTTAAAGAGGTATGTCTTTCGTTGTAGGCTTGTTGTTATCAAATCTATTCATGGTCTTTCGTGTGAAATGCCGTTGATGAAATACCTCTATGGTGTGGTTTTACTAGAGTGATTGTCAATGAGGTTAGCAAATGGTCGTTGTTTGTCTTTGCAAAGTACTATTAAGAAGGAATGAAGGTTGATCTTTGAATGGGAAGTGATAACATTCCCCATACGTAAAAAATGTGATAGAATGAGTGAATGGTTCAATGATCTACATTTAGTTTGGAAGTGAATATCAATTGCCACTAAGGCTTTGTCTTTTGTAGTTTTTACCCCTTTTTCTTAGCTTGCTTGATGAATAGCATCGTTACTTAACTTTTCTAGTTAGTTTGTCTTTTACTTTCATAACTTAGGAAAACCAACCAACCAAACCCCTCGTTTTACTTGCTTTCATATCTCTCTCTCTATATGTGTGTGTACTTCTAGCATAATATAAACCTTATATGTTTAAACACTTAAGAAAATCCCTCTTCTTTGTGGACAACCCCAACTTGCCATTATCTACATAGTTGTAGATAGGAAGCTTTTAGGGCTTATAAATTTAACTTTGAGAGGTATGTCGATGACCTCCCAAATTTTGGTGTTGTTGCCAGGGAAGAGGCGTTTATTTTTAAATGTTTAGGTATATTTGGTCGCATATTAGCTAGTTATTTTTATTTCCACTCCTTGGTGGTTTTTTTTTACGGTGTATGTATTTCTTGAGTTCTTGGTCAATTTTTATCGAGAATCCTTGCAATATGATTTCAGACTTTTAAAAAAAAATTAAAATATGGAGCGTCTCACCTTGAGGGAACTCGTGATGAGAAGAGAGGCTCAACAAGCAGGGTTTTGTAGGATGTGTAATTCCGACCATCCTACTATGTCTTGCCATTTGTTGAGTGAGGAGCACTATGAGGGGAAAAGAACCTCTGGTTTAAAAAACCAAGGGTATTACGAAGAGTGCTACCAAGAGGGAGGAGATGTTGGTTTTCAAGGGCAAGAAGCTCAAGAATGGTATCCATACCACAATTCTTACAATCCGGTGTGGAGTGGTAATCTAGCTTGGTGGTATGGGAATGATCTGAAAAGCCAACAATACGAGAAAAATAGTTGGCCATCACCATCTTATACCGTACCCCAAAAACAAACCCAACAAGGAAGTTTAAATTTGACACGTGAGGAAATCATGAATGCAACAACAAACTTGAACAACTTGACTAGTGAGGACATGACACTAGGCTTTCCTCTAGTGTTGAGGCTATTGAGGGGCATGCAAGAATTATATTAGAAGCGTTGGCCCAAATGGAAGCTCATGATTCCGAAAATACACCATCTCAAGTCGAACTCAAGTATTTGGTGAGTGAGGTCACCATGGGAAATGAGCTTGAGTTTAAAGGGGATGTGGAGTTGGTTGTTTAGGACAAAAAAATGGATGAAGAGTAATTGTGCTACATTCATTAGCATCGTCACTCCTACGCCCACCTACTGAACCAACTCCACCATTTTCAGAAGCTTTGAGAGCCTCCTAACCACCTGATGCCCTTTAAACTATCTCCACCTCAACAAGACATTCCTCTTGAAAGTTTTGTATCCCCACCTCTCTACTTTTGGAAGCTCATGATGAAGGGGTTCAAGCCTTCACCATATGGATAACATTAGGGTCATGCCGAATAAATGAAATATACGGAGCTTTGTCGTGCCGATGACGTAAATAAATTTGGCCTTTATTTTGGTTTTTGTTGTTTAGTTTTTGTTATTTTTTCTTGTTCTTTTTACGGTGTGTTTTTCTGTGATTTTGTAGCAAAGTGAAGTGCATTTCATTGGAGGAGATGAAGGAATAAGATCCATGAGAAAGGGAAGAAAGCCTCGAAAGTTGGTAAAAAAAATTCAATTATTTCTAAAAGATGGGAAACCCTGTCATCGTGAGTTGCGACAGATACGTCGCAAGTCGTGATGAACAAGGGAGCAAAAATGAACTCCCAGCCCCAGCCACTCGTGAGTCACAACTTGGCCATCACGAGTCGCGACATGGCCATCGCTATTCAAGAGCAAATAAGAAAATTTCTGGAAGAATTGAGCTCACAGACCCAAGATATCGCGAGTAACGATGGCTTGGTCGCGAGTCACGACCAGTACTATTGCGATGGTGAAACCATCTTTTCAACTGTTCTTAAACACTGCATAATAATCTCTTCTTCTCCACCAAATACTCCCAAGAACCACCATACCTCCACTCATTCCTCCACCATCTTACATATATTTACATATGAAGATTCTTGCATCTTTATAGTACCTTTGTTGATTGTAGTATGCTGACTACCTCATTGTGACTGTAATTTCTATATTCGTGTCAATATATGTTGGTTATTTTTATTTGACAATCTTATAATGGTGATTGAATTTTGGATTGGTTGTTCTTTTGAGAATACTACTGTTATTAACTTTTGATGCTAAACCTAGTATTACAAATCCTTATGTACTTGCGAGTTTGATGTTGTTCTCTATGGTGTTAGTCTTGATCGAACGGCGCCAAGGAGATAACATTTTTCTCGAGGGGTGAGTTATTCTATGACACTTTTGGTCCCCCTTCCGGCTCTGATACCAACTTTGGGACCGATTCTATACAAATACATGGGATTGCGCCGTATCACTGACGACTATGCGGAGAAACAGGTTTCACTCTACCTCTTACCTTGATTTTTATTGTTCTTGCCTTACATGTTTACATTGAGGGCAATGTAATGTTTTAAGTCTGGGAAGTGGTTAGATGACTCACATGTACGCTAGATTGATCTGGAATGCTTTTTGCTACTTTTGATTAGAAAAACATGAGGAAAAGGATGGAAAAAAAAAGAAAATGAAAAAGAAAAAAATTATTTGAAAAGAAAACCCAATAAGTTGAAAACCTGAGAGGGCGACTTAGGCAACATTGGGGGCCCGAATAGGTCGAAAACCCGAAAGGGTGACCTAGGCAAAAATGAGAGGCTAAATGTGCGGAAAAAGGTGCGATGCGAGAAAAGAAACATGATGTGTGGCTAGGATGAAAACTGGGAAGGGCTCCTAGGCAAAATGAGAGAAACAGAGAAAAAAGGAAATGCAATGATTTTACTCATTTTCCGGTGTTGGCGTCATAAGGTTGCAGTTGTCATATTGATGGATGGGTAGCTCAACATCTTGAGACCTCTTGGAATTGTGAAACTTAGCGGGTTGAAAAATGAAGTATGGTTATGAAATTCTTGATTATTTTAAACTTCATTTTGGTTGATATACTGGCTTTGGGTGGAGTATGTGTTTGAACCTCCTAGATGGTTTTGATTTCATTTTGTGTCATTGGATTTTGGTTGATATATTGGTATGAAGTGAAGTATGTCCTTCAACCTTTCATATGGTTTTAACTTCATTTTGTGTCATTGGACTTTGAGATTATCAATTCGGGACTTTGAAACATTTTTATGGGTAGTGAATTGATAAGTGGTAGGTTTGGTTAGATTTAGGAATTGGAGTTGTGCGTGTGAAAAAAATTCTCATTTGAGCTTTTATTTTGGGATTTATGATATTGAGATTTTTTGTGAGGTTTTAATTGGGGGAATATTAGTTTAGGATCTGGACATATGAATTCCTTTGTGTGCTTGAATCTTTTCTTACTTGAGAGCGAGTAAGGTTTAAGTGCGGGGAAGGTTTGACGTGCCCATTTTATATGGTTATATTAGGACTTTTAGGATTCACTTTTATACAATTTTGTGCTCTAGATGTGGCTTTTTCCCTTGAAATTCTCTAAGGAGACTTAAAAGCGACTTTTATGCTTTTATTAGTTTTCTAGAGGATTTTGTGTGACAAGACATTTTGTTTGAAGACTTTGAAGACTTTGAAGAATACCTTTGAAGATTTGAAGATTTCAAGACTTGTATTTGAGCTTTTGAAGACTTCAAGAATTGAAGATAAGTGAAATGAAGAGGAGGACTTGAAAAGAAACAAAGAAAGAAATCAAGATTCTGAAACTGGGCTCGGTAGTGACTTGCGATGGATTGGTCGCAAGTCGCGACGGACGGGTGGCCAGAAACTTTCTTACTTTTTTGTTCTATAAATACTAAATCTTATCCTCTCCTCTTCCTCTCTCCTCTTCTTCCTACAATTTTCTGGGTTCAAACCCCTAGTTTTAGTTGCTTTCTTTTCTAAGTTTTTGTAGATTAATCATGTATTTTCACTATCTAGGATAGTTTAATTTTGGGAGTAATTGAGACCTCCTTGCTAATGTCTTGAGAATCATATCTATCTATTTATTGCTTTTGCTATTGTGCATTTATTGAGCTTTAAATTTGAATTTTTAATGGATTAATATTGTTAAAAGTTTGACTATATGAATTGCTTGTATGATTACATGCTAGGGTTAGGAGAGAGTAGCTGATTCTCCACTCTTTTAATATGGAATCCAGGAGCATGAGTTAGAGCTTCTTAATGATGTTGACGTGTTGATAATTGCTAGATAAATGTGATGATGTTGAACTCATTGCCATGTTTGTTGCTTGTAGCAAATGATATACATCTAAGAATGTCGTCGTTCTTGACTAATCTTGTGTAAATGCATGAATTGGTTAAAATGCTTCGATACGGTGTAGTGTGTGCAAGTGTTTCCAAGCTTGTTGATTCTTTGGGCTTAATGCCATCAATGGGATACTTTTAGTTGTGTTTCGAATAAGGGAGTTATTGGTGAGGTTTGACAAGAGATGTCGAATTCATTCTTGGAAAAAACTATCTAAGAAGGATGGAAGATTTATCTTCACAACAAGTAGTGAAAATTGTTAATAGATTGTTTCACTCGTTCTTGAAGCCTTTGTTATTTAGTATTCATGTGTTCTTAAAGCTATGTTTTTCTTCATTTATGCCATGAGTTCTTTGAGAATAGGGTGTTAGGAAAGTGACGAATTCCTTAGCTCTTTGGCATGAAAATCCAAGAACATGAACTTAGAACTTCTTGTGCATAATTTGTTTTTATTCTTGCTAGATAAGTATGTTAATGTGGTTTGTTCTCATATTTATCTTATAGATGCAATGAAAGGTTGAATCTTGAATGTGGTTTGTTCCAGGTTTAGTCTAATGAATGCTATGTTTGGTTAAATGGCTATTATTTGATAGAAGGCTTGTTGTTATCAAATCTATGGTCCTTCGTGTGAAATGCCATTGATGAAATACCTCTGTGGTGTGGTTTTCCTAGAGTGATTGTCAACGAGGTTTGCAAATGGTCATTTTTTTTTCTTTTCAAAGTACTACAAAGAAGGAATGAATGTTGATTTTCGAATGGGAAGTGATAACATTCCCCATAAGTAATAAATGTGATAGAAAGGGTGAATGGTTCAATGATCTACATTTGGTTTGGAAGTGAATATCAATTGGCCCCAAGGCTTTGTCTTTTGTAGTTTTTACCCTTTTTTCTTAGTTTGCTTGATGAATAGCATACTTACTTATCTTTTCTAGTTAGTTTGTCTTTTACTTTCATAACTTAGGAAAACTAACCAACCAAACCTCCCTTTTTTACTTTCTTATATATATATACACACTTCTAACATATTATCAACCTTATGTGTTTAAACATTTAAGAAAATCCCTCTTCTTTGTGGACAACCCTGACTTGCCACTATCTACTTAGTTGTAGATAGGAAACATTTAGGGCTTATAAATTTAACTTTGAGAGGTACATCGACGACCTCCCAGGCCTCTTCATCAGTTGGAAGTCTAGATTTCTTTTCTTAATGGCATGCTCAATTCTCCAGTTTATATGGAAAAACCGATTGGTTACAAGGATCCGTTTCATCCAGAGTATGTGTGTCATCTGCGTAAGGCCATCTACGGCCTGAAGCAGGCTTCTCGGGCTTGGTTTCAGCGGTTCAGCACATACCCCTCTCATTTTTTGTTTCATTGCAGTTCTGCTGATACTTATTTAGTTGTGCCATCTTGGGGTTCTTCTCTACTATATTTCCTTGTCTATGTCGATGAAATCATCTTGACTGACAATGACTCCACTCTTATCTAGAAGTTCTTTGATCGAAACATCAGGAGTTTTCCATTAAGGATTTGGGAGCATGACACACTTTCGAGCAAAGGCCACATAAGTATTTATCGTACATGTTAGAGGTAGAGTAGGAATTAGATGAAAGTGCACTACTGAAAAACATGTACATAGGAAACTTTACCTAAGCTTGGGAGGGGGGAGAGAAATAGGTGTTGAAATGATGAAATACATCAGTTTTATGACAAAAATTAAGAAAATCGGTGCTAGTTATCATTTTCAGCATTGGATTTTTTGAATTGGTCCCTACAACTGGTGCCATAAATGGAAAATAACACTGGTACAAGCATAAAAAGTGCAAGGAACATGTGATGGAAAAGGTTTCCATGTGAGTAATAGTATCTTTGGCGCGTAAAAAAATAGAGGGAAAATTGTAGCACCGATACGAATCAAGTAAGCAGGTGCCTATGTAAAATCATATCAGTAGAATGCATACTTCAAGTGCCTAAAAAATAGGTCCCATTTAAAATGGGGTGGTATGTTTTTTATATCTAGCACTGGTATCAAAAAAATAACCTAACAGGTGCTAAAATAGCCGGAATAGTCCATTTGGAGGGAAAAATGTGGAGGGAAATTTTCTATCACCGGTATGTAGGTATAATAGTGGTTCTAGAAGAGCATTTAATGCTCTACCACTATTCATTAGCAGGTAAAAATTGGGATTTTTGGAGAGTTGGCCATTAATGGTGTTTTTAGGAGGGCTGTGACATTGAATGCTCAAATGAAGACTCAAAAAGGTTAAGTTTTAAACTGTTTGGCATGCTATTAGTGATGGAATATGTTACAAATGGTATATTTGTATATATTTTGTGTGTTTGATCATGTTCACGATACTTTCATTCATGGAAGAAATGTGTTTGTTTTCTAGATTTCTTGATATGTTTATTACCTTGTTTAAGAATGTGAAATGTTTGGGTAAGTTTTGAATTGTGTGATGTGAGTTGTACGTAAGGTTTTCGGAATATATTTTGAATGTTTAGCATATTGCATAACCATGGTCATTGTGTGGAACTATAATTGTCATACATTCATTAATTTGGAGAGATGGAATGTGCAATTGAGAGGCCTAAGCATGTGTATTGCAACGTTAGTTAGTTGAGCAAAGAATATGTTGATTTTGTGGAGTATTTTTTAGAGGATGCATTTGATCGTGAGAAGTGAGTTTTATGTCCTTGTTGTGATTCCAAGAATCATACCGTAGTGGTGATAAAGACATAATGAAACTTCACTTGGTTAGGAGAGGGTTTGGAGGAGATTATTTGGTTTAGACGTTTCATGGTGAGAAGGAACTGTTGGAGGTGGTTGTATGTAGTGGAGAAGAGTGTTTTGGACACGTATGTTTAGATGACATTCGTGAGGAGGTTGTCGATGAATTTAGGTGAAGGATTGAGGTTTTCTCAAATTTCTTAAGTGAGAAGGACAGGTTGTTGTATCCCGGTTACACCAAGAGGAATATTGTGATTTCATGTTTGATGAAATTGTTTAATATGAAAAGTGTTGGTACATGGAGCAACACTAGAATGAACAAGTTTCTAAAGTTCTTGAATGAGAAGCTTCCCTTTGGTAATGGGGTACCAGACAACCTCCACGAAGTGAAGAGGATTCTATGTCCAATGGGATTGGAGTATAAAAAATTACATGCTTATCCCAACGATTGTGTTTTGTACTGGGGTGACTGGGAGAAGGAGGTGGCTTGCCTTGTATGCCATGTGTCATGCTACAAGGAAAGGAAAAATTTGATCGTCGATGAAGATGTCTTTGTAAGGTTAAGGAAACAAGTTCATGCAAAATTTATGTGTTATCTTCCAATTACTGAGGTTGGAGGGGTTGTTCAAGAATGCCAATGATGTAAAGAATGTGATGTGGTACATGGTAAGGGATTCTCTTGAAGATGATGTGATTCATCATCCAGCTCATACCGATCAATGGAAAAGATTTGATAAGAGGTTTTCGGAATTTGCAAGTGTGCCAAGGAACTTGAAGATATCTTTGAGTAATGATGGAATGAACCCGTTCAACATGTCCTCAGGGCACATTTTATGGCTGGTAATGCTGGCCATATACAACTCTCCACCGTATTTGTGTATGAAGAGGAAATATGTTTTGATGCCTTTGTTAATTTCTTGCTCCAAACAATCAAGAAATGACATTGATACACATCTAGCACATTTGATAGAAGATTTGAAGGTTTTATGGTCCGACAGTGTCGAAGTGTATGATGGTTTCAGGGGATCAAATTTCAATTTAAAGACAATGCTTTTTTGTACCATAAATGATTTTCCAGCATACGGAAACCTTTTGGGTTATATGGTGAAGGGGCGCAAGGCATGTTCCTTGTGCGCATATTTCACAAATTACCAACAGTTGAAGAATGGTCGCAAGATAGTGTATTTGGGTCACAAGAAATTCCTCCCAATGAAGCACAAATTGCGTGAGGATGAATTTCAGTTTGTTGATGGGAAGATGGTGAGGAAGGCGCCAAGACCATTGGAGGGGGTTTTCATACACAACAAGGTGAAGAAATTAAATATTTTTCTTTGGAAGAGGATGAGGAAGGTGGGTGCAGCATCTGATGGACCTTGGAAGAAGAGGTTGGTTTTCTTCGATTTATCTTACTGGGAGCATTTGGAAGCTCCCCACTATTTGGATGTAATGCACATTGAGAAGAATATGTTCGAGAGTTTAATTGGTAACCAAATTACATTCCTGGGAAGACGAAGGACATCTTGAATGCATGAAGGATTTATTAGAGCCCGGTGTCCCAGAAGATGGAGGAACAAGTCTCCTCTCTCTCCTCCCTCTTACAAGTGCTGGAATCCATCCATGCCAAGCTTTGTCCGGAGGTCGAGCTAAAGGATCTTTAGAACTCAACACTAAGGAGAAGCTTCAAGCTACAAAGAAGAAAATATCTGACCTCGAGGCTAACAATAGGAAAGTTTCCTTCGAGAAGGCCACTCTCGAGCAGGCTACTTTAGCCCTAAGTCTCAAGCTCTCCTACTTGAAGCTTTTAAGGATATGTGGGAGGCCATTTTCATGCCTCTCAATGATAATCTTTATATTCCCAAATTCCTGAAAACTACTAGAAAGCAGCTAGTGGAAAGTCGGGGTCATCCATGAGGAAAAAAGGGTTTTATCGAGTGTTAAAGCATAGTTAGAAGCACACAATAATGTCACTCCAAGTCTATGGTAACAAAGTGCGGGTTATTGAGTTTAGAAAATACTAAGGCTACTTTAATAAAATAGATTAACAAACAATTATAACAAACAATGTAAATACAATCACAACTAGAACGCAAGATGTAACTAAGATTATAACAAGTCTTGGGCGCAATTGGTTTACATTTCTAGTTATCCTTTGATCATCGACTAATTTTCCTATTTTGATGTAACCATATATTGTGGAGAACTTGTCAACACCTTTCAAGTGAAGACATTTCTCGTCTCTCATCAGTTATAGTTAGAGTGAGCAAAAAGCTCCACACAATAAACCTTTTCTCTTGGGTCACTCTAGACAATCACCATCATAGACTTCCCCAAGAATAGAAATACACATGGAGACCCTACACAACTACCACAATGCCTTACAAGCGAGAGACATATAGATAGCAAAAGTATATATACTAATAACGACTATGAGGATTGACCTTCATACTAATCGTTATTAGTGAGCCACATTGATAATTAGCGAACCTATTGAAATTCATCCTAAATCTAAGCAATTTCATCAATCAATAATCATAATTAGCTATCATTCCCAATTATACATAGCATTGACCAACGAAAATCACATCAATAAAAAGTCAAAGTCTTCCGGGTTTGACCAAAAACCTAGCAAATAATTAGCTCACAGTCATCAACTAGTTGATCATCCTAGTCTAAATCATGCATTAATCACACAAGAAAGCACAAAACATACTTGATAATCAAAGCACACAATAGGATAAATCAAATCTCAAAAGTTCATACTAGAAATGCTTACCAATTGCTCCTAAGAGTATATTTAGCCTAGATTAGCTAAACCCATTACATAGAACCCAAATCCACAAAGAAACATGAAAGAAATTGAAAGATTAAAGTGAAAACTAGGGTTTTTGAGACCCTAAGTTAGGATCTCTCAACTGGGGAAGAAGGTGGGTTATTTATAGTCCAAGGAAATAGTGAAAAATGGCAAAAAGTGTCAAATCTAAGTTGATTTCGTGGGCCGCACTATATGGTGCGGCCCGCACCGTGTCTTCTGCCCTTTTTTATTTCCTTCACCACGGATGAACGATTGATCTATTTTGGGAGTTCTGATAGTCGTTTTATAGTACTCGCGAAGACGAATCCAATTATGCCATCTATTGACACCAATTCATCTTGGATAATTCTCAGAAATTGGCTACTAAAACCCAGAAAATTCTTCCTCAGCTATTTTTCCTTCCTTCTTTAATCTATTTTCTACCAATATGTAAGTGGCCCTCAATCTTCTACCATCCTTGTGAATGGCCTTCACTAAACTACTCTGAAGTGCTTATGAGAAATCTACAAACTATGCTCACAAAAAGGAATCTAAATGCTCGCAAGGTCCAAATATCCATTAGAATCAAAATAGATTAGAAAATGAAGGATTTAGATACAAAACCCAAAAATGGTTATCTAAACCCCTTATGATGTAAACCTACCTAAATCTAGCAATCTTCTAGCAAAACGATAACAAAAGAGGTTAAATGTTTTGGAAAATACATGCATTTGACGTCTCATCAATAGATTGATGCAGAGTCAGGAGCTATTTCATCTCTTCGTTGAGCTCCTCAAGATGGCTTAGGGAATTGGGCGCAACTCTCTAATTAAGAAAGACATTTTACCTAAGATGACTCTATTTTTATCCTGCGATGAGGTCAAATTTTTGGAGTCCTTCGTCAAGCTGGATGCTGTCGAGGCTTTGGATCAGAGGTGGGATGAAGCCGTTAACAAGGGGAATATGAGATTTGTCTTCCTGAGCTTCTTCGAAGTCCTCTGGTCAGTTTTATTCCATTATGGAGATTCGTACCCTTCCTGATGAGGTAATCACGTGGCGGGATGCCACCGAAGAAGCCAAACAACGAGAGGCCGATGCTAAGTGTAATGTTGAGGCTCAAGCCGAGACAGAATCTATTAGTGTAGGGTAGAATGTGTAATTTGCCTTTATGGCCTTCTAGTGTACTTCCATATTTTTTTAAAAGCAAGCATTTCCCTATTTAATTTTCCATGTATCTTTTATCTTTTTAGCTTAAAGCATTGCAAATGCAACTTTAACATGTTTACAAAGATTTTTCCAATACTCAGATCTCAGGTAGAGGAAATGGTAAGGCTTAACTTGATATTTGTGAATGAAAATATCAGGTTGAACGAGGCATTAAATGAAAAGTCCATAGTTGTTGATGGAAAATCCTCCTTGGTTGAGTCTGTTATTGCTAAGAATACTCGACTTTTGGAGCGAAACAAGGAGTTGCAATATAACCTCGAGCTCTATCAAGTCATCTTTTGATCCCATGGGTTATTCCATGGTGTCATAAATCTAAAACTTGTAACCAACCTCCTCTGATTCTTGCTTTAAGTAGCTAACTACTAGGTGGTTAATTCCAGGGTAGAGAAATTTGTTAAAAGACAGCTTTTGAAACCATACTGGAGTTGTTGAAATAATTTCCTCATATAGTTCCTCCTCCGAGAGAGAGTATAACTTTAACATCCCAAGTTCCTAAAGCTAAATAGAGGATGGCCATGGTGAACCCTCGAGGACTTATATGTCTAGTGCAAACAATAACAACAAAAATCTACTACCAGGAAAAGAAAATTTCCAAGAGACCTTGATGAACAGTTGGGTCTTCTCGAAGATGATGACCCAACTAGTAACGAACGGAAGCATTCTCGTACCAAGGTCTCCATAGATATTTCTGAGTATCCTTAAGAGGAGCTGGAACAAGATTATTGGTGCGTAGCTGGTATCAAAATAGATGAAGTTGAGAAAGTATAGGAAGAGTTAAGGAAACTAATTCCTTAAGGTCTGGAATCTCTAATATTAATTTGTGTACAATGTTTGTATTATTTTGAGCATTATACTCGAGTTACCCATTCTTCGAGTGTGCAGTACTTTCATTGATCTCCCTTTGAGATGATAAGCAGCATTAAAAGGAGGGTGACTGTAATGCATAGCATATAAAATTGGATGCAATATAACAAAAACATAAAGTAGCATAGAACTCAAATCTTGAACTGCAACGTTTGGCATGCAAAACTTTGATTTCTCATGAATAAAGATTATCAGCTTTCAATTCGATTCATCAGTCACACTGAATGGCATACAAAGCCTGGAAATATTACAAGAGTGCCGCTTATTAGCTTTTCACTGTAATCATCAGCCTTAGCGTGTAGCATAAGAAGTTGGAAAATCAGCAGCCTTAGCGCGTAGTATAAGAAGCTGGAACTAACACCGAAGTGTTTCTTATCAGCTTTTCACTCGAATCATCACCCTTAGATCGTAGCATAAGAAGTTTGAACTATCACCAGAGTGCCGCTTATCATCTTTTCAATTGAATCATTATTCCTGACATCATGAGAGCTGGTGGTACTTCCGCAAGTGGATAACATTCCATCTTCTAGGGATTTGAACATCACCAATTGTTTTGAGAACGTAGCTGCCTCCGGGACATGCTCCCACAACCTTGTAAGGCCCTTCCCAATTAGCAGCTAACTTTCCTTCAGGTTCACACTGACTCTTCTCATTTTTTGCTCATCACTAAATCCCCTGGGATGAATTGGACCTTCCTAACCCTTTAATAATGGTAGTGTTTGAACCTCTCTTTTACTTTTGCCTCATAGATGGATGCTAGCTCTCGTTTCTCTTCCACTTATCGAGATCTGAATGCCAGTTCTCATAAGTAACCCTCCCTTCAGATGCTACTATCATTCTCAGACTCAACACCCCTATCTCTACTAGAATTACGGCCTCAAAGCCATAATCTAGGCTATAAGGTGCTTCCCTTGTGGCAAAAGACTCAGCCGTCCTATAATCCCATAAGACACTAGGTAATTCACATATCCAGTTCCCTTTGGCTCCCTTGAGTCTTGGTCTGATTCCGTTAAAAATCGTTTGATTTGTAACCTCCACTTGACCATTTGCTTGGGGATGATATGTGGCTGTCACCTTCAGTTGTATCTTATATTCCTTGTACTAATTTTTGAATGGATCATGAGTAAATTGCTTCTCATTACCTGTTATTATAGTCCTCGGTATCTCAACGCGACATATAATGTATTCCAACACAATGGAATCACTGACTTCCCTATCATGTTGGCTAGATGTTCTGCTTCTACCCACTTTGTGAAGTAATCAATAGCCACAATAAAATACTTGAATTTTCCTAGAGCCTCTGGGAATTGCCCCACCAGATCGACTTCCCTTTTCAAACAACCATGAACTATGAATATTCATCATCTCCTCCTGAGGGATATGTGTGATGGGTCCATGCATGCTTTTGACATTGATAGCATACATGTATATACCTATTAGTATCGTTGAACATTATTAGCCAATAATACCCTGCCTGAATTAGCCTTCTCAACTTAGATCGTGCCCCTTGGTGACTACTGCATATACTCTCGTGAACTTCTCTAACCAAATAATCAGCTTCATAGGGGGTGATACATCAAAGCAATGGCTGTATATGCCCATTTTTACATAGAATTCCATCATGCAATACATATTTTAGGACTTCCAGCCTTATCTTTATCACCTCAATTGTATCCTCCAGCAAGACTCCCTCTCGAAGGTAATTCACAATCGGTTTCATCAAGTGTTTACCTCCTCAATTGCAATCACCACTTGCTCCTTAAAAATACGACTTATAGAGTTTCCATGGGTAACCGTCTTCGAGGTTTGGCTCCCAAATATGATGAAGCAAGTTTCCTCAAAGAATTTTCCTTGTGATTCTCCTCTCTTGGCACTTGCGTTAAGACATAAGTTCTGAAATCTCTTAAAAAAAGTTTCACTATCTCCAAATACCTCTGTAGATTATGTTACCTGGCTTTGTATTCTCTATTAACCTTTTGAGCCACAATCTGTGAATCACTGTAGATTTCCAAATCCTCCACCTTTAACTCCTTTTCCAAATACAAACAGGTAGATAAAGCTTCGTATTCAGCCTCACTATTCATGGCCTCTAATGTAAAATGAAATGCATATGGGTAATCCTGGCCTTCAAGATAGTTGGGATGCACCCCTGCTTCACTTCTTCCAAAATGTGAGGAACCATCCACATAAAACTTCCAAACTTCTTTTTTTTCAAATATCCTATCCCAGCTCGATAGGCTCCGTAGTCTCCACTATAAAATATGCCAAATCTTGTCCTTTGATTGTTGTCCTAGGCTAAAACTGTATATCATGTTCCCTTAAAGCCACAACCCATTTCATTATCCTTCCCAAAGCTTCAGGTTTAAAGAGGATCTGCTTAAGGGGGTGATTGGTAAGCAGTACGATAGTATGTCCCTGAATGTAAGGGTGTAGCCTTCGTGCAACATGTACTAGCGCCTAAATCAACCTCTCGAGGGCTGTATACCTCGTCTCTGGCCCTCTCGAGGGCTATTCAATAGGCTCCTAAGTTTCCACTATAAAATCTTTCGGACCTTGTCCTTCAATTGTTATCTTGGGCTAAAACTGTATATCATGTTCCCCTAACTCTACAGCCCATTTCATAAACCTTTCTAAAGCTTGTGGTTTTAAGAGGATCTGCCTAAGGGGGTGATTGGTAAGCAGTACAATAATATGTCCCTGGAAGTAAGGTTATAGCCTTCGTGCGACATGTACTAGAACTAAAATTAACCTCTCGAGGGCTACATACCTCATCTCCGACCCTTACAAAGCTCGACTCACAAATTATATGGGATGTTGTTGTTTCTCCTTATCCTATACTAGCACTGTACTGATAGTCAAAGGTGAGGAAGAGATATATAAGAAGAAAAATTCCCCCTTTTCTGGCCTTATGAGAGTTGGCAATACTCGAAGATGTTCTTTTAACTACTTGAACACATCCTTGCATCATTCTGTGTATCCAAATTTCTTTGCTCTTCGAAGCACATAAAAAAGGGAAAATGTTTCTCACCTCTATTTGAAGGGAATTGACATAAAGGTGACAAGGACCCAGTAAGCTTTTGCATATCTCTCAAATTCTGCGAACTTTTAATTCTCATCAGAACCTCAACTTCCCTGGATTAACATCGATTCCACTGTTGGACAACATGAATCCAAGGAACTTTCCAGCCCCCACTTTAATCACACACTTGGATGGGTTCAATTTAAAATTTGCACCTCTAACTCTTCAAAGGTTTCCTTAAAGTCTATCAGGAATTTATCATAACTCCTGCTCTTCATAACCATGTCATCAACATATATCTCCATATATTAGGCAATCTGATTCCTGAAAAATTTATCCACCAACCTCTGATTAGTTGCCCCTGAATTCTTCAGCCCAAATAACATCTTCTTATAATGATATGTGTCTACATCATTTATGAAGAAACTCTTATCCTTATCTGTTTCCACCATCAATATCTAGTGATATCTCTGGTGAGCATAAAAGAAAGTCATGACCTCGTACCCCGTGGTGGCTTCCACCAACTTATCAATTGGTTGTTGGGGATAACTATCCTTGGGATAAAATTTTTTCAAGTCAGTATAATCAATACACATTTGCCAAGTTCCATCATGTTTTGGGACCATAACCAGATTAGCCAACCTTTCCGGGAAAAATACTTCTTTAATTACTCTTGCTTTCAATCATTTCTCCACTTCTGCTTTGATAGCTTCCACCCTCTTGGGTGCAAATACCTTCCTTTTTTGATTAATTGGCTAGATTGATAGGTCAATATTTAGTTTATGAACCGCCAACCTTGAGGGTACCCCAGTGAGATCCGAAGTACTCCAAGAAAAAACATTTCCATACTCTTCTAGTAAATGTCCTTGAGACTCCAATTTTATAATTACAATGGAGTGTACCCCGGTAGCACGTTCAAGCAAGATTTTCCAACTTTCCCTTAGCAACTTCTGGCATCAACTTTCCTACAACCACTATCCCCATGTCTTGAATCTTCATTTGCTCCGTGTCTGCTAGGACAGCTTCTCCATGTATTGAAGCCACATCTCTTATCTTCCTTGCTTCCCTTACGGCCGCAAGGTTGCAACTTTTAGCTACTTTCTGATCTCCTTAAATTGAATCTATTTCCATATCTATTGGAAACTTCATCATTATATGGTACGTGGACCACATTGCCCGAGCTTGACACATCCATGGTCTTCCAAGAATTACATTATAGGGCGAATATGCATCAATAACTACAAAATTACAGTCTATATTTACCCCCCCCATCCCCCTCTGATATCCAGACTGACAAGGTGATCTCTCATAAAGGGAATATAGGGTATCCCTTTAAGCCAGATAATGGCGAGGCAGATATTTTGAAGTTGTCATGCCCTGTGTCTAAGTGATTGAAACAACCAATAAATATTACTTCAACTCCACTCCCGTCATCAATAAAACCCATCTTCACTAAGGAATTTCCAATCATAGCCGAGATACCCTTAGGATCAACATGTAGTGTTTTATCTAAAACCGTATTTGACTCTGAAAATTTTATCGTCTCATCTGGTCAAAACCTTTTATGTTATGGCTCTCCTACAAAGGTTTTGCGTGAATCAGCCTTCATAACCGTGTTTAAAGACCTTTTTCCCACAACTCCATTTATCACGTTGATCACCCTACGGATCGGCAGATTATCTCTATTCCTATTTTCTTGATTCTCGACCGGTAGCTCTCGAGGCCTTTCATCTCTTCTTTCTTTGCCCCTCTCTCAAGGCTCTTGGTCTTGAGGTCTCCTATCTCCCCTGCCTCCAATGTTCTAAAATTTTCTTGTGTAGGGCGGCCAATCCCTACGATCATTCCTGGATCTTGGGGGTTCTCTTTGATTCCCCTGTCTTGGTCAAGGACCCTAAACCTGTCCTTCCATTTCACACATATCGATCTCCATTCTCAGTTGGGTAAAATCATTCCTAGCATGGTCATAGTCTCTATGATGATCACAATACAAATTCATGGCAATTCTCCCAGCCACTACACTCGGCATATTTTGAATGGGTTGGGGTGACCGAAATATCCCTCGATAAATACTCAAAATTGTATCGAAGATCTGTTCATTGGTGTGTATGATGCAGTCAGAAGCTTCATGGAACATATTCAACTCCTAATGTTGATTCGCGTACAAATTCTAATCGAAACTCTTCTGAAACCTATTTATTCAAGACACTTGAATACCAGATTTGGGCATCAAAATCAAGTTCTTCAAGAACAAGAAAATGGAAGAAAAACGTTTGTTTTATTTCAACCAAAAACCACCGCACAAATCCAACACACTAAGTTTAAATACCTCTGCACCATAAACAATCCCTAAGGCTAAAATAGAAAAGCAAAAGCATAACAATAAAAAGTGAAAAACAACTATCGTTCACATACTCATGCACGTTACCATAAGAATGCAAAAGGAAAAACAAATAAGAATATTCTATAAACATAGATTCATATTTCGAAAATGTTCCACAAAAAAAAATGCATATTCATCTTCTCAAAATGTTCCAAAAACTGTCAAAGCTTGTTCTTCTTTCGCTCGGCCCGCTTCATTCTCCCCAACAAAGAGAAAATTTGCCCTCAAATTTTAACCGCCAACTTGTGCTGTAACCTCTATCACCATACTTGTGTCAATGCCATTGTCGTGTCCAAAAAATGACTTGCCTTGATAAGAATTCCTAGAACCACCGTGTGATGTCTCCAAAATTTCTTTATCGCCCTCCATGCTTCCATTGTTTCTCATACTGCTGTCACGCTACGGTTAGCGTGAACTTCACACCAATGGATTCATTTCGTACAACCACTTTGTTGGCCTTACCAAATTTCGTCATACACGGACTCGTCATGTATGGCCTCGCTGTCACAAAGTTGTCATAAAAAAACACGTTGTACACGGTCTTGTCGTAAATAACTTCGATTTACTCGTCGTATAGGGTTATCATAGATTACCTTATTGGACTCCGCTTCTTTGTACCCAGAATTACCATACCAAAGCACGTCGTACTCCACCTCACCGTACTCTATTTTTCTGTATTCCAACTTGTCTTACACAGCCTCACCATGCTCTGACTCGGTGTACTCTGAATCGTCGTACACAATCTCACCATGCTCTGACTTGTCGTACACAACCTCACTATGCTTTGCCTTACCCTACTTCGACAAATCTTCCATAGAACTCCAAGAACGTCGTTCGATCATCTGTTATCTACTCTATCATCTGTTCCGTATGCTCTTGGAGAACTCTTTCACCCCGTTCCTTGAACTAGTTGCCATTGTCACGCTCGAGAATCTCACCAACATGCTGTCATCGTTGAGGATTTTGTCGTAGCGCCATACATCGAGGTCGACTTTGGCTATGATAACAACTTATGCAGGTGGAAGCTTCGTAGAACAGATTCAACTCTGATTGTTGATTTGCGTAAGAATTCAAATTGAAACGCATCTGAAACCTGTTGATTCAATACACTTTAATACAATATTTGGGCATTAAATTTAAGTTCTTCAAGAACAAGAAAATGGAAGCAAAACGTTTGTTTTATTTCAACCAAAAGCTGCCGCACAAATCCAACACATGAGGTTTAAATACCTCTGCACCACAAACAAGCCCTAAGGGCTAAAATGGAAAAACAAAAGCAAAACAATAATAAGGGAAAAAGAACTAACGGTTATTTACTCATGCGCGTTACCATAAGCATGCAGAAGGAAAAAGACATAAGAATGTTCTATAAACATAGATGCAGATTTCAAAAATCTTCCACAAACATAAGCATGCGTATTTTTCTTCTCAAATTGTTCCAAAAACGTCAAAGCTTGTTCATCTTTTGCTCTGCAGGCATTAGCATACCTCTCGAAATTGGTCCTAACCACCTCCATTGGTTTATTTCCTTGAGGATCGTTACTTCTCACTGGTTTATTTTTTAAACTTTCCCTTTCTTTCTTGGGGACTTCTTCAACCTTCGAATACTGCTAAACTACCTATTGATGTTTTTGCAAGGTTCGAGGAGCGTTGGTATTTAATTTTTTGTACAACTCTAGATCTTACATTCCCAGTACATATCTTTGGATCACCTCATTCTCCTTTGTTTCAACCACTCCCAAACTTTCATCCACATAACGGTGATAAAAGGCTTCTGTGGTCTCTCCTGACTTCTGCTTAGTCTGGTACAACTCCAACAAAGTCTTAGTAAACATCTTCTCTTGGGTGTACTGGCTCAACAATGCCCCATTGAAATCTCCATAGGAATGAGAAGAACCTCTCAGTAGTATATTAAACCACTCTTGTGCCAAGGTGATCACAAAAGTGTAGTAGAATTTGTAGGAAGTTCTTAAATCACAACAGATGAACACGAATCACACTTCTCAACTTTTTTGCACATTCTTAAATTCTGAAAGAATAAGACCTTTACATACCAAGATCATATAGGTCCATGATTAACTTACAAATCAATATGTCTTCATATTACAGAGGGAGGATGAGATAGACACGTAATCATGACTATACCAACCATCCTTATAAAAATCAAATGACCAGCCTTATTTAATAGAGAGAATTATTTAGAATAAAGTGTTAGAGTGCTTGATTTTAGTAGGGTAATTATTTGAATGTTGGTTGCTGGTGTGGTGGTTGTAAGAAATGGAGGAAAGGGTGGAGGACGCATTAGGGTAATGCGTCCTCATGCCTGGGATTTGTTTTTCAAAAATTATTAGAGGATGCATTTTGTAAACGAGTCCTCATGGCTGGGAATATATTTTTTTTCCCAAAATTATTAGAGGATGCATTTTGAAAACGAGTCCTCATGGCTGGGCCAGTTCCATTTTTTCCCAAAAATTAATTAGAGGACTCGTTTTAAAAACGAGTCCTTCTTTTAGGGCCAATTTGTTTTCCGAATTTTAATTAGAGGACTCGTTTTAAAAACGAGTCCTCATGTTAGGGCCATGTTTTCCCGAAAATTAATTAGAGGACTCGTTTTAATGTTGGGGCCATTTTTTTTCCCAAAAATTAATTGGAGGACTCGTTTCTGAAAACGAGTCCTCATGGCAGGGCAATTTTATTTTTTTCCCAAAATTAAGTAGAGGACTCGTTTAGAAAACGAGTCCCCATAGCTGGGCATTTTTTTGTTTTAGAAAAATTATTTAGAGGACCCGTTTCAAAAACGAGTCCTCAAAGCTGGAATTTTTTTTTTGGAATATTATTTAGATGACTCATTTTTTAAACGAGTCCTCAGAAGCTGGCTATTCTTTTTTCCGGAATATTATTCCCGAATATTTTTTGAACGAGTCCTCAAAGCTGACTTAATTATTTTTTTGTAATGACAATTAATTATTCGGTAAATTTGGTAAAATAAGCTTTTGGGAAATTTTAATTAATTTGCAAAATGCTTATTCCCACTGACCGTTATGAGGATTTTTTTATTCCAGGTATTTTATCTCAGTTTAGTCCCGATTATAAAATCGTGTCCTGAATTCAACAAAAGTGAATTGTCAACCTTGTGTAAAAAAACTCTCAGTGCGATTATTACTGTTGCTTTGTGCGAACTATAGTGCGATTTAGCCAAAACGATTCACTGACTGTCGTTTTAACTTTCTCCTCCTTCTTCCTCTTCATTCTAACTGATAACGGTCACTGACCGGATTCACCTCCGCCGCTATGGCGGCTCCTCCGTCTGGCCGAGGAGGAGGCAAATCCTTCCTCGAGGCTCTAGCAAACCGGCCTCCTCCTCTACGTGACTCCCTCCCTTCAAACCCAGAGATTGTTCCCAAAACACAATATAAGGGAGACATAGCTTGCTTGGTAAGCCGCAAAGACGCAGACATCCTCGCCTCCCACTACCGAAATGCTCTTGTGGGCAAATTTGCCAGGGGCAAACCATCCATGGCACAGCTCAACGATTCTTTCAACTCGGTGGGCTTCAAGGGCAAATTCCAAATTGGCTCAATTGACTTCCATCATGTGCTTATTCGCTTCCAAGAGAAAGAAGATTACCAGAGGTTTTGGCTGAAGGGTCAATGGAGTTTCAATCACGCCCAAATGAAGGTTTTCAAATGGACGTCTGACTTCTCCCCTGAGGCAGAATCATCTATTGTTCCGGTATGGGTTTCTATACCTCATGTCCCTGTATATTTCTACAACTCTGCTATGCTTGAAATTATGGGAAACCAAATTGGAAACTTTATAAAAGTAGATGCTGCAACTGCGGCTCTCTCAAGGCCATCGTGTGTTAAAATGTGCATAGAAATAGACCTGAAAAAAAAATTCCGTTATTCATCAGAGTTGGAATTGAGGAAGATGGAAATGAATATAATGTGATTAAACTCCCATTAGAATTTGAGGATATTCCTCCTTATTACTATCACTGTAAATGTATAGGGCATGAGGATATATCCTGTATCTATTTGCATCCTGAGCTTAAGAGAACAAAGTCCCAGAGGTTTGAAAAGGTGTCTCATAACTATATAAACTTAATAGATCAAACTGAAGTTCAACAAATAGGCCATGAAGATCATGGTAGAATGAATTTAAATATTAATCAGGATGGAAACACAAGAGCTGGGAGTTCATGTGTTTCAGTGATAGAAAAACAAAAAACATTCCATGCTCATAAATTCAAATATGTCCCTAAGCAACAGTTGGTACCTACCCCAGTTAATGAACAAGGAACTAGAAAGGATATTTTAACTGACAAGACCCTACTAGGGATTGATCCAATGATCCCTGAGGCCCCCTGTGACCAAAACCAAGAAGTAATAACTGAGGCTGAGGTTTCTACCTCCGGCGCTATCCAGGAAACTGTTACTGAGAATGTTTCTGAGCTCCATCCTATGGTTACTCAAATGGAAGGAGAAGTTCTCCTCCATTCCCAGTCACCTGAACCTGGTAAAGTCTTGACCAGTTCATTTATATCACAAAAGACTTCCCCTAATCCCAGTACATCAAGACAATTACCTAGGCATTCGCTTTCTGCCCCTCCAAACCTTAGGACAGTGTTTGCTAAGGATGATTTGCTAGCAAACGTGGCAGGTCTTTCTCACCTTTCAACTCTATCATTGCTGCAAAAAACTTTATCTTCTCTCAGCAGAAACACAAAGAGAACAGATTTCTACCTCTTGCTGATGAAGAACTATCAAGTGAAGGGGTCACCCATGGTGATAATACAATCAATGCAGACTTTCCTGATACACTGGACACTTTAGCAGCTCCATATTCTGACCATGATGAAGGTGCTGATCAGGTAAGTAAGGTTAGCTCTCCAGCTTCTAATCCTGCTAGGCTGAAAAAGGATAAGTTACTAGGGAAATCTAATAAACAAAGAGAAATGAGTCATTTTTCTCACAGAAAAATACTATCATAACTAGATCAAAAAGCTCGAGTAATGTTTCCCTATGAATAATACAAAAGTTAAAATAAAAATGCTGGTATGGAACATCAGGGGAATGGACACATCTATGTTAAGACTACGTAATCTGATCAACAGGCACAAATTTGACCTCATATGTTTAATTGAGCCTAAACATGATAACATGCAATGCGGTGTATATAGACAACTGTTGAACTATGATAATTGCATCCCTGCAAATAATGGCCAGATTTGGATCTTTTGGAACTCTAGCTTAATCTTATCAGTGAAATGTGGCAATTTACAGTTCCTTGCAGTTAATCTGAATTGCATTAATCTTCACAAGACTATGGATGTATTTTTTATTTATGGACTTAGAACTAGAACTGGTAGGAAATCCCTTTGGTCTGATCTCATGTCCTACACTCACTCTGAATCCCTATTCATAGGAGACTTTAATACAATTACATCTATAAATGAGTATAAAGGTCCTTCTACTCCCAAACTTGGGATCATGAGGGATTTTAATGATTTTATAAATGCAATTGCATTGGAGGAAATTAACACTGTAGGTAATTTGTTTACTTGGACTAATAATAGACTACGAACTCCTACAGTTAAAATATTAGACAGGGGTTTATGTACTTCCTCTTGCTCCCTATCTTATCCTGCATCCTCGGTTCAGATTTTGAATAGGGTTAGTTCAGATCACAACCCTATGCTGTTAACTGTTGGCACTGATATTCCATCCAATCCTAGACCATTTAGATTTCTGAACACATGGTTTAAAAGAAAGGATTTTTATGAGGTAATCAAACAGAGTTGGGAGATTCCCCTACATAAGTCAGGAATGCTTTCTTTTTATCTTAAGCTTGTTAGACTTAAGAAGGAACTAAAAATCTGGAACAAAGAAAAATTTGGCAACATTTAAGATAATGTAGTGCAAGCTGAACTGGCTATGCAGGCTCAGGAGCTAATATCTGATCAGATTGACTCTGAAACTGAAAGGGTTAAACTCAGGGAGGCTAAGGCTAGGGTAGTTAGGGCTTTGGCTGAACAAAAAAATTTCTGGAAACACAAAGCTAAGATTAAATGGCTAAAGGAAGGGGATAATAACACAAGTTTCTTTCATAACTCTGTAAAGGAAAGAAATAATAGGTTGAAGATCACTAAAATTAAGAGCAGAAATGGCCAGTGGTTAGACAATATAAATGATATTGAGATGGAAGCTATTAATTGTTACCAGGACCTTCTAAATGAGGATAGCTCCCCTGACAGCTCTCTCTTCTTATCTCATTTTCTGAATCACATCCCTAAACTGATTAATCAGGAGGATAATGAACAACTACTGAAACTAGTTTCATTAACTGAGCTTAAAGGGATAGTTCTAAGTCTTAACAAACTGAGTAGCCCAGGTCCTGATGGCTTCACAGCTAAGTTCTACATAAAATCATGGAATATTATTGCAAATGATCTACTGTTGGCTGTACAGGACTTTCTTACTGCAAATAATATGCCTAGGGGTATTAGCAGTACATGGATCAAAATAATCCCAAAAAAAAAACCCCCACCTCTTTTGAGGATTTCAGACCAATAAGTCTCTCAAATGTGATAAATAAGATATGCTCTAAATTGCTTATGGAAAGACTTAAGTCTTTAATGCCTAAGATTATTTCCCCTAATCAAACAGCCTTCCTACAAGGGAGAGACATATCTGATAATGTTATATATTTACAGGAGATGGTTAGGTTTCTGAATCGAAAACGGAGGGATCCAAACTGTATTGTTAAACTGGACCTTAAAAAGGCTTTTGATAGAGTTAGGTGGTCTTATTTATATAATATCTTAGCTAAATTTGGATTTCATGCTAAGTTTATTTTTTCCATCATGAAAAATTTGTCCCAGGCCTGGTTTTCTGTTCTAATTAATGGTAAGCCAGTGGGATTTTTTCAACTCACTAGGGGAATTAAGCAGGGTGATCCCTTATCTCCTTTCTTGTTTAATATTTTCTCTGAGGCTTTTTCTAGGAGCTTGGCATTCATTTTTAACAGTGGTAAGTTGTCATATGTTGACCTCCCAGGTAATCCTCCTAGAATTTCTCATCTATCATATGCAGATGATACTGTTGTTTTCTTTAAAGCAACTAATCTAACTTTGATTAGATTGAAAGCATTCCTGTCTACCTTTGAAGAGGTCACTGGTCAAAAAATTAATTATAATAAGAGTGATATCTTTATAGGGAAGCATGCTTCGGTTCAAAAGGTTAGCCATATTAAAAGGATCTTGGGAATGAAAATTGGGACTCTCCCAGTTTCATACCTGGGAGTACCTATTTTTACTGGGAGAGCAAAAAAGATATATTTTCAACCTCTTTTTGAGCAGATTGACAGCAAGATTGGTAATTGGAAAAATAAATGGATTTCTACAGGGGGTAAGATTATACTGATTGAATCTTGCATCTACTCTTTGCCTCAACACATTTGGTTGGTTTTGAAACCGAACAAAATGATCATAAAACACATAGAAAAAAAACTGAGTAACTTTTTCTGGGGGGATAATGAGTTGAAACATAAAAGACGTTGGAGAAAATGGACTGCTCTTTGCTTACCAACTAATCAAAATGGTTTAGGTTTCAGATCAATATCCACCATAATTAAAACATGCTCAGTTAAGCTTTGGTGGAAATACCAAAAAGCAGATGCTCTGTGGACTCATTTAGTGGAAGCACTCCCTCCCTCATATAGGTCTTCTTCAAATTGGAAAAGGATATGTTCTGTTAACACATGGGCAGAAGCTAACTCTAGAGTCATTATGGGAAAAGGGGAATGTAACTTTTGGACATCTAACTGGCTAGATATAGGTCCCCTTATTGACCATTGTGAACAGAACTTGGTTGATATTGCTGAGGACTGTACAGTCTCTGCATTTATATCTAATAGCACTGATTTCATCAGCAGAATTAGTCCTTTCCTACCACCTGAAGTCACTTCTCTTTTGCAGGAAGCCAAACTATCTCCACACAGGGAAGATAGGCTAATATGGAAACCGGGCATCAATGGTGATTTCTCTTTTAAATAGACATACCTTATGCTCAACAACAGTCCAGGTTCTATTGCCTCTGTCCAACATTTTTGGAATCATAAAATTGAGAAAAAAATTCAGTTTTCATGTGGAAGATGACAAACTCATTTTTACCTTTTGATAACATCCTCAGAAATCTGAGATTCTCTTTACCTTCCAAATGTTGTATGTGTAATGTACATGAAGACTCCTTAGACCATTTTTTTAATTCCTGTGACTTTGCTGTGAATGTCTAGAAAATAGTTCATCAGTTTATGGGAATTAGGGATAGATTTTCCCATCTATATGGGAGAGATTATCTTGCTACATTACTATTCCCACCCTAAGTTCATTACAATCCACTATGGTCCGAACAGAAGCTGTAATTACATGTTGGAACTTGTGGAAGATGAGGAATAAATTCCTATTTAATTCTATAAAGCCTTCTACAGTACTAGTTCTTCATCAAATCAGGGATCAGATTTTTTACTCATTTTGTTCTAAACCGGTTTTCATTAGATCTACTATTGACTTCAGTATTGCTCAACACTCTTTCCTGCCTCTGATCAAACTGCCTCCAAAGCTAAAAATTCTTAAAATTGCATGGGAGAGGCCTTGCTCAGGTTTTAAGATTAACGTAGATGCTTCATGGTGCTGCTATACTAATATGTGTGGGATTGGAATGATAATTAGGGACAGTAGAGGTAGTCTCAAAGGGGCCTTCACTGTATATGATAGAGCTTCAGCCCCTCTGGAAGCAGAACTGAAGGCAATTAAGTTTGCTATTCAGGAATCTATTGATTGCTCCTCACCTGTTCTTATTGAATCTGATTGTCTTAGTGCTGTACTTTTTGTGAATGATCCTAGTAGGGCTCACTGGAAATTGTTCACCTTATCTGATGAGATTCACCAATCTATGGGTGCTTTTAAATTAGTTCACATTTATAGACAGGCAAATCTTGTTGCACATACCCTTGCAAAAAACAGTCTAAAAAATAAGTATAATTATGTTTTTCTCAGTTTCTCTGAGCTCTCTAACTCAGTCCAGGGACTTATTAGACTTGATCAAATTGGTACTCCGTCGTTAAGGATGGTGAATTAGTTCAGATGCTACTGAATTCTACTCTCTCTATACAGGTTCACTCTATTAGGATGGGGGATTCCTGATGAGTTCCTGATCCATTGGATGCCTCAACTGTCCCTCGTCGAATACATAACGATTGAGTGCATGGAAGCTGTTACTGTGGCTCTGGCTCATGATGGAACACACATGATGATGGCTCATGCTCAATTGGTCTTGGGTTCCTCCATACTGCCTGACACTCATCTGTAGGAGTCAATTGTTCACGGCGATTTCACTATTTGGATAGTCTCACATGGTGGGACAACTCACTCTTGGATGGCTATCAAAGTTGCAATTGGCTTAGCGTTATCACATCACTCTCGGTTAGTAGAGGATATGATTCTAACCTATGTAGAATGTTTCAGACTTCCTTGTGTTTCTTTAACTAGATCCACTAATAAGTTTGAACATCTCTACTATAGATTAGGAGCTTTTGTAATGCTCTATCGATCTTCCGGGTTTCTTTCATTTTTTTAATGTAACAAATGTTGCTTCATGAGCCTACTGCTCGACATTGTATATTAGAACTTAGCTTCGGCTTCGTTTTAATGTTTTTTTATTTCTTGTCTTGGGAAGGCCAAATATAATTTCCCCCATCTATGGATGGTTTAATATAAAAAAAAATTCAACAAAAGTGTATTTTTCAGAATGAGTCGTGAATTTAAGTAATAAATTATCCTTGAATGCTGCAATGTATAACATATTATTTGTTCATCCCATTGCTTTCGTTGAAGATTCTGCATTTTGTTTGATGATATTTTGAGAACTAGTCAAACGATAAATTAGGGTAGTGTGATTTGCAGTTTTTTAACTAGTCTTGAATATAGGTGTAGGAATGAAGTATTGCATAGTTAGAATGAGTACGAATTAGCATAAATGTACAGTAGCCGAACAATACGGGTGAAATGTAATGCAAATCAGTGTTCAATGGCATGCACCGTCCTAATGACGATCTCTACAAAGCTTTCCGCCCGTTCCATACGGTGGAGGACGTATGGTCCTGGATGTTCATCGTGGAACAACCATCTGTGTAGGTATATGCACTTCCTTATGTGGAACTCCCTCTTGTATTTCGTCCTCCATTTCATCTCCTGCCTCCTCACAATAGGCATATGGAACACTACCTGTATGTAATGGAGCGGCAGGCGACATGTATGGATGACTGGCTGTTGGAGTGACATATGCAGTGTATTCTAATGTAGTCATGTCGTAATGTGAGTGAAATTTAGTTTTACCAATTTTTCTAGTCTTTACTAGTGTGTTCCAACATGACTAATTTAACCAAGTGCATAATAACGTAATAGTAAAAGACACACGACTTGGTTACGCAGTTTGGTATAATCCACCTACATCTGTTTCTTGTTGTACCAAGACACCAAATTTGTTCCAATAAAGAAGCATCCACCTGTGGTGCTTTTTCGATCATCAGCATTACCAGCCCAATCAGAATCACTGTACCCAATCAACTCTGAATCTTGATTCTTAGAATACCAAACACCATATTCTGAAGTCCCACTTACATATCGAATAACCTTTTTCACTACAGTAAGATGAGATTCTTTAGGATCAGCTTGAAATCTTGCACATATTCCAACACTGAAACATATATCTGGTCTGCTTGCGGTGAGATACAATAGACTTCCAATCATGCCTCTATATAACTTTTGATCGACTGAAACTCCATTTTCATCCGTCACCAATTTATCAGACACTCCCATAAGAGTTTGAACTGATCGAGCACTACTGAGTCCAAATTTTTTAACCAAATTCAAGGCATACTTACTTTGATTTATGAATAGGCCATTCCGTCCTTGTTTGACTTGCAGTCCAAGAAAGTAAGTTAGCTCTCCAACCATGCTCATTTCAAATTCAGATTGCATAATGGTGACAAAATCATGTACCATAGATTGTGAGGTAGAACCAAAAACTATGTCATCAACATATATTTTAGCAATCAGAAACCTTGAAGCCTTGTCAAGCACGAACAAGGTGCGATCTACTCCCCCTCGACGATAACCTTTCTGAAGAAGAAAAGTAGAAAGTCGTTCGTACCATGCCCTGGGTTCTTGCTCGAGTCCGTACAATGCCTTTTTGAGACGATATACATGTTGTGGATAATGAGGATCTTCAAAGCCTTTCGGTTGTTCCACATATACTTCTTCATTCACCACTCCATTTAAAAATGCACTTTTGACATCCATTTGATACAAAGTAAAATTCATAGAGCAAGCAATAGCTAGTAGAATTCGAATGGATTCTAACCTGGCAACTTTCGCAAAGGTTTCATCAAAATCAACACCTTCCACTTGTGTATAGCCTTGAGCAACAAGTCTTGCTTTGTTACGGGTGACTAAGCCATCTGCATCTGATTTATTCTTGAAGATCCACTTCGTACCAATAACATTACTGCCTTTGGGACGAGGAGTAAGATACCAAACATCGTTCCTTGTAAACTGGCCGAGTTCATCTTGCACAGCAGCGATCCAATACTCGTCAAGTAAAGCTTCTTTGTAGTTCTTGGGTTCAGTTAGAGAGATAAAACAGTGTAATCCAGCCAGTCATCGATAATCAACTCGAGGTACAGATCGAGTACTCCTCTTGGTGGAATCAGGTTGTTCATGTGTTGGAACATAGGATTCATATGTTGGAACATACTCAGCTTCGTCAGTTTCAGACTGTATCTGCTTGGTTATGCTAGTAGTCTGTTGTGATTCTGGTTCACCCAAGGGAGGTGATTTATCAGGTTGGGACACTTGTGTTGGAACATGAGAGATACCAGCTTCTTCTTCGACACCATCGGGCCTTTGTTCTTCCTCAGAATCATCCACAATAACATTTATTGATTCCATAAGAGTGTTGGTTCGATGATTCAATACTCTATAAGCGTGGCTGTTGGTGGAATAACCGAGAAAAGTTCCTGTATCACTTCGATTGTCAAACTTTGCCAATTGTTCTCTATCTCTGAGAATGTAGCATTTGCTTCCGAACACATGAAAGTATGAGACGTTTGGTTTTCTTCCCTTCCAGATTTCGTAGGCTGTTTTGCTGGTGAATGGTCGAAGGTACACTCGATTGATTGTATAACATGTTGTATTGATTGCTTCTGCCCACCATTTCTTGTGAATATCTTTCTCTGTCAACATAACTCGAGCCATCTCTTGGATAGTTCTGTTCTTTCGTTCTACGATCCCATTCTGTTGGGGGATGATAGGAGTCGAGAACTCATGTTGGATTCCAAGCTCATCGCAGAAGGAACTGAATTGTTCATTTTCAAATTCTCTACCATGATCACTTCGGATTCGAATTATCTTTCCTACTGGGTTCCCTTTTTCAGTTTGTAATTTCACAACAAGACTTTTGAAAACTTCTATTGTATCGGATTTCTATTTCAAGAAGGCTACCCATGTGAATCTAGAGAAGCCATCGACCCATACAAATATATATTTCTTTCCATCTATACTAGGTGTATTAACCGGACCCATCAAATCCATATGCAATAGTTCCAGATTTCTAGATGTAGTAATATACTGTACTGAAGAGTGAGGACAACGAATTTGTTTACCTTGTTGACATGGTCCGTACACAATTCCATCCTTGCTGGTTAAGGTAGGCATTCCTCGTACAACTTTCACATTTGCAATTTTCACCAGTGTTTTATAGTTGATGTGGCCGAGCTTCCTGTGCCAAAGAATTCCTTCATCTTGTTTTGAGAGCATGCATCGAACTCCTTGTTCCAGTAAATATCAATTGTCTGATGATCTTATTCCAGAGAGAACCTTGTTTTCTCCATGCTTTACTATACACTTGTCCTTCTGAAATACCACTACCATATTGTCATCACACAGCTGGCTTATACTTAGCAAGTTTGCCTTCAGATCTTCAACAAATAATACACTTGTGAATATTGGAAAACCTTCAATTTTCAATTCGCCCTTGCCAATTACTCTGCTTCTCTTTCCATCTCTAAATGTTGCATATCCGCCATCATATGGAGTAATATTCGTGAGGTATTTTGGAGTGCCAGTCATGTGGCAAGAACAACCGCTATCAAAGTACCACGAATCACTGGAATAGGCTGTTAGAGAAGTGTGTGCCACCAGACACGTACTGGATTTTTTAACAACCCATATCTTTCTGATCATTTTTCTCGTATGAGTATCGCCTGTGTTGGAACACAGCAGAAGTTTTCTTCCTGTCATTTGATCTTTGATCAGTCTTTTGCACTGTTGTTCAGCATGTCCTTGGTACGTACAATATCTACAAATGAGTGGCTTTCTTTGATACGGCATCCCATACTTCCGTTTTACCTCTCGGATCCTAGCTTTGAGAGTTACTAGTTTTTCATGCAATTCAGTCTTGGGTTCTTTCCCGTATCCAATCCCGTGTCTATCACCAAAGTTTCTTCCCATATCCAGAATATCATCAAGTTTTGCCTTTCCGAAATTCAATTTAGAGATAGTTGCTTCAGACATCTCAGCCCTCTTGACTGCTACTGATCCTCTGACATATCATGGACCTTTGCTCCAAAGGCTACATAATTACCGGTAAGTTCCTCTTCTTCTTTTTCATCATCTTCATCTTCACTCCAAGAGGTGACATATGATTTTCCTTGTTTCTTGCGAGTGTTAGCACATTCAGCCTGAATATGACCATATCCTTCACATTCTCTGCATTGAATACGTCCAGCCTGTTTTGGTTCGTTGTTCTGATTTCTCCCGAACTGCATATTCCTTTGTTCAAATCTCATTCCACGATTGTTGCTCGAATCTTGTTGTTTTTGTCCGCTTCCGCCAAACCTTTCCTGAGATTTCTTACTGACCACCTTCTTTAGCATTCTTGAGAAATTCTTTGTGATAAGTGCCAGTTTTTCAATCTCATCATCGCTGTCAGACTCGTGACTTTCCTTAGCTGGAGAAACTTTGAATGCCAATTCCTTGGAGACTCTTTTTGTGGGTTGCTGGAATGTCATCTCATATGTCTGCAATGAACCCATTAGTTCATCTAGGCTCATGGTGACTAAGTCTCTTGCCTCCTCTATTGCTGCTACTTTCATTGCAAATCTTTTGGGAAGAGATCGCAAGGTCTTTTTCACCAGCTTAGTTTCTTTGTACACCTTTCCTAGTTGATAAGCTATGTAAGAGATATCCCTGAGTTTTCCATTGAATGTCGCAATAGTGTCATCCTCCTCCATTTTGAGTTCTTCAAACCTGGTAGCAAGCATATGTAGTTTCGATTCTCGCACTCGACTGGTTCATTCGTGAACAGTCTGTAGAATATCCCATGCTTTCTTTGCTTGATGACACGTAGATATAAGCTTGAACTGATTTTCATCAACAGCAGTGAAGATCGCATTAAGTGCCTTTGAATTTGCTAGAGATTCTTTAAGGTCATCTGGAGTCCATCTGGCCTTGTCTTTGGGTTTCTGACCTTTTTGACTTGACTCCCCTTCTACAGCCTTAGAACTTGTCTCAGCATCTTCTGTAGGATGATTCCATTCATTCTCAACATAAAACCATGCCAGTTCATCCAGCGAATTAATGAAGACCCTCAAGTGCACCTTCTAATAGTTGTAGTTGTTCCCTTCTAGCAGGGGCGGTCGAGAGACTGAAGCTCCTTCTCTTGTCGTCATGGTAAAACTGGATCTCACTTTCCTTGAAACAACCAAGGGAACGATAAGTGATTCAGCTCTGATACCAATTGAAATTTAGTTTTACCAATTTTTCTAGTCTTTACTAGTGTGTTCTAACAGGACTAATTTAACCAAGTGCATAATAACGTAATAGTAAAAGACACACGACTTGGTTACGCAGTTCGGTGTAATCCACCTACATCTGCGGGGCCAGGCCCAGTTCAGAATGAATCCACTAATTAGAAAGATACAGTACAGAGTACAGTTTACAAAATACTTATCTTTACTAACTATAACGTGTGGACTCTGCTAGCTCCCCTAGCTACCGATCCGCCTTGATTAGACTCCCTCTGACCTCGAACTCCGTCAACGCTGGATCTCCTCCTCTCGAGGAATTAAGGTTTACGATTCTGAACTTAGTGCGGCAGGTCAGGTGTGTTGGAACACAGTGGTTGACTCTTTGCAACTTCTCGAAAGTCTCAAAAATTTGTGTGCAGATTTTTGCTCTGTTAAATCCATGAGTATGCAGCTGTGATTGTCCCCAATTTATTTCCACGAATCAGATCTGAATACTCCATGATTATCTCCACAATATTCCTATTCCAAATCTGATTCTTGAATCATATCCAAATCACATAAATAAAGGGATTTACCTTATATCATTCTGTCCCATATATTCGAATAAATCTTCTCCATATAAATAGAGATTTTCCATAAACCAATTATGCTTCACACGCCTGATATATATAGTCAAATATAAGAATTCTATTTATACCAAACTACTGCAATATTCTGACTTTGATTTCCATAAAACCTTGGCGTAAATATTCTGCACCAGCATGTTCCAACATGGTCAAAATTTCTGTTCAAAATTAATTCACACAAAATTGCCAATAAAATATTTTCTTACAAACCCGTGACTTTACAATGAGGGTTCACCATGTGATGGTCTATCAATCGGTGGATTCGCATGTAAGGGTCCAGCTTGTGATGAACTAACGTGTTCTGTTTGGCCCCTAGCACGCGGCCTCTGACCTCCCTGTCGACCAGGCGGAGTTTGACGGTGGCTTCTGAGGTCAGTATATCTCACACCAGGGGGAGGATCCTCACAGTGCATATATTTATGTTTTTATGTATATATATATATGTATATATTTATATTTATATATATGTATATATATGTATATATATTTATATTTATTTGTGTATATTTATATTTATATATATACGTATATATTTATATTTATATATATGTGTGTGTATATATTTATATTATATATATATATATATTTATTTATATTTATATTTATATATTTATATTTATATGTATACATATATATATATATTTATATTTATATTTTTATTTATTTATTTTTATTTATATATTTATTTATTTATATTTATATATATTTATATATATTTTTTTTTATATTTATATATATACATATATTTATATTTATATATATACATATATTTATATTTATATATATATATATATTTATTTATATTTATATATATCTGTGTATATATTTATATTTACATTCATATATATATTTATATATAAATTTGACAGAAAACAAACCTTGCAAAATAAAACAAGAGAAAAATGGAGGATTATGAAATAATAGCTACATTACCGGATCTTGTGAACAAGCGGAATGGCGGAGGAGAACGGTGGAATGCCGGTGAACAAGAGGCGCAATGGCGGAGGAGAGTGGCGTTGAAGTCTCGGGAAGGAAGAACGGAGGTGAAATGAAGAAGAAAAATGGAAAATGGCCGATTGAGAGAATGAAGAAAGGAGGAAAAGAAGAAGAAGATGGGAAATAATGCTGGAATTAAAGGGGATGAGAGGATGTAGGAAATGCATCCTCTCCAAGTGTTGCTTCCCCTACCATCCGCGCCTGACTCCTCCTGAAGCCGCCTGACGCCGTTGACCAGACCAGATCAGAGGACGCATATTCAAAATGCATCCTCGCCACGTCACCCACAGGAGAGGATGCATTTCCTACATGCATCCTCCCTATTCTCTGCTGTTTGTGGCTACTATAGCCACAAACATAGAATTTTACCAAAGTGTTACAGGTCTTGTTTCCAACTGGTTAACTAGCTGGAACTCCTTATGTTTTGCCAACTTAATTTATTGTTTGGATCCACCATCCTTGATAGTTGATACTTTCATGTGAAGCTAAATCAGGTGGAAGTTCTTCAATCACAACTGACGTAGGAAATGCTTTTGGTGTATTAAACATCTGAAATGGCGCATATCTTTTTGTAATAAGAATAAATGCAGCAGTAAATATGTAAGGTGTACATTTCAAGGAAAGATAATGCACATTAATTAACTTTAAAAAAGGACAATCATGCACACAATTAGTATTAATTTCCGTTCCAACCTAAAAAAACTAACCTGGCTGATTAAGCAGTGCACATGAGCAAAGAAGACGCAATCCTCATCAGCAGCACAGTAATAGCAGGGATGATTCAAGTCCCTTTCTTTTTCACAAGCATAGCAATAAAACTCAGTACCTTCCTCGATATCGTCATCTGACAACTCCATGATCCGTGTTCTACTAAGGGTGAGTGAGTGAATGTGATAGTCATGTTTGACATTTTCGGGCATAAACGGAAGGCAGTGAGGATGGACACTGTAATTGCATTCCCTTATACAGCAGCACAACTTTAATAAGCCATGCCGCTTATCATCACAGTAAGGGCACTTATCATATTTTCCACCATATGTTCTGATTTTTGGATGGATTTAAACTCCAGCAGGAAGAATGGCTGTTAACCCCTAAGCACATCTAGCGTGTAATTTGAAGTTGCAGTCGTGACAAGCGTAACGGTATTGAGGATCAATAAACTCGTGCAGGCAAAGGTTACATACATTTTCATTTTTCCAGCAAGAGATAGAGAGGGCCCAAGGGGGCATGAGATGATAGTGGAGGATGTGTTGAGGGCGGAAAGAGATAAGCACAGTCTGAGGGTAAGGGCACTTGACATTTATTAGTGCATGTGATGCTAATAGAGCAAGAGGATGTTGATGAATTTCAGAGGAATGAAAGGCTGGTTTCTCCTGGGAACATCTAAGGTGTAATTTGAAGTTGAAATAGTATTCAGGAGTGGCATACCCGAACCAGCAACGGTTACATGTGTTTTCAAGCTTCCAGTTACAGAGGAAGGGGGAGTGGGGCATGGGATGGAAGTTGAGGGGGGTGTGAGGACCAATATAGGAGGCATGCAAGAAGATGGCGCATTTGAGGCAATAGAAAATGGAGCCTTGGTCGCCATACCAAGTTTGCTGACAACCAAAGTATCTTGTTGGGAAATCCATCTGGTTTTGAAACTGAATCAAGAAAACTGAGAACTTGTTAGTTTCTCTTCATCAACATCCAGTTGTAGCTTCGAACAAGATAAGTCCACATTGAACTCACATGTTTACAGCTATAATAGGCGGGGGGTGGATAACGATGGAAGTAGTCGTCAGAACGGCTGCATAGACCCATTTTTTTTCTCCTCTCTCTCTTGCCGAACACTTCCTCTTCACAGAAACCCTAACCTACCTGTCCCGTGGGGGAGCCGCTGCCGCCGGAAACTTCTCCCCCTTCCCTATCTCACCCTCCCTAACACCCCTATCCACTGTTACCCAGAAGTACCCGGACAGATCCGACTCCAGTTTCTGATCAAGATTTGTAGCATCGGATTTTGAAGTGCCGGTGAACACCGGTGTTGAAACGCCGGTGTTCAAACGCAGGGAAGGGACCAACTTTTGAAGCGGAGTCGAAATGCTGATGTTTGAAACACCGGTCACGCAATCAGCGTCGAAGCGCCGGTCAAACAGAGGTCCTCTTTCACTGCAATGCTTCTTCTCTGGTGGTGCGCCACGCGACGGTGGTTCTCCGGCGGCGTTACTTATAGTGACGCGGCGGTGGGACCATTTTTGCTCTGGTGTTGCTCCCGGTGGTGATGCTCCATGCGAGATCAATTTTTTTTCAAGCGGAGGTCGAGTTTCTTAAGCGGCGCTGGCGGTTTTGTTTCGAGCGAAGCTGGTCCTTATTTCAACTCACTGTTAGCCCTTTAGATGTGAGGTTATATCCTCAATGTCACAAAGGTAAAGTTACCAGCCTGGAGGTTTTTTCCGAGTCTATTCGGATCTGAGTCGACCAACTCAGATCTAGTAGTGGCCAACTCGGTTTCGACTCAGGACAGGGTTAACTCAACTCAGTGACTAGTCAACAGTGAGTCAACTCGGGCCAATGATTCAGCCCAAACAATCTTTCAGGTCAAATAACAGCCAAGTGCTGAGTTACAGTTCGGAGGAATCAAGGTCATGAGGGGGTATTTCTCCATTTTTGTTTTATTCTTGAACCTTTTATTTTCTCTTTTCGGGTGTGAGGCTATTAATTTATGTCAGTAATTTATTTTTTCTGCTTCTAACTCCTTTTTCAGTTTTAAAATTGGGCAAATTTCTTAATGGTTTTTTTATTTAGAGTGTCGGAAGGAATTATCTCTGTCAATCTTATTTTTTCGGCAGCCTGAGCTGTTAAAATATGTTTGACTTCAGATTTGATAACTCAAGAGACGGTGAAGAGAAATCCAACTCAAAGTTGTAATATATGAACTTTTGGCAATACTATTTCTCAAGTAAATCAGATTTGTAGATTTTGATCCATAAGGGGGTTGAGGCCAGTTTATTGAGAAATCGATTAACTTGGTCACTAATGCCTTTTGGATTTAAATTAGGGATAATTCTACGCATAGAAGTGACTTCAGTATACCGATGACATATATTTTTGGCAATTAAAATGACGGGTCTTAGTCTTCGAGTGAGGAAATGGTCTTTACGGGTTAAATGGAGGCGGACTTGATCTTTAGTTGGGGAGATATAATTATTTCGTTTTGATTTCCTTAGATGTTTGTTCAAAGGTGTTCAGGGGTCATTTTGTGTGCGTATCTTTTGATACTTCACCGTGTTTGTTCTGATGGTAGTTTTGAGTCAATTTATTGTGACTACACTATGGCAATTCGGTAGAAACCACATATCCTCTACGTGCCCTTCTCATTGTCACATATGCTTTTCCTCAGTATTGTAATATTCATTAGGGCTTATGTGTGTATCACACTTTATGTCTCTGACACCTTAGATTATAAATGTATTATTTAGCTAGTGTCTTAGTGTAAATGGGTTATTCCCATATCATATGTTGTAATGGCACATTGTGCAAATTTGAGCTTAATATCAAAGGGAAGGGAACCCTATAAATCCTTAAAAAAAAGTCGTCAGAACAGATGTTGAAACAGAAAGCCTTCCCTGCATCAGCAACATCAAGAGTATTGAAACCCACTAAGGTTATTGGTGAAAGCAATAAGTTGATGAATGCTGGCATCTTGAATTTTTCTGATGCTGGAGTCAGCGAAGCACACTTAAAATCAAAGTTAAACTCGCAGCAGCCAGAGCCTCCAGCACCATCACATTCATTCTTCCCCTTCCTACCACAAGCATAACAGGATGAGATGGATTTTGTCACAACGGACAGCTTCGTTTCCTCATCTTCATAATCTTTCAGTAGCTGGGCTAAACTACTTTTGCTGCACACATATTTACAACAGTTCTTTATACCTGCTTCATCATTGATGAGAATAAGAAGAGGTGTGATCTCCTCTTTAGGAGGAAGTGGTGCTACATATTTGATGAGAATAAGGGTATGATGAGGATGAAAAGGATGAGTGATCTTTGTGGGAAATTCTGCAAAGTATTTGTGGATCGAAAACCTATATCTTTCATAGGTATACGGAAAAATGTTCAACTTACTGTTGCAAAGGGGGCATATACGATAATCATATTTAGACTGCATCACTATTTTGAACATGGGCATCAGTCTGTGTACGTGGCTGGGATGACGGATTGACATTTTTCTGTATATCTTATTTCTTCACCACTGCCATTCTACTAACATTGTTTCTCTTATCTTTCAACACAAAGTCTAATCAATCTTTTCCTCCAACTATGCTATTTACTTCAACATTCACTCATGTTTCACTTTTTCCCATCTTTTGGAATCCAGTTTGCTTGCCATTTACTAGTAACAAAGAATAAACCATTTTCACTCTAAATTATGTACTTACATTTTTTAGGTAAATTATTTGCCAGATGTATTAGTAGATTATCATTCGATTACCGATGATATACAAGATAAAATTTTCATGTGTAGGAGGAAAGCTCTACAATGTTTAATTTAGTACACGCATGTTTTTTTTTTAATTAAAACAGCCGAAGATGAGGGAAATATGTATTAAGGTTTCCCAGGCCTTGTAACAAAATCAACCGTTGGTACATCAAGTGTTGTTAGTTCCTTAAGCGTTGAGACAACACAGTTGCCTCCAAAAGTCCTAAAGCTATCTATATTGAAGGATATAAGAACAGCTATACAAGGGTAACATAATCTGTAATGAAGTTGCGACCCAAAAGAGAGAATCTCCACCCCTCGTGTTAATTCTCTCCCTTGGCCAGGCAACTTCGAAGATAGTAAGTCAATAGCTAAGCTTGAAAAGTTCCAAAACCCAAAAGTAGGATTGGAGGACATGAGCTGCACCAAAGGAGGCTTATAGCAGCATCTGTAGGAGTCCCTTAATGTGAAAAGAGCTGCAAAATCATATTGGCGACCGTAGGATGAACAGCAGCTCCAGTCCATCATCATGCGTAGCAAATTGATCTGTATGTAAATGAAATCACCATTAGCAGTATCAAGTCCTATCATGGCCATGTTTCTGAATTCGAACATGTGGAAATTGCTCCATATCTAAGTGAATGAGACCTTTGATATGGACAGGCAAATTATACAAGTTTAGTGGCTGATTATGTGAAGAATGATATTTCGCAATTGCGTTAGCCACTGAGTTGCATTCTCTATAAACATGTTTAAGCACTGCTCCACATAATAAACTCTTAACCTTATAGGCCAAATTGAAAAAACTTCCAATTAGCAGAGTATGGATTTTCAATCATATTAATGGCTAAAAGAAAATCTGATTCAATGATTAAGGGAATGTCTCTATGTTGAAAAGATTGACAAGCAGCAAGTATGGCTAATAGTTCGGCATGAAGAGGAGATACAACCACGATAGTGATTGAATGAATGAAAAGAGGTATGCCAGAGCTATCCCTTACTATAATCCCAGCTGCAGCTGTATGGGAGAACCATGATGCATCCGTGTTAATTTTGATAGAATTGGTTCCAGGTTTTTCCCACCAGATAGACCTAAAGATTGGCTTAGGAGGTGGCCTAAGAAGAGGTAATAGATGTCTAAATGTTTGTGGAAATGCAGCAGTAGAACTCATCTTAGTAGGACAGGAGTATAATGATAATTTGATGAGGTCAAGTATCTCCCTACATATAAGCTCAGTAGAAAAGGGGACCTGATCATAAATATGCCTATTTCGAGCCTTCCAAAGACTCCAACAAATGAGAGAAGGAAGTATTTTACACATCAGTTGGTAGCTTTTAGTTAAGTCTGAACAGTTCCAAAAAGAATAGAATCTCTAAGAGATGGATTGATAATGAGGGAGGTTGAAACCAATCAGAGAAGCCATTTTACTCCATATCAATTTTGCCAGTGTACAAGATATGAAAAAGTGATCTATTGAATCAGAGTGACAGCACACAGGGCATTTGGAAGCCAAACTATATCCACAGGTTATCAGTACATCATCGAAGGGGAGGAAGGAATGAAGCAATTTCCATGTAAAAATCGATATATTTTTTTCCAGCAATACATTCCACACATTTTTTGAAACCGGGAAGTTACCTGTAGAACTTGTGATGGTATGATATGCAGTTTTGAATGAAAATGCACTTGAGGTGTCCGGTTTCCATATGATCCTATCATTTCTATCTTCCACCACCACTGCATCCTGCAAAAATAACAAAGTATCATTTTCCAGGTAGGGTGATATCTGGGATAGAATCTCTGTTTTATTCCTGATGAAATCAGATACAGAGGACTGCTGTAATGGTTCCAGGATAATACTTGGAATCTTATTGATCAGGGGACCATTAGGACACCAGTTAGCAGACCAAGCAATACAGGCACCTTTTCCATGGATAATAAGATAATTTTCTTCAGCTATGGAGTTGACAGAGCAAATTCTTTTCCATGTGACTGAATTTCTATAAGAGTCTGGCAAAGACCAAAGTAATTTAGACCATAGGGTTATACCTAATTGGCTTTTCCACCACAGCTTAAGGGAACATGCATCAACTATACCTTTGATAGACCTAAACCCTAAGCCATTTTGAGATGTTGGTTTGGCTAAATCTGACCATTTTTTCCATATTTTATTCCTTTTCCCATCAGTTTCACCCCAAAAGAATCTGGCCAGCTTTTTCTCAAATGATTTAATAATGTATTTTTGGGGGTTTGTCACAGCCCATAAATGTTGTGGCGGAGAGTACAAGCAACTTTTAATCAAGACTAATTTGCCCCCAGTACTTAACCACTTATTTTTCCAGTTTTTCAACTTCTTATCTAGCTTTTCCAGCAGAGGTTGATACTATCTATTCAAGGTTCGACCCTTAAAGATAGGGCAACCTAGGTACTGAAAAGGGAAAGATCCCTGTTTCATTTTCATAATCAACCTCATCTGATTTAATTTAATATTTGATGCTCTTTTGCTAATGTAAAAATCAGATTTATGGAAATTGAACTTTTGGCCCGAAGTGAATTCAAAAATGTCCAAAAAGCCTTAATTTTGATTAAATTAGATTTAGAGGCTTGCATCAAGATGATAGTATCATCAGCATACATAAGATGAGAGATTGGTGAAATTGAAGATGACATCTGATAGTATGAGAGTTTACCATTATGGAAAATGAATGATAAACTTCTAGAAAAAGCTTCTGAAAAAATGTTAAAGAGAAAAGGAGAGAGGGGATCACCTTGTTTAATTCCTCTAGTGGCTTTGAAGAAGCCCACTGGATTTCCATTAATGAGAACAGAAAAACAGGCTTGTGAAAAGTTAGACATTACAGCACTTAAAAAAGGACCATCAAAACCAAACTTCCTAAGCACACATTTTAAGAAGTCCCAGTTAACTCTGTCAAAAGCCTTTTGTAAGTCCAGTTTCAGAATACAGTTTGGAAATCTGGCCTTTTTATCCAAAAATCTCACCATTTCCTGAAGATAGAGAATATTATCAGAAATATCTCTATTTTTCATAAAAGCCGATTGATTTTGGGAGATCAATTTATCCATGTAGGGTCTTAGTCTTGCCATTAACACTTTAGAGCAGATTTTATTAATAGTATTAGAAAGGCTAATAGGCCTAAAATCATCAAATGATAGTACACGCATGTTTGATGCGTCTGAGACCCGATAAAAGCATAACCTCGATCCCTTGGCTTAGATCTGCGATCTACAAGGAAAAACAAGCCTAGGAGTGTTCTAGGGGGAAACTCTCTGATACCAAAGTTAGTCTTGCCTCCCCAGCCAATAAATAATGAATGAGTGAAATAAATGACAGACATTTGTATTTATAGTACCTAAACCTTTATAGTGGTGGCTTATAACCTAATATTTTTCCTTATCTAGTAGTGAGGTCAATGCTGAATCATCGGATAAAGGGTCCTATTGGACTATCTTGATTCTTGAGTTTTCCCTAAAGGATTGGGCTTAGTGGCCCAACAAAGTTTTGATATAACATATCATCAATGTTTATGTGAGAATAATTAGAATATCACATAAACTTGTTTTAAACCAACGGGTAATCATTTTATAATAAGTATGATTAATAGGGTGAATTCATATTTATTTTTATTTATTGCAATGAGGTACATATAAATCTACAAATATTTTAAAATGAATCTCAACATATAAATAAATTTGACCCAGACTTAAAAATTATGAAAATAAGATTTTTTTATCGGTCTAACACAAGACATTCTCTTAGAATAAAATAAATAAATTGTAAATATACTAGAATATTTATAGATGAGTAAACCTAAGGAAATCAACTTTCTCTCTCTAACCCCTCATTTTCCTCTCCTCTCTGAATGTACTGATAACAACTAATTTTCACCGGAAACAGTTATCTGAACTCGCTGCCGCGGCGGACCTTCCTCCACCAGGAGGTTAGATGTCTTTTGCCGCTCCTCTGAAAGCTAAAGCTCCTCCACTATGTTCCTTGTTACCCTTAAACCCAAAAATCAAGCCAAAAAATTCCCACCTAGGCCACACTGCTTGTCTCTTCACTGAAGATGAAATTCACAAGCTATCTTCACACTACTCCAATGCCCTAGTAAGGAAATTCATCAAGGGCAGACCTTTGATGGAAAAAATCTAACATGCCTTCCAGAAAACATGATTCATCTCCAAATACCAACTCGGATCCCTAGACCACAAGCATATCCTAATCTGATTTGAATCACAACAGATGAACACCAATCGCATTTCATAACTTTTTTTCCACACTCTTAAGATCTGAATTAAAAAAACTGTTACGATAAGTTAGATTCCTGACTAGATCAGGATAAATATTGTGACTAAATTAGAGTCTTTTCCTTATGTACTTATGTTGTTATATATATATATTAATTCTATCAATACAAAATCATTTATGGGCAAACACTTTATCATGGTATCAGAGCAAATTCTGATCCAACCTTCCAAAAATTCCTACATCCAAGTTCGGTCGCCTCCCTCAATTTGTTTTCACAACCGAACAATCTCCCCCTCCCTCTTCTAATCAAATTTTCTAACGTCCCTCCCAGCACTCTACAAACTTCACTATGGTTGATGATAAACTCTCCTACAACACTCTGGTTCATGTGATGTAGATTAAAATCACCTCTTCAAACTGTCTTCTCTGGAAACGTCAAACTGGTTACGTTCTCAAGGCTCAAGGTCTTTTTGGTTTTATTGATGGCATTCATCCATGTCTTCCCCTCTGTGTTTCACTGCCAGTGTCCACTCCCTTCTATGCCTCCATAACGTCTCTGGGTGGCGGGGTCAAGACCGATCTACAGGCAGCCTATGTCAAGGTGAAGGGAGATTATGATCAATGGATTGAGGAAGATCAACGCGTGTTCATTTTACTATTATCTTCTCTCACGTCTGAAACTCTTGCCAAAAATACCAGATTATGCCACCTCCAAGAAGATTTGGGATAACACCGCCGACACTTTTCAGAACAGCAGTGCCTACATCATTCTTCTTCTTCGTGCTGATGCAAATGGTATTTACAAATCTGGTTCAGTTCCTGAACCTCATTTAAAATAAAGAGATTTTTGAGCAATTTCCTGTTATGGGTTCTCTAGTTACAAACGATGATCAGATTATATAGTTTTTTACTGCTTTTGGCCCTAAGTATAAGGAATTTTCATCTTTTTTAATTAAGGTTGTTCCTACGCCATTATATTCAGATGTAATTTCTCGTGCCAAAAACAATGAGGCATTTTTACAAAATTTGAAGGGTCACTCTTCACCAGCTGCCGGACCTGTGGCATTTCAGACAGGCGACCAACCCTTAGCCGGCCACGTGTGACATCACACACTGATAAGAGATGGCCGCACATGGGCTTCACACAGTGGCTGGGGCACCCATTTTGGTGGTCAATACGGCCGACAACCCTTGTTTTGTTTCTTAGCAGCTGATCCTGCTCTCGACCGTGATCGTTCGCACTGTATTCGGTGTGGGCGGCTCGGTCATTATGTTGCGACGTGTTATTAGATGCTGGTTCAGACGTGTCATTCTGACACTACACGTTTGGTAGGAAATTATCACATTTCTTAGTAGCCAGAGCCATCTCTAGTGTGTCATATTGGTATATTGATTCTGGTGCGACCAGTCCCATGGCGTCTTCCACTTTTAGCTTAGACAACTTCACTCCATATACGGGTAAATCTCAAGTTTATATTGGTAACAGTGCCCCTATTATGATTTCTCGCATTGGTGAATCTAGAGTTTCTAAGAATTTGAGATTATTTGATGTTCTGGTTGTGCCTGAGATTACTAAAAACCTATTATCTATTAGTAAACTAACCAGAGATATGGATGTACTAATTATCTTTTATGATTGGAGCTTTTTCATTCAGAATAAAGTAACCTGGGCCATCGTGGGTATGGGGGCATAGTGAGGGTGGACTTTATGTTTTGAACCGGTGAGAGGCAACCTTTGTTTTAGTTTTAGAGTAGAATAATAGTCAAGCTTTGTACGAGCCATGTCATGCACGCCTAGGTCATGTGCCTAGTGCAGTTATTTCTAATTTAAATAAGTTTGATTGATTTCAGTTTTTTCTTTATTTCCTAAACCGCATACCTGTGCCTCTTGTGTTATGGCAAAAGGTCAACAGTTGGATTTTGTTGAGAACCCTAAACGTGCGAGCATGTTCTTGATTTGGTGCATTGTGATTTGTGGGGTCCTTCCCTGGTTATATCGCTTAATTGCAAATTGGATTACGTTGACACTTACTTGCAGTTTAAGGCATTTTTTGAAAATTAATTTTCATCTAAAATAAAGTTTTTTCAAAGTGATAGCGGCACTTAATTTCTGAACACTTGACTCCGATCTCATTTTGCTGCGAAAGGAATCCATCATCAGGTACGTGCTCGTCCACTCCAGAGCAAAATGGGCGCGCAGAATGCAAACATCACAATGTGGCGGAAATGGGTCTTATGATGTTTTTTCATTCACATCTACCGATATAATGCTGGCATGATGCTCAACACCTTATGGTCTTCTTTATCATTGGGATCACGTCTATGCTAACTTTCACCCTTTTGGCTATTTGGTTTTTCCTTTACATCCATTTGGGAACCATAAGTTTTCTCCTCGCAACATTCCTTGTATTTTCATCGGAAATAGTTCTCAATAAAAGGGTTTCAAGTGCCTCAATCCCTCCACTGGCAAGGTTCACGTCACTTGGCATGCCCGTTTTAACAAGACTTTCCATTTGCTTCATCTATGACATCAAGGACTCGTTCTTCATCTACAATGTTGTATATTTCGGAATTTATTCATCTTAAGTCTGAGTCTGCATTTCCAGTATCTCTTACTGCGTCGCCATCTTCACCGTCCTGCACTGTTTGTTCCAACCCTTAGCCTTCCCAGCTTGCCGTCCCTCCTGGTAGCTTGATCGCCCATGACTCCCCGCAAGTCAGTCCCATAACCTCACCACGGTCGACCTCATCGATTCCATCACCGATGGTTGAAGTTGCCCCGTCTCCAGCATGGTCCTCCAGGTTGGTTACTCGATCTACCACTGGTGCCATTCAGCATTGTGATTATTCTAATATTCATGCTCATGGCCTTCTAGTGGCTTTCCTTGCTTAGAAGGAGCCGATTGATTATCGTTATGTTCTTTAGGATACTTCTTAGGTCTCAAGTCTGGACAAGGAGTCTGCTACAAGGATCCGGTTCATCCAGAGTATGGATGTTATCTGGGTAAGGCCATCTACGGTCTGAAGCAGACTCCTCAAGCTTGGTTTCAATGGTTCAGCACATATCTCTCTCGGCTTGGGTTTCGTTACAGTTTGGCTGACACTTATTTATTTGTGCCATCTCAGGGTTCTTCTCTATTGTATTTTCTTATCTATGTCGATGATATCATCTTGATTGACAATGAATTTACCCTTATCAGGAAGTTCATTAATAAAAACATCAGGAGTTTGCCACTAAGGATTTGGGAGCATGACACACTTTCGAGCCAAGGCCACATAAGTTTTTATCGGACATGTTAGAGATAGAGGGGGCATGAGATGAAAGTGAACTACTGAAAAACATGTACACATGCACCAATACCTAAGCTCTAAAGGGGGGAGAAATCGGCATTGAAATGATGAAAAACACCAGTTTTATGACAAAATCAAGAAAATTGGTGCTAGTAATCCTTTTCAGCACTGGAATTTTTGAAATTGGTGCCTACAACTAGTGCCATACATGGAAAATAGCACCGGTACAAATGTAAAAAGTGCAAGGAACCGGTTCTGTAAAAAAGTTTCCATGTGAATAATAGTGTCTTTGGAGCATAAAAATTGAGGGAAAATAGTAGCACTGGTACGAAGCAAGTAAGATGGTGCCTATGTAAATCATTGCACCAGAATGCATACTTCTATTGCCTGAAAAATAGGTCCCACATTAAAAAAAGGGATGGTATTATTTTAATTTCTAGCACTGGTAGCGAAAAAATAACCTAATCGGTGCTGAAGTTGCCAGAATAGTCCATTTGGCGGGCATTGTTTTGGTGCAAAATTTTCAATCACCAGTACATAGGTATTATAGTACTGCTAGAAGAGCATTTAATGCTCACCTACCACTATTCATTGGCAGGTAAAAAGTGGGATTTTTGGAGTGTTGGTCATTAATGGTATTTTTTTGGAGGGTTGTGATATTGAATGATCAAATGAAGACCCATAAAGGTTAGGTTTTAAACTGTTTAGCATTTTATTAATGATGGAATATATTACAAATGGTATGTATGCATATATTTTGTGTGTTTGATCCTGTTCGTGATACTTGCATTCATGGAAGAAATGTGTTTGTTTTCTAGATTTCTTGATATAGTTAATACCTTGTTTAAGAATGTGAAACTTTTGGGTAAGTTTTGAATGTTGTGATGTGAGTTGTACAGAAGGTTTTTAGAATTGATTTTGAATTTTAGAATCTTGCATAGCCACGGTCATTGTGTGGAACTATAATTGTCGTACATTCATTAATTTGTAGAGATGAAAAATGCAATTGAGAGGCATAAGCATTTGTATTGAGCAAAGAATATGTTGATCTCATTGAGGATTTTTTAGAGCACACATTTGATCGTTAGAAATGAGTGTTATGTCTTTGTTGTGATTGCAAGAATCATAACCGTAGTGGTGATAGATAAATCATGAAACATCACTTGGTTAGGAGAGGGTTTGAAAGAGATTATTTAGTTTGGACGTTTCATGGTGAGAAGGCACCGCTGGAGGTGGTTGCAGGTAGTAGAGGAGAGTTTTTTGGACAAGTAAGTTTAGATGACATGTGTGAGGAGGTTGTCGATAAATTTAGGGGGAGGCTCGAGGTTTTGCCAAATTTCTTAGGTGAGAAGGACAGGTCGTTGTATCTCGGTTTCAATAAGACGAATATAGTGATGTCATGTTTCATGGATTTTTTTTAATACAAAAGGTGTTGGTACTTGGAGTGACACTAGCATGAACAAGTTGCTAAAGTTCTGGAATGTGAAGCTTCCCTCCGGTAACGGGATACTGGACAACCTCTACAAAGCAAAGATGATTCTATGCCTAATTGGATTGAAGCATAAAAAATTAAATGCTAGTCCAAATGGTTGTGTTTTGTACAAGGGTGACTGGGAGAAGGAGGTGACTTCTCCCGTATGCCATCGGTCACGCTACAAGAAAAGGAGAAATGTGATCCTCGATGAAGATGTTTTTGTAAATTCAAGGAAATGGGTTCCTGCAAAATACATGTGGTATCTTCAAATTATTCCGAGGTTAAAGAGGCTGTTCAAGAAAGCCAATGATGCAAAGAACGTGATGTAGTACATGTTATCTATCGACACCAATTCATCTAGGATAATTCTCAGAAATTTGCTACAAAAAACAAGATCATTTTTCCTCCGCTATTTTTCCTTCCTTCTTCAATCTATCTTTTACCACTTTTTAAGTGGCCCTCAATCTACCCTCGACTCTATCAAGTCAGTTTTCGAGCCCATGGGTTATTATATGGCATCATAAGTCCAAAACTCACCACCAGCCTCTTCGGATTTTTTCTTTAAGCAATGAGAAAAATTTTCCAAGAAACCTTGATGAACAGATGGGTCTTCTTGAAGATGATGAACCAACTTGTAATGAACGGAAGAGTTCTCATACCAAGGTCTCCCTAGATCTTTCTGAGTATCCTTAAGAGGAGCTGGACAAAGATTTTTGGCGCGCAACTGGTATCAAAATAAAAGAAGTTAAGAAAGTTGAGGAAAAGTTAAGGGAATTAATTCCTTAAGGCCTGGAATCTCTAATTTTAATTCGTGTACTATTTTGTAGTATTTTGAGTATTATACTCAAGTTACCCATTCTTCGAGTGTGAAGTACTTTCATTAATCGCCCTTTGAGCTGATAAGCAGCTTGAAAAAGAGGGTGTCTGTAATGCATAACATATAAAATTGGATGCTATATAATAAAAGTATAAAGTAGCATAAAACTCAATCTTAAACCGCAGTGCTTGCCATACAAAACTTTGATTTATCATGAATAATGCTTATCAGCTTTCAATTTGATTCATCAGTCACAGCGCATGGCATACGAAGCTTGGAAATATTACAAGAGTGCTGCTTATCAGCTTTTCACTCTAACCATTAGCCTTAGCGCGTAGCATAAGAAGCTGGAAAATCATCAGCCTTAGCGCGTAACATAAGAAGCTTGAACTATTACCAAAGTGACTCTTATCATATTTTAACTTGAATCATCAGCCTTAGCGAATAGCATAAGAAGTTGGAACTATCATCATAGTGCTGCTTATTAGCTTTTTAATCGAATCATTATTCCTGACTTCATCATAGTTGGTGGTACTTTTGCAAGTTGATAACATTCCATCTTCTCGAGATTTGAACATCACCCATTGTTTCGAGAACGTAGCTACCTCTGGGATATGCTTCCACAACCTTGTAAGGCCCTTCACAATTAGCAGCTAACTTTCCTTCAGGTTCACGTTGACACTTCTCATTTTTCTCATCACTAAATCACCCAGGCTGAATTGGACTTTCCTAACCCTTTAATCATGGTATTGTTTGATCCTCTCTTTTACTTTAGCCTCGTGGATGGATGCCGTCTCTCATGTTTCTTTCACCATATCGAGAACCAAATGCTGGTTCTCATCATTAACTCCCCTTCAAATGCTACTATTATTTCTCAGACTTGGCACCTCTATCTTTACAGGAATTACAACTTCAAGGCTATACAAAGGCTGTAAGGTGTTTTCCTTGAGGCAGAAGACTCAGCCATCTTATAAGCCCATAAGACACTGGGTAATTCACATATCCAGTTTCCTTTAGCTCCCTTGAGTCTTGGTCTGATTCTGTTTAGAATCGTTTAATTTGTCACCTCCACTTGACCATTTGCTTGGGGATGATATACGGCCGTCACGTTCAGCTATATCCTATATTCCTCGCACCATTTTTTAACGGATCATGAGAAAATTGCCTTCCATTATCTATTATTATAGTCCTTGGGATCCCAAAACGACATATACTGTACTCTAACAAAATGCAATCACTGACTTCCTTATCACGTTGGTTAGTGGTTCTGCTTCTACCCACTTTGTGAAGTAAATGATAGCCACAATAAAATACTTGAATTTTCCCGGAGCCTCTGGGAATGGCCTCGCCAGTTCGATTCCCCACTTGTCAAACAACCACAAATTGTGAATATTCATCATCTCCTCCTGAGGGATATGTGTGATGGGTGCATGCTTCTGACATTGATGGTAGGCCTGTATATACCTGCTAGCATTGTCAAACATTATTAGCCAATAATACCTTGGTTGAATGAGCCTTCTCGACACAGATCGTGCCCCTTGGTAACTATCAAATATACTCTCATGAAATTCTCTAAATAAACAACCAACTTCATAAGGGGTGATACATCGAAGCAATGGCCTTATATGCCCTCTTCTATATTGAATTCTTTCATGCAATACATGTTTTGGTGCTTCCAGCCTTATCTTTCTCTCCTCGATTGTATCCTCCAGCAAGACTCTCCCTCGAAGGTAATTCACAATCGGTGTCATCCAAGTGTTTTCCTCCTCAATGGCCATCACCACCTTCTCCTTGAAACTACAACTGTTTAGAGTTTCCATGGGTAAATGTGTTCGAGGTTTGGCTCCTAAATCTTATAACGCAAGTTTGCTCAAAGAATCTGCCTTGTGATTCTCCTCTGTTGGCACTTGCATTAAGACATAAGTTCTAAAACCTGTTAACAAAGGTTTCACTATCTTCAAATACCTCTGTAGATTACGTTCCCTGGCTTCGTATTCTCTCTTAACCTGTTGAGCCATAATCTATGAATCACGGTAAATTTCCAAATCCTTCACCTTTAACTCCTTAGCCAAACGCAATCTAGTAATATGAGCTTCATATTCAGCCTCACTATTCATGGCCTTTAAACTTAAAATGCAATGTATATGGGTAATCTTTGCCTTCAGGACTGGTGAGCAACACCCATTCTCCACTTCTTCCAGATTGTGAGAAACCATCCACATACAACTTCCAAACTTCTTTCTTTCAAATATCCTCTCCCAGTTAGATAGGCTCCGTAGTCTCCACTATAAAATCCGCAAAATCTTGTCCTTTGATTATTGTCATGGGCTTAAACTGTAGATCATGTTCCCCTAACTCCATGGCCCATTTCATCATCCTTCCAAAAAGCTTCTTGTTTTAGGAGGATCTGCCGAAGGGGGTTATTGGTAAGCAGTATGGTAGTATGCTCCTAGAAGTAATGGTGTAGACTTTGAGCGGCATGTACTAGCGCTAAAATTAACCTTTCGGGGGCTATATACCTCGTCTCTAGCCCTTGCAATGCTTGACTCACAAATTATATGGGATGTCGTTGTTTCTCCTTCTACTATACTACTGCACTGATAGCCAAAGGTGAGGCAGAGATATATACGAGCAAAAATTCACCCTTTTCTTGCCTCATGAGAGTTGGCAATACTCGAAGACGTTCTTTTAACTGCTTGAACACATCCTCAAATCTGTGTGTACATTCAAATTTCTTTTCTCTTCAAAGCACTTTGAAAAGGGCAAATGTTTCTCAGCTCCCTTTGAGAGGAATCGACTCAAAGGCGCCAAGGACCCAGTAAGCTTTTGCGTATCTCTCAAATCATTCAGACTTTTCATGCTCATCAAAGCCTCAAATTCCCTGGATCAACATCGATACCCCTCTTAGACAACATGAATCCAAGGAACTTTACACCCCCCACTCTAATCACACATTTGGCTGGGTTCAATTTCAAATTCGCACCTCTAAGCTTCTCAAAGGTTTCCTTCAATCTGGGTACAATCATTCCTAGCATGGTCATAGATTCAGTGACGATCACATTACAGATTCGTGGCAATTCTCCCATCCACTGCACTCGGTATAGTCTGCATGGGTTGGGATAGCTGAAATATCCCTCGATAAATACTCAAAATTTGTTCCTGAGATTTGTTCATGGGTGTATACCTCTCGAAATTGGTCCTAACAACTTAGTTGATTTATTTCCTTGAGGATCATTACTTCTCACTATTTTACTTGTCAAGCTTTCCCTATTTTTCTTGGCGGCACGGATTTTATCGAGTGTTAAAGCGTAGTTAAAACCACACAAAGATGTCACTCTAAGTGTGTGGTAACAAAGTGGGGGGTTTTGAGTTTAGAAATCACCACGACTACTTTAAGCAACTAGATCAACAAATAATTATAATAACCAGGTAAATACGATAACAACTAGTACAAAATATGTAACTAAGATTATAACGAACCTTGGCCGCAATTGGTTTACATTTCTAGTTCTTTTGATCATCGACTAACTGTCCTATTTTTATGCATTAACCACATGCTATGGAGAATTTGTCAACACCTTTCGAGTGAAGACATTTCTTGCCTCTCTTCAGTTATAGTTTGAGTTAGCGATCAGTGCCACAAAATAACCCTTACCCTCGGGTCACTCTAGACGATCGTCGTCATATACTTCCTTAAGAATAGCAATACACACGGAGCCAGCACAACTATCACACTGTCCTACAAGCGAAAAACATATATGTAGCACGAGTATCTACTAATAATGACTACAAGGATCGACCTTCATGTTAATCGTTATTAGTGAGCTACATTGATAATTGGTCAAACCCATTCAAATTCATCCTAAATCTAAGAAATTTCATCAATCAATAATCATAATTAGTTGTCACTCCCAATCATAACCTAGAATTAACCAACGATAATCACATCGACAAAAAGTCAAAATCTTCTGGGTTTGACAAAAAACCTAGGAAATAATTAACCCACAATCATCAACTAGTTGATTATTCTAGTCTAAATCATGCATTAATCACACAACAAAGCACAAAACATACTTGATAATCAAAACACAAAATAGGATAATTCAAATCTCACAAGTTCATACTAGAAATTCTTACCAATTGCTCCCAAGAATATATTTAGCCTAGATTAGCTAAACCTGTTACATAGAACACAAATATACAAAGAAACACAGAAGAAATTGAAAGATCAAAGTGAAAAATAGGGTTTTTGAGGCCCTCAAGTTGGGCTCTCTCAAATGGGGAAGAAGGTGGCTATTTATAGTCCGACGAAACAATGAAAAAAAGGCCAAAAATATCGAAATCTGGGTTGATTTCGTGGGCCGCATTATGTGGTGTGGCTCGCACTGTGAATTCTACCCTCTTCTTATTTTCTTCACTACGGGTGAACCATTCATCCATTTTTGGAGTTCTAGTAGTTGTTTTATAGTACTGGCGAAGACAAATCTAATAATACCATCCATGGAAACCAATTCATCTCAGACATTTCTCTGAAATTGGCTACAAAAACCTAAATCATTCTTCCTCCACTATTTTTCCTTCCTTCTTCAATCTATCTTCTTCCACTTTGTAAGTGGCCTTCAATCTTCTACCATCCTTGTGATTGGCTTTCACTAAACAACTCCGAAGTGCTTTTGAGCAATCTACAAATTAATCTTACAAAAAGGAATCTAGATGCTCGTAAGGACCAAATATCCATTACAATCAAAATAGATTACAAAATGAAGGATTTAGATATGAAAACCAAAAATGGTTATCCAAACCCTTTATGATGTGAACCTATCTAAATCTAGCAATCTTCTAGCAAAATGATAACAAAAGAAGTTAAATGCTTTAAAAAATACATGAATTTGACGTCTCATCAATAAGCTGATGAAGAGTCAGGAGCTATTTGATCTCTTCTTCAAGCTCCTCAAGATGGCCAAGAGCATTAGGCGCAACTCTCTAATTAACGAGGACATTTTTCCCAAGATGATTCCATCTTTATCTAGTGATGAGGTCCAATTTTGGAGTCCTTCATCAAGCAGGATATTGTCGAGGCTTTGGATCAAAGGTGGGATGAATTCGTTAACAAGGGGAATCCGAGTTTTGCCTTCATGAGCTTCTTGAATTCCTCTGGTTAGTTTTGTTCCTTTGAGGAGATTTGTACCCTTCCCGCTGAGGCAATCACACCACCGGATGACACCAAAGAAGCCAAACAACGAGAGGCCAATGCTAACTCTAATGCTGAGGCTCAAGCAGAGGGAGAATCTTATAGGGTAGGGTAAAACGTGTAATTTGCCTTTATGGCCTTCTAGTGTACTTTCAATGTTTCTTATAAACAAGCATTTCCCTTTTTAATTTTTTATGTATCTTTTATCTTTGTAGCTTAACGCTTTGCAAATGAAACTTTAATGTGTTTACAAAGATTTTTCCAATACTCAAATAGAACTGGACAACACCAGGGGGAATCAAATGAAAACAATGATGGTTTTGAACAAATGCTCCCAACAATTAGTATCTTGGTGCAATAATACTCATCCTTCAAAGGTAAGTATGTTATGGGGAGCATCCGACCTAACTGTGGAGTTAAATTCCATAAAGGAATAATTAAAATCTTGGCAGAGTGGTGAGCATCTCGCATTCAAGGATCTGTTAAGTGACCCAAAGAAATGGAAATATAATGGCGCAATACCCCTTAAAGTTATTTACAACCCTGATCTTGCTGAGAAGAGTTATGAATAACTTATCTGTCAGATAAATTCTGGATTTGGGTCACTCTCTCGATACCTCGTGGATACTAATGGATTATGGATTCTTAAGGCTCGTTTTAACTTTAGCCACATTGAGGTTTACAAGCTCCTATCTCTGTTAGAGGAATTGGTAAAGCTTAACTAGATAGTTTGGAATGAAAACATAAGGTTGAATGATGCATTAGCTTAAAAGTCCAAAGTTGTTGATAGAAATTCCTCCTTGGTTGAGTCTATTATTGCTGAGAATACTTGACTTTTGGAGCAGAACAAGGAGTTGCAATCTACCCTCGAGGTCTATCAAGTTATCTTTCGAGCCCATGGGTTATTCCATGGTGTCATAAATCCAAAACTCATCACCAATCTCCTTGGATTTTTGCTTTAAGAAGCTAACAACTGGGTGGTTAATTGTGAGGTAGAGAAAAAAGGGCGTCAAAAGGCAGCTTTTGAAACCATACTAGAATGGTTGAAAGAGTTTCCTCATATAGCGTAGCCTTCGAGAGAGAGTGACTTTAACATCCCGTGCTTTGAAAGCCAAAAAGATGATTAGCCATGGTGAACCCTCGAGGACATATTTTTCTAATGAAAATGGAATCAAGAAAAAATCTACTACCAGCAACAAAAAATTTCAAGAAACCTTTATTAGCAACTGGGTCTTCTCGAAGATGATGACCCAAGTGGTAACGAACAGAAGTGTTCTCGTGCCAAGGTTTCCATAGATCAATCTGAGTATCCTGAAGTGAAGCTGGAAAAAGACTTTTAGCACGCAGCCGGTATCAAATTAGATGAAGTTGAGAAAGTAGAGGAAGAGTTAAGGAGATTAATTTATTAAGGTCTGGAATTTCTAATATTAATTTGAGTACAATGTTTGTATTATTTTGAGTATTATACTTGAGTTACCCATTCTTCGAGTGTGCAGTACTTTCATTAATATCCCTTTGAGCTGCTTAAAATGAGGGTGTCTGTAATGCATAGCATATAAAATTGGATGAAATATAATAAAATGATAAAGTAGCATAAAACTCGAATCTTGAACTGTAGCGCTTGACATGCAAAACTTTGATTTATCATGAATAAAGCTTATAAGCTTTCAATTAGATTTATTAGTCGCAACGCATGGCATACGAAGCCTTGAAATATTACAAGAGTTCCGCTTGTCAGCTTTTCACTCTAACAATTAGCCTTAGCGCGAAGCATAAGAAGCTCAACAATTATCAGCCTTAGTGCGTAGCATAAGAAGCTGGAACTATCACCAGAGTGTAACTTATCAGCTTTTCGCTCAAATCATCTGCATTAGCGTGCGGCATAAGAAGATGGAACTATCACTAGAGTGCCACTTATCATCTTTTCAATCAAATCATTATTCCTGAATTCATCAGAGATTGTGGTACTTCCATAAGATGATAACATTCTGTCTTCTTGGGATTTGAACATCACCCATTGTTCCGAGAACGTAGCTGCCTCCGGGATATGCTTACACAACCTTGTAAGGCCCTTTCCAACTAGAAGCTAACTTTCCTTTAGGTTCACGCTGATTCTTCTCATTTTTTTCTCAACACTAAATCCTCCGGGCTGAATTGGACCTTCCTAACCATTTAATCATGGTAGTGTTTGACCCTCTATTTTACTTTAGCCTTGTGGATAGATGACAACCCTCGTGTATCTTCCACCATATCGAGATCTAAATTACTATTCTCATCATTAACCCCCCTTCCGATGCTACTATCATTCTTGGACTCGGCACCCTAATCTCCACTGGAATTACAGCTTCAAAGCCATAAACTAGGTTGTAAGGTGCTTCCCCTATTGCAGAAGACTCAGCCATCCTATAAGCCCATAAGACACAGGGTAATTTACATATCCAGTTTACTTTGGCTCCCTTGAGTCTTGGTCTGATTCCATTCAGAATCGTTCAATTTGTCACCTCTACTTGACCATTTTCTTGGGGATGATATATGGTCATCACGTTCAGCGGTATTTTATATTCCTCGTAACATTTTTTGAACAGTTCATGAGCAAATTGCCTCCCATTATCCGTTATTATAGTTATCGGTCTCCCAACACAACTTCTAATGCTCTTCCAACATAATGCAATCACCGACTTCGTTGTCTTGTTGGTTAGATGTTTGGCTTCTACCCACTTTGTGAAGTAATGGATAGACACAATAAAATACTTGAATTTTCTCGGAGCCTCTGGGAATGGCCCCACCAGATTGATTCCACACTTGTCAGATGGCCACAATCTGTGAATATTCATCATCTCCCCCTGAGGGATATGTATGATGGGTGCATGCTTTTAACAATTATGGCATGCCTATATATACCTGTTAGCATCGTTAAACATTATAAGCTAATAATACTCTGCCGAATGAGCCTTCTCAACACAGATCGTGCCTCCTGGTGACTACCCTATATACCCTCGTGAACTTCTCTAACCAAATAGTCATTTTCATAAGGGGTGATACATCGAAGCAATGGCAGTAGATGGCCCCTTCTATATAGAATTACATCCTGCAATACATATTTTGGCACTTCCAGCCTTATCTTTCTCGCCTCAATTGTATCCTCGACAAGACTCCCTCTAACAGATAATTCACAATCAGTGTCATCCAAGTGTTTTCCTCCTCAATGGCCATCACCACCTGCTCCTCGAAACTACGACTGTTTAAAGTTTCCATGGGTAAATTTCTTCGATGTTTGGCTCCCAAATTTAATGAAGAAAATCTGCTTAAAGCATCTGCTTTGTGATTCTCCTCTCTCAGCAGTTGTGTTAAAACATAAGTTCTAACACCTCTTAAAAATGGTTTAACTGTCTCCAAATACCACTGTGAATTACGTTCCCTAGCTTTGTTTTCTCTATTAAACTATTGAGCCAAAATATGTGAATCACTGTAGATTTCCAAATCCTCCCCTTTTAAATCCATTTCCAAATGCAAACTGGTAACCAGAGCTTCATATTCAGCCTCACTATTCGTGGCCTTGATCATAAAATGCAATGAATATGGGTAATCCTTGCCTTCAGGACTGGTGAGCAACACCCCTGCTCAACTTCTTCCTGAGTGTGAGGAACCATCCACATACAACTTCCAAACTTCTTTCTTTTGAATATGCTCTCCTAGTTTGATAGGCTCCGTAGTTTCCACTATAAAATCTGTCGGACCTTGTCCTTTAATTGTTATCCTGGGCTGAAACTGTATATCATGTTCCCCTAACACCACAGCCCATGTCATCATCTTTCCCAAAGCTTCTGGTTTTAAGAGGATATGCCGAAGGGGATGATTGGAAGGCATTACGATAGTATTTCCCTGGAAGTAAGGGTGTAGCCTTCGTGCGACGTGTACTAGCACAAAAATCAACCTCTTGGAGGCTATATACCTCGTCTTCCGCCCTTGCAATTCTTGACTCACAAATTATATGGGATGTTATTGTTTCTCCTTCTCCTATACCAACACTGCACTGACAGCCAAAGGTGAAGCAGGGATATATAAGAACAAAACTTCACCCTTTTTTGGCCTCATGAGAGTTGGCAATACTCGAAGTTGTTCTTTTAACTACTTGAACACATCCTCACATCTTTCTGTCCATTCAAATTTCTTTGTCGTTCGAAGCACATAAAAAAAGGGCAAAAGTCTTATCCTTATTCGTTTCCACCATCAATATCTAGTTGAAATTCCGTTTCACCTGAATTCTAAACCTTTATACCAAGTTGTTTAACAGTTTGGTGTTGGAACACCAATATTAGTTTGGTGTTTAAAGCAAAACAAAGTACGCAGTGCACACACAACTTGGTTACGCAGTTCGGTGCAAATACACCTACGTCTGCGGGGCCTTGCCCAGATCAGAAACCATTCACTAGAAAGCAGTCTTTAGTACAAGAAGCTTAACTTAAATACTAATCCATTGCTAACCTACAGAGTGAATGTTGTGAGCTCCCCTCACTGTCGATCCTACGTCGTTGAACCCTCACGATCAACACGTCTCCCTGGATCTCCTCCTCCCGAGGAATTAACACTTCCTTGTTTCTGATCTTTACGAACTTGGTCGGTTGATTAACGAACCTCCAAACAAACACGGCAGATCGCTCCAAAGTTCTCAACGTAGAGAATAGTTCTGGACGCGTCAATCTGATTGCGTTGTTCTCTTCTTCACTTTATCCCATCGCAATCCTGCCTTTTATCGACTTCTTTCCTTGTCCAACTTCTACCACAAATAGACTTCTAGACTAAGGAAAGATCTAATACTAATCTGGTATTTAAATGAACAATCCTGTTATCAATAGGACTTGTTCCATAATTAACTACTTAACCAATTCCTAACTATTACAGGAATATTCGTTTACCAGAATTAGATGACCACGAAATCAATCAATTATCTTCACAATATTCTGATCAGATCGCACAATTATATCCCATAATATACTCCATATATCGTGGACATCAACCATACAGCTGCTGGAAAACTGCTGGACAGCAGTGGTGTTAAAACACCATATCACCAGAAATCACTCAGTGGTGTTAAAACACCAGATTACCAGTATTCACAATATGCCATACATAAGTCCAACTCCAGAGGACTTTACAATCTCCCCCTTGGCATATTTGTGAATTCATAACACATTAGCACAAGTACCATAGAACACCAGAAAACCAAGCAGTATAATAAATGTAGAACACCAGAAAATCAGCTAGCACGAATATCCAAAATCCAGACCGAATCATACAAAACCAGAACCATTCAAAAATAAACCATCCAAAATATTCTCCCCCTGAATTCATTAATAAGACAAGAACACCAAGAAAAAAAATTCAATCAGGCCAAGCTATCAGTGCTCCCGGATCCATCACTGTCCGAATCTTCATCATCTGATCCATTTTCATTTGGAATTTCTGCCAGCAGTGCTTCTCTCTCAGCCTCCAAATCTGCAAACTCCCCCTGAATCTTGACTATCGCTGCCTGATGACGCCCAAGGATTTCTTGACAAACTGTAGCTCTCGCCTCAATGGCTTTCAGCCGAGCTCCACCTTCATTCGAGCAACCCATTGCCGGAGGCGTCCAGGGAAGATCCTTCACTATACGGCCACTCAAAGTCCTGAGGGTTGGCCTTAAAGCTTGGGTAGGTATAACTTCGTCGTTCTCCCTTGCAACTGCTCCCCCTTTCAGCAGTACCATCGATATGATACAAGGATGGACTAAAGCTTCCTTCCTGGTCTTACGGGCACAGTCCATAATGTCATTAAATACCAGCCTACCCAGATTGACTCGATGCCTCACACCCAGACTGTAAAGCAGAGTTGCCATTTCCTTGGTAACAATCGTGTTGTTTACCGAATGGATCCAGTTATGAACAGCTACCGTATACAGACAGTAATACCTGGAAGTCAGATTTGATGCTGGAATTTGTTGTCTCCCAGCCAGTGGCCAAGTACTTTCCACTCCTCCTGTTAACTCAACTGCCACATCATCAAAATTTTCTGGCATTTGGTGTTGGAACAGCGATTGAGTATTCTTGAGATTGCCATGCTGCAAACATCTATTCACTACCTCAGGGGAGAATACAACTACTGTCCCTCTCACATAGACTCTGTGAAACCACTGAGAGTCTTCATCTTCACAGTCTTCCTTCAGGTTTGAATAAAACTCCAACACCATTTGTTTATTGTACTCAGCAAAGCATGTGGCAGCTTTAAGCACCTTGAGGTATTTGAGAAAATCAGTAAATCCACACTCTTCATACTTCTCAGCATCAGCCGGTCTCTCTGCTAGGATCCTTCTCCCGCTGATGAAGTCCCACTTTTCTTGGCTCTCATTATCGTACAATTCATTGCTGATGGCCTTACTGACCTCAGGTGCAGGCAATACTTTGGGCTTCATTTTCTCCGCAGAGTTCTTCATCCGTTCTGCCCGCAATCTCTTCAACTTCTGTCCAATAGGTTCGTCACTATCATCACTTTCAGCTGTACCCCTGTCTCTGCATCGTTTTGATCTCCGAATTTTCTTACAGGCCGAGGCCAAACTCTCTTCAACAATCTCAGACATCTGAGGCACAGATCTGTCTCCAGATGCAGGCGGTGTTTCAACACCAACTTGCTGCCTTCTCCTCTTAAGTCCCTGAGCTGGACTTGTCCTCAGTGGTGTTTCAACATCACTCCCAAACATCTCAGAAATTTTCTGCTCCTCTGTCAGATCCTCTCCTGGTGTTGGAATACCAGTATCCTGCATTACAGTATCTTCTTCCACAGCCAGACACTCTGCATTGTCAGTTGCAGAGTTTAATTTTTCACCTTCTGGCATATCTGCATCTTCTCTTTTGTCCTCAGCCACATCTTCATCATCTTCTTTCTCAGAACCTGATCCTAGAAATGCTGCCAGAGCCTCCTCGGATCTCATAAATGTTGCCAGAGCCTCATCCAGCAAAGAGGCATCTCCTGGTTCATTCATCGGAGTTTCCTCTGTATCAACTCTCCCAGCACATCCTGCTTCTTCCTCACTGTCACTAATCTCCAAAACTGGAATAGGCAAATTTCTTAGTGATTCTTGAGTCTGATTCAGAGACTCATCAACACAAACCATCTCCATAGCAACATCAGTGGACTTAACCACTTTTATCCAGGGCTGAATCACAGCATCATCACCCAATTGTCTAAGAACAGGCCTGTGCAGGGACCCTATCCGAGTATAGATAGTAAAATATTGGCCTAATTCATCTCCAACTTTATACTGTTCTCCGAAATCTACTCCAACCAGTTTGGCATTATAGTCACTTATCTCCCTAATCTCTCCTATGCCACCAGTCAACAACTCATCAAGTTTAAATCCATTAACCTTGCCATGCAGACTTTTATATTTTCTAAGGTCTACATATTTTTTGTTCTGCACCATCCATTCTATAAATTCAAGAACAGAGCAAAAATACATTCCATCATAGACGAAAGAATGATCAAACCTAGCTTTCCGTCTCTGAACTTTTCCACCCCACTTGGCTAGTGTCTGCACTCGATCTCCACACAGCTCGTCCACATTCGCATCCGAATCGAGCTCTTCAATTCGCGGATTCTCCGGCACCCGCACCTTGACAAATTCTCGGACCATCTTCTGGAACTTGGAGCTCGCCATTGTTACAGGGTTTTGAGTGGGTTACAAAAATTGAGGGTTTTGGCAAATGTTTCTGATGAACAGGGAGCTGTGAGCTATGAGGAAGATGAACAGTCGAGTATTTGAGTTTGTGTGGGGATCAATTTGTCACTTTCTCCTTTTTCCCCCCTTTTTCCGAAACCCAAAAGTCTTTCTCCTTTTTTTTTTCTTTTCTTCTGTGTACAAACCTAGGCCCAATCAGGTTTTGGCCCAACTGATGTTTCTCTCCCTGAAGTCCTCGGTGTTTAAACACCACTTCACAAATTTTTGGTATTTTCGGTTTTTCAAAATTTTTTTTTCTTTTTCACCATATTAACAAAGAAACAATGCAACAGTAAATGATACAATAGAAAGTACAGATCAGAGTACCTCACATTCGACAGACACCCAAGTGCTGTCTGAGCCCTTCAAAAGTCTCACCATCCAGTGGTTTTGTGAATATATCAGCCAGTTGTTCTGCTGTTGGTACATACTGGACTGCAACTTCTCCTTTTTCAACCAAGTCTCTGATAAAATGATGTCGGATATCGATATGCTTTGTTCTAGAGTATTGCACAGGATTCCTGGAAATATCAATGGCACTTTTATTATCACACAGGACTGTCAAACTCACATCATTGAACCCATAATCTCTCATCATCTGCTTCATCCACAATAACTGTGCACAACAACTCCCGGCAGCTAAATACTCTGCTTCAGCTGTGGACAAGGATATAGAATTCTGCTTTTTACTGTACCAGCTGACCAGATTAGATCCAGCAAAGAAGCACCCTCCAGTGGTACTTTTACGATCATCAGCATTCCCAGCCCAGTCCGAATCACTGAAACCTACTAATTGTGAATCCTTCTTCCGAGAAAACCATACTCCATACTCCGATGTTCCACTTATATACCGAATAATCCTTTTCACTGCTGACATATGTGATTCCTTTGGATCAGCTTGGTAGCGAGCACAAATACCAACACTTAAACAGATGTCTGGTCTGCTTGCAGTCAGATACAACAGGCTGCCTATCATACTCCTGTATAATTTCTGATCCACACTTTGCCCCTGTTCATCCTTTGTAAGCTTATCGGTGGTTGCCATTGGGGTCCGTACTGCCTTTGCACTTGTAAGACCGAATCTCTTGATCAAGTTTTCAGCATATTTCTGTTGATTGATAAACAGACCATTCTTCTCCTGAGTAACCTGCAATCCCAAAAAATATGACAATTTTCCTACCATGCTCATTTCGAATTCTTGAGTCATTAAGTCAACGAACTCCTTCACCAAGGCTGAATCGGTAGAACCAAACACAATGTCATCCACATAGATCTGTGCAATTAAAATCTTTGGCCCCTTGTGCAGCACGAACAGTGTACGGTCTACTCCTCCTCGACGATAGCCCTTTTGAATCAGAAAGGTTGTCAGTCGCTCATACCAAGCACGAGGTGCCTGCTTGAGTCCATACAACGCCTTATTCAACCTATAAACATGATCAGGAAACTGAGGGTCTTCAAACCCCTTAGGTTGCTCCACGTAAACTTCCTCTTTGACTATGCCATTCAGGAATGCACTCTTGACATCCATTTGATAAAGAGTAAAGTCTAATATGCAGGACACGGCCAACATTAGTCGGATGGACTCCAATCTGGCTACCGGGGCAAAAGTTTCATCGAAGTCAACCCCTTCTACTTGTGTGTACCCTTGAGCAACAAGGCGTGCTTTATTTCTGGTGACATTACCATCTGCATCAGATTTGTTTTTGAAAATCCACTTGGTACCAATCACATTTACATTAACAGGTCGTGGGGTAAGAAACCAAACATTGTTTCTCTCGAATTGCTGCAATTCTTCTTGCATCGCCGAGATCCAATATTCATCAAGCAAAGCTTCTTTGTAATTTCTTGGTTCAGTGAGTGAGATGAAACACGATAATCCTGCTAATTCTCTGTAATTTACACGGGGTTGATCCCTTAACTGCATATGTCTCGTTGGATTTCGATCAGAATCAGGATTTCCAGATTCTGGAGTTTCAACACCGGTTGATGGTGCTGGTGTTCCAACACCAGTAGGAACGGCTTAATCAAGCGCATCACCTTCGCCAGTATTGTCGTTCTCTGAATCATCTATCACCACATTAATAGACTCCATGACTACGCCAGAGCGTTGATTCAGTACTCGATATGCTCGGCTGGTAGGAGAATAGCCCAAGAATATTCCAATGTCGCTCCTGGATTCAAATTTAGCTAAGGGTTCTCGATCCTTCAGAATGTAACACTTACTGCCAAAGACATGGAAATACGACACATTTGGTTTCTTTCCTTTCCAGATCTCATACGGTGTCTTCTCGGTAAACGGACGCAGATACACTCGGTTGATGGTGTAGCATGCAGTGTGTACTGCCTCAGCCCAATATCTAGAATGAATTTTATTCTCAGCTAACATTGCTCGTGCCATTTCCTGCAGTGTCCGATTCTTTCTTTCTACTATACCATTATGCTGCGGGGTTATGGGGGCCGAGAACTCATGATGTATACCAAGCGTTTCACAGATGTCCCGAAATTTAGAGTTTTCGAATTCCTTTCCATGATCACTCCTGATGCGTGCAATTCGAACAGTTCCTTTTTCTACATGAAGCTTGTGTGCCAAGGTCTTGAATACATCAGCGGCCTCTGATTTTTCTTTGAGGAATGATACCCACGTATATCTCGAGAAGTCATCCACGCAGACAAAAATATACTTCTTCCCTGCCACACTTGGTGTACTTACCGGCCCCATTAGATCCATATGTAGAAGCTCCAAAAGTCTTGATGTTGAAACATCATGTACAGCATGATGAGGAATACGAATTTGCTTTCCTTCCTTACACGATCCACAGACAGTCTCCTTGATTTCACCAATTTCGGGAATACCTCGGACTGTATTAAGTCTGGAAATACGAGCCAAGGATTTATAATTTATGTGCCCCAATTTTCTGTGCCACAGTGTACTAACTTCCTTTTTAGAGCTCAAGCAGGTGACATCTTGATCGAGTAAATAACATTTATCCATTGATCTGGATCCAGTGAATACTCCAGACCCATGATTTACAATGCACTTATCTTTGTCAAAGTACACTGTCATATCATTATCACATAGATGACTGATGCTCAATAGGTTCGCCTTCAGACCTTCCACCAATAACACATCTTGGAACACTGGAAGTCCTTTGATTTCTAACTCCCCTTTGCCAATTATTCTGCTTCGTTTTCCATCACCGAATTTAACATGTCCACCAAATCCAGGTTTGAATTTTCGCAGAAATTCAGGAACTCCTGTCATGTGCCTTGAGCATGCACTGTCGAAGTACCACGAGGTTCCTGTATGTGCTCCAAAACATACAAAACTTGAAAGACAAATATTTTGAGACTTTCGAACCCATACCTGGCTTACTGGTCGAGTGATGCGATGTGATCTTTGAGTCGCATGTGTGTTCAAGGATCCGTTCCTGTATCCACCAGTGTTGAATTGGTGCATGGTGTTGTATCCTGGAATGGTGTTGAAATACCGATATGCTGGGTTGACAGATAGTGTTTTAAGTAATTTGAAACACCTGTTTCTCACATGACCTTGAACTCCACAATATCTGCATCTCCTGATTCTCTTGATGGGGTAATTCTCCTCAATTATTCTTGGAACAGGTGCACCTTGATCTGCCTTATTTTTCAATGCATCAACTGATCTTTCATACCCAATTCTAAACTTGGTAGTTTGTCCCATTTTCAAACAATCTTCAAGCTTAGCTTTCCCTGTATTGAGACGTCTAATAGCCTGTTCTGCTGCCTGTGCTCGTTGAAATACTTCAGCAAATTCCTTTTTAAGTTTTTCAAGTTCTTCAATTGCATCTTTCTTTCCAAGTTCATTCACTCTCACTTTTTCACATAACCTCTTGTTCTCAACCTTGAGCTCTTTGTTTTCATCCGCCACTTTTAACCACATTTTATACATTTCCATACTTTCTCTGCGAATGTCATCATCACTAATGCTTCTGGTCTCTTCATCTGAGCTATCACCTTCTTCTTCATTCAACACACTGCGATTTATCTCAACAGACTCTTCCAATGACACGCCGAAAGGAACATGATTCGTATACTCTTCTCCATCCTTAATATCGTCTCCTCCATCATCATCACTCCAAGTTACGGCACATGATTTCCCTTGCTTTTTAAGTGTATTGGCGCACTCAGCTTGTATGTGTCCAAAACCTTCACATTCTCTGCATTGGATTTTTCTGTTCAGATTTGGATTTACTGATTTGATCTTCGGTGTTTCAACACCAGTTGCCTGACCGAACCTGGGAGTGAAGTTGGCATTCAAATTTTTGCTCCCACTTAACTTGTCCTGTGGCTTCCTGCCCATCTTCTTCATGAATCTGGAGAAGTTTCTGGTTATGTTAGCAATTTCATCGGAATCTTCATTATCTGTATCTTCATCTGCCTTCCCAGAGGTAGTGCTTGTAAAAGCCATCTCCTTCTTTCCAATTTTATTTTGCAGCATCTCCATCTCATAAGATTCCAGAGACCCCATGAGCTCATCAAGTGTCATCATCCCAATCCTTCCATTTTCATTGATTGCTGTGACCTTCATATTGAACCGTGGAGGTAATGCCCTCAACACCTTCCTTACAAGTTTTTGGTCTTTGTACTTTTTACCAAACTGAAAAGCCTTGTTTGCAATATCTCGGACTCGTCCATTAAACTCGGAGATAGTCTCATCTTCCCGCATCTTCAATTCCTCAAATTTCGATGTATAGTATTGCAACTTTGAATCTCTAACTGAGCTTGTTCCCTCATGATACGTTTGTAACACATCCCATGCTTCCTTTGCAGTCTCACAATTTGAAATCATCTTAAATTGATCTTCATCTACTGCTGTGAAGATGGCATTCAATGCCTTTGAGTTGGACATGTACGCTCTATGCTCCTCAGTAGAATATTCAGAATATGGTTTGATCGTTAATGAGCTCGATTCTTTAGTTTTGTCACTCGGAGGTGGAGTGTACTGATTTACTACATAGTTCCATGCTTGATCATCTAATGCTCCAATAAATACTTTCATACGTGCCTTCCAGTAGGCGTAATTGCCTTGTTCCAACAACGGTGGTCGCGTGACAGAGGCCCCCTCCTTTGGTGCCATGGTGAAACCTGATCTCACTCTCCCTGTGTAGGGGTTAGCAAGTGCCTTGCTCTGATACCAATTGAAATTCCGTTTCACCTGAATTCTAAACCTTTATACCAAGTTGTTTAACAGTTTGGTGTTGGAACACCAATATTAGTTTGGTGTTTAAAGCAAAACAAAGTACGCAGTGCACACACAACTTGGTTACGCAGTTCGGTGCAAATACACCTACGTCTGCGGGGCCTTGCCCAGATCAGAAACCATTCACTAGAAAGCAGTCTTTAGTACAAGAAGCTTAACTTAAATACTAATTCATTGCTAACCTACAGAGTGAATGTTGTGAGCTCCCCTCACTGTCGATCCTACGTCGTTGAACCCTCACGATCAACACGTCTCCCTGGATCTCCTCCTCCCGAGGAATTAACACTTCCTTGTTTCTGATCTTTACGAACTTGGTCGGTTGATTAACGAACCTCCAAACAAACACGGCAGATCGCTCCAAAGTTCTCAACGTAGAGAATAGTTCTGGACGCGTCAATCTGATTGCGTTGTTCTCTTCTTCACTTTATCCCATCGCAATCCTGCCTTTTATCGACTTCTTTCCTTGTCAAACTTCTACCACAAATAGACTTCTAGACTAAGGAAAGATCTAATACTAATCTGGTATTTAAATGAACAATCCTGTTATCAATAGGGCTTGTTCCATAATTAACTACTTAACCAATTCCTAACTATTACAGGAATATTCGTTTACCAGAATTAGATGACCACGAAATCAATCAATTATCTTCACAATATTCTGATCAGATCGCACAATTATATCCCATAATATACTCCATATATCGTGGACATCAACCATACAGCTGCTGGAAAACTGCTGGACAGCAGTGGTGTTAAAACACCATATCACCAGAAATCACTCAGTGGTGTTAAAACACCAGATTACCAGTATTCACAATATGCCATACATAAGTCCAACTCCGGAGGACTTTACACTAGTGATATCCCTTGTGATTATAAAAGAAAGCCACAACCTGGAACCGCATGATGGCTTCCACCAGCTTATCAATTGGTTGTTGGGGATAACTATCCTTGGGACAACATTTGTTCAAGTCAGTAAAATCAATACATCATTTCCAAGTTCCATCATATTTTGGGACCATCACCAGATTAGCTAACCTTTCTGGGCAAAATACCTTTTCAATTACTCATGCTTTCAGTAATTTCTCCACTTCTGCTTTGATAGCTTACATCCTCTTGGTTGCAAATACCTTTCTTTTTTGGTTAATTGGCTTGATTGATAAGTCAATATTTAGTTTATGAACCATCAACCTCGAGGGTACCCCAGTGAGATCCGAGGTACTCCAAGAAATATTTTTTCCATACTCTTCTAGTAAATCTCCCAACTTTCCCTTAACAACTACGACATCAACTTTCCTACATCAACCATCCTCATATCCTACATCTACATATGCTCAATGTCTTCGAGGCTGACATCTCCATGTACTGAATCCACATCTCTTATCTTCCTTGCTTCCCTTACTTCAGTAAGGTTGCAACTTTTAGCTAGTTTCTGATCTCTTCAAATCAAAGATATTCCCTTATCAGTGGTAAGGTTCTCAGTACAAGGGTTTCAGGTGTTTAGATCTCTCCACCAGCAAGGTTCACTAAACTCAGCAGGCCCATTTTGACGAGACTTATTTTCCATTTTCTCAATATACGACATCAAGGAATGGTTCTCCATCTACAATGTTGGATGTTTTGGAATTTATTGATCCTAAGTCTGAGTCTGCATTGCCAGTATCTCCTACTGTGTCACCATCTTTGCTATCCTGCACTATTTGTTCTGACCCTTAGCCGGCCCAGCTAGCCATACCTCCTGGCAGCGAGATTATCCATGAGTCCCCATCGGTTAGTCCCATAGCCTCTCCATGGTCTATCTCACCCGTTCTCTCACCGGTGGCCAAAGTTGCCCCAACTCTAGCACGGTCCTCCAAGATGGTTACTTGATCTGCCACTGGTGCCATTTAGGATTCTGAATATTTTGATATTCATGCTCACGGCCTTTTAGTGGCTTTCCTTTGTTTGTAAGAAGCCGATTAATTATCGTTTCACTCTTCAGGATACTTCTTGGGTCTCGGCCATAGACAAGGAGATTGCAGCCTTTCGTAGTCAGAGTACTTGGGATCTTTTTCCATGCCCTTTGGACGTCAACATTACTGTCTCCAAATAGGTTTATCGACTGAAGTATTGACTTGATGTCACAGTGGATCACTACAAGGCCTTCTTAGTGGCTTAGGGATTTTTTTGGATTTTTTATTGTGACTTTGATAACACTTTTAGTCCAGTGGTCAAAGCCTCTACCATTCAGACCGTTCTTTCCATTGCCACTATGCATGCCTAGTCTCTTCATCAGTTGGACGTCAAGAATGCCTTTCTAAATGGCGTGCTCAATTCTCCAGTTTTTATGGAACTACCAGTTGGCTACAAGGATCTGGTTCATCTAGAGTATGTGTTGTTTGCATAAGGAAACCTACGGTTTGATGTAGGCTCCCTGGGCTTGGTTTTAGCGGTTCAACACATATCCTTCTCGGCTTGGGTTTCGTTGCTGTTCTACTGATACTTATTTATTTGTGCCATCTCAGGGTTCTTCTCTGCTATATTTTCTTATCTATATTGACAACATCATCTTGACTAATAATGACCCTACCCTTATCTGGCAGTTCATTGATCAAAACATCAGGAATTTTTCCATTAAGGATTTGGGAGATTGACACATTTTTATCGTATGTGTTAGAGGTAGAGGGGGTATGAGATGAATGTGAACTACTAAAAAGCATGTACATAGGCACCGAAACCTAAGCTCTTGGGGGGAGGGGGAACTAATCAGTGCTGAAATGATGAAAGACACCGATTTTATGACAAAAGTCAAGAAAATCGGTGCTAGTAATCTTTTTCAGCACTGTATTTTTTGAAATGGGTGCTATACATGGAAAATAGCCCAGGTACAAAATGTAAAAAGTGCAAGGAACCGGTGCTGGAAAAGGTTTCCATGTGAGTAATAGTGTCTTTGGTGCGTAAATTTGAGGGAAAACAGTAGCACCGGTACGAAGCAAGTAAGTCGGTGCCTATGTAAAATCATAGCACCAGAATGCATACTTCTAGTGCAAGAAAAATAGGTCCCATATTTTAAAAGGGATGCTATTATTTTAATTTCTAGCACTGGTAGCAAAAAAATAACCTAACTGGTGCTGAAATAGCTAGAATATTCCATTTGGCAGGCAAACATTTGGTCGGAAATTTTCTATCACCGGTATGTAGGTATAATAGCAGTACTAGAAGAGCATTTAATGGTCACCTACCACTATTCATTGGTATGTAAAAAGTGGAATTTTTGGAGAGTTGGTCATTAATGGTGTTTTTGGGAGGGTTGTGACATTGAATGCTCAAATAAAGACCCATAAAGTTTAAGTTTTAAATGGTTTGGCATTTTATGAATAATGGAATATGCTACAAATGGTATGTATACATATATTTTGTAGGTTTGATCATGTTCATGATACTTGCATTCATGGAAGAAATGTGTTTGTTTTCTATATTTCTAGATATGATTAAATACCTTGTTTAGGAATGTGAAATTTTTGGGTAAGCTTTGAATGTTGTGATGTGAGTTGTACGTAAGATTTTTGGAATTGGTTTTGAATGTTTAGAATCTTGCATAGCCATGGTCATTGTGTGGAACTATAATTGTCGTACATTCATTCATTTGTAGAGATAGAACCCGCAATTGAGAGGTGTAAGCATGCAAATTGAAACCTTAGTTGGTCGAGCAAAGAATATGTTGATTTCATGGAGGATTTTTTATAGCACGCATTTGATCATGAGAAGCGAGTGTTATGTCCTTGTTGTGATTCCAAGAATCATAACCATAGTGGTGATAGAGACATCATGAAGCTTCACATGGTTAGGAGAGGGTCTGAAAGAATGTGCCATGGTACATGGGAATGAGTTCTCATGAAGTTGATGTGATTCGTTATCTAGCTCATGCCGCAATGAAAAAGATTTGATAAGAGGTATCAAGAATTTTCAAGTGAGCCAAGGAACTTGAGGATGGCTATGAGTATTGATGGAATAAACTCGTTCAACAACATGTCATCTCGACACTGTTCATGGCCGGTAATGTTGGCCATATACATCCCTTCACCGTATTTGTGTATGAAGAGGAAATATGTGTTGATGCCTTTGTTGATTTCTTGGCCAAAATAGCCTGGAAATGACACTGATACGCATGTAGCACATTTGATAGAAGATTTGATGGCTCTATGTTCTGACGGTGTCAAATTATTTTATGGTTTTAGGGGATTAAAGTTAAATTTAAAGGCAATGCTTTTTTGTACAATAAATGATTTTCCAGCATACGGAAACCTTTTGGGTTATGTGGTTAAGGGAACAAGGCATATATTTGGGTCACCGGAACAAGTCCACAAATTACCAACAGCTGAAGGATGATCGTAAGACAGTATATTTGGGTCACTGGAAATTCCTCCTGATGAAGCACAAATTGCATGACGCATTTCAGTTTGTTGATGGGAAGGAGGTGAGGAAGCAGGTGAGGAAGGTGCCAAGACCATTGAAGGGGATTGTTATGCACATCAAGGTGAAGAAATTGAATATTGTTCTTGGGAAGAAGATGAAGAAGGTGGGTGCAATATTTGATGGACCTTGGAAGAAGATGTCGGTTTTCTTCGATTTACCTTACTGGAAGCATTTGAAGACTCACCACTATTTGGATGTAATGCACATTGAGAATAATGCGTGTGAGAGTTTGATTGGTACCTTACTAACATTCTTGGGAAGACAAAGGATAGCTTGAATGTGTGGAAGGATTTGTTGGAGCCCGGTCTCCCAGAAGATGGAGTAACACGTCTCCTCTCTCTGCTCCCTTTACAAGTGCTGGATTTTAGGCATGCCAAGCTTTTTCTGGATGTCGAGAAAAAGGAGCTTAAGAACTCGATATTGAGGAAGGATCTCGAGACCATGAAGAAGAAAATATGAGACCTTGAGGCCGACAACAAGAAAGTTGCCCTAGAGTAGGCCACTCTTTAGCAGGCTGCTAAAGCAGCCCGAAGCCCTGAGTCCCAAGCTCTCCTACTTGAATCTTTCAAAGATAGGTGGGAGGCCATTTCCATGCCTCTTAAAGATAGTATTTATGTGTCCAAAATTGTGGCTAACTACTAGAAATTAGCTAGTGGCAAGTCGGGTCATCCACGAGGAAAAAGGGGTTTTATCGAGTGTTAAGGCGTAGCTAAAATCACACAAAGATGTCACTCTAAATGTGTGGTAACAACGTAGTAAAACACTAAGACTACTTTAAGAAACTATATTAACAAACAATTATAACAAACGATGTAAATACGATCACAACTAGCACGAAAGATGTAACTAAGATTATAACGAGTCTTTGCCACAATTGGTTTACATTTCTAGTTATCCTTTGATCGTTCACTAATTGTCCTATTTTTATACATTAACCACATATTGTGGAGTGCTTTTGAACACTTTTTCAGTGAAGACATTTCTCGCCTCTCCTCGGTTATAGTTAGAGTGAGCGATTAGCGCCAAGAATAACCCTTACCCACGGGTCACTCTAGACGATTGCCGTTATAGACTTCTTCGAGAATAGAAATACACATGGATACCCCACACAACTACCACAATATCCTACAAGTGAGAAACATATAGATAGCATGAGTATATATACTAATAACGACTATGAGGATCGTCTTTCATGCTAATCGTTATTATTGAGCCATATTGATAAATAGTCAAACCCATTCAAATTCATCCCAAATCTAAGAAATTTCATCAATCAATCATCATACTTAGTTGTCACTCCCAATTATAACCTAGCATTAATTAACGATAATCGCATCGACATAAAGTAAAAGTGTTCCAGGTTTGACCAAAAACCTAACAAATAATTAACCCACAGTCATCAACTAGTTGATCATCCTATTCTAAATCATACATTAATTACACAAGAAAGCAAAAAACTTACTTGATAATCAAAGCAAAAATCAGGATAAATCAAGTCTCACAAGTTCATACTAGAAATGCTTACCAATTGCTCCCAAGAGTATAATTAGTCTAGATTAGCTAAACCCATTACATAGAACACAAATCCATAAAGAAACATGGAAGAAATTGAATGATCAAAGTGAAAACTAGGGTATTGGAGGGCCCCAAGTCAGGCTCTCTCAAATGGGGGAAGAAGGTGGGCTATTCATAGTCCAATGAAATAGGGAAAAAAGGCCGAAAAAGTCAAAATCTGGGTTGATTTCGCAGGCCACGCTATATGGTGTGGCCCACACCGTGTCTTCTAACCTCTTTTTATTTCCTTCACTATGGGTGAACTGCTGATCCATTTTGGGAGTCTAGTAGTCATTTTATAGTACTTGTGAAGACGAATCCACTGATGCCATCCATGGACACCAATTTATCTCAGATAATTCTCAGAAATTTGTAACAACAACCTGGATTATTCTTTCTTCGCTATTTTTCCTTCCTTCTTCAACTAATCTTCTACCACTTTGTAGGTGGCCTTCAATCTTCTTCTATCCTTGTGAATGACATTCACTAAAATACTCTGAAGTGCTTATGAGCAATCTACAAGTTAAGCTCACAAAATGGATTCTTGTTGCTCGTAAGGACCAAATATCCGTTAGAATCTAAATAGATTACAAAATGAAGGATTTAAATACGAAAACCAAAAACAGTTATCTAAACCCCTTATGATGTAAACCTACCTCAATCTGGAAATCTTATAGCAAAAATATAACAAAAGAAATTAAATGCTTTGTTAAATACATGCATTTGACGTCTCCTCGATAGGCTGATGCAGAGTAAGGAGCTAGTTGATCTCTTCGCTGAGCTCCTCAAGATGGCCAATAGCATTGGGCACAGCTCTCTTATTAAGGAGGACATTTTTCCTAAGCTGACTCCATCTCTATCCAGCAATAATGTCAAATTTTTGGAGTCCTTCGTCAAGCTGGATGTTGTTGAGGCTTTGGATCAGAGGTGGGATGAAACCGTTAATAAGAGAATATGAATTTTGCCTTCTTAAGCTTCTTTAAGTCCTCTGGTCGATTTTATTTCGTAGTGGAGATTCGTACCCTTTCTGCTGAGGCAATCACACCGCTGGACACCACCAAAGAAGCCAAAAAATGAGAAGCCAATACTAAGTCTAGAGCTAAGGATAAAGTTAAGGGAGAATCTCGTTGGGTAGGGTAAACCGTGTAACTTGCCTTTATGGCCTTCTAGTGTACTTTCAATTTATCCTATAAACAAGCATTTCCCTTTTTAATTTTTATGTATCTTTTATCTTCGTAGCTTAATGCATTGCAAAAGCAAATTTAACGTGTTTACGAAGATTTTTCCACTACTAAAATAGAACTGGACAAGACCAGTGGGAATCTAGTGAAAACAATGTTGGTTTTGAACAGATCTCCAAAGAATTAGAATCTTGGCGTAATAATAATCATCCTTCGATGGTAAGTTTTTAAAGGGAGGCATCCGACCTATTTTGTGGAGTTCAATTCCACAAAGGAAGAATTATAATCATGGCAGAGTGGTGAGCATCTCGCATTCAAGGATCAGTTAAGGGACTAAAGAAACGGAAGTATAATGGCCCAATGCCCCTCGAAGTTATTTACAACCCTGATCCTCCTAAGAAGAATTATGAAGAATTTATCTGTCTCATAAATAACCGATTTTTGGGTCACCCTCTTGATGACTCGCGGATGCTAATAGATTATAGATTCTTTAGGCTCGTCTCAACCTTAGCCACACTGATGTTTACGAGCTCAGATCTTAAGTAGAGGAAATGGTAAATCTTAACTGGAGTGTTGCAAATGAAAATATCACGTTGAATGAGGCAATAGCTAAAAAGTCCAAAGTTTTTTATGGAAATTCCTCTTTGGTTTAGTATGTTATTGCTTAGAATACTCGACTTATGGAGAAGAAAAAGGAGTTGCAATCTTCCCTCGAGTTCTAGCAAGTCAGCTTTTGAGCCCATAGGTTATTCCATGGCCTAATAAATCCAAAAATCATCATCAACCTCGGATTTTTGCTTTACACAGCTAACAACGGGGTGGTTAATTGCGGGGTAGAGAGAAAAGGGACCCTTAGTCAAAAGGAGGCTTTTGAAACCATACTGAAGTGGTTGAAAGAAAAAAATGTGGATTGGCCATAGTGAACCCTCGAGGACTTAATTGTCTAATCCATATAGCAACAAGAAAAAATCTACTACCAGCAAAAGAAAAATTCCAAGAAACCTTGATGGACAGCAGGGTCTTCTCGAAGATGATAACCCAATTGGTAGCGAACAGAAGCGTTCTCATACCAAGGTCTCCATAGATCTTTCTAAGTATCCTGAAGATGAGCTGGAAAAAATAATTTGGCGCTCGGCTATTATCAAAATAGAGGAAGTTGAGAAAGTTGAGAAAGTTTAAGGAAATTAATTCATTAAGGTCTGGAATCTCTAATTTTAATTTCTCTACAATGTTTGTATTATTTTGGGTATTATACTCGAGTTATCCATTCTTTGAGTGTGCGGTACTTTCATTAATCTCCGTTTGTGTTAATAAGCAGCGTTAAAAAGAGGTTCTGTAATGCATAGCATATAAAATTGAATGCCAGATAATAAAAACATAAAGTAGCATAAAACTTGAATCTTGAACTACAGTGATTGACATGCAAAACTTTGTTTTATCATGAATAAAGCTTACTAGCTTTCAATTCGATTTATCAGTTGCATGGCATGGCATACGAAGTGCCGCTTATTGGGTTTTCACTCTAATCATCAGCCTTAGCGCGTAGCATAAGAAGCTGGAAAATCATCAGCCTTAGCGAGTAGCATAAGAAGCTGGAACTATCACCAGAGTGCCGCTTGTCAGCTTTTCAATTGAATCATTATTCTTAACTTCATCAGAGCTGGTGGTACTTCCGCAAGTTGATAACATTCCATCTTCTCTTGATTTGAACATCACTTAATGTATCGAGAATGTAGCTTCCTCCGAGATATGCTTCCACGACCTTGTAAGGCCCTTCCTTCAGGTTCATGCCGACTCTTCTCATTTTTTCTCATCACTTAATCCCCCAGGCTTAATTGGACCATCCTAACCCTTTGATTATGGTAGTGTTTGACCCTCTCTTTTTAATTTATCCTCGTGGATGGATGTCAAATCTCGTGTTTGTTTCACAATATCAAGTTCTAAATGCCGGTTCTCATCATTAACCCCCTCATTTAGATGCTACTACCATTCTCGGACTCGGCACCCCTATTTCCACTTTATAGCTTTAAAGCCATAAACTAGGCTGTAAGGTGTTTCCCCTATGGAAGAAGACTCATTCATCATTCAAGCCCATATGACACTAGGTAATTCACATAACCAGTTCCCTTTGGCTCCTTTGAGTCTTGGTCTTATTCTATTCAGAATCGTTCGATTTGTCACCTCCACTTGGCCGTTTTCTTGGTGATGATATATGGCCGTCACCTTCAGTTGTATATTATATTCTTCCCACCATTTTTTGAACAGATCATCAGCAAATTGGCTCCCATTATCCATTATTATAGTCCTTAAGATCCCAAAACAACATATAATGTTCTTCCAACAGAATGCAATCACTGACTTCCCTGTCATGTTGGTTACAGGTTCTGTTTCAACCCACTTTGTGAAGTAAACGTTAGCCACAATAAAATACTTGAATTTTCCTGGAGCCTTTGCGAATGGCCCGACCATATCGATGCCCCACTTGTCAAACAACCACGAACTGTGAATATTCACCATCTTCTCCTGAGGGATATGTGTGATAGGTGCATGCTTTTGACATTGATGGCATGCCTGTATATACCTGTTAGTATCGTCGAACATTATCAGCCAATAATACCCTGCTCGAATGAGCCGTCTCGATACAGATCATGCCCCTTGGTGACTATCGCATATACCCTCGTGAAATTCTCTAACCAAATAATCAGCTTCATAAGAGGTGATTCATCGAATAAATGGTTGTAGATATCCTTTTCTATATATAATTCTATCATGCAATGCATATTATGGCGCTTACAGCCTTATCATTCTCACCTCGATTGTATCCTCCAGAAACACTCCCTCTTGAAGGCAATTCACAATCGGTGTCATCCAAGTTTTTTCCTCAATGGCCATAACCACTTGCTCCTCGAAACTAAGACTGTTTAGAGTTTGCATGGGTAACTGTCTTCGAGGTTTGGCTCCCAAATCTGATGAAGCAAGTTTGATCAAAGCATCAGCTTTGTGATTCTCCTCTCTAAACACTTGCGTTAAGACATAAGTTCTGAAACCTCTTAAAAAGGTTTCACTATCTTCAAATACCTCTATAGATTACATCCCTGCCTTCATATTCTCTATTAACCTGTTGAGCCAGAATCTATGAACCACAGTATATTTACAAATCCTCCACCTTTAACTCCTTAGCCAAATGCAAACCAGTAATCAGAGCTTCATATTTAGCCTCAATATTTGTGTCCTTGAACATAAAATGCAATGCATATGGGTAATCCTTTCCTTCAGGATTGGTGAGCAACACCCCTGCTCCACTTCTTCCTGAGTGTGAGGAACCATCCCCATACAACTGCCAAACTATTTTCTTCTAAATATCCTCTCCTAGTTTGATAGGCTCCGTAGTCTCCACTATAAAATCTTCCACATCTTGTCCTTTGATTGTTTTACTAAGCTGAAACTGTATATCATGTTCCCCTAACTGCACAGACCATTTCATCATCCTTCCCAAAGCTTCTGGTTTAAGAGGATTTACCTAAGGGGGTGATTTGTAAGTAGTATGATAGTATTTCTCCGGAAGTAAGGATGTAGCCTTCGTGCGGCATGTACTAGCGCTCAAATCAACCTCTCGAGGGTTATATACCTCGTCTCCAATCCTTGCAATGATCGACTCACAAATTATATGGGATGTTGGATGTTGTTGTCACTCATTCTCTTCTACTAGCACTGCAGTGATAGCCAAAGGTGAGACAGAGACATATAAGAACAAAACTTCTCCCTTTTATGGCCTCATTATAGTTGGAAATACTTAAGGATGTTCTTTTAAGTGCTTGAACACATCCTCGTATATGTGTTTCCATTCAAATTTCTTTGCTCTTCAAAGTACATCGAAAAAGGGAAAAATGTTTCTCAGCTCCTTTTGAGAGGAATCGACTCAAAGGTGCCAAGGACCCAGTAAGCTTTTGCATATCTCTCAAATTCTGCAGACTTTTCATTCTCATCAGAGCCTCAACTTCCCTAGATTAACATCGATGCCTCTCTCAGACAACACTAATCCAAGGAACTTTCCAACTCCCACTCAAATTACACACTTGGTTGGGTTCAATTTCAAATTCGCACCTCTAAGTTCCTTAAAGGTTTCTTTAATGTCTGTTAGGAATTTATCATAACTCCTACTCTTCACAACCATGTCATCAACATATATCTCCATATTTTGTCCAATCTATTTCATGAAAAATTTATCCACCAACCCCTGATAAGTCGCCCTTAGCCCAAACGACATCTTCTTATAGCGATATGTGCCTACATAAGTTATAAATGAATTCTTATCCCTATCCATTTATGCCATCAAAATCTGGTGATATCCCTTGTGAGCATCAAAGAAACCCATGACCTGGTACCCTGTGATGGCTTTTACCTGCTTATCAATTGGTAGTTGGGGATAACTATCCTTGGGACAAAATTTTTTCAAGTCATTAAAATCAATACACATTCGCAAAGTTCCATTATGTTTTGGGACCATCACAGGATTAGCCAGCCTTTCCGGGTAAAATATTTCTTCAATTACTCATGCTTTCAGTAATTTCTCCACTTCTGCTTTGATAGCTTCAACCCTCTCAGGTGAAAATACCTTCACTTTTTGATTAATTAGCTTTATTGATAGGTAATTATTTAGTTTATGAACCGCAAGCCTTGAGGCTACCCCAATGAGATCCAAGGTACTCCAAGAAAAAACATTTCCACACTCTTCTAGTAAATCTCCCAATTTTCCCTGAACAAAATCCGGCATCTACTTTCCTACAGCCACCATCCCCATATCTCGAAAGCCTTTACCATAACAGCAGTTTACAAACTGATGTCCAAACAGGCGGTAAGTGACGCAGCAAAATTAAGCGCCTCACAGAAGGACTACATCCATCACACGGGGAGTGGAGGGAACCGTAGGGTCGCAGTAGAACTCGAGAAGAGGAAAAGAAACGCTAAAATTGAGGTGCTTCTGGATGAAGGTCAGAGTGTAGAAGAAGCAGAGGCTTTAGTTCAAAGCATGGATTTCAAACCGGACCGCTCGGAAGTGTTCCTTGCAGCTAACTGAGACAAGAAATTATCAACCTACACCAACGACTCCATCCGAAGAGTAGCCCCCACTACTGTGAGTATAATTCATAATTGAATCTATCACTATTGATATTCTTTGATGTTATCCCGATAAAATGGCTTATATTTTCTTTGTTTCTTAGAAAAACCTTTTGGATAAGAAGCAAAAGGGAGATTTGGTTATACATGGAAAAGAAGATATTCTAGTTCAAGCAACGGGTAGGAAGGATCGCGGGGGTCGTTGGAGAGGTTGCTCCGCAACCTCTAAGGTGAACGAGGCCCTACCACATATGACTGTCACCCGTTATGCATCTAGTCGATGTGGGAGCACAAACACGAAACCATCTGAGGAAATTTCAAATTCAAACAAACAACCAACAGATGTCATCGAGCTCAGGGAAACATTTGTTGCTTTACTTGCGGCCCAAACAAATTGGCTAGCTGGGCAATTGGGTAAAGCTATTCCCCCACACTTGGATGCCCGTAATTTCCTCGCTGCATCTTCCACCCCCACGAACAAGGACAACTGAGTATTCATTCCTTCAGCATCGGGATGTAGTGACCTACAAGGAACTGCAGCGGATGACAAGGTAGTCCAAACCACGAACTGCAATCGTATTTGTTCCTTTCTTGCTATATGATTTGTAGTATATGGATTTCCATTTCCTGATTTGGATTGATGTTGTGGGGATACAGTTCGTTGCTGATGAACGCTGGAAGCTGCAGCGCGCTGTAGCTCTCAGTCTCAGCTGGGCACTTAAAGCTGCAGCGCGCTGCAGCCTTCAGCAGCTACATGTACAATTCATTACTTCTTATCATTTATCGCTTGCACTTCCAACTTTATCTGTTTTCCTTCAATAGAGAATACTTAGTTATTTCCCGACCCATGTATTTACCCAATCTCTAAGTTCATCTCTCAGAGAGGAAAAAATGCTGCCTATATGTTTTGAACCATCATGGAGAAAGGGAGGTAGCTGCATTCGGTATATTCTTTCCGAAGGAAGCGAAAACTGACTTACCCATCAAGTGAGAGCGGGTAAATCTAAAAGGACCTATGATCATACCAAAGGCACCTTTGCCGATTGAACACGAAGAATTTGAGTTTGTCATTCAGGCCATCGGATATAACATTCTATGGTCGGGGAAGCTGATAAGTGTCATAGAGCAACAGGATGATGAGGTGTGATAATTGTATTCTTCTTCTCATCGATGCTCATACATATCTTTCTTGCTAATACAATGACATGATATGTTATACATATTCTTACGTAGGAGAACGAGCAGCAACCGCCTCCGCAGGAAATGGTGGTCGACGAAATTGGAAGTCCTCAAACAAACCTCACACCAGTGGCTAAGGAAGATACTCCTTTGGGAGAGGTGGTCGCTCGATCGGTAAAAGGATAGGTACATACCCCCATACTGTTTCATTCCGACTGATTTTCTATCTACACATCACTAACATTTTACCCATTAGCAACTACCAAAAGAAAACAACTACATCACCGGAGAATGGGCAACGAAATCCTCCCTCGTCGATTTCTCCCAAATACATATTTGTGAGAACTCATTTCAGCCTTTACATTATCATCCACTACTGAATTACATAGAAATACTGTTCAACTAACATTATCAGATTCTGAATGTAATGATTAGAGAGCCATGGAAAACCAAGAATGCATCGCTGCTGTTCACCAGATTAATGATGCTTTACGGCTATCTTCACAAATATGTGGACCAGACAAAATATTCCGCATCAGTTTCAGTGCAAAGGTGTTCGGATCAAAAGAAGTCTACGCAGCCATATTCACTGACAAGATACGATTGTTCATGAACAGCTTGGACGCAGATGATGAAATGGAGTGGATCAGTGGGTGCCAACTTGATATATGGGCATCGTAAGAAGTGCATGCTTTCATTATTCATAGATACAAGTTTCATTATATTTTCTTCACTAACCATATTAATTTGCAAGATACCTCTGCGATGGGGTGGTACGTGGAGGCCACGTCCAGTTTATTCCTGCCTCTTCGAACTCAATGGCTCAGAAGGTAAATCAAAGGGTGGAATTGACTGTGGACGAGGTTTCGGCTGTCATGTGCCACACTGAAGTGAGGATGTACATCTTCCCATACAATCAAGAGTAAGTTCCATTCATTTTCTGAGTAGCTAGACCCGTCACATGGAAGCGAAAGCAACCGTGTGCTGTGATTTTATTTTAAGAATCTCAGGTACTTTTGTTTTTCCCTTTTTCCCACAGGGACCATTGGTTTTTGCTTGTCTTCGTACCAGAAATCGATCGAGTATATTGCATCGACTCAATGGCTGGGGGAATTTCCAAATGAAATAGATCATGCCTTAAAATGATTCATTTGTAAGTGGAACACATTCGTTTCTTTCCTTCAGCTTTGCTATTTTTCAAAAATGGTTGTTCCTGTAATTGTGTTCTTGTACGTTTCGCACCCTCTTGGCTCAATTATTTACAATTACTGTTACTCAGTATGTTATCATATATTATGTGAACCCCAATTTCTGAAAATAATATTCCTCATGTTGACAAAAATAGGTTTCCATCTATTGTAGGATTGCAACAAAATATCGACGGTCCAATTCCAAACAAAATAGATCCTACCCTTCCACCTACACTTGGGATGTCATAAACATCAGTGTACGCATCAGCTCATACCTTCATATTTCACGTGTCATTTTCATCTTCGTAATTGGTTCAACAAATTATCTTTTCCATCATCAGCACAAGATACAAAGTAGTACTTGGGAGTGCGGATACCATTGCATGTATTACATGGAAAAAATTGTCAGGCACGTACATGACATTGACATTATTCCGGTACATTTTCCTACAATTCTTCAATGTATTCGTTATCCTCACATTTACATCCTTCTTTTAACATGTCATTTAATGCATTGTTTCAGCAATTCCCGGAAGATTACACTCCACTGGGGAGAGATGAACTGCAGAGTATTGCTTTGAAATGGTTTTGTATTTTTGCAAAAAATTCTCTGGCAAAATGCATAGCTCAATTGAATATCATACAAGGACTTGCACAAATCGTCGGATAGTGGTTAGTATTATCTGTTACAAGAAAGGTAATTGACCATCTCTTCTGATACTCGTCAAATTCGACGTTGTGGGTTTCAGTATCTTAGGACACTACGAAACACTTCATGCTCTTCTTTTGCTAGTCATATATTATACTTCATCGGATTGAATCCTTTCTTCAACCTACTTTCTTGTCTATGCATCACTGTGGCTCGGAATTTGTTCAATTTGTCTTCGTTCACCATTCTGTTACTACGCACAACAAATATTGGGTACCATGCCTGGAAAAAAAGGAACTGGCTGTGAGAAGATGAACGCTGCAGCACGCCGCAGCTTACAGTGACCACAATAATTACTCACGCTTTTAGCACCGGTTTCTTTCGATTAGAGAAGCAGTGCTAATATTAAACGGTGCAAAATTAACACTTTTAGCACCGCTTTCAAAACCGCTACTGAAAAAAAGGTGCGATCATAACCGGTGCTATATTTACTTCATTGCACCAGTTTTCAAACGGGTGCAAAATTTAACAGGTGCAACAAATAAACAACTCTAGCACCGTTTTTTTACCGGTGCAATAAAACTATTTTTTATCACCGGTTCCCAAACCGTTGCTAAACTATAACCGGTGCAATTTATTTTTCTGTCACTGGTTTAAAAACCGGTGCTACCTACAAACCAGTGTTAGATATAAAGATTTAACACCGGTTCCCAAACCGTTGCTACACTATAACCGGTGCAATTTATTTTTCTATCACCGGTTTAAAAACTGGTGCTACCTACAAACCGGTGTTAGATATAAAGATTTAACACCGGTTCCATAACCGGTGCGACAAAATTTTATTTATCACCGGTGTTATAACCGGTGCTAGAATTACAAAATTTACACCGGTTTTTTCTAGCACCGGTTACAAAAAACCGGTGCTAATATGGTACATTATAGCACCGGTAACTTAAACCGGTGCAAAATATAACCGGTGCTAATAAAAGAAATTTAGCACCGGTGTTGCTTCAACCAGTGATAATGTAGCATCGCTTACTTAGGCAACGATTTTTTAGCCACTAAAAAACCGGTGCAGGAACCAAAACAACCGGTGCCAGAGGTGTCTTCGTGTGGTAGTGATTCAAAGACCGAATCAAAAAAATGTATTAATATTTCATGGGAAAAACTTAATAATCCATCCTGTTTTGACATCCTAGCTTCTAAGTAATCTAGAGTAAGATACTCTAAGACATGTACTAGCGCTTTATTAAATTTCATGAAAAAATCATTTTCTATTAAAAATCTTATATTAACCCTAGAATACCCAATATCAAAGTATATTGATACAAAAAAGAAGGTGTAACTTAGTTTTGGGCAACAATGTAATTTTATTTAAGTTATATACGAACCCTTTTCGGGTATCCATCTCACATAATTTTGGAAAATGGGACCTATGGAATCTTTAATTGAATATTTTTCAGTTCAATGCATATCCACAACAATGGAAAAAACATTCCCCCTTATGTGGGTAATAAATATAATATTGCTAAATAGTGGAAATGAAGATAGGTACATGTATGTCATTGGAAACAACCGGTGCTAATTTGAGTAGGGGTCGAAAAATTCCAAATTTTGGTCAAAATTTTGGTGGGAAATTCAAAATTTCATGAATTTGAACGTGGCACCGATTTTTATATTGGTGCTGTAGTGAAAATGAGTTCTTCCGCCCTAAGAAGCTGATTTAAATAAGTTGTTTTACCGGTGCTCTGTACTTAAAAAATATTTTCAAACATTGCTCACGGGTTGGAAAAAAATTATCAAAGCAGCCTCACGCAAATTACTAAACCGAACGGGGCACCGGTATTTCATGGTACAAGACCAGTATAATACTAGTGCTGTGCATTTAGAATGTTTGTGAGAATGCTGGAATTTAGTAGCATTATATTCAGGACCGGTATGTCTAATTAATTGCCAGTGCCGATTCCGCTTATATTAAACACACCAATACTCTTCCTGACATAACGACCATGTTTTCTCTTCAAACCCATAATACAAATGGTTTCTCCTTCATCAATCTCCACGTTATCCACCATTTAATCCTCATCCAACCTCCATTACCTCACCTTCTCAATCCCACCTTATATAACAACCCTAAAAATACCCCTTTTTTGTATCTCTGAATCCCATTTCTCCACTTTCTCCACTCGGCGCCGGCGAAGTCACCTTCACTCCATTTCCGATCAGAATCTTGAGAGGTACTTCATGATTCCTTCATTTTTTGTTGTGCACAAACCCTAACTTGTTGTACATTGAATGAAGTTTGTATGAAATTGTATGTGTTTGATGAAATGTATGAATGGATATTTTTTAATGTTAGGTGGTTTAGGGTTGTTTAATGTGTGATGTTGAAGTGTGATATAGTTGACTGTGTGATGTTGAAGAGTTTGTTCTAAAATGTGTGAGATATAGACTATGAGTGTGATTCTTGAAGTGTTGAATCCAAAGTGACATATAGATCATTGTTTAACGTTGATGTGTGATATAGTTGGTCATGTGATGTTGAATGGTATGTTCTAAAATGCGTGAGATATAGACTATGAGTGTCATGTTTGAAGTGTTCAATCCAAAGTGTATGACCGTGTTATGTTCAATTGTGATATATTTGATCGTGTAATTTTGAATGGTATGTTCCAAAATGTGTAAGATATACACTATGTGTGTGATGTTTGAAGTGTTCAATCCAAAGTGTATGACATATAGGTCATTGTGTTATGTTGAAGCGTGATATAGTTAATTGGTTGTCAAATAAATAGTAGTTTATTTGGTTTGGATTTCAATTGTAAAAAATTGTAATTTTTATGTTTCTTATGCCTTATCCATTCTACCGGTATTTTCATATGTAGATGCCTTCTTAGACAAAAAAAGGTGGTTGGAAAGAGGAAGAGGACTGGCCCTCCACCCAAACAAACAACTGTTGAAAACAAAGAAGTTACTTCATAATCCAAACAAGAAGAGGTTCCACGGGTGCTACCCCTCAAGATTCAATTTGAGAAAGATGTGGTGGGTGCAACTGGTGCTCCCAAAGAAGAAGCTCCCAAAGAGAATGAGGGTTATAGCTAGGACAACCCCTTTCGCTATCCAAGGAATGATGACCTTGCCAAGGCAGGTGGGCATCAAGAGAAGGCGTTTAAAAAGTTCAAGATTGCCACTTGGTGTAGGGAATAGGGGAGGGCTACATGCCAGTCATTCATGTTAGTCAAGGAAAGGGACCAAGTCCCCTTCGCCTTCGAAGAAGTTGGTGGTGAGATGGTTTGTCCAAAAAACTGGAGCTCCTGGACCGCATATTGCAACTACGCCTTTCGGGGGTGGGTCAAATTCTGTACATGGGTACACTTGTCTAACCTCCCAAAGGATGTGAAGGAGGAAACATGGAGAGACATAAAGGTAAAATACAATTTCATAATACTTATTTTATAAATGACTAAATGTTACTATTAAACTACATGTTCATGCTCCTAACCTAAATATTGTGTAATCTTCTGTCGCATGCAAGTTTCAAGTTTGAAACAAAATTGACTAAAGACCAATAGAGGTGGTTAAGGAAGAATTTTGTAGGTAAGGCTGACGATACACATCGTAACAAGAAATCCAAGGTGGTGAACAACTACATATGGATTTTGCCGAGCAGAAAAGTTCCAAAATACAAGCCATGTGAAAAGTACAGGTGAATAGATGAGGAGGAGTGGAAGAAGTTTTAGGAACACAGAAAGACAAAGGATATGATGGTAAGTAAACTTCTTATATGATATCATAAATAACATTTCAATATTTATCAACTAATTATTTTTTATAATATTTTCAGAAAAAAAAAGAAAGAAGGCAAGAGAGAAATCTAAGGAAAAGAAGTACACCCACCAAACCGGACCAAAGGGGAATGTGGCTACACAGAATAAGCTGATAGAGTACCTAAAAGAGAATGAGAGGAAGAAGTTGAGGGACCAAGGATACATGGAAGAAGAGATCTAGGAGGAAATCAATTCCAAGAATTTCAAGCCAGACGGATCATTGATCCACTTAGAGTCGAACAAGGGAAAATACGGAGGTTGCCATCGTACCTCTCAAACATACAATTTATAAGCCATAAATGTTTACTAAATACAATTAAGTAGATAGTGGCAAATCAGGGTCGTCCACGAAGAAGAGGAATTTTCCTAAGGGTTTAAACATATAAGGAGGATATTAGACTAGACGTATATATCTATAGATATATAAAAGCAAGTAAAGAGGGGGGAGGGGGGTGGGGGTTGGTTGGTTTTGACTAAGTTATGAAAGTAAAGACAAGATAACTAGAAAAGTTAAATAACTATGCTAATCATGCAATAAACTAAGAAAAAGAGATGAAAACTACAAATAACAAAGCCTTGGGGGAAATTGATGTCCACTTCCAAACCTCGTGTACATCATAGAACCATTCACTCATTATATCATATTCATTACCTATGGGGAATGCTGTCACTTCCATTTTGAAGATAAACATTGATTTCTTCTTAATAGTAATTCACAAAGACGTTCAATGACCATTTGCAAACCTCATTGACAATCACTTTAGACGTTCAATGACCATATACATATTTCATCAATGGCATCATACACTAATAACCATAGATTTGATAACAACAAGCATTCGACAAAATGCATGATAAATATGATAACAAACCATATTAACACACTACTCTAGTAACATTAACCTCACATTACACAACAAGAAGGTCTAATTCCATGTTCTTTCATTTTTCATGTCGAATAGCTAAGAAATTTTACACTTTCCTAACACCCTAACAATAAAACACACAAACACTTCATATAATCAAACAACCCATAGCATAAATGAAGTAAACATACACATTAAGAACACATAAATGCTAAATAACAAATGCCTCAAGAAAGAATGAAATAGAGGTTCTTACTACATAGGTTTGGAAGTGTCAATTAATTGCTCCCAAGTACAAAACTAACCTAGATAATGAAAACACATGATTAACCTACAAAAACAAAGAAAAGAAAGGGGAAACCTAGGGTTTTCAGTCCGCAATCGCGCAGAAGAAGAAGAGATGAAAGAGAGAAAATAAGATTTGGTATTTATGGTACAAAAAAGAAGGAAAGATTTCTATCCACCAGTCGTTCGCGAGAAATGACAAGATCTTTGGGAGTCGCGATGGATACCAATTTCACCATCTTGATTTCTTTCTTCTTTTTGTCTCATGTTCTCCTCTTAACTTCACTTTTTTTTTCAATTCTCCAAGCCTTCAAAAGCTCAAATGCAAGTCTTCAAATCTTCAAAGCTAGTCTTCAAAGACTTCAAGCAATTACCTTCCCATACAAAATCCCCTATAAAAGTAATAAAACCATAAAATTCGCCATTAACTCTCCTTAGAGAATTTGAAGGCAAAATGCAACACTAGAGCACAAAAGTGTAAAAAAGTGAATTAGAAAAGTTCTAAAATATCCGCATAAAATGGACACATCAAACCTCCCCACACTTGAGCCTTACTCACCCTCGAGTAAGAAAAGATTCAAGCATACAAAGAATTTCACATGTTCACATCCTAACACTAATATTCCCCCAATCAAAGCATCACAAAAACTCTCAATATCATAAATCCCAAAATGAAAGATCAAATGAGATTTTTTCACACACAACCTCAATTCTTAGTACCCATAAAACATTTCCATGTCCCAAATTGATAATCCCAAAGTCCAATGATACAAAATGAAGTTAAAACCATATCAAAGGTTTATGCACATACTTCACTTCATACAAATATATAACAACCAAAATTAAGTACACAAAGCATCAAGAATTCATATCCCTACTTCGTTTTCCCCGCTAAGTTACTGAATCCCAAGAAGTCCTATGATGTTAGGCTACCTGATCCATCCATGTATCAGCCGCAACCTTATGACTCCAACGCCAGAGAATGAGTAGAAAAGTAACCAATTTTTTTATTTTTCTTTTATTTTCTCTCTTTCTCTCATTTTGCCTGGGAGCCCTTTTGGGTTTTCATCCTAACTGCACATCATATTTCTTTTGGCTCACATCTCGCCCACATTTAGCCTCTCATTTTTACCTAGGCCGCCCTTTTGGATTTTCGACCTATCCGAACCCCCAATGTTGCCTAAGTTGCCCTCTTGGGTTTCCAACTTAGCGGGTTTTATTTTATATTTTTTATCTTTTTCATTTTCTATTTGTTTTCAAGATTTTCAATTTTTCATATTTTTGTTCATTTTTCTCATGTTTTTCCAATCAAAAGTAGCAAAAAACATTCAAGATCAAGATTACATGCATGTGAGTCATTTAAAACTTCCCCACACTTAAAATATTACATTTCCCTCAATGTAAACATATAGGGCAAGAACGATACGACTCAAGGTAAGAGGTAAAGTGACTCCCATTTCTCTGCATAGTCGCCGGTGATACGGCGTAATCCCATGTATTTGTGTGGAATCGGTTCCAAAATTGGTTTTGGAGCTGGAGGGGGAGGTAAAGGTTCCGTAGAAGAACTCGCCCCTCTAAGAACACGTTTTCTCATTAGCGCTATTTGATCAAGAACTAACATCACAGAGAATAACATCAAACTCAAAAGTACATATGAATTTGTAATACTAGGTTTAGCATCAAAAGTTAATAACCATAATATTTTCAAAGAATAACTAATCAATCATGCAATCACCACTATGCAATTATCCAATAAAAATATGTAACATATATCGACAAAAATTCAAGCATCATTATAGAATATAGCAATCATAGTCACACTGAGGAAGTTGGTACACTACAATCAACAAAGGTACTATAAAGATGCAAGAATATTCATATGTCTATATATCTAAGATGGTGGGGGAATGAATGGAGGTGTGGTGATTCTCTCTTAACTCTCCTTTGAGAATTTCAAGGCAAAATTCAACATCTAGAGCACAAATTTGTGCAAAAGTGAATCTGAAAAATCCCAAAATATCCATATAAAATGAACACATCAAAAGACAAGGAGTATGAAACTCTAGAAGTGAAGGCTATAGCAGAATATATTGTAAGTACCCAATTCATTTACAGTTTCATATTCAAGTAAACTATTATTTTCACTAATAACACAATAATATGAGCCACAACCGAGGATGAATAAGGAAAAATAGAAGGAAACCCTAGAGTTGGGTCCGGGTAGAGACATTTTGATAAGAGCCAACGGGAAGAGGGATAACCTGATTGCTACAGAGGTACCCAGTCCCAACTGCTAATATTTGTTGCTATCACATGCATGGAATGAAGCAAGTACAGAAACATCTTCTCATCCCAAAAGAAGGAGCCAAGAAACTTTCCACTAAGCAGCCGGTTTTCAAGGTGATGGTCTCATACCTGGAACAGTTGGTGAATGGTATAGCTGCAGAAGGGGAATTCAATATTTCTGAAAGCCCTGCAGACCTGAAAAGCTTCATTGTGATTACGTTAGTATAGAAGGTGTATCCATTGGTCTTAGTAACTTGGGCAAAGATTTCCCCACCGATGGAGAAGAAGATGAGCATTACAGTTAGCAGTATCAAACTGTGAATTTTCTTTTTTGTTTACGCACAAAAACTCTTTTAGACTAACTAAGTTATCACTATTTATAACAAGGTGATAAGTCGGTCACCTTGTACACCAAGGGCCTTCAAGGAGAGGACAATATTTGCTAAAGCATGGCTCCAAAAATCTAGGCGTCCTGAGAAGTCACATTGTCCAGTAGCTCACGCCCGTGTGTGTGAGCCAGCCTACCATCCAAAAGCTGGGTTTCCATCTTCCAACCACCATTTCAATGACGTAGGAGATGCTTTGGGGAGTGTGGCGGACTGGCCGATGACTCTGGTCACCTTTGGGGATGATACCCAGACCGAGGACATTGAAGGTGGCCTGCGCCAGACCGATGAATTTTATTGCATCAATGTCAGCGACAATGCAGTAATAAAATTAACTAAATGCTACATCCATCACATGTCTAATTTTCTACTTCGAATCGTTGAAATTGAATAAATATTTTGTGCAGTAGGCAACTCCTAAACAGTCTGGATCAAGCCTCTCCTATCTTCCCTCGATTAAACAATTTATAGAAAGGCCACTGAAACTCTTACTTCTTGGTAACATTAGTTTCTTGTACCATATTTCATTATTTTTAAATATTCCTAGTTTTGTTTCCATTACATAATTTTAGATTAGCAACTAGCACCCGTTCAAGACGTATCCCAACATGGGGAGGTACATCAAATACTGCAATGAGCTTGTGAAAAGCATGCAAGAGTCGAGGAATGTGGTTTTGTTTCCAGAGCTTCAACCGTCAACTTTCGGCAAAAAATATCAAAGTTCATTATTTTTCGATACCTTGGTGGAGTTTGGGAACAAGCTTGGCAACTTCAGCGCAATTGCTTGGCTATCAAACTCACAAACAGATGTTAGGATGGGGTAAGATTTACTTTTTCATATTAACTGTATTTATTTATGCCCTAATTTGTTTCAAATATTAACTAATGTTATTTTTCAACACACCTCTGGGACCAAGTCTTGGAAACCAACAAAAGCCGCATTAAGTTTGTTCCATGCTGTACGGGAGGCTATGCCATGGAAATCAAGGATGCATAAGTCAAACTTCGTGCTAAAGTCATTCTGAAAACCATGCTTGTTACTGATGCCCAGGTTTGTGTTGTGCCATATTTTATAATTTAAGTGACACTTTTCAATTTTTCTCAAACACAAAAAATTATACACCACTGACAATTTAATTCAAGTGCTACTTTCTTTTCAATGCTGCGATCATTGGTACTTAGTACTTATCCATCCTAGTACGGAGGAAGTTTATACCCTTGACTTGATGACTAGAGGAATCAAACTTAACTACATTAATGAAAACAAATTAATTACCAGGTACTTTAATTTATTTCATCGTACTAATGTCAACGTCAACAATTGTGAGTTACCTACCCATTAAAAGTTCAACATTACTAGGATTGCATGAGAATATCAAAGGGAGAAGATGAAGATGGAACCGCCTCCGGATTACACATGGAAATCACAAACAACAATGTAAGTCATTCAATCCAAGAGTTCCTTCATTTCCACCATTATTTAATACAATTACGTCTAACTCAATTTTTTCATTTGCAGTACCGATATCAAAAGACTGGTTGGGAATGCGGATACTGCGTCATCCTCTTCAAGAAGAGTTTGTGCTCAACATTACCTATACAAATATTCTAGAGGTTGGTCAAAAATTACAAATTAAACATTTGTTATTCTTACGTACTAAATACATTCACGTAATTAATCATTGGGTTGTTTTGAACGCAACAAATATGTTCCTTAAGAAAGGAGCATACAATGGCAAGGAGATAATAGCTATTACGAAGAGATGGTGTAAGACTTGGGCGGACGTATATTTCAAACTTTGCAAGACTTCTATGGATATCGAGCAGTTTAATGAAGTGTAGAAAATGGATTTCATAGAAATTTACATATTTTTCTGTAATTTTCTTGTCGATGGATTATGTTTTTTTGACATATTTAGTTTTTAATTTATTCATTACTTCTTTCTTAACATTAATCTTGTTTTTATATTCTATCCTTTTGGCTGTTATGAGTTTCTTGTGTGATATTTCCCCAGGTTTCGATACGGATGGGCTAGGAAAAATTAAAATAGGGCATGAAAACCAAAACCAAAACTAGCACCGGTTTTTTATATTATATATTTGTGCTGGAAAATTTACAACCTAATATGAACAAGCACCGACAATATTTTCCATGTTGGTGCTGGAAGATAAAGATCCTTCTAATCTATAGCACTGGTGGTAAATTGGAACTAGTACTCAAAAATATTTTCAATGAACATCAATTTACAACCAGCAGCAATAAGATGGAATCGGTGCTTGTCTTAATCTATAAGCAGCGTTTGCATTCTACCGATGCTGGTTATGGTGGAAAGGCACCACTATGGTATTGTTGGGGCTGGTATTAAGAACAAGTGTTGTATATCATTAGTCATTACCGGTTTTGGATACCACTTCCTCTGTAACTACATTTCAGCACCCCCATATTTAGGCACCGGTAATTTAGGGGCACAAAATACCAGTGCCTATATATTAAAATACTGATACCATTTGGGGGAGGGGGTATCTACAGTGGTGGTGGAGAGGGTGTTGAGGGTGAAAGGGGCTCACAATCTCTGGAGTGTGAGGACCAATACAGGAGGCATGCAAGAAGATGGTGCATTGGAGGCTATATAAAATATAGACTTCTTAGCCAAAAATGATGGTTAAAAGGTTGACATTCATCAACTTTTGGGCATCATTTTGAGTGGGACCTGAACGGATTTTGGGTCGGTGGATGTCATTTTAGGGTTCTCCTCCGTGAGTACTATAAAATTAACTATTTAAACTCTCAAAACGTATCAAGGGTGACTGAGTTATGGATGTTTGAAATGTCACTCTTGAAAGAGAAAAATTAGGCACAAATTGGCCAAATTAAATTTTCTCTTGACTGTCCAAAATGCGTATGGACCGCATGGAAGTCTCTGGAAGGCCCAACCGCACAGTATATATGGAATTGCTTGTGTGTAATTCTTAAGAGATAAGAACAAAATACTTCCATATTTTGTGAAATATCTTGTGTTAAATAAATATGCGGCTTACCATGTTTAATACGATGAAGAATATTTGTGCGAATATTTCTTCCTTTTCCAGCAGATTTGATTCGAGTATTCATCGAATGTCTTGGATTTGGTGAGTTGGTGATTGAAGAATATTCTTCTCTAATTACAGAAAATCAGAATATCCTGTTTCCATGATTAGGGTTTCTTAGAGCAGTATAAATAGAGCCTCTAAGTCAGTCAGAAAGTTTTGCACCATTTTTATCAAGTCCCTCCATATTCCAAACTTGAGTCTTTTTCTGTCTTTCTCAAAGTTTCCATCTGTTACTCTGTCGAGGCGATAGTCCTTCGGGCCTTGCATGAATCCAAGGTAACTCTTACGTGTTAATTGTTACCTTCGATGGTTTTACCCTAGGGAACGATGTCCACGACGGGACTCATTCGTTTCAAGAGCAGCGAGTTTACTCGTGACTCCATCAATTTGTTATTGATTGAAACTTATTTTATTTCTCCCATCTATTGCTTTAATTATCCGTAATTTAACCTTTCTGATTGTATGCCTGAATAATTAATAAAAGTATATTATTCGCATATGTAAATTGCTTGTTCAATTTTCATAATTTAATTTCCGCATGATAAAATCAATATATGTCCAACAGTCTTGGAACAAATGATTTATTTTGTTGAATTATATTGATTCGATCGGAAATTGCATATTGAACGAAATATGCAATCTGCATGAATAAATTTAGCATCAATGATTTGGTCTTGCATGGAAAAATATATATTCCAAATTTTATGCCTTAATTAACGTTGTTCGAAAATTACATTATGGAAATAGCATGTTGTATTTGTCTAACGAACTTTAGGTTTCAAGTTTTTGTGTTATAAACTTGAACTTGCATGAATTGCATCATAATTCATGCTATACATGCTATACTGATTGTTGAAAATTCGGGGCTTTAATTTGCCAGAATTACATGTTGTATATTCATTCAGATTTGCATGCTTCTGTGAGAAAATTTTATTCCGGAATTTGATGAAATTTAAATTATAAATTGCATGATTGAAAAATGTGTTTGAAAATTATGCTTTAATTTTCTGCAACAATTTATTTCGAATTTCGTTAAAAGTTTCGAAATTCAATGGTTTCAAATATTTTGTGAAATATTTATTTGCGACATGAGATTTGTACATATAGCTAACGATGGAGATCTTTTGTATGTACGCATTGGTGAATCCGAGTATACACGGTTGTATATCTCTTATGGAAGAGAAACTAGGCATGAAGGTACGACAAGATTTATTGCTTGGTGGCATGAAAGAGTTAAAAGAGTTGACTTTTGGTCAAGAGTTGTATTGCAAACAATGGTACGTATACACGTTAATTAAAGTGAATCATGGCATATGCTATATATACATATATTGCTTGGATTATATTTGATAACCATTTGCGTGAATCTGGATGTGAATATGACTTTGTTACAAAGAGAGTTATGTGAATAATATTTGCACATATATGTCTAGTACACTAAGGCTATCGAATTTGATAGTGAATGGATTTGGTTATATTAATCTCATAATTATGTGGGAAAATGAGTTGAGCATGTATGTTAAATTACATGGCGTAATTATGGAAATATGTTAATTCCGTAATATTCATGCTTATGAGATTAAATATTGATATGGTAAGAACTCATATTTGATTCTTTGCATGAAAGATTGGATTAAATTTAGGGAAAAATGTCATGGGTTTAGAATATAGGATCATACATTATTATTCAATTACTTGAAAGCAGTGCATATGGTTGAAAATTATGAGACATGTTTAATTTCCAAAACCCTTGAAATGTTATAGTATTTGTTTAAATACATGATCAAATGTTGAAATACCTATTTTGCATGGTATAATAATTTGGTTGTGTGGGCTGCTCGTGCTGGTTAAAAAAAAAATTTAAACCACATTTTGTGTGAGAATGTGCTGCTGGTGATTCATGACTTTTATATGCTTGGTCTGAGAATCGCATGCAAAAAATTGGTAAACTTCATTTGCACTTAAACATGACATCTCTCGGCAAGAGTGTAATATATTCATGCATGAATGAAGGATGTGACATTGGGTTATTTGATCCATGATGTATTCTCATTCATTTAGGGACTTGATTTAGCTGCATAAATGAAAATTTTAGATCTATGATGTGTCTAAAATTGTGTTATGCTTTTATAAGCTATGATTATATTAATTGTTTGGGAAAGTGCCCTTTTGATGCAATGAAAAGTTTGACAAGGCGTGTCCCGATAATTGCCTATCTTGATTGATCGTTTACGAGCATATGGCTCACGAGTGACAATTGTTGGATTGCACAGATAGAGCATATGGGCTCAAAGTTTGACATATTCTGGTTATTTTGTATGACCTGATAAATGTGAACGTGAAGACATTAGTTTACGACTATGTCTATGGTATTGGTTCTAGTGAACCAAGGTATAAACCCTAAAGCATGAGTTATCATGACTATGCTAAAAACTCTGATTACTTGTAATCAAAGAATTGAAGGAAAATTCTCAAGAATTTGGTTGAGAAAACTAAGAATCCCAATAATGGGAATCCCGAGACTTTTGGTCAAATCTCTTCATTTATGGTTGAAAAATTTAAGAATTATGAGATAGGGAATCCCAAGACATTTGGTCAATTCTCTAGATTTTTGGTTGGAAAGCCTTAGAAATCTTAGATAAGGAATCCTAAGACATTTAGTTTAGAAACCCCAAGACAAGAGGTTTTGAGAAACTTAACACGTGTGAGGATGTTCAATAAAACCAGCCCAATGTGGGGGGTAGACAAAAACCTAAATATTCAACGACCCCTATGAATTTTGATAGGTACTTGAGATGAAAAGTCATCACGAGAGACTTGAATTAAGTTGTTCATGTCGGGAGGAATTTGACTTGAACCAAAAGGGTAAACCCAAAATTGAGTCGAGCAGTGCACTCAAACTTGAGTTGAGCAATGGACTTGAATGTGTTTCGAGCATAAAGGCACTCAAAATTGATTTGAGTAGTCTGAAAGTAAAGTGCAGTTGTACTGAAACTTGGCTTTAAAATGAGCATGAAATTGTGTGGAGTTGGTAAACTCACACTGCGCCCTAGTGAGAGTTAATTGAATCCTCGATTTATTGATACTACATTGGTGGTGGTATTGGTCATGCGAGGAAGAACGATTAATTGAAATCGGGAAGTTTAGTTATCTCTAATTCCAAGGGAGTTGAAGGAATAAGAGAGACTTCTGTGATAAAAGATCAATACATGAAGGTGTTTTGATTGTTAAAATGATCTAGCCCTAAAAGAAATTTTATGGGTAAGAACCTAGTGTTTGATTCGTTACTGAACACACAAGACTTTTAGTAAGTGGGGTTTGTAAATTAACGAAACCACTTATGTGATACATAGAAGCCATATGTGGTTATATGTGACCTTGATGGGAAGACGAATAATCCTTTGGTGAATGTGATTCACAAAGTTGAAACATTCGCAAGGTCATATGGTGGTTGAACGAAATTGCTAGAAATGATCAAAGCGATGTGGAAGAGCCTTTACATTGGCTGGCGATCTTTTAAATAAGATGACCCGAAGGAGGAAAATAAAACCCCTCATAGAGCAATCCTACAAGTTCTTTTGAATGTGGGGTCGGCGTATTGTGAAGGTAGTAAAAGTAATACTTAAATAGTATCTTTACTAGATATGCAATATCTTGAAATTCACAAGAAATAATATATGGAAACTAGAAATACTTCTTAATGGAAAATTTATTTTGTGGAAGTTTTCGTAAGAGATCCTGATTTATCTTAAATGGACTTAAGAGTCAATAGATGAAATCATTAAGGATCAGGGATAAACCAACGAAGGAAATGAGATTCCATGAAATACTTTTTGTAGAAAGTGGTGATCAATAGAGAGATTGATCTACCATGATTGCAAATCACTAGAGTACTAGTAAATTTTAACAATTGGTAAGTATATTTGTGTACTTGATGGGTGTTCTCTAGACATGAGAATGAGTCCAAGGGTGATGGTACTTGCTATCAAGGCTTTGTGAAAGCTAGAAGTACATCTAATGGACCTAAATGGTTATTTGGAGATTTAGATATTAAAATCTGAATAGAGCAAAATGAAAATCTCAATGCGCCTAAATGAACCATCATGTGACCAAACTAGTTGTTGTTTAGCCAGTGATATTGAATCAGTGAGTTTGATGAAGGTGGATATGGTAAGGGACACGGAAAATGACCATGTCTTTATGTCTTTGAATTGATGATTTTCTCATTAGTTATAAAATTGATATGATGATTTAGTCTCTTGAAGATATGTTGTATTCAATGGAGTGACTCTAAACATTGTGAGTTACCTTTTGTAAAGGTGAAGTGTTTCTTAGGAAGATAACTCAAGAGTCATTGATAGTTTGAAGTACTTATTAAATTGCACATTAGACAATTCTTACAATGGATATTAAGATGATACATGAGTAATCCAGAAATGATCACTGGAAACAAGATGTGTGTGAGACTCGTGGATATGGCTTGAGTTGTGTAGAGAAATGGTTCTCTCTTGCTAGATTCAAAAAGGAATCTATGTTCATTGTGTTGGACAAAAATTAGGAAAAATATACCCTAGGATGACCAAAGCACTTGTATGCTTATTGGTGTAGCGTAAAGCCATATCGATGATGGTGTGTCTCGACAAATACACTTTACCATTGGATGACTACTCTCTACGAGAATTATTGATGTTGACTACGTAAGGTCAATATGATAAGAGTTGTGATTCTTTGACAAAAGGATTGAATCAATTTCATGACGAAAAAATTGAATCAAGAGTTGGTTGAGAACTCATCGAAAAAAATGTGACTAAGTCCAATAAATGGTGGGTTACGTACGTGGACACCTAACCTAGGTGACTGGAGATCCCAAGATCTAGGTTCAAAGGGACAACTAAACTGCAAAGACCCATCACGTCACTGTGGGGGTTTCATACCTCATATCTTATTCCTATGATGAAGAAACAGTGATGTGAATGGAGATTAAGCATTGAATTGCTTTTACTGATTCAAATCATCGAGTGTGTAGTACTGGAAAGAGTGCAATAGCTTATGAAACTGCTCTTACGCCAAGAATCACCTATGTAAGCAGGAAGTGTGGCCGCTTCGAAACGGAATTGTTGGGACACAATTCTTTAGAAACCTTACAGAACTAGGTGTGTGCCATAGCCTGATTAATTGACATAACCGAGGAAAACGCAAGGGCTAGGAAAGATGTCTGTGGGAAGTGCATTTTCGTTCACACAAGCGGTAGGGGAGCTTCAAGGACATCGCATCTACTTCCTAACCAGTGGGATAAGTATACTCTCACAAGGGAAAGTTCAAAGGGTGACACCTACTTATCCTATGCAGCATCTATGCCATCAAAATGAATCTATCACCAAGTCAAACTCAGTGTCTGACGTGATTGTTTTGATTCCTACATCAATATCTGTTCATGTGGGGGATTGTGGAAAATGATGGTTAAAAGGTTGAAATTTGTCAACTTTTGGGCATCGTTTTGAGTGGGACCTGAATGGATTTTGGTTCGGTGGATGTCATTTTAGGGTTCTCCTCCGCGAGTACTATAAAATTGACTATTTAAACTCTCAAAACAGATCAAGGGTGAATGCGGTATAGATGTTTGAAATGTCACTCTTGAAAGAGAAAAATTAGGCAGAAATTGGCCCAAATTAATTTTTCTCTGGACTGTCCAAAATGCGTATGGACCGCATGGAAGTCTCTGGAAGGCCCAACCGCATAGTATATATGGAATTTCTTGTGTGTAATTCTTAAGAGATAAGAACAAAATACTTCCATATTTTGTGAGATATCTTGTCTTAAATAAATATGTGGTTTACCATGTTTAATACGATTAAGAATATTTGTGTAAATATTTCTTCCTTTTCCAGCAGATTCGATTCGAGTATTCATGGAATGTCTTGGATTTGGTGAGTTGGTGATTGGAGAATATTGTTCTCTAATTACAGAAAATCAGAATATCATGTTTCCATGATTAGGGTCTCTTAGAGCAGTATAAATAGAGCCTCTAAGTCAGTCAGAAAATTTTGCACCATTTTTCTCAAGTCCCTCCATATTCTAAACTTGAGTTTTTTTTCTGTCTTTCTCGAAGTTTTCATTTGTTACTCAGTCGAGGTGATAGTCCTTCCAGCCTTGCATGAATCTGAGGTAACTCTTACGTGTTAATTGTTACCTTCGATGGTTTTACCCTAGGGAATGATGTCCACGACGGGACTCATTCGTTTCAAGGGCAGCGAGTTTACTCGTGACTCCATCAATTTGTTATTGATTGAAACGTGATTTATTTTTCCCATGTATTGCTTTAATTATTCGTAATTTAAGCTTTCTGATTGTATGACTAAATAATTAATAAAAGTATATTATTCGCATATGTAAATTGTTTGTTCAATTTTAATTATTTAATTTATGCATGATAAAATCAATATATGTCCAACAATATCATTAGTCATTACCAGTTTTGGATACCACTTCCTTTGTAATTACATTTTAGCATCCCCATATTTAGGCACCGGTAGTTTAGGGGTACAAAATATCAGTGCCAATATATCAAAATACTGATACCATTGGAAAAATATATATGCTTCTCGGATCCATCGCATAAACCACAAACTTTCTTCTTTCGATGTTACAACATAACCATTCCATATTTGTATAATTTCCACAAATTGCCCATCAAACAAATCTAGACTTTACCATCTCCCCCTTTGGCATTTTGTGGACCCACCAACCTTTTGAACTTTCAATGTAACAACTATGAAAATAAGAACATCAACTTCAACCAGTATAGGTGTTGGAACATGAGCTCAAAAATAATTTAGCTCCCCCTAAATACCATACCTTTAAATCATCAAGATTTTAACATCCACGTTGGAACATCAAACAGATAATTATTACTTAACTTCTTAGAAAACCATATTGGAACACAGGACCACCACACAGAAAATATAAGTACTAGAAATTGGAGAATAAAACACATAGCAAACACCAGAATTCCAAGATGCCATAATTTCTAGCTGGGCCTAAAATAATATCACTAGAAATCCAGAAACAAATATCCAAAATAAAGATCATCCAGAAATTCCAAAATACTCCCCTTAGGACCATAAAACATGCCAAAGTACCATAAAATGTAGAATATCAAAAGAAATAAAGATCAGACTTCATCACTAGCATCCTCAAGGTCTTTATTAGCAGCATCCAACCTCTTCAATTCTTCTTCAAGTGCAAAAATTTGAACGTGAAGACCTATAATCTTAGCCTTCACAGCTTCTTGGTTTCCTTAGCCTTCTTTGTTGCTGCTATCGATGAAGTACCAGACTCAGAAGCAGTCTAGGGAAAATCATCATTTTTTCTTATAAAGAAGGTCCTAGAGTTTAACTTGACCACCTTAAGCACTATGAACTCATCATCATTCTTGACCTTCAATTTTCTTGCTCTAGCTAATGCGGTAATCACACAAGGATGTGGCAGTGAATTCTTCTCCCTGGATGACAAAGTCTGAAATACAATGCTTTATTACATGATTCTGCCCAGATTCACTGGAATCTTCTTCCCTATGCAATAGAGTAACTTGTCCATCTCTCTTGTTAGGGCTGAGGTGTTTTTCGAAGGGACTCAATAGTTGTTAGCTATTTGGGACAAGCAAAATTATTTGCTGGTCAGGTTGTAAATGGATGCATTCCTTTGAGTTGGCCACTGTGATACTAAACCTCCTGTGACCTCATTTATATTATGGTCATTCATCAGCTCCAAATCTTCTTCATATGAACCAGAAAAATTATGAGTGGTCAACCCGAGGATGTCATTAATTTTCTTAGCAGAGAATCTGATCACATTTCCTAGTATATAACTCCACCCACACCGGTCATACTCAATATCCAAGTTTTCTGCAATGACACTGGCATAAAACTCTAGAACCATCTCCTTATTTTAGTCCTTGTAAAATGTAGCAGCCTTAACATAACCCAAGTCCTCCAAGGAAGCTGCAAATCCACATGTTCTATAAGTCTCTAAGTCCAGAGACCTTTCAGCAATGATGTTTCTCCCACTTAAAGATCCCATCTCTCCTGACACACTTCATCAAAAAAATTTACATTGAGTGCATCTCTTGCAGATGGAACACTTCTTGAACTCTGATCAACTTCTTTCTTCACATTCCTTTTCTTTTTCTCTGACTGAATTGACTTTTCTTTTTCTCTGACTGAATTGACTCTGCTTCAGTCTCTGCATCCTTCCTCTTGAATCTCCCTGTTTGAACAAACTCATCCAGCACCTCATCACTGGTATAAGCTAGGTCTTCCACTGAATGTTCTTGTGCTGGAACATCATCAACCTCAATTACTTCAATCTCATCTTCCATCGGGCCTGATGTTGGAACATCATCAAGGCTAGGTCCAGCTGCCTCAACCTCTTCTTCTATATGCTGATATGAAGTTGGAACATCATTATCCTCAACCTCATCACCCCATGTTTCAATCTCCATGGTCAAAATCTGCATATATTCAGCTTCATATTTTCATGATTTTCTGGGACATGCTCACCACACAGATCATAATCACCATCGATGTCCATACCAATCTCAACTTCCCCTGCATCTCCATTCTCTGTTGGAATATTACTAGCATCCCTGGCTTCCAAATCCTCCTCATCACAATCAAACATCAGGGGTCAACTCCCAAAGTCTCTTCAAGTTTTTAGCAACACTAGGATCATACACTTGAACAACCTTGTAACTAGAAGAACTCAGCACACTGAATCTCTTATGCCAATCTTTAATTCTTCTTATCCTCGGTCTCCTAGGTATAAATCCCTTGGTGTAAACACACAAAACCTTCCTCCCTTCATACTTTATGCACGTTAATTAAGTTAGCCTAGGTCTCCAATTGTTCATATACTAAGTGTCTCCAATAATCCCCTTTAGCAAATGACTAAGGTCATACCAATTTATTTTCTCAGACATAGCCTTATAGCCCCTTAAGTCTATCATCTTATCTTTCTTCAAATAATACTTCATGAAATTATTCAGATACATGAAAGTTTGACCATTAAAGGTAAAAGGGTTATCCCAGAATACCTTAATTTTGACTGGCAGAGAATGATCATGTACCGGCTGAACTGATGGTGATATAACCTCAAACCCTGGCTCTAGAACACCATCTTATGCCTAAAACACGCTGTTATCTGTCATATGAATGCTCTTCTCTTGCTCACCAAACATCTTCTTGAAGTTGTTTCTCTGCTCCATATTGATACCGTAAGAGTTTTTCCACCAACAAAAAATTTGGACTTTTGGTACGGGATGGCTCACACGCCTCTGATCTGTATGGTTTATCCGCAAGAATTCCGAGCACAATCTCAAGAAAGTGGAAAGAATATCAGGGAGCGGTTGCGGGAAAGATGAATACACGAGGGAGATGGAAAGTTAAAATTTTAAAAAATTACTTTCCTTTCTCAAGAACTGCACCTTTCTTTTTCTCTTTCCAAGACACTAACATTTTCACCCACCAGCCGTCAGTTTTTATTCTCTCTCTCCTCAGATTCACTATCCTTCCATATTCCAACATGCACACATACTTCCAATTTCTGTATTTTTCCTCATTTCTATTTATTTTTATTTTTCAATTTTTTTGTACACAAATATAAGAAACAAAAAATATTCTACAACTAATAAAAAGCTTGTAAAAGTACCTCAAATATGACACACACCAAGGTGCTGTCTGAGGAGGTCAAACATGGTTGAATACAATGATTTTGTAAAAATATCTGCAAATTGCTCTAATGTTGGAACATAGACCACCATGACTTCTTTTCTCTCCACAAGATCTCAAATAAAATGATGTTTTATATCAATGTGCTTTGTTCAAGAATGCTGGACTGGATTCTTGGATATGTCTAAAGCACTTTTACAGTCATATAAAATCTTTAGAGGCCCTTGATGAATTCTATAATCTTTCAGCATTTGTTTCCTCCATAGTAATTGTGCACAACAACTTCCAGCAGCAAGATATTTAGCTTTAGCAAATGTTAAAGAAATAGAATTTTGTTTTTTGCTATACCAAGATACAAAATTCGTGCCAATAAAGAAACAACCACTAGTAGTACTTTTGTTATCATTTACTTTACCATCTCAATCGGAATCACTCTAGCAAAAAAGATCTGAGTCTTGATTTTTTTAATGCCCGATTTTAGTACTCTGTTGGCATCAACAACTTTGACCCACATTGCATAAATATTTTCATACTCCTGGTAGACAACATAATCATCTACCTCCTGACCATCCTCACTTAAAGAGTTACCACTCAGCTTTTCTGTGTTGGAACATGTTGATTTCTCAGTTTTCCCGATGTTGGAACATGCACTTCCTGTTTCAGTCATATCATTAATCTTGGCTTCAAACGCTACATAGTTGCTGTTGAGTTCTTCTTCTTCCTCTTCTTCATCTTCACTCCATGAGGTAACATATGATTTCCCTTGCTTCTTTTGTGTATTAGCACACCCAGCCTGGATATGCCCACATCCTTCACATTCTTTGCATTGAATTCTTCTCGGCTGCTTTGTTTCATTATTCTGATTTATTAAGAATTGTTGATTGTTACACTCCATTCGTGATCATCAATTCTTTACAAACTCTTATGGATGAGGTCAGCTACCACCGGGCCTCTCCAGTTATTTTTTATTCATCACCGTTTCAACATTCTTGAGAAATTCTTAGTTATAACAGCAAGTTCCTCCATTCCATCATCACTATCATCTTCATGGTCATTCTTTGAGGACGAAGTTGTAAAGAAAACTCTTTATGCATCTATTTTGTGGGTTTCTCAATGATCATCTCATATGTCTGCAATGATCCCATCGATTCATCTAGTGTCCTGTTTGCCACATCTCTTCGCTTCTTAAATGGCACCAACTTTGATTGAGAATCTTTGAGGTAGAGACCTTGGTGTTTTCTTCACTAGTTTCGCCTCCTTGCATGTTTTCCCAAGCTGGTACACCATATTAAAGATGTCTATTAGCGTTCCATTGAAAACATCAATCGTTTCATCTTCCTCCATCTTCAGTTCCTTAAACTTTGTGGCCAACATTTGTAGCTTTGATTCACATACTCGGCTTATTTCTCATGTACAGTTTGTGGTATCCCATGTTTTCTTTGCCTTATAGCACGTTGATATGAGTTTGAACTGGTTTTCATCCATTGTTGGGAAGATAGCATTTAGAGTCCCGGAGTTTGCTATCAAGGCCTTTAGTTCATTTGCACACCACATTGACTTATCTTTAAGCCTTCGTTTCTTTGCACTTGTTTCACCTTCCTTATCCTTTAAGCTAGATTCGACATCTTCCATAGGGTAACTCCATTATGTTTCAATGAAATACCATGGAAGTTCATCAAGTGAGCTGATAAATACCCTCATGCCTGCCTTTCAATAGTTGTACTTTGTTCCTTCTTGCAGTGGAGGCTGAGACACCGAATCTACTTCTTTGGTCGCCAAGGTACAACTGGATCAACACTTTCCTTGACACAACCAAGGTAAGAATAAGTGATTCAGATATGATACCAATGGAGATTTTGTTTTACTTAATTAATTCAATTGTTATTATCTTGTTCCAACATAACCTAATCAACCAAGTACTTAATAAAGTAAATCACAAGAACACACGACCTGGTTATGCAGTTTGGTGAAATTCCCCAACATATGGGAGGCCTGGCCCAGTTTAATATGAATCCACTAATCAGAAAGATAGTACAAGATACACCATACAAAATACTTATCTTTTCTAATTAATCACATGAATTCTACTAGCTCCCCTAGTTGCCGATCCGCCTTGATCAGTCTCCCTCTGACCTAGAAACTTTTCAACACTGGATCTCCTCCTCCTGAGGAATTAAAGCATATGATTTTGAACTTTTGATCAAAATATTGCGATCATGTTGGAACACAAACTCAAAGCTCTTGGCTACTTCTGAATATCGAAAACTCGAGTGCTGATTTTCTCAAAATAAATTCGTAAGTAGCAAAACTATAATATTCACAATATATAAGCTCAGTCGCACGTAACAAGTTCCATTTGCGAATAGAATTGCTTCTCCATCAAATATGCTGATTATCATCAAATCCCTTGAAGATAGGAATTGTAATATTTTGCCCATATCTTTTCCATAACCGAAATTCCTATATCAATTTCAATTCCATAAATCTAATCCATTCTCATAAATATAGGATTTGATATATTTTAAAATCAAATACAGTTAGACGAAAGAGTGGGTCTCCTGACAGGCGGTCTATCCATATGATTATGGACATATAACTTCTTTATGACATTAGATACTTCATTTGTTAAATTACAAATAAAATTTAGAATCTTTTAAAATAATTTTTTATATCATATATTTTATATTTTTACCTTTAAATACATATTATTACTTGTTTTAACTTATAAAATACAATATTTAAATTTTATAAAAAATTATAACATTTAAGGTAAAAGCCCCATGTGGACTGTCCAACACTTATGGAAATGCCGTCTTTCCTGGGACTTTCTCTGGACGAAATATGTTCTTCTCGGATTCATCCCATAAACCGCAAACTTCCTTCTTTCGATGTTGTAACTTAACCATTCCATATTTTCATAATTTCCACAAATTGCCAATCAAACAAATCTTGAATTTACAGAGTTGATGCTCGTGTTTGAATGCGGCGTTGAGAATTTTTTTGACGCTAGAGTCAGCCAAGCACACGTAAAATGTAAATTAAACTTGCAGCAGCCAGAGCCTGTTGGTTTTTGGACTAAATATTTATTGCTAAATGTTTAGGAACCAGAAAGGTCACACACAACATAATTCGTCAATGGCTCAGAAACTTCTATTATACGTTTGTGTAACACTCCATATTACACTAATAAAATTACATCATGATTTCCTTTAACTTAAATCTAATCTCAAATTGTCTAACTAGGATTAATATTATTCTATATTATTTTACTCATAAAATTGAATTCTTATTTTTTATCTTCAATAAAAATTTGTTATTAATAATTAATCAGGTCTATAGAAATTCTCCATTTTACCTTATTCATTTCAGTTGTTCATAATCAAACTGATATCACATCTACATTTGAAGATTATTCGGGTCCTCCCCCGCCAATCCATGTAATGTAGGTAGGTAATGGATCATGCCACTTTTTAGCTCATAGCTCACATTGGCGGGTAATGGCCGGAAGGTAATGCATAGCGGCTGATTCTCCAAGTTGGGTGCCATGAGCTCCCATAGGGTACGATTGTCTTCCTCCATTGCTAGTGGTTCTTCTACTAACACTTTCGGCCTCGGTTAAACTTGTGCCTTAGTTTTTTGCCACCTTCTCCTCTGACAACTTGTGTTCTCAGTTGGGTAGTGTAAGATGCCTAGACTAGTGGTACAGGTGTGTACCATAAACTGGGGCCAAGAATACCCATCGGAATAAAACACTAGCAAACATATCAAAAGGTAAAAAAGTAACTATAACAACTCCAACCAAGAATCAACAACATAAACAAACAAAAATAAAAGCTAATACTAACTACTCCACTAACACGTTATTCCTAATGGAAACATAGACTGAATAGCATCCCCGGCAGCGGTGCCAAAATTTTGACTGCCTTCCCCCGTGGTCATTAATTGTTGCTATTAAACCCGAGCGGAGGCTTTCCCATGAGAAGGTCAAAAGATAGAAATTTATAGTTCTCCATTGGTTCTCACTGCTACGCTACCCATGTGGTACTTAGAAATAATCCCATTGTATGTCCACAGAGATGCTAGGTCTAAATATATATCAAAACAGAACCTCGTATGGGTTGACAATTTGTATGAGTGAAAGGAATAGCTTGTAAAGAAGACATGCAAGGGGGGGGGGGTTGTTTTTCAAACTAACAACTACTAAAGTAAAAAAACAAAGTAAGCCATTTAACTAAGCACTTGGGGAGTCATTGAGCAACATGGTTTATCTAATGTTTCGATCCTCGATTCATTCATATAAAATTTAGGCAAACCTAATAGAGTGTTTATAACACGTGGTGTGGCAGATAACATACACTTCCTCATCCCTATCATGGTTGGTGTACTCGCAACCCTCTATTGACACTGCCATCGTAATTAGAGAGTACAACAACGTCCAACCCTTGTTGTAGTTCTATCCCCCCCCGCTCCCTCCCGATTAAGTCTCATACCTTCACCACAAATTCACTACTTCCCAATGGTCCTATCAGTTAGGTCAAAGGGTCGTTGGCACCTTATCTATGATCTAAGGTTTGTTGGAACCTATTAGGACCCTAGCTTGCTAGTATTCTATATCTCTACCCAGAACCTCTCGGACAACTTTACAAAGTCAGCTAAGACTAGTGCGACTGCAAATAAGTCAAATTAAACTTGAATCCCCCGTGCACACATCGACGCGGACGCGTACTCCTTTACCCATTCTAACATCTGAGTTTCTCTTCCCAAGGGGGCATAGATATTTACACTATACATGAATATAGCCCAAAGTGTGTGCTTATATGTGGTGTACCATTCATGCAATTCAAATAATGAATAACAATCACAATAATATCATGAACACAAAATTAGGATGAACTATAGAACTCACAAAACAATTAAATAAAACCATGATCCTACAATTTATCCCTAAGCTATAGAAACTACTCTATAGATATGGAATTTAAATAATGATTTGAAAAGAAAGAAAATAAAAGAAGATATTTTTTCTCTCTATAGAGTTTCTCTCGTAATTACAAAAATGATTCAAACCCCTCTAACCTAGTAGACTAGGGCTATATTAATAGTAGTAGGAGATTGGGCCTAAAAATAGGCCAGATTAGGGTAAACCCTAGCTTAGCCGCTCGACGTGGACCGTCATGGATGGTGCGGTTTGTGGCGTGTCCTTGGCGTGGGGCACGAAATTTGGCGCATGTCACACCCCTCATGTGGTGCAGGGCACCCATTTTGTTGTGTGGAATGGATTTTGAAGTGACACGGGGCACAGAGTCTGGCGCAGGTCACGTCATCCCTCTGGCGTAGGATGCATCGTCTAGTGTGGGGCACCATTAAGCATGGGATGCATCGTCCCTCTAATCCGCGCCCGTGTACGGTGGTGCAAGTCATGGTCTTGAAGGGTGCTCTGCTAAAAAACTGTGGAACGGGCCTTGTGGTTTCCCTCACCCCACCGGCTAGTCTTAGTATTTTGGACTTGGAACATTGTGGGACGTCGAAAATGGAATGTCCAGCGCTCATACTTAGCCATTTGGATTGGGTCTTAGTCTCGTGCTTGCGGCTCATGGTGTTTGACGCGGGCCACTCTATAGCCTCGTGCTAGTCTTCTTGGCATGGGGCTAATCCTTTGATTCGAGCCATTGGTGACCACCATGAACTACGCACCCCAACCCGTTTGTGCCTCGATCAGCAGAACTTGTTTTTTCGCTACGAGTGAACCGTCAGTCCAATTTGAGAGTTTTAGTAGTCGATTTTATAGTGCGTGAGAAGATTAATCCAATGGAAGCAGTCTTGAAAAATAATTCTTCTCGGATCATTCTCAGACATAAGTACAACTCATCAGATCACAATTCACCATTTCTTCGTTGGCCGCTTTGAACTCCGTTGCGGCCAATATTTAGCTTCAATCCCTTTCTACCATGCATTGATGCTCGTGGTATTCATCTACTACCATTCTAGTGTGAATGACCTCCGTCTCTTGTATAGTCCTTAGGAACAACATTTAATATCTTCTACCACCCTTACGAACGACCTTCACATAGAATATAAACAAAAAGTAACCATGGGTGACCCACTAGAGATGATCACAAGGAATATCAAGGAGCTTGTTAATACAAGATGTCCATTAGTATGAATTAATTCTACAAAATGTAGGATTTAGACATGAGAATCAAGCATGGCCGTCTAAACCCCTTGTCACGTAAAGTCAACTAATACTAGCAATCCACCAAATAAACCTAGCCAAAAACTATGGCAAATGCAATGGTTAACGAATGCACACTGAAGCGGATAATTTCCTCTAAGGTTTTCCAAAAATGTGGGAGTTGGTTCCATAGGTGGAGGTAGGGGTGAAAATAAGTAGAATGGAAAATTAAGTATAATCATCCCTTCCTCGACTTCTTCATCTCAACGAACAATTCCATATCCCCCTTAGATTTATCTACACAAATTTCACACTCAACTAGTGATGTTTCATTTTCAAAATATTGGGTTTCTAGTTGCCTCACACTTTTCATCAAATGAAGCACTTTGCCCTTTAACTTTCTCAATGCTTCAGAATAGTTGAGTTTCCAAATCGCTAATCTCGCTAAGCATTTGTGATTGGAGTAAATCACTACTCTTGGTCACATTAGCTATAGCTTGCAAATTTCTATGTAATTCGATTTGGGAACCAATTCTAGGGATTGGTTTTGGGTCATTGGGTAGGTTGGTGAAATCCAACTATCTAACCCAAAGTGGTTGTTTTCCGAGGAATTTCCATACCACAAATTAGAGTTACCACTAAGCCTTGAATTTGGAGAGTCGTGGTATGGGTAACAATCTTGATCCTATCGATCTTGGGATCCAACAACTCCTACCTCTCTCAAAATTTTTCTCATCAAAGAGCAAGACTCCGTAGGGTGGTCGCAATGACATATCCTACAAAATATCACTCGTTGAGCCTCTCTTCTCCCAAAGTCACTCAACCTTGGGTAACACTCCGTAGCATGATCATAATGACACACCCTACAAAGTGTCATCTATCAAGTACTTTCCCGTATGTTTTTCTTAACAATTAAACACAAACAAAGAAAATACACAAAATATAGAATTGTAGTGCAAGGGTCCTCGGTTTGCACCAAGAACTCAACCAATACGTACTCCTGAAAACAAAAAACATAAAACCTAATACTAACTACTCTACTAACACATCATGACTAATTGACACTTAGACTAAATAGCATCCTAGGAAATGGTACCAAAATTTTAACCTGCGTCCCCTCGGGGTCATTAATTATAGCTAATTAACCCGAGCAGAGGCTTTCCCATAGTAAGGTAAAGAGATAGAAACTTGTAGTTATGCATCCATTGTAACTGCTACGCTACCTACGGGGTAGTTAGCGGTAAGCCCTGGGTTTGTCCACTGAGATGCTAGGTCTAAATATCAATCAAAATACAACCTCGTATAGGTCGTCAATCTATACGAGTGAAACTAATAGCTAGTAGAGCATACATGCAACAGAGAGTTTAGTTTTTAAAACTAACAACTACTAAGCATAAAAGTAAAAAAACAAAGTAAGCTACTTAACTAAGAACTTGGGGAGTCTTTGAGCAACATGGTTAGTCTAATGTTTCAATCCTGAATTCATTCACATACAAATTTAGGCAAAAATAATAGAGCGTTCATAACACGTGGTGTGGCCGATGGCATACACTTTCCTGTCCATGTCACGGTTGGTGCACTCACAACCCTCCATTGACACTGCCATTGTAATTAGGGGAGTACAAAAGGTTTGACCGGTGTTGTAGTTCTATTTCTCCCCCGTGTGATTACCTCCTGGGCTTCCACCATGAATGCACTACTTCATAATGGTCCTATCAATTAGGGCAAAGGGTTGTTGGCACCTTATCTATGATCTAAGGCATCTCACTCCCTAGCTTGTTACTATTCACTATCTGTACCTAGAACCTCTCGGATAACTTTATGAAGTCAACTAAGACTAGTGCAATGGCAAATAAGTCAGATTAAACTCGAATCCCATGTGAACATGTGCACACAACCATGCAGACGTGTACTCCCTTACTCATTCTAAAATCACTAATGCGGGAAACGCCTATTAAAGGAGGTCATATTGGCAATGTAATGGCACTTTATAAACTCCTTTAATGGCCCTTCCTTTAAAAATATGGCGGTTAAAATAACCGCCTTTAATAGGACTAGAAACAATTTTGAACTCGAAAACCATTTCTTACCTTCCAGAAAAAGCTGTTGGAACCAATCCATTTCCGACAGCGAGACCCAGATTGAATTTAACAGGAATGACAAGGCAACATAGAAATAGAACAATAGCTACATACGTTATTGCTTTCCCCGACAATAAAAATAGAACAATAGCTACAAACAACAGTCAGCAATAAAAATGCCTTCTCCGGTGAGGCTTCCAAGCAAATGGCAGAGGCGAGACTCCAGGCAGTGGCTCCAGGTGAACGACGGAGGTAAAAGAAAACGGTGGAGGTGAGACTCCAGGCAAGACTCCAGGAAAGATTCCAGGCAAACAGTGAACGGCGAGATCCAGGTGAGACTCCAGGCGAATGGCAGAGACTCCAGGCGAATGGTGTAGACTCCAGGCAATTGGTGAAGGTGAGACTATGGTGAGACTCCAGGCAGTGGCTACAGCGAGAGCAGGCTGGAGGATGGAATTGACTATAAAGAAGTTCTCCTTCTCCGACGATGAATAAATCGGTGGTGGAGCTTTATCCAGTGCGGTGGTAAAGGCGTTGAAGTAGCCGGAGAGAGAAGAGCTGGAGCGGCCGGAGGGGAGAGAGTAGCAGGAGGGCAGAGAACACCCGAAGGGGAGAGAGTAGAGGGATAAAGAGAGAGATTTGGCTGGAAGAATCACAAAGGAGAAGAGGGAATAGAGAGGGAATTTGTTGAAAACCCTAAGGATAGAAAGAAAATATGGAGAAAATGTATAGTGGTGTGGGCCAAGCCCATTAAAGGCGGTTCTAGATGTGGAACCACCTTTAAAATCAAAATGTGACCTAGGAAAGTATTTCTGAACTCGGAAACTCCATTTCCAAATTAAGAAATGCTTCCAAGCCTCAATTAAAGGTGGTTCTAAGGCGGAACCGTCTTTAACTAAATTTGAACTGCCTTAAAAATGATTTCCAAACTCAAAAATGCTTCTTACCCTCAATTAAAGGCGGTTCCTTCATAATCGGCTTCTAACGGTGCCTTTAATAGAGCTTCTTCTACTAGTGCATTGAGGTTTCTCTTCACAAAGGGGGTATCGATATTTGCACCATACATGAATATAGCTTAAAGTATGTGCTTATATGTGGTGTACTATTCATGTAATTAAAATAATCAAGAACAATCACAATAATATCATGAACACAAAATTAGGATGAACTATAGAATCTCACAAAACAATTAAATCAAACCTTGTTCCTAGAATTTATCCCCAAGCTATTGAAACTACTCCATAGATATGGAATTCAAATAAAGATTTGAATTTCACATCCTAGGATCAAAGCAAAAGAAAGAAAATAAAAGGGGAGAGTTTTTCTCTCTCTAAAGTTTCTCTCCTAATTACAAAAATGATCCAACCTTATCTAGAGAAGAAAAATAAAGAGAAGAAAAGAAGAACTCTATAGAGAGAGAGCTCTACTTTTCCTTCTATCTAAACTAGAGAGATAAAGAAATCTACATAATGACTACTTGGGGCTTACTAGAATACTAAGACTCTTATATATAGTAGCAGAGGATTGGGCCTTTCTTTAAGGCCCAACATAGGCCAAAATTAGGTCAAAACCCTGGTCACCTTTCACTCTTCTGGCAGAATCTTTCTTGAATATACTGCTCAAATACGTGAACCTTCTGGAGTTATGATTTAATGTGTTTGATAGAGCTTGGAAAGATGAACATTTTGATATATGGTATAGGGAAAGTGGATGAATATTGAAAGAGTCATGACCAAATTAGTGAGAAACCATTATAGCAGATGGCGCGGTCCGTACCGTGTCGTTGTCCTTGGCACGGCCATGATATCTAGCATGGGTCGTACCTCTTCGTGTGGTGTGGGATGCTGGGATTGGTGCAGGCCTTGTCGTACCTCTGGCGCAGGCCGTGACGTCTAGTGCGGGGTGCCAACAGTCCACTCCCGTGGCCATTGGCGCAAGCCGTGGTAGGGAAGGTTGATCCGCTCAGAAACTTGGCATGGGCTATGTGTTTTCCCATGCCCGCTGGCTGGTCTTGCCACCTTGGACTTGTAACGGCACAGGACGTCGAGAACAAGATGTCTTGCACCCATACTTAGCCCATTTGGTGGGAACTTGAGATATATGCTTGCAGCCCGTGGCGTCTGTCGCGTCAAACCAATGCCTCGAGCGGAGTATTTTGGCATGAAAAAATTCCTCGTGCCGGTCATCTTGGCGTGGGGCTGCTCATTTGGTGTGGTTCGTTGGTGTCACCTATGAGTGGTCCCCCGCCGACCAATGGTACCTTGATCGGCTGAACTTGTTTCATTGCTATGGGTGCACCTTTAGTCCAATTTGAGAGTTTTAGTAGTAAATTTTATAGTAATTAAGAAGATGAATCTAATGAAACCAACCTTCAAGGTTAATTCCACTTGTATTGTTCTCAGACTTTGGTGGAACTCATCAGACCACGATTCACCGTTTCTCCCTTGGTCATTTAAAACTCCAATGCCACCTATCTTTTTCTCCATCCTCTTACTACCACGATTTGATGTTCATGGTATTCTTCCACTACCATTATAGAGGTGAATGGTTTTAGATCTCTTCTACCATCCTTGCGAAAGACCTTCACATAGAATGTAACCACAAAGTACCCATGGGCGACCCACTGAAGATGATCAAATGGAAGATCAAGGAGCCCGTTGATACAAGATGTCCATTAGTACTAATTAAGTCTACAAAACGCGAGATTTAGACAAGAAAACCAAATTTGTCCGTCTAAATCCCTTGTCATGTTGACTCAACTAATACTTACGATCCACCAAATAAAACTATCTAAAAACTATGCCATATACATTGGTTAGCGCTCACATAATGAAGTAGATCATCCACCCAACATAATTAGATCGAATTCAAGGTCTAAAGGTTCAAAATTTTGAATCATGGGAAAATCCATGACTAATATGCAACATTGGTAATCCTCTCAGTTGAACTGAGAGGATATAATTTTGAGATTGATGTCAGTCATAATCAGTTTGGGCCAATATTGTTTTGGCCCACCAGCTTAATATATTAGCCCAGCGAATAAGCCCCACTTTGTTCCTGGCTTAAATAATTATTTGTCCACTATAGAATACAAATATTTAAATAGGACAATCCTTATTTCATATTTGAAGATGAGGAACGGTTGATGTAGGACGAGTAAATAAAGACCAAAACTTTTGGCATTGATTTATCTATGTAAGTTTACATCTATATACGTTTACAAAAGAAGTCAAGCTACGGTTGACCAAAAAGGAAACTTTGGGCATCTATATGATTTAACAAAAGATGCTAAGGCATGGTTAACCTAACATGAGTAATGGTTCAAACTTTGGGAATATATGGCAATTTAACTAAAAAAGAAGTTAAGCCACGGTTGACCTACGATGAGTAAAGGTCGAACCTAGTGGCATCTATATCAATTTAATTTCAAAATAAGTCAAGCACAGTTAATCTAATATGAGTAAGGGTTGAACCTTTGGGCATCTATGTCAGTTTACAAAAGCGGTCAATGCATGGTTGACCTAAAATGAGTAAAGGTCAAACTTGTTGGCATCTATTTTATTTAATTATGATAGAAGTCAAGACATGGTTGACCTAAAAGGATTAAAGGTTTAAAATTTGGCATCTATATCAATTTTCAAATCAAGTCAAGACATGATTGACATAACACGAGTAGATCTTGAATGTGTATCAAACATATGTATTAGTTTTCAAATGTAAATTTAATTACAAAATAGGTCAAGCAATGGCTGACCTACCACGAGGAAAGGTCGAAACTTTAGCCATCTATGTTAGTTTACAAAAGAGGTGAAGCCACGGTTGACCTAACACAAGTAAAGGTCGAACATATTGGCATATATGTCAATTTAATTACAAAATAAGTCAAGCCACGGTTAATGTAACCTGAGTAAAGGTCAAACCTTCAGGCATCCATGTCAATTTACAAAAGAGGTCAAGCCGCGGTTGATCTAACACGAGCAACAGTCAAACATGTTAGCATCTATATCAATTTAATTACAAATGAAGTCAAGTCAAGGTTGTTTTATAAAGTGCTTAGAAAAATTACTCCTGCGAAAGAATTAGAACTTACATATGACATATAATATCCTTGCATAATTGAAAGAGCTTATCATGGTAGAAACACATTCCAACAGTAGAAAAAATATACCTAGCGTAGAAACGGTCATATGACCTCCATATAATGATGGCTATACACATTCAACCGGAATCGGTAGAGTGTATAGTGTTCAAACTCTCAGAAAATGTAGTCAAACTCAAACGAAATTGATAATACACACTAGAAACAACTAAAACATTCAAAGATACAACTCGATAATATCTAGAAATATTTAATGGTGCAAAATAGAATCAGACCATGATGAAAACATGTATAAACCCTAAGCAAGCCTCATACATCCTTCCAATAAATCAGAGAATAAATTTCATCCCCTCATTGTTGTTTACAATGGTGCCCTCTGGGGATACCACTATATAACAATTCGAAGAAATAAGTGAAGCAATAACAAGATTGCTACACTCAAAACAACGAACCATTCTAAAAGAAATACAGACGACTAATTAGGTCAGAACCACTGCATGCATTGTACATATTCCCCTCCCAACCATCATTTGAGGTGGAGCTGGGCGATGAATCCCATATTAAGTCTTCTTCCTGCTCGGTTGACGGGTTTCTCAGGTACAGAACCACCATCGTTCCCCCTTTTCATTCACTAATCTCACTCGCTGATCTTGCCATAAGCTAGAAAATCTAAGATAAAAAAATCTATTCAAACAAACAAAATATAAATCTAGACATATCTTACCAACATTACACTCATCCAAACCCATCAAGATGCCCAACCACAACAACAAATAAAACAGACATTCTGAGTAAAACATTGTTGCATCACAAAACTCATGAATTACGTTTCCAAACAAGCCCATGCTTATGCATTTAAAAATAATGGGTTGGAAGCCCTTATATAGGCACAAAAAAGCCTGTGGAATCAAAAAATATTTGATAAACACTAATGATCTCCAACATACTAGTTAACTAAAAAGTTGCAAGGAAGAATAAAAAGACATATAGATAACAAAACATACTTATGACCCACTTTTAACCTAAAATCCCATTAATTCACTACAAAAAAATTGAAAAAGAAAGGGTGTTGCAACCTCGTTTAAACCCTGGATAATACTTTTCACCTTGCATAATACTTTTCACAAACTAAGAATGTACTATGGAAACGTGTAATGGAAAAACAAGATGAGAAAGCAACGATGTAATTGGTCAAGCTTTGCATATTTCTGGAACACTACCAGCTAGCGACACAAGTGACCAACCATGAATGTTACATCGTGAAAACCATGAAACACATCCAGGCATTAATGGGTTACGAATATGAAAGGAACAATCACAAAAAATAGAATCACAAATATCCAAAAAAATTCAATCAAAAGCATCACGAAAAATACGGAAATAAAGCCTCATAAATGGCCTTCAAAAATCCAAGATTAAAATTAAAAACATCCATTCTAATATTTATTCTCAACAACTAAACAACCAACACCATACCCACTCCCACGAGCATACTAGTATGACCAAACATTTTTTTAAATCCAGCAGAGATTATTGTAGAAATATTTCGATCATATCCCTAGTATTGTTCTCCACCACAGTTTTCTCAACTTTAGCATTCTCTTCTACAACTTGTCATGATCGTTTTCTTTAACCTCCTTCAATGTTAGCAGTTGAGACATCTCCTCAAACTCAGTAAGTAGTAAGCACTGGAAATGGATGCTTATCATCGGCAATCATTTCAAAATACTTACCATCCACAGTGGCTCTAGCATGCTTAATTAACCTCTTTAAGGTATCAATAACATAGAGTCCCTCAATCTTTGTTGAAGGATTTTGCTTGCACAACTCCTATTAGCCCATAGGCGCTCCAAGTTTACGATCTTCGGATAAATCTTTTAAGAGAAATTATAAAAACCTTGTGATTTTAACAAATTATTTAGCAAAGCACGAGCATATTTTAGATCAACATAACCTCCACTCTGTAGCTCAGAAAGTTAGTCCAGAAGAATGTTGTTTAGCTTGTCCTTTTGACTCATGAGCACTTATAATGCTCCATATCTTTCCTTAGCTGTCTTCAATTTGTTTGTGTGTAGGTCATCTCAATACCAACATATTTGATCATTTCACCTAACTATGAATAAAATAATGAATATATGATAATAATAATCCATAAAAACCAAAACAACATCTCACAAACCTTGACTAAGTAAAACATCCTCCATAACAGCTATAGCAAATTGATTAGTCTCTACACCTCCAGTATAAGAAGAACATCTGATAGAACTTGTAGGAAAACAATGAACTTTGGCTTTCTTACGAAGAGTTTGTTCATAAAAAATATTTCCTTAATTACCCCCTCTAATAGGCTTGGCACCAACCTTAGATAACGCCATCCTTTTTATGTTCATGTTTGGGACTTTTTGGAATTACTTTTGTGCTCTTTTGTCAATAGAGCTTGTTTTTTACCTTGAAATTATCTTAGGAGAGGTAAGAGCGACTTTTCCGCTCTTTAACTTTTCTAAGAGAATGTTGTATGATAGGGAAAGAACATTGAGACTTGAAGGCCAGAAGCTATTGAAGATCATCTTTGAAGACTTTCTTTGAAGATTTGAAGACTTGAAGATGGGAAGAAACTTGTTGTGGTGAAGTGAAGGAGAAGCCAATAAGAAGAAAGAAATCACTTGAGGATTCTGGGCACCCTTTGCACCGTTCAATGGAACCATCACACCGTGCAATGGAACCATCACACCGTGCAATGAACGGGTGGCCAAAATTCCACCTTCTTTTTCTTGTACTGTAAATAACACTTTATCTCTTCTCTTTCCTCACTTCTTCTTCCAGCTCATTTTCCCTCTTTTGAACCCTAGTTTTCCACCATTTTCATCTTTGTCTTAGCTTTGATTATGTATGAATTGTTGTAGGTAATTATCATGGGTTTTAGTAGCTAAACCTAGATCTTGGTAGAAATTGACTAAGGCTTCCAATCTCATGTCTTAAGAACAAGTTGTAGCCTATTTAATACTCTAACTATTATGAAATTATGGAGCATTGAATGTGTTTATTAAATTCATTAATGTTATTGAAAGCTTGCGTATATGAAGTACTTGTATGATATGCTTGTTAGGGTTTGGGGAAATGTGTTGATTTCCCCTTTTCTTGATAGGAAATCCAAGAGTATGAGTTAGAGCTTTTGATTGTGTTGATGGATTGAAAATTGCTAGATAAATATGATGATGTTGAACTCTTTGTCTTTGTTGTTCCTTGTAGAAAAGGAGAGAAGTCTATGGACGTTGAATGTTCTTGAAAAATCTTGTGTAAATGCATAGATTGGTTAAATGCTTAGACACATTGTAGTGTTTAAGTGTTGTCAAACTTGTTGATTCTTCATTTTCGATACCATAAATGAGATACTTTTAGTCGTGTTTCGACTAAGGAAGTCACTGGGTGAGGTTCGAAAAGAGATGTCAAATTCACTCTTGCAAACTACTATCTAAGAATGATAGAAGTTTAGTCTTCACAACAAGTAGTGAAAGTAATCAATATGTTTCATGTTCAATGATAGATAAAAGGCTTGGAAGTGGAAGTCAATTGCGCCCAAGGTTCCGTTGGAAATATCCCTCTTCTCGTAGACGACCTCAACTTGCCATTATCTACTATATCATGGATAGGAAGCATTGAGGGCTAAAAAATAATAACTTTGAGAGGTACGACGACGATCTCCCACCTTTCTTTCCACGAGGTTAGTTTATCTCCACAGCATGACGTAACATTTCCCCCAACTAGTGGGCTATACTTAGATAAAATTCCTAATCTAGGCCGAGGTTCAATGTCACCAACGTATTACAATATGGAACAAACATTCTTTCCATTTGCTTAATTCAGAAATACCGATTTTTCAAAGGTTCATAACTACTATGAAGTTTATCCATAAGAGAAATTTTTGGAATTGTAGGATAAAGTGTTTACACATCAACTGAAGAACCAGCACTGCACAACTTATGGAACTTAAGAAAACCCTAAAGTTCTAAACTCTTCTTATCATATTTACATAATTCTCTTTACCCAATCAATATAGCAAATCAATGAGTATGAAGTTGGGCATGATCCACATTATATCTATCTATAAAGAGCCTAATGAAATCAGGTATAATCAATGATAATCCATACAAAAACTGATGCACATATAGACTAAAATACCTCACAGGAGGTTTCAATACCCTTTACCCAATTGTGGGCAACCCAATGACAAAGTCTTCCAAGAAAGGATGGAGTTTCGTTAACTGTGAAAATGAATTGATGTTCATAATGCTATCATTATTATATATGTCTTCTATAGCTTCCATTTGAGTCATGTACTCCTCCCCGGAGCTGGCATCGCAACCAAGCCTCACCCAGTCATCACCCATACTAGTTAGCGTTACAGAGGAGGATGGTCCTGATTAAGTGCTAACCATATTTGAGAAATGGAGGACGAAAAAAAGAAATAACCTTGGAAGCTTTACAAAGAGCTCTTTCAATATCCCAATGAAGCAATAATAGTTTGGGTACGCCCCACAAAATCACAGTAGTTACTTTTTATGATCCTCGCATAAAAAATTGTGCCTAAAAAAGCGCACATTTTAAACTCATACAAGTACTGTAAGTAAGCAAAAAAGGAACCATCGATCGGTGAAGTTCCCATCATGATTACTCATATAATTTTTTAATCCACAAAGTCCCAAAATTCTTTGTAACATAATTATGGCACTAAATTTTACAAAAACCTAACTTACAAAAATCACAACACACTTATGTAACCTCGTGGCAGGGTGGGGGGGGGCGTGTGGTATACATCCTCCTTTGTGATGCGAAGTCCCGAATAAAGATATATATTGAAATCAACAAACAAGGGGAAAAGGTAGTATGTCTATTGAAAAGAGGATTTCACTATGTTTTCTCTAATCATGTGAAGCTTAAAGACAAAGTAGCACCTTGTATCTATTGAACCAATCAAGCGAACCCAAACAAGAAAGACGATTCTCACCTACAATTTTGTCACCAAAACCACGATCTAGGAATATGGTTCACAATCAGTAAAGATTACGATAAATACTAGCTATTTATAGATGATCTAAACAATTAGAAAGGCAAGGGCATTTTTCCTGATACTATTCATACATTGATCATACACTGGCTTAGGCATCAGAGATGGATCCCAGAGACTTCCATAGAACCATGTTCCACAGGTTTCACAAAGATAGCATGGAGCATTGCAGTGATTCAAGATATTATGGCTCTGTTTGGCAGGGCTGGTCTTATAAGAAAAAATGGCTTCTGCTTTTCTATGAGAATAAGTAGCTGAAAAGCAAAACGTGTTTAGCGTTTGGTAAATGAGCTTATAAGTACTTTTTTAGTGTTAAAAGCAGTTGAAAGTGTTTGGTAAATTTTAAAATAAAGGGATAAGTGCCAATATAACCTTATCTACTTGAGTAAGTGCTATTATAACCCTATGATAATTTTTCGTGCAAAAATAACCATAACTAGTTAATGAAAGTGCCAATATAACCCTCAGACCCCATTTCTGGCATTGACCTAAATTTACCGGCATTGACTCTATGTAAATTGATCAAAATACCCTTTGGGCTAACTCTAAAATTAGGTGGACAATTTTACCCTCATAGTTCCTGACTGCCGTAACAGGTAGGGTTATATCAGCACATTATGAAATCTTTTGGGTTATATGAGCACATTCCTAATGTTTGTAGGGTTATATCAGCACATTTCTAATATTTGTAGGGTTATATCAACACATATTCTAAATATTAAGTGTGTGGTACCCGGCTGACCTTAACGAGCGACCACATCATCATATACACCATTATAACATCATAACAATATCTTATATAACATCAAATTTGACATCATGACACCATCATTAATATTAAATACCATTATCACATATCATAACCTCATTTCAAAACTTATCAACGTTAAAAATCCTAAGTCAAAGAACACAGCAAAATAACAATCACACACAACACCAAAGGTCATCCAATCATCAATCAGGATGAAACACCAAAAAATAACCAAATATCATTAAAACTCTAATATTCTATAGTATGTGCTGATATGACCCTACATTTTTTACTAATGTGCTAATATAGCCCTATAAATTTTAGGAATGTGCTGATTTAATCCTACCAGTTTTCATAATGTACTAATATAACCCTACTGAATCCGGCGGCGGCCTGGCTCTAAGGGTAATAACGTTGTTTCCTTTTTTTTTGGTATTTTAATTTTTTTTCCAGAAGGGCAAACATGTAATTTTATAAAATTTTGGCCAAAAATTGCCAAAGAGGGTTATATTGGCAATTTCACCGGCTAGACAGGGTTATATTGGCACTTTTGAATATTGAAAGGTTATATTGGCATTTATGTCAACTAGATAGGGATATAAAAACATTTTTTCTAAAATAAAAGTGTTTAATTTACAAAATGACTTTTTTGGACATGTATTTCAAAATAAATATTTCCTAATAAAATATTTCCATTTCCTAACACAATCTTATTTTTTGCAGATGAAATCATTTCTTTTACTCCTTGAGAAGTTTCAAAATTGAGAATCAAATTGTTCGTGACATTGTTGATGAAACTTTTTTACAACATTCTTTACTTCTCAGGGAATCATTTTTTTGTGGCATTCTTTAAGACACTATATAAAACTTCAAAAACTACCTGTGAGGTGGTAGATGATTCCAAGCTCAAAAGATAGAAATAGATAAGCTTCATTCTATTAGTACAGATTCAATTCGGGAGCATAAGAGAGTCCCATCTCAAGGAAAATGATAGAAAGTAAGGAAGCAGAAGTTAAAAAATGCAGCTAATGTCATCAATGATGCAGAAGTCCCATTCGCTGAACATTTTCCTACCGAGTCATGGATCCAGAAAATGGAATAGACAGTGAGCAGAAGACGGCTAGAAACTTCTTTCAAAGGGTATATTACCACTCCATATTCATTTTACTATCTCGGCTAGCATAAGAATCCTTTGTGATAACAGTCTGCTCAGTAGAAACACTTGTTCCGGAAGTTGTAGTATCAACATTTGTGGACATCCATTCTATTTCTTTATCATCTCATCGATCAGGTGAACCAGCGGACAAGATCTCATATTCAAGCTCAAAGTCTGATTTTTCATCCGATAACTCCTTGTAAGATCACAATCCACCAATAACCCTGCCGGGAAATGTTCATAAGCAAAAGGCTCAAGAACCGTAACTGTAATAACAGAATGATATAAATAAAGCGTGACAAAATAACGTTGGAGAACGTATCTCTCATAACAGCTTAAACAAAAAGTAAATCTTCATGATGTGAGCAAACAATGAAATAAAAACTGCAACTTGGGAGATGATGCACTAGTATTAATATAAGTTATACAGATTAAGACAACTGAAACAAAGTTTCATAAGTAAACCTGGTAAAACAATGTAGCTCTCATGCATTACTAAAATTGAAGTCTAATTTAAAAAGAAATCTGAAGTACTTGATTAGAACTGTTAGAATAAATCATATTACTCATTAGATTATGATTGATTAGAGTTCTTTCCTTATTTCACCTCTATTGTACTCTCTATATGTTCAGTCATCAATAATACAATTCCTTACGGCAAATCATTCTATCATGGTATTAGAGCAAGTTTTGATCCTAAATCATAAACCCTAAATTAATTTTTATTTTTTCCGACCGACCGATGCACCTGATTTCGGCAATTATCCTGTCAATTCTGGCGACTTTCGGCCATCTTCCAACAGTCTTCTTCGTCTAACCTCCTCTTCGCCGGCGTCTCTCTCTTTCCGAAGATCCAAACTCTTCATCTCCGGCTTCGTCATCGTCATCTCCGATGTCCGTATCTTACAACGGTGCCCCTCTCTGACGGTGATTCTTCTCCATTGATCTCCAACTTCATCCATCTCTAGCGGTGACAAACTTCATCGCCGTCCAAGTCATCTGTGGCAGCAGCTTCTATTCTGGTTATCAAATATCAGCTCCGTCGTCTTCAAGTTTGGTCATCTTCTCAGGTGTATTTTAAGCTCGCATCTCGGGTTCACCATTAGATCCAAGCGCTCACAACCCTTTCCAGAAGTGTGCAGCCACAAACGCGTGTTGCAGACACGCTCCTACTCCCTTCCGCGCGTAAATTCACTCGCCTGGCGACTCCATCAGCATCCCTACGAGTCTTTGCACGTAGCTGGTGATTTTGGGCATATTTTCGAGCCATCCTACGACACATTGAATCACGTACTTGGTTGTTGTTAGCTGCATCTTGCGTACATATTTTCTGGGCATCTTCTTGCTATGGTTTATTTTGCACCTTTATCTCAGGAAGACTGTTCAACTAATTGGACTGCGAACAAAGTTATGTTTCAGGCCAGTTTGAATGGTCCTAACCGTCATTCTTCGTTGAATCAGTGGATTGATTATTTAGGTGTCACATCTCATATCACTGCTTACACCAGTCTTCTTGATAAGGTACAATGTTATCGTGGTTCTGATTCTATTTTTGTTGAAAATAATGAATCATTATCTATTTCTCACATAGGTCAATGTCATTTCTCTTGTTTCTTTGTTAATGATGTCCTCGTGGTTCCTAAGATTACTAGAAGTTTATTTTCCATTAGTAAGCTTACTCGTGATTTACATGTCCGTGTTATATTTGATGCTAGTGCATTTTCCATTGAGCACAACATACATGAAAGATAATTGGTAAAGGCTTTCATAGTTCAGGTCTTTATTTTCTTGAGACTGGTGATTCTAGCTTTTTAGGCAAATGACGCTCTGGAAATCTTCAGGCTTGTTTTGAGCAGTGGCACTCTTTCCTTGGTCATGTGCCTCATGATACTGTTCAGTTGTTGAGTCGATGGGGCCATATTTCTATCACTTCCGCTATGCCTGCATCTGTTAGTTGCTCTCCTTGTCAATGACCAAGAGTAGTCATTTACTTTTTTCCACTAGTGATAAGCGCACTACTAGTTTTTTTAATAATGTGTATTGTGATTTGTGGGGACCGGCCCCCTATTTTATTTGTAGGTGATTTTTCTTATTATGCCATTTTCATCGATATTTTTTGCGATTCACATGGTTTCTCCCAGTGTGGCATAAGTCGGACTTCTATTACACATTTATCCAGCTTCAGAAATTCGACGAGACCCAGTTTTTTGCTAGGGTTAAAAGTTTGCAGACTGATGGTTGCACAGAGTTTACTAATCACCAACTTCAGGCTCATTTCATATCATGTGGCATTTATCATCAGATATCTACACCCTATACACTTGCTCAAAATGGCCAAGCTAAACGAAAGCCTCGTCACATCACAGAGACTGGTCTTGCTGTACTTTTTCACTCTTCTTTTCCACATTCTTATTGGGTGGAGGCTTTCTCCTCCGCGGTTTACATCATTAATCATCTGCCTAGTTCAGATCTTGGTTGCAAATCACCTTTTGAGGTTGTTTTTGGTCATGTACCTGACTATACCATCTTTCACCCGTTTGGTTGTCGTGCATTTCCATGTCAGCGTGCCACTGTTACTGATAATTTTGCACCATGATCTATTCCATGTGTTTTTATTAGCTACAACCCTAGTCACAAGGGCTTCCAGTGTCTCAGTCCGACTTCTGGGTGCATCCACGTTTAGTTTGATGAAACTTTGTTCCCTTATGTCTCATCTTTCACAGACGGTCGTTTTATTTCAAATCTGGAGATTTTATCATATTTTGATGGAGTTGTTACCATCAATTAGGGCCACCAAGCCTGTGCCCATTCCAGCCACACCTCTTTCAACACTATGCTTCATCTAGATGGCCGACCCCGGACCTGGCTCCTCAGCCGCTGGCCACCACGCCTCAGCCGCCGGCCACCACGCCTCAGCCAGTCTCGACCATCTTTTCTCCGGCATCTTTCGAAGGCCACTTTTTGGTCAGCTCTGTTCGGTCTTCTTCGGAATCGTCAGCTGGTTCGACTCCTCCAGCTTTTCCACCACAGCCTCATACCTATTAGATGGTTACTCGGTCTTCTACTGGTGCCATTTAGCGGCAGGATTATTCTTATATTATTGCTCATGGTCTCACTGCCGCACTCCTTTCTCAGATAGAGCGTACTAATTACCACTCCGCCCTTCAGGAGCCAGCTTGGGTTTCAGCTATAGATGATGAGATGGTCGCTCTTCGTGGTAAGCACACTTGGGACTTGGTGCATTGACCTTCGGATGTCATCACTGTTGGCTCCAAATGGGTCTATAGGCGCAAGTATTGAAATGATGGCACTATTGAGCATCACAAAATTAGACTTGTTGCACCGGGTTTCTCGTAGATTCTGGGTTTTATTTTGACTACACCTTCAGTCATGTGGTCAAAGCCTTCACTGTTCAGATGGTCCTCACCATAGCCACCATGCAATCTTGGCCACTTCATCAGTAGGACGTCAAGAGCGCTTTCCTTAATGGTGTTCTTGATGTTTCGGTCTATACGAAGTAGCCTGTTGGTTATCAGGATTCTGCTCATCCAGACTATGTTTTTCACTAGCGAAAGGCCATTTATGGTCTTAAGCAGGCTTCCTGGGCTTGGTTCCAGTGCCTCAGCGGTTATCTGACACAGCGTGGTTTTCAGTGCAGCTCAGTCAATACTTCTTTATTTGTCCTCTCGAGAGGGTCTTCATTACTGTATCCACTTGTGTATATGGACGATATCATTCTTACAGGCAACGACTCAAATCTTCTTTGCCAGTTCATTGATTGGAAACACAGAGAGTTTGCAATCAAGGATCTTATTTCTCTATATTACTTTCTTGGTCTTGAAGTTTTTCCTACATCCTCAGGGTTACTGCTTGGCCAAGCAAAATATGCTTGTGATATTTTGAATCGAGCTGGTATGTATGACGCAGCACCTGTTTCTACCCCATTTGTCACTAGTTCTCAACTTCACAGCTCTACCAGTACTCCGTTCTAGGACCCTACACTTTATCATTCTCTTGTTAGTGCTCTCCAGTATCTCACCATCACTAGCCCGGATTTGGCATTCTCGGTCAACACAGTGAGCCAGTATTTTCAGGATCCTAGAGATGACCATTTTGCTGCAGTGACACATATTTTGCGGTATGTTTGTAGCACATTTCATTTTGGTCTTAGCTTTCATTTTGCTAGTACTCATTAGGTGTTAGGGTACTATTATGCTAACTGGGCCACTGTCTGGAGACTCTCCGATTCACTTATGGTTATGCGATTTATCTAGGTGGGAATTTAGTTTCTTGGAGTGTCAAGAAACAACCCATTGTTTCTCGCTCAAGCACTGAGTCTGAATATCGTGCTCCCTCCAACACTACTTCAGAGGGGGTATGGCTCACTCATTTACTTCGTGATCTTTGGGTTCCACTTTCTGGTTCTCCAGTGTTGTTATGCGATAACAACAATGTTATGTTTTTAGCTCAAATACAGGTGGCGTACTAGCGGGCGAAGCACATTGACATTGACCACCATTTTGTTCTTGAGTTGGTGACATCTGGAAAGTTGCACATTGCTCATGTTTCGACTTCTCTTCAGATCAGGGACATCTTCACCAGGGGGCTCACTCGTCCGCTGTTCGAGTTCTTTAGGTCTAAGTTGTGCGTCAGCGAGCATCCGACACTTCGCTTGGGAGGGGTGTCATAATAAATAAGATTACTGATTAAATTATGATTTATTATGATTAGAGTTCTTTCCTTATTTCACTTCTATTGTACTCTCTATATATTCAGCCATCAATAATACAATCTCTTATGGAAAATCATTCTATCAAGAACCATTTCCAGTATTGTCACATGAAAAATGATATAATACTGAAACCTATTGTTGTAAATCAATACATTAGAGGAGCTGAACACATGCAATTTTCAAATCATTTTCTGAGAAAAGTATGTTTGTCCCAAATCTTTAACAAAGACAATTTCTTATGTCGAAGTGCACAAGTAATACCAAGGTTTAGACTTACAGGCAAATGATAAACATAATGTACTTTAACACAAGATGGATAAATGATACTTAGATAGTGAACCTGTTCCAGTGCAATAATACAGTGAGCACAAAGATGTATAGTATAAATACTGTTAGGAATACGAATCCCACGAGATATCTGTTAGCCCAAAAAGATGGATAACAAAGAAAATGTAAAGAAACTAAAGGAAATAATGGACACATGGATTTAAGTGGTTCGGTCAAGTTGACCTACATCCACGGCCGGAGAAGACTGGAAGCTTCACTATATGTGGAGAAATTATTACAAGGTTTTTCCTACCACCTATGAAGGAATTATGTGGCAAAATATAAATATGAGGGCTTTGGCTTCTACAGCTACAAAGGAGAGCTAAAGAGAGAAGAAAGCAAGTAGCAAAGGAATGCTATGCTTGAGGTGTGTTTGAACTACTAAGTTCATCCCCAATTTATACTACTCCATGTTCACCAATGGCCAAGAGCTCTCAAACAAAACCTATTCCAATAACCCAAGAAATCCTCTATCTTGCTTCAAGCATGGGTTGTGAACATTAATTCCAAATGATTTTTTTCCAAAAAAAACATGATAGTTGAACCCCAATAGTCAAAGAAATAATGCTTAACTTGTTACGCATGCGATGAGAATAGTGTTGCAATTTAATGCTATGAATGATTGTCTTTACTAGCCTGCAAAGAAGTGAATGTTCATGGACAATTGGGTGAAGACCACATTTCTTCACAAATATTCACCTTGGTTTAAACCCCAAAAGAAATAGTTTACTCACCCTCCTTCGGCATGGCCCTATTGGGCCGAATCACCAATAATGAACACTAATCAAGTCCAAGCACTGCTTGAACTTGAAGGGCCCAAAAGTCTAATGTCAACTTGGCATTTGAGATCATGCACCGAGCTCTTTCTAAAAGAGTACGATTCATCTGCTCTGCCACACCATTTTGTTAAAGCGTCATTCTAATAGTATAATGTCGAGCTTTTCTTTCATTTTTGCAGAACTCATTGGATTCATTTCCATAAAATTCCAATCCATTGTCAGTCTTCAGTCGCTTAATTTGTTTTCCTGTCTGTTTTATAATCAAAGTCTTCCATTGCTTAAATGTTAGGAAAAAAATCACTTTTAAGCTTCAAAAAATATACCCAAACTTTTCTTGAATAGTCATCAATAAAAGTAAGCATATATCATGCACCACCCTTAGAAGGAACACAAGTGGGTCCACAAAGATCATAATGAATGTAGTCCAAAGTACCTTTTGTTTTATGAACTGCAGATGAACGAAAGCTTATTCTTTTCTACTTTCCAAAAATATGTGTTCACAAAAGTCCAACTTACCAATACTTTGACCACAAAGTAGAGCTCTCTTGCTTAACAATGTTAAGCCTTTCTCACCTATATGTCCCAACCTCATATGCCACAATTTGGTGATGTCTTCATCTGAGGAAGTTGAGACAGCCACTGCCCCAGTTACTGTAGATCCCCGCAAAACATACAAAGTGCCAACTCTGCAAGCCTTCATTAGCACAAGAGCACCTTTACAGATTTTCAGGATTCCACCATCACCTGAATATTTGTACCCGAGAGCATCAAGAGTGCCAAGAGAGATGAAATTTTTCTTTAAGTCAGGAACATGTCTAACATTAGTGAGTGTCCTAATAATTCCATCGTACATGTTGATTTGAATTGTTCCCCTACCAACAACCTTACAAGGAGCATTATTACCCATAAAAAAAATTCCACCATCCCATTATTCATAAGAGGAAAAACACCCCCTATCATAATTCATGTGGTAAGAACAACCCGAATCTAAGAGCCACTTACTAGAAGACCTTGACTTATTATCCATGGCCGCAAATATAATTCCATCACACTCATCTTCTGCTACACTAGCTTCACCAGCATTGCTGCTATTCTGCTCATTTTTATATTTTTCTTTATTTTTCAATTTAACACAATCAGCCTTAATGTGCCCCTTTTTCTTGCAATAGTTGGAAATATTATTTCTGTATCTAGACTTCGACCTCCCTTTGGATCAACAGCCTTCAGAATCTCTATTTTCACCTCTACTCCTCACAAACAAACCCTCAGCATGAGTTCCACTCGATTCCCCCGTAATGTCCCTATCAATATGCTCTTTAGATTTTAATGCAGATTTTATACTATTGTATGAGACCGACTCTTTCCCATAAATCATAGTATCTCGAAAATACTTAAAGGACAGGAGAAGGGAACATAACAATAAAATTTCTTGATCTTCTTCATCAACTTTAGCATCTACATTCTCTAAATCCAAAATGATGGAATCAAATTTATCAAGATGTGAGAGTATAGATGTACCATCCGTCATTTTCAACATGTACAACTTTTGTTTCAAATAGAGGCGATTCTCCATTGTCTTCTTCATGTATGTAGATTTCAACTGATCCCACATACCTTTAGCAGTTCTGTCACTAGAAACTTCCTGCAAAACCTTGTTAGAGAGATTTAAAATAATGGCTGATCTAGCCTTCTTGTCTAGATCACCAAAATCTTCCGGCGACATGTCCGCTGGCCTTTCCTCCACTACTTCAAGGGCTAGCTCATATCTGTACTGGATTAGGATGGCTTCCATCTTGAGTTGCCACATACAAAGTTTACACTCTGGTCAAACTTTTCAATAGAAGTCCTTGTTATAGTCATGATGGCTAATAGATAAAAAATGAGATATGGCCCTGATACTAATTTGTTAGGAATACAAATCTCATGAGATATCTGTTAGCCCTAAAAGATGGATAACAAAGAAAACATAATGAAACTAAAGGAAATAATGGACACAAGGCTTTACGTGGTTCGGTCAAGTTGACCTACATTCACGCCCGGAGGAGACCGGAAGCTTCACTACATGTGGAGAAAGTATTACAAGGCTTTGCCTACCACCTATGAAGGAATTATGTGGCAAAATAATATACATTGTAAAAAATCTCTCTCATCCCTCTGACTTCTCTCCACCGCCGAACACTATTCACTGTCGACAACGTCTCTATTTCCGCTTCTTCTATGGCGGAGCCACCGCAGGATCGCGGTGGCACGACTCCGAATCGTAGCTTCCTTCAGGCCCTCAACACTAAACCAACTCCGCTCCTCTCCTCACTCCCCTCCACCCCCTCCATTAAACCAGTTACGGAATACAAAGGTAAGATTGCTTGTATAATCACCCCGGAGGAGGTCGCGCAACTGTCAGCTCACTACCAAAATGCCTTGATTGGAAAATTCGCCAGGCTCAAGCCATCAATGGAGTTCCTGAATGAGGCTTTCAAATCGGTTGGTTTTAAAGGAAGATTCCAACTCGGCTCTATCGACTACCGTCATGTCCTAATCCGATTTGAAGACCCAGAGGATTTTCAGCGGTGTTGGATGAAATCACAGTGGGCTTTCAAAGGTGCATATATGAAGGTATTCAAATGGACCCCTGATTTCTCTCCTGAGGCTGAAACCTCCATAGTCCCTGTTTGGATTACACTTCATAAAATTCCCCTATTTTGGTATAATTCTGCCATGCTTGAAATAATTGGGAATACAATAGGAAGGTTCATCAAAACTGATGCTGCTACCCTAGGTGTTACGAGACCCTCTGCTGTTAAGATATGTGTAGAAATTGATCTAATGTCCAAGTTGCATACTTCTATCTCACTGACAAATGGTATTGCTCATGAAGTTGCTGAGTATCCAATAGAATACGAACAGCTACCATTATACTGCAAACACTGCAAAAGACTTGGTCATGAGGTTGTTGAATGTAGGATCCTTCACCCTGACCTTAGGCCCCTCACAACCAGGAACAATAATTCCAAACACTCCAACCAAAAACCCCCTCAGGTTAACTCAGTTTGGAAAGCAATCCCAAATAAGGAACCTAGTTCTTCTGGTGTTACTCCCTCAGAGAAAGCCACTACAATCTTGGCACAGAAAGAAGACAAAATCCTCACTCCATCTTCCACAGTTCAAAATGGTGATCATCCTTATTTAAGCAAGGATATAGTGGGGCCTGGTTCTCCATCTAAGAATACTCAGGAAAACAAAGTTCCTACACAGCAAGCTCAAGCACTCTCTCAGGATAACCTGGGTCTGAATATTCCTATAATATCTGATCCAGTAGTTGTCCTGATTGAAGAAGAGACCCTCTCTATGGATTCATTAGCCTCCTCTGATCATTCAGTTCCGGTACCTCTTCTAGACGAGCAAATGAAACCTGACTCTCAGACCTCAACTCCTCAAAGAGTCCAAAAATATGCTGCTGATGACATTTCAGTGCATCCAGGTAAACTGCCTATCTCTCCTGATAATCCTTTTAATACTAACAGGTTTGCTTGTTACTCTCAACCCAGATCCTCAGGAAATAGGTTTCTACCATTAATTCATGAAGAGGAGGAGAATTCTGAGCAGGCCTGTGTTCATCAATCCCCTGAAACTGAGGTACAATGTGACATACCCCAGGTACAAGTTGACTTCTTACCTGAGGACAGTTCTCCTCCAATCCCCCCCATTGTTATGACTAACACTTCACAGACCACCTCTCCTACACACAAAAATGCTGAACCCGCTCAAGGGAAAGTTCCCACGTATTTCAATCAGATAAATAAGATTCTCACCAGAACAGCCACAAAAAGCCTTAAACAAAAAAAATAATGATTAGTACAACCTTAGGAATTAACATTTTAGTCTGGAACATTAGAGGCATGGATACTTCAATCTTGAGACTAGCTAAACTTATCAGAATACATAAATTGGAAATGATTTGTCTAATTGAACCTCAACATAACAACAATGAATGTGATTTTTATAGACAAAAATTTCATTTTGATCACTGCCTGTATGCTGCCAACTGTAATATCTGGCTTATGTGGAACTCTAAGATTGACATTGCTCCTAAGGTTGATCATAATCAATTCATCTCAGTACTGATAACCAACCATACACTCAACTCCTCTACTGAGGCTATTTTTGTTTATGGTTTGAGGACAAGAAAGGAGAGGAAAGACTTATGGTCTGATCTTAAGACAATGACACTGTCTGATACCCTCCTGATTGGTGATTTTAATGCTATGGCCTCTATTAATGAGTATAAGGGGTCCTCTACCCCCAACCTTGGTAGCATTAATGACTTTAGTGGTTTTATTGACTCTATGGCTTTGCTCCCTATCAATACTGTTGGGAATTTTTTTACTTGGACTAATGGTAGGAAAAGTATTGGAGCTAATAGACATACGGTGGAGAGGTTAGATAGAGGTTTATGCTCCTCTCAATGGATCTCTAAATTTCCACAATCTTCTATTCAAGTTCTCAATAGGAATACCTCTGACCATTGTCCTCTCTTACTCAGAATCAGTAACAATTGTCCCTCTGTCCCTAGACCTTTCAGGTTCATCAATACCTGGTTCAAGAGGAAGGACTTTATGGATTTCATTAAATTCCATTGGAGTTCTCCTTTTCAAGGTCAAGGAATGCTAATTTTTTTTCTCAAGCTGAATCACCTTAAAAAACACCTTAAACTGTGGAATAAGGAGATTTTTGGTGATATTAATGCAAATGTTATACAAGCAGAGGAAAATCTGAAAGTTCAGGAAATTGAATTTGATCTTAACAGCACTCCTAGTGAGCTAATTAAGTTAAATCATGCAAAAGCTATGCTTACTAGGGCTCTTAAAGAACAAAATAGTTTCTGGAAACAAAAGGCCAAATTGAGATGGTTTAAAGAGGGAGATGAGAATACAAAATTTTTCCATAATGCTGTAATGGAAAAAAGATGTATACTTAATATCACAAAAATCAGAAGTTCTGATGGTACTTGGTTAGTTAATAGCTCTGACATAGAAAATGAAGCAATTTGTTTCTATCAAAAGCTTCTGACTGACCAACCACACTCAGATCAGGGACTCTTCTACTCTCATTTCCTGTCCCAGATTCCCAATCTGATTACTGAGGAAGAGAATTCTTCTCTCATTAGTCCAGTGACAATTGAGGAATTAAAAAAAGTTGTTTTCAGTCTGAACAAGAGCAGCAGTCCTGGTCCTGATGGCTACACAGCAAAATTTTTTATTAAAGCATGGGATATTATCTGTTCAGATTTACTAGAGGCATCAAATGATTTTCTTTCAAGGTCTATCATTCCTAGAGGTATTTCTAGTACTTGGATCACAGTGATTCCAAAGAAACAAACTCCTACTAGTTTTAATGATTATAGACCTATTAGTCTTTCAAATGTGACAAACAAAATTTTCTCAAAATTACTAATGGAAAGACTCAAACCATTGATGCCTAAATTAATTAGTCCTCACCAATCTGCTTTCCTCCAAAATAGAGACATCTCTGACAATGTCATCTATTTAAAGGAAATGATCAGATTCTTGCACAAAATATCTAGAGACCCTAATTGCATTCTTAAACTAGATCTAATGAAGGCTTTTGATAGGGTAAGTTGGGCTTTTTTAAATAGTATACTTCTCAAGTTTGGTTTTCATGGGCAATTTGTTCATTGTATCATGAAAAATCTTGCAAATGCTTGGTTTTCAGTTCTCATAAATGGCAAACCTGTTGGTTTTTTTACTGCTTCTAGAGGCATTAAACAGGGGGATCCTTTATCACCCTTTCTGTTCAACATATTCTCTGAATCTTTTACTAGAAGTCTAGCCTATATTTTTCAGTCTGGAAAACTGCATTATTATGCTTTACCAAGGAATGCTATACCTATTTCTCATTTAAGCTATGCAGATGACACTATTGTCTTTCTCAAAGCTTCTAAAAGGAACCTGATCAGAATCAAAGCATTCCTAGGCATTTTTGAAGAGGTCACTGGGCAGAAAATTAACTATGATAAGAGTGACTGTTTTGTTAGTAAGAATGCCACTCAAGCTAAACTCAGACAAATTAGGAATATTTTGGGTATGAAATCAGGTATTTTACCTTTTAAATACTTGGGTGTTCCTATACACAGTGGTAAAATTCTCAATCTTCATTTTCAACCGGTTATGGAAATGATTGATAGGAAACTGAAAAACTGGAAAAATGTGTGGCTATCTACTGGAGGTAAGCTGACCCTTATAAAGTCATGTTTATACTCTATACCTCAACACATTTGGGCAGTGATGGAACCCCCCAAACAGATTATTAAGAAAATTGAAAGAAAATTTGCTATCTTTTTTTGGGGGGAGACAGATTCAGGTCCAAAAAAATCATGGAAAAAATGGGATTCTCTTTGCCACCCTACTGAACAAAATGGATTAGGACTGAGATCTCTAGCTGCCATCATTAGAGCCTTTTCTTGTAAACTCTGGTGGAAATACCAATTAGGTGTAGCTCCCTGGACTGTTTTCCTTAACTCTCTTCCTGAATCTCATAAAAAATCTCAGAACTGGAAGAGGATATGCAAAATCAATCAATTTACAGAATCCAATTCCAGGGTGATACATGGTCAGGGACTTTGCAATTTCTGGACTTCTAATTGGACTGATTTTGGCCCCTTAATGGACTTCTATTACCCAAATGAGACCCAAAGATAGTGCACTGTTGCTGATTTTATTAGTCACAAGGACACTCTTCTCCCGCTCCTGCAACTAGTGCTCCCTGACCCTATCATTAATACTATCAAGTCTGCCTCCATCCATGAACACAGACCTGATAAACTAGTGTGGAAGCCTGACTATATTGGGAACTTTTCTGTCAAAACAGCATATCTCAAACTGAGACCCCCTACTAATGCTTTCCCTGCTCTTAGAAGTATATGGGCTACCCATATTCAGAACAAAATCTCAGTTTTTATGTGGAGGCTTTTAAATGTACTACTACCATTTGATGATATTCTTGTGCATTTTGGCTTCCACCTCCCCTCTAAATGCTGTTTTTGCAATAATACTGATTCTCTGCACCATTTTTTCAATACATGTGCTATCTCATCCATGGTCTGGAAGGAAGTTCATCAAATCTGGGGTATTTCATATTTTGAATCTGAAAATTTATGGGATAGATTGGCCAGTTTCTGGGCAATTACTGGTCTATCAAAAATCCATACCAGACTGATCCATACTGCACCTATCTTTGTCTGCTGGTCTTTGTGGAAGGCTAGAAATAGAAAACTTTTTGATAACCTCAATCCTCATTGTCATACTATCATTAAAGAGGTCAAAGACAACATTTATTTATCTTTTTCTGCCTTTCCCATTGACATATCAAGACAGATTGACTATGAACTTGCTTCAGAAGGCTATATTCCACAGATTTTTAAGCCTCCAAAACCTCACATTATCACAGTGACTTGGCAGAAACCTGAATTGGGCATAAAGATCAATGTTGATGCCTCATGGCATCACTCCAAAAAGGCTGGCATTGCTGTCATCATAAGAAATAAGTATGGTTTTGTTCAAGCCAAGGGGTACTTTGTTACTGCAGTTTCCCCCTTGCATGCTGAAACTTTAGCTATCCAATGTGGGGTACAGTTAGCATTACCTTATGCAAATCAACAGGTTGTGATTGAATCTGACTGTCTAAATGCTATTAATATGATTTTACTACCATCTGTTAGACACTGGAAATTCCTTAATCTTATGGACAGCATTCACATCTCTTTGGGGAATACTAAACTGTTACACATTCTTAGACAAGGAAACCAACCTGCTGATGATCTTGCTAAGTTCATGTTACTTACTAAGACTCACCAATCTTTCAGCTGGTCGAATCTGCCTGCAAGAACCAAAGGGCTTCTCTGTCTTGATGACTTAGAGATTCCTACAGTTAGATCCCCTTCTTAGGAGAATTGATGCTACTAACTGTTTTTTTCTTATGTTTTTCTTTGACAGGACATAAAGTTTTTGTTTCACTGCCACCACTCTCAATCAGAGAACTTCGATTTGCTCCTTCAGCTTCAGATTTGATGCTGCCATTGTTTCAGAAACCAAAAAACCTCTCTGAGCTGCACCCCCACTCCTGCATTTGGTGCTGTTTTACTGTTCTGTTTATTCTTTGTACCATTCTTGTCTCCTGCTCCTATTGTCCTAGAGATATAGGTGGCTAAGTGGTGTTTCGATTCGTTGATCACCGACCTGCTCCTTATTATCACTAGGTATAGTGAGATAGTCGTCCCCATCACATTGACTTTTGGGAGCAATTGTTTTGCTTCGGGCTCTTGGCCTTCTTTAGTTTAGGAGTTATTTTGTACTGACTGAGCAGTTATGGCTAATTACTGCTTTTCATTATTTTAAAGGGTTTAGGGTGCCCAATAAATAGCCCTCCACCGCATGGTGGTCTTCATTTAAAAAAAAAAATATGTGGCAAAATATAAAGATGCGGGCTTTGGCTTGTACAACTACAAAGGAGAGCTAAAGAGAGAAGAAAGCAAGTAGCAAAGGAATGCTTTGCTTGAGGTGTGTTTGAACTACTAAGTTCATCCCCTATTTATACTACTCCATGTTCACAAATAGCCAAGGGCTCTCAAACAAAACTTATTTCAATATCCCAAGAAATACATCTTCTTGCTTCAAGCATGGGTTTTGAACATTACTTCCAAATGGTTCTTGCCAAAAAATCATGATAGTTGAACCCCAATAGTCAAAGAAATAATGCTTCAACTTGCTAAGCATGAGATGAGAATAGTGTTCCAATTTAATGCTATGAATAATTGTGTTTGCTATCCTCCAAAGAAGTGAATGTTCATGGACAATTGGGGGAAGACCACATTTATTCACAAATACCAAATTCCAGGGAAAGTGGTATCGGAGTGCAAATGATTAGAAGTACTAGCAAAAAAGAATCCATACATTTCAGAGGAAGTTTCCACATGAACCAAAAGTTGAAACTATCATATCATGAAACTATGAATTGTTTCAGTAACAAATTAATGAAACAAATTCCGCTCAGCCTTACAACATTAAAAGCATTAATTTTGCGGTGGAACCTTCCAAATAGGAGCATAGAATCCCTTGTAAACGATGTATGTTAGGCACTCCATTCATAGCATAATTTTGCCTCAAGGGAAAGGGAGGAGAAAAAAAAGAATGGGAAACAGAGTAACTTGCCACGATTAGAACCTAGAAAGTTACGAGGCAAAGAACACCATGGGAAGAAGCCTGTCGGAGCAGTGAAGAAGGCATCGAGGATAATCGGAGAAAAAGAGATGATGTCGATTGTGAGGGTGGAGAAGGCGAGAGGGTGTTTAAGGAAATAATGAAAAAAAAGTGAATAAAAGAACGTGGATCTTTTTTTTTGAAAGCTGGTCTACCCATCTTGTGCTTTTTCTTTAAAAAGAGCTTCTATTTAAAAAAAAAACTGCTCATTTATAAGTTACCAAACACAAAACATGGTTGGACTTACAAGTAAAACAGATTATAAACTCTGCCAAACAGAGCCTATGTTGGTCCGGAAGGAATCTCTTTCATTACCTATGATAAGGTTTTGGAGGTCCCTGGTTGATGTTTTGACCATTCCCAAAGTTAGGATGGGCCTCTTGATCATCTCTCCAACGAAAGTTGGGATGATCCCAGTAGCGGGGTTTAAACTATTTGTGCAGGGGTCTTGATTCTTATCGGCACATTGGTTTTTTGTTGACCTCTCAAAATTGACTTATTTCCTGTATACCCTCTCTCTTGGTAGTTGGAGGCTTTCAATTCCTCCAAATTGTCCTCTTGCAATTAAGGGAAAACATCTGCCAGATGGTAAAGAGATCAAATCCCACACACTTTAACATGTTACACTCTCCCCTTCATGAATTCCTTTATCATGGAGGCAAGTGCTTGCACTTGCTCCTCTAACTTCGGGGAGTGAGCATTCACTTCATCCACGGTCTTTGTCCTTGTCTGGGTGCCAAATTGCCTTGTAATGTTGGCGTTCTCCTCAAATAGCGCCATAGCATCATTTAGGCTCTTGTTAGCTATCAAACCATTGTACGTGGCATTCCAAATCTGCATGTCATTATCACAAAGGCCCTTTAAGAAATAGTATACCAAGTCACCATCTTCAAAGGGATGGTATTGGCAACTTTCCAAAAACCTTCAAGGTGCTCCCAATACTCATGAAGAGTCTCATTGGGGTGTTGAGAGATATTAGACAATTGCTTCTTTAGACTAGCCGACTTTGAGACGAGAGAAGAGCTTCTCTAAGAACCCCCTCCCCATATCAATCTAACTGGTAATGCATCCCGATGTAGGTAGTGCAACCAATTCTTCTCGGCTTCATTGAGAGGGAATGAACATGACCTTAGGTTGTAATCTTCCTCGGATATACCCAGAGGCTTATTTTTCCTACACACAAGATGGAACTCTAATAGGTGCTTTTTAGGATCTTCTTCAGTCATACCATAGAAAGTATAAAGGAATGGATCATGCCGGAATTAGGCTCTGAAGTCACATTAGTGGGCAATGGTGCAAATGTGATACAAAGCGGTTGATTCTCCAAATTAGGAGCCGTCAACTCCCTAAGTATCATATATATCCTTCACCATTGGTACTTTCTCATCAATAAAAAATGGTGTTCGCGAAACCTCCGTGGCTACTCTCCTTCTTCTTATATGGTGAAGACGGTTACCTGTGTTTTCACGAAAGTACTATAATGGCCTAGGTTTGTGATATGGGTTTGTACCATCAACAACATTCAAGATAATAATATGCTTTAGACAAAGCCACTAGAAAAAATCTATAAGAGTACTCAAGAAAATAACCACAATAACTCACCATAAAAACACAAAAACAAAAACAAATTTTACTCATCCAACTAACTATGTTAGCTATCTAATAAACACACTCTAAATTCCCAGCAGCGGTGCCAAAATTTAATGGGACCCGCAGACATTGTTAAATACCCATGGGCCACAATCAAAGATAAATATTTATATTCTTTCTCCCTCACTCACTCACTTAGAACTACAAAAAAGTATATAACAGTAAGCTAGGGCTTCGTCCACAGAGATCTAAGGTTTAAAAGATAAATTCACAAATATCACACATAGGCCTCCCCCATACATTTGTCGAGAGTAGGAAACACGGGGGATTTATGGTTTTTAAAGTGTTAAGCTATAAACTACCACCATAAACTACAAACACGAGATAAATATAATGAGAAAAGCATTTGGGGCATTTGTATCACGTAATTGATGTATAAACATTGATCCTTGACTCCTATTCACATACCAAAAATAAACTATTATATGCTTTATCACTCGATGTGGTGAGGTTGATTCACCGGAAACTCCCACGATGACTAATATCCCGAATCTGCCTCCTTGTTAAACTCTCACCTTATCTACTATACCTAGAGGAGCGCTAAACAACTAATCCCCTCTAGTCCTCACTTCCTTGGTTAATAAACTCGCAATCACGCAGTAAATTAAACACGTGAGTATCAAGACTCGGCGGGACCTCCACCGAGAAAACCCCGTACAATGGTGTATGTATTTACGACTGATAGCATTAAGGTCTTGTTAACTACCCCCTAGAATTTTATCCGAACTAGTTTACTACAAATACGTGATATGACTTTTGGAACTGTAATATAACCCTAATTGAGATAACCGATGCCCGACAGTATGTGGTCGGGTCACTCCCGTATCATTCATAGCTAATTGAATTTAGTTCTCTATCCGAATCTAACCAAAGAATCAACAATAATGCATAGTTGTCACTCCTAAACATAACCTTCACATTAAACTTTAACCAAAACTGACAAAAAGACAAAATACTCTCGAGTTCATTCTTGTGCCTGGTGCTAGATTATACATTGAAATCAATTATTTGTACATACTAATATCATGCAAGCATAATCATAAGATATCAAAGTCTAAGAAATAATGATAATAAATAGCATATAATGGATGAATCTAGGAGTCTAACATGTCAAGAATCAATATATGTTTACAAATGCTCCCAAGAACTAATTTAAGCTACAAGAATCAAACTCATGATATAATGAAGAGAAAACAACTAGCAAAGTTAAGTAACTATGCTAATCATCAAGCAAACAAGCCTTGGGGGCAATTAATAGCTACTTCCAAACCTAATGTAGATCATTGAACCACTCACTCATTCTACCACTTCGTTACCTATGGGGAATGGTAAAACTTCCCATTCAAAGATCAACATTCATTGCTTCTTAATATTAATTTGCAAAGACAAACAACGACCATTTGCAAATCTCATTGATAATCACTTTTGGCAAACCACACCATAAAGGTATTTCGTCAATGGCATTATACACGAATAACCCTAGATTTGATAACAACAAGCCTTCTACCAAAGACATAGCCATTTAACCAAACATAGCATTCATTGGGCTAAACCTAGAACAATCCCCATTCAAGATTCAACCTTTTATTGCATCTATAGGATAAATATGAGAACAATCCACATTAACGTACTTATCTAGCAAGAATTACAACACATTATACACTAGAAGTTCTGAGTCCATGTTCTTGGATTTTCATGCCAAATGAGTTAAGAAATTTGCAAGTTTCCTAACACCTAACGCTTAAATATTACAAACACCTCCTATTCTCAAACAACCCATGATATAAATGAAGTAAAACATCACATTAAAACACATGAATGCTAAAACAAATGCTTCAAGATAGAGTGAAATAGAGGTTCTTACTACATAGATATGGAAGCTCCAATCCATTGATGCCAAGATTAAACTAACCTCGATAATTAAAACACATAATTAACCTACAAAAACAAAGAAAACAAAGAAAGGAAAACTAGGGTTTTGAAACCAAGAAAATTGCAAGAAAAAGAAAGACTGAAGAGGAGAGGATAGGATTTAGTATTTATAGTACAAAAAAGTAAGAAAGTTTCTAGCCTCCCGTCCATCGCGACTAGCGACGAAACCATCGCGACTCGCGACCAAGCCAAGTTTTAGCTTCTTCATTTCTTTCTTCTTTTTGTTCTAAGTCCTCCTTTTCAATTCACTTATCTTCAATTCTTCAAGTATACAAAAGTTCAAATGCAAGTCTTCAAATCTTCAAAGGTAATCTTCAAAATCTTCAAACAATCTGCCTTGTCACACAAAATCCTCTAGAAAAGTAACAAAAGAATAAAAGTCACTTTTAACTCTCCTTAGAGAACAACATCTAGAGCACAAAAATTTACAAAAGTGAATCCTAAAAGTTCTAATATAACCATATAAAATGGGCACATCAAACCTCCCCTCACTTAAACCTCACTCGCCCTTGAGTAAGAAAAGATTCAAGCACACAAAGGAATTCATATGTCCACATCCTAAACTAATATTCCCCCATTCAAAACCTCACAAAAATTCTCAATATCGTAAATCCCAAAATCAAAGCTCAAATGGGAATTGTTTCACACACACAACCCCAATTCCTAAATCCAACAAAACCTACCACTTATCAATGCACTACCCATAAAAACGTTTCAAAGTCCCGAATTGATAATCCCAAAGTCCAATGACACAAAATTAAGCAAAAACCATATGAAAGGTTCAAGCACATACTTCACTTCATACAAATATATCGACCAAAATCCAATGACACAAAATGAAGTCAAAACCATATAGGAGGTTCAAACACTTACTTCACCCAATGCCAATATCAACCAAAACAAAGTATAAAAGAATCAATAATTTCATAACCATACTTCGTTTTTCAACCCGCTAAGTTACCCAATACCAAGAGGTCTCAAGATGTTGAGCTACACCATCCATATGACAACCACAACCTTATGACTCCAATGCCGGCAAATGAGTGAAATCATATCATTTTTCTTTTTTCTCTCTTCCTCTCATTTTTCCGAGGAGCCATTTTGGGTTTTCATCCTTGCCACACATCATGTTTCTTTGGCTCACATCTCACCTTTTTCCGCACATTTAGTCTCTCATTTTTTCCGAGGTCGCCCTTTCTGGTTTTTGACCTTTCCAGCCCCGAATGTTGCCTCTTCCTGGTAGCTTCTTCTACTCTTGAATACTGTTCTACTACCTCCTGAAGTTTTTGCGAGGTTTTGGGAGTATTTGTACATAATATCTTGTATAATTCCTGATCATGCATCCCCAGCAAATATCCTTGAATCACTTCATTCTTTGTGGTCTCTATTACTCTCAAACTCTCATCCACATACTGATTATAAAAGGTCTCAATGCTTTCCCCCTACCTTTGCTTAGTTTGATAAAGTTCTAATACGGTCTTCGTGAACTTTTTTCTTCTGCACATATTGTCTTAAAAATGTTCCACTAAAGTCTCTATAGGAGTGGAGCAAGCCCCTTGGTAACTTTTTGAACCATTCTTAGGCCTTTCCTCAAAGGTAGATCCTAATCAGCTTACATGTTAGTTTCTCATCAAAATCTACCAAATTCGTCAAACCTAGGAATGTTTAGATGAACTCCCGAGGATCTGTCTCGCCAATGTAAGTAGGGAGTCCCTCTAGGGGCTTTACTTTAATCAGCCAATGAACCCCTGTTATCACTATGCTGAAGGGCGATCCTGCCGCCAGGCCCATCGGTTTAATCAATCTGTCTAACTCCATTTTGAGTGAGTGAATCACCTTTTTTGGATCCCAATTCATGTTACCTTCTAATTTGATTTAGACCTCATTCGTTCCCCCCAAATTGAAGAGGGTAAGCAGGCTGAGCTACATGCCCAGAATTTGCCCAAGGCTGCACAAACCCTGGACAAGTTGGCAATTTCCCGTAAGGGTTGTAAGGCACCATATTGGCCATCGCCCCCTGTAGCCCTGTACTTCCGTATCCTTGAAGTCCATAAGAAATCACTATCCTCTATCTGATCTCCCCTCGTGAAAGTGTAACAGCTGAAATAAATGGGGCTAATAGAGGCATCAAGTACGTCATTCCTTGAGGGTAATCCGGGAGAGAATGTTGAGGTCTTTACTTGTATACCTATCCAACATATGCCGAGTAAGGATAAGCTAGCATGGGTTTAGATGTCAACCCTACTGTTACACCTAAAAGCAAGGTTGGCAATATATCATGCGGAACCCTCGCACCCCTCAAGAGGGAGGGGGGCGGTAACTCGATATCCAACCACAGCCAGAGCCTGTGCGTCTCACTCTAAATATTGATTTGGGCCTGTTTCCCCTATATTCTGATTCCCTTGCATGGTTCGCTCGTAAGCTTCCATATAAGAATCAACAGAAACCTCCGTGAACCTTCTATCCCTGTCATCCCTCAAACCAGCTGGCCCGCTCTGAGCATTTCCAAGATTTTTAACTTCCTGTGCTGAAGCAACTTCTGGGCATCCTGATGATCCTGCAAAATCCTCTCTTGTACCTTCAGCAATATTCGGAATAGGTCCACTTGAGATTTGTACCTTTTGTGTTCCACAGCCGGACCGGGCTCCACCCTCGACTCAACCACTAATACTCGAACATCTCCCATCATGGTACTCTACATCTCCTGAGGGTCAACCATGTCCGTTCTCTTAGACTGTACTTCATTACCTGCTCTTGTACATTTTAACCTTAATTTCTCACTCTTTCGAGTAAATATAGACATAAACTTAAAAACCCAAATCTAGCTTAGTTTTCCCCACAGTCGGCGCCAATTGATGTGTCTGAGACTATGAAACTGTCAATGGGCTCGAGTCTCTCGGATCTGACTTGCAATAAAATTCTCCCTGGGGATCCCAGGGGTCAGTTCTTCGATTCTTAAGTCAATCAAGAGTATGTATATGGTTAAGACAGTATGAATGCTAAAAATAAGTACATAATTAGTATTTATACTGTATCTTCTTAATAAAAATATCCTTAATTATAGCCTTAATGATTGTAAATACGGTAGATGTTACTCGGTCTAATAACACCTTAGTTGGCCCATCATTAATACAGCCCAACATAGCTTTACCACTATCAATGATCTTTGTGGGGAATTCACCACAGTGTTTGGGGATCTAAAAGTTGCATAGGTATACCATATATAACTGCTATACATCTCCATGTAGCAAAAGGGGCATTCAGAATAATCTTCTTCATACCTTGTCACTACATTGAATATAGGCTTCAATCTGTGTTGTTTATGGCCTGAATGATGGATTGACATTTTTCTGTATGTCTTATTTCTTCACCATAGGAAATGTTTGTTTCTCATTTCTTTCAACACGACTCAAATCTATTTATGTATATGCTCCTTAATAAATTAACACCTTTTTCTCTATCTAGGTTCTTTACTTCAACATTTCGTCAAGTATCATTTTTTCCTAACTTCTAAAATTCAGTGTGTTTGTTTTAAATTTTTTAGGTAGATTATTCACTTACGTACACATATGCGAGTGAGTAATTTTATTTCGACATAGTCTTATATAAGAACGTCTCATAGGGAGACCAGAGTTTAAATAACAATTTATACGAGTATTTGTTGGAATAAGGTTCAAACTAATATTACTTTTTTGGGGTATGATTTAAAAATTTGATAGAGGTTTGGGGGTTAAAATGCAATAAAGTACAAGTTTCATCTTCTCCGTTGAACCAACCAAATTCGTGAATCTCAGGCCAATTTTTCATCAGCATTCGTGCTTGTTTTCTCTTTGATCATTGCCTCTTTCAGCCTCCTTACTTCACCACCAATATCCGCCTCCTTCCTCTGTTAGTTTTGCGGTTTCAAATTGAAGTTTTAGATGGATTTTGTTGCTATAGATCATCACCTGGAAAAAAGGTTTTGCAGTGACGGAGACGATGAATTCGAACGAGTTGTTCAACGGTGAAATGAAAGTTAGGGGTTGGGGACGTTGGAATGGAAATAAGAAATAAGGATGGTCTACGAATTGGACTCTGGCGCGGTCATTCCTAACTGCGAACGGGGCGACGATGACCGGTTTAGGGTTGGGGCGGCAGTTTAATTGAGTAGCGTTAGGGTTTAGTTAATTTTTAGGATTGATGTGTATTTTGGGCCTATGCGTTTTGGGTCTGATTTTAACCGATATTTTTAATTATTTAACTTTTTAATTATTTATGATGATCTCTCTATATATTACTTTCATATATGTTTTTATATATTTTTACATGATTTTAACTTTTAATGTTTTTAAAATGTAAAATTGTGATGCTTTTAAAATTTGGAATGATTTTTTAGTATTGTTGTTTCATGTACCTCATTAGCAATTGCACATTTCCTTCGTACCTTCATCTCAGACAACATCTTTGAAGGAGGCTACAAGTTTGAAACCTCAGTCAAACAAAGTTACCTTCGAACACAAGTACTTCTCTACCTTTTTAAACTAACCCAGATCCAACACTTCGGTCATTTAAAAAAAACAAACCGATCATTATTGCATTGTATTTGGCTGGTTTCATCAAACCAATTGTCTGAGATAGGTGACCTCATGGCCGCAGAAAGCCATCGTTGAAGTTGTTGCACAATTTCTTGATTAACATTCCATGATTTAGCCTTCAAATACACCAAAGAAGCCCCATCAACGTCGTTGGAAGTCATCACTGGAAGAGAGGGATGGAGCAAAGGAGGAAGATTTAGGTTTTTAATGGAAAGAGGAGCATTTAAAATCCTTGTCGTAACCATCCCCTTCTTTTCCAACTAACCCTACTTTTAAAAAATCTTCTTTTCCCCATTTTTCGGTTAAGGGAAGATGGGGAAAAATATTTATTTTAAATGATGTTTCTATTATTGAATAAGTGTGAGATTTGTCTCCGCACATTCATTTTTTTTTTCAACCCAATCAATTAGATCATTGTGTTCATGATGATAACTTGATTTAGTTGTTCCTATCGATGTGTTGTTCTGGATCTGCTTGTACAGTTTGTGTGTTAGTAATTTTTTTTGTGGTTTTGTCTCAGGGTTTCCAGTTTTTAGATCTTTCATAGTTGTTAGGTGTTTAAAGTTTGGACAATATGGGTCGTGGTTAGATCAAATAGTTTTGCAGTTGTAGAATTTCATTGTTTGGCACAGTGATATTGATATGTGATACGCTCTAGTCTGCCAAGTGCTTTGATGCATCTCAAAACCGATCAAGCAGCACCGTCGAGCCCCTTGGTTATGATCCACAAAAAAAACAAGCCCCAGAAAATCCCAGGAGAAAACTCTCTAAAGCTTAAGTCAGTAAACTATATGAATATCGTATAAAACACAATGGAATCTTAAAATGTATACGTACCTTGTATATAAACCAAGTAACCATAGTGGTATTAGTATTCAACTTTAACTCTTAATTATCAGTAAATATGGCCATTAAGTTAGACGTTTCAAATACCTTTATTGGGCCAAAATAAACCTAACAATCTATTTGGGCTTTACTGGATCAAACCATTATCAAAAGCCCCTAGAAAACTAAAGATCCCCCCGAGACTATGAATTCTCGAGATGATGACTCAAAAAATCTGAAGATGATGACTCAAAGAATCGAATCCATAAACGCTTGTGAACTATGAATCAAATTAAGAAAAGATTCTTTGCACATTATCTTGAGCTTTGAGGCGGTGTTTAGTTTTCTCAATCATAATATTTTGTAAAATTTGAAAAGATGCGCATTTTGACCAATTGCATGAAAGGGTGCATAAGTGATATTTTTTTTCTAAAAGGTATGAAAATAGTTTCACGCCTTTTCAAACGTTTCCGTTTCCAAAGATAATCACAATCTAGCCGCCATTTCGGACATCTTAACTGCTCATTTGTTCAACTTCTCTTCATTTTATTTGCAAGTATTTTTAAGAGGACACTTCACACTGCTCGTCTTTCTCATTCAACCATTATCTCTATCACTTTCTTCTCTAATATAAGTAAGTCATACTATCTTTTCATCTTCTTTTTTCACAGATTTTATTAATAATGGCTACGGGGTACTCCTATCTTTGGTGATGGATGTTGCTAAGAGGGGGTTATCGATGAGATAAGGTCAGAAAGGGAAGAGATCGGTTCACATGAAAGGGTGAATTCTGAATCTGAATTTGGTGGGTCAGAGAACTATTTTGGGAATTCAAACTTAGAGGTTGATAGGCTTGGTCATACTGAAAATAATCCCGCTGGATTTCCATTTATCGATATGCCCCTCGAGGGATTTCCCAATGTTTGGCCTGCTTGTAAGGGAAAGTTATTTGTGAGGTCACCCATTATTGGGAAAATAGAATTCCAGGCTCCAGTATACGAAAAAGGGAGCCCCTCAAAAGTATCCTCAAAAAAGAAGAAAATTGTTCAAAAGAGAGAGTTTTCGAAAACTTCTACCATCGAGGGAGAGGAGGAAGAGACTTCCTTGAGTTAGCCCCATGCCAATGAAGAATCAAAGTAAATATTAAAGCTCTTATCGTCCATTCCTTCTGGTTAAAGAATTCCTCTTGATACCAACTTGCAACCTTTGGGGTTAGAGCAACCTCCTGAAAACACCCCAGCTTGAAGATCGGTTATCTATGTCAAACATCTTCGATCGGGACTCTATTTTCCATTTTCCTCATTATTCTTGAAGCTTCTTAAGGAGTTCAAGGTCAGCTCCGCCCAAGTTTATCCGAACGTAATAGTGACCATTGTGAAGTTTATGACGAGGTGTGATGAGCTCGAGATCAAGCCTAAGTATAAGTTACTTCCCTCATTGTACAATGTGACTAATAGTGGTAAATTGATTGATAATATTATCACGTTCGCCAATAGACAGAGGAAGAAAAAGGCTTTTACCCTTCCTTCCAATTCAAGCGGTTGGAAAGATAGGAGGTGAGGGTTCACCTTCGACAACACGAGGTATAAGGTCGCCCAATGGATACCGAATGTAATGGTCGAAACCTTGAATTGGAAGAAATACATTTTCCCTTGTAGTCTCGAGGATGGAAAGAGATGTATTTTGGCAACTTCCATCAATTATAATATTTTTCTTAATCCAAACTTGACTAGTGCCCAAGATTTACATCAAGTATGTCTACTAGAAGCAAGAGAGCAAGAGGTTGGCGAAGCTACAACATTTAGCTCTCAAAGGTGACTTTGAAGGGAGCAAGAAACAAAAAAGGGGTACCAAGAAGGAGGAAAGACCTCATACCCTCTTGAGATATCTCATTCAAGAACCCCCTCTCGAAATTACTCCCAAAAACTCTAGGCCCTTCGAAATATCCGAAGGTGTTTTAACAATAGGCTTAATTACTTTGCACTTTTCTTTATTTTCCGTCTCTAATCTTGTATCCCTTTTTCTGTTTAGTAGGTCTCGGTTCAACCCTGAACTTAAAGAAAGGAGATAGATGCCCTGATGGGGATGTCAATGACCCCTCCAAGGTTGTTCCCAATACCCTTCCGAAGGGTGACCTCATAAGTGGCTAAGGGAAATCCAAAAAGAAAAAAACCGATGAACTTTCTTCGATGGGGTCTCAGAAGAAGGGAGCATGTGAAAAACGTTCCCAGGCTTCCCCCTCTCATGCTCAAGCTTGCCCATCAAATGCTCTTTGAATAACATGGAGTGTTCCTATTATAGAGGAAAAAGCCCTAGGGACTTTAGCTGAGAATCCCCAGGTTCGCCTGTATTCTCAAGACTTATATTATTCTGCTTCTTATTAAGACATTGAGACCACCCTTTAGTTATTTTATTTTTACAAATATTCTATCATTTCTCAGGTAACTTGACATTTTAACATGGTAACTCAAAAGATTGAGGAGCAAGTTTCCTCGTTCACCTCGCAAGTTTCCTCGTTCACCTCGCAAGTTTCATCCTTCTCCTCCCTCCTCCAAGTGCTTGACGCGAGCCAAACTAAGCTTTGTCTAGAAGTCCCGCAAAAATATTTTGAAATATCGAACTTGAAGGAGAAGATTAAAGTAGCAAAGAAGAAGAACATGGACCTCGAGGCCAAAAATAGGAAAATTTCTCTCGAGAGGGACACCTTGAAGCAAACAACAAAGGCACCTCAAGGTTCTGAAGCAAATTCCTCTTGCTTGAGGCTTTTAAGGCCAAGTTGATGATGAGTCATGAGTTGTATTATGTTTTCCTCGAGCTCCTCGAGATTGAAAAATGCATTGGATGAAACTCTCGAATCAACGACGACCTTCTGCACAAGCTAACTCCTTCTCTATCTGGAAAGTAGATCAAATTTGTGGAATCTTTTCTCAAGCCTAACGCTGTCCAAGCTCTGGATCAGATGTGGGAGGAGGCAATTGAGAATGGCGGTCGGGGGGGGGGGTTTTCTATACCACTGAGGAAGTTCGTTCCCTCTCTCTCGAGGCGATGGCATTAAAAGATGCCATTCAGGAGGTCGAGCAACAGGTAGATAAGGATGGAGCTAGGAAGGAGAATGGTGAGTCCAATGACGTGGGGGATGATTCTAAGGGTAGGGTAAAAATGTAGAATTTGCCTTCATGGCTTGATGTGCTTCATTTTGCGCGTGTTAACTGTTGAATTTTTTGCCTCGTGATTGTGTTTGGCATTAAAATTTTGCACCTCGTGATTGTGTTTGGATAGAATTAGATTTGATGGGAGACATAGTTATTTGAAAAAGGAGGAAAGAAACTAAGGATTAGGTCATAAATTTTGGCAATCTCGTGGCAAAACCTGACATGGTCTGTGCTAAGAGCTTGGGACCGTGCCAGGAGAGTTGGCACGAGGGGATGCCTAGTTCCAAGGAGTTTGGATTGAGGGTTGGTTCGTGCCTGGATGTTTGGCACGAGGGTTGATTCGTGCCTGGATGTTTGGCACGAGGCTTTGTTTCGTGCCTACAATTTGCACGAGGCTTTGGTTCATGCCAAGTACATTTTGCACTAAAAACCAATTTCTCGCTGCCAAGTTGTTCCAAAAATGCAAATTTTTGAAAATTCTGAAATTCTAACCGAAAAATGCATCTTTGGTTCAAAATTTTTGAAATTCCCTAATTCCTTAGGATTTTTTATGCAAAAAGTACTTCCCACATTCCTAGGAATTCATTGATTTGTATTATTGTCCCATAATAAGCAATTTTAAAATTCCATTCTTATCCTCATTGTACCTCTCTCCTTATCACCTATGCTGAAATTCTAAATCCATAGAACACTTTTCCAGCTAGTGTCATCATTTGACACATTCTTCCTTCGCAAGAAACACTCACTCTCACACACTCTTGGTGAACCTCAAAAAATTGAAGCTTTTCTTCCAAAAATTAGCAATTCTTTCTTCTTCTTGCGTGGAACTTGCAATTCCTAGCTTCAAGTTCTGGGTAATGCATTGAACTCTTTTGTTTATATGCCTGATTGACATTGTGGTGGTGTTATGAAAAGAACAATCTTCTAATGAATATGTGTGTTGTTCGGATATATGTTTGGGACTGTATGTTTGATCATGTGTTGGGTGGTTTGATGTGCTATTATGTTTGAAAGATATGTTCTTCATGTGTTGGGTGATTTGGGAGGAGATGAATCGTTGTTGCATAGTCTTATTGATGGGTTGTTAAATGACTTACATGAGATTGTTATTCAATGAGGATCTTCTTATTTAAATAGCCTTCATGCTTGGATTATCATGTTTTGAATGTCTAGGCTATTTAGGTAGGATCTACTTGTTAAATGAGAATTTGAGCCATACCTTGTTTTCAAGATCACATTACAACTTTTGCCTCATTTTGTTACGCTGCCACACAAAAGGAATACTTCGAAGAAGGCATGTCCACTAGGGGTAAGAAGAGGAAGAAACGGGTGAATGGTACAAACCATGAACTGGTAACTCTTACTCTTCGAAACCTCATGATTGTAACTGATAGATTTGTGGGACTATCCAATATCTCCGTGACTGTAGCACGAAGGTGGAGGAATTTGAGGGAACCAAATAGGAGTAAACCAGATACCAGTTTTGCATGCAAAGAAACACTGGCAACTCTATGCTTACTCGAGCTCATGACCTATCTATTGGGCCTAGTAGGTCTAGAGGGGTTCTTAGAAAATATTCTAACACTTACATCATGTGAACCCTAGAGTTTCTAGCTACTCTTTGGTCGGTCACTGTCGAGAATGGACACAAAGTGATCAAATTCAATCTTGATCATAAGGAGTATTAGATGACACACCAGGAGGTAGCTCGTTCCTTCGAATCGAGGTACAGAAAGGAGATCCCTAGGACACGGGGTTAAGGGATACCTTTTTTTCTCGCGGGAACTTTTGGTGGCAGCTGACTGGGACTGATCGGAAGAACGTGTGCAACATGGCCTTAGTTCATCCGACATTTCGTTATATTCACCGACTATTGGCAATGGGGTTTTCTTCCATGGTGAGCTAAGGTAATGTCCGGGTTCAGATATTCATTGCCTGTGGGCAATGACTCCTGAGGGTAACTCTTTCCAAAACCTGGTGGGAAACTTTGTACATCAGTGCATGATGATAAGAGAAACAAGGAGTGGTAAGATATCTATTGGCGACATGGTAGGTCTACTGGCACAATACTTGGGACATCTAGTCACACAGAGAGCATTAGCTAACTTAGGACGAATGGGTACAAGGTATAACATCAAGAAATTAACCAAGGCATGCATGGTGGGACCTAAGGCATCAGAAGGCCGATATGTATGGCTATATGGAAGAGCGAGCACTTGTACTTTCATAGTAATTCCACAGTCGAAATGCATCGCCATCAACCATGACACATGTTTGGATGGCGTATTTATTAAGCCAGACCGAAGCTTTGAGAGAGAGTTCTATAGAGTCTTAGCCACCCTGGAGATAGAAATTGAGGAGGCCGAAGGTGAGACATCTTCGAGAGCACATCATAGCCGCTCTCGCCTATCCATGGACATCATCGACCGATTGCATGCACTTGGGGATCAACTTTTGAGCTCTACCCTAGTGTTGCAACAGGTGGTCTAAGCGATAAGGGGACTGAGGATGCAATTGAAGGAGCTTAGTTTAAGGATGGATTGTATCGAGGTTGCTCTTCAAGCAACAGGATACCTTGAGAGGAGTAACACTATTCACGATGAATATGAAGGCCCTTCGGGACCACAAGAGTAAGTGTCATTATTTCTCCCAACCTCACTTATGTTTTGACATGATTCCTTGCATTAGGGGGTATGATTTGGTTAAGTGTGGGGATGGGAGTAGTGAGCACATAGGAAGTTTCATTTTTAGATTTCCTCGGTGCATTCTATGCTTTTGTTGGTATTTTTTCTAGTTTGATTATTGATTTTGTTTTGGATTGCTGAGGGATGATTTTGGATGGACATTTGGTGGCATGACATGCTATTCTAGGATTCTTAGTTTGCATGGGGTAGGTTGTTTTAGAGTATTGGTGGTGTATTTTATTTTATTGATCTTATATTTTGTATTATGAAATGCACTTTTAAGGCAATTTTGTGCTACACCCAAAAAATTGAAAATTTTAAAAAATGAAAAAATACAAAAACCAGGACAAGTTGAAAATCCAAAAGGGCAACTTGGGTAACATTAGGAAAAGCCCAGATAGGTCAAAGACCTAGGTAAAAATGAGAGGTTAGGCCCAGCAAGGCTTACGAGCCTAGGTAAAAATGGGAATCCGTATGGAAAAAGGTGAGAAGTGAGTATCCTTTGTGTGTTAAAGCTAGGATGAAAACCTAAAAAGGCTCCTAGGAAAAATGAGAGAAATTGAGAGGAAACAAAAAATTAGGGTGACAATAAACTTGACTCCTTGGTTGTTACTAGGTTGAGAATCACAAATTATCCCTATGTTACAACCAAGTCAACGAATCTTGGATTTCCTTGTTGGGTTGTTTTTGGGAGACGACTCTTTGATTGCTCTGGGGATCATTTTGGGAAAAGTAAGCAAGCTTTACACTTATCTTCTTTTGGCTTACCTCTTTCCACATTTTACTTTCGGGTAGTTAGATTGATTATGTTCTTTGGGAAGTGTGAGAGTTGTGAGATTCTTACTCTTTTTGGGTGAAATAGGGTAATCTAGGAATAAGTTGGATGCCTCAGTTAAATTATGCTTGCACGCTACATTTTGCTTAATTATTTTTCTTGTCTTTATTTACTCGAGGACGAGTAATAGGGTTAAGTATGGGGAGTCTAACGTGCTTCATTTTGTGTGTGTTAAACGTTGCATTCAGCATAGTTTTTATCTTTTTTAATTTTGCAGATTGCTAGTATTAGTTGAGTTTACATTACAAGGGTTTTAGACATCCATGTTTGATTTTCTTGTTTAAATCCCACATTTTGTAATCTTAATTATACTAATGGACATCTTGTATCCACGGGTTCCTCAATCTTCCATGTGATCATCTTTAGTAGGTTGCTCGTGGGTACGTTTTGGTTACATTCTATGTGAAGGCCATTCGTAAGGGCGGTAGAAGGTATTGAAGGTCGTTCATAAGGACAGTAGAAGATATCGAAAGACATTTACCTCTAGAATGGTAGTAGACAAAGGTCACGAACATCAATCCATGATAGTAGACAAAGGTCACGGACATCAATACATGGTAGAAGGAGATTGGATTCAAAGATAGGCAGCGATGGAAGATCAATACGACCAATGAAGATACGGATATCATGGTCTGATGCATTAGGCCAAAGTCTGTGAATGATCCGAGAATAATTAGCCTTTAAAGCCGATTCCATTGGATTTTTCTTCTTGAGAGATATAAAATTGACTACTAAAACTCTCGAATTAAACAACATTTAACCCGTAGCAAAGGAAACAAGTTCAACTGGCCATGGAACCATGTGTCCGTGCAGGCCGTTCATGGTTAGCACTAACGACCCACGCTAATGGAGTTGGCATGTGCCAATAGTGTTCAGCAAAAGGCTATGGCACGGACCACACCAAATCTCACGGGCTGTGCACACGAGTTCAAAACTTCACTCAAATCTGGCTAAGTATGGGCGCAGACCATCCCATTTACTGCGACCCATGCCGTTCTAAGTCTAAGATATCGAGACTAGTCGATGGGGTGTGGAGAATGACATGGCCCGTGACAAGTTTCTGAGAAAATCAATTCACCAAACCATGGTCTGCATCAAGGTCGGCGTCCTCCACGATCAGGAGTCTAAGTCACGCCTTCCAGACGATGGCCCGTGCCAAAGGCCATAGTCTGTGCCAAAGGTGTTGGTGCAGACTGCACCAGATCTGGAACGCCTCAGTAGCATGAAGCAATAGCCCGCGCCAGATCTTACACCCCATGACCAGTACACAGCACGGACTGCACCATGTGCAAAGGCCCGCGCAGGGGGGCAGCTGAACTAGGGTTTAGTTAGTTTTGGCCTATTTTTAGGCCTAATGCCCTTCTCCTATAAATATAGCCTAAGTCTACTAGGTTAAACTTGTAGAGTGAGTTTCTTTCAGGTTTACACTATTAAGAGAGCAACTCTAGAGCGAGAAACAATCTCTCAATTTCTTTTCTTTCCTTTTGTTTTTGCTTTCATCCTAGATGTTGAATTCTAATCCATTTTTGAATTCAGTATCTATGTAGTAGTTTCTATAGCTTAGGGATAAATTATAGACTTTTTTTTATTAATGCTTCTTTGAGATCCATTTTATTCATCTTATTGTTTGTGTTCATGATACTATTGTGACTTGTTCTTGAATGTTTGAATTGCCTGAATAGTCCACCACATTAGCACACACTTTGGGATATATTCATGTATGATGCAAATATTGATGTCCCATTGGGAAGGGAAACCTAGATGTTAGAATGGGTAAAGGAGTACGTTGAGTCTGTGTGGGTTTGTGAACGAGAGACCTGAGTATTACTCTGACTTACTTACCACCACACCAGTCCTAGCTGATTACGTAAAGTAGTTCGAGAGGTTGCAGGTAGAGATAGTGAAAAATAGAAAGATATGGTTGTAAGAGGCCCTAGTGTCATAGATAAGGTGCTAACGACCTAATTGATAGGTGATTGGAAAGAAGTGTATTAATGGTGGAAGCCCAGGATGTAATCTCACGGGGGAGAAAGGGATCTACGACAATAGTCGGACCTTGATGTACTCTCCTAGATACGACGGCGGTGTCGATTGAGGGTTGCGATCGCACCCGACGTGAGAGGTATAGGGAAATGTATGCCATCAGCCACACCACGTGTTGTGAACACACTATTAGGTTGTCTATTAAATCTTGCATGTGAATGAATTGGGGATCAAAGCATTAAATCATTCATGTCTCACAATTATTCTCCAAGTGCTTAGATAATTAGATTATTTGCCTTTTAATTTCATGTTTTGTAGTTGTTCGTTTGAAAAACCAAAACCCCCTCCCCTTTGTTTGCATTTACTTACAATTCCTTTCACTTGTACAGATTGATGACCCGTACGAGGTTGTGTTTTCATTGACTCTTAAACCCTAGTATCTTTGTGGACATACCTATGGCTTACCGCTAACTACCTTACCGGTAGCCTAGTAGTGAGAATGAGTGCAAAATATAAATTTATCTTTGACCAATGACCCTGGGTAGAAGCGGTTCATAGCATCTTCATATACTAATACATTTTTATAATGAACTATTTTTCCAATTTTCTCTCCATTTAATTTTGTTTTTATCGTTTTGTCTTCGTAGTGTAATGCATTGAAGAGACTACTGCAATACAATTATTAAGAATTCTCTAATACTTGAGTAAAACTCAGTAACACCAGAGGAACCATAATTTAGTTGATGTTAAATTTTGCCAAATGCAATAAGGAACTAGAGTCTTTCCACAATAGGAGTCATCCCTCGATGGAAAGCCTTTTAAAATATCTCTTCGATATGACTGTGGAATTAAATTTGAAAAAGAATGAAGTAGAGTCTTGGCAAAGCGCTGAGCATCCTGCATTTCAGGATCTGTTAAGGGACCTCAAGACAAGAAAGTATAATGGTGTCATGCCCCTCAAAGTAGTTAATAATTGAAATCTTGTCGAGAAGAGTTATCAAGATATTGTTCACCGCATAATAAGCCAATTCAGGTCCCTTTGTCAGTTTCTTGTTGATGCTAATAAGTTACAAATTATGGGAGAGATGGTAGAGGTTTACGAGATAGCTCTAAATGACAATAGCAGGCTAAACGAGGCTTCAACCAAAAATATTGAAGCCACTGATGGAAATTCCTCCCTAGTTGACTCCTTAGCTGCTAACAATACCTAGCTCAAGGACGAAAACAAGGAATTATGCTATACTCTCACACTCTACCATGTGAGTTTTCAAGCTCTTGGACTGTACCATGGTGCTATCAATCCAAAGCTTATTACTAATATTCCTAAATGTCTTGTTAAGGTGGATGATAACTGGATTGTTAACCACAAGGTGTATACCAAGTGGACTTTTCATCAAAAGGAAGCAACAGAGGCTATACTAGAGGCTATACTAGAATGGTTAAAATAATTTCCACATGTACACCCTCGAATGAAAGCACCAAGAAATTCATCATCCAGCACTTCAAGGGCTAAAAAGAACATCAGTGGCTGTGAATCTTTTAGGGCTCAGACGTTTAATGTAATTACTAGAAATAAAAGGTCTTCGTGTAATAAAAGAAAATTTCCAAGAAACAAAGATTTTCAATTGAGCAACCTAGAAGATGCGCTCCATGAGGCCCTAAACAAAAACATTCTCGTTCAAAGACCATGATATAGATCCTTCTAAGTACGTTGAAGAAGAGCAAGAACGTGACTTTCAACGCGAAGCTAGCATTAAAATGGAGGAAATTGAGAAATTAGAGGCAAAATTAGGAAAATTAGTGCTTTAGAGCTTTTGAACCTCGAATTGCCCTCTATGTTTAAATGTAGTAATGTATAACGTTTATGATATTTTACTTTTAGTTTCTCTTTCTCCTCGACTCTTAAGAATTAGGTTTCTTTTTTGAACTCTATTTATTCAATCATCGAGCATAGCTAGTAGTATTTTGCTTTCATCATGAACTCGTAGGTAGAATCTCGCGTGCTATGTTGAGACAAAGATAATTTGAATGCAGTGCATGGAGTACATATTTATTTTTATCATTTATTGCGCATGGAATATGAAGTAGGGATACCAATAAAAAAAGTGCAGCACATAGCATAGAACTTATTTTCATCAGTCACATCGCATATCATACGAGGATGGAATCAATAAAAGGAGTGCACTACATAGCATAAAAATCTAATCCATTTGTCGTGTCATGATAAGATGTGGGCATAATTATCCCTTTGACAAGTACTAGGCCTAACAGACAAACATGCATAAGCCAAGAGCAAAGGACCAACAGATAACTGGGATAAGACAACGCATGTCCCATTAGCCACCAAACACGTATAACAAGGGGAATAAACATTCAAACGAGGTAAGATCTCAAGATTAAGACAATATTCACTAGATACGTTCTACATGGCAACCATGGTTGACCTGAGCATCAGAGCAGGAATGACCTTACGTCTGCCTGCCTGACCTTAGTCTATATGTCTTGTAGGCTCAGGTATATATCAAACCAAAGGACAGTGATAGGAGGATAATAAGAAATAGCATTAACATAGCGTATAGCATATGAAATTAAGATCATTACAAGGAGTGCACCGCGTAGCATACAACTCAAGTCTATCAGTCAAATTGCATAGCATAAAAAGTTGAGATCATTACAAGGAGTGCAACATATAGCATAAAACTTAATTCTATTAGTCATAACACGTAGCATACAAATCTAGGACATCAATCATGAGAAATGAAGCGCATAACATGCAAGTATCAAATCTATAATATAGCAGTTTCTAGCCCTTAAATCCAAGCCTGGCTCATTTGAAGTTGATGGTACTTTCACAGGTTAAAATATTTCACCGTATCAGGACCTGATCACCGTCCATTGTTTCATGAGTATAACTGCCTTTTAGATATGCTTCCACAACCTTGTCAGGTACTTCCCAATTTGCAGCTAAATTCCCTTTAGGCTCATATCGGCTCTTCTTATTCTTCCTTATTACCAGATCTCCTGGGTTTAACTGAGCCTTTCTGACCCTTTGATCATGATAACATTTTACTTTCTCCTTCACTGTAGCATCATGTAGGGATTCCATTTCTCATTCTTCTTCCACCATGTCAAGATCTATATGGAGGTTATCATCATTAACCTCTCATTCAGAAACCACTATCAACCTTGGGCTTGGTACCCCAATCTCTGCATGAATCATAGCTTTAGAACCATAAACCAAGCTGTATGGTGCTTCCCAAGTGGAAGAAGATTTAGTTGTTCTGTAAGCCCAAAAAAAATGGGTAACTCAAATATATAGTTCCCCTTGGCCCTCTCCAGTCTTGCTCAGATATTATTCATAATGTTCCGTAGCCACTTCAACATATTCATTTTCCTTGGGATGGTATACTGCTTTCACCTTCTACTGAATCTTGTATTCTTCACACCATCTCTTGAAAGGATCATGAGAAAAATATGTCTCGTTGTCAGATATTATAGACTTTGGAGTCCCAAAACAACTAATGATATTCTTCCAACAGAATGTAATTACAGATTTCCCTTTCATGTTTGTCAAGGGCTCCACTTCAACCCATTTCGTAAAATACTCTATTGCCACAATAAGATACCTGAACCTTCCTAAGGCCTCTGGAAAATGTCCCACTAGATCAATTTCCCAATAGATCAATTTCCCACTTATCAAATGGCCATGAACTATGAATGTTCATTATCTCTTCCTGAGGGATGTGAGTAATCGGGGCATGCTTTTGGAACTGATGATGAACCTGGATATACTTATTTGCATCGTTGAACATAATTGGCCAGTAACATCCATCTCGAATGAGTCTCCTTGCCACAAACCGTGCACCTTGATGACTACCACATATACCTTTGTGAACTTACCTTATCAAATAGTCTTCTTCATAAGGAGTGACACACCAAAGTAGTGGCTAAAAATGACCCATTCAATACAAAATCCCATCTTGAAATACATATCTCAGTGTTTTCAGCCTTACCTTCCTCGCCTCAACAACATCTAATGGCAAGAATCCATCTCGAAGATAACTCACGATCAGTGTCTCCAACATTCTCCCTCCTTAAGGGCCACTACTGCCTGCTCCTCCAAACTATGCATGTTCAAGGTCTCCATGAATAAATACTTTCGAGATTGGACTACCAATTCTGATGATGTGAGCTTAATTAAAGCGTATTCTTTTTGGTTTTTTCCCTTGGCACCTGTTTCAGGGAATATGTTCGAAAGCCACCCAACAAAGGCTTCATTACCTCCAGATACCGCTGCAAATTGTGTTCCCTTGAAATGAGGCAACCCTATAATCTGGGAATAACTGTATATCTCTAAATACTCCACCTTAAGCTCCATAGCCAAGCGCAAACCTGTAATGAAATTCACATACTCAGCCTCACTATTCATGGCCATGAACGCAAAGTGCAAAACATACAGATAATCTTTTCCTTCAGGGGTGGTGACCAACACCTATGCTCCACTTCCCCCTAAGTGTGAGGAACCATCTATGCAAAACTTCTATATCTCCCTCTTTCAAACATCCTCCCCCGGCTTAATAGGCTCCATGACATCCACTATAAATCTATTAGGGTTGGACCCATGATTGCTATTCTGGGGAGGAACTTTATATCATGTTCACCTAGCTCAACGACCCACTAAATCATTCTCCTTGAAGCTTCTAGCTATAAGAGAATTTGTCTGATGGGGTGGTTGGTAAGTAGTACTATTGTATACCCCTGGAAGAAAGAATGTAACCTTCATTCTGCATGTACCAGGATTAACCTCTCGAGAGCTGTATACCTAGTTTAAGTCCCCTGCAAAGCTCAACCAACAAAGTATATGAGATACTCCTGCCTTTACTTCTCCTAGACTAGCAGTGCACTGATAGCGGGCGGTGAAGCAGAGATATAAAAGAGTAAAACCTCACCTTTCTCCGGCCTCATGAGGGTTAGTAACACTCGAAGGTGTTCCTTCAACTATTTCAATGCCTCCTTGCAAATCTCCGTCCACTCCAAGTTCTTTGCTCTTTGAAGCACATAAAAAGGGTAAATGTTTCTCCGCCCTCTTCGAGGGGGATCGACTTAAAGGTGCCAAAGACTCAGTAAGATTTTGAACATCTTTCAATGTCTGCAGGCTCTTCATCTTTATCAAGGCCTCGATTTTCTCAGGGTTAACATCAATATCCCCATCAGATACTATGATTCCCAGGAATTTTCCAGCCCTCCCTCCAATTGCACACTTAGCTGGATTTAACTTCAAATTGGCAACTCCAAGTCCGCAAACATCTCATTCAAGTCCTCCAGAAACTTATCATGACACATGCTCTTCACAACCATGTCATCCACAGATATCTCTATAATCTTGCCTATTTATTTCTCGAACAATTTTTCCACTAGTTGTTGATAAGTTGCACCTAAATTTTAAAGCCCGAATGGTATTTTATTATAACAATACGTACCCATATCAGTGATAAATGAATTTTTCTCCTTATTCTCTTCAGCCATTAATATCTGATGGTACCCTGTGTGGGAATCAAAGAAAGCCAAAACCTTATACCCAGTTATGACTTCCACCAACTTGTCAATCGGCAGTAGACAATAGCTATCTTTAGGGTATCAATTATTTAAATCAATGGAATCAATACCATCCGCCAAGCTCCAATATGTTTTGGGACCATAACTTGATTAGCTAACCACTCAGGGTAAAGAACCTCTTCAATGATCTCCGCTTTAAGCAACTTTTCAACCTCCACACCCATAGCCACTACCCTTTCTGGGGGAGAATATTCTCCTCTTCTGTTTTACTAGTTTAATCGATGGATCGATGTTAAATCTATGGACCGCTAGTCTCGAAGGTACTCTAGTGAAATTGGAACTACTCCAAGAAAATACGTCACCATATTCTTCCAATGGAATCCCCAATATCCCCTTAACATCCTCATGCATTAATCTTCCTACACCCGATGTTCCAAAATATCGAATATGCATTTGTTCTGTATCGGCTGGGCCAACCTCTCCATGCACTAAAGCCATATCCCTTGCTCTCCTCGCTTCTTAAACTACCATCAAGTTACAATTTTTAGCCACCATTTAATCCCCTCGAATGGAAGATATCCCCTTATCTATGGGAAACTTCATCATCAAATGGTAAGGGGACCACACTACTCGAGCTTGGCACATCCATGGTCTTTCGCGGACTATATTGTAGGGAGATTATGCATCGACAAATGTAAAATTATAGTTTGTTGTTACCCCTATCTCCATCAGTTATTCAAACTAACAAAGTTATCTCTCCTAAAGGAAATATGGTTTTTTCTGTTAAACCAGACAAGGGTTGGGCAGACTTTTGCAAATTGCTACGCCTATATCCAGTTGGTCAAAGCAACTAGAGAACATCACCTCGACTCCACTTCCACCATCAATGAAAAACCCTCTTCACCAAAGAATTCATGATCGCAGCCGAAACCACCATAGGATAAGCATGTGAAAATTAATTTGGGACTACATCTGCCTCCAAGAATGTAATTGTTTCATCCGACCGAAACCTTTTATGTTGTGGCTTCCCCGCAGGAACTTGGCATGAGTCAGCCTTCATAACTGTATTCTAAAATATGTCCCACACAATTACATTTGATCACATTAATTAACATATGGATCGGTGGGTTATTCTCATTTTTGTTCTCCTGATTCCTGGCAGACTGTTCGCATTACCTTTCATCCCTTCTCTCTTGACCTTGATCTCAAGGTCTCATATCCATCCTACCCCCATTACTCTAATAATTCCTCCTATACAGCTTCCAATCCCTACGATCATTTCATAGCCTCAGAGGTTGTCCACGATTCCCTCGTCGAGGTCCTAAACCTTGAAATCGACCTTCCCTCACACAACTTTCAATTTCCATTCTCAGTGGGTACAATCATTCGTGTCCTAGCCATAATCCTTATAATGATCACAATACAGATTAGTATCTCTTCTCACTTCCACTGTATTTTCCATAACCTGCATTGGTAAGGGTGGCTGGAACATGCCTCGATGTATACTCAGTATTTGTGCCGGAGACCTATTCATGGATGTATACCTCTCGAAGTTGGGCCTGGACATTTTCACTGGTTTCTTCCCACGAAAATAAGTACTCCTCCCCTACTTATCAACCAAACCTTCATTTTTTTCCTTTTGTATTTTTCTCTACCTTCGAATACTGCTCAATGACTTCTTTAAGTATTTGCAAGGTTTGAGATGTTTTGACAGTTAACTTCTTGTACAATTCCAAATCATGCATACCTATTAGATACCCTTAGATCACTTCATTTTCTGCACTTTCTACTACTTCAAGGCTCTTTTCCACAAATGTGTGATAGAAAGCCTCTGTAGTTTCCCTTGGCTTCTGTTTAGTTTAAAACAGCTCAAAGACTTTGTAAACTTCTTCTTTTGAGCATATTGGCTCAGAAGAGCAACACTAAAGTCTTGATAGAGTGCAATGATCCCCTGGGTAACTTATTAAACCATTCTTGAGCCTTTCCTTGAAGGTATCTTCCAACAAGCTTATATGTCACCTTCTACTCAAAATCCCTTGAGTTTAATAAGAGTTAGGAATGTCTGAATGAACTCTAGCAGATCTGAATCCTGTTATACGTAGGAAACCCCTCTGGGGGTTTTGTATCCACCGATCATCGAACTGCAGTTATCATTGGGCTGAAAGGGGCACTTGTTGCCTGGTCCATCGACCCAATGACTCTGTCCAAATCTCTCTTTAACGAAGCTTCAATATATCCTGTCAACCCTTGAGGATCCCTAGGTAGTTCAACTGTCGATTGAATTTTTCATATGGCATCCGATACATGGGCTTAGAACCCATATAACCCAAGTGTACCCAAGGCCTCATAGCCCCTGAATGCATCAAAAACTACTTATAAAGGCCATAAGGTCCTTGATGATAATGGGATTATGTAATCCTGCTCTACCATATGCTTGAATTCCCATGGAAGACACCATTCTATATCCAAATTCAACTCCTAGAAAAGTGTTAGGACCATCGGCATCGAAGAAGGCACTAATTAAAATATCTCCTAAGAAGGATCTAGGAAAGAGGGCCAAGGTCGTGGTTGAGATGCCTCCCCTGCATATCCAAGATAAGAGAATGCTTGCATAGGTTAAGATACTGGCCTCCCTGGCATCTCCATAGCCACCGTAGGTGTCACAATCCTCGAGATACCTATGGGCATCAAGGGAGGAGTAACCTGATAACCTGTGGCTGCTAACATTTGCACCACCTGCGCCAAATACAACTGTGAACTAACCACTCTCATGTCTCAATTTTCCTGGACAATACGTTCATAGGCCTAGATGTAAGAATCACCTGAAGCTTCTGTAAAATGTCCATCTCTTTCATAATGTGCACCCGCTAGCACATTCTGCATAGGGCATGTGTTCCCAACACCAGGCCCCAAATTAATCTTTGGGTGCCTTAAGGACCCTGCCACATTGGTTCGATGAGCCTCAACAAGCACCCGATTGAATCCACTCGAGACCTGCACTACTTCATGCTCAACAGTCGAGACTTGCACCATTCCAGGATTGACTGCCGAGACTTTCCCGACTCACGTTCAATATTCTGTGTCATTGAGGGATTAACCATCTTGCTCATTCTCCTATACGGGGATTGTACCTCGTCACCATCACATATTCCCATTAACAACAACCTCTCACTTATTTGAGTAGTCATAGAAGAGGACATAAACCAAGATACTTAAATCTTACTTAATCGGTCCCACTGGGTGTGCCAACTGATGCATCTTGAAACCGATCAAGCAGCACCGTCGAGCCCCTTGGTTGTGATCTACAAAGAAACAAGCCCAATAAATATGGTCATTAAGTTAGACCATTTCAAATACTTTTATCGGCCCAAAATAGGCCCAACAAGCTATCTAGGCTTTATTGGATCAAAATATTATCATGCTTATGATTTTTGCGGGAAGCAAGTTAATATCCCCAATGATAATGTTATAGTTTTATTAGATCTCTAATCTATAATAATACAGACAATCAGTTTGGTTGATATGTAATTTAGATATCATTGCAATATGTTGTCTATTGTTAGAATGGGTTAAGTTGAACGTCAATTTCACTTATCATAATCGCTATTGAGCGTTATTTCCATCAACGTTCAATGATTTATAAAAAATAATAGGAGGAACGTTTTGGGGAAATGTTCTCACTTTAATCTCATCTACTAGGAAAATGGAACATATCAAGTACGGAGTATGTTTGTTACTTCTATACCATAAATGAATATAGAACTATTAAATCAAAATCTTATATTTTGTGTAAACTCCCTTGATCACATCTTGACTTTTAATACTTGATTTGAAAAATGTTTGATCTTTATATCTTTCATTAAAAATATTAAATTTGTGAAAAGTTAATATTTTAAAAATATATTATAATAAATCTTATAAAGTATCATAGAATAGTATTTATGCTTATATCTCTATTCAATTTCATGGTCAAATTTAAGAAGTTTTGACCAAATGAATATTTAAATTGCACTTTGAAATGGGACGGAGGGAGTACAAAATATGTGTACTTATAGATAGTGTATTGACATTGATGTGTAACAAATTGAACAATTCTTTTATTGTACCCCTAGGGTGCCATGAATGTGCATCATAAATATATAAAATGTGTATTTCAATATTATTATTTGTGCATCCAGTATTTTTATTTTAATCGCAATCAAATTATAATAATGTACAATCTCATATCACTAGTTGAGAAGGCCTCATTAAAGGCAGCGTCGGAAGGTGGTTCCGCGTGTGTTTTTTGTATAAGCGTCTTCTAGGAGGGGTTCCGAGCTCGCAACATCCTTCATTCGGTCCCCCAAAAAGCTTAAAGGCGATTCTAGATTTTACAAAGGCAGTTAATATACACATCCTTTGTTAGTTAGTGACGGTAGGCAGTTTTTTTTATAACTGCCTTTAATTGTGAAATATTAAAAGGAGTTTGTTATAGTGACTTTAATCGCCATAAGTTTCGAGTTCGGAACAAGGATCCGGCAAGTGTTCTGAGATTGAGACTGCTAGGTTTCTACACAATAGAAAGAACAACATGTGTTCTGAGTTTGTAATTAATATCAGTTAGTTGTTGTGGATTCGGAACAATTTTGGGATAGCTTTGCAAATATTTTTCATTGGATCGAAATACGTTCTGGACTCAGAGCACACGGAAAATGGCATTAAATCCTGCCATTAAATCTCATTTCAACTTAGAGAAATAAGTTGGAAAACTGTAGGGCATTCTCTGAAAGTAAATGGGTAAGGTAATTCAACATATACAACTCTTATTACCTAATTAAACCAGCGATTTTAATATTGATATTAAATTTTCAATTTTTTGAATTAGGGTTTTGATTTGAAATGTTTCTCGATGGAAATGTGTTGCATATATGATTGAATGGGTTTATATGTTATTTTCATGTAGGTAATGGATAGAATTGAACTCATTGATAGAGGCCTTAGGAACTCACCCGATTATATTCGTTTATTAGAATCATTTATTGTTATGGCATTTGAACATGTGGCCAAAAACGGTGTCGTACGTGCACGATGCCCATGTAAGGATTGCAGGAATGATGCCTTTTTAGGGAGGAAGAAGTTGCGTGAACACCTTGTAATTCGAGGTTTTCAGAAAAGTTACACTTGTTGGATATGATATGAAGAGCTACCGACGAATAGCGGTGGAAATTTTGAAATTAAGGAAGGGGTTGAATTAGATGGTGACAATGGATTTAATGAGATGATGGAGGATGTTGCCAGAGAATTTAATGGTAAACCCGAGGTCCTAGAGTCATTGCTTAATGACAAGGCGAGCTTATTATATGTGGGGTCAAAACGTTCAGTTTTGAATGCCACCTTGAAAATCATGAATTTGAAGGCTAAATTTTGACTTAAAAAGGGATGACCGAAACTCTAGAATTGATTTGATAATTGTTCCCTGAAGGAAATCATATACCTGACAAATCTTATGCCGCGAAAAGATTTCTTTGTCCTATAGGTTTGGAATTGATAGAAAAAAAAACCCATGCATGTCCAAATGATTGCATGCTGCATAGGGGGAGAAGGATGAGAAACTTGAAACATACCAGTTATGTGGCGAGTCTCGGAACAAGTTAAAGCAGGGTAAAATTGTCCTTGGTGTAGAAGTGGGGGTCGTTTTGAAGAAGAAGACATCGGCTAAGGTCCTATGGTATCTTCCAATAATTCCATGGCTGAAGAAGTTTTTTCTTTGAAAGAAGATGAAAAGTCACTTTGATGGCAGGCGAAAAGAGATCGTCTGGGGGATGATGTCATAAGGAAACGTTAGGTGGTGAGCAATGGAAATAGCTTGATGTTGTTTACCCAGAATTCATATTGGATTCCCGACATGTAATGTTAGGACTGTCTACCAATGGAATGAATCCATTTGGCAACATGAGCAGCACACATAGTTCTTGGCTCATAATGGTGGTGATCTACAATCTCCCATCATGGTTGATAATGAAAAGAAAATACATTCTCTTATCCATGATGATTTTGGGCCCCAAGCAACTGGGTAATGACATTTATGTATATCTTTCTCCCCTAGTGGATGATCTGTTGACGTTGTGTAACGATAGAGTCCATACCTATGATGTTGTTGTGGGTGATATTTTCACGATGAAGGCCCATTTGTTCTGCACCATAAATGATTTTTTTTGCTTATGGAAATTTTTTGAGATATTCTGTGAAACATCACTATGCATGTCCAGTTTGTGAGAAAGAAATCACATTTTGTCAACTTAAGCATGGTTCTAAAACTATTTAAAGGAACATCGACATTTTCTCACCGGGGGGCATCCGAGATGTTTCACCAAGAAGTGGTTCAATAGCAAGATGAAGTTACAAGGAGCGTATGTACCATTAATGGGTGTTGAGGTTATCGAAAGTGCTAATGGATTGCCAAACAATTTTTGAAAGGGGAAGCGGAAGTTGGCAATTGAAGGTAGTTGGAAGAAATGCTCAATCTTCTTTGACTCCCTTACTAGAAGAATCTAGATGTCCCAAACTGTGTTGATGTAATACACTTTGAGAAAAATGTTTGTGGTTCTTTGATTTGAACACTTTTGAATACCCCAGGAAAAATCAAAGATGGATTGAAGTCTCAACTTGGTTTGGTTGACATAGGTATTACGTAAAGTCTTGGTCCTATTATAGATAGAGAAGGTAGCTATCTCCCTCATTCTTGTTATTCCATGTCTCAGCTGGAGGAGAAGTAGTATTATGAGACGCTGAGGAGTGTGAAATTGATAGGATCTTATTCTTCAAATATCGGTGGTTGTGTATCGCTAACAGAGAAGTTGGTTGGAGTGAAATCACATGACTACCACAAAATGGTGTAGGAATTGAATGCCATTGCAATTCAGTCGTCACTGGTGTCCCATGTAAGATAGTGTATTACAAAGCTATGTTTATTCTTCAAGTCTGTATGTTCCAAAACCATTAGTGTTTCTAAGCTTGATCGATTGCTAGTTATGATTGTTGAAGTATTATGCCAAATGGTGATGTACTTCCCATATTCATTCTTTGACATAATGGTCCATTTGATTACTCATTTGATTCATGAGATTAAGCTCTGGGGTCCTTTTTTTAAAAATATGGATGTATCCATTCAAGTGTATATGAAACTTTTCAAGCATTTTGTCAAGAACAGGTATTGGCATGATGCAAGTATTGTGCAACGGTATGTTGCTGAGGAAGTTATTGAATTTTGTACTGATTATATTAAGGAGGTTAAATCTATGAGGGTTCCCATTTCCGATTATGAAGGGCGGTTGCTGGGTTTAGAGGTTCGACAAGTAAGCTATTTAGCCCCAGTGCTGAGGATTTGTGCACTGCACATTTCTATGTTCTTCGAAATCATAAGGACGCTTTCCCATGTATTGAGATCCACATGGATGAAATCCGAGTGTTTTATCCTACATTAAATGAAGCATGAGTTCTTCAACAATACACTAGAACATTTGCTTCATAGCTACGTTCTCACGTGTTAGCCTGGTGTCATCCAGAAATAGTCAAGTGGTTATCTCGAAGACCTTTAGGTACGTTTTTATTCATTTGGGGTTATAAATCAATTTATTTACCTTTGCAAAAAAATAAACGTATGATAAAGGTTTCTCTCAGAATAATGGAGTTTCACTTGTGTTTGAAGCATTGCATTTTCGTAGTATGGCCGACAACAATTTGATGTACGCTCATACGTGTTATTTTGGTACCATTATGGAAATTTGGGAGCTCAATTATGTTACAATGAGAGTGTCAATTTTTAAATGTGACTCGGTTGATTTTAACAACGAACAAAGAATGAAATATTTGGGTTTCACGCTTATGGATCGGAGTCGGTTGGGTTAGAGAGAAGATTCATTGATATTGACCGGACAAGCTCATCAAGACTTCTACGTAAAACATCCTGTCTACCCCAGGTGGGAAATTGTGGTTGAGGGTAAAACTACTTTCTTTGAGGAATATGAACATGATGAGTTGATTGGTTTATGTACAAACACTATGATTGGATCAAATGAAGATGATTTTCTCCTCGAAGAGGATGATGCAAGCTTATGTGGGTTCTTGGGTCGCACGAACCACGATGAAGTTATATCGTTTGACAACTAAGGAAAGAGTACTAAGAAGAAAAAGGCACCAAAAAGAAAGTTGATAAAAAATAAGAAATAGTGTAAGGTAAAAGTATAGTGTCATTTTGCAACCTTTGTGAAGATGACCATACCCTGAGAGGAACTTTTGAGCTCGGAAGAACTTCGGGTGGATTTTTCAAATTTTAATTCATGTACTTTATCAGTCCACCTTGCAAGTTTATTTCGATGCCATGTCATTCATAATCTCATTTATGTTATGGTGATTCAAAATATATTAACTTGGAAATCCTAAGAATGAAAACATTAAAGTTATGAAATACGACATCCATTGTGTAGAGATTACATCATTACTTAGAAGTTTAACAATTCGATGGAAAATTGAATAGCCAAATGTAAAATTGTCATTAAACTGAAGAGAATCTCTTGAGGCGGCTTCCTTAAATTCTTTCAATGCATTTTCATAATCTTTTTTCATAGGGTCAATAAATGATCCTACAATTGGCACAGCTCATTGCGAACCCATTTGTATACCTTCTTCATGCCCTTAACAAATTTAGGGCGAAACTCATCCACAAAAAAAGGAAAAACTATTACGATCAAATATTAATTATTAAGATATTTAATTTTGTAAATATTTATTAAATCACCTGAGCCGAGTCCCGTGTCTTGTGACACCACTTGTGCTCAAAGAGTATCCACTTCTTCTTCACAAAGTACTATTTGTAGAAGTACTTGCACGGTTTTCCTCACCATAGAACTTCAATCCATCAATGCTCCTCAAATTCAAGGCAATCAAGTTCCCATATGGAAGACTCTTGATTACCTTCTTTGAGGTAGCAAACAGCAACATATGTTTCAAAATTGCCGACCCCGGATTAATTTTACGCCCCTCAATTATATAATAGAACATCATGAGTGTAGCATAAGTGGGTTCAGTGATGTGGCCTGGAGTGGGGCTGATTGACCTAGATATCATCTCATAGATAATACAATTATCAAGGGTGAGGTAATCTAAACAAAATTATTCCGGCCTACCTAGATCGTGCTCCTTGTGCTGAAAATACCGCACACTACATTGCACAGAGTCGATTATTGGATATTCATCATCAACAGGCCACTCTCCCTTATGGTAAACATCATCTAAAGGACCATTCTCTAGTTGTGGATATACATCCTTGGGTCTTTTATAGGGAAAACCTATATTTTGTTAAGAATCCACAGGCTAAGCTCTATGTTAAACCCATTGACCTTAGTCCAATAAGCACCCCCTCCCTTAACCTTATGCAAGTTGCTATAAAATTGGCAAACTTCATCAAAATAGGAAGGTATATTCATCGCCAATAGTTTGAGGACTTGTTGGTCTTCAAATTTTTGTACGGGGTCGGCTAACCCTATACTATAGTAAACATTCAAATCTATAATATAGCCTTAGGTTCCGGCTCCAGAAATTGCCTTAGGGTTTCTGAATTGGGATTTTATGAATCTCGATTTGAGTTTTTTTATATAGCAGATTTTCTTCTGAGCTTTGAACTTTGCCGGAGGTGGTTTGTATTGATAAGCCAAAAATGGAATCAGAGCATGTAACTAATATCATATCAATGAAATTCATATTGCCAAAATTAGGTTCCGGACTCGGAACCTAATATTGTTGGTTTAAAAAAATTGGGAAATTAAATAAACTAACAGATTTCTGAACAGGTTTGGAACAGAAACAACGTCAGAGCATGGAAGAGAGGTTCCGAGCTCGGGACCTAATTTGTGCTCAAAAAAATAAAACAACCAAAATGAAAGGCAAGACCTTAAATGGACCAGGTTGGGAAAGGAAAGGTCATCAAAGCTCAAAAGTGAGGTTCGTGTCCTAAAAAAATAAAATGCCCAAAATCAAGGGAAAGCCCTTCAATAGACCAAGTTGGGAACAGAAAGTACATCAAAATTTGGAACATTGCTTACGAGTTCAGAACCGTGGGCTTTCTGGCCATCAGATTAGTTGGATGATGTGCACTTTACTATATGCTTTAACCCATGCATTCGACATAATAATTATCATGTTATACTTGTTGGATTTCTAGTTTTAGTTAGGTTAATATGATAAAGGGTTTAGACAACAATGTATGATTTTCGTGTCTATATCCTGAGTTTTGTGGACTTAATTGATACTATTTAACACCCTATATCTTCCATTGTGATCTCAATAGTAGGTTGCTCGTAGGTACTTTTCATCATCTTTGTCAAAGGCCATTCGCAAGGATAGTAGTAGATTGAAGGCCACGGATATTAGATGGAATTAAGCCCAAGAAAGGCATATTCGAAGTTCAAAGAAGCCAAGGAAGAAGTGGAGGAATTGTTGTCCGGGAGTTGCACAAAGTTCTGGAAAAGATCCGAGAAGAATAAGCCCTTGATGGTAAAACCATTAAATTTTTCTTCTCAAGCGCTATAAAATTGACTACAAGAACTCTCAATTTGGAAAAAACAGTTCATCTGTAATGGAACAAACAAGTCTCCCGGCCAAACCAGCCACAACCAACATAAGGGATAGACCTAGCACGGCCCGTGCCAAGCAACATAGCCTATGTTAGGGGCCTTTGGCCCGGTCCATTCCAACCAACATGGCCCGTGCCAAGCCCCAACACGGACCTTGCCAATTCTAGTCAACCGTATGCCACATGTCTTCTTTTCACTCCAAAATTTAGCTAAGTATGGGCGCTGACCAATCTGTTTCACACGGTCCACATCGTTTAAAGTCATGAATCCCAAGACCAGCCCACGGGGTAGGAAGATGACATGGGGTACAAATAATAATATAAAAAAATAGAGCTCCAGCCGATGGCCCATGCCAGTTGACAACCAAGGTTGAGTTTTTTTAATATAATAAATTTTCATCCAATCTCGAAACTTTGAAAGAGTATTGTATTGATAAGGCGGCATGGGCCACATACTCTAAAGTGTGGTAGTAGATTAAAGGCCATGGAATTTTCAAGGATGGTTGTATATTGAAGGCCACGGACTCCAAAGTGTGGTAGTAGATGGAGTTAAGCACAATAAATGAGGATTCAAAGTTCAAAGAAACCAAGGAAGAAGCGGAGAAATTTTTTTCCAGGAGTTGCACAGTGTTTTGGGAAATATCTGAGAAGAATCGGCCCTTGATGGTGGCACCATTGGATTTGTCTTCTCGAGCGATATAAAAATTGACTACAAGAACTCTCAATTTGAATAAACAGTTCATCTGTAAAGGAGCAATCAGGTCGGTCGGCCCAACCAGCCACAACCAGCACGATGTCTAAACCTAGCACGGCCCATGCCAAGATCAACAGGCTATCTCAGAGGACTTCAACATGGCCTGTTCCAACCAACACGGGTCCTGTCAAGCACCAGCACGGGCCATGCCAATTCCAGCTGGCTGTGTGCCACATGTCATCCTTTCACTCCAAAATTCGGCTAATTATGGGTGTGTACCATTCCATTTCACATATTCCATGTTGTTTCAAGTCACAAATGCCAGTACCAGCCCACAGGGTGTGAAGTAAGACACGGTCAGGGCTATGATATTGAGCGAAATGCGGATTCGGTCAACGGCTCATGCCAAAAAACATGGGGTACCAATCAGAAGATAAAAAATGGAGTTCCAGCCAACGGCCCATGTCGGTTGACACCGAGTGCGCTAGCACGAGGCTCATGACATGTGCTAGGACCGACAGCCCACATTTGCACGAGGCCACAGGTTGTGCCAAAGCTGACGTACCTCTCTAGTACGAAGGTACCTCGATCGGCATGGGTTGTGCCAGATGCCACCCCTCTTACCATTTGCGGCTGCTAGGGGTTTTGCCCTATGTTTTGTGAGATTCCATAGATCCACCTATTTCTATGTGTTTGTGATATTTTGTTGGGTTGTTCTTAAATTTTTCTGAATTGCATGAATGATACACTCCATTAGCAGATACTCTAGTCTACATTCCTGTTGGTGTACATATTGACACCTCCCCTGCCAGTGGAAGAGAAACTTGGATGTGATATGGGAAGCAGGGTCCGGGTTCACGTAGATGTGTTCACATAGGTCTTTTTCCAGTTTTACCTTTACGATGACAGCACACCAGTCTTAGTTGGCAAGTTGGTCTGAAGGGTTACGTGTAGAGATAGAAGTAAGTAGAAAAACTAGGGTTTAGCAACCCTAGTGCCATCGATAAGGTGCCTATCATCCTTTGCCCTTTCAGGCCTAGGAATAAAGCATTCTTGGTGCAGTGCCCAGGACATAATAGTATAGAGGAAAAACAAATATTCACAACCACAGGGCCATTGTTCACTCCTCTAATTACATAGGCGGTGCCGATGGAAGATTTCAAGAGCACCCTATGTGAAAAGTATGGGGAAGTGCTGACAATCGATCACACCACATTTTATGAACACTAGAATATGCTTTGGTATCTTTTATGTGAAAGAATTGAGGATCAAAACATTTAATCAATCATGTAACGCAAATATTCCCCAAGTCTGTCTATATAGTTTTCTCCTGTGTTATTTCTTATGCTCGTATTTGTTAATTGAAAAACCTAAAAACCCCCCATTTTTCAATATTATCTATTCCTAGCACACTGACAGATTGACAACATGTACGTGGTTATGTGTAGTTGGCTATTAGACCCTAGCATCTCTATTGACAAACTCGGTTTTGCCACTAACTACCCCATAGGTAGCTTACTAGTAGGTTTGGGAGAAAAATATAAATTTAAATTTGATTACCTATTCTTGTTTGGAACATTTTTTCTCAGGTTAGCTACACAACAAATCTAACGACCCGAGTGAAGGCGGGTAAAATTTTGACGCTACTGCCGGGAATTCTAGTTTAAAAGTTAAATTGTCAATTTGCATACCACATTAGTTGAGTTGTTAGAGTTTTTTTTTATTGTTAACCTTTGCATGATTCATGAAAAACAAAATAAAAGTAATGTTTTTGAAAATTCTCTAGATGAGATATTCCCCGATATTCAAGCTTTACATGCCCTATCTTGTTTGAATGATCATTGTTGATAAGACGTCAAATGCATGTATTTTCCAAAGGTTTTAACATTTCTTTTGTTACCTTTTTGTTGTAATATTTCTATATTTAAATATGTTTCCATCATAAGTGGTTTAAATGACCGTTTTTGGTTTCATATCTAAACCCTTCATTTTGCAACCTATTTTTAGTCTAATGGATTTTTAGTCCTTACGAGCATCTATAATCATTTTTGTGATCTTAATTTATAGATTTCTCATGAGCACTTTGGAGTGGTTTTGTGAAGGCCATTCACAAGAATGGTAGAAGAAGTAAGGCCACTCACAAAGTGGTTAAAGATAAAGTGAAGAGGGAGAGAAAAGTAAATGCTGAAGAATGATCTATGTTTTGAAGCAGAGTTATGAGAATTATCCAAGTAGAATTGGTGTTCATGGATAGAATCATTGTATTTTTCTTCGTGAGCATTATAAAAATGACTACAAGAACTCCCAAAATGGATCAACGGTTCACCTTAAGGAAGCAAAACAAAATTGGACTGATTTGTGTCGCGACTCGCAAAATGTTGGCCTGTGAGCTCAAAACTTTCACAAAATTCATGATCTAGTTGTGAGTCAAGAATAAGGCATCGTGATTCGCAAAAATTCCTTGCAACTTGCTTTTTAATCCCCTTTTCTTGTACTATAAATAGCACTTCATCCACTCAAGCCTGAGCTCTCTTGGCCTGACTTGGGGGCTCCAAAACCCTATTTTTTTATCTTATTCATCAATTTATTCTTGTTTATTTGTATATTTTTGTTCTATGTTATGGGTTTTGATTATCTAGGCTAGTTTTGTACTCGGGAGCAATTGATTAAAGCTTTCAAACCTGTGTAGTAACAACCTCTGTTTTACTCTTTCTTGAAGCTTTTATTATTTAGCATTCATATGTTCTTAATGTATATTTGCTTCATTTATGCTATGATTTGTTTGAGTATATGAAGTGTTTGTACGATTTATTGTTAGGGTGTTACGAAAGTGTACAATTTCTTAGCTCTTTGACATCAAAATCTATGAACATGGAATTAGAACTTTTTGTTGTGTAATGCGAGGTTAATGTTGCTAGATTAGTATGTTAATGTTGTTTGTTATCATATTTATCATGTGGTAGCACTAAAAGGTTGAATCTTGAATGTTAATTGTTCTTGGTTTAACCTAGTAATGCTTTGTTTGGTTAAATGGTTATGCGTTTGGTCGAATGCTTGTTGTTATCAAATATATGGTTCTTCGTGTATAATTCCATTGATGAAATAAATTTAGGCATTGTTTATCTATATTGATTATCAATGAGGTTTACAAATGGTCGTTGAACATCTTTGTGAATTACTATTTATAAGAAGAAATGAATGTCGATCTTCAAAATGGAATTAATAGCATTCCCCATAGGTAATGAATGTGATCGAATGAGTGACTGGTTCAATGATCTACATGAAGTTTGGAAGTGGATGTTAATTGTCCCCAAGGCTTTGTCTTTGGTAGTTTTTTCTCTTTTTCTTAGTTTGTTGGATGATTAGCTTAGTTACTTAACTTTGCCAGTTAGCGTGTCTTTACTTTCATAACTTAGGAAAAACCAACAAAACCACCCGCCCTATTTACTTTCTTATATATATGTATATGTATATATATGTGTGTGTGTGTGTGTGTATATGTGTATGTATATATATATGTATGTGTGTGTATGTATATCTATATCTAGTCCAGTATTTGCCTTATAGTATTAAACTCTTAGAAAGATCCCTCTTCTTTGTTGACGACCCCGACTTGCAAATATCTACTTAGTTGTAGGTAGTAAGAAATTTAGGGCACTTAAATATTAACTTTGAGAGGTACGGTGATGACCTCCCGATTGTTGTGATACTATTTTTGTTGATCATGTTTCTCCTGGTTTGAGTGAGGATGTTTTGCCTTGGAATCTTATTATTAACATGCAACAGGGGAAGAAGCAGGCTAAGGAATTAAAAACTTCTAAACCCCTCCTGACCCCTAAACTCAACAAGAATGTATCCACTATTGAGAAAGATGAGTTTGTTTGGTTCATCGCCCAAAGGTAAAAGGTAAACCAAGAATGATGTGGAGACCCGCCCATAGGGATGTGGTTATTGGTGGTGTAAAGGATGGTGATTCTGGAGACCCACCAATCCACTCTTTTTAGTTTCGAATAATTTAAGGGAAAATAAGTCGCGAGGACAACAATAAAGAAAAGGTGTTCTAGTTAAATGTAGAAGTCTTTTCAAAACTTTTAATGAATTTTTTGTGATGTTTTAAGGAAATTTTAGTCATCAATTTTGTTCCGAACAATAATACTCTTGGTTTTTAGTGTTTTTGGATGCAGTTGCAGCATGAAAATATTTTTTGGAAGGGAAGAATGCCAAAATGCCTCGTGTTAGGGCTCAGCAAGGTCCGTGCTAGGCGATACGGGTCGTGACAAGGCCCATCAACATGAGGCTAATTTTGCTGACATGAGGGCACCAAAAATGTGCCAGCATGAGGCGTTCCAGTGCTAGCACGAGGCTGGCACACGCCAGCACGAGACCATCTAACGTGGCACAAAAGCCACACGTTAACACGGATCCCACCTATGGATCCGTGATGCCTACCGTTGTAGCCCAATTAAAACCCATCCCGAACCCTATATAATCCCCCTCGTGCCAGCCATCCTCACCTCAACACCATCTCCTCTCCCCCTCTCAAATTAGCATATGCTCTCATTCACACTCTTTTAGCAGTAACTCCCTTAATTTTCATCTGATTCACCCCCTCCCCCACTTGGTATCAAAATTTTCGTCTTTCCAAGCCCTATCCAACCCACTAAAATTTAGTATCAGAACGTTCATGATTTAACCCATAATATTCAAATACCAGTTCGGACTTTTATTTAGTTTTCCTCAAAAACACATTTTTTTAACCATTCCGAGTGTTAGAGTTATTTTGATTCGATATAGGAGGGGTTCTGCACATTCCTCAAGCAAAGATTTCACCACATTCGTCGTTTGAGGCACTTGGCCGAACTCTCTTGAATATTTGGAGAAGTTGGATTTGTGATTTTGTTTTGTGGATTGGTTATTTGTATTCTTGATGTTTTGGGTGATTGGTGTGGTTGATAGAATTTTTTAGGGGACATTGTTCTGTGTTGGGGGTGTTTGGTGAAAGTTTACTATATTTTTCCCGTTGTTAGTTGCTATACATCTTGTATCCATCATGTCTCGTAGACATAGAGGGGAACCTAGTGTACCCTTTATAAGGTTGACCTCCCTGACTTGGGAGCAAAAGGAAAGGTGGGACTACCTAGTAGGGCGCCCTATTCAGGAGACAAAGTTTGTGAATGAACAGGCCCTTAGGGGTCTTAAACTTTCCAAACCTATCAGGGTCATACTAGGAAGGATTGGTATGAAGAAATTCACTATTGTGTCAGCCCCTACCTACACTAGGTATACCCTAGAATTTTTGTCCACAGTCACGAAGGAGAAAAATAGAAAAATGGAGCGATCTTTGAGATTCCACTTGGGAGATGTGGCTTGTGGCCTGACTTATGCTTAGCTAGCAGATATCTTCAAATGGAAGCTATGGAGAGATGTGAATGGGTTCAATGAATTGGAAAAAGGATTTGAGATGTATGTGTTCTGGGCTACCATCACCCGACAACTTAGGAGAAAGAAAAGCAAGAACAATGACATAGTACACCTGGCACCAAGGTATGTAGCCAGGCTATAGAGTGTGGTACTCGGTTGTCACAGGGAGGCCACCATTGCCACTAAGAAGGATTGTAAGAGACTTTCGTCAATCTGCACGGGGAGGGCTTACCCCGATCTCTTGGATGATTTTGTCACTCATTGTATTCATCTCTCCACGATGTCATCTCGCACTGGGAAGATAGTGATTGGAGATATGATCTCACTTTTGGTGCACTACTACAACCTTCCGGTGAGTGGAGAGATGAGGGAAAACCCACATTCGCTATTTACACTCACATTACATGTCACAAAGGAAGCAAAGTTCATAGTAGAGGAACATGGGATTGTGTTCTGGCTGTACAAGGGAAAGAAGTTCATGAGATTGCCCCAGCATTCGAGGACCTCTTTGAGCAAGAAATTCAAGACATGACATCTCATCATCGAGCCATACGTAAATTTAGAGGTGGTTTTCTTAGAGCACTACCCGAGGGATGACTACGAGGAGGAGGAGGATGATTAGGAGCAGGTCTTAGTACAACCCACACATTATTTTCTTATCCTGCTGCAACCATCACTCCATCGGGCTATGCTTCCACCTTTGGAGCAGCACTTAGCATCACCACCCTCTTTTCAGTAGGTACTTGGAGGACCACCCCTTTATCAAGGACCACTTAGCATTCATGAAGATTCGTATCACTCTGCAGGGCATAACGCTAGTAGTTCATATGCTCAGCTAGATTACCACTAGTGGGATATAGCCGTGATATTTGATAGGGTGGATGATCAGCTGCATCACTTGAGGGGTGATATGAGGGCACTGTAAGACAGCATCAGGGAGTAAATTGACATGTTGAGGACATCTGGTATTGGAGATGGCTATCAAACGTCGCAGATGGCACTGATTATTTTTGCGGTGTTTTCAACCCCTTTTTTTACCTCAATCACATGCATTAAAGAGAAAGCATGAACTAAGTGTGGGGAAAGGGTTGGAACACCTTCACGGTGGCATCTCCTTTACTAGTATTTTCTTCAACTTATGTTTTGAATGTTGGGTGTTTTGATGACTATCTTTTCCATGTATTTGTTTTTTTACCTTATTTAGACTTTTAAACTTTTAGTTGTTTTAGGTGTGAGGGCACCTCTTTGTAGTTTGTTTTCAGGTATGGTTTGGAAAATATTTGGTGTTTTAATTTTTTGTTTCCTTATCTTTATGTAGTATGAAGCCCACTTTTGGGGTGTTTTGTGCTACACCAAAAAATGAAATATTTTTAAAAAGAATGAAAAAATATATATGCACGGCTAAGTTGGAAACCCGAAAGAGTAACTTAGGAAAGAATATGAAAAGTCCGGATAGGTCAAAAGGCCAAGGTAAAAATGAGAGGCTATGCCCGGCTAGATTTACAAACTTAGAAAAAATGAAAGGCGGTGTGGAGATAGGTGAGATTGTGAGCTCAACAAGTGTGAAAGCTAGGATGAAAAACCGAATGAGCTCCTAGGAAAAATGAGAAAAATTGAGAGAAAATGGAAACTAAGTTGACGATTCTTTGGCATTATCCTTGGTTGTAGTTAAGTTGAGAATCTAGAGTTATCCTTGGTTACAGCCAAGTCGAGGATCTTTTGGATTTACTTGGGGTTTTTTTATTTTGCAACTACTCTTGGATTGATTTTGGGGAACTATTTGAGAGAGTAATCTAAATCAACACTCATCATTCTTGCTTACATTTTTCTTCACTATATTTTTGGTGGTTAGGTTACTTTAGCATCTTCGGGGAGTGTGAGAGTTGTGAGATTCTTACTTCTTTAGGGGAACAAGGGTAGCCTGGGAATAAGTTGAATGAATTGGCTAACTTATCTTCGCATGCTACACTTCTCTTATACCTTTTATTGTTTTTATTCACTCAAGAACAAGTAAGGGATTAAGTGTGGGGGGATTGATGTGCACCGTATTGCATGTGTTAATCAATGCATTCGGCATAATAATTGGCATGTTTTATTTGTTTGATTGCTAGATTTAGTTAGGTTTACACGATAAAGGTTTTAGATGATCAAGTTTTGTTTTCGTGTCTAAATCTCAATTTTTGGGGATTTAATTGATACTAATGGACACCTTGTATCCATGGGAACCTAGATCTTCCTTTGTGATCTCACAGTGGGTTGCTCGTGGGTATTTTTGTTTCATTTTCGTCAAAGGCCATTCGCAAGGATCGTAGAAAATATCAGGTCATTTGCAAGAATGGTAGTAGATTGAAGGCCACAAACTCTAAAGTGTGGTAGTATATGGAATTGAGCCCAAGAAAGGTGGATTCAAAGTTCAAAGTAACCAAGGAAGAAGCGGAGGAATTATTATCGCGGAGTTGCTCAAAGTTCAGGGAAAGATCCAAGAAGAATAATCTCTTTATGTTTGTACCATTGGATTTTTCTTCTCGTGTTCTACAAAATCGACTACAAAAACACTCGATTCAGACCAATGGTTCATTTGTAGCGGAAGAAACAAGTTGGCCGGCCGAACCAGCCAAGGCCATCACGAGGGCCAGAGCTAGCACTGCCGTGCCAAGCAACACAGCTTGTGTCAGGTGTCTTCGGTATGGTTTAATCCAATCAACAAGGGTTGTACCAAGCCCCAACACAACTGTGCTAATTCCATCCATCCTTGTGCCACATGTCTTCTTTTGACTCCAAAATTTGGCTAAGTATGGGCGCTGACCATTCAGTTTTGCACGGTTCGGGTCAATTCAAGTCACGAATGCCAAGACCAGCCCACAAAATGTGAAGAATGACGCAGCATGTGCCATAATACTGTGAAAAATGAGAATCCGATTAACGGCACGTTATATGTCCATTTTATGTGCATGATTTAGTACTATTTTGGGTCACTTTTCTGCTCTTTTATTATCAAGAGTTTGTGTTTTACCTTAAAATTCTATTAGGAGGGGTAAGAGAAACTTTACGCTATTTTACCTCTTCTAAGTGGATTTTACGTGACATGGGAAGAACACGGAGGCTTGAAGACCGGAGGCCATTAAAGATCACATTTTCAAAGACTTTTGAAGACTTGCTTAGAATTCATGAAGACCGGAGGCCATCAAAGACCATTTTTGAAGACCTTGAAGACTTTAAAAATGAGAGGAATCACTGTGAAGATAAATGTTTATCACAAGAAGGAAAAAATAAAACAGGGTTAAATTCTGGCACTCATCGCAAGTGGCGATGAACCCATCCCGAGTCACGACGTACCATCGCAGGTCGTGACCAACGGGTGGCCAGAATCTAACCTTATCCTTTTTGTACTATGAATAGCACTCTCTCTCCTCTTTTCATAGCTTCTTCTTCTGCATTTTTGGTATTGTTCCTAACCCTATTTTCTTCCATTTTCATCTTTGAATTCTCTTGTATTATGGTTGGTTGTTAAGCATTAATTAGTATGAACTCATGTAGCTAAATCTAGTTCTTGGGAGCAATTAATTGAAACAAACTTATGTAGTAAGATTCTATGTTTGCTCATTTATGAAGATTTATTGGAGAGCATTCATTATGCCATTAATGTTGTGTTTTACCTCATTTATACCATGGGTTGTTTGAGTATATGAAAGGTTTGTAAGATTGAAATGTTAGAGTGTTAGGAAAGTTACAAATTTCTTAACTCATTTGATATGGAAATCCAAAAGCATGGATTTAGAAGTTCTTGTGTATAATGAGTGGTAATTCTTTCTAGATAAGTATATTAATGTGGTTTATTTTCATATTTTTCACATAGATGCAAAGAAAGGTTGAACCTTGAATGTTGTCTGTTCTAAGTTTATCCTAATAAACACTTTGTTTGGTTAAATGACTATGTCTTTGGTAGAAGACTTTTTGTTATCAAACCTATGGTCCTTTGGGTAATGCAATTGATGAAATACCCCTATGATGTTGTTTGTCTAAGGTGATCATCAATGAGGTTTACAAATAGTCATTGTTTGTCTTTCAAAACTACTCTTTAGGAGGAATGAATGTTGATCTTTGAATGATAAGTGATAACATTACCCATAGACAATAAATGTAATTGAATGAGTGATTGAATCAATGAACTATATGAAGTTTGGAAGTGGAAGTCAATTTTCCCCAAGGCTCCGTTAATTATTATTTACATCGTATCTTTAGTTGTATTACATGATTAGCATAGTTCTCTTGCTTCGCTAATTGTTGTATTTCAATTTGATAACTTAGGATAAAAAACCAACCAACCCCTCCCCCCTTGTTTACATGATTTTATATATATCTATGTATGTATATGTTTACTATGTTTTCTCCTATATATGTTTAAACACTTGATAAGATCCCTCTTCCCGTGGACGACCTCAACTTTCCATCATCTACTTAATTGTTGATAGAAAGCATTAGGGCTTAAAAGTATTAACTTTGAGAGGTATGGCGATGACCTCCCAAATTTTGGCGCCGCTGCCGAGGAAGAGGCGTTTATTTTTAAGTGTTTGGGCATATTATGTGTGATTATATGCTAATTGTAAATATTTGGTAGTTTTATTTTATTTTTATTTCATAGTTGATTTTCCTTTTTTACTTGGCTTGGAGACGTATTGTTCGAGTTCTTGGTATATGGTTCGTACGCGATCCTCTTCACAAGAACCTCTACACTACGACCCCGAGTTAGAGTTGAATTTTAGATGGGCTAGGAGGCTTTCTTTGGAAAGTGTGAATAACACCTCTCCTAGTGACAATTTTGTGGATAACACTTCCTCTATGGAACATCAACTTGAGCCTGAAGATGAGCATCCGGGAGGGGAACCTCAACAACCTCCTCTCCAAGGGCGAGCTCCTCATCTCCACCAAAGGGAGATTCCTTTGGGGCAATATTTGTTAAGAGATATCATGGCCCCCAACCTCAATCAATAATAAATGTGCATTGAATATCTCGTGGTTGGACCGAACGGGCACTTTGAGCTAAAGAACGGGTTCATCAACATGCTACCCATCTTCCTTGGTAGGCAAGGGGAGAATGCCAACAAACACCTCACCGAATTTCACTTCTTGTGTGGTGGTACGGTTCTCCATGGATGGAATAAATATTTTTATGAGTTGAAGGCTTTCCCATTCACACTAAGGGATGGTGCAAGAGATTGGCTCCATTATCTACCGCCCAAGAGCATCAAGAGTTGGCTCGATATGAAAATGAAGTTTCTAGCCAAATACTTCCCGGCCTCTAGATTTTTTTCCTTGAAGAAGGGTATAAGCAACATCCTCCAATGGTATGAAGAATATTACTTCGACTATTGGGAAAGGTTCAAGAAGCTTCTTGCAAGTTGCCCTTACCATGGTTATTCAGAAGGGGATTTGGTTTATTTCTCTACAATGGCCTTCTTAATGAAGATCAAAGGTTGGTAAGAAGTTCTTGTGGTGGCACCCTTGGGAACAAACATCCTCTGAGACTATGTAATTGTATGAGGAGCTAGCGAAAAAATTGAGAAACTTTAGCTCAAGAGCCGATTTGAGAAGGAGAAATCCAATGTCCGCAAGTGATTCTTTAAATAGTGAGAAGCTCGAGGATTAAGTCTCGGCCCTTGCATCCATGGTGAAACCTTTGATGACAAAGCCCAGAAATGCACCACATGTTAAATCATGTGAAATTTGTTGCTTGGACACTTGCCCTACTTTGCAAGAGGACTATCTTGAGGAGGTGAGTGCCATGGGATATCAAGGAAATCAAGGCTACCAAGACAACCAAGGATATTAAGGTGGGGAAGGCTACCAAAGTCACCAAGGCTACCAAGGTTATCAAGGGTACAAAAACCGGCCGTACAATTTAGGAAATCGTGATAACCCAAACCTCCGGTATGGAAACCCTCAAGGAAACCAAAACCATCAACCATATCGGCCTCTTCAACAACAATACAGGCCACCTCAACAACAAAATCAAAGGCTCCAAGACAAACCCTGAGACCAAGGGGAGAGCTCGAGGCTAACAAAAGATGAGGTAATGTAAGCCATTCACCGGTTGGGCATGTGTGTGGAGAAAAGTGAGAAATTCCAAGATGAGTCCAAGGTAAGAATCAAGAACTTGGAAACTCAAGTGAGCCAAATAGCTGAAGTGGTGAATCAGATGGAGGCCAAGAAAAAGGCAAACTTCCCTCCAAACCAGAGATCAATCCTTGACAAAATGTTAATTCAATCTCATTGAGAAGTGGAAGGGAGGTGAAGGATCCCCAAGCAAGGGTTGTTTCTGAGCAAAAGGTTGAAAAAGAACAAGATCATCATAAAAAGGACAAGGAATTGGCCAAGGGGAACAAAGGAGAAGAAACAAAGGTGGAAACATTTGTGCCAAGACCGGAATCAAATCCTAAGACCTCATTCCCACCTCAAAAGAAATCAAGAGGGGTGGAGATCCCTATCTATGTGCCAGAACCACCATTTCTGGAGGCATTAAAGGATAGGAGGACAACAAGGACATCTACGAAGTCTTTCATAGAAGCAAGGTAAATATTCCACTCTTAACTGCTCTGAATCAAGTTCCTGGGTATGCTAAATTTCTTAAAGAATTGTGTACCATCAATAGGAAACAACAATTGAAAAATAAGAAAAAGAATGTGAAGAGTGAATATGTCTCCTCTGTGTTCAACGATGAAATGGCCCCCAAATGTGATGATCCAGGAATGATTACAATCCCTTGTGAGATAGGAGACAAATGTGTTAAAAAGTCCATGTTAGACTTAGGGTCTTCAATCAATGTGATCCCATACTCCTTGTATAACAGGCTAAATCAAGGCAGTTTGCACAAAACTGGGGTTGTTATCCAACTAGCCGATCATTCCAGCACATACCTGAAAGGTATTGTGAAGGATGTGTTGGTGCAAGTGGATTCTTTGACATTCCCCGGAGACTTTCATGTTCTTGAAATTGGAAGTGACAATAGTGCTAAACTTATTCTTTTAGGAAGGCCATTTTTAAAGACTTCAAGAACCATAATTGATGTGCATAAAGGAACATTGACCATGGAATTTAAGGGGCAGAGGGTAGAATTTGACACTAATAATTCTATTGATCATCCTAGTAAATATCATTCTTGCCAAACTATTCATGTTATTGATGACGAAGAGCAGGATGAAATTGAGCCCAGAAATAGTAGTTCCTTATATGTTGCCATAGATGATGTTTTGAGTGATGATTTGATTTAAGATGTTGTTAGTACTAAATTGAAGGAAAGCAACGGCGAATGCACTCTTGGGAATGCAGCATCCAACCCTTTTCCTGTGTCCACGGGTAAGCCAGTAAGGGTGTTTCCCCCTCCTTCTCTTAAGAAGACTTTGGTGGAAGAGTGAAAATCACCATCGAAAGCTCTTAAATTTTGATCCCTTAAAAAAGGAGAGAAACCCCCAAATGCTTACATGATTGAGATCACCATGGAACAAAAAGGTGAGTTTTTGGAGATTTTAAGGGAACATGAAGAAACCCTAAGCTACTTAAAGAAGGTTTTATTGGGGGATGAAGCGAATCCCAATTGTTTTGACCCTGACAGAGAAAATGGGACCGATCATCTCGGTTCGTTTTGTGAGTATGCTCCAAGAAAGGAAGTAAGTTGTGCCGATGATGTTAAATAAACTTGATTTTACTTTCCGTTCATGTTGCTTGGTTTTGGATTTTGTCATTAGTTCAATTGTTTTGCTTTGTGCTTTTCACGGATTTTTTCCCCGGATTTTGTAGCAATTTTGAAGCCATGGCATTAGACTTTTGAAGGTAGAAATTCTTGGAGTCAAGAAGGAAAGACTTGGACAAGAGGTGGAATCCGAAACATTTTCTATGTACCAGGTTAGTAGTCTGTCGCAATTCGCGACCACATCGTAGCGAGTCGCGACGGGCTCATTAGTTTTTGGTGATATTTTTGGGTTTCAGCCTCCACTTTTCACGAGTCACGATGGCCTCATCGCGAGTCGTGACGGACCATTGCGAATCACAACGAAGTGGCTGCGAGTCGCGACCAAATCAGGAATTTTATGTGAAAATAGAGCTCTCGGCCTCCACTTTTCGCGAGTCGCAATGGCCACGTTTCGATTCGCGACGGACCATCGCAAGTCGCAAAAAAGTGGTCATGAGTCACAACATAAATAGTGACTTTTGACATTTGTTTGACCTACACGTCGAGAGTCGCGACGGGCGTACAACTCTGTTTTAAAAATTTGGCAGATTCATTTTTTTTCCACAAATATCAAACCTCCAATCTTCTCCATTTCACCACCGCTCACCACCTCACCGCCCTCATTCCATACCCCTATTCCTTCTTCCCAATCTCCACCTACAAATCACCATAAAAATTGGAAGAACACAAACCCTAGAATTTGGGGGTTTTGTGACTTTGGGGGTTTTGTGACTCTGGGCAATTCAATTTCAAATTGATTGTGGGCTTCCTCCTTTCTTCTTCCAAAGTATCTAAGTAGTAAATTTCTTCACCTTATTGAACTCCAATGGTGATTATAATTGTATACTCTATTTATTGGATATTGTGTAGATTATGTGTGATGCCTTAGGAAATTAGATTGTTGGAACTTGGTTGATTTTTGGGAATGTATTGTGCTTACGATTTCATTTGATGGGAATTGTGTGAATGTTTTATGGTTGTGGCTTGGTTGGATGTTTAATAACATCAATAATGTCTTTGAGTGTATTGAGTTACTCATATTGGTCATATGTTTGCATTGATCTATTAGTGTTGCTTTGGTTGAGAATGGAATGTGTTTTATATTAGATATGAGGCTTGTTGGCCCTTGATGAGACTTAGTTGTTATTTTGATAAAACATTGTTGGGCTTTGAAATGGTATTTTTCTTAGGTTAGTTTAGCCATGGGACTTGAATGTGGACATTGTGAATGTACTAATGGTGGCTAAACTAATTAGGCATGACTTTGATTTTGAGATATAGCGTATCCAATTTGAACTATTTGAGAACTTCATGGACTTGAGAATATGGGCATGTGGGACATAATATGGACTGTTTGTGCAATTGTGAGTAGAACTTGAACTAGTAGGCTTGAACTTGATTTTATTTGTGATGATGAACTAGTTTAAGGTTGAGTGTGAATTCGAAATATTGCATATACACATATTCCTGTGCATTTGACTTGTTTGTTGTGGTTGTTAGATATGGCCCCTACAAAGAGACCAAGGGCTCCTCCCCGAGGTGGGTGCATCGCCGCTCCACCTCCACCTCTACCACTGGCTCCGAAATCAAGCCCTGTACCTCCCCCACCGGATAAGTACATGGGTTTGACCCAGATCACCGGGTCATATGCTGAGAGGTGGGAGGCCCTAGTGAGTCTTCAACTCAAGGAGACAATTTTTATAGATGTACCCACACTAGACGCTCTTGGGCTCACCCAGCCTGTCAGATGCCTCCTCGCCAAAGGGAGATTGAAGGATTCATGAGCAGGAGCACACCCTCTTACCAGAGATACACGCTAGAGTTCCTGTCCATGGTCAGGATCTATAGTATGATAGATAATCAACCATGTGAGAGGTACATTGCTTTTCACTTGGATGATATATCTTAGAAAATGACCGTCTTGTAGATTAAGGAGGCATTTGGATTTGACACTGCGGAGGTACGGGCCAGGCTAGACCCACAAGCCTGGGAACAATCGATTCAGGATGACATGAAATTTTGGAATGTCCTCAACATGAGGCCAAAGAAATACTATGACAAGATCAGTCTCATCATCCACCCTGCACTTCGTTATGTGCACTGACTGTTGGCTGGCACGGTACTTTGCTCGGCAGAGTCGACAAATGTGCCAGACAACGAGATTCACTTTCTGTGGCACTTGACGAGTGAGGGACCAGGATACGGGTTGTGGGCTGAGTTGTGAATGAAGATGATTGTGGAAGTGGCGGGAAAGCCAAAGGGGGAGATCATGGTCGGAGGTATGATAAGCCTCTTAGCGGAGTACCTAGGATTGGTTCCTCCTGCTGTCTTTCCAAGCTTAGGAAGGCACACTTATGACCTCATCATTGCTGAAAGGTTGGTTATATTTGAGATTCTAAGTGCCACTCGGACCACAGGGCTATTCCTCTGGTTGTTTGGCGCCAGGAGGGTCACATTCATGGCACATCCTCAGCCCAACAAGACGAAGCTGGAATTTGATACACCTCTAGGAGACTTGGAAATTTCATCTAACTTCTCATGCAGAGATGAATTCCAGCGTGATCTCCATGACCTTGGTCCAGCCCCTGTCCAACACAATGATAGCAGCCTACCTTTCTCTGAGCGACAACAGCAGCAGCACTCCCCACAGCCTCCACCAGATATCGAGCCGATGCAGAAGGATGATGTTCCACCTCACTACTCCCAGCCTCCACCGGATTTCTATGAGCATATGATGCAGACCATACTGGAGCACAACGTGTTTGTCTCCCAGAACTTGATCGACAGGGATGAGGAGATTTATCACCTGTCAGCTCACATCTATGAGATGTAGTCTCAGGCAGGCAGTGTCTCACCAATCCAGGAACAGAGAGGCAGAGATCTAGGAGGAAGAAGAGCATGGATTGGCTAGCTCATTATCTGCAACGCTATTTTGGCGGTGGCCCTTCTTCCTCACATCAGTGATTTGTGAGCACCATATCCTTACCCTTTCCATACTTTTCTTTGTACCCTATTGTCTACATTGAGGGTAATGTAGTGTTCTAAGTGTGGGGAGGGGTATCTAACTTGAGGCGATTTAGGTTGAAGATACTTTGAAGACTTGCTACTTTTGGATAACTCTTTTGGTTTATTTTGGATATATTTCCCTTTTGTTTTGGGATGTTTTTCTTTGGATGTACTTGGATAAGATTGGCTTTGATGCTTTTCTTAGCCTTAACATTTGGAAAGCACTTTGCTACTTTTTGGATTGGAGAAACATGGAAAATTTTGAAAACAAAAATTGAAATTGAAAAATAAATAAATAAAAAGAATCCCGCTAAGTTGAAAACCCGAGAGGGCATCTTAGGCAACATTGGGGGCCCGGATAGGTCAAAAATCCAAGAGGGCGACCTAGGAAAAAATGAAAGGCTAAATGTGTGGAAAAAGGTGAGATGTAATCCGAAAAAAATATGACGTGTGGCTAGGATGAAAACCCAAAAGGGCTCCTAGGAAAAATGAGAGAAAATGAGAGAAATTGAAAAATGTTAAGTGTTCACTCATTTTCTATCGTTGGAGTCATAAGGTTGCGGTGGTCATACGGATGGATCGGGTAGCTTGACATCTTGGGCACCTCTTGGGAGTGGAAAATTTAGCGGAGAAGACGAAGTAAGTTATGAAACTCTTGATCATTGATATACTTTGTTTTTTAGGTTGATACATTGATATAAAGTGGAACATGTGTTTTGAACCTTATACATGTCTTTAGCTTCACCTTATACCATTGGATTTGGGATTGTCAATTCGTGATTTGGAGATGTTTTAGGGATATCAATGAATTCATGGGTTGATATGGTTTAGGTAGATTTAGTAATGGGTGTTGTGGGAAACTTCTCATTTGACCTTAACATTGGAATGTGTGATATTGAGAGTTTTTTGAGGTATTGACTTAGGGAGTATTAGTTAGGATGTGGATACGTCATTTCCTTCGTATGCTTGGATCTTTTCTTACTTGAAGGCGAGTAAGGTTTAAGTGTGGGGAGGTTTGATATGTCCATTTTATGTGCATGATTTAGTACTTTTTTGGGTCACTTTTGTGCTCTTTTATTATCAAGAGCTTGTGTTTTACCTTGAAATTCTCTTAGGAGGGGTAAGAGCACCCGTACACTCTTTTACCTCTTCTTAGTGGATTTTGAGTGACAAGGGAAGAACGCGGAGGCTAGAAGACCGGAGGCCATTAAAGATCACATTTGCGAAGACTTTTGAATACTTTCTTCGAAGACATGAAGACCGGAGGCCATCAAAGACCATTTTTGAAGACCTTGAAGACTTGAATAAATAAGTGGAATCACTGTGAAGATAAATGTTTACGACAAGAAAAAGAAAAGAAAATGGGGTTAAATTATGGCACTCGTCGCGAGTCGCAATGAACCCGTCACGAGTCACAACGTACCATTGCGAGTCGCGATGGACCCATCGCGAGTTGTGACCAATGGGTGGCCAGAATCTAACCTTATCCTTTTTGTACTATAAATAGCACTATTTTTCTTCTCATTCATAGCTTCTTCTTCTGCGTATTTAGTACTGTTCCAAATCCTATTTTATTCAATTTTCATCTTTGAATTATCTTGTATTATGTTTGGTGGTTTAGCATTAATTATTATGAACTCTTGTAGCTAAATCTAGTTCTTGGAAACAATTGATTGAATCTTCCAAACTTATGTAGTAAGATTCTATGTTTGCTCATTTATGAAGATTTATTGGAGAGCATTTATTATGCCATTAATGTTGTGTTTTACCTCATTTATACCATGGGTTATTTGAGTATATGAAATGTTTGTAAGATTGAAATGTTTGTAAGATTGAAATGTTTGAGTGTTAGGAAAGTTGCAAATTTCTTAACTCATTTGATATGGAAATCCAAAAGCATGGATTTAGAACTTCTTGTGTATAATGTGTGGTAATTCTTGCTAGACGAGTATGTTAATATGGTTTGTTTTCATATTTTTCACATAGATGCAAAGAAAGGTTGAACCTTTAATGTTGTTTGTTCTAAGTTTAACCTAATTAACGCTTTGTTTGGTTAAATGACTATGTCGTTGGTAGAAGACTTGTTGTTATCTAACCTAAGGTCGTTTGGGTGAAATGCCATTGATGGAACACCCCCATGATGTTGTTTGTCTAAGGTGATCATCAATGAGGTTTTCATATGGCCGTTGTTTGTCTTTGTGAACTACTCTTAAGGAGGAATTGATGTTTTTCTTTGAATGAGAAGTGATAACATTCCCCATAGACAATAAATGTAATTGAATGAGTGATTGAATCAATGAACTATATGTAGTTTGGAAGTGGAAGTTGGTTTCCCCCAAGGCTTCGTTAATTATCATTTACATCGTATTTTTAGTTGTGTTGAATGATTAGCATAGCTCTCTTGCTTTTCTAGTTGTTATATCTCAATTTGATAACATAGGATCCAAAACCAACCAAACCCCCTCCTCCCCTTGTTTACATGCTTATATATATATATATATGTATATGTTTAGTATGTTTTCTCCTATATATTTTTAAACACGTGAAAAGATCCCTCTTCTTGTGGACGACCCCGACTTTCCATTATCTACTTAATTATAGATAGGAAGCATTAGGGCTTAACAGTATTAACTTTGAGAGGAACGATGACGATCTCCCAGCACTCACCAAATGACAAGGTGTGCGAATTAGAAGATTAAAAATGCAGCTCCAGCCAAAGGTCAGTGCCAGTTGACACTGAGCATGCCAGCACGAGGCTCAAGGCCCGTTCCAGGACATACAACCCATGCCGGTATGAGGCCATGGTTTGTGCCAAGATTGACTTTCTACGCTAGCACGATGGTACCGTGGTCGGCACAGGCCGTGCCAGATGCCACCCCTCGTGTCGTTTGCAGCTGGTAGGGTTTTTGCCCTATTTTGGGACTATTTTTAGCCCCAAGTATCCACTACTATATATATAGACCTATGTCTACTAGGGTATAAGTTTATGCTCATTTTAGTCATTATGAGTATGGTAGAGAGTGAAAGGAGCTATTCCTTCTCTCTAGAATATTTTCTTTTCATCTCTTATTTTTCTTTTGCCCAAAGGCATTGAATCCAATGACATACTTGGGTTCTATGCTTAGGGAGTAGTTTAATATCTTGGGGATACTATTTTTATTCATGATTTGAATTATGTTTCGTGAGATTCCTTAGATCCACCTATTTATATATGTTCGTGATATTATGTTGGCTTGTTCTGGATATGTTATGAATTGCATGAATGATACAGTCCATTAGCACACACTCTAGTCTACATTCATGTTGGTGCACATATTGATACCCCACCCCCCCACCCCCCCGAAGGGAAACCTGAATGTGATATGGGTAGCGGGGTCTGGGTCTATGTGGGTGTGTGCACATAGGTTTTTTTTAGTTTTATCATTATGATGACAGCACACCAGACTTAGCTGGCGAGTTGGTCAAAAGGGTAACAGGTAAAGGATAGCATTTAGTAGCCAAAGTAGGGTTTAGCGACCCTAGTGACATCGATAAGGTACCTATCATCCTTTGCCTTTTTAGGCCTAGAAATAGCGCATTCGTGGTGCAGTGCCTGGGATGTAATCGTACGGGGGAGAAACAGATCTGCGCAATAGAAGGTCCATTGTTACACTCCCTTAATTATGGAGTTGGTGCCAATGAAAGATTACAAGAGCACCCTATGTGGAAGGTATGGGGAAGTGCTGACCATCGACCATGCCACATGTTATGAACACTAGAATAGGCTTTAAAATCTTGTATGTAATAGAATTGAGGATCGAAACATTAAATCAATCAAGTTACACAAATATTTCCCAAGTATTTGTCTATATAGTTTTCTCTTGTTTTATTATTTATGCTCGTAGTTGTTAATTGAAAAAATCAAAAACCCCTCATTTTGCATTGTTAGCTATTCCTATGACACGGAAGGATTGACAACCCGTACGTGGTTGTGTGTAGTTGGCTATTAGGCCCTTGCATCTCTATGGACAAACCTGGTATTTCCACTAACTACCCCACAGATAGCTTAGTAGTATGTTTGGTAGATAACCAATTCTTTTTTGGAACGCCTTTGCTTGGGTTAGCTACGCAACAAAACTAACAACCCCGAGTCGAGGCGGTTCATTGGACGACATTCTTCCAAGCTCGAAATACCATTTATCTTGCAAAGGACAGAAGATGTTACAAACTCAAAATACACTAAGAAACTATGGTCATCAATGACATACCATTCTATTTCAAGACATATAAAAATTCAGAAATTCCTTTCCGACTAACAAATGTATTTGTTGACATAATATGGTTAAAACATGTTAACTATAATTTAAATCCATAATTCATTGGAAACCAACATAAAAACTTAGAAATTCCTACAAACAAAACAATAACTTTTTCTTAAATCCATAAAATAGATTCAAAATGTCTTAAGCATTCTAATGTCCAAATGCCTCAAAATGTTCCCACTAATCATCATTCATTCCACTCCTCGAACACTGCATTAATCTCTGAATCGATTTTCTCAAGAGCATCGCCACCAGCCTCCCTGCCTCAACCTCGTTCTCATTATCATTATCGTTGCTTAAGTACTCTGGTTTGAAATTTGGTATGGAATCATCGTCACTGAGTTCAATATGGAGGCCTGTAGATGCAACACATTGAGAATGTGTCGCTTCCACTTCTCCCACCTCATTGTTAGTTTCCCTTACATCATCTTTAATGCACGCCAAATATTTTTTGAACATTGACATCCAAGATCTCTTGGTACCTGCAACCAGAAATATATGAGAAACTCTCAAACTAATTATAATCTTGTAATTATAAATAATTTTAATGACAAATTTATTAAAATTTATTGCGCTCAATATACTTACGAGATGAAGATCCTTCAGTCCTATCCAATGTAGCTTCCCTTCCTCGCTTAGCAGTTTTGGTGGTGGTTCCCGGTATCGACCGATAGTGGTAATATTGTTATCGCTCAACTCCAAATGCTTGTGATCAAACCAAGACTCATCGTAGTAGTCCACACGGAGTGGCTTGTCAAAAGGTAGCAATTCCCATATCTTGATCAATGTGGTGATCAAACTGCCATATGAGATATCTTTCTTCTTCACTGCGGCCACCTTCAGTATGTACATCGGGATGGTATACCCAGGATTTATTTTAAACCCCTCTATGATGTAGTACAGTGAAATCAAGTTCCCAATGGTCGGCTCACACGCATGACCACCAAATGGGAGGATAATCTGGTAGATCCACTCGTAGACTAACATGTGCTCAAAACTCAACACCCCCACATTATACCCATCAGCTTGCCCCAACACTCCCTCTTTCCTTAAAAATTATTTTCTACCCATAATAACTGGGCATAAAGGGGTGGCCTCATTAACCCTGGGCCAATTTTACTAATGAAATATTTCTATTGGACCCTCGCTATCAACCGGCCAATGTTTGCTAGGGTCAGTGTAGTAACCAAGGGATTCAATAGCGCTAAATTTTATAATGGGATGCTACAAAATTTACCTTTGTGAGGTCGGTGTTGTTTCTACTTTTACCTAAATGTGCATAGAATTGCAATACCTCATCGAAATGGACGGGTTCATCTAATTTCAATAGTTTGTCAAAAATTCAAGGGTTCTAAATACCAAATTAAATAACCTAGGGACAGAGGTTCAATGTCCAAACTATGGATAAATTTTGGATTTTTGCATTTTCTATGATGAAAATGGGCATAGCTTTGTTCTACTTCATTGTTGAAAATGAGTTCCGAGCTACTGATTTGGTTGATAACTCCATGTTGAAATGTTACCCGCACCTCGACCTCTATCCCTTGGCATTGTTGATTTGGGATGTTGAATTGGTGGAAAATGTAGGGGTTTTGAGGGTTTACCAAATTAGGGATTTTCTTCTTAGGAAAATCGAAATGATTTGCCCATTATGATTTTTTTTATTTATACTGGGAACAAGTTCCGAGTCAAGAACTAGATTTTAGCTTTTTATAGAAATCAATAGATGCTTCCGATTATGTGACTTGTCCCAATGTACGTACTAAGATCGGAACTTGAGACCGGGAAAAGAAAAAACATGTTCATTAAAGGCGCTTTTAAAATGGGCAATTAATACCCATTTCACACCCTGTGAATTCCCTCCACTTTTTCTGTCAAAACCACTCCTCTCTTATTCCATCAATCTTTCCATCAAATTTCTTCACCCAATTATCTTATATGTTATAAACTATATGAAACCCTACACATTATCCTCTACACATCCATATCCCTAGAGTTTTACACAAAAATAAAAGTGCTCTACAAAGACTAGGGTTTCCACTACATTAGTATTCCAAGGAGGTGATACAATTTATCTTCCAAATCATATTATTTTGGATGAAAAGGAAAACATTCCATCATTTCCATTGTTCTATGATTAGAATTTTACACAGGTTTTCATTTTTTGATAAATCCATAGTGTAAGTGTATTTTTGTAAGTATAAATGTATACGTTGTAACCATATATGTTAGATTTTCATTTGTTATACATGAAACCCTAGTTTTTGTCAATTGTTGTTTGATTTTATTGCATGTTTTCGGGTAGTATAATGTTCTGGAAGATGATTCCTAATGAGCATGTATGTGTAATAGGTGGAAATGCACAAACCTTAGGCATTGATGACGATAAGAGAAGGGGTCGAAGGTGGGAAGGATTGTTGGAACACATTATAGGACATTGAAAGAAGAATATCTAAAAATGAATTAACTTTGTTGATTTTGAACAAACCAGGAAAATGTTTGTCAGAGGAACAAGTTAAATGGTTTTTTTGGGTAAGGAATGTTGGTAGAACAAGGGTAGACATCCAGTACGATAATTGGCACGAGGTTCCAAAAGAATATAATGATGTCATATGGATGGAGTGCAAGTTACCTTCAATTAAATGTCAGAATAAAATTTATTTAGTGAAAAATATAAATAAATTATATCTTACATTAAACTTAAAATATTTACTTTGATGTCAATCCACGTAGAGACCATTTGAGTTTTATGCTCCGTGTTGGGACCATATTTTGTAGAGTTCTAGGCCTCGAATTGATAATGTTTGGTTGATGAAGATGGTATGATTGAGCTCATATTTTACCCTCTTCTGGTGATGATTCTGGATCGGGTAAACCTATAAAACAACATGGGTTATTTAGGGTGAGGTGGCCTGTGGCCACCCCCACTTCGACGCCTAAGTCAGATCAAGAAATTGGTTGGCGAAGAATAAGAGCTATAGTGTTTTAAGGGTTTTGGAGTTAACCTGTCCTTGATGATAGCCTATGGCTCTCTTTTATACCTTAAAGACATTGGTAATCTTTAGGTCAAGTCATTGGGTCTTTGTGCCTGAAGTGGTGACTGGGCTTACAAACCCATATCCTATCAAGTCCCCCTAGCTCAATGTCACATTTCTGAACAGCACTGGCATAGGGTTAATGTGTGTAAATGTCTTGGATGACCGTCTGAATGTGGTTGCTGGCGGACGTCCCTGTTCATCTAGGCAGGAACTTTGCATCTTGAAACATTCATTCGTAATTATGGATTTGCATCGTGACCCTGCTGTCGTCAGCCTGGACTCTTCATTACAACTCTGTAAATATTCTACTTTGGTCATGATCTACGACCCTGCTAGTGTCGACCTGGACTCTGCGCTACAGCCTTCGTCATTCTACCATGGTCCTGCTTTGTGACCCAGCTTGTGTCAACCTGGACTTTGCGTCCTGACCTGGAAAGTATTTTTCCAGAGTTGTGCTCTGCGACTCTACTGGTATTGACCTGGACTCAATGTCTTGGTCATGTAAATATTCTGCCAGGGTTGTGCTATGTGACCCTGCAGGTGCTCACTTAGACTTTACATCCCGGCCTTGTAAATAATCTGCCAGGCTCATGCTCCATGATCCTGCTGGTGTTGGCCAGGACTCTGCATCTCAGCCTTTGTCATTCTGCTAGGGTCCATCTCTGTGACCCTGCTGGTGTTGACATGCACCTTGATCCGACCTTGCAAATTATGGCCAGAAAATCTATCTACAGCCTTATCTGACTTTGCCAGGGCCGTGCATCGCAACCCTGCTCCTTGCAACCAAAATCTTTCCCTAGTCTTATCAATAATGACAAAAACCTCACAGGGGAGCTTTATAAATGTTTACAGGGTCGTACGTCGCTATCCTTCTGATGTCGATCTGCACCTTATTCTAGTGTTGTAAATTATGACCAGAATCTCCTGCTGCAGCCTTGTGGATATTTCCTCCACGACTGGAACCTTGCTTTTCAGACTTAAAAATTTTCACCAGGTTCGTGTGTCACAGTCTTGTTGATATTGACCTGGGCCCCATGCCATGGCCTTTTAAAGTTTCTGCCAGGGCTGTACTTACAACCCTGTTGATGTCTAATTGGACTCCTAGTCCGGGCCTTTTAAATCATGATAGGAACCTCCTTGTCCAGTCTTTATAAATATTAGTGATGTGTCAATTTCATGTGCATATTCTGGAACTTTTTGGGATCACTTTTGTGCTCTTTTGCCATCAAGAGCTTAGGTTTACCTTGAAATTCTCTTAGGAGAGGTAACAACAACTTTATGCTATTTTACCTTTTCTAAACGGATTTTGTGTGACAAGGAAACAACATAAAGACTCAAAGACTGAAGGCTGTTGAACATCACCTTTTGAAGACTTTGAACACTTTCATTGAAGATATGAAGACTTGAAGAATGGAAGAAACTTTGTATGAAGAAAGAGAGTTTGAGACTACGAGAAGAAAAAATAGACAAGTTCTGTTTATGAGCTCCATCGCAAGCTGCAATGAAGCCATCACGGCTTGCGATGAATGGGTGACCAGAACAGATTTGTCCTTCTTTTTGTACTATAAATAGCATTCTATCTTTTCTCTTTCCTCACTTCTATTCTTCCCGGCTTTTTACCAGCAAACCATAGGTTTTGACACTTTTTCATCTTGATTTAATCTTTGTTCATGTTTGGATTATTGTTGTTGATTATTATGAATTGTATTAGCTAAAAATCTCTTAGGATAAATGGATTGAAGCTTTCAAACTTATGTAGTGAGATTCTTGATTTTTCTTATTTATGAACATTTATGGGAAATCCTTTATTGTTCCATTAATGCTATGTTTTGTATCCTTTATAGCATTGGTTGTTTGAGAATAGGAAGTGTTTATATGATTTAAATGTTAGGGTGTTAGGAAATTTGCAAATTTCTTGACTCTTCTAGCATGAAAAATCTAAGAACATGAACTTAAAACTTCTAGAGCATAATGTGTTACAATTCTTACTAGATAAGTATGTTAATGTGGATTGTTCTCATATTTTTCATATAGATGCAAAGAAAGGTTGAACCTTGAATAGAGTTTGTTCTTGGGTTTGCCTAATAAATGCTTTATTTGGTTAAATGACTATGTCTTTTGTAGAAGACTTTTTGTTATCAAATCTATGGTCCTTCATGTGAAATTCCATTGATTAAATACCTTTATGGTGTAGTTTGCCTAGAGTGATTGTTAGTGAGGTTTGCAAAATGTCGGTGTTTGCATTTTCAAAATTACTATTAAGAAGGAATGAATGTGGATCTTCAAATGGGAAGTTGAATCTGAGACGGGCTAGGAGGCTTTTTTTGGAAAGTGTGAATAACACCCCTCCTAGTGACCAATTTGCGAACACTTCTACATCCATGGATAATCATGATGAGCATGATGGTGACATCCCGGGAGGAAGACCTCAACATCCTCCTCTCTAAAGAAGGGAGATTTCTTTGGGGCAAGCCTTATTGAGGGACATTATGGCCCCCAACCTTTACCAACAATCTATGTGTATTGAATATCCTTTGGTTGGACCAAATGGGAATTTTGAGCTCAGGACCAAGTTTATAAACATGCTATCTATCTTCCTTGGTTGGCAAGGGGAAAATGCCAACAAGCATCTCATCGAGTTCCATTTTTATGTGGGGGTACGGTTCCCCATGGAGTAGATGAAGATTTCTACAAGTTGAAGGAATTCCCACTTTGAGGGATGGTGCAAGGGATTGACTCCACTACCTACCACCCAAGAGTATAAAAAGGTTGCTTGACATGAAGACAAAATTTCTAGCCAAAGTACTTCCCGGCCTCGAAGTCCACCGCTGTGAAGAAGGATATAAGCAACATCCTTCAATGGCATGAGAGTCTCTTTTTTATTATTGGGAGAGGTTTAAGAAGCTTCTCATGAGTTGTCTGTACCACGGCTATTCAGAGGGAGACTTGGTCTACTATTTCTACAATGGTTTTTTTAATGAGGACCAAAGACTAGTGAGGAGTTCTTAGGGTGGTACCCTTGGGAACAAGACTTCAACAGAGGCTATGAAGTTATACGAGGAGCTAGCCGAGGAGTCAAGGAACTTTAGCATGAGGGACGACATTAGAAGAAGAAATCCAATGCCCACAAGTGACCTTTCCAATAGTGGAAAGCTCGAGGACCAAGTCTCGGCCCTTACTTCTATGGTGAAATCTTTGATGACTAAGCCCTGAAATGTGCCACATGTTAAATCTTGTGAAATTTGTTTATCGGCCCATCCAACAGAGGCTTTCCCTACTTTGAAAGATGATTAAGTGGAGGAGGTGAGTGCCATGGGGTATCAAGCTGGGCAAGGCTATCAAGACAACCAAGGCTATAAATGTAACCAAAGCTATCAAGGCTATCAAGGGAATAAAGGGTACCAAAACTGGTCGTACAATTTAGGTAATCTTGATAGCCCAAATCTCTAGTATGGAAACCCTCAAGGAGGTCAAAATACTCAACAGTATTTCCCTCCTCAACAATAATATTGGCCACTTTAACAATAATACCAAAGGCTTCAAGAAAAACCCCGGGACCAATGAGAGAGCTCAAGCTTGACAAAAGACAAGGTGATATAATCCATTCATAGGTTGCGTATGTGTGCAAAAAAGGGAGAAAAATTCCAAGACGAATCCAAGGCAAGCATAAAAAACTTGGAAACTTAAGTGAGCCAAATATCACAAGCCGTGAATTGGATGGAGGTGCAGGAAAAGGGTAAACTTCCTTCCCAACTAGAGTTGAATCCTCGCCAAAATGCTAGTGATATCACTTTGAGAAGTGGTAAAAGGGATAGCTCTCCCCCTGGGTGATGATGTTTTTATAGGTGAACCTAGAAGGCTTGAAGTGTTTGAGAAAGAAGTAGAATAAGAGGCCAAAAATTGGCCAAGGAGCAAGCAAGGAAGGGGAAGGAGAAGGAAGAGGAGATCGTCATTGAGAAATCAACCTCCATTTCCAAACCTTCATCCCTTCCTCACAAGAAGACAAAGGTTGTGGAAATTCCTTCATATGTGCCGGAAACACCATTCCCGAAAGCTTTTAAGGATAAACAGAGGACGGAGTCCAACAAAGACATCTACAAAGTCTTTCGTAGATTTGAGGTAAATATCCCTCTCTTGAATGCTATTGAACAAATTAATAGCTATGCTAAATTTTTAAAGGAATTATGTTTTGTAAATAGGAAACAAAGAGCAAAGAATAAGCTTAAAATGGGAAAAGTGAACATGTTTCCGCTTTGTGCCAAAGGGAGTTACCCCCTAAATGTAGCCATCCCGACATGTTCACAATCCCTTGCATAAAAGGAAATACACATTTTGAAAAAGAAATGCTTAACCTAGGTGCATTAATAAATGTGATTCATTACTCTTTGTATGAAAGCCTCAATCTTGGTACTTTGCACAAAAACAGGGTGCTGATCCAAATAGCCGATTGTTCTAGTGCATACCCTAAGGGTATTGTTGAGGATGTTTTGGTTAGGGTAGATTCCTTAATATTCCCCATGGATTTTTTATGTCCTTGACATGGAGCATGATAAACATGTCGCCCCAATCTTGTTGTTGAGGCCATTTTTGAAAACTTCAAGGACTATCATTGAGGTGCATAATGGTATCCTCACCATGGAATTTAATGGGATTAAAGTAGAGTTTAACATAAATGGCTCTTTGAAGTATCCTCTTGAAGAATATTATTATCATTCTATTGATATTGTTGATAATGATGTGCAAGAATTGTTTGAATTGAATGGTGATGATTTGTTGTTTGTTTCCTTGGAAAATAATGTTGAAGATGCATGTCTTGTATATTCCATGAGTACTAAGTTGAAGAAAAGCATTGAGCGGTTGAGCATTCTTGAGGAAGTGGTACCAATCCCTACTTCTTTAGTTTTAGAGGAACCCAAAGAACCGTAATTCCTTCCATCACTTGTGAAAGCTCTAGTGACAGAGTTTAAACCTTTTCCAAGTGACCTCAAGTATGCATTTCTTTAAGAGGGGAGACGCTCCCGGTTATCATTTTAAGCAATCTCACCCAAGAGCAAGAATAAAAGTTAATGGTGGTGTTACGGGAGGTTAAGGAAGAAATTGGATGGACTATTACCGACATCAAAGGCATAAGTCCATCCACTTGCATGCATCAATTTTTTTTGCAGGAAGATGTGAGACCCGTGCGACAAAACCAATGTTGATTGAACAAACCTAAGATTGAAGTGGTAAAGGTGGAAATCCTCAAGTTGCTCTAAGCGGGTATGATCTATCCAATCTCGGATAGTAAGTGGGTGAGCCTAACTCAAGAAGTACCCAAGAAGATTGGGGTGACAGTAGTCTAGAATGAGAAATGTGAAATGGTTCCCACCCGAGTCTAAAACGGGTAGCGTGTTGCATTGACTACCAGAGGCTAAATGCAGACACCTGGAAAGATCCCTTTCTGTTGTCATACATTGATCAAATGCTCGAGAGGCTAGCAAGTCACCTGATCTATTTTTTTGGATGGGTACTCAGGATACATTCAAGTGGTCATTGCCCCGGAAGATCAAGAAAAGACAACCTTCACTTGCCTCTTTGGTACGTTTGCTTACTGGAGTATGCCTTTTGGGATATGTAGCGCCCCCGCTACTTTATAAAGGTGAATGGTAAGCATTTTATCAAAATTTATTGAAAACTTTGTTGACGTATTCATGGATGATTTCACCGTTCATGGTAATTCTTTTGACAATTGTTTAGCAAATTTAGCACAAGTTCTTAAACATTGCATCGAAACTAGTGTCAAATTATAAGAAGTGTTATTTTATGGTAGAGTAAGGCTTTTTCTTAGGCCATGTTTTATCCTCAGAGAGTATTGAGATTGACAAGGAAACAATAGACACGATTCAAACTTTTCCTTAACCTACTAATGTGTGCGAAGTGCGCTCTTTTCTTGGCCATGCTGAATTTACCGGCGGTTCATCAAGAACTATTCAAAGATAGCATCTCCTTTGTGAAGTTTGTTGTAAAAGGAGGTGGAATTTGTGATGGACGAGGGTTGTAAAGGGGCCTTCGATACATTGAAGGAAAGGTTAGTCTCGGCCCCTATCATACAACCCACAGATTGGTCTTTGCCTTTTGAGATCATGTGTGATGTTAGCGATTATGCCGTTGGAGCGGTGCTTGGTCAAAGGGTGGGTAGAATGCCTCATGCCACCTACTATGCATCCATGTCTTTTAATGAGGCCCAAAGAAACTACTACACTGGAGAAAAGGAGTTGCTAGAGGTGGTATTTTCTTTGGAAAAATTTTGATCTTACTTGCTTGGTACAAAGGTTATTGTGTACAGTGACCATGTAGTGCTTCATCACTTGATGAAGAAGAAAGAGAAAAATCCAAGATTGATTAGGTGGATCCTGCTTTTGAGCAAATTTGAGTTGGAGGTGCGAGACAAGAAAGGCAATGAGAACTTTGTGGCCAATCATCTGAGCTGGTTGCCTCTATGCCAAGATAGTGAGGTAAATCCACCAATAAAGAAGCAACTATGGGAGGAGTTCCCAGATGAAAAATTGATCACAATTAGGATCCTCTAATCATGGTACGCCGACATCGAGAAATTTCTTATCGTCGATAAATTTCCTCCTCGTTTTTCTAAGGCTCGAAAAGATAAGTTAAGAAACGATGCTAAATATTATGCATGGTATGATTCCTTTTTGTGAAACATTGTGTAGATCAAGTTGTTAGGAGATGCGTCCCTGATAATGAAGTGCATTCAATTCCCACTTTTTGTCCTTCTTATGAATGCGGTGGTAATTTGGAGCTAAAAGGACCGCTAGGAAATTTTTAGAAAGTGGTTTTTATTATCCTACTTTGAATAAGAATTAATACACATTTTGTAAGGCTTGTGACAAGTGTCAGGAAGTAGGAAATATCTCGTTTATAAATGAGATGCCCCAAAAAGCCATGCTATATTGTGAAATCTTTGATGTTTGGGTATTGACTTTATGGGACCATTCCCTAATTCTTGAGGCTTTACATATATTCTTCTTTCCGTTCATTATGTGTCAAAGTGGGTTGAAGGAAAACCCACTAGGATTGACGATTCTAAAGTGGTTGCAAAATTCCTGAAAGATAACATCTTCTCTAGGTTTAGGATTACCCGAGCCTTGATTAGTGACCGTGGCACCCACTTTTGCAACCGGACCATAGAGGAAATTCTGAAGAAATATGGCATCACTCACAAGACATCCACCACTTATCACCCTCAAACAATTGGCAAAGCTGATGTTTCCAATAGGTATGATTGCACTCTTAGCAGAGCACTTGGGATTAGTTGAACCAGATAGCTTCCCACACTTGTGGAAACATATCTCATAACTCATCACTATTTAGAGGTTGGGACGATTCAGCATGATCGGCACCACACAGGTCCCAAGATTATACCACTGAAAATATGGGGTGGGAAATGTCATCTTTATGACACTACCTCAGCCCAACAGGACTAAGTTTGAGCTTGATACACCTTTGGATGATTTAGCTATCCAGGCTGATACTTCTTGAAGGGAGGAGTTTGAGCAAGGGCTCAAGAACAAACCCCCACCTCCAGCTCTGACTGACAAGGGTGCCTTACCATCCATTGAGCCACAGGGTAAGCAGCATCCTCCACCGCCTCCACCATAGACCGAGCCTATGCAGAAGAATCTTGTGCCACCTCATTTCCCCTATCCTCTTCCTGATTTTTATGAGCACATGAAGACGAAAGTTTGGGATAGTTTCTAAAGGCAGGATGAGCATTTCTGTAGGCAGGATCAATACCACCGCGAACAGGTTGAGCCCAACGTATTCGTCTCCTAGAGCCTTGATGAGATAGACGAGAAGATTGAGTACCTCTCATTCAGGATTTCAGAGCTACAGTGGTAGGCTGGTGGTACCCCCAATTCTAGTAGAGCAGCGAGGCGGAGAGAGAAACTCCAGTGGAACACATACTGGATGGAGCAATATCAGCAGACAAATGGCAGGGACCACGACGATGAGGCTGGTCTATCTCACTTCTGATTGTGAGATTATTGCCATACACCACCAATGCTTATATTTGTATGATTTTTCCATATTTTGACTACATTAAGGTCAATGTAGCATTTTAATTGTGGGGAGGGGTAGTACTACTTTTATTGCTTTGCTTTGGATTTGCTCTTTAGACTTGGATGCTTTGGTTTATTTTTTGGATTTTTTCACTTGATGTACTTAGATTATCTTAGCTTTGACATGTGAAAGCTTTTTTCTACTTTTGATTGGAAACACGCAAAAAAATTGAAAATTTTGAAAAAACTTGAAAAAATTAGAAAAAAATAGAAAATGAAAAATAAACAAAAAAAAAGAATCCCACTAAGTTAAAAACCCCAAAGGGAAACTTAGGCAACATTGGGGGCCTAGATAGGTCAAAAACCCGAAAAGGGTGACCTAGGCAAAAATGAGAGGCTAAATCTGCAGAAAAAAGTGAAATGTGAGCCAAAGAAACATGATGTGTGGCTAGGATGAAAACTTGAAAAGGCTCCTAGGAAAAATGAGAGAAATAGAGAGAGAAAAGAAAAAAAAGATTTCACTCATTTGTCGATGTTGGAGTCATAAGGTTGTGGTTTCCATATGGATAGATTGGGTAGCTCAACATCTTGAGACATCTTGGGATTGGGAAATTTAGCAGGGAAAACGAAGTAAGTTGTGAAATTCTTGATTGCTGATATACTTCATTTTTAGGAGGATATATTGGTATAAAGTGAAGTATATTTTTGAACTTCATGCATGCTTTTGGCTTCACTTTGTTCCATTGGATTTGGAATTGTCAATTCGGGACTTAGAAATGTTTCATGAATAACAATGAACTGATAGGTTGATATGGTTTTGGTAGATTTAGGAATAGGGGTTGTGAGTAACTTCTTATTTGATCTTAACTTTGGGATGTGAGATATTGAGTTTTGTGAGGTATGAATTGGGGGGAATAGTAGTAAGGATGGGATATGTGAATTCCTTTGTGTGCTTGAATCTTTTCTTATTTAAGGGCGAGTAAGGTTTAAGTGCGGGGAGGTTTGATGTGTCCAATTTATGTGCATATTTAGGAAATTTTTGGGATCACTTTTGTGCTCTTTTGTCATCAAGATCTTGGTTTTTATCTTGAAATTCTCTTAGGAGAGGTAAGGGCAACTTTACGCTCTTTTACCTTTTCTAAACTGATTTTGTGTGACAAGGAAACAACATCAAGACTTGAAAACCGGAGGCTCTTGAATTTCACCTTTTGAAGACTTTGAAGACTTTCTTTGAAGATTTGAAGACTTGAAGAATGGAGGAAGCTTGTTATAAAGAAAGAGAGTTTGAGACTGGGAGAAGAAAAAATAGACAAGTTCTGCTTCTGAGCTCCGTAGCGAGCCGCGATGAACCCGTCGCGGTTCACGATGAACAGGTGGCCAGAACACATTTGTCTTTCTTTTTGTACTATAAATAGCATTCTATCTTTTCTCAATCCTCGCTTCTCTTATTCCCGACATTCTACCAGCAAACCCCAGGTTTTTACCATTTTTCATCTTGTTTTAATCTTTGTTCATGTTTGGATTATTGTTATTGATTATTATGGATTGTAGTAGCTAAACTAATCTCTTGGAAGTAATTGATTAAAGCTTCCAAACTTATGCAGTGAGATTACTGATTTTGCTTATTTATGAACATTTATGGGAAATCATTTATTGTGCCATTAATTTGCTTCATTTATATCATGGGTTGTTTGAGAATAGGAAGTGTTTATATGATTGAAATGTTAGGGTGTTAGGAAAGTTGAAAATTTCTTGACTCTTTTGGTATGAAAATCTAAGAACATGAACTTAAAACTTCTAGTGTATAATGTATTGCAATTCTTGCTAGATAAGTATGTTAATGTGGATTGTTCACATATTTGTCATATAGATGCAAAGAAAGGTTGAACCTTGAATGTAGTTTGTTCTACGGTTAGCCTAATAAATGCTTTAGTGGGTTAAATTACTGTCTTTGGTAAAATACTTGTTGTTATAAAATTTATGGTCCTTTGTGTGAAATGTCATTCATGAAATACCTTTATGGTGTAGTTTGCCTAAAGTGCTTATTAATGAGGTTTGCAAACTGTCATTGTTTGCATTTTCAAATTACTATTAAGAATGAATGAATGTGGATCTTCGATTGAGAGGTGATAGCGTTCCCTATAGGCTATAAATGTTAATGAATGAGTAGATGAACCTATGATCTATAAGAAGTCTGGAAGTGGAAGTCGATTACCCCCAAGGCTCCGTAATTGTTGTCTTAATCATCTATTAATTGTTGTTGCATGATTAGCATTGTTCTCTTGCTTTTCTAGTTGTTGTCTTTCAATTCATAATTTAGGACAAAAACAAACAAAACACCCCCACCCCCACCCCCCATTTGCCTCCCCCCATGTATGCTTATATCTTGTACGTTTTCCGCTATATATGTTTAATCACTTGGAAATATCCCTCTTCTCGTGGATGAATCTCACTTGCCATTATCTACTTAATTGTAAATATGAAGCATTTGGGGTAAAAATATAAATTTGAGAGATACAGCAACGACCTCCCAATTTGCCAGGGCCGAGCATGGCGGAATTGCTCATCGCAGCCAGAGCCTTGCTCCTGCTCTATTAATCACGATCGGAACCTTGCCTTCAAGCCTTATAAATATTTTTGACGGGTCGTGTATTGCGACCGTAGTGGTTCAATCTGCACTGTTCCAACCATGTAAATTATGACAAGAACTTCCCGCTCAACCTAAAGCATTCTCTGGCCTTATTACTCATAACAATAACCTCGCATTTCCCCAATCTTATTAATCACGAACAAAACCTCACCTCCAAGTCTTATATCTTTTCCAAGGTCGTACGTCGAGGCCCTACTCATCGCAGTCCAAACCTTACCCCAGCTTTATTAATTCGGACCAGAAATGTTTTTTTTTTTTTGAGTTAAACCATCCAAATAGATGGGGGGAATATATTTGGCTCCCCAAATCAGAACTTTGCCTTATACCTTTTCTCAGGTTGTGCGTTGCGCCCTGCTCATCGCAGCCTGAACCTTAATGACAATAACTTCGCTTTCAAGCCTTCTATCTTTTCCCAGGCCGTATGTCGCGGCCCTGCTTATCGCAACTTGAACCTTGCCCCGGCCTTATTAATCATAACCAGAACTTTTCCTTCGATCCTTATAAATATTTGCTAGGGTCGTGACCCTTCTGATGTTGGTCTACACTTTGCTCTGACCTTATAAATTATGACAAGAACTTCTTCTTACAGCCTAAACCTTTGCTCCAACCTTATTACTAACGAACAGAACCTCACTTTCACTCCTTAAATATTTTCTTGGGACGTTCATTACAACCTTGCTCATCGCAACTTGAACCTTGTCGCAATGTTATTAATCACGACCAGAACTTTGCCTTCAAGCCTTATACATATTTTCCAAGTTTGAGCGTTGCGACCTTGTTGATGTTTGAAATTTAGTTTTACCAATTTTCCTAGTTCTTACTAGTGTGTTCCAACATACCTAGATTAACCAAGTGTAAAAATAACGTGAAGCGTACAAGACACACAACTTGGTTACGCAGTTCGGTGTAAATCACCTACATCTGCGGGGCCTGGCCCAGTTCAGAATAAATCCACTAATTAGAAAGATAGTACAGAGTACAGCATACAAAATACTTATCTTTACTAACTATGACGTGTGGACTTAGCTAGCTCCCCTAGCTACCGATCCGCCTTGATCAGACTCCCTCTGACCTCGAACTCCGTCGACGCTGGATCTCCTCCTCCCGAGGAATTAAGGCATACGATTCTGAACTTGTGCAGCAGGACAGTGTTGGAACACAGTATATTGGCTCTAGCAAGTTTCGTAAGATCTCAAAATCTGGGTGCAGATTTTGCTCTGTAAAATCGTTGGTTATGCAGCCGTGTTTGTCCCATATTTATATTCGCAAATCAGATCTGAACATCCATCATTATCTCCACAATATTCCCATTCCAAATCTGATTTGTTTGAAGCATATCCAAATCCCATAAATAAAGGGATTTACCTTATCTCAAACTCTCCCATATATTCAATCAAATCTTCTCCACATAAGTAGGGATTTTTCCATAAAACCAAATATGCTTCTTACGCCTGATGTATAGCCAAATCTATAGTTACCATAAATTCCAAAACACTCCAACATTTTGGCTTGAACTTCGTTAAAGCTTTGGCGTTAATTCTGTTCATAAATTCTGCTCCAGCAGTGTTCCAACATGGTATGATTCTGCTCAACATTAATTCAACAAAAATTGCCAACAAATTAATTCAACAGTCATAGACTTTACAATCTCCCCCTTTGGCATTTTTGTGGACCCAAAATATTTTGGACATAGCTAACAATCATCCAATGAGCAGAATTACTAGAATTCAATTAGTGAAAGCCGAAATCCCAGAATTCCAATAATAAACCGATAAGGAAAACCAATTCAAAAGACCAAAAACCAAATATGAAATCCAAAATCAAAATATCCAAATTTCTCCCCCTGGGGCCACACATAGGCCAAAGAAACCCAAATTCCAACAGTAACATAGAAAACCAGTCTTTAAAATAAAACTCCCCCTGAATCAATCCTCCAGCTTGGACTTTTCTTCTTCCAATCTTGCTTGTTCTGCTTGCAGGGCAGCAATCTGAATTCCCACAGCTCCAAGCCTAGCCTGTATTGCCATCAACCGAGTCTTCTTGGCTGCATTGGCTGAGGAAGATGATCCAGTAGCTTTCCAGGGGAGATCATGCACACGTCTGAGTCCAAATGTCTTCTTGTTAGGCCGTAAGAACTCCGCATCTACTATCACATCCGTGGCCTTTCCCTTCACCTTTGCACTTTTGGCTAGTGCTGAGATCAGACATGGGTATATCACTGCATCATTTACCTTCGGGGCTGTAGCCTGTCGAACCAAGTGCTGCTGAATTAGTAATCCAAGATTAACTTTCTTCTGTGTTCCAACACAGTAGAGCAACTTAGCCATTTCTCTGGTTAATGCTGTGGTGTTGCTGGATGGTAACCAACAATGGACTGCAATCTGATACAACCCGAAGAATCTGGATGTCAGACATGATGCCTGAGAATATCCTGCATCCGGCCACTTATCCTTATACCCTCCAGAAATTACAGCCAAGATTTCATCATCATTTAGACCCAAATCATCAGGGAATACTCCCCCTATGTCAGGAGTCTTTAGCCCAAACAGCATATTTATTTTTGAAGCAGATAGTTCTATAATCTTCCCTCTAGCATAAACTCTATCAAACCAGGGAGAAGAAATGTCTAAATTCCCAGGCATGAGATTAGCATATACCTCGAGTGTAACATCTCTGTTGTACTGTAACTGAACAGTTGCAGCAACTGTCATTCCAGTCATCTTCAAGAAATCAGTAAATCCGCTCTCCTTGTAGGCCTTCAGATCTAGTGGTCTCTCTGTAATAACCTTCTTTTCCGAGAAAAACTCCTCCATTTCAGCTCCCTTCTTGTCAAAGTAAACTGCCGAGAATGCCTGGGAGATAGATGGTGGTGGTAGAACCTTCCTCTGGATGCTGTTACGTCTCTTCCTGCTTCTCTTTGCTGCCCCGGTATCCACAGCAGAGCTAGCCTTCCTTTTTCCCTTTGCCTTCTGAAGAAATTCATTCAGGACCTCATCACTGGAATAAGTCATGTCTGCAGCCTCCTGTGTTGAAACATTGTCTGCTCTTTCAATCTGCTCTTCTTCTGAATTACCGCCCTGAACTGGTAGATCTTCATCAGCTCCTTCCATCTCTTGATTCCCTTCTTCATTCGACTCATTAGTGGCTTCATCATGCAACTCTTCTTGAACCTCATCACCTTGTGTACCCCCCAGATCAGCATCAGAATCTACCTCCATATATACAGGTTCTTCTGAGTGTGTTGGAACACTCTCCTCATCATCATCAGATAGTTCAATGAACACGGGTTCCCTTAGTTTATCCATCCTCTTTGCATTCACTTCATCATAGAATCCGACCTGTAGCTTATCTCCATATTTTACTTTCTTTAACCCAACAGCCTGTTCCTCACTGACTTCTCTAATCCACACATAACTATGAGGAGTCATACGACAGAAAACATGAAATTTGTCTTTCCCTTTTCCATTCAACTGACCATACATCCCTCTCATAAACTTCACAGTCTTGTACTCAATATCCCAAACATCAGTAAAATGACCAGAAATAAACTCCTTAATTTTGACATGCAATACCTCTAAATCCTTTCTTACACTCTTGATTTTGCTTAAATCCACAGAGTATCTATTAGCTTGTAACCACTCAAAAATATCATCCACACTCCTACTTTCAAAGCCCAAGAATTTGAATGGTCGAGGATCAGGACCAGTTACCTTAGGTTTTGCTTGTTTCTTGCCTTCTGAAGCATGCTCTTGGGCATCTGAGTTTTTACTCTGGTTCTTGACAAATGTCTCCTCCTCTTCCTTTTCTTCTTCAGTTTTCTCCGCCTCTGCTTCAGTTATCTCCTCATCCTCTTCAAGGACAGTACTTACTCTGTTCTGATCTTGATTTTGTGACTCATTCACTTCAGCATGCCTTCTCGGCTCATCGAACACTACCAATTCCGAATTCACTAAACTCCGGTCTTCTTCCAAACTTTCCGGCACTGGAGCTTCTTCTCTCGGAGAATTTTGGTTTGACATTATTTGGAACAATGCCGAGACAGAGAGGAGTTTTGCGGCAAGATTTTTGGCCAGAGTTTTTTTGGGGAAAATCGGCCAGAGACAACAGAATGCGAAAAGGAAGTTTTAGAGTTTGAGACAACTTTCAACTCTTCATAAGCTTACCTCTTTTCCCGCGAAGATCCTTTTTAGATTTCCCAAAAGTTGTCATGATAGCCTTTCCTCTTCTTGTCCCATCAGTGATTTATTCCTCATTTAACTTCCAACACTCTATTTAACTTCTCCTATTTTTGGTCACCTTTTGCTTCCTTCCAATTTTTTCTTTTTCTAATTTTTGACACAAATAACAAACACAAACAAATTATTTACACACAGAATTCATCAAAGGTAAAAGTTACCTCAGATTTGACAAACACCTAAGTGTTGTCGAAGGCTCTCGAAAGTGGTAGCATCAAGTGGCTTTGTAAATATATCGGCAAGCTGCTCGTGTGTTGGAACATAGACCACTTCCACTTCTTTTCTTTCCACCAAATCTCGAATAAAATGATGCCTTATGTCAATATGCTTGGTTCTCGAGTGTTGAACTGGATTCTTCGAAATATCGATTGCACTTGTATTATCACATAAAATCTTTAGGGGGCTTTGTTGAATTCCATAATCTTTAAGCATTTGATTCATCCATAATAGTTGTGCACAGCAACTCCCTGCTGCAAGATACTCTGCTTCTGCAGTAGATAGAGAGATCGAGTTCTGTTTCTTGCTATACCAAGACACCAAATTTGTTCCAATAAAGAAACATCCGCCGGTAGTACTTTTCCGATCATCTGCATTACCAGCCCAATCAGAATCACTGTATCCTATCAATTCTGAATCTTGATTCTTTGAGTACCAAACACCATATTCTGACGTTCCACTCACATATCTAATAATTCTTTTGACGGCAGTAAGATGAGATTCCTTAGGATCCGCCTGAAATCTAGCACATATTCCAACACTGAGACATATATCTGGTCTGCTAGCTGTGAGATATAACAAACTTCCAATCATGCCTCTATATAACTTTTGATCGACTGACACTCCTTTTTCATCTTTCACCAACTTATCAGAAACGCCCATAGGAGTTCGAACCGCACGAGCACTACTGAGTCCGAATTTTTTAATCAAATTCAGGGCATACTTACTTTGATTGATGAATAGACCATTCCGTCCTTGTTTGACTTGTAATCCCAGAAAGTAAGTCAATTCTCCAACCATGCTCATTTCAAATTCAGACTGCATTGTGATGACGAAATCCTGTACCATAGATGGTGAAGTAGAGCCAAATACTATGTCATCAACATATATTTGAGCAATTAGAAACTGTGATGATTTGTCAAGCACAAATAAAGTGCGATCTACTCCCCCTCGACGATAACCTTTCTGAAGCAAAAAGTTAGTAAGTCGTTCATACCATGCTCGAGGTGCCTGCTTTAATCCATATAAGGCTTTCTTGAGGCGATATACATGATGCGGATAATGAGGATCTTCAAAACCTTTAGGTTGTTCCACATAGACTTCCTCATTCACCACTCCATTTAGAAACGCACTCTTAACATCCATTTGATACAACGTAAAGTTCAAGAAGCAGGCAATAGATAGTAGAATACGAATAGATTCTAACCTGGCAACTGGTGCAAAGGTTTCATCAAAGTCAACACCTTCCACTTGCGTATATCCTTGAGCAACAAGTCTGGCTTTGTTCCTGGTGATTAAGCCATCTGCATCGGACTTGTTCTTGAAAATCCATTTTGTACCAATGACATTGATGCCTTTGGGACGAGGGGTAAGGTACCAAACATCATTCCTGGTAAACTGTCCGAGTTCATCTTGCATTGCAGCAATCCAATATTCATCAAGTAAAGCTTCCTTATAGTTCTTCGGTTCAATTAGTGACACAAAACAGTGTAGACCAGCCAGACGTCGATAATCTACTCGAGGAACTGATCGAGTATTTCGCAGAGTTGAGCCAGGTTGAATGTGTGGTGCAACCTGGTCATTAGTAGCCGGTAGCAGTGTTGGAACATGGTCATGTGTTGGAACATGGTCCGCTTCAGCAGAGTGAGGTTCCTGGTGCTCATTTGGTTCTGACTGCTTTTCTCTGTCCGGAGTTTGAGACTGTGTTGGAACATGAGTGTTGCCGGATTCTTCCTCTACTACTTCTGGAAGTTTCTCCTTTCCTGAATCATCCACAATGACATTTATGGATTCCATGAGAGTGTTAGTTCGATGATTGAAAACTCGGTAGGCACGACTGTTGATAGAATACCCTAGAAAAATTCCTGGATCACTTCGATTATCAAATTTTGCCAACTGTTCTCTGTCTCTGAGGATATAGCAAGTGCTTCCGAACACATGAAAATATGAAACATTCGGCTTCCTGCCTTTCCAGATCTCATAGGCTGTCTTATCAGTGAATGGTCGAAGATACACTCGATTAATTGTATAACACGCTGTATTGATCGCCTCTGCCCACCATTTCTTATGAAGATCCTTCTCTGCCAACATGACTCGAGCCATCTCCTGAAGAGTTCGATTCTTTCTTTCGACAATACCATTCTGTTGAGGAGTGATAGGAGCCGAAAACTCATGTTGAATCCCCAGTTCATTGCAGAAAGAACTAAATTGTTCATTTTCGAATTCTCTGCCATGATCACTTCGAATCCGGATTATCTTTCCTACAGGACTTCCCTTTTCCGTTTGTAGCTTTACTACAAGGCTACGAAATACCTCAATCGTATCAGATTTCTCTTTCAAGAAGGCTACCCATGTAAACCTGGAGAAGTCATCAACACATACAAAAATATATTTCTTTCCTCCTGTGCTAGGTGTGTGCACTGGCCCCATTAAATCCATATGTAATAATTCCAGATTTCTAGAAGTAGTAATAAACTGTACTGAAGAATGAGGAGCACGAGTTTGTTTACCTTGCTGACATGGTCCACACATGATTTCGTCATTCCCGGTCAAGGTAGGCATTCCACGTACAGCTTTCATGTTAGCAATCTTCACCAGTGTTTTATAGTTGATGTGTCCGAGTTTCCTGTGCCATAGAATTCCCTCGTCCCGCTTTGAAAGCATGCATCGAACTTCTTGTTCCAAAAGATAACAATTGTCTGGAGATCGTATTCCTGATAGAACCCTGTTTTCTCCATGCTTCACTACACATTTTTCTTTATGGAACTCAACTATCATGTTGTCATCGCACAACTGGCTTATACTTAGCAAATTTGCTTTCAGATCTTCAACAAATAATACACTTGTGAGAACAGAAAACCCTTCAATTTTTAATTCGCCCTTGCCAATTACTCTGCTTCTTTTTCCATCTCCAAAAGTTACATACCCGCCATCATATGGAGTAAGATTTGTAAGGTATTTCGAACTGCCAGTCATGTGACGTGAGCAGCCACTGTCAAAGTACCATGAGTCACTGGAATATGCTGATAAAGAAGTGTGTGCGACCATACACGTACCGGACCTTTTGATGACCCATATCTTCCTGATTCTTGTATGAGTATCGACTGTGTTGGAACACAGTTCTCTCCCTGTCATTTGATCTCTGATCAGTTTTTTACACTGATATTCAGTATGTCCTTGATACCTGCAGTATCCGCAGATTAGAGGCTTTCTTTGAAACGGTTTTCCATACTTCCTTTTCACTTCTCGAATCCTTGCTTTGAGAGTTACTGGTTTTTTATGCACTTCAACCTCTGGTTCTTTCCTGTATCCAATTCCGTGTCTATCACCAAAGTTCCTTCCCATATCCAGTATGTCATCCAGTTTTGCCTTCCCGGAATTCATTTTTGAGATAGCTGCTTCAGACATCTCAGCCCTCTTGACTGCTGCTATTAATTTCTGACTCAGTTCTTCATTTTGTTTTCTGAGTTCTGCAATCGTGGACCTTAACACCTTTTCGCTGTCAATCAGCTTCCTTTTTTCTTCAATCAGTTCTTTGTTTTTGTCTGCTACTTGAACCCACATGGCATACATTTGTTCGTATGTGCTATATATCTCTTCATCACTGACAGAAAGATCATCTTCATCACTGCGAGCCTCGTCAGGATTCATATCGTAACTTACATCTTTCCCTTTGTTTAGAGTGTTGGAACACTGACTTTCTGAAGTATCATGGACCTTTGCTCCAAAGGCTACATAATTACTGGTTAATTCTTCCTCATCCTTTTCTTTCTCTTCATCATCACTCCAAGAGGTAACATATGATCTTCCTTGTTTCTTTCGAGTGTTAGCACATTCGGCCTGAATATGACCAAATCCTTCACATTCTCTACATTGAATTCTTCCAGCCTGTTTTGTTTCATTGTACTGATTTCTCCCATACTGCATATTTCCTTGTTCAAACCTCAATCCACGATTGTTGTTCGAATCTTGTTGCTTTTGTCTGTTTCCGCCAAACCTCTCCTGAGATTTCTTATTGACCACCTTCTTTAACATCTTTGAGAAATTTTTTGTAATAAGTGCCAGTTTTTCAAACTCATCATCGCTGTCAGACTCATTACTTCCTTTGTCTGGAGAAACTTTAAACGCCAAATCCTTGGATACCCTTTTTGTAGGTTGCTGGAATGTCATCTCATATGTTTGCAGTGACCCCATTAGTTCATCTAGGCTCATTGTGGATACATCTCTTGCCTCCTCTATTGCTGCTACTTTCATTGCAAACCTTTTAGGTAGAGATCGCAAGGTCTTTTTCACCAGCTTGGTTTCTTTGTACACTTTTCCAAGTTGATAAGCCATGTTGGAGATATCTCTAAGCTTTCCGTTGAATGTGGCAATGGTGTCGTCCTCCTCCATTTTGAGTTCTTCAAACTTGGTAGCCAACATCTGTAGTTTGGACTCCCTCACTCGACTGGTTCCTTCATGAACTGTTTGTAGAATATCCCATGCTCTCTTCGCTTGGTGGCATGTAGATATAAGCTTGAACTGGTTTTCATCGACTGCCGTGAATATTGCATTAAGAGCCTTTGAGTTTGCTAGAGATTCTCTAAGATCACCTGGAGTCCATTTAGACTTGTCTTTGAGTTTTTGACTTGACTCCCCTTCCACATCCTTAGAGCTGGTAGCCTCTTCTGTAGGATGATTCCATTCATTCTCAACATAAAACCATGCCAGTTCGTCCAGGGAATTAATAAACACCCTCATACGAGCCTTCCAATAGTTGTAGTTGTTTCCTTCTAGCAGTGGTGGTCGAGAGATTGAAGCCCCTTCTCTTGTCGTCATGGTAAAACCGGATCTCACTTTCCTTGAAACAACCAAGGGAACAATAAGTGACTCAGCTCTGATACCAAATGAAATTTAGTTTTACCAATTTTCCTAGTTCTTACTAGTGTGTTCCAACATACCTAGATTAACCAAGTGTAAAAATAACGTGAAGCGTACAAGACACACAACTTGGTTACGCAGTTCGGTGTAAATCACCTACATCTGCGGGGCCTGGCCCAGTTCAGAATAAATCCACTAATTAGAAAGATAGTACAGAGTACAGCATACAAAATACTTATCTTTACTAACTATGACGTGTGGACTTAGCTAGCTCCCCTAGCTACCGATCCGCCTTGATCAGACTCCCTCTGACCTCGAACTCCGTCGACGCTGGATCTCCTCCTCCCGAGGAATTAAGGCATACGATTCTGAACTTGTGCAGCAGGACAGTGTTGGAACACAGTATATTGGCTCTAGCAAGTTTCGTAAGATCTCAAAATCTGGGTGCAGATTTTGCTCTGTAAAATCGTTGGTTATGCAGCCGTGTTTGTCCCATATTTATATTCGCAAATCAGATCTGAACATCCATCATTATCTCCACAATATTCCCATTCCAAATCTGATTTGTTTGAAGCATATCCAAATCCCATAAATAAAGGGATTTACCTTATCTCAAACTCTCCCATATATTCAATCAAATCTTCTCCACATAAGTAGGGATTTTTCCATAAAACCAAATATGCTTCTTACGCCTGATGTATAGCCAAATCTATAGTTACCATAAATTCCAAAACACTCCAACATTTTGGCTTGAACTTCGTTAAAGCTTTGGCGTTAATTCTGTTCATAAATTCTGCTCCAGCAGTGTTCCAACATGGTATGATTCTGCTCAACATTAATTCAACAAAAATTGCCAACAAATTAATTCAACAGTCATAGACTTTACAATGTTGATCTACATCTTGCTTTGGCCTTATAAATATGACCAGAACATCTCGCTGCAGCCTCAACCTCCCTCTGGCCTCATTAAATATTTGGCCTTATAAATATGAGGGGAACCTCGTGCTTTGGCCTTATAAATATGAGGGGAACCTCGTGCTTTGGCCTTATAAATATGAGAAGAACCTCATGTCGAAGTATTAAATATTTGCTAGGGTCGTTCATCGTGGCCCTGCTCTTCGCAGCATGAACCTCGCTCCGGCCTTATTAATTAGGACCAAAATCTTGCCCTCAAGCCATACATCTTCACCAGGGTCGTGCATCATGGCCTTGCTCATCGCAGCCTAAACCCTACTCGAGCCTTATTAATCACGACCAAAACCTCGCCTTCAAGCCTTGCATCTTTGTCAAGGCCATGCATCGCGGCCTGACCCCTGCTCCAGCCTTATTGTTTATAACCAAAACCTTGCCTTCAAGCCTTAAATATTTTTTAGGGTTATACGTTGCGACCCTGCTCATCATAGCATTAACCTTATCCTGGCCTTATTAATTAGGACTAGAACTTCGCCTTCAAGCCCCCCGGGTCCTGCATCGCAGCCTTGCTCATCGCATCCCAAACCTTGCCCCAGTCTTGTTAACTAAAACCAGTACTTTGCCTTTAAGCCTTGCACTTTTCCTTCAAGCCTTCCCGAGCCATGCGTCGCATCCCTGCTCGTTGCAGACTGAACCATGCCCCGAACTTATTGGTCATGACCAGAACTTTACCTTCAAGCCTTCTTTATTTGATTAGGCTGTACAGCGTGGCCCTACTCATCGTATCCTAAACCTTGCCTCGGGCTTATTAATTAAGACCAGAACTTTTACTTCAAGCCTTCTATCTTTTCCCGGTCTGTCTCACAGCCCTGCTCATCAAAGCCGGAACCTTACCCCAGCCTCTTTAATCATGACCAAAGCTTTGCCTTCTAGCCTTACAAATATTTTCCAGGATCGTGCGATGCGGATCTGCTCATTGCATCCCGAACCCTACTACAGCATCATTAATCACGACCGAAACTTTACCTTCAAGCTTTCTATCTTTTCATTGGTTGTGAATTGCAGCCCTACTCATCATAACCTGAACCATTCCTCGACCTCATTAATCACGAACAGAACTTCACCTCCAAGCCTTATAAATATTTTACATGGTCGTGCATCGTGATCCTTCTCATCACAGGCTGAACCCTGCTCTAGCCATAATAATCACAACTGAAATCTCGCATTCAAGCCTTACTTCTTCGACAGGGCCGTGCGTCGCAGCCTTGCTTATCGCAACCTGAAACCTGCTTCACCTTTATTAAACAAGACCGGAACCTCGCATTCAAGCCTTGTACATATTTTCCAGGGTCGTGCCCCGGGACCCTGCTTACATCAGTTTGGGCCCTACATCTTAGCCTTGTAAGATTTTTTTTCCAGGTTTGTTCACCGCAACCTTGTTTGTCACAGCCTCAACCATGGCCCAGCTCTATAAAGCGCAGCTAGATCCTTCTACTGCATACTTATGAGCTTCCCTCCAAGATTGTGCTTCACGATCCTGTAAACGTCAGCTTGGGTGTCTCATCACAGCCTCATCGTTCATGATCATGGCCTGTGTAGTTTAGTTTGCGCAGGGCATGGCCTTGTTACAAGTCATTTTTCCTCCTTCTCTGTGCAATCCATCATGTCACACAATTTCCTTTCCCAATTTACTTCATGGCCCCTGACATACAACTAGGTTATGACCATGCCCTCTCCCTGACAGAAACATTTGTAGCCCTGTAACTTGTCGCAAAGCTGGGATGCATCCCTCCCTATCAGGGTGGTACATCGGGACCACTTCAAGAGAACATCATCATGACAAGCATCACTGTAAAGTCTGTGACTGTTGAATTAATTTGTTGGCAATTTTTGTTGAATTAATGTTGAGCAGAATCATACCATGTTGGAACACTGCTGGAGCAGAATTTATGAACAGAATTAACGCCAAAGCTTTAACGAAGTTCAAGCCAAAATGTTGGAGTGTTTTGGAATTTATGGTAACTATAGATTTGGCTATACATCAGGCGTAAGAAGCATATTTGGTTTTATGGAAAAATCCCTACTTATATGGAGAAGATTTGATTGAATATATGGGAGAGTTTGAGATAAGGTAAATCCCTTTATTTATGGGATTTGGATATGCTTCAACAAATCAGATTTGGAATAGGAATATTGTGGAGATAATGATGGATGTTCAGATCTGATTTGCAAATATAAATATGGGACAAACACGGCTGCAAAGATAACGATTTTACAGAGCAAAATCTGCACCCAGATTTTGAGATCTTACGAAACTTGCTAGAGCCAATATACTGTGTTCCAACACTGTCCTGCTGCACAAGTTCAGAATCGTATGCCTTAATTCCTCGGGAGGAGGAGATCCAGCGTCGACGGAGTTCGAGGTCAGAGGGAGTCTGATCAAGGCGGATCGGTAGCTAGGGGAGCTAGCTAAGTCCACACGTCATAGTTAGTAAAGATAAGTATTTTGTATGCTGTACTCTGTACTATCTTTCTAATTAGTGGATTTATTCTGAACTGGGCCAGGCCCCGCAGATGTAGGTGATTTACACCGAACTGCGTAACCAAGTTGTGTGTCTTGTACGCTTCACGTTACTTTTACACTTGGTTAATCTAGGTATGTTGGAACACACTAGTAAGAACTAGGAAAATTGGTAAAACTAAATTTCATTTGGTATCAGAGCTGAGTCACTTATTGTTCCCTTGGTTGTTTCAAGGAAAGTGAGATCCGGTTTTACCATGACGACAAGAGAAGGGGCTTCAATCTCTCGACCACCACTGCTAGAAGGAAACAACTACAACTATTGGAAGGCTCGTATGAGGGTGTTTATTAATTCCCTGGACGAACTGGCATGGTTTTATGTTGAGAATGAATGGAATCATCCTACAGAAGAGGCTACCAGCTCTAAGGATGTGGAAGGGGAGTCAAGTCAAAAACTCAAAGACAAGTCTAAATGGACTCCAGGTGATCTTAGAGAATCTCTAGCAAACTCAAAGGCTCTTAATGCAATATTCACGGCAGTCGATGAAAACCAGTTCAAGCTTATATCTACATGCCACCAAGCGAAGAGAGCATGGGATATTCTACAAACAGTTCATGAAGGAACCAGTCGAGTGAGGGAGTCCAAACTACAGATGTTGGCTACCAAGTTTGAAGAACTCAAAATGGAGGAGGACGACACCATTGCCACATTCAACGGAAAGCTTAGAGATATCTCCAACATGGCTTATCAACTTGGAAAGGTGTACAAAGAAACCAAGCTGGTGAAAAAGACCTTGCGATCTCTACCTAAAAGGTTTGCAATGAAAGTAGCAGCAATAGAGGAGGCAAGAGATGTATCCACAATGAGCCTAGATGAACTAATGGGGTCACTGCAAACATATGAGATGACATTCCAGCAACCTACAAAAAGGGTATCCAAGGATTTGGCGTTTAAAGTTTCTCCAGACAAAGGAAGTAATGAGTCTGACAGCGATGATGAGTTTGAAAAACTGGCACTTATTACAAAAAATTTCTCAAAGATGTTAAAGAAGGTGGTCAATAAGAAATCTCAGGAGAGGTTTGGCGGAAACAGACAAAAGCAACAAGATTCGAACAACAATCGTGGATTGAGGTTTGAACAAGGAAATATGCCGTATGGGAGAAATCAGTACAATGAAACAAAACAGGCTGGAAGAATTCAATGTAGAGAATGTGAAGGATTTGGTCATATTCAGGCCGAATGTGCGAACACTCGAAAGAAACAAGGAAGATCATATGTTACCTCTTGGAGTGATGATGAAGAGAAAGAAAAAGATGAGGAAGAATTAACCAGTAATTATGTAGCCTTTGGAGCAAAGGTCCATGATACTTCAGAAAGTCAGTGTTCCAACACTCTAAACAAAGGGAAAGATGTAAGTTACGATATGAATCCGGACGAGGCTCGCAGTGATGAAGATGATCTTTCTGTCAGTGATGAAGAGATATATAGCACATACGAACAAATGTATGCTATGTGGGTTCAAGTAGCAGACAAAAACAAAGAACTGAGTGAAGAAAAAAGGAAGCTGATTGACAGCGAAAAGGAGTTAAGGTCCACGATTGCAGAACTCAGACAACAAAATGAAGAACTGAGTCAGAAATTAATAGCAGCAGTCAAGAGGGCTGAGATGTCTGAAGCAGCTATCTCAAAAATGAATTCCGGGAAGGCAAAACTGGATGACATACTGGATATGGGAAGGAACTTTGGTGATAGACACGGAATTGGATACAGGAAAGAACCAGAGGTTGAAGTGCATAAAAAACCAGTAACTCTCAAAGCAAGGATTCGAGAAGTAAAACGGAAGTATGGAAAACCGTTTCAAAGAAAGCCTCTAATCTGCAGATACTGCAGGTATCAAGGACATACTGAAAATCAGTGTAAAAAACTGATCAGAGATCAAATGACAGGGAGAGAACTGTGTTCCAACACAGTCGATACTCGTACAAGAATCAGGAAGATATGGGTCATCAAAAGGTCCGGTACGTGTATGGTCGCACACACTTCTTTATCAGCATATTCCAGTGACTCATGGTACTTTGACAGTGGCTGCTCACGTCACATGACTGGCAGTTCGAAATACCTTACAAATCTTACTCCATATGATGGCGGGTATGTAACTTTTGGAGATGGAAAAAGAAGCAGAGTAATTGGCAAGGGCGAATTAAAAATTGAAGGGTTTTCTGTTCTCACAAGTGTATTATTTGTTGAAGATCTGAAAGCAAATTTGCTAAGTATAAGCCAGCTGTGCGATGACAACATGATAGTTGAGTTCCATAAAGAAAAATGTGTAGTGAAGCATGGAGAAAACAGGGTTCTGTCAGGAATACGATCTCCAGACAATTGTTATCTTTTGGAACAAGAAGTTCGATGCATGCTTTCAAAGCGGGACGAGGGAATTCTATGGCACAGGAAACTCGGACACATCAACTATAAAACACTGGTGAAGATTGCTAACATGAAAGCTGTACGTGGAATGCCTACCTTGACCGGGAATGACGAAATCATGTGTGGACCATGTCAGCAAGGTAAACAAACTCGTGCTCCTCATTCTTCAGTACAGTTTATTACTACTTCTAGAAATCTGGAATTATTACATATGGATTTAATGGGGCCAGTGCACACACCTAGCATAGGAGGAAAGAAATATATTTTTGTATGTGTTGATGACTTCTCCAGGTTTACATGGGTAGCCTTCTTGAAAGAGAAATCTGATACGATTGAGGTATTTCGTAGCCTTGTAGTAAAGCTACAAACGGAAAAGGGAAGTCCTGTAGGAAAGATAATCCGGATTCGAAGTGATCATGGCAGAGAATTCGAAAATGAACAATTCAGTTCTTTCTGCAATGAACTGGGGATTCAACATGAGTTTTCGGCTCCTATCACTCCTCAACAGAATGGTATTGTCGAAAGAAAGAATAGAACTCTTCAGGAGATGGCTCGAGTCATGTTGGCAGAAAAGGATCTTCATAAGAAATGGTGGGCAGAGGCGATCAATACAGCGTGTTATACAATTAATCGTGTGTATCTTCGACCATTCACTGATAAGACAGCCTATGAGATCTGGAAAGGCAGGAAGCCGAATGTTTCATATTTTCATGTGTTCGGAAGCACTTGCTATATCCTCAGAGACAGAGAACAGTTGGCAAAATTTGATAATCGAAGTGATCCAGGAATTTTTCTAGGGTATTCTATCAACAGTCGTGCCTACCGAGTTTTCAATCATCGAACTAACACTCTCATGGAATCCATAAATGTCATTGTGGATGATTCAGGAAAGGAGAAACTTCCAGAAGCAGTAGAGGAAGAATCCGCCAACACTCATGTTCCAACACAGTCTCAAACTCCGGACAGAGAAAAGCAGTCAGAACCAAATGAGCACCAGGAACCTCACTCTGCTGAAGCGGACCATGTTCCAACACATGACCATGTTCCAACACTGCTACCGTCTACTAATGACAAGGTTGCACCACACATTCAACCTGGCTCAACTCTGCGAAATACTCGATCAGTTCCTCGAGTAGATTATCGACGTCTGGCTGGTCTACACTGTTTTGTGTCACTAATTGAACCGAAGAACTATAAGGAAGCTTTACTTGATGAATATTGGATTGCTGCAATGCAAGATGAACTCGGACAGTTTACCAGGAATGATGTTTGGTACCTTACCCCTCGTCCCAAAGGCATCAATGTCATTGGTACAAAATGGATTTTCAAGAACAAGTCCGATGCAGATGGCTTAATCACCAGGAACAAAGCCAGACTTGTTGCTCAAGGATATACGCAAGTGGAAGGTGTTGACTTTGACGAAACCTTTGCACCAGTTGCCAGGTTAGAATCTATTCGTATTCTACTATCTATTGCTTGCTTCTTGAACTTTACGTTGTATCAAATGGATGTTAAGAGTGCGTTTCTAAATGGAGTGGTGAATGAGGAAGTCTATGTGGAACAACCTAAAGGTTTTGAAGATCCTCATTATCCGCATCATGTATATCGCCTCAAGAAAGCCTTATATGGATTAAAGCAGGCACCTCGAGCATGGTATGAACGACTTACTAACTTTTTGCTTCAGAAAGGTTATCGTCGAGGGGGAGTAGATCGCACTTTATTTGTGCTTGACAAATCATCACAGTTTCTAATTGCTCAAATATATGTTGATGACATAGTATTTGGCTCTACTTCACCATCTTTGGTACAGGATTTCGTCATCACAATGCAGTCTGAATTTGAAATGAGCATGGTTGGAGAATTGACTTACTTTCTGGGATTACAAGTCAAACAAGGACGGAATGGTCTATTCATCAATCAAAGTAAGTATGCCCTGAATTTGATTAAAAAATTCGGACTCAGTAGTGCTCGTGCGGTTCGAACTCCTATGGGTGTTTCTGATAAGTTGGTGAAAGATGAAAAAGGAGTGTCAGTTGATCAAAAGTTATATAGAGGCATGATTGGAAGTTTGTTATATCTCACAGCTAGCAGACCTGATATATGTCTCAGTGTTGGAATATGTGCTAGATTTCAGGCGGATCCTAAGGAATCTCATCTTACTGCAGTCAAAAGAATTATTAGATATGTGAGTGGAACGTCAGAATATGGTGTTTGGTACTCAAAGAATCAAGATTCAGAATTGATAGGATACAGTGATTCTGATTGGGCTGGTAATGCAGATGATCGGAAAAGTACTACCGGCGGATGTTTCTTTATTGGAACAAATTTGGTGTCTTGGTATAGCAAGAAACAGAACTCGATCTCTCTATCTACTGCAGAAGCAGAGTATCTTGCAGCAGGGAGTTGCTGTGCACAACTATTATGGATGAATCAAATGCTTAAAGATTATGGAATTCAACAAAGCCCCCTAAAGATTTTATGTGATAATACAAGTGCAATCGATATTTCGAAGAATCCAGTTCAACACTCGAGAACCAAGCATATTGACATAAGGCATCATTTTATTCGAGATTTGGTGGAAAGAAAAGAAGTGGAAGTGGTCTATGTTCCAACACACGAACAGCTTGCCGATATATTTACCAAGCCACTTGATGCTACCACTTTCGAGAGCCTTCGACAACACTTAGGTGTTTGTCAAATCTGAGGTAACTTTTACCTTTGATGAACTCTGTGTGTAAATAATTTGTTTGTGTTTGTTATTTGCGTCAAAAATTAGAAAAAGAAAAAATTGGAAGGAAGCAAAAGGTGACCAAAAATAGGAGAAGTTAAATAGAGTGTTGGAAGTTAAATGAGGAATAAATCACTGATGGGACAAGAAGAGGAAAGGCTATCATGACAACTTTTGGGAAATCTAAAAAGGATCTTCGCGGGAAAAGAGGTAAGCTTATGAAGAGTTGAAAGTTGTCTCAAACTCTAAAACTTCCCTTTCACATTCTGTTGTCTCTGGCCGATTTTCCCCAAAAACTCTGGCCAAAAATCTTGCCGCAAAACTCCTCTCTGTCTCGGCATTGTTCCAAATAATGTCAAACCAAAATTCTCCGAGAGAAGAAGCTCCAGTGCCGGAAAGTTTGGAAGAAGACCGGAGTTTAGTGAATTCGGAATTGGTAGTGTTCGATGAGCCGAGAAGGCATGCTGAAGTGAATGAGTCACAAAATCAAGATCAGAACAGAGTAAGCACTGTCCTTGAAGAGGATGAGGAGATGACTGAAGCAGAGGCGGAGAAAACTGAAGAAGAAAAGGAAGAGGAGGAGACATTTGTCAAGAACCAGAGTAAAAACTCAGATGCCCAAGAGCATGCTTCAGAAGGCAAGAAACAAGCAAAACCTAAGGTAACTGGTCCTGATCCTCGACCATTCAAATTCTTGGGCTTTGAAAGTAGGAGTGTGGATGATATTTTTGAGTGGTTACAAGCTAATAGATACTCTGTGGATTTAAGCAAAATCAAGAGTGTAAGAAAGGATTTAGAGGTATTGCATGTCAAAATTAAGGAGTTTATTTCTGGTCATTTTACTGATGTTTGGGATATTGAGTACAAGACTGTGAAGTTTATGAGAGGGATGTATGGTCAGTTGAATGGAAAAGGGAAAGACAAATTTCATGTTTTCTGTCGTATGACTCCTCATAGTTATGTGTGGATTAGAGAAGTCAGTGAGGAACAGGCTGTTGGGTTAAAGAAAGTAAAATATGGAGATAAGCTACAGGTCGGATTCTATGATGAAGTGAATGCAAAGAGGATGGATAAACTAAGGGAACCCGTGTTCATTGAACTATCTGATGATGATGAGGAGAGTGTTCCAACACACTCAGAAGAACCTGCATATATGGAGGTAGATTCTGATGCTGATCTGGGGGGTACACAAGGTGATGAGGTTCAAGAAGAGTTGCATGATGAAGCCACTGATGAGTCGAATGAAGAAGGGAATCAAGAGATGGAAGGAGCTGATGAAGATCTACCAGTTCAGGGCGGTAATTCAGAAGAAGAGCAGATTGAAAGAGCAGACAATGTTTCAACACAGGAGGCTGCAGACATGACTTATTCCAGTGATGAGGTCCTGAATGAATTTCTTCAGAAGGCAAAGGGAAAAAGGAAGGCTAGCTCTGCTGTGGATACCGGGGCAGCAAAGAGAAGCAGGAAGAGACGTAACAGCATCCAGAGGAAGGCTCTACCACCACCATCTATCTCCCAGGCATTCTCGGCAGTTTACTTTGACAAGAAGGGAGCTGAAATGGAGGAGTTTTTCTCGGAAAAGAAGGTTATTACAGAGAGACCACTAGATCTGAAGGCCTACAAGGAGAGCGGATTTACTGATTTCTTGAAGATGACTGGAATGACAGTTGCTGCAACTGTTCAGTTACAGTACAACAGAGATGTTACACTCGAGGTATATGCTAATCTCATGCCTGGGAATTTAGACATTTCTTCTCCCTGGTTTGATAGAGTTTATGCTAGAGGGAAGATTATAGAACTATCTGCTTCAAAGATAAATATGTTGTTTGGGCTAAAGACTCCTGACATAGGGGGAGTGTTCCCGGATGATTTGGGTCTAAATGATGATGAAATCTTGGCTGTAATTTCTGGAGGGTATAAGGATAAGTGGCCGGCTGCAGGATATTCTCAGGCATCATGTCTGACATCCAGATTCTTCGGGTTGTATCAGATTGCAGTCCATTGTTGGTTACCATCCAGCAACACCACAGCATTAACCAGAGAAATGGCTAAGTTGCTCTACTGTGTTGGAACACAGAAGAAAGTTAATCTTGGATTACTAATTCAGCAGCACTTGGTTCGACAGGCCACAGCCCCAAAGGTAAATGATGCAGTGATATACCCATGTCTGATCTCAGCACTAGCCAAAAGTGCAAAGGTGAAGGGAAAGGCCACGGATGTGATAGTAGATGCGGAGTTCTTACGGCCTAACAAGAAAACTTTTGGACTCAGACGTGTGCATGATCTCCCCTGGAAAGCTACTGGATCATCTTCCTCAGCCAATGCAGCCAAGAAGACGCGGTTGATGGCAATACAGGCTAGGCTTGGAGCTGTGGGAATTCAGATTGCTGCCCTGCAAGCAGAACAAGCAAGATTGGAAGAAGAAAAGTCCAAGCTGGAGGATTGATTCAGGGGGAGTTTTATTTTAAACAAAGACTGGGTTTCTATGTTACAGTTGGAATTTGGGTTTCTTTGGCCTATGTGTGGCCCCAGGGGGAGAAATTTGGATATTTTGATTTTGGATTTCATATTTGGTCTTTTGGTTTTTTGAATTGGTTTTCCTTGTCGGTCTATTATTGGAATTCTGGGATTTCGGCTTTCACTAATTGCATTCTAGTAATATGATCTTTATTCTGCTCATTGGATGATTGTTAGCTATGTTCAAAATATTTTGGGTCCACAAAAATGCCAAAGGGGGAGATTGTAAAGTCTGTGACTGTTGAATTAATTTGTTGGCAATTTTTGTTGAATTAATGTTGAGCAGAATCATACCATGTTGGAACACTGCTGGAGCAGAATTTATGAACAGAATTAACGCCAAAGCTTTAACGAAGTTCAAGCCAAAATGTTGGAGTGTTTTGGAATTTATGGTAACTATAGATTTGGCTATACATCAGGCGTAAGAAGCATATTTGGTTTTATGGAAAAATCCCTACTTATATGGAAAAGATTTGATTGAATATATGGGAGAGTTTGAGATAAGGTAAATCCCTTTATTTATGGGATTTGGATATGCTTCAACAAATCAGATTTGGAATAGGAATATTGTGGAGATAATGATGGATGTTCAGATCTGATTTGCAAATATAAATATGGGACAAACACGGCTGCAAAGATAACGATTTTACAGAGCAAAATCTGCACCCAGATTTTGAGATCTTACGAAACTTGCTAGAGCCAATATACTGTGTTCCAACACTGTCCTGCTGCACAAGTTCAGAATCGTATGCCTTAATTCCTCGGGAGGAGGAGATCCAGCGTCGACGGAGTTCGAGGTCAGAGGGAGTCTGATCAAGGCGGATCGGTAGCTAGGGGAGCTAGCTAAGTCCACACGTCATAGTTAGTAAAGATAAGTATTTTGTATGCTGTACTCTGTACTATCTTTCTAATTAGTGGATTTATTCTGAACTGGGCCAGGCCCCGCAGATGTAGGTGATTTACACCGAACTGCGTAACCAAGTTGTGTGTCTTGTACGCTTCACGTTACTTTTACACTTGGTTAATCTAGGTATGTTGGAACACACTAGTAAGAACTAGGAAAATTGGTAAAACTAAATTTCATTACCATCTTAGACTTGTCAATCATCATCATGTCTGGGTCACGGCCCTGTCCGTCAGAGAATCAAAGCTGTAGTATTACACGTTAAAATTTGAAGAACTAAAGATGCGCGAAGATGAGACTATTTCTGAGTTCAATGGACGGGTCCGAGATATTGCAAACAAAGCTTTTCAGTTCGGCAAAAAGCACAAAGATCAAAAGGTTGTCAGGAAGGTGTTGAGAGCATTACCTCCACGTTTCAACATGAAGGTCACAACGATTAATGAAAATGGAAGGATAGGGACAATGACACTGGATGAACTTATGGGATCACTGGAATTTTATGAGATGGAAATGCTGCAAACAAAAGCAGGAAAGAAAGAAATGGCTTTTTCAAGCATAACCTCTGGAAAGTCAGAAGACCATTCAGATAATGAAGAGTCCGATGAAATTACAAACATAACCAGGAACTTCTCCAGATTTATGAAGAAGATGGGCAGGAAGCCACAAGAGAAGTCAAGTGGGAACAAAAATCCAAACGCAAACTCCACTCCAAGATTTGGCCAAACAATTGGTGTTGAAACACCAAAGTTTAAGTCAACAAATCCGAACCTGAACAGGAAAATCCAGTGTAGAGAATGTGAAGGTTTCGGGCACATACAAGCTGAGTGTGCCAATACTTTTAAAAGGCAAGGAAAATTGTATGCCACAACCTGGAGTGATGATGACGTAGGAGATGATTGTAAGGATGGAGAGGAGTATACCAATCATGTTGCTTTCGGTGTGTCAGTGGTGGAGTTAGAAGACTCTTTCGAGGAAGGTCTCAGTGGGCTGAATGAAGATGATAGTGGTAGCTCAGATGAAGAGACTAGGAGCATGAGTGATGATGACATTCGCAAGGAAAGCATGGAAATGTACAAGATGTGGTTAAAAGTGGCGGATGAAAACAAAGTGCTCAAATCTGAGAACAAGAGATTGAGTGAAGAAGCTAAAATGAAGGAACTTGAAAAGGAAAAGGCAATCGGCGAACTGTAAATATTCAAGAAGGAATTTGCTGAAATGGTGCAACGAGCAGAGGCAGCAGAACAATCTATTAGACGACTCAATACAGGAAAAGCTAAGCTCGAAGATTGTCTAAGAATGGGACAGACGACCAAGTACGGAATTGGTTATGAAGGATCCTCATCGGTAAATTCATGGAGTAACAAGGAAGATCACGGTGCGGTATCTCCAAGAACAATCGAAAGAAACTGCCCTACCAAAAGGATTAGACGATGCGGATACTGTGGAGCTCAAGGGCATGTAAGAAATAGATGTTTTAAGCTGCTTAGGACACTGTCTTTTAATTCAGCAGATCGAAGATTCAACACCGTGTCAGGATATGATACAAGGCACCGTTTCAACACTGGAGGATACAGAACCAGATTTCTGAACACACGTGTCAATCAAAGCTCGCATCACATCACTCGACCAGTGAGCCAGGTATGGGTTCGAAAATCTCAAGATGTTTGTTTTTCAAGTTTTGTATGTTTTGGGGCACATACAGGAAATTCTTCGTATTTTGATAGTGCGTGTTCAAGGAACATGACTGGAGTTCCTGAATTTCTGCGAAAATTCAAACCTGAATTTGGCGGACATGTTAGATTTGGTGATGGGAAACGTAGTAGAATAATCGGCAAGGGTGAGTTAGCCATCAAAGGGCTTCCAGTGTTCCAAGATGTGTTGCTAGTGGAAGGTCTGAAGGCAAACTTGTTGAGCATCAGCCATATATGTGACAATGAAACGACAGTGTTTTTTGACAAAGAGAAATGTGTAGTAAACCATGGGACTGGAGTATTCACCGGATCAAGATCAATGGATAATTGTTATATGCTCAATCAAGTTGTCACCTGCTTGAGTTCAAAGAAGGAAGTCTGTACTTTGTGGCACAGAAAATTGGGGCACATAAATTATAAATCCTTAGCATGTATTTCTAGACTGAATGCAGTCAGAGGTATTCCTGAAATCAGTGACAACAAGGAGGTTGTTTGCGGGTCGTGTAAAGAAGTAAAGCAAATCCGGATACCACACCACGCCGTACATGATGTTTCAACGTCAAGACTTTTGGAGCTCCTGCATATGGACTTAATGGGGCCGGTCAACACCCCTAGTGTGGGGGGGAAGAAGTATATTTTCGTCTGTGTAGACGACTTCTCGAGGTATACGTGGGTATAATTTCTCAAAGAGAAGTCAGAGGCTGCTGATGTTTTCAAAAACTTGGCGCACAGGCTACATGTAGAAAAAGGAACCGCTCAAGTAAGAATTGCACGTATCAGGAGTGATCATGGAAAAGAATTCGAAAATTCTAAGTTTTATGACATTTGCGAGACACTTGGTATACACCATGAGTTCTCCGCCCCCATAACTCCTCAACAAAATGGTATAGTTGAAAGGAAGAACCGGACGCTGCAGGAAATGGCACGAGCAATGTTAGCCGAGAAAAACATTCATGCTAGATATTGGGCTGAGGCGGTACACACAGCATGCTACACTATCAACAGAGTATATCTGCGTCTGTTTACTGAGAAGACACCATATGAGATCTGGAAAGGGAAGAAACCAGATGTGTCGTATTTTCATGTCTTTGGGAGTAAGTGCTATATTATGAAGGACCGAGAGCCCCTAGCTAAATTCGAGTCTAGAAGTGATATCGGTATATTCTTGGGTTATTCCCCTACTAGTCGAGCTTTCCGAGTTCTTAACCAACGCTCTGGAGTAGTCATTGAGTCTATTAATGTGGTTGTTGATGATTCAGAAGTAGAAACTTTGGGTGAAAGTGATATTCTCGATCCAGTAAATCCTACTGGTGTTGAAACACCAACACAGTCCGGTGTTGAAACTCCGGAAACAGTAGCACATGAATCTGAACAAAGTTCGGCCAGACACATGCAGTTACGGGATCAGCCACGGGTAAATTACAGAGAATTGGCAGGATTATCATGTTTTATCTCTCTTACTGAGCCCAAGAATTACAAAGAAGTCTTGCTTGATGAGTATTGGATTTCGGCGATGCAAGAAGAGTTACAGCAATTTGAAAGAAACAATGTTTGGTACGTCACCCCGCGGCCTACTGATGTAAATGTGATCGGAACCAAGTGGATCTTTAAGAACAAATCTGATGCAGATGGTAACGTCACAAGAAATAAAGCTCGACTTGTCGCTCAAGGTTACACACAAGTAGAAGGGGTTTATTTTGATGAAACTTTTGCACCCGTAGCCAGATTGGAGTCAATTAGGCTGATATTGGCGGCATCCTGTATTCTGGACTTTACTCTTCATCAAATGGATGTCAAGAGTGCATTCCTGAATGGTCTAGTGAAGGAGGAAGTTTACGTGGAGCAGCCCAAGGGATTTGAAGACCCGCATTTTCCTGACCATATCTATCGGTTGAATAAAGCTTTGTATGGCCTCAAGCAGGCACCCCGTGCATGGTATGAGCGACTGACAACCTTTCTGATTTAGAAGGGATATCGTCGAGGGGGAGTGGACCGTACACTGTTTGTGCTGCATAAGGGGACAAATATTCTAATCGCACAGATTTACGTTGATGATATTGTCTTTGGATCTACCTCTTCAGCATTAGTGAAGGAGTTTGTTGACCTAATGACTAAAGAGTTTGAAATGAGTATGGTAGGAAAATTATCATATTTTCTGGAGTTGCAGGTTACTCAGGAGAAGAATGGTCTGTTCATCAACCAACAGAAATATGCTGAGAATTTGATCAAAAGATTTGGACCTGCAAGTGCAAAGGCAGTACGCACCCCAATGGCTACCACCGATAAGCTCACAAAAGATGAACTGGGTCAAAGTGTTGACCAAACATTGTACAGGAGTATGATTGGCAGCCTATTATATTTAACTGCAAGTAGACCAGAAATCTGTTTGAGTGTTGGGATCTGTGCCTGCTACCAGGCTAATCCAAAGGAATCACATATGTCAGCTGTGAAGAGAATTATTCGATATATAAGTGGAACAGTGGAGTATGGAGTATGGTTTTCTAGGAACAAGGATTCACAGTTGGTAGGATTCAGTGACTCTGACTGGGCAGGGAATGCTGATGATCGTAAGAGTACCACTGGTGGATGCTTCTTTGCTGGATCAAATCTTGTCAGCTGGTACAGTAAAAAGCAGAACTCTATATCATTGTCTACGGCTGAGGCAAAATATTTGGCTGCAGGAAGTTGTTGTGCGCAACTATTATGGATGAAGCAGATGATGAGAGACTATGGATTCAATGATGTAAGTTTGACAGTCTTATGTGATAATAAAAGCGCCATTGATATCTCCAAGAATCCTGTGCAACACTCTAGGACAAAACACATCGATATCCGACATCACTTTATTAGAGATTTGGTCGAAAAAGAGAAGTCACAGTTCATTATGTACCAACATCAGAACAACTTGCTGATATCTTTACAAAGCCTCTAGATGGTGAGACTTTTGAAGGCCTCAGACAGCACTTGGGTGTGTGTCGAATGTAAGGTACCCAGATTTGTTCATTCTGTTGTATTATTTACTGTTTTGTCTTCTTTTAAATATAGTCGGAAAAAAATAGGAAAATCGAAAATACCAAAAATATGTGAAGTGGTGTTTAAACACCGAGGGATAAAGTTACTGGAAAAATGACTTAAGTGGAAAGCAGACCAGACGGGCTGAACTTGGGCCAGAAATTTGTGATGATGGTCTTAAATGTGCGCATGATAGTTGTCTGAAGGAAGAAAAAGTGGGGTGGTTTTTGGTTTTCTAAAAAGGACCGTGAAAGTAACTGGTTTGTAATTCCCACACAAATTCAATTTCTTCCCAACTGTTCATCTTCCTAGAACAGAGCTCGCGCGAGTGCCTCTCTAGCAACCGCAAATTTTCAAAACCCTCAGATTTTGTAGCCTACTCAAAACCCCTCGACAATGGTGAACTCCACTTTCAAGAAACTGGTTCGAGATTTCATCACTGTGCGCGTCCCAGAAAATCCGCAAATTGAAGAACTTGACTCCGATGTAGACTTGGATAATTACTGTGGAGGTCGAGAACAGAGACTGACCAAGTGGGACGGAGTAAATCGTCGACGACCTAAGGTCAGGTTTGATCATTCTTTTGTGTATAATGGAGTTTATTTTTGTTCGGTTCTCGAGTTTATTGAATGGATGGTTCAGAACAGAGATTATGTTGACCTCCGGAAATTTAAGAATTTGAATGGAAAGATTAATGGGTTTGAGTTAAAGGAACTTTTAACTGGTGGTATTGGGGACATTAGTGAGATTAGTGATTTTGATGCCACTCTAGTTGGAGTTGATTTTGGTGAACATTACAAAGTGGTGGATGAAATAGATCAGTTTTTTACAATCTATACGAGGATAGCCTCGTTGCACAGGCCTGTTATTAGGAGCATAGGGGATGATGCTGTTTTGCAACCCTGGGTCAAAGTAGTTAAGTCCACTGATTTTGCTAGATCAAGTGGCAAAGACGTGGAGTGCTTTAATGGTTCTATGCTCTTGCTTCAAGAATCTTTAAGACGATTGCCCATCCCAGTGGTGGAAATCAGTGATAGTGAAGAGGAGACGGTGTGTGCAGGGGGAGCTGGTGAAGCTGAAACAGTATCGATTATGAAGGAACCTGAGAATGCCTCTGTGCTGAGTGAGGCTCTGTTAGAATTTTTGAAGTCAGCTTCTGAGAATGGAGAAGATGAGGACATAACTGTGAAAAGTTTAGAGAGTGCTGAAGTGCCTGGTTCTGGTATTCAAACACCAGTTGTGAACTCAAATGATGATGATCATGTACCTGTGAATCAAGCACAGGATGAGAATTTGGTAGAGGAAACTGGTGTTGGTGTCGAAATACCACCAGAAACCAGACAGACACGTGGACCAAAGAGGAAGTGCATGGAGGTGGGTGTTGAAACACCACCAGAGTCTGGGGGAATTCATGTTACTCAGAGGACAAAGAAGGCCAGGGGGAGTGCAGCCTCATCTTCCAAGGGTGTTCGAAAATCCAAGCGGTGCATAGATAATACTATGGACTCAGGTGAGGACAGCGATGAGCCGATTGGGATGAAGCTGAATAAGTTACGTGCTGACAGGAAGCAGAGACAAGCTGAATCTCGTGCACAACCTGCACCTGAAGCTAGTGAAGCAATTAGCACTGAATTCTTTGATGATGCAAGCCGAGACAAGTGGGAGTTTATCTGTGGCAGAAAGATACTGGCGGAAAGGCCTGCTGATTCCGAGAAATATAGGGATTGTGGGTTCACAGATTACCTGCACTATCTCAAAGTGTTTAAGGCTGCTACATGTTTCGGTGATTATAACAAGCAACTCGTGCTAGAATTCTACTCAAATCTGAAAGCTGAATGTGAAGATGAAGAATCTGCGTGGTTTCATAGGATTTTTGTGCGCAGGAAGATTGTTGATTTCTCACCAGAGGCAGTGAAAAAATGTCTGAAGTGTGGCACGTCAAGAAATGACCAATTGGTGTTCAAACACCAGATGCCAGAAAATTATGATGAGGTAGCTGTGGAGCTTACTGGTGGAGTGGAGAGCACATGGCTTTTGACTGGTCGACAGCAAATAACTGCATCCAACCTCACCTCCAGGTATTACTGCTTGTATATGGTAGCCGTGCACAATTGGATTCCCTCTGTCAATAACACAAGTGTCACCAAAGAGATGGCTACACTTCTATATAGTTTGGGGGCCCGACATAAGGTCAATATGGGTAGACTGGTGTTTAATGATATCATGGACTGTGCTCGAAAGACCAGGAAAGAAGCTTTGGTACATCCGTGTGTAATCACCACGGTGCTGCAAAAAGGGGGAGCAGCTATAAAGGACTCTGATGAGTGGATTTCTCCTCAAATCTTAAGACCGACACTCAGAACATTGAGTGGTCGAATAATCAAAGACTTACCTTGGATACCTCCGGAAAAAGCTTGCTCGGATGCTGGTGCGGCGAGGTTGAGTGCTATTGAGGTACGAGCTGTAGTGTGTCAGGAATTGCTTGAACGTCATCAAGCTGCTGTTGCAAAGCTTCAGGGGGAGTTGGCTGCATTGAATGCTTAGCGAGAAGAATTGTTGGCTGCAGCAATGCAGGATGCTTCAGAGGAGCAGGATGCTGATGTTTCAGAGGATGGCGGTTCGGATGATTCCGATGACAATTTGGAATAAACGGCATTCTTGACATATTAATGAATTCAGGGGGAGAAACTTGGAGATTTTGATTTGATTAGTTGTTCGGATTTTGATTGATTTTTTAATCAGTTTGGACGTTTGGATAATTGTGTTATCTGGTTGCTTATGTTGTCAGTGCTGATGAATTCACAAATATGCCAAGGGGGAGATTGTAAAGTCCTCGGGAGTTGGACTTAGTTGTGGCATATTGTCTGAACTAGTGATGTGGTGTTTTAACACCATCTCAATCCAGTTTTTCCAGACAGCAAGTTTCTAGTCACAATTTATGGAGCGAATTATGGAGTATAATCATGCGATCAGAACAGAATATTTGTGAAGATCAATGTGTGATTTCGTGGCAATCTAATTCTGGTAAACAAATATTCCTTGTAATATTTAGGAATTAATTAAGCAGGTTATTTATGGTACAAGTCCTATTGATAAAGGATTGTCCATTTAAATACCAGATTAGAATTAGATCTTTCCTTAGTCTAGAAGTCTATTCTTGGTAGAGTTAGACAAGGAAAGAGTTACGCACAAGGAAGGAGTGCATAGGTGATAAAAGCGAAGAGATACAACGCAAACTGTGATAAAGTAATCAAGTTTTCATCTCTACGTGAGATACGTTGTTGGAGCTGTTCGTCTCTTTTTTTGGAGGTTTGTCAAATCAACCGACCAAGTTCGTAAAGATCAGAAACAAGGAAGCCTTAATTCCTCAGGAGGAGGAGATCCAGGAAGACGTGCTGATCGTGGGGGTTCAACGACGTAGGATCGGTAGTGAGGGGATCTCACAACATTCACTCAATAGGTTAGCAATGGATTAGTATTTAAGTTAAGCTTCTTGTACTAAAGACTGCTTTCTAGTGAATGGTTTCTGATCTGGGAAAGATCCCGCAGACGTAGGTGTATTTGCACCGAACTGCGTAAATAAGTTGTGTGCACTGCGTATTTTACTTTGTGTTTTAACACCAAACAATTAAACAACTTGTCATAAAAGTATAGACTTTAGGTGGAACTGAATTTCATCAAGGATATACGCTAGGTCATAACCCCGCCCCTCTTCAAGCCAGTCGTGCTTCTTGTCAGTTTGAGAGAACTAACTAGCATTTTTGGCTGTGCAAAGCCAAGAGTATCCAAAATGGCCTACAGAGGCTGGCTAGGATCTGTGGCTTCTTGGCCATTGGCAGCCAGGAATGCTTCTCACCAGCCTGAAGAGTCTGGCTAGGACCTGCATTTCCCTGACAGTCAGCAGCCTTTAGTGCTTGTCATATTCTTCTTGTTTAATGGTCTAAGGTGGAATATATTCCATCCCTTTCTGGATTTTACTCGCATTATCTCATCTTTTCTGTGTATGTGCTAGTATAGATGGCATCTTCTTGTTCCAACTTTTGCTTGCTTTCTACAATTTTTTTAATCTATTTCTTGACCAAGGACTTTTGGTTTCAAAATCGCCATTATCCTACTTAAGATACTTTGGTTAAGGAGATGCCCCAATCCCAACTGTGAGACGTCAAATGCATGTATTTTCTGAACCATTTAACATCTCTTTTGTTATCTTTTTAATTTTTGATTGCTATATTTAGGTATATTTACATCATAAGGGGTTTAGATGACCGTTTTCGAATTCATATCTATATCATTCATTTTGTAACCTATATTTAGTCTAATGGATTTTCTGTCCTTACGAGCATCTAGATTCCTTCTTGTAAGACGTGGTAGAAGTTGGGTAGAGATCTTGTCACGGTCAGTGAAAAATGTGCACACCAGTGGCCACGGTCCATGACAAATGTACACGGTCCGTGACAAAGGATCCATCAGCCCATTTTTGCTATTTTTTCCTTTCATTCTTAGGCTATAAATAGCCCCTTCTTCTCAATCTCTCTAAGCCCGACTTGGGCCCTCAAAACCGTAGTTTTCCTTCATCTTTTCTTGGTTTTTTCACTTCTTCCTTGAATTCTTGTAGATTTGTTTTATTTTTTCATTATCTAGGCTAGATTCATCACTTGGGAGCAATTGATTGAAGCTTTCAAACTCATGTTGTAAGAACCTCTATTTCAATCTTTCTTGAAACATTTGTTATTTAGCATTTATTGTGTTTTTAATATGAATGTTTGCTTCATTTATGCTATGGGTTGTTTGAGAATATGAATTGTTTGTATGATTGAAGTGTTAGGAGGTGAGAGATGTACACAATTTCTTAGCTCTTTGACATGAAAATTCAAGAACATGGAATTCGAACATCTTGTTGTGTAATGTGAGGTGAATGTTGCTAGATGAGTATGTTAATGTGGTTTGTTAGCATATTTATTCTGAGGTAGCAATTAAACATTGAATCTTGAATGTTTATCTTTCTAGGTTAAATCTAATGAATGCTTTATTTGGTTAAATGGTTTTGCATTTGGTCAAATGTTTGTTTTTATCAAATCTATGGTCTTTTGTGTATAATGCCATTGATGAAATACCTGTATGGCGTGGTTCACCTAAAAGTGATCATTAATGAGATTTTCAAATGGTCGTTGAACGTCTTTGTGAATTACTGTTAAGAAGAAAAGGATGAATGCGATAGCATTCTCCATAGTATGAATGTGATAGAATGAGTGAATGGTTCTATGATTTATATGATGTTTGGAAGTGGAGATTAATTGCTCTCGTACCTTTGTTATTTGTTGTTTTATCCATTTTTATTAGTTTTTTGCATGATTAGCATAGTTAATTAACTTTGCTAGTTATCTTGTCTTTACTTTCATAACTTAGGAAAAACCAACCAACCCCCCCCCCCTCTTTACTTGCTTTTATATAACTATATATATATCTACTTCTAGTCTATTATCCACCTTATATGTTTAAATCCTGAGGAAAATTCATCTTCTTTGTGGACGATCCCAATTTGCCACTATCTACTTAATTTTATTTAGTAAGCATTTAGGGCTTATAAATTGTATATTTGAGAGGTACGGCGATAACCTCCCAAATTTTGGCGCCGCTTCCGAGGAAGAGCGTTTATTTTTAAGTATCAGGGCATATTTGTTTGCATATTAGCTAGTTGTTTTTATTTTCCATTTCTTTGTGGTTGTTTTTGTTCTAAGTAGGTATTTCTTGAGTTCTTGGGGGATTTTTATCGAGATTCCTTACAATATGATTCCAAACTTTTGGAAATTTTTTTTTTAAAAAATGGAACATCTCACCTACAGGGAACTCATGATGAGAAGAGAGACTCAACAAGCAAGATTTTGTAGGATGTGTTATTTCAACCATCCTACCAAGTCTTGCTATCTGTTGAGAGAAGAGCACTATGAGGAGGAAAGAGTCATTTTTTTCCAAAACAAAGGGTATTATGAAGTGTGCTACCAAGAGGTTGGATATGTTGGTTTTCAAGGGGAAGAAGCTCAAAATGGTATCCCTACCATGATTCTTAGAATCCGAAGAGAAGTGGTACTTCGGATTAGTGGCATGAGAATGAGCCAGAAAACCAACAATAAGAGCAAAATAGTTGGCCTTTAACACCTTATAACATACCCCAAAACCAAGTCCAACAAGAAGGTTAAAGTTTGACACATGAGGAGATCATGAAAGCAATAGCAAACTCGAACAAGTTGGACAAGAATAACGAGGAATCAGAAACTTAAATCTCCTCAATTCTTGAGGCTTTGGAGGGGCATGTGAGCAATATGATGGAAGTGGTGAAAAATGGAAGCTCGTTATTCCGAAGATACACCATCCCAAGTCGAACTCAAAGATACGGTGAGTGAGGTCACCTTGAGAAATGAGTTCGAGTTCGAAGGGAATGAGGACTCGGTTGTTGAAGACAAAGAAGTTTAGGAAGAAATGATTGTGCTACATCCATTGACATCATCACCCCTACCCCCACCAAATGAACCAACTCTACAACTTTCAGAATTCTAGAAGGAGAATATAGAGGAGCCAAATGACTATCCCAAGCCTCTAACCACCCAACTCCTTTAAGACCAACTTCACCTCCACAAAAAATTCCTCTTTAAGGTTTTGTAACCCCACCTCTCTACGTTTGGATGCTCATGGTGAAGGGGTTCAAACTTTCACCATATGGATAACATTAGGGTTGTGCCGACAACCTTATATGGAGCTTCTTGGGAAGCAACCTGGGTTTTTAATTGTTTAAGTAGATTTTTATTTCAAAAAAAATTGAAAAAAAATCCCTCATCCTTGTCCTCACACACTGACCCATAAACCATAAAAACACTACCACAATCCACAACCTAAAACCACCACCAAAACCACCATCTAGGAGTACTACTAGTTGTTGCCTTTTGTGAGTTTTGATCAGGATTTCCATAGTTATGGATTCATAGTGGATGGGTCAAAGTTTCATATTGGGAGGAGTTAGAGAACATGGAGGGGAGAACATTCATTGAGAAGAGAGCATTTCCACCACCGGGAAGGACCTTAAAGGACTAGTTGTGAGTTTTTCTTACTTTCTCCCTTATTTCTTTATCTTGTCCTTTTGTTAACATTGAGGACAATGTGTGTTTCAAGTGTGAGGGAGAGAAATATATCTCATTGTAATGTATTGTACTGTGCATATTCTCCACTTTGATTTGTTATGTTTAAAAAAATCTTGCCAAGTTGAAAACCCGAACAGAAACTTAGGCAAAATTGGGAGGCCCGGAAAGGTTAGAAACCCGAATGGCTATGAAAAAATGAGAGGCTAAATGGTGTGGAAAAAGGTGAGGGTGAGCATTGAAAAATAAAAATGTGTGAAGCTAGGGTGTAAACCCGGGAGGCTCCTAGGCAAAATAAGAGAAAATCGGGGAAATTGAAAAACAAAATTATGCTTCTCTTGATTTGTCTATTGGGTAGCTTTTTGGGTAGAGCAAGTTAGCTTGACATTATATGTATACCTCACTCGTGTTGTGGTTTGTTGGGTGTTTAAATTATCTTAGGCTTTGGGATGTGAGAGTGAGAGATTCTTATATCTTGGGGGCCCGGGTAGTTTCGTAATAAAATGTTGGGTGATCTGGGAAAACCTTTGCTAATTTACGCTTAGGTCTTTGCTAGTTCTTATTTACTCTAGGACGAGTAAAGGTGGGGGATTTGATGAGACGTCAAATGCATGTATTTTCCAAATCATATAATATCTCTTTTGTTATCTCTTTGTTAGAAGATTGCTAGATCTAGGTATGTTTACATCATAAGGGGTTTAAATGACCATATTCGGTTTTCATATATTAAGAATTCATTTTGTAACCTATTTTTAGTCTAATGTATTTTTGGTCCTTACGAGCATCTAAATTCCTTTTTGTGAGCTTAATTTGTAGATTGCTCATAAGCACTTTGGATTGGTTTAATGAAGGTCATTTGCAAGGATGGTAGAAGATTAAAGGCCACGAGTCAAAATGTGGTAGAAGATAAAAAGGGTCAAAGAAGGAAGATAAAAAAGCGAATGAATTGTGACCCGTAAGTTTGAATCGAGTTCTTAGAATAATCCAAGAAAAACCAGCCACCTAGGGTGGTACCATTGGATTTGTCTTCTCGCACTACTCTAGGACATGGGTAATAGCACCGGTATTATAGACCAATAGCACCGGTAATTTGGCCCCTCAAAATACTTGTGTGTATGTATAGCAGTGTTAAAATGCAACTCATTTGCACCAGTAAAATCAACCGGTGTAAAAATATTTTTTGCACCAGTATTTGTAATTGGTGTAAAAATTTTGGAAAGTTAGGGGGGCACATAGTATTTGCATTGGTAAGTTTTGATACACCAGTGTACAAATTTTACACCGGTATATATAAAATAACCAGTTTAAAACATTGATTTGTACACCAACATTAAATATAAAACCGTGATTTGTATTTGTAATAGCAACAGAGCTTTTTGCACCGGAATAATTTTGCACCAGTATTAGTTTTGGAACGGTATTATATTTGCATTGGTATTATTTTAATAATTTAAAATAAATTATTTAAATTGGAATTGATTTTTTCACCGGTACATATAGTTTATACTGGTGTATGGGATGCGAAAAATTAGCAATGCCCAATTTGTTTTCGGGTGGTCCCTCCTGGATCATTTCTGGGGCAACGACAGTTGAGAATTATTATAAATTAGAAACCTTTGAAATTGTAAGAAACTTTAAACACATATTACAAAAATATTGATCGCAAAATACGGGAACATTATTGAAATGGTGAATAGAAGAAGTATCTTCAGCATGAGTGGAAACAAACTTAAAAATCACATAACTTTAATATAACCAAACACCAACAATAGAATTCTAATATCATCAACCACAGAAAATCAACACTCAATCTATTATGTCGTTCTTATCATCCAGAAGTTGCAATGAACAGTTCGCCTGATGTTGGAACTCATCGAGCCAAGCCCCACACCATCTCTCTACAACAGCTTGAGTTTCGTACACATGGTACAACACATTTCCCTCTGGGAAGATCTTTTAATTTCAAACTTACAATGTTAGTCAAGAATGTTGTGTGTAATAGAAATTGACAATAACAAATTTAGAGATTCTAGGTTTACCTCCAAGATATTGTTTCTCTCCGGGTGATTAACAAATTCTTCTATGAAGAGCATGATAGAGTACCTGCATTGCCATGAACCATTCTGGGTTTGGTACCGCACAAGAAATGTAAATGTCATTAATAACATTAAACATAATAAATTGTGGGATGAAATGACAAAATGACTTACCTTAATTTTCTGGATTTTCCCAGTTTAGTCGGGTTCTGGCTCCGTGTTTCTCTTCTCCCTTTGGTATGCACATGGAAGCCTGTCAAGAAAGTAAATGAAAATAGTTACTTCTTCTCGTATATTACAAAACTAGGACTTATTATTTGATTAATTTAAATACATGGAAATGACCCTGAGTTCGCACAAGTTTGTTGGTATGATACCCCCCGATAATGTATCCAACATGAAAACCTCCTCCGTTCTGGGATGGATAATGATGAGGTACCAATGATTATCTATCAAAAAATTAGGTTAATTAGTTAATGAAATGGAAGTGGTATGAAATGTAAATGTTAAATCCGGGAAGAAATACTTACATTCTAATGTAGGGGACAATGCAGAACTCATCATCTGTTTCCTTCATTGTTTCCCAGATGAGGTTGAAACGAACTTCGACCTCCTGCTTGAAGTTGGTCAAGTTCTCACAGTTGCAAGGGCAGAATTGGATGCGGCCTTCATTATTTTCCCAAATTTTCTCCCAAAGGTTCCTGTAAAGTTAATGATATTGAAAATGAAATCCTAGTCGATTACAAAAAAATGATGTAAGGTTTTAAACTCACCCCCATCCACACATCGACATGCACATTATCGATCCAAGTCATTGAAAGCATGATCCTGAGTTTCTTCTGGTACTCGACCAGAACATCTATCCCAACACCACAGGTGTAATGGCGAGCAAATGTCGATGGTCGGAAGACTAGGAAGAACATGGAGTCCTTCTTTATCATTTCCAGGATAGCGGTATTTTCTTCCCGTATGAATCGCACCATGATGGGTCAATCGGGCAGGTCCCATTTGTGGATAATCTGCAGATGTAAAATTATACGAAATGACAACTTGATTATATAGAAATGAACTATCATAGTCAATGAATAATAAAGGTAATCATTTGAGTGAAGCACTTGTTTTGGTAGTCTCTTGAATTTTGGTCTTGCTGATCGCCAGTAATTAGTGCTCGAGTGGGATTATTTCTCGACATCACCTTGTTACACAGATTAATTAATATGGATATGTAAATGTAATTGAATGAATTGAAAAATAATATGTTACAAGAATGTACCTCACCGTCTGTGGTGAGTATCATAACCTCCTCGTGATCGCCGTCCGAATCACCTCTGGCATCGTCATCATCGATGTCACTTGGTTGCTCGTCTCCCTTACCTATCAAAGACACCGGCCAATCCACAATGCTATTGAAGGCCTCTCCAACATTATCGAAGTGGTGGTCCACCGAGGGCAATCCCGCTCTAGGATGGTAGACTGGCACGCATACTCACATGCGAGCCACACTTCCTTGTTGTGTATCCCGGCGATGAGATACATGTCGCAACCCATGCACAACCATTTTCTTCTTCCCGGTAATGTCTTTAATGTACAGAGTCACGTGTTCTCCATCATGTTTGCAAAAATTTTTAGTAAATTGATAAATTGGTTATGGGGGTTTAAAGATGTGTAATTCAATGTAAACAAAATGCATATATTCATGAAGGCGTACGTCCTCATCTCCTTCTCCATTTTTGGGCTCTTCACCAGAGTTTGCAGCACCTGCAGCAATGTCATCCATCGCCTTCTCGATAAACTTCTTGAGATCATCAAGGCCTGGCAGAATCTGAACACCGCTTGTAGATGTAATGCCCTGCACTAATTGCTCGAGGTACAATACCATGGATGGAGTTTAGGGTTGTGTTTTTCAAGGGTTGTGTGTTGTTCTTGTGTTTTTCAAGGGTTCTGTGTTCAACCCTTTACATGAAAATTTAGGGGATGTGTTGGGGAGTTATATAGATTGATAAGGAGTTATATAGATTGATGAGGAGTTATAGTGATCGAATGTAGTAGAAATTAAAGGGTTGAAGTGGTGGAGGACGGTTTTAAAAGTGAAATTGAAGGAGTTTGATGAGGGTAGGATGAGTGATTGTGGTTATTGGCATTTGAATTGAATGTTTTTAATTTATTTGCATCATTTTAACACCGGTGCGTATGTATTCAAACACTCCGGTATTCATGTTAACATGATTTATACCAGTGCAATTATGTACATTAGCATCGGTATCATGTACTCATGATTTTATACCAGTGTGTATGTACCTATTTTCCAGTAGTGTCGAGTGCTATAAAATAAACTACAAGAACTCCCAAATCGGATAAGCGGTTCACCCGTAGTAATGCTTACAAATTGAAGAGGTGGTAGAAGTTCGGTGATCTTGCCACGGTCGGTGATAAATGTGCATGGTCAGTTGCCACGGTCCATGAAAAAGGGTACATCAGCCCATTTGGGTTGCTTTTTCCTTTAATTCTTAGACACTATATAGCCCCTTCTTCCCCATCTCTCTAAGCCCGACTTGGGGCATCAAAACTGTAGTTTTTCTTCATCTTTTCTTACTTTTTTCACTTCTTCCGTGAATTCTTGTAGATTTTTTATCGGTTTTCATTATCTAGGCTTGATTCATCACTTGGGAGCAATTGATTGAAGCTTCCAAACTCATGTTGTAAGAACCTCCATTTCACTCTTTCTTGAAACATTTGTTATTTGGCATTTATTGTGTTCTTAATATGAATGTTTGCTTCATTTATTCTATAGGCTGTTTGAGAACATGAATTCTTTGTATGATTAAATTGTTAGGAGGTTAGAGATGTGCACAATTTCTTAGCTCTTTGACACGAAAATCCAAGAATATAGAATTAGAACTTCTTGTTGTGTAATGTGAGGTGAATATTGTCAGATGAGTATGTTAATATGGTTTGTTAGCATATAAATACTAAGGTAGCAATTAAAGGTTGAATCTTGAATGTTGATCTTTCTAGGTTAAACATAATAAATGATTTGTTTGGTTAAATGGCTATGCATTTGGTCGAATGCTTGTTGTTATCAAATCTATGGTCTTTTGTGTATAATTTCATTGATGAAATACCTTTATGGTGTGGTTTGCCTAAAACTAATCATTAATAAGGTATGCAAATGGCCGTTAAACGTCTTTGTGAACTACTATTAAGAAGAAATTATCTATTAAAACGGAAGTGATAGCATTCTCCATAGGTAATGAATGTCATAGAATGAGTGAATGGTTCTATGACCTACATGAGGTTTGGAAGTGGAGATCCATTGCCCCAAAGCCTTTGTTATTTGTAGTTTTTATATCTCTTTCTTAGTTTTTGTATGATTAGCATAGTTACTTAACTTTGCTAGTTATCTTTTCTTTACTTCCATAACTTAGGAAACTCCAATCACCCCCCCCCCCCTCCCCTTTACTTGTTTTATATATCAATATATATCTACTTCTAGTATATTATCCACCTTATATGTTTAAACCCTTAATAAAATTTCACTTCTTCGTAAACGATCTCGATTTTTCACTATGTACTTAATTGTATTTAGTAAGCATTTATGGCTTGTAAATTGTATATTTGAGAGCTAGGTAACAACCTCCCACCAACTAAGGAATTTTGAGTTCACCTATGACATTATCTTTCCCCTCGACCCATTGTAAGGTCGGGTAATAATTCCTCTGACTGTGCGGGGCCAAGGGTATTTTTCATCAGCCTGAAGAGGCTGGCTAGCATCTCCCTACCTGCACGGGGCCAGGAATGCTTTTCATCAGCCAGAAGAGGCTGGCTTGCAATGCCCGAGATGTCAAAGAGTTGGAGAGAAAAAAAAGTATGGCTTATCTATATATTACTTATTCTCAAGTAGGAAAGGAGATCGTCCATGGTTGACTTATACACATTCAACCCGAAAGTTGGGAGATCCACGATAGATGATCCTTGGAGAATTATGAAAATGTGAGCCCTAGTATATATAATTAATTTAATTTCGACAAATTATATTCGTATTATTTTAAAAACTCTATGAGCTACAAACGTTGGGTACGAGGATTGATAAACAATGGATTGCAAAGAAAAACAAAACCCCGCATCGTAAGAGTAAGGGGTATGGATTGGTAGCTCTGGAGTTGATTAAGAAACATTTTGAGAGGGATGTTGATGTGTCAATTTTATGAGCATATTTTAGTACTTTTTGGGATCACTTTTGTGCTCTTTTGTTATCAAGAGCTTGTGTTTTACCTTGAAATTCTCTTAGAAGAGGTAAGAGCGACCTTGCGCTCATATACCTTTTTCTAAGTGGATTTTGTGTGACAAAAGAAGAACATCGAGACTTGAAGATCGGAGACTATTGAAGATAACATTTTGAAGACGTTTAAGAGTTGAAGACTAGCTTTGAAGATTGAAGACAAAAAGAATCGAGAAATTGAAGGCAAGGCGACACAAGGGTGAAAATGGGCAGCCCACCCGGGCGGGATCCTACTACACTTTTGTTTTTGGCTTTTATTTTCCTCTCTCTTGTACTATAAAAGGAATTTTTGGCCACCCACTTCATATCCACTTCATCTTGGCTGAATTTCCTCATCTCCCAACCCTAGTTATCCATTTTCTTTCATCTTTTCCCTTTTTGTTTATGTATGAATTCATGTATGAATTCATCCATGAAGGTTAGTATGATTTGTATTAGCTAAACTAGTTCTTGGGAGCAATTGATTCAAGTTTCTAAACTTATGTAGTAAGATTCTATATTCGCTCATTTTTTATGAATATTTATTGGAGAGCATTTATTATGCCATTAATGTTGTGTTCTGCCTCATTCATACCAAGGGTTGTTTAAGTATATGAACTGTTTGTATGATTGAAGTATTAGGGTGTTAGTAAAGTTGCAAATTTCTTATGTCATTTGACATGAAATCCAAAAGTATGGATTTAGAACTTCTTGAGTATAATGTGTGGTGATTCTTGCTAGATGAGTATATTAATGTGGATTGTTCTTACATTTATCCCATAGATGAAAAGGAAGGTTGAACCTTGAATGTGGTTTGTTCTAGGTTTAATCTAATAAAAGCTTTGTTTGGTTAAATAACTATGTCTTTTGTAGAAGGATTATTGTTATCAAACCTATGGTCCTTTGGGTGAAATTCCATTGATGAAATACCTCTATGGTGTTGTTTTCCTAGGGTGATCATCAATGAGGTGTGCAAATGGCCGTTGCTTGTCTTTGCAAACTACTATTAAGAAGGAATGAATGTTTATCTTCGAATGAGAAGTGATAGCATTCCCCATAGACAATACATGTAATTGAATGAGTGAATGAATCAATAAGTTATAGGAAGTTTGGAAGTGGAAGTTGATTGCCCCCAAGGCTCCATTAATTGTTGCTTTAATAATCTATTTACTTGTTGTAGCATGATTAGCATAGTTCTTTTGCTTTGCTAATTGGTGTCTTTCAATTTAATATGTTAGGACCAAAAACCAACCAACCCCCCCCCCCATTTTTACATGCTTTTATATGTATCTATATATGCTTATATCTAGTATTTTTTTCTCCTATATATGTTTAAACACTTGGAAAGATCCCTCTTTTCGTTGACGACCCCAACTTTCCATTATCTACATAATTGTAGATAGGAAGCATTAGGGCTTAAAAATATAACTTTGAGATGTACGGTGACGACCTCCCAAATTTTGGCGCCGCTCCCGAGGAAGAGACATTTTTATTTTCAAGTGTTTAGGCATATTATGTGTGATTATGTGCTAGTTGTGAATATTTGTTAGTTTGCCTTTATTTTGATTCTTAGTGACTTGCCATTTTTGCTTGGCTTGGAGACGTATTGTTTGAGTTCTTGGTGTATGGTTCGTACGTGATCCTCTTCACAAGAACCCCTACAATACGACCCCGAGTTAGAGTTGAATTTGAGACGGGCTAGGAGGCTTTCTTTATAAAGTGTGAATCACACCCCTCCTAGTGACCATTTTGTGGATACTTCTAATTCTATGGACCATCAACACGAACACGAAGATGAGCATCCCATCGGAGGGTATCAACATCCTCCTCTTTAAGGGAGAGCTCATCCACTCCACGGTAGGGAGATTCCTTTGTGGTAAGCCTTGTTGAGAGACACTATGGTACCCAACCTCAATCAGCAACCAATGTGCATTGAGTATCCCTTGGTTGGACCGAATAGGCACTTCGAGCTAGAGACTGGGTTCATAAACATGCTACCTATCTTCCTTGATAGGAAAGGGGAGAATTCCAACAAGTACCTCACTGAGTTCCACTTTTTGTGTGGTGGTACCGTCCCCCCATGAATTATATTAACACTTTTATAAGTTGAAAGCATTCCTGTTAACACTGAGGGATGGTGCAAGAGATTGGCTCCACTACCTACCACCCAAGAGTATCAAAAGTTGGCTTGACATAAAGACAAAGTTTCTTGCCAAGTGCTTCCCGGGCTCGAAATCCACCGCTTTGAAGAAGGACATAAGCAACATCCTCCAATGGTATGAAGAATCTCTCTTTGATTATTGGGAGAGGTTCAAGAAGCTTATTGCAAGTTGTCCTTACCACGGCTATTCGGAGGGATATTTAGTTTATTACTTCTACAATGGTATTCTTGATGAGGACCAAAGATTAGTGAGGATTTCTTGTGGTGGTAGCCTTGGGAAAAAGACTTCATCGGAGGCTATGCAATTGTATGAAGAGCTAGCGGAGGAGTCAAGGAACTTTAGCTCAAGGGCCAATTTGAGAAGGAGAAACCCAATGCCCGCAAGTGACCCATCTAATGGTGGAAAGATTGAGGACAAAGTCTTGGCCCTTGCTTCCATGGTGAAATCATTAATGACCAGCCCAGAAATGCGCCACATGTTAAATCGTGTAAAATTTGTTACTTGGCGCATCCTACAAACACTTTCCCTACTTTGCAGGAGGATTATGTCGAGGAGGTGAGTGACATAGGGTATCAAGGCAACCAAAACTACCAAGGTGCGCAAGGATATCAACAAAATGAGGGGTACCAAGGTGGCCAAGGCTACAAAAACCGACCATACTATTTGGGTAATTGTGATAATCCGAATCTCCGGTACGGAAACCCTCAAGGAGGTAAAAACCCTCAATTGTATCGGCCTCCTCAACTGTATCGGCCTCCTCAACAAAAATATAGGCCACCTCAAAAAAAATTAAAAGGCTCCAAGACAAGCCCCAGGACCAAGGGGAGAGCTCAAGTTTGACAAAAGATAAGGTGATGCAAGTCATTCACCGGTTGAGCATATGTGCGGAGATAGGTGAAAAATTCCAAGATGAAGTCAAGGCAAGCATCAAGAACATGGAAACTCAAGTAAGCCAAATAGCTCAAGTGGTGAATTGGATGGAGGCCTAGGAAAAGGGAAAACTTCTCTCCCAAATGGAGATCAACCCTCGACAAATTGTGAGTGCAATCTCATTGAGAAGTGGAAGGGAAGTGAAGGAGCCACAAGCAAGGGTTGTTGTTGAGTATATGGTTGAAAAAGAAGATGAACTTGAAAAGAAGGCCGATGAGTTAGCTAGAGAGAGAAAAGAAGAAAAAATTGAGGTGGGGACATTTGTGCCAAGACCGAGATCAAATCCCAAAACCTCATCCCTACCGCACAAGAAGTCAAGAGGGGCGGAGATCCCTATCTATGCGCCGGAACCACTGTTTCCAGAGGCATTGAAGTATAGGAAGACCAAGGAAGACCGATATCTACAAAGTCTTTCATAGATGCGAGGTAAATATTCCACTCTTAAGTGCTCTAAATCAAGTTCCTATTTATGCTAAATTTCTTAAGGAATTGTGTACCATTAATAGGAAACAACAATTGAAAAGTAAGAAAAAAAGTGTGAAGAGTGAATATGTCTCCGCCGTGTTTGATGATGAAATGCCCCCTAAATGTGATGATCCGGGAATGTTTAAAATCCCTTGTAAGATAGGAGGCAAATGTGTTAACAAGGCCATGTTAGACTTAGGTGATTCAATTAATGTGATCTCATATTCCTTGTATGAAAGTCTAAATCTCGGCACTTTGCACAAAACTGGGGTTGTTATCCAACTAGCCGATCACTCTAGCACATGCCCGAAAGGTATTGTAAAGGATGTGTTGGTTAGAGTGGACGCTTTGACATTCCCCACAGACTTTTATGTTCTTGAAATTGGAGGCGACAGTAGTGCTAAACCTATTCTTTTAGAAAGGTCATTTCTAAAGACTTCAAGGACCATAATTGACGTGCATAAATGAACATTGACCATGAAATTTAATGGGCGGAAGGTAGAATTTGACACTAATAATTATATTGATCATCCTAGTAGATACCATTCTTGCCAAGCTATTCATGTTATTGATGATAAAGAGCAAGTTGTAATTGAGCCCAAGATGGTAGTTCCTTAAATGTTGCCATAGATGATGTTTTGAGTGATGCACTGATTTAAAATTTTCTTTGTACTAACTTGAAGGAAAAAAAAATGGTGAATACACTCTTGAGAAGGCTTCGGTGGAAGAGTGCAAACCACCACCGAAAGCTCTTAAATGTTCACCCCTTGGAGAAGGAAGAATGCTCACGTGCTGAAGATCACCATAGAACAAAAAGGTGAGTTGTTGGAAATGTTGAGGAAACATGAAGAAACCCTAAGCTATTTGAAGAAGGTTTTGTTGGGGGGTGATATGAATCCCGATTGTTTTGACCCGGATCGGGGAAAGGGGAACGATCACCTCGGTTTATTTTGTGAGTAAGCTCCAAGAAGGGGAGTAAGTCATGCCGACTATGTTTAATAAACTTATTTTTGATCATCTGAATCGTCATTCATGACTTTTCATCGATGTTGTCTCAATTTAATTTTTATTGTTATTTTTCATTGTTTTAATTTATTTCTATCACTGTTGTGTTTTCCATGATTTTGTTGTAAAATAGGTCGAGCATTGTAGAATCGGCAATAATTTTGGAATGGAAAATTGGCCATGGAAAGAAAGAAAAAAATGGGAGAAGTTCAGGCTGGCCGCAGATGTTGGGAGCATTCCCGCCTGGGCAGCCAAGCCCTTGCCCGCGCGACACGCGCGGACACTATTCAATTTTTATTTTATTTTTTCTTATTTCTCTCCCTAATTTCTCCTCGTTTCCATTTATTTCTTCTCCATCTGCTCTCTTCTCCATTTCAAGAACCCAAATAAACCCATCTCCATCTTCTTAAATTCACCATTCATAGCAAACATTCAATTCTTTCCATCATCAAATCCATTCTCCAACCCATTAAAACTTCAAATCCAAAAATTTATCTAAGAACCCTAACTTTTTGGGATTTTTGTTCATGGGTTGAATTGGTCACTTGGGAAGCAACGAATTGTTTGGACTCACTTGGACAGGTGTTCTTCCTAGTCACCCTCTTCACAATCACGGGTGTTTGTGCTTAGTTGATTTGAGGTGTGGGAATTTTTGTGGTGATGTGCTATATTGTCAATAGTTCATTGGACTCTTGGAGCTAGTTTGTTCTTGGAACTTGGGGGAATCATTGCATCAAGAGTTTGTAATTCACTTTTCCTTCGCCCCTATACTTGAAACTTGTTGTCTTAGGTGTTTTACATTGAGGGCAATGTATGATTTTAAGTGTGGGGAGGGGGGGTTTAATGATTATGATGTATAAAATTAGCTACTTTTGATTTGAAAAATACGGAAAAAAATATATTGAAAATTTTGAAAAAACTAGAAAATGAAAAAGAACAAAAATAAAAAGAATCCCACTAAGTTGAAAACCTGAGAGGGCATTTTAGGAAACATTGGAGGCCCGGATAGGTTGAAAACCCAAAAGAGAAACCTATGTAAAAATGAGAGGCTAAATGTGCAGAAAAAGGTGAGATATGAGCCAAAGAAACATGATGTGTGGCTACGATGAAAACCCGAAAGAGCTTCTAGGAAAAATGAGAGAATGAGAGAAAAGGAAAAATGTTATGTGTTCACTCATTTACCGGCGTTGGATTCATAAGGTTGTGGTGGCCATATGGATGGATCGGGTAGCTTGACATCTTGAGACCTATTGGGATTGGGAAATTTAGCGGGGAAAACGAAGTAAGTTATGAAATTATTGATTGTTGCTATACTTCATTTTTTTAGAATGATATATTGGTATAAAGTGAAATATGTGTTTGAACTTTATGTATGCTTTTAGCTTCACCTTGTATCATTGGATTTGGGATTTTCAATTCCACATTTGGAGATGTTTTATAGATATCAATAAATTGATAGGATGATATGGTTCGGGTAGATTTAGGAATGGAGGTTGTGGGAAACTTCTCATTTGATCTTAATGTTGGGATGTGTGATATTCAGAGTTTTGTGAGGTATTCACTTGGGAAAATAGTAATTAGGATATGGGTACGTCAATCCCTTCGTGCGCTTGGATCTTTTCTTAATCAAGGGCGAGTAAGGTTTAAGTGTTGGGAGGTTTGATGTGTCCATTTTATGTGCATATTTTAGTACTTTTTGGGATCACTTTTGTGCTCTTATGTTATCAAAAGCTTGTGCATTACCTTGAAATTCTCTTAGAAGAGGTAAGAGCGACTTTACGCTGTTTTACATTTTTCTAAGTGGATTTTGTGTGACAAAGGAAGAACATCGAGACTTGAAGATTGGAGACTATTGAAAATCACCTTTTGAATACTTTGAAGATTTGAAAACTAGCTTTGAAGATTGAAGACAAAAAGAATCAAGGAATTGAAGGCAAGGCAACACAATGGTGAAAATAGGCAGCCAGCCCACCCGGGCGAAATCTTACTACACTTTTTGTTTTTGCTTTTCGTTTCCTCTCTCTTGTACTATAAAAGGATTTTTTTGCCACCCACTTCATATCCACATCATCTTGGCCGAATTTCCTCATCTCCCAACCCTAGTTCTCCATTTTCTTTCATCTTTTCCCTCTTTGTTTATGTATGAATTCATCCATGAAGGTTAGTATGATTTGTATTAGCTAAACTAGTTCTGAGGAGCGATTGATTGAAGCTTCCAAACTTATGTAGTAAGATTCTATATTTGCTCATTTATGAACATTTATGGGATAGCATTTATCATGTCATTAATGTTGTGTTTTGCCTCATTTATATCATGAGTTGTTTGAGTATATGAAATGTTTGTATGATTGAAGTGTTAGAGTGTTAGGAAATTTGCCAATTTCTTAGCTCATTTGGCATGAAATCTAAAGCATGGATTTAGAACATCTTGTGTATAGTGTGTTGTGATTCTTGCTAGATGAGTATGTTAATGTAGATTGTTCTCATATTTATCGCATACATGCAAGAAAGGTTGAACTTTGAATGTGGTTTGTTCTAGGTTTAACCTAATAAATGTTTTGTTTGGTTAATTAACTATGTCTTTGGTAGACGGCTTGTTGTTATCAAACCTATGGTCCTTTGGGTGAAATGTCATTGATAAAATACCTCTATGGTGTTGTGTCCTAGGGTGATCATCAATGCAGTTTGGAAATGATCGTTGCTTGTCTTTGCAAACTACTATTAAGAAGGAATGCATGTTGATCTTCGAATTAGAAGTGATAGCATTCCCATAGATAATAAATGTAATTGAATGAGTGAATGAATCAATGATCTATATGATGTTTGAAAGTGGAAGTTGATTGCCCCTAAGGCTCTGTTAATTGTTGTTTTAATCATCTATTTAGTTGTTGTTGCATGATTAGCATAGTTCTCCTTCTTTGCAAATTGTTGTCTTTCAATTTGATAAGATAGGACCAAAAACCAACCAACCACCCCCCCCCCCCATTTTTACATGCTTTTATATGTACACTTGGAAAGATCCCTCTTCTTATGGATGACCCCAACTTTCCATTATCTACTTAATTGTAGATAGGAAGCACTAGGGCTTAAAAATATAACTTTGAGAGGTACGGCGATGACCTCCCAGATGTCCAGCTTGCAATCGATGGAAGAATGACTGAGGAAGATGAAAAATCATCGGTAATACACATTGATGAGGAAAAAAATCAACAGGTGCGATCTATTCCTCAAGAGCTGTCAGAAAAGTAATGGTGGATACGATAAGGATCCTGGGTGTGAAATTTTCGAACGAGTGGTTAGCCCCTTAAAAAATTTGATATAAGATTATAAATTGCATTGTATACACTAAATTGTTTTTTTAAACTCTTAAATAGGCTAAATTAAAGCAATAAAAATTGAAAGGGAAATTCATTCCCATGGGTAAGCACGATATCCTGTGCGACTTGACAGAAAAACCCGATCATCCAGGGTATGCAAGAGGCAGGGGCGGAGCCAGGAAACATATATGGCAGGGGCTGATCTATGAGTAAAAAAAAATTCTCTATTTTTTTCCTTACAGGAGGGGACTGATAATTGTTTTAAAAAAATTTTACAACCCAAATTCCCCGTAATTTTCATCTCGGCGGGGGCTGGAGCCCCTCCAGCCCCCTTGTAGATCCACCCTTGGCAAAAGGTGTTGGATCATTCTTATCACAAAGAGATGCATTCAGAATTCTCCAGAACTAAAATATCCCGGGTTCACATCTTGCAAAAGTAAGAGCTCATACGAGACAAAATGATCGTGAAACAAGATATCTTGATTTGCAAGTTCATTGAACACACTGGTCTTCCTGTACCAAAAAATTTAGCTGATTTAACACCGGGTTGGACTCCCCGTCTAGAGGATTGTGCCACTCACCGGGAGATGTTGAGGTTTACTACAATCCTAATCTACTTCTAAAAAGAGATGAAACCAATAATGTTGACCTTGCCATCATGTCAGCCGAAAAAAGGTCCATTTTTTAAAGTTTTTATTCCTAATTAATTTCATTTACCTTTGTTTGACATAATTAAATCATTATCGTTCTAGACATCACATTTGTGTGAGCTGTGCGTTGATCAAGTGGAGAAAGGTAGGCCAATCCATGTTGCCGGTGGTATTCTGCACGAATCAATGCGAAATCATCACTTCGTCCTAATTGGAGATGGGATATCTAGAGTATCATTGGAGAAGCCACTGGTCCCAATTGCCAATTTAGATGGTCACTACAAGCACATCAGATCTGCCTAAGGAATTTTTCTTCTATGACCTTGTTGCCTAACTTACGTGGACCCTACAAAGGATCGTCATTTGAAGGCCAAGCCAACAACAACTTTGGAAAAAAATTGAGAAAAAACCAAATAAGGCTAAGCCCACACTCACAAGGGCGTTAGTCTTAAAGGATTCACCTCACTTTGTTAGGGTCTTGTATGATTTGATGGGCGGGCACCAAATCAACTCAACCTACTTATTTTTGGGGGATGAATGTGTATTTGGTAAAAAACTGGAAATCATTGCCGCATGGAGTGACTTCGAAGACCTGTGGAGGCGTGACCAAGTCAATCAAACCCTAATGTTCATATACATATTGTAAGCACTATACCTTTCTGCATTCAACATAATAATTTATTTTCTTTACTATTTTTGCAATTAACATTTTTTCATTTTATTTCAAAGGTACGTGATTATTTTGCTAACCAAGGGGAGAAGGGGTGGATAGGGTATATGTGTCCGGTGATGACACGAGAAATCGAAAACACGGTAAAAGAGGGGGTGGAAAACATCTGCAAAAGTCTGGGATGAACGGATAAAAATTATTCGTTTCATCTTACACTGAGAGGTGATGGTAAAATTCTAATTTACTTAAAACAACATATTTTATGAATTGTTTTTATGTATCACAAGTTATAGGGGCCCTTGGAGATTAATATTCATTGTCCGGAGAAGAACCGGATTTACAAGATTAATCCTCTACATTTTCAACCTTCCGGTTATTTCTTTAGATTTTGGAAGCCTTTGTCACTTTTCCCACCAACTCTAGTACTAAGGGTTTGGAGATAGTCGAGATCAAGGTGTAGTTTTGTTTTTATGTTGACAATTACTTTTAAATCTAAAATTGAGAAGTTTTGCTATGATTAGTTAATTCGTTCGTATTGGGAGTGTGGGTATTACGTAATGCTATATGCGGCAGAGTGTCTCAAACAAATCCATATGGATTATCTTGAAATCGACGAAGTAAGATTTTGGTTACATCTTGTTTCACTGTTTCCATGATATATCTTAATTTATAGGTTTATTACACATATTATTATCATTCTCCAATTCACTAATTTTTTTAAAGGATCACAAGCCTCATTCGCAAGCTGGTATCAACATGGCAAGAAATTGCTTGGCTAGGAATATTGTCAATGCTCGTTCCGCTTCTATTGGTGATCCCAACGTAGCGGTGATATAAGTAGCTAGTATATATGATGACATTGTCATTGGAATAGAATTTGATAGATTTATATTCAAATATATACATTATTTCTTCCCTAGTGTAGTCTATAGATTTTTTATAGATAGTGTGAAAGTGACATGCTTTTTATGTATCTTGACCTGGTATGTGAGGCTTTCATGTAGTCGGATTCTATTGAAATAGCACAATTTGTAGCCGATCTCATAACGACTTTCCCAGCTTCTCTAATTTTCCTCATTTATCTGATTCAGTGTTACGAGTTTGGAACGCATGAACCGATTCATGTTCTGAGTCCAGAAGACATTTTAATGCATTAAATGGTCCCAAATCAAGAATTCACAGATTTGGAACTAAAATGTCGTCCGAGGCAGAAACTGTTGGGGTTGGTGGTAGACTTGTTCCTAGGTTGGAACCTTCCACGAGTTCTAATAGTGGAACAAATAAATGGGTCTGACGATATGCATAATGTTCCGAGCTCAGAACAGATCAAAGGCGTATCCTTCCGCCTCTTAGAAGGCAGTTTTGAACCGCCTTTCATTGTTGCGTCCGAAGGCAGTTGACGAAACCATCTTTGATCCTCATCAATCAAAGGCATGTCCAGAGAAGTCACTCACAAAGTGACTTGCATGTCTAGAGAAGTCACCCACAAAGTGACTTCTCTGGTTTAAAGGAACAGCTTTTAATAGAGGCGCCTCCACTAGTGTATAAAAGAATGCACACGTTCACCATTTGAAACACATGAAACTAAAACCTAACCCATAAATTCATCACAAATCAACTATGGAGTATATATTAGTTTAATCCAATCAAGTAATGAATGTGGCACATACCTTCTTAATTAGTTCTTTGTGAAATCCTAAATTTTGGTTCCTTTACAAATAATTGATTTCTCAAAGTGAAAACCCATTTGAAACCAACTTAAAATTAATTTTTAGTTCCGTGTTTGGAATAGTGCCTTTTCTGATAACAGCAATCCACGAAGCAATTTGAGCCCGGAACTAGGTATAAAATGACTTCAGAAATTGGAAATAGATTTGCGTCTTCAATAGTGGTCCAACCTACCTTTTCCAAACTCGGAACCATGGTCAGACGACTAGTTCCGAGTTCATAACCCCGAGTGATCAAAGTCACCCATGCATAACCACTTTAATCTTACCAGTCAAAGGCGGTTGTTATGTGAGCCGCCTATATTTCAAATCGGTTAAAGGAGGTTCAAAAGAAACCGCCTTCCAATGCTTTTGGACTGCCTTTGGAAATAGGGAGGGTTCGAATCATCAAAGTTCCAAGCTCAAAACTGCCTCGCAAAGGCGGTTATTGAGAAAACGGGCAGAACCGCCTTTAATTGGCCCTTCTCCTTTTGGTCACCATTTGATTTACAAAAAACATCTCTTGGGATACGATATTCATTTTACCCCAAAAATACCATATAATTTGGACAAATTGAAATATTGATGAGGTAGCTATAAGTCTAAAACCACGTCTCAACAAATTTCAATTTCATAATCAAACTCTTGCAGCGCATCCTCGGACTCTTGGGGGATTAAATCAGGGGGAAGCTCTTCAATTACCACAGATGTAGCTGCTGTTTTTTGTCCACTTGCCACATTTTCAGTACTATTCATCTGAAATGCCAAAAAACATGTCAAAGGTCTAATTTCTAAAGCCTGTATCATATGATTGCATACTTAAAATCACTAACCTGTAGTATTAAGCAGTGAACGTGAGCAAAGAAGACACAATCGTCATCAGCAGCGCAGTAATAGCAGGGATGATCCAAGTCTCTTTCCTCTTCACAAGCATAGCCAAAAAAATTTGTATCTTTATCGATATCATCGTCTGACAACTCTTTAATACGTGTTCTGCTGAGGGTGAGAGGGTGAATGTGGCAGTCGTGTTTGAAGGTTTTGGGCAAACATGGAAGACAGTGAGGGTGGACAGTGTAATGGCATTCTTTCATACAACAGTGCAGATGATAATCAGCAGTTTGACAAATCTTGCCACAATAACAGCATTTCAAGAGTCTATCATACCTGTTAAATCTGATGAGATCAAGAGGGTGTTCATGAATTTCAGAGAAAACTATGGTACTCTCCTAGCACACCTAACGTCCAAAAAGAACTTACAGTAATGACATACATATAGGTATCTTGGATACATCGACAGGCAACAATCACAAGCAGTTCCGTTTTCTCTTATCCATCCTGGTTTGAACTCCCACAAGGGAGCGTAGAACACGAAGCAAAAGTGGAGGGGGTGTTGAGGGTGAAAGAGGCTCACAATCTCTGCAGTGTGAGGGCCAATACATGAGGTATGTAGCAAGATTCTGCATTGGAGGCATGCGTATATTGAACCTTCGGCATCGAACTTCTGACTACAACCATAGCATGTTCCATGAAAATCCTTCAAAGAGTGACACTGAATCAAGAAGTGGCCGCAGTGACACTGAGGAATTGGTACTTTTCTTTGATCAGCCTCCGGTTCTAGTTTAGCGCACCAAATGTCCACATTGAACTTACAAATGCCACAGATGTAAGAAACGCTTCCAATATCACGTTCTTCAAGAGAACGGATACTGCAAGAGGAATTGTTCCACTCAGCATCACGAACACTGAGTGTCAGAACATGATCATCGTGTAAAGTGTTGTGCGGAATGGAGAAAGAACATAAAATATGAACGAAAATAACAAGACACAAGATTTACGTGGTTCACCAATTTGGCTACATCCACGGGAGACGGATTCACTATAATAGGTAGCAGGTTACAGACGCCAAGAAATTGGCCAGATTTCTATCTATCTAAGTGCAGAACAGAATTAATGTTTACAGAGAGAAGAGAGACACTTTATATACTGTTTCTACTAAACCCTAACAAACTGGGATTGGAACAAAACACAATTCGGCCCAAATCAACATCAGTCCAAATTGGAATTGGAATTATATTCTTATCATAATTGTAGATGTAGTTGTATTCCAGGCCAGGGTCGCAGAAGCAGCTATTACAGTATTCAAGGCATACCAACAAATCTCCACCTTGACTTGAATCCTCAAAGTAGAAAACTCCAGATGCACCATTACAGTGCCAGATGAGTAGACTTCGCCCTCCACTCCCGGGACTGCCCATAGAGCACCTAATCAGCTCTGATGTTCAGCAAGTCCAAACAATGTTGAAACTTGCTATGTGGAACAGGTTTGGTGAACATATCAGCGGGGTTGTCAGCAGTTCCCACTTTCTTCACCCTGATTCTCCTCTCACTCCTCAGGAAATGATATCTGACATCAATATGCTTGGTCCTCTCATGATGGACCTGATCCTTGGCTAGGCAGATTGCACTCAAACTGTCACAATATACAGTAGCCTGATTATGATGTAGACCAAGATCACTAACCAGCCCTTTCAGCCATATTCCCTCCTTTGCAGCCTCTGTCAGAGCCATGTACTCTGCTTCCGTAGTAGACAACGTCACTGTAGGTTGCAAAGTCGCCTTCCAACTAACCACAGAACCTCCCAAAGTGAATACATAACCAGTCATCGATCTCCTCGTGTCAACATCACCAGCATAATCAGAATCAGAGTAGCCTGTAACTAAGCACTCGGTATCACCTCCATAAATGAGACCCACATCAGACGTACCTCTAAGATACCTGAAAATCCTCTTCACAGCTTGCCAATGTTCCTTTCCCGGTTGCCCCATGAACCTGCTCACAACACTGACTGCCTGTGCTAAATCTGGCCTCGTGCAAACCATAGCATACATCAAGCTCCCCACCGTGCTGGCATAAGGAACCCGAGACATATACTCCTTCTCCTCGTCTGACTGAGGAGCAAACATAGTGGTGAGATGAATATTTGCAGCACTAGGAGTGTCTATAGGCTTGGCTGTAGACATGCCAAACCTAGCCAACACTTTCTGAATGTAGCCTTTCTGTGACAAGAAAAGCTTCCGCTGACTTCGATCCCTAACAATCTCCATTCCTAGTATCTTCCGAGCTGCACCCAGATCCTTCATCTCAAACTCAGCACTAAGAAGTCCTTTCAACTTCTGAATCTCATGCTTACTCTTTGCGGCTACCAGCATGTCATCTACATAAAGCACCAGATAGATGAACGACCCATCTCTCAACCTGCTGTAGTAGACACAACAGTCATAAGCACACCTCGTATATCCCAGCTGAAGCATGTAACTGTCAAACTTCTTGTACCACTGCCTTGGAGACTGCTTAAGTCCATACAAAGACTTCTTCAACTTGCAAACATACTTTTCCTTGCCAGGAACTTGGAAACCATCTGGCTGAGTCATGTATATCTCTTCCTCCAACTCTCCATGTAGAAAAGCGGTCTTCACATCAAGTTGTTCAAGCTCCAAATCCTGATGTGTCACTATAACTAGCAACACCCTGATGGAAGTGTGTCTGACCACTGGTGAGAAAATCTCATTGTAATCTACTCCCTCTCTCTGACTGAAACCTCTAGCAATAACTCTAGCCTTGTACTTAACTCCCTCTGTAGGTGATATCCCTTCCTTTTTCTTGAAAACCCATTTGCAAGTGATAACCTTTCTCCCTTGAGGCTGTTGAACCAAATCCCATGTTTGATTCTTCTGAAGAGACTCCATCTCGTCTCCCATTGCAGCAAGCCATATGTCAGCATCAGTACCTGAAACAGCTTCTCTGTAGGTGGATGGCTCATGAGTATCCACCTCCTCAGCAACCTGTAGTGCATAACCCACCATATCCTCAAACCCATATCTCTTGGGCGCCCCAACTCCAACCCTCCTGGGTCGGTCCTGAGCTAAACTACGGACTGTAGCTCCTGATGGTTGGGGATCTGGTGGTGGAGATTCCGGTATCTCAGATTCTGTCTGTGGCTCTTGATTCACCTCAAATTGTTCCAATCTATTTTCACCTTGAGTGACTTCAAGCTCCACCTGTTTATCAACTCCACTAGTTTCTGGCACAACTGTGGGCTTCACCATAGATCTAAGCAAAGAATTTTCATCAAAGACAACGTCCCTGCTCAGAATAACCTTCTTCTCAGATGGAGACCATATCCTGGAGCCTTTAACTCCATCTCCATAACCCACAAAGACACCCTTCTTGGCTCGGGGCTCCAACTTACCATCACTAACATGATAATAAGATGTACAACCAAAAACTTTTAACTTGGAGTAATCAACAACTTTACTTGACCACAACTCCATAGGTATTTTGCACTCTATGCCTGTGTGAGGCCCGCGGTTGATCAAGTAACAAGTTGTACTCACCGCCTCTGCCCAGAATCTCCTTTCCAAACCAGCATTAGAGAGCATGCACCTCGCTCTCGCCAGCAATGTCTGATTCATCCGCTCAGCTACGCCATTCTGCTGTGGCGTATTCCTGACTGTATGATGACGAGCAATCCCTTCATCCCTACAAAACTGATCAAACTCAGACGAGCAGAATTCCAGCCCATTATCAGTTCGAAGCCTCTTGATCTTCTTCCCGGTCTGATTCTCCACCAAAGCTTTCCACTCCTTGAACTTCGAGAAAGCTTCACTCTTATGTTTCATCATGATAACCCAAGTCATCCTTGAGTAATCATCAATCAGAGAAACAAAGTACCTGTGACCTCCCAGTGACTCAACTCGGGAAGGTCCCCAACAATCAGAATGGATGTAATCTAATGTGCCCTTTGTTCTATGAATCGCCTTAGGAAACTTGCTGCGGTGATGCTTCCCAAAGACGCAATGCTCACAGAAGTCCAAGCTCTTGATCTTGTGGCCACCAAGAAGATCATACTTCGACAGAATCTGCATCCCTCTTTCACCCATGTGACCAAGCCTCATATGCCATAACTTAGTCATATCATCCTGGTGAACCTCCGAAGATGCAACATTAACAGAATCCATAACCATGGAACCTTGTAGAAACTACAAAGTACCATGCAGAACACCTTTCAGAACCAGCCTAGAACCTTTGCAGACACACAGAACTCCATCACTCCCTGAGTAGACGAAACCCTTTCTATCCAACGTAGGAAGAGAAATCAGATTCTTTGTCATCGATGGAACATGCCTGACATCGTTCAAAGTACAGAAACTACCATCATGTGTCCTGATCTTGATTGAACCAATCCCAACTACCTTGCACGCAACACCATTTGCCGTAGTAATGATGCCCTCAGCTTGCTCATAAGTTGAGAAATAATCTCTCCTTGGGCATACATGGTAAGATGCCCCGGAATCAAGAAACCACGCATTAGAATGATTATTTTGCCCAGTAACAGCTAGAGCAAAATCATCTTCAGAACTGAAATACCCTTCAGCCACAGCAGCAGTACCAGATGTACTCCCAGATTTACTAGCCTTCTTCGGACACTCCTTTTTCCAATGCCCCTTCTCCTTACAGTAGTTACAAACATCATTGGCCTTAGGACCCTTTGAAGATGACTTCTTGCCCTTCTTCTTATTTCCGGTTTCCTTGCCTTTTGTGTTTCCGTCACTAGCAAACAAGCCAGTGGCCTGACTTTCTGTACCTGTATTGTTTGCCTTATGTCGCAACTCTCTACTATGGAGAGAGGATCTTACTTCCTCCAGAGACACAGAATCTTTACCAACAATAAATGACTAAACAAAACTCTCATACGAAAGTGGTAAAGAAACTAGCAAAATCAAAGCAGCATCTTCATCTTCAATTTTCACATCTATATTTCGCAATTCTAATAACAAAGTATTCAATTGCTCTAGATGGTCTCTGAGTTGCGTACCTTCCTGCATTCGGAGACCGAAGAGGCGTTGTTTCAGAAGCAACTTGTTGGTTAGAGATTTCGTCATATACAAACTCTCCAACTTCAGCCACAGTTGTGCAGCAGTCTCCTGATCTGAGACCTCGGTGATGATTTCGTCTGCGAGACACAACATAATCGTCGAGTGTGCCTTTTCTTCCAGACTCACAACATCGCCAGAACTGCTCGCGAAATCCTTCGTCAGCGGAGTCCACAAACCTTGCTGTTTCAGCAAAGCTCGCATCTTGATCTGCCATAAACTGAAACTGTTTCTCCCGGTAAACTTGTCGATCTTCACGTTCAACCCAGACATCTTTCTCCCCGATCAGCTCCGATCTGATGAGCCCAGAATCCGATATACCCACTACGGATATCGCCGGAAAAAGAAACCGCTCTGATACCAGTTTGTTGTGCGGAATGGAGAAAGAACAGAAAATATGAACGAAAATAACAAGACACAAGATTTACGTGGTTCACCAATTTGGCTACATCCACGGGAGACGGATTCACTATAATAGGTAGCAGGTTACAGACGCCAAGAAATTGGCCAGATTTCTACCTATCTAAGTGCAGAACAGAATTAATGTTTACAGAGAGAAGAGAGACACTTTATATACTGTCTCTACTAAACCCTAACAAACTGGGATTGGAACAAAACACAATTCGGCCCAAATCAACATCAGTCCAAATTGGAATTGGAATTATATTCTTATCATAATTGTAGATGTAGTTGTATTCCAGACCAGGGTCGCAGAAGCAGCTATTACAGTATTCAAGGCATACCAACATAAAGGGTGTCTCATCTGATCTGGAAGAGCGGCGCAAGACTCATCAACCAAGAATTTGCATTCCAGGCAGACGTATATGTGATCCTCTGTATCACAGCCTTTGCCACAGCGAAAACAGGTGTAGCGAAATTCGCGCTGCTTATTCGTGCAAGCAACAAGGGGATGCTCATGCTCAAATGCTGGCATCCTGAATTTTTCTGGAACCCGCGTTAAGGCTGCACATCTGAAATCTAAATTAAATTGACAATAACCGGAGCTAGAGCTAGAGTCAGGTTCAAAGAGAGCCCTCTTCCAAGCTGGAATTCGACGAGGATAATAATCGCGCGCCTTCCCCTTACCACAAGCACAACAAGGTGACTCGGAACATATTTCATCTAGCTTCATTTTCAGATGCTGATCATAATCATCATCGCCAAGAAACATCATAGCAATAAATAATTGATCTGGAGCATGATTCAGAAGCTGAGATAGTGTACTTTTGAGTAACTCTCGATCATTCAGGAGCCGAGCTATAGTACGCTTGCGCACTTCTTCATCTCTACTCAGGAGCTGGGCTGTTGTACTTTTGGTGCACGCAAATTTGAACCCACCCTTTGCTACTGTGCCTGTTTCATGATCTAGGAGAATGAGAGTATGTTGAGGGTGAAAAGGATGAGTAATCTCTGTAGGAAATTCAGCACAGAATTTGTGGACGGAAAATCTACATCTTTCACAGGTATACACAAAACCACCTCCCAATTCATCAAGGCAAAGGGGGCACTCAACAGTAGTATTTATCGACTTAAAATTCTTAAACTTGAGTCTTAATGAGTGTATATGGCTGGGATGATAAATAGACATTTTACTGATATTCTTAATTATTAACCTGTTCTGTTACAGTCTCTCTGTGTGTATATATGGTCCGTCATACATTTTCCTCCATTTCCAAATAGTACCGTGTTCGTTGCTTCAATATTAATCAATCATCGCCTCTCCTTTTTTTTCTCCACTTTAAAATAAAGAATAATTAGTTTTTCATCTCACTCATGGATTTCCCTATTTCTTTTTTTATATCGTGAATATATGAACGAAAATTCTCCAGGGGAGTTTGTTCGGTTTTGTTTTTCTCTCTCTAGGAATTGAGAGCCAAGGAGAAAATCCTTCTAACAGAGGGCAGTACATTACTGGATAGAGCCAACAGCACAGGTAAAATACCTCAATAGCACTGGCATTTTGGCCGGTGCATAAATATAGCGGTGTAAAAAATGTAGGTTTTTTACACTGGTAATATGTAATGGTGTATAAATGATATATGCACCGGTATTGACAACCAATGCACAAAATTAAACAATCATTCTACTTCTAACACACTGGACATTTAAATGCCAGTTTAGGAAATATGTACTGGTGTAGAATGTTCGAGAAGGTAGGGGGGCACAAAACATCTGCACCGGTAGGTTGATAGATGCCGATGTATAGTAGTGCATAAATTTACAACAGTATAAATCTAACCTATGCACTGGTATTTAACTTTACACTAGTATGAGAACCTACACCCATATATGATAAATTTTCAGCACTACCGGTGTAATTTATTTATCTTGCATTTAATATATTATTTTAATCTGATTTGTTTATACACCGGTATTTATGAGTTATATCGGTGTATGAGAATAATAAAATTTGCAATGCTCAATTTATTTTCTGGTGATCCCTCCCGGATCATTTCCGGGGCAATGACAACCAGAAATACTTAAATTTGAACTATTATAAAATTCAAAATCTCGGAAAATGTAAGAAACTTCAACACCATTGATAATATTGATCGGCAAACACAAGAATTTATTGAAACAACGAATAGAAAATGTATCTTCACCATGAATGGAAATAAATTTAAAAAAACCACAAAAGTTTAGTAAAACCAAACACCAACCACAGAATTCTTATATGATCAACCACAGAACATAATTATCGGGTCATTTTTATCATCGAGAAGTTGTAACGAAGTTTTTGCCTGATGCCGGTACTCATCAAGCCAAGCTCCGCACCATCTCCCTGCAACAGCTTGAATTTCGTACACATGGTACGACCCTTGGCCCTCTGGGAAGATCTGTTAAATTCAAACTTACAATGTTAGTGAAGAATTTTTGTGTGTAATAGAAATTTTGAATAACTAATTTTAAGATGTAATATTTACATCCTGGATATTATTTGTCTCCAAATGATTAACAAATTCTTCCATGAAGAGCATGACGGAGTACCCGCATTGTCATGAACCATTCTGGGTTCGTACTGCTGATGTGTCCATTTTAGATGGTTATTTTAGGCTTTTTAGGATTAGGTTTTGTGCAATTTTGTGCTCTACATGTGGCATTTTGCCTTGAAATCATCTAAGGAGGGATAAAGGCGGCTTTGACGTTTTTATCACTTTTTAGATGATTTTGTGTGACAAGGTGATTTGTTTGAAGACTTTGAAGATTTGAAGACTTTGAAGATTTATCTTTGAAGATTTGAAGACCTTTACATTTGAGCTTTGTGAAGATTTGAAGAAGTGAAGAGATGAAGAAAGGAGAGCAAAGCAACGGATGAATGATGATCCAGGGTTCTCAGAATTTTGCCGAGAAGAATCAGCCTTCAAGAGTGGCGCCATTGGATTCCTCTTCTCGAGCACTATAAAATCGACTACAAGAACTCCCGAAATGGATCAACGGTTCACCCGGAGGAAGCAAAACAAAACAGCAAGGCTGAGTTACTGATCTGGTCGCGAGCTCGTCGCGAGTCGCGACGGCAGCGTCCAGTCAGCTCTGTTTCAGCGTTTTTCTCCCCTTTTTCTTCCACTATAAATACCTCTTCCTCCCCTTCATTCCACAGTTTTTTTCCCTTTTCTTCTTGCATTTTAGGGCTTGAAAACCCTTGGTTTTCTTCTCTTTCTTTTCTTAGTTTTTGTAGTTTAATTATGTCTCTTGTTATTCTAGAGTAGTTTTTGTTCTTGGTAGCAAGGATTGAAGCTTCCACTTCTATGTATTGAGAACCATTTCTATCTATCTATTTGGTGTTTTTGCTATTGTGCTCTTATTGTGCTTTGAATGTTAATTGTTGATTCCATTGATGTTGTTGGGAGCTTGAGGATATGAATGCTTGTATGAATTGCTAGCTAGGGTTTGGGGGATTTGGGTTAATTTCCCCCCTGTTCTTGTTAGGAATGTATGAGTGTGAATTAGAGCTTTTGATTGTGTTAGTGTGTTGACAATGTGCTAGACGAATGTGATTGATGTTGAACTCTTTGTCATATTTGTTTTGTGTAGCAAACGAGAGAGTCATATGCTCGTGGATGAATGTGCTTGCACGTTCATCCAATCTCGTATAATTGCATGAATTGGTTTAATGCTTAGTCACGGTGTAGTGGTCATAAGCATTGCCAAGCTTGTTGGTTCTTCGTGATTAAATGCCACCAATGATACCTTGAGTCGTGGTCGCGACTCGGGAGTCATTGGTGAGGTTTGACGAGAGATGTGGAACTCACTCTTGCAAACTACAAACTAAGAAGGATAGGAGTTTAGTCTCCACGACAAGTAGTTGAAATATTGAATAGATGGCTTGTACTCATTCTTGAAACATTTGTTATTTGGCGTTTATGTATTCTTGATGGTATGTTTCACTTCATGTGTGCCATGAGTTGTTTGAGCATAGGGAGTGTTTGTATGGTTGAATTGTTTTGGTGTTAGGAGCGTGACGAACTCCGGGACTCCTTTGCATGAAAATCTATGAGCATGAACTTAGAACTTCTTGTGATGTATGTGTTGTGATCCTTGCTAGATGGGTATGTGAATGTTGAGTCATGTATGCTATATGATGGAATGAGTGAATGATTCAATGACCTACGTATGATTTGGAAGTGGATATCCATTGCCCCCAAGGCTTTTTATCTTTGTAGTTTTAAAACCCCTTTTCTTTAGTTTCGTTTGATGATTAGCATAGTCACTTGACCTTGCTAGTTATCGTGTCTTTTTATCTTTGTTAATTTAGGAAACCAACCAACCAACCCCCCCCCCCCATTTACATGCTTTTATGTGTGTGTATATATAGTTACTCCTAGCCTAATATCAACCATTTGTGTGCTTAGACGCTTAGGAAGATCCCTCTTCTCCTTGGACGACCCCGATTTGCCACTATCTACCTAGTTGTAGAAAGTAAGCATTTAGGGCTTATAAATTATCTTTTGCACGGCGGGCGCGACGACCGCCCGCCTGTCAACTGCACATGAATGGTAAATTTCATTACCAATTTTTAACCTAATAAACGATGTGGTTTAAAATACATAATGACTTACCCTAATGTTCTTGATTTGCCAAGTGTAGTCGGGTTCTGGCTCCGTCTTTCTCTTCTCCCTTTGGTATGTGCATGCAAGTATGTCAAGAAATTAAATGAAAACGGTTACTTCTTGTAGTATATTACGATACTGACTTATTATTTGATTGATCGTAATACCTGGAAATGACCCTGAATTCAATCAAGTTCGTTGGTTTGATACCTCCCGACAATGTGTCCAGCATGAAAAGATCTTCCGTTCTGGAACGAATAATGATGAGGTACCAATGATCGCTGCCAAAAAATAACGGTAATTAAATACAAAAATGGAAGTGCCTTGAACTCAGCATATGTTTCCTTCATTGTTGTCCAGATAAAGTTGAAACATTGTTCGACCTCCTGATCGAAATTGTTTATGTTTCCACAGTTAGAAGGGCAGAATTGGACGCGACCTGCATTATTTTCCCAGATTTTCTCCCAGAGGTGCCTGTACCGGTAAGGATGTTCAAGAAGAAACTCCCAATTGATTATAAAAACAAATAAGGATGTAAGGTTTGAAACTCACCCCATCCACACACCGACTTGTCCATTGATGATCCAGGTCATCGAATGCATATTCCTAACCCTCTGCCCGAACTCGACCAGAACATATATTCCCACACCGCTGGTGTAATTACATGTGAAGGTCGATGGTCGATGGTCGATGGTCGATAGAATGGGAAAAACATTCAGTCATTGTTCATTATCATTTCTAGGATAGTTGCATTGCATTCCCGGATTAATCTCTCCATAATGGGCCATTCTGACAGGTCTCATCTGTTGCTAATCTGTGGAGGCAAAATTACACAAAATTGTCTCTTAAATATGTATAAATTAACGGTCGTAGGCAATGAATAACAAAGTATTGTAGTTTAAGTGAAGCACCTATTTTGGTAGCTTATTGAATTTACGTCTCGCTGACGGCCGGTAATTAGTGCTCGAGTGGGATCTCTTCTCGGTATCACTCTGTACACTGATTCATAAATTTGCACATGTCACTATACTTTGTATGAAATTAAAATTAAGGTTTAACAAGAATGTACCTCATCGTCAGTGGTGAGAATCATAACCCCATCGTCCTCATCGTCAATTCCTGCATCGGCATCCTTCTCATCAATGTCACTGGGTTGCTCGTCTCCCTTGCCTATCAGAGACACAGACCAATCCACAATGCTATTTAAGGCCACTCCAATGTTATCGAACTGGTGGTCCGCCGAGGGCAATCCCACCCTAGGATGGTAAACTGGCTCACATACTCTTCTGCCAACCACACTACCATGCCGGGCATCCTGACGACGAGGTATTTGTAGCAACCCATGTGTGACAATTTTCTTCCTACCGACAATGTCTTTCATGTTCAGAGTCACTTGTTCCCCATCCTGTTGTTAGAGGGTTAATTAAAATGATATAATGGTTATGGAGATTTCAAGATGTGTAATTCAATGTAAACAAAATATATATAACTATGCAGGCATACCTCCTCATCACCTTCTCCATCGATGGGCTCTTCACCCAACTTTGTAGCACCCGCAGCAAGGTCATCCATCGCCTTCTCGATAATTTTTTTGGGATCATCAAGGCCTGGTGGGATCTCAACACCGCCTACAGAAGCGATGCCCTTTATCAGCTGCTCAAGGTATGATACCATGGCATTCACGACTGGTTGATCATTAGATGGGCTCATCTGTGGGGTATGCTTGCTTGAGGAACTGCTACCGCACTTACTGCAGGAAAGATGAGGAACAACCACCGATGTGGGTAGACCTGTATGAATTCCCCCATACCTACCCTGGTGATCCTTCTTCTTTGTAACCTTTATGAGAATATCTTCACCCAAATGCAGTACCAATGTTCCCTTTTCCTTCAGCTCTTTCATTTTCAACTGTATTGATATGGGAAAGAAAATTTCTATAAGAAGAATGTATAAACAACGCACAAATTAATTTACCTGGGAGATATTTGTATAACTTAAAATGCCCGGTGCGATCTTCCAAACCTTTTTTGATGTGTACAACCCTTTCTTATCCTTGTTTGCCTCAAGGTAGACAAGAGATCTGTCCGGTGTGAACTCCTTCTCACTGAGTTGTTGCTCAATCTCCTCTTCAGTGAAGCCCTCAGCGATCAACCTAATTCTCTCATTTTCCTTCAGCTCCTCAGTTAGTTTATCTAGGACATGTCCATTACCTTTTCTCCCAGTGTGGTGGGTGTAATCCTTTCCCACAATGTGCTCAATAGCTATCTCTCAAATCACCTGATATCGTTCATAAAATATTATATACACTTTAATTGAAGTTATGGGAAACATAGTTACTAAAATTAATTCTATGGAATAATACATGAAATTTTGGCGTCTGACGCATCCGCTTAAAAAAATTTCATTCTTCGTCATCCATCCACTCGTACTTCTCCCATAGCTTCACTCCTGATTTGTTGACTCCATTGTCCACTTTGTGGATGATCTTGTTTTCCACCTTTGTCTTCCAGTTCCAATGTTGGTCTCTTGCCCTTCCCATGCAATCCTTCTTCAGCACTTCAAGTTGAGCTTCGGTCAACATGTTTTCAATTGTGAAGCTAGCCTACACTGAAGCATATAAACAAGCAGACATTAATCGCGTGTTCACTGTGAAATAATTTAACCTAAATTTTTGCATTTCAAGTATCGAATAACTTACCAGAACATCCTTCCACAATTCTTCCTTTACACCTTTTGGCACATCGTACCAGTGTTCGCATGTGCCAAATTTGATGCGGCGCCGAAATGCGTAATTGTCATAAGCGTGCCACGCTGTCCAGTTCTTAGTGCAAACAACCTGTTTCCCACGAAACTCAAACACCCACATGGATGATCTTGTTCTCCTTTTCCAACATTACTGACTGGAACGTACTAGTTCCATGTCTCCTCATCCAACTTTTGATCTCAAACTTGTCAAACCCCAGTCCCTGTTTGCCCCCCACCTTGGACAAGTCGTTGTTCTCTTTATTACCAGTCGCTCCTGATTTGTGAGTGGTCTTCCCCTTTCCCTTACCGGTGGTTGTGCCACCTTTTTCCCTGCATCATCACCCTCAAAATCTCCTTCATTCATATCTCCATGTGGGACGGGTTTTTCTTTCTCTGCACTACTCTATACATGTTTTGGCGGTTCTTCTTCCTCAAATTGTATTTGCAATGGGATCCTTTTTTGAGGCAATTCTTGTTCAGCAACATCAACCTCAATAGTTAACCTCCTCCTTCTTGTTTGCTATCGGTATCTTCCTCTTTGTGTTTAACTTTACCCTTTTCGGCAGCATCTATGATAACAACATAGATTCTTCTTCGTTATTTTGCTCCAACCTGGTTTGACAAGCTCATCTATATCGGTACCTTGCCTAGTTACTGTCCCAACGATATCCTTCCCAAATGGATCTCTTAGATAATAGTCGTCGGCACCGAGATTATGGACTGCTAGGAACTGGTCCTCATCATTTGGAGCATTGGCCAACCCAAACAAACCATTTAGAGATTCTGGCATGATGAGGATAATTATGTCTCTGCAGTACACCTGACTCAGGTTCGGGCTGCACCTCAAGTTTGCATAAAACTCACTTATGATGCTTAGGTTTAATGGTTGTGGAGTCTCACAAAATTTTTCCCACACAAGTGTGCGGATGGTTTGTTCGAATGGAGGAGATGCCTCAATTCCTCTCTCAGGGTGATGACGGTGTTCTTTGTATGATTTATGTACCAACCTAGCCTTCTTGGACACAAAGGCACCATCCGGGTAAGTGTGCGACGACGCATTTGGCAAAGAATGAGAGGATGATTGGCATATCCTTTTCAAATTGGATTTACGTGTCATTTCCTAAAAAACACATTGAAGCATTTTATCAAACACCTTGCATACAATTCAAGTTATTCATGATATCAAATAGTAAATCAATATAGTTGAGAATACAAGGTTAGTTAATCATATAGAAAAGGTATTGAAGTGATTTACTTGATTCTATCGGCACCGTTGTCGGATTTTAGTTGTTATGCCTTTGAGGGAAATGATATATGGTGAGGGATGCAAAACTTGGTCTGTGAAATGTGTTGCTACTTTGAATTTGAGGACACTTTTATTATTTTTAGACTGGTAATTACGGCATACCGGTGTAAAGAAAAGGCAAAAGCAGCTTCTTTAGGCTGCTTTAAATGTCATAAATATTACATTTTTTAACCCGAGGCAAAAATTATGAAAATGTTTCTAAGTATCCAGGACCGGTATAAGTATCCAGCACCGGTATATATATGCCGGTGCGTATGTTATCCATACCGGTGTAAATAATGTCCAAAAGCAGCTACTTGAGGCTGCTTTAAATGTAAAAAAAAATTACATTTTGAGACCCAAGACAAAAATTGTGAAATTTTTTCGAAGTATCCAGTGCTGGTATTTATACCGGTGCGTATGTGAACCATAAAGGTGTAAGTTATTTCCAAATTCACCTGCTTTAGGCTGCTTTAAATGCCAAAAATATTTAATTTAGGGACCCGAGAATAAAAAACTTAAAATTTTCTAAGTATCCAGCACCAGTATATATACCAGTGTGTAGATGCAATATATCGGTGTGTATGTAAGAAACAAAGCATCTACTCTATTTTAATACACCAGTATTTTACTGTTTTACTGGTGCAAATGTTTAAGACCAAAAATATTGTAAACCATTAATACTAAGTTTTCATCCATTCAATACGAATACATTCCAAAGGAAGCACTTATCATAACAAGCAATTACAAAACAGAGCGGTTCACATTCATGTCACACTAATTCACAACATAAATGGATGGGTAATATACAAAACATTGGTAGGAAATCCAACTGCGAGGAAATCACTATCTATCTTCTGCTTCAACAGATTGTCACCACCCACTATTTCAGCACTCTCATCAACCCACAACCCATCAAAATGAGAACGCCATCCCACCATGGCTCCCCCTACATCGTCTAAACCAGGAAATGTTGATGGAAACTCTAGATTATCTATTACGACAGGGTGATCAATTTCCTCTTCAAAGTCAAACTTCTTCCCATGAAGCACCACATGGAACTTCTCATTTGAAGGTTCCTTGATATAAAAAACATGTCGTGCCTGATGAATTTGTCATCTTCGTATCCTACACGATTCATGTCTACCAATGTAAAGCCCATGGGTTTTCGACTACAACACTGGAACCATGTTCCACCAAACGGCACTTGAACATAAAAACTTTGAACTCTACATGATCCAACTCCCAAATTTTCTCAATCACCTCATAAAAAGGCATCACAACAACAACAGGATGTTCATCTCTTTTGCTTTCCTGCCACATGGATTCAAATTCAATGTAAACGCCACTATATTGCGTCATGCTCTTCTCATCCTTCTCCAATGTTGAGAAACCGAAGCCATTAATGTCATAACCATAGTACCATCTTACAGTGCAGTTTGGTGTCCTTGCAAACACTCGTAGCTTACTGGGCATCCCTTCCATATTACAATGCTTGTAAAACCAGTTAACAAACCTTAAAGAATGCTCTACCTATATTTTATTCGAGATCCAGTCTGGATGAATCTCTTCCAACAAGGAAACATGATGTTGAACATATGTTGCGGTCTCGCTACTATTAGGTAAAATATACAAGTGAACTGTTATCAACTCAGCGTTCAAAGGTGTATGAAGCATACCCTTAGACCGTGGAGTCCCATTTTTGTCTTCCGCAGTGTGGTCCATCAGGAACACAAACTGATCTTTTTCCAACCAAGTTTGATTTAGAGTACTCGGTGATCTTCTTAGTGACATACCTCTGAACAATCGAGGCATCAGGCTGATAAGATTTCAAATGCATGTGTTTTCCAAAGAATTTAACATCTCTTTCGTCATCTTTTTATTGGAAGATTGCTAGATTCAAATAGGTTTACATCATAAATATTTTAGAAGACCATTTTTGGTTTTCATATCTAAAACCTTCATTTTGTAACCTATTTATTTCGTAACATATCTAAAACCATTTTTGGTCCTTACAAGCATCTAGATTCCTTTTTGTGTGCTTCATTTGTAGATTGCTCGTAAGCACATTATAGTAGTTTAGTGAAGGCCATTCACAAGAATGGTAAAGACTAAAGGCCACTTACAAAGTGGTAAAAGATAGATTGAAGAAGGAAGGCAAAGTAGCAAAGGAAGAATGATCCGGGTTAGCCAAGTTCTGAGAATTATCCAATATGAATTGGTGTACATGGGTGGTACCATTGGATTTTTCTTCTCGATCACTATAAAAAATGACCACAAGAACTCCCAAAATGGATCAGCGGTCCACCCGTATCGATGGAAATAAGAAGAGGGCAGCAGCACCATTGTAGGCCGCAACCCACATTGCGGCCCGCAGCAGAGTAAAAAAAGCCATAGGAGCGGGTCAGCGAGTTCATTGCGGGTTGCAGCCCACATTGCGGCCCGCAACGGATGTTTTTGGCTTGCTTCAAAAGCAATTTTCAGCATAAAAAACTATCTCTCTTCCATTACTCTTATCCAAATTTCTCCCTTCAAAAACCTTGGTTTTTCTTCATCTTTTCTTAATTTTTTGCATCTCTTTCATGATTTCTTGTATATTTGTTGTGGGTTTTCATAAAATATACTCTTGGGAGCAATCGGTAAGCATTTCTAGTATGAATTTGTGAGATTCACTTTATCCTATTTTGTGCTTTAATTATCAAGTATGTTTCGTGTTTTCTTGTGTGATTAATGCATGATTTAGACTATGTTGATCAACTAGTTGAAGATTGTGGGTTAGTTATTTGCTAGGTTTTTGGTCAAACCCAGAAGACATCGACTTTTTATCGATGTGATTATTGTTGGTCAATGCTAGGATATAATTAGGAGTGACAACTAATTATGATTATTAATTGATGAAATTTCTTTGATTTAGGATGAATTTGAATGGGTTTTACTAATTATCAATGTGGCTCAATAATAACAATTAGCATGAAAGTCGATCCCCGTAGTCATTATTAGTATATATAATTGTGCTATCTATGTGTTTCTCGCATGTAAGACACTATAGAGAAACTTCACCATATGGATAACATTAGGGTCGTATCGATGACCTTAAATATACGGAGCTTCTCGAGAGGCAATCCAAGCTTTTAAGTTAAGTTAGTGTTTTTCTTTTCTTGAAAAAATAAATCATCAACCATGTCCTCAAGCCCTTACCCAAAACCACAAAGATACCACCACAATCCACTACCAAAAAAAAACCATCATCTAGAAGTACTACTAGTTGTTTCTTTTTGTGGGTGTTGATCAAGACTTGCATAGTTATGGATTCGTAGTGGATGGGTTGAAGTTGCATATGTGGCGGATTTTGAGAACATGGAGGAAAGAATATTCACTGAGAAGTGAGCATTGCCGTCACCGTGAAGGACCTTCAAGGTCCTAGTTGTGAGTTTTTTTTTTCATTCTCCCTTATTTCTTTATCTTGTCCTTTGGTTCACATTGAGGACAATGTGTGTTTCAAGTGTGGAGAGGTTAAGAGAAATACATCTCATTGTATTGTATGGTAATGTGCATATTCTCTACTTTAATTCATTTTGTTTTTAAAAAAAATGAATTTTTGCTAAGTTGAAAACCCGAGAGGGCAACTTAGGAAAAAGTGGGAGGCCCGGATAGGTTGAAAACCTGAAAGGGTATCCTATGCAAAAATGAGAGACCAAATGGTGAACAAAAAAAGTGAGGGTGAGCCTTGAAAATAATTGTGTGAAGCTAGGATGAAAACCCGAGAGGGCTCCTAGGAAAAATGAGAGAAATTGAAAAATTGTATGCTTCTCTTGATTTGTGTATTTGGTGGTTTCGTTGGTAGAGTAAGCTAGTTTTAAACTTGTATTTTCACTACCGCATACAGCACCTATTACCTCGGTTTTTCAGGTCTTTTTACCTCAGTTTTTTGCCCTAAAAAACCGAAGTAATGTGGGTGAAGAAAAAAGGTACTTTTTTACCTCGGTTTAAAATTAAGGTAAAAGGTACTTTTTAACTCGGTTTTAAATTGAGGTAAAAGGTACTTTTTTACCTCAGTTTTGGACCGACGTCGGTAGATTGTATGTGCGACGTTGGTTTTAATGTTAAGACCAACGACACGATACGGTATCTGCAACATTGTTCAGATTGATCTCGAGATGTCATATGTGAGATGATCAATGTCGACCATACCAATACGACACGAGATCGGAAAGGAATTTCCCGGATGTTATTCCAGTCGGCATCGTTTTAAATATCTGCGACATCCTGGATTGGGAGGAACGATGACGTGTCCATGCTGACTTGGAATGGTGAACCTTACGATGTCGTTTTGCATCGGGAATGTCGCAAAAAAAATTGCACTCCATTTCCATATGGGAAATCACATTTGCATCGAATGTGTACCGATATGTGTGACGTCGCGAATGATTCGTGGAGAGGACGTTTCAAAAAAATAATATAATATTAAATATTTGATGGAAAAAATAGTGTTAGTCGATATTCATTACATGTTATTTAGTATTGGACTACTCTATTACTAGTTAAACATCATACAACAATCCACTTTCATTCAGAATATATTAGAAAATTAACAATGACACCCTAAACCCCAGCTATAAGATATATTGCAAATACATGTTACAATACATAATAATACATAAGGTTGCTCATAAACATTAAATGTATTGAACCTCCAAATTGACTACATTGTAAGGCATAGACATCGTCAAGGTGACTAGTGAAATGACAAGTCATCCATCTACAGTCCATCCATAACTCTCGTTGTCCTATTACACCGAATACACAACAAACAAAATTTAGGTTAGAATTGGGCAGGCACTATATTCAAATACACATAGTATATTAAAACTTAGACGACGTGAATGTTAACTTGGAAAAGACGGGATATGGGTAGAAGCGATGTCACATATTACAGTGATTGACATCATTGAGGCCGACCTAAGTGTGAAGTCGCACATTCAACTAATTTCATGGTTTTCAGTGACATGTGCGGTCTGCATTTGGATTTACGTCGTGAAGGCCGACAGATTGATACCGATGTTGCACATGCATATCGTATTCATACGAATAAGCAATTATTGTACACAATCAGCCCTAATCTAAGCATTTTTTGTCATTCCCTACAAACATGGCATCATCTGTGGAAACAAAAACAATATACTATATAACATGTAACACAATCATCATAAATTATGAAATATACAAGCTTTGATCTATGAGAAAAATAACATGTAGAATGTATGGTAATTAAATTGCTAAACTAACATTGAATGTATAGAAAACTACCCCAACTAATTTGAAGCCGGGGGTACTCCATCATCGGGCATTTGTTCATATGTTGGAAAAATAAATTGATTGTGCTCTTGAATTTTTGTATGAAAGGTGTGGATGGAGAAGATGGTGTTGTGCCTAGGGTTTGGAGAAAGTGTGGTATAGATGAAAAGTGGGTAATGGTTGTAAAATTTCATAAGAACCCTAGAATAAGAAATTTCATTTGATTCTATGTGGTGGAAATCATCGTGCTGGTAACGCTTATCCTAAGGTATAAATGGAAATACCAATACAAATGAATTTGAACCGTAGAGGTAATATTGTGAACCGTGGAGGTAAAATCCATTTGAAACGTCCCAAAAGAGACCTTATTTCCCATTCCCAATCAAACTTATAATTATCAAGAATGATTACATAATAGGTATGATCCCATGGATACTTCTCACAGTCAACATCTACCAAATAATATTTGTCTACTTATTATAAGTAACCATCTATAATTTACTCTAGACTACGTACTAGCGCTTTTTAAAATTTCATGGATTCAATTTTATTTTATTTTATTTTCATAAGAACCATAGAATATGGAATTTCATTTGATTCTATGTGGTGGAAATCATCGTTCCGATAACGCATATCCTAAGGGTATAAATGGAAATACTAATACAAATGAATTTGAAAACCCCGTTCCATTCATCTGGTCATGACTAAATTGGAACTTCTTGGTCATAACATTGTGAATTAGATTAGCGTATTTCTAAATTTACATTTTCACATCTCCCACATTCGCAGATGGGCCTAATTAATTTTAAAAATTAAAAACTTGACCCATGGAGGTAAAATTGATTCGAAATGTCACGGAAAGAACCTTATTTCCCATCCCCAGTCAAACTTGTAATCATTATCTTCATCGATAATGATTACATAACAGGCATGATCCCATGGAGACTTCACCCAGTCAACATCTACCAAATAACTTTTGTCTACTTATAAGTAACCATCTAAAATTTACTCTAGACCACGTACTAGTACTTTCTAAAATTTGATGGTTGCAATTTTATTATATTTTATTTTCATAAGAACCCTCGAATATGGAATTTCATTTGATTCTATGTGGTGGAAATCATTGTTCCAATAACGGGTATCCTAAGGGTATAAATGGAAATACTAGTACTAATGAATTTCAATACACTGTTCCATTAATCCAGTAATGTCCAAATTGGAACATCTTGGTCATAACATTTTGAATTAGATTAGGGTATCTCCAAATTTGCAGTTTCATGATTGGAACATTCGTGGAGGGACCTAAGTGCAAAAATTTAAAACTTGACCCTTACGTGGAGGTAAAATTGTTTACGATTGAAACAGACATTAATCATGTTCATTAACAATTATAAAATTCAATAAGTGTTTCTAATATACTAGAGCATTTGTTAAGGTCAATTATATGTTTTTTGGTCAAATGCAGGCTCATCTGAAATGCCAGTGGGATGAAATGGTTTTGGGTCGTAGTTACATTTGCCGATATCGGTCACCCATCGCTAACAATGTCAGATATGGCAACTATACAGCGAATTCACAATGGCCGGGTTATACATTATTTATGCATCCCATCTATAATACATAGAGCCCATATATGGAGCCCATATATGGAGCCCATCTATTGTACATTATGTATGGAGCCCATCTATTGTACATTATGTATGGAGCCCATTTGTAATACTGCGATGTCACGAAGATGTCGATGGTATATCGACTTTAGCAACAACGGTACGAATTCGCACCTACCGTGGTGGACAATACAAGGTCCCAAAATGACATTGTTTCAAAATGGCTATAAATAAATGGTCCTTATAAATCAGTTTAAGCTCCTCATTTCAAGGTTTCCCGCAAATACCAAGAGTTTCTCCACCTCTTTCCTCTTCTCCTTTGACAAAGGTATGGATTTCTACTCATGTAGTGCCTAAGTTTTTGTAATTGTTACCTCACCATGTTTAATTAATCTATGCTTTCTGTATGAGTTATATTTTTGGTTATCTAGTTCTTACTCATATTTCTTAGAGTGAGAAGTTTTTGTACATGTGAACCTAGGTTACATTGTTCTTTCTTGTGTTAGGACGTTTTAGTGTAATTTTGTCTCCTTAATGCATGTTTTGTTTTTGGATTTCTGTATTATTCTCTGTGTTATCATCGACCCATGCGAACTCGGTCTCCTGTCACACATCATTCAATTTATGAATGCGATGTCGCACATTCTTATCTGAAGTTGTTGCATTAGCTGTCAAAGTTGTACGTATTCATACATCGATATTACTGATGTCTTAGCGACATTGCATGTAGGCATTTTAACTACCTTAACGTTCATTTTTGTGACCTCGGTTTACCGTCGGTTATGATATCGTTCTTGCCAAGTAAGCGGCTACCTCGCTAGATCATGTCGACGCTGCCACTGGTTTAAACCGATATGTTCATGCGACATAGTACCGACTATGCAAGTTTTTCTTACATATTGTTCACTTTATATACTGGTCTAATGGCTGGTGAAGCATTCTCTGGGTATTTTACCATTTCACATAATATATTTACTAATACATATGCACAATGTTGTATCTAAATTAATTTTAATTTGTATTAATTATAAAGTTCTCCACACAAAGAAGAAACCCTGAACCGGTTGTCTTCAACATTGAAGACCATACAATGGCTCCGAAAAACCCACGTTTCCATTGCACCTTGAAGTAGCAAAACTTTGGGGAGAACCCAACTTTGGTAAGGACTGAAACTTGCCAATAATTAAAACTGTTACATTATTTTATTTTCAATTAACACTATTTTTTTATAATTGCATATATTTGTTCATAATGATTTTTTTTCTCTGATTAGTACATCCCTATTGAAATTGTACAAGTTCTGTCGAAGGCAAAGACCCTTGTTGTGATAAGGTACTACAAGAAAAAGTGGCGCATGACCTACTCGGGCCAAGGGAAGATCAAGGCCCTGTCCCCAAAGGGTTTTTCTGAGTTCTTTTCTGACAACAACATGCATATTGGGGCCACCTTGTTCTTCGAGATCATTGAAGCTGGGGGGCCAATTGTCTTCAAGGTTATGATAATTCGAGAGACTTGATTTTATTGTCATCTGCATCCTAATAATGGTACTCAGATATGTATTATTGATATTCGAATTATTTTGTACTAATTGAATTGTAAGGAAGTTGTTGTGAATAAGATTTTTCTAATAATTAGACTACCTTTTTTGAACAATATTTTATTGTCTCTGCGCGATTTTAAAAAACATTTCCAACCGTCCTATTCAAAATGTTTAACAAAACTCCTTGTTATTCCTTCTCAACTGTAACTTCGAAATGTTCTATATTTTATTTTATGGGACATCAGTTATCCATCTCAAGCTCTGTTGGTGACATCGACAGAACATGCAATTTTGGCGATAGGTTTATTACATGAATGAGATGTCGTACAAACATCGGTAACGTCATTTACCTTGTTTTTAAACCTTTTACTTCAGTTAAAACTTTTACCAAGGTAAAAACACCAATTTTTTACCTCGGTTTTTTTATAACTGAGGTAATTAATATCTTTTACTTCAAAAAATAAAATAAAAATGAGGTAAAAGGGGGAAGTTTTATTTTCTTGTAGTGTTTATACATTACCTTTAGTTGGTATGATGGTTCTTTAGATTATGTTAGATTTTTGGATGGGAGAGTGTGAGAGATTCTTATGTCTTGGGGTTTTGGGTAGTCTAGGAATATTATGCTGGATGTTTTTGGGAAAACTTTTGCATGTTAGTTTATGCTTAGATCTTTGTTGTTCTTGTTCACTCGAGGACGAGTAAAGGTTTAAGTGTGGGGAGGTTTGATAAGACATCAAATGCATTTATTTTCCAAAGCATTTAACATCTCTTTTGTCATCTTTTTATTGGAATATTGGTAGTAGGTTTAGGTAGGTTTATATCATAAGGGGTATAGATGACCATTTTCGGTTTTCATATCTAAAACCTTCTTTTGTAACCTATTTATAGTCTAATGGATTTTTGGTCCGAGCACCTAGATTCCTTTTTGTGAGCTTAATTTGTAGATTACTTGTAAGCACTTTTGAGTAGTTTAGTGAAGGCCATTCGCAAGGATGGTAGTAGACTAAAGGCCACTTACAAAGTGGTAGAAGATAGATTGAAGAAGGAAGACAAAGTAGCGAAGGAAGAATGATCCAGGTTTTTGTAGCCAATTTCTGAGAATTATCCGAGATGAATTGGTGTCTATTAGTGGTATCAATGGATCCGTCTTCTCGGACACTATAAAATTGACTATAAGAACTCCAAAAATGGATCAGCGGTTCACCCGTATCGATGGAAATAAGAAGAGGGCAGCAGCACCAATGTGGGCCGCAGCCCACATTGGCAGAGTCAAAAAAGCCATAGGAGCGTGTCAGCAAGTTCATTGCGGGTTGCAGCCTACATTGCGGCCTGTAACTGGTGTTTTTGACCTGCTTTAAAAGCAATTTTCAGCATAAAAAAATATCTCTCTTCCATTACTCTTATCCGAATTTCTCCCTTCAAAACCCTAGTTTTTCTTTATCTTTTCTTAGTTTTTGCATCACTTTCATGATTTCTTGTATATTTGTCTTGGGTTTTCATTAACTAGGCTAAATATACTCTTGGGTGCAATTGATAAGCATTTCTAGTATGAATTTGTGAGATTCACTTTATCCTATTTTGTGCTTTGATTATCAAGTGTGTTTTGAGTTTTCTTGTGTGATTAATGCATGATTTAGACTAGGATAATCAACTAGTTGAAGATTGCAGGTTAGTTATTTGCTAGGTTTTTGGTCAAACCCGGAAGACTTCGACTTTTTACCAATGTGATTATTGTTGGTCAATGCTAAGTTATAATTAGAAGTGACAACTAATTATGATTATAGATTGATGAAATTGCTTAGATTTAGGATGAATTTGATGGGTTTGACTAATTATCAATTTGGCTCACTAATAACGATTAGCATGAAGGCCGATCCTCGTAGTCGTTATTAGTATATATACTTGTGCTAACTATGTGTTTCTCCCTTGTAGGACATTTTGGTAGTTTTGTTGGGTCTCCATGCGTGAAGCTATTCTCAGGGAAGTCTATAATGCCAATCGTCTAGTGTGACCTAAGGGTAAGGGTTATTATGTAGCGCTGATCACTGACTCTAACTATAACTGAGGAGAGGTGAGAAATGTCTTCACTCAAAAGGTGTTGACAATTTCTCCACAAAATGTGGTTAATGCATAAAAATAGGATAATTAGTCGATGATCAAAGGATAACTAGAAATGTAAACAAACTACACCCAAGACTCGTTATAATCTTAGCTACATCATTTGTGCTATTTGTGATTGTACTTCTATCGTTCTTTCTAAATGTTTGTTAATTTAGTTGCTTAAAGTAGTCGTAGTGTTTTCCAAAACCAAAACCCCCAATTTGTTATCACACACTTAGAGTGCCTTATTTGTGTGTTTTTAACTACGCTTTAACACTCGGTAAAACCCTCTTTTCCTCGTGGACGATCATGTCTTACCAATAGCTACTATTTAGTAGTTAGTCGTAATTTGGGCATATAAATACTATCTTTGAGAGGCATGAGGACAGCCTCTCACAGGCTGATTACGATTATGAACATAACCCTTGAAAACAGCCATGTGACGCTCAAGTGGGTACATCCAATGCATTCCAACAGGCCCGCATGTACGTATCTCCCTAACCAAGTGTACCACAAGGTGCATCATGATGTCAAAGAATGAAGAGGGAAAGTACTTCTCCATATGGCATAAAACAACAACAACCTACTGCTCAAGTTCATCTAGTTGTTTCTTGCTAATATTTTTCCTGCATATCGAGTTGAAGAAGAAACACTAGCGCATAATCAAAAATCTGACTTCCTCATCCAAAATACCTCGGATCTCAAGGAGCAAAATTTTTTGCATAAGGATATGACAATCGTGTTATTTCAAAGCATTAAGACGCAATTCATCATTCACAAACCGAAAAACATTAGAGGTGTAACCGGGCGATACCTTCCTTCCTTGGATACTGTCACACACTGATCTCCTCTCAGCAACTGACAGATTGTAAGGAGCGGGAGACAAATACATTCACTTCCCTCTAACCTCCTGTGCCGGATCCAACCGAATGCCAAGGTTAACTAAATATTTTATTGCATTTAAGCTATCCTTAGCCTTCCCAGGAATGTTTAGTAGCGTGCCAATCAAACTCTCAAAAACATTATTTTTGGTATGCATGACATCTAAACAATGGCGAACCTCCAAATCCTCCCAGTACGCCAAATCAAAGAAAATGGACCTTTTCTTCCATGGTCCTTCTAAAACCCCACCACCCTTTGATAACTTCTTACCAAGAATAATATTTAATATCTTCACCTTGCTGTGAATATCTACACTGGTCAATGGTTTAGATGCATTTCTCCTCTCCTTCCCACCAACGAATGCAATCGTGTTATCTCGCAACTTGTGCTTCAATGGGAGGAATTTTTGGTGACTCAAATAAACACTCTTACACCCATTTTTCAACTGATGGTAATCGGTCTCATCCTCACAAACTGGGCAAGCCTTGTGACCCTTGACTATATAACCGGAAAGGTTAGCACACGCCGGGAAATCATTTATGGTACAAAAAAGCATCGCCTTCAAGGTAAACTCTTCACCATGAAAGCCATCAAACATTAAGGCGCCAACCGACCATAGCACATTCAAATCTTCTATCAAAGGGGCAAGATAAGTGTCTATGTCATTTCCAGGCTGTTTGGGCCCTGAAATCATGATGGGCATTAACACATATTTCCTCTTCATGTACAAGTACGGGGGGAGATTGTAAATGGCAAGTATAACCGGCCATGAACTGTGTTTCGAGGACATATTACCGAACGGATTCATACCATCAGTACACAAAACCATTCAAAAATTTCTAGCTTCAGGTGCAAACTTTGGATACATCTTATCTAATTTATTCCACTGGTCTGTATCAGCTGGGTGTCAAATCACATCATCATCTTTACAACCTCTCATATCCATGTACCATGTCAAGTTCTCTGCATCCTTAGCATTCTTAAACAACCTTCTCATCCTCAGAATAATCGGAAGGTACCACATACATTTGGAGGGCACCAGCCTCCTCACCAACACAGCACATGCTTTCCACCAACAGCCACATTTTTTTTCTTATAACGCGACACATTACATACGGAACAAGAAATCTTATCCTGAGTCACCCCTATATAAGATACAATCGTTCGGACAAGCATGTATCTTTTCATACTTCATTCCCATCAAACACAAAATTCTCTTAGCTTCGTAAAGGTTGTCCGACACCCCGTTACCGGATGGAAGCTTCTCATTCAAAAACTTAAGCAATTTATTCATGCTAGTATCACTCTATGAACCAAGACCTTTCAAATTAAACAACTCCATTAAACATGACATGGACGTGTCTTTCTTCTTGCAATCGAGATACAATGGTCTATCCTTCTCACCTAGAAAGTTAGCCAAAACCTCGGGCCTCCCCATAAATTCATTAACTACCTCCTCAAATATGCCATCCAATTTAGCATCCCCAAAACACTCTTACTCACTACTAACTATCACCTCCGGTGTTGATTTTTTCCCATGAAACGTCCACACCACATAATCTTTTGCAAACCTCCGGCTATACAAATGGAGTTTCAGCATGGCCTTGTTATCAGTACGATTTTGATTTATACAATCATGACAAGGATATAATATTCGCTTTGCACGACTAAAAACATGGTCCAAAAACTCATCCTCGTAGACAATATATTCACCGCTCACCCTACTAACGTTGTCATACACATGCTTACACCTCTCGATGGCACGATACAACTCTACATTTAAACAATTGTCCAACAATCAAACTTCAACACATTTATTACAATAGAATTTCGTGACCACATCCAAATCATGCAAGATCATTAATGCACACCAATTTCCATATTACAATTACCACATTCATAAAATGTCCTACAATATAACAATCAATAGCCATAGCATTATAACTACATCAACCTTGAGAACAAATCACAAACTAATATCAACAATTATACCTTAATCATCATCAAATGATCAAACATACAAGATATATATGTCTACAAACCAAAACCAACAATGAAATCATTAATATCCATAAATATATTTTTTAAAATTGTACCTTCAAGGGTCTTCATAGAGGATCATGCAATGCCTTCATCAACCAAAAACCCTCATTAATGAACTCATTCTTCCAAAATTCTCATTTTTAACCCACAAAAAAAGATGTTAGGTGAGCATTAAATGCACTTTTATACACTAGTATATAGACAAATAGCAGTGCGTATGTATTTTTTTGAAAAATCGGGATTTTTTTGAAAAATTGTGATTATAAAATTATATTTTTGGCGCCAAATTCAGACAAGTTAACCATGTTCATACACCGGTACATTTGTTAAGGGTGCAATAGTATACATTAGCACCGATTTTTACCATGTCTATACATTTAACCGGTGTGAAAAATATAAAAACCTACACCAATAGACCTTAAACATGTACATATGTATTCATAGGCACCGGTAATATGATGAACATGAATTTTATCAATGTAATTATATACTTCTGCACCAATATTTTATACTCATAATTTATATCAATGCGTATGTATCTGTTTTCCAATATTGGTAACATCAAAGTTCATACTTCCCAAAGCTGTTCATAATTTTTTCCGGATAAACCTCACATCAGTTCTTAAGTTGTTCACCAAACATCATAAAATTCTCAACAAACCAAACCTGGTTTTCTTTCCCTAAAAAACCAAACACATGTCCCTACAAACAACAAATCTTCACCAGAAACAAAGCATCCAATAACAGAACTACAGTCCCAAAGCTACGTACAAAACACAAGTCTCTTTCAGCCGCAATCCTTCAAAATACAAAACACACGAGCAAAGAATCTCCCAGCCACCAAAGCCAACCCTATCCAAACATACACACATACACATATACATATATACATATACATATACATATACATATAACCTACAACAACAAAGCAGCGAAGCCTATTCATCAGGGCATGATGGAACGCGTCTCCGAGGAAACTGGCCGGAAAACTCCCCCAGGGTACGGAGTTCTAAAAATAATACATGGATGTTCAGGTTGGGGGAAAATTTAACCACAACACGTAAAAATCGGGGAGGAGGAAAAAATTCTTATAATGTGGCTACATGATAATGAAACAATGTGTGGTTTAGGGTTTGAGGAATTGCATATAAGTTGCTGAATAATACCATCTTTCCAAATATGGAATTATATGTTCTATATTTGTATAATGCAGGTGTACGATATTTTTGACGGTGTACTTGTACAAAAGAGATCAGATTAAGTATGATTTGACTATGGGTGTGTATTATGATCCTCACATACTTGAGAAAAATGTGACTCTAGAACGGAGGTTAAGCCACTCCGAGTTAGTTGAATTAATTTTCAGAAGGCTTGGCATTGCAAGTGAGGGGTTTCTGTTAAAAATCTATTACCATTGTCCTGAGCTGATTGGTTCGTCTATATAGTATCGATGTTATAATGTGGCATGTGACGAGTCTACCGCGACCTTCTTCAACATTGTTGATCGAATGTCATTGTACTCAGCTGATCTGTACATTAATATCGAGAAGATGTCAAACATCATTAACCGTGTGGGTGATGTTAGTTCGGGCACGTTCATGTTGTTGTTGAGCAATATTCAAAACTATACACCTTTGCCAACCTTACCACCCCATGTACATTGTCAAGGTTTTGGAGAACCTTCTGTCATTGGTGAGTCGAGTCAACCTAGTGCTTATATTAACGTCGATTGTGCTCAGCTGTCCACAAGTACTGGTATATATAGTGTGCATCATGAGGAGGTGAATGTCTTTGGTGATGATTATGTGGGTGAAATTGGCAAGCATGTTATTGGTCATGGTGAACATGTTGGCACCGTTGTTGATTGGGCAGACGTACCTGATAGAATACACATTCATGGGTGTAGGAACTTTAAGTTTATATTCTGGCCATTTGGTCAGGCTATCGATGCATTTCGCCAATGCAGGCCGGTGATTAGTGTGAATGAGACTCATTGGAGAGGCGCATACAAGGCCACAATGCCAATTGCGGTGACACACGATGTGAACGATTACATACTGCCCATTGCTTATGCAATAGTTGGTGTTGAAACTAATGAGAGTTGGAACTAGTTCATTCTAAAACTGCAACTCTATGTTGTAGGTGATGATAGTAAGCTAATCTGTATTATATCGGATTGCCATGATGGAATTTTTGAATGCAATGAGACATATGAATGAATGGATGGAGCCAGCAGGATACCACTGATTTTTCTTGAGGCATTTTCAGTCCAACTTCCTTAGTGCGGAGCGTGGGAAGTTAAAAAATGCGCATCTGAAGACTCTGGTTTGGCAGCTTGGTTGTGCAAGACAAGAGAGTAGGTGGAGGGAGTACAAGGAGGAGTTGGAGAGTCTCGAATCATTTGCTTGGGATTGGCTGAAACAACATGATAGCAGTAAGTGGTACCTTATTTTTCATGAGGGAGATCGTCGTTGGGAAATTCTTACAACTAATTTGTCATAGAGAGTTACAACAATTGTTTAAGGTGCGCATGATATCTCCTGATAACAGCATGTGTCAAAGCCAATTTTGAACGAACAGTTGAAATGTTTGCACGAAGGCTAATGGATGCCACAAATTGAAGGTACTTTCATGATACATTATATTTCACTATGTGTTCGTGGACTAGTTTATGTATTCTAAATTGATGTACAATTGTGTAGGTCCGAGTTCCTAAGAAGGATTTGGAAAAATTTTCAGAAGCAAGACTTGGGGACGGGGACATACTGTCACCATGTATGGTCAGGCATCGCAGACTTATAAGGTTGTGACAAGGACCATTGATGACAGCATTGGCGAGAGCCAATACACTGTGAAATAACATAGAAAGGAGTGTAGTTATCGCAAACGGAAAATTTTCTGATTCCATTGTTCACATGCATTGGCTATCTCTAGGTATAGGTGTGACGATCCATCTACTCTATGTGACAAGTATATCACACGACCACCTATGTGCAACAATATAGTGAGGGTTTTGTGCCTCTACAATATTTATCACTATGGCAACATGCCAATTGGAGGTTGATTCCTGATATTGAAAAGTTTCATAATAGGGGGCGTGGTCAGTTTGCAGAGAGAAAGATAAGGAAACAAATGGATGAGAGACTGCCGGGTGATTACAGAGGTGTCTGTGGGTGAGGGCATGCTTAGGATCGTGTTTGTAGTATAGAGTTTCTAGAGATCCTAATGTTTTTTAGACCAATATGTATTACATGATATTATGTATCCATGCAGCTTGTTATGCTAAATCTCTCATTTTTTAGTTTAATTGATTGTGTGGATTTGTATTATGTGTTTTTTTAAAATTAAAGCCAATGTTCGATTAGGTTTGGATATGTATTACATGTAATAGTATTCATTTTTGTGGAAATATGGACAGATCATTTCTCCATGTGAATCTGATTTTGACCAGGGATACGCCATGTATCATCTAGGACCCATTGATGAGGATTTGCTTTACCTTCACCGAGAGTATTGTGCACATGCTCTGTACAATAGTAATTTGAAGGATAAGGCATTGCAGGTGAGGCGATGTGATGGGGATTGTTGGATTGGTGCGATCCTTGATCGAGTGATGCGATATGTGAGTGACACTGGATTCCAGGGACTGTTGGATTCCACACTAATTCACATCGACCATTTGCTCATCACTGCATTAGTTGAGTGCTGGAGACTAGAGATGCACACATTTTACCTGTCGATGGGGGAGGCTACCGTCACTTTACAAGATGTGGCCATCCTGTGGGGTCTACCGATCGATGGCATGGAAATCACTGGTGTAGACACAAGCATGTGCATAGATGACTGGCAGAGATTGTGCCATAACTACCTAGGAGCTACACCAGACACGAGTGCTATCAGAAGAGGTCCTATAAGGGCCAGCTGGTTGGGAAACCTATTGCGAAGTCCATTGCGTCTTAATGCTACTGAGGTAGATTGTCAACAGCGGGCAAGGGTTTTCATTCTACTACTGGTCGGAGGAATGCTCATGTCAGACACATCTGGGCGCCTGATCCATTTGCTCTATTTTTCGACACTCATGGACTTAGATACAGCTCATCCGTATAGTTGGGGGAGTGCAATTTTGTCACACTTGCATAGGTGCTTATGTGATGCTGCAATTCCACAAGTCAAATCCATATCTGGGCCACTAGTCTTACTACAGGTAACAATGTTGGTTAAACTTGTTAGTTGGACTTGTCCATAATGACTTCTAACATTATATTATATTTTTATTTATTTATTGTCAGTTGTGGGCATGGGAGCGAATACCAGCCATCCATTCTACCGGACGACTTCCAGTGACCATCACCATGAGTGCTCTTGGGTCCAGGTTCGTACTCAATTAATAAGGACACAATTTTTAAACCTTTTAAATTACTAGGAATATTTAATATTATTCATTCTGTTCCTCACAGGTGGAGAGGCTGGTATGATTTATCACAATGCCCATGTATGTACTGAAAGTGTACTGCGATCAACTCACATCTCTCCATGACAGTTAGGTATAATGTAATTCAGGTTACCTTTTTTTGAACTAATGAAAAAAAGGTGTTTCTTTCCTAACCATAACACTTATCTGTTATGTTAGTTTATTTGGAAGCCATACACTGATAATGTTATGCAACATCTCCCACAATATTGTACAGCTGGTAGCAACAACCGTCTATTGTGTGTTGACCTCATTTGTTGGCACGTCGTGGAGTATCATCATGTTCATCATGCTCTCAGGAAATTTAGCCTTATCTAGACAATAAACATGCAATTGGTCAATAAGGATGAACACAAATCGCTTCATACTAGAGACCGTTGGGGGAGGTCAGGCATGGATTGATGTGTCGAACTAAGAAGATATCTCGATGTGTGGGAACATCAAGCAGAACAACAAATTATTGCTCTTGGGTCAGCGGATCCATATACACCCAATTGAGAATACATTGAGTGGTATTTTTGCAGGATAGTGACCCTAATTGATCAGCCAGGATGACGCCAAACAGTTACGGAGGATTTTCATGGAGACGGGGCTACTATGGAGTATATGGTATTTCCTGAATTTCTATATGGAGTATATGGTATTTCCTAAATTTCTAATATGGTGTATATGGTATTTCCTAAATTTCTAATATGAAGTATATGGTATTTCCTAAATTTCTAATATCTAACATATTTGTCTCATTTATGTAGTTGCAGGCAATGTCCGAGATGCGCCTTATGTCAGATATTAATTTGGACGAATGTCCCCCACGTTTTGCGGACGTTATTAGGAGGGTACATGGTGTTACCACATGTACTCTAGCATATGTGCATGAGGCCTCTAGACTGCAGTATTATCAGCCACATGTGCACACCGAGAAACCTCCCCCTTGTGTGAGATACAATGAAATCAAAAGCCACCGTCCAACTCCACCTGGTCAACAGGGTGGTCGGAAACCCCGTGCTCGGGGCCCTACAGTACACATTAGTTCATCTGAAACTGGACCCTCACGTGCGAGTCCAACCAACATCAGACCATCACATGGTAGACCCTCACACTACGACACTACTCCAGCTGATTCTACTGCATATCTTACTCCCACTATTAGATACAGGTAGTGTTCCCCATGTCCAGTATGATTTGAATGAGGACGCAGGAGACGATATGGAGGGGGATTTTACAAAGGGAGTTCCGCGTGAGGACGTACATGTTTATACTGAGATGGTTGTTCCACGACGCAAATCCTGCACCATAAGTCCGTCCCATGTGGAACAGGTGGAAAGCTTTGCAGAGGGCGTCATTACTACATTACATGTTGTTGGGCATTCATTTCATGGCATTTCTACCTATCTGTTTGACACGTGTTCTTCGAATATTGTATCTCTGAATCAATTCATGTTTATTTGGTTTTCATTATCATCTCTAATTTCATAAACATTAAATGCATCTACTCTTTTTTTTTATATATTAGTTAATAGTGGAAAAAGTGGAGATTTTCTTTTTTTAAAAAGGAAAATTTTGTTTATTTACATGTCTAATTCATTTAAACTAAAAAAAAGAATTTTTTGTATTATGATTCAAATACCGTAGTAACTTCTAATTTTTTTATAATTCATTCATTTTCTATATTCATGATTATTTTTAAAATTGCAATACCCACGATCAAATTTGTCCATTATCTATAATCAGGTAAGTGGGATGTTCAAATTTTATTATCATAAATTTCAAAGCAGACTTTCAAATTATTCCAATGCATTTGTCATTACGGAAATTTTAAAAATATATATAAAATAAAAAATGGACAATCATTTAGAAGACTGGGTTTTTTTTAAATAATAATTGAGGACGTATTCAAAGAATGCATCCTCTACATGGTTTTTTTTTAAAAAAAAAACTAAATTGAATGCATCATCTTCATGCATTCGACAAAAAAACAAATTTAAATGATCTGAATGCATCCTCTACAACCAGATAAAAAAATGAAAATACATAGAGGACACATTCCACAAAAGTGTCCATTTTTGAAAACCAGCATGGTTGCATCGAAATTTTGTATTGTTGCACACTCAAAAAACAACTCCGGAAAAGAGAGGCCCAATCCTTGCCGGAGATGACGAAGATTACGAGCAAGGAGTTTTAAACTACTCAGGCACACTAGTAGGCTTCTTTGTCGACTACAGCATTTTTTTCGTTGCAAAGAATGTAGCAACATGTGTCCCAAAACTGGGGACAAAGGGTTCAGGCGGTGGAAAGAAATTGAAGGTTCTATATCTTACATTTCCCTACAAGATCATTCATGCTAGTCATACTATTAAATGGACCAGTGGCGTTAGCAGGTGGGATTCTTGCTCTCAACCGATAGGTCCACAAAATTATGCTCTCCCACATAAGAGTAACCCATATTCTTATGTGAGAGAGCATCTACGGCCTACCGATTGAGAAATTTGTGAAGGAAACAGTTTCTTATTATGCCTCGTTAGTAGGAATGGTGCACAATGTGGACCTAGGGGAAACGGTGATAAGGGAGAACACATTCTACGTAAGCTCTAGAGTATGGACTCAACTCTATCAACCATTGGTTTCAGGGTTCTACTTGAAGAAAAGGAATAGAGGCAAAGGTGGATCTGTTTTGGTTATGAGATGGCCCATAAACTATGTAAAAGGTGCGGAGGAATTGGCCATACAATGCCACAATATCGGTTCAGAGATGATCAGAGACTGGAGCTCTTCCTCACAACCAGGCTCACTCAGTTAGGCTAGGATATTGGAGTTGAGATATATAGGGACGATCAGGGGTGAAACTAGGGGTGGGCGAGGGGGTGCTGGTGTCACCCCTAGGATTCGATGGTGCGGAAATTAAGCCTAAGGCGCCACCGGAATCTCCAGTTCCGCCACCCCTTCTTTTGTACCTCCACCCCTGTTTTCTCCAATGAAGAAGGCAATGTCTGCAATTTGTTTTGTTTAATTTAAACCCAGGTACTTAAACAATGTCGTTTAAGTACTGGGTTTAATTATTGTTTGTCTTCAGATATCAAAGCCCTAGCTCATTTGAAAACAGCCCATTCGAATTTAACCCAAATCTTTAAAATCAGATTCTACCGACCGTCTCCGCTCTTCCTAAAGCTATATGAATTTCCATACAAATGAGAATGGCAAAGAAATCAGAGCTTGTACTGCAAGACTTTTCTCTCCCTAAGGCAAGACCTTTTTTATCTCAATAAGACAAGGCTTGTGATGTGGGAAAATTAAATTTGAATTGACAAGGATTCATGCGAATATGAATTGCTTTCTTCAGGGTTTGTGGTATGTATAATCTCAATCTTTCAAATGGATATGAATTCTTTGTATCTTTAACTTATTCTCGGCATTACTGTTTTCTTACAGTAATGATTTATTTGAAAACATTTTAGTGTTATAGTGTATTTTCAACTTTTTGGAGACTAAATCAATGAAGAAAGACACAATAAAAGGGGTAATAGTTAAAAAATTCTCACGTAAAGTTCAATCTAAATTACATTCTAAAATATTTTTAACAATGTAATTAAGCCCCCCCCCCCCTAAGATTTCATTCTAGTTCTGCCTCTGGGGACGATGGGTATGAGTTGTATCCTTCAAACATAAGAGTGCATCGGAATCTTCCGCAACGCTACTACACAAGGTTCCCAACTAAGTACATACAAACCAATGAAGATAGGTTTTGAGGAATTAAAATATTACTTGTAATTTTAATTATATTCTATTACCTTTTCCTAGCTTGATAGGTATCATGTACCACTATATAATGTATCCTGAGATCATGAATACAGCCACACATTATTAGTGTTATTTTATACATGGTATCAGAGCCTAAAATCCTAAAACCTTAAAAGAAAATTCAGCTGCCATTTTTCTGAGCTCCTGCCACTGCTAATGACAGTGCGTTCCTCCATGCGCCGCCACCGTGCCACCGCTGAAGCTCGCCGTTCATCACTACATCGCCGACCACAACCGCCATGACCTAGTTGCCATCATCGACGATTTGTCTGCTTCCCTTACCAATTCGCACGCACCACCGTCGATCTCCACGCACCGCCGATTCAACGGAATAGTGTGTCTTGCATCTTGCCAATCCAATCTGTCCCCGGTTATTGTACATGTTACTGATTCGTACCTGATTTTACGTTATGTCTAACTCCGAAAGAAATCCCGAAGAACAGGCCCATCTTAATAATACTCCTGAGGTTCCCAAGCTTCGAGATATAAGTGGCTATGATGTGATTGTGACTTTACTGAAGCAATTGTAATTACAATCTGGCCCTCGGACTGGTGTACCTATTGGTTGTAAGTCAACATATCCTTATTTTATTGGCTCTGGCAATGGTCCAGGTTTAAAACTTATACCGAACATGCTGAAAGTTCAAGAAAATTACATTGAATGGTCTGACGCGATGTGTCGCGCATGCTAAGAATAAGATAGGATTCATTGATGTATCCATTACCAAACCCCAGGATGGTCATCTTGATGTTGATGATTGGCATGGGGTTAATGCTATTCTTGTCTCCTGGATCTTGGACCCGGTGTTGAGGTCTTCTAACAGCTCGTTTGCCACAGTTAAGGAGCCGTGGGATAACCTGAAGGCACTATTTATACTTGGAGATGGTATGAAAGTTTTGCAAATGCAAGAGATTATTCAGAGTTGCAGGCAGAACGGTCAGCCCATCATCATTTGCTTTGGCAAACTGAAGAAGTTGTTTGCATATTATCACTGCATGCGGTCTTCTCTAGTTTTTTACTGTGAAGAGAGCAAGGCACTGTGCCATTGCAAGATTTCTGCGAGAGTCATCCACGAGAGAGAGAGAGAGAGAGAGAGAGAGAGAGAATGAATTGATTTACTAATTCATCTCTGGCCTTGATGAAGGCTTTCACACCTTGCGATCACATATCATGAGCATTGATTCAATGCTACCTGTCATGAAAGTATATGCCCTTGTTACCCCGGAGGAGAATCGCCGAGCTGTTATTCGAGCTCGTTAGCCTTCTTCTAACTCCATGGCGTATGCTACATGACGCCCACCACCTTACAAGTTCTTCACCAGTTATTCTTTCTACATTTGACCGTATGAATCTTGTTTGTATACATTGTCATCGCAAGGGTTACGATAAGGATTCCTGCTTCCAGATAATTGGTGTACCAGAATGGTTCAAGGAGTTAAGGAGAAAGCCAGCTCTGCCAAGAAGATGGCGCCAGCCTCTCAGCCGACTGCCGTAGCCACAACCGGAGGTTCCGCCATGGCACTTCCACTCCCCCCGCCTTTTGCCGACGTCCTCTAGCTGATTCGACTTTGGCCCTACTCTATCTGATGACCACTGGAGCACGACCATGAGTTTATTTAATCATTTTACTTCTCTTACTGCAAATGGGTCAGGTAAGTCTACTTTACCATAGATGCTTGATTCGGGACCCTCATATCACATAACTGGTGATAAGGGTTCTCTTACTGATCTTACTACTGTTATTGATACTGTGAATGTTGTTATGCCCGATGGCTTTGTGTCATCCACTACCCAATATGGTTCTATTTTCTAAGGTGTTGTCACCCTTACTCATGTGCTCTATATACCTACTTTGTGGTGCAACTTATTATCATGTTCTAGATTGTTATCTGCCTTGAAATGTCTAACTTTATTTACTGAAAACTATTGCATTTTACAGAAAATCAGTGCAAGGAAATTTATTTGGCGTGGGTGAACAGAATGGGGGAGGGGGTGTTTTGGCTTCATATGCTGGATACTTATGATCATCCTCCTATCCCGCAGTCTCTTCCAACAGTTAAATTATGGCATTAGTGTTTTGGACATCCTTCCTCTATGGTGTTGTCTTCTATTTCTTCTATTGATTTTAGCACTAATAATACTTTTGTTCCTTGCTCTATATGTTATAGAGCGAAACAAACTAGACATAGTTTTCCATTGAGTTTTACAAACGCTACTGCACCATTTCAATTAATTCATTGTGATGTTTGGGGTCCTTATAGAACACCATCTTCTAGTGGTGCATTTTATTTTTTAACTATATTTGATGATTATTTCCAAGCTATTTGGGTTTATTTATAAGTGGCTAAAGCAGAAGTAGCTTCTAGATTTTGGAGTTTTGTGCCTTAGTGAAGAACCAGTGGGGCCGAACCATACTCCGTGTTCGGGCTGATAACGGAACTGAATTTTTGCCTTTGAGATCTCATTTTGCTTCATCTGGGATCATTTTTGAGACATGGTTGATACACCACAGCAGAATGGTCGAGTTGAAAGAAAGCATCGCTATTTGCTCAATGTGGCGCGTGCATGGTTCCAAGTCAGTCTTCCAATTTATTTTTGAAGAGAATGTGTTCTTACTACTGTTTATCTGATTAACCGGACAGCGATAAAGCATCTCAACGGTCGTACTCCATTTTATTTGCTCTATGGGCAAGCTCAAAATTACTCATCATTAAGAGTTTATGGATGCTTCTGTTTTGCTGCTCATTTCCCAGATATCGTGAGAAGTTTGCACCAAGAATTTGACATTGTTTGTTTCTTGGTTATCCTACCGGAAAGAAAGGCTATCGTCTTTTTGACTTAGAATCCTGTGTGATCTTTACCAGTCAGGATGCCAATTTTTTTTTGAAAACCTGTCCCATGATCCGAAACTCTGAAATTGGCCTTTTCCAAAGAACCCGATTGCACCACCACCTCACCGCCAGCCTCCTCATCACCCCTACCAAAGTTGCACGGCCAACTGCCACAGGCCGCCGTTGGTCCATCGTTGCCGCCCGCCACTGGTCTACCACCATCGTCCGCCATTGTATTATTGCTTCTGGACCATCGCCATCGGCTGTCAACGGTCCTTCGTTGATGACCGCTATCGGAGCTTCACCACCAGTCGCTGCCAAACACTCGTCACCGACCTCTGCCCAATCTCAAACCCCGGTCGCCGCCAATTCTCCATTGCCACCAGCTCTTCTTTACTGACCGCCACCAGTTCTGACCACCAGGCGCCGCCTGCCCAGTCTCCTTCTACAGCATCTCCAGCTCCGGATGGTTCTGCTGCCGAGTTGCCACCTATTCGACAGAGTATTCGTGCTTTCCAACCACCTCCTTATTTGGATGATTATGATTGTGAAGATTATGTTTGTGCTCTTACTACTGAAGACCCCCCCCTTACGTCTACGTTCACTCATGCGTCATCACTATCCTCTTACTGATTATGTAAATTGTGATAATTTTTTTAGTATGGATTCTAGATTTTCGGGTTTAGTAACATCTAGTGCAGATCCCACCACTTACTCTGAGGCTTCACAGCATGATCATTGGCGAGATGCTATGACTGAAAAGCTTACTGCGCTTGAGCGCAATCAGACTTGGACTTTGGTTCCTTTGCCTCTGGATAAGAAGGCGATTAGTTGCAAATAGATTTACCAGACGAATTTTAAGTCAGATGGTACTATTCAAATTCATAAGGTGCGCCTAGTGGCTCTCGAGAATTGCCAGGTTGAAGGAATTAATTATACTAAGACATTTGCTTTGGTTGCGAAGATGAGTTATGTTCGCCAATTCTTATCCGTTGTAGTCATTCGTGGTTGGCAACTACATCACATGAATGTCTATAATGCCTTCCTGCATGGTGATTTACATGAAGAGGTTTTTATTCGACCCCCACCGGGCTCTGCCACGCCCCCTGGTCACGTATGTCGCATTCAAAAATCTCTTTACGGTCTTTGCCAGGCTCCTAGAAACTGGTTTTCCAAATTAGCTCAGGCTTTACGCGCATTTGGTTTTGTTCAAAGTAAGACAGATTACTCTTTGCTTGTCTTTTCCCATGGATCATTCTTTTTATATGTTCTGGTTTATGTGGATGATTTGGTCATTGCTGGTAGTTCTTTTATGCTTATCTCTGAGTTCAAGAAATACTTGAGTTCTTGTTTCCATATGAAAGACCTTGGTCTGCTTCAGTATTTTTTGGGCATATAGATTGCTAGAAGTCCGAAAGAGATGTTTCTTTTGTAAAGGAATATGCTTTGGACATTTTATCGAATACATGTTTATCTGCCTCTAAATCGACTGAGTCTCCGATGGAGTAACAACATGATCTGGCACGTGTTGAAGGTCCAGCCTACCATGACCCGGAGCAGCATAGACGTCTGGTTGGGTGCCTGATATATTTAACAATTACTCGTCCTGAGCTTAGTTATTCGATCAATACCCTTGTGCAATTCATGAAGTCTCCTTATGTTCCCCACAGGCAAGCTGTTGTTCGTGTGTTGCACTACCTGAAGAGTCATTCTGGTCAAGGTTTATTTCTCTCTTCTAGTAGTGCGTTATAGTTGACTACTTACTGTGATTCGAATTGGCTGCATGCCCGATTACTAAGTGTTCTCTTTCCGAATATTTTGTGATGATTGGTGATTCTCCGATTTCTTGGAAGACTAAAAAGCAACCTACTGTTTCTCTATCTTCTGGTGAAGCGGAGTATCGTGTTCTGACTATTACCTGTTGTGAGTTGTTATGGCTTAATTCTTTACTGAAAGACTTAGGGGTTATGCACTCTTCTCCAATACGACTGCTTTCTGACAGTCAAACTGCTCTTCATATTGCGAAAAATCCAGTGTTCCATGAACGTACAAAGCATATTGAAGTTGATTGTCATTTTGTCTGGGGTCTTGTTCAATCTGGCGATATTGTTACTCAGTATATCTGCACGTCAGACCAACCTGCAGACTTGTTCACTAAGGCTTTCGGAAGTAACCAGTTTCATTCCCTGCTTGGCAAGTTGGACATTTCTGATCTTCATACTCCAACTTAAGGATGAGTATTATGGAATTAGAATATTACTTGTAATTGTAATTATATTCTATTACATTTTCCTAGTTTATATAGGTATTATGTACCATTATATAATGTATAATGAAATCATGAATACAGACACACATTATTACCGTTATTTTCTACAATAGGTTTCTTGAAGCCGATGAAACAAGCTTGGTCAATGGTTTTCACTTCTTTGAAGGGACACAGCCAACACCCCAGGAAGTGGCTGCTATTCCAATGGCGTATGATATAGAATACCCTGAATTTCAATTAGCTCCAGAACCAGTGGTGCAGCCACAAAACATGGAGGAGGATGCACAGATAGAGGAAACAGCCGTGGCCATCCCAAACATCCCTGCACAAAACATCGTTCAGGCGGGGCTACTGAAGAGGAAGGTACAGAACTTATCTGAGGTACCAAATTTTTGGGATGATGTGGTGAATGAGTACAACCCGTCCTCATCAGAGAATAACCCCAATTTTGATATGTACGAAGATTTGCACCGGCATGAACAAGAGAGAATTCACTAGTTCCCAAAAGCCCTCAGTAAGATGAAAAAGAGGCAAAACCCCTTACTAGGCCAGTTTGCAGAATTCATGTTTGACAGCCTGGAGAATGAAGAAGATGGAACGACAATCCCGGTGGAAATGTAACATGGGCCCTGGGACACAAACACAACTTGGGTCACCGGAACTTGGTCAACGATTAACAGCTGGAAAGAAGTTGACGTAAGCCAGGGTGAGGAAGACGCAATAATATTGTCAACTGTTAGGGAGGACGGTGTTGCCATCAAGAGGTCTACGGCTATGAACAAAGGCAAAAGGCAGAAGCTACTAACTGAGGTGACAGAGTATTCTCGAGCAAAGAGAAAAATCAGACATGCCAGGAGAGATCACGCGGGGATAAGTATTAGGGAGCCCAACCAAACAACGTGACACAGCTCAGAGGCAGAAACTGAAGAAGGCCCTATGGAGGAGGATTCAACAATAGGACAACTAGCAACAGGATAACCAAGCATCAATGATCTACCGGAAGACTTGGAAGTTAGAGCATATGCAATGTTTTTTTTAAATCAAAACACCCGAGGGTGGGGGAGGTATATTAAGGTTCCCCAAGCCTCCATCAAACGAGTAAAATTTACAGACAGATAGCCGAAGTTCGTGATAAGGCAATATGGTTGCCATCCAAAAGGTCCTTCTAGTTTCTATATGAAGTACTTGTGTAAACAACTATCCTAGCAAAGGAAGGATAGATGATGAAGTTGCGATCCGAAGGTGAAAATCTCCACCCCTTGTGTTAATTTTCACCTCCAGCCAGGCAACTTCAAAGACAAGTAATAATAGTCTATAGTATCAAAATCAAGATACTAAAGTCCCGAAAAGCAGAACCAGATCATGGTCAAGTATGTGCGAAGCTTGAACTGTGAAAGTCCAGTAGAGTGTATCTGAAAGAAGAAGAAAATCCCTTCCTTCCTCCAGACCGTTTTATGAGAAGAGCTTCCCAATTGCAAACCAGCAGTAGGCTTCCAATAGTAAAGGATGGTCAGTGCATTGAAGGATTCCCGAGTATCGGATGACTTGCAAAAGATAAGTAACAAACATGAGAACAGATCCTGCACCTGCATGAAGAGTCTTAATTAGCAGTATCAGTCCTTAAAAAGTATGCTAGTGTACTCTAACTTGAGGTGTATGAGCCCTATCTAATGCAATCAGGCCCTTAATATGTTGGGGAATGGTACTAAGCTGAATACATTGGAGGTGGCAGATGTGATGCTTTGCGATAGCATTTGCAACAGAGTTACCTTCCCTAAAAATATGACTAAGATGAGCACAACGTAATAAAGCATTAATTTTATAAGCCAAATCGAAGAGGTTCCAGTTAGCAGAGTAAGGGTAATTGATCATGTTAACAGCCAACCTACAATAAGTTTCAAATAAGCAATTATTGTCTATATCAGACAATGTTTCACTTGCAAACAGAATGGCCTTCATTTCGGCTTCTAACGGAGAAGCCGCAGAGATGGAGGCTGAAGCTATATAGAATTCGCTATCGATTTCTTATCAATTAAATTTATTATTTCTCTCATTTTCTCTCTTCCACTTAATCTTAAAAAACCACTTAAGAAACCATCATTTTTTATCCCCACAATGTTAAGAAACCACTTTTGACTATTCATTCACCCAACTTGATTTTCTTTATCCTACTCATTAATTTTACCATTAACATTTAATTTAATTTGTTCACCCAAAATAAGTTGAATGTGAAATTTAGTAATACATTATAATTTTTATTAATAGAATTTCATTTTTTAAAAAAGTATAAAATAATTCATTTTCTTTAATTTATAAATTTCGTGTTTTATTATTCATAATTTAAATATCTTTTTTCTTGTCATGAAATTGTTTAATATTTTGTTATCTATTAATAAAGAATAAGATATATTGATTTTATAAAAATAAATTAAAAAATGACATTAGAAAGGCCAATTACAATGAGAAGACAAATTACAATAAATACTTAAATAATAAAATATTAGATCTAGTCCGACCAATTATTACGAATTGAAAATAGAAATTTAGTCTGACCAATTATTACAAATATGCACCTGAAATATTGATCTAGTCTGACCAATTATTACTAATACAAAACAAAAAACATGGATGACAGAACCATACTGATATGCTAATTTTGACCACCCAAATATTGGTACAGATGTTCAGTTGGGCCGTTTTTCAATTGGTCATGTTTAGCTTTGTTGCGTACTTCCCTCCAATTTTGTCTAAAAGTCGGTAGATCAGCATGCCGCTCTACGTTGTAATGCCATGTAGAGTCGTCGATTTGGTCATAATCACCTGGTTGAACCCGCAACCCATAAGTATCTCTTTCATCTTCGACTATCATGTTGTGCAGTATGATACAAGCTATCATAATTTCACCCAATGTTTCTATGTTCCAATACTTGGCTGGGTTACGGATCACGGAGAACCGGGCATGTAAAATACCAAAAGCTAGTTCAACGTCTTTCCTGTAACTCTCTTGACGCTTCGTGAACAGTTGTTTCTTGGGGTCATTTGGAGCCGTGTACGCTGGTATGAAGGTCGCCCACTTAGGATAGATTCCATCTGTAGATAGTACCCTTGATCGTAGCTGCGACCATTGACTTCATATGGAAAACGTGGAGCCCTTCCTTCACATATGGCATCAAACAAAGGTGACTTGTCTAGGACGTTGATGTCATTATTTGACTCTTCCATGCCAAAAAATGCATGCCAAATCCACGTATCATATGAGGCCACTGCTTCTAATATAATTGAGGCACGCCCATTTCTACCCTGAAACTGTCCTTTCTAACCCACAGGACAGTTTCAGACCATTGACTACCCCCAATTAATTTATCTCATAGTGCTTCCTCTGATGTGCTCAAATCTTCCCTTTGCATCAGAGTATTAAGGAGTCTAGTGTTAGCTACATAAACTCCGCGCTCTGATTGCATTTGGATGAACTCCCGTTGCGCTATGTTATACTCCATTTTAGCTCTTTTGCTATCTGCAATCTTTTCAGCATTCTTTGAAGCTTCTTCAATTGTGGCCATACACTACATTTGTTGTGATTCTTTTGATTGCCCATCATATGTTGTTCTTCGCGTTGCCTTTCCCTTTCCCCTTTCCTTGCATTTTGCGGCTTTCACACCAATAGGCCTGGATGGATATTGCGTTGTCTGAGCTTCATCGCTACTACGAGGCGTTGATGGCACCCGTGGTGAATATTCCCCTCCATTTGTATCCTTTGGGCCATATTGTGCCATAAATTTAGGGTTAGTCTTGCACAATTCATAACAATGAAAGAATAGAAACTGTTGGCCATCATTTTCATCTACATACAAATTCATGGCCCATGACTTCATATCTCCTTGGCTGGAGCCACTCCCAATCTGACTATAGTGTCGTGCGGCTTTACTTTCACATCCCACATATTTGGCGATATCGTGAGAAATTTTTTGCCACCTAGCCTTGCACGACTTCATTGTCCGGTTGCATTTTGCATACTTATTCAAATTGGATGTAATTTTATGCCAAAACACACCAGCATTCTGCCCTGTACCCATTATACAATCGGTGGAATTATCAAACCAAGCGCTGCATAGAACATTATCAGCTGCTACATTCCACTTCTCCCGGTTACTTTTCTTCTTCGTATCCTTACTCCCGCACACTAGTGCAAGGTCATCGCTTTCTTCAAATTCTATTATAATATACAAACAAATTAAATCTACGAATTTGTATATATAAAGTAAAAAGAGATGCAACGTTGTTGAATTAAATATACTACATTGTTCAATAGAGCCAACGAAAATAAATTATGTACATTTCATAATTTAAATAAAATAAAAATAATACTATTTAATATATTGTAATTTAAATACATTAAAATAAATACTACATGTAAGTTAACAAAAATTGTCAACACATAAATGAATAATATATCGAATATACTAATTTTAAAATATAACATAAATAAATAAAGGCAATAAAAAATAATGATGAACTGAATTCTTCATAATTAAAATATAACACATTAAGATAGGTTTTACCATCCGGAACTTCATGACTTCCAAATTGACGCCCATGGTCATTTGCAAAATTTTGACCCAGTGAACTCCGACCTCCTTGGTAGCAAAATGATCCCGATTCGTTAATTGCATCAAGTTGTGGAGAATGAAAGTTTGGACTATAAAAGTTTGGGTAGGAATTTTGCGATTGGGCGTTAGGATTTTGGGAATAGTGGTTCGGGTAAGGAGAGTTCGTGTATGCATTTTGGGAAGAATTATATTAATTTTGGAAATTCATGTACGAATGTTGGGAATTCATATAAAAATTGGGCGGGATGTTTGTCGAATTTTTATAAAATTCCAAATTTGAAATTGGACGAATATTCGGATTTTGGGATGAATTTTTGGAATTAGAAGAGTTTGGAATTACCTTATCTTTCCCATTCGACGGTCTTCGCGAATTCATTTCAAAAATTGATAACAAAGTGAATATTTAGACAAATTTAGGAGATGAAAGATAGAGGTAGAAGTGTTGAAATTGAAAGTGGTGTGATTAAAATGGGTGAAATGGCTCTATTTATAGGTAAAAAAAAAAAGAGTCATTGGAAAATTTTCTTCACACTTCAAGATCTGAAATTTAAATTTTTTTAAAAAAATTGCATTTAAAAAAAATAGCCGTTGGGACACGTGTCACCATACGATTGGGACATGTGTCCCATTTCAAAATGGAAGGCACTTATTTTTCCATTGAGCGGGGACACGTGTCGCCATATAAGTGGGAAATGTGTCCCACTCATTTCTGTTGACCGGCCAACCAAAGATTTCAAATCTGTTGGACACATGACCCAACCAGAAGGGGCCACGTGTTAATGGAATTAAATAAAAATAAATAAAAATCTGCATGTTGGACACGTGGCCCAATGCATGGGTGACACGTGTCCCACTCAGAGAAATAAAAATGGGCTGCACAAGGCGGCCCCCTTTGCTTTTACAAGCCTGACACGGCTGACAAGGTTCGGTTTCTTCACCGGTTCCTTAGTTGGCAACTATGGGCCGATTTCTTAATAAGAAATCGGCCTAGAAACCACCACTGTGGGTGTTTTTAATTTTTAGAGCAATTTTTTAAATTTAAGAAACCCCCATGCTCTTATCAGGAGGATAGGGAAAGGAAAGAAACAGGCAACAGATGAAAGCAATGATGGTGGAAGAGAAGCAAAAAGGAACATGTTGGAAAATGATGGTCAAAAGGTTGAAATTCGTCAACTTTTGGGCATCATTTTGAGTGGGACCCAAACGGATTTTGGGTCGGTGGATGTCATTTTTGGGTTCTCCACCGAGAGTACTATAAATTTGACTATTTAAACTCTCAAAACGGATCAAAGGTGAATGAGATATAGATGTTTGAAATGTCACTTTTGAAAGAGAAAAATTATGCGGAAATTGACCCAGATTAATTTTTCTCTGGACTGTCCAAAATGCGTATGGACCGCATGGAAGTCTCTGGAAGGCTCAACCGCATAGTATATATGGAATTGCTTGTGCGTAATTCTTAAGAGATAAGAACAAAATACTTCCATATTTTGTGAGACATCTTGTCTTAAACAAATATGCAGTTCACCATGTTTAATGCGATGAAAAATATTTGTGCAAATATTTCTTCCTTTTTCAGCAGATTTGATTCGAGTATTCATGGAATGTTTCGGATTTGGTGAGTTGGTATTTGGAGAATATTCTTCTCTAATTATAGAAAATCAGAATATCATGTTTACATTATTAGGGTCTCTTAGAGCAGTATAAATAGAGCGTCTAAGTCAGTTAGAAAATTTTGCACCATTTTTCTCAAGTCCCTCCATATTATAAACTTGAGTCTTCTTTCTATCTTTTTCAAAGTTTTTTATTCGTTGCTCTATCGAGGTGATAGCCCTTCGGGTCTTGCGTGAATCCGAGGTAACTCTTACGTGTTAATTGTTACCTTCGATGGTTTTACCCTGGGGAACGATGTCCACGATGGGACTCATTCGTTTCAAGGGCAGCAAGTTTACTCGTGACTCCATCAATTTGTTATTGATTGAAACGTGATTTATTTCTCTCATTATTTGCTTTAATTATTCGTAATTTAAGCTTTCTGATTGTATGACTGAATAATTAATAAAAGTATATTATTCGCATATGTAAATTGCTTGTTCAATTTTCATTATTTAATTTCCACATGATAAAATCAATATATATCCAATAGTCTTGAAACGAATGATTTATTTTGTTGAATTATTTTGATTCGATCGGAAATCACATATTGACTGAAATATTCAATCTGCATGAATAAATTGGGCATCAATGATTCGGTCTTGCATGGAAAAATATATATTCCAAATGTTATGCCTTAATTAAGGTTGTTGGAAAATTACATTATGGAAATAGCATGTTGTATGTGTCTAACGAACTTTAGGTTTCAAATTTCTATGTTATAAACTTGAACTTGCATGAATTGCGTCATAATTCATGCTATACATGCTTTACTGATTGTTGAAAATCTGAGGCTTTAATTTGCCAGAATTACATGTTGTATATTCATTCGGATTTGCATGCTTCTGTGGGAAAATTTTATTCCGAAATTTGATGCAATTTAAACTGGAAATTGCATGATTGAAAAATGTGTTTAAAAATTATACTTTAATTTTCTGCAACAATTTATTTCGAATTTGGTTAAAAGTTTCGAAATTCAATGGTTTCGAATATTTTGTTAAATATTTATTTGTGATATGAGATTTGTACATATATTTGACGATGGAAATATTTTGTATGTAATTGGTGAATCCGAATATACACGCTTGTATATCTCTTACGGAAGAGAAACTAGGCACAAAGGTATGACAAGATTTATTACTTGGTGGCATGAAAGAGTTAATACAGTTGACTTTTGGTCAAGAGTTGTAACCATGGTTTTGCAAACAATGGTACGTATACACGTTAATTAAAGTGAATCATGGCATATGCTATATATACATATATTGCTTGGATTATATTTGATAACCATTTGTGTGAATTTGGATGTGAACATAACTTTGTTACAAAGAGAGTTATGTGAATAATATTTGCACATATATGTCTATTACACTAAGGCTATCGAATTTGATGGTGAATGGATTTGGTTATATTAATCCCTTAATTATATGAAAAAATGAGTTGAGCATGTATGTTAAATTATATGGCGTAATTATGAAAATATGTTCATTCGGTAATGTTCATGCTTATGAGATTAAATGTTGATATGGTAAGAAATCATATTTGATTCTTTGCATGAAAGATTGGATTAAATTTAGGGAAAGAATGCCATGAATTTAGAATATGGGATCAGACATTATTATTCAATACTTGAAAGCAGTGCATATGGTTGGAAATTATGAGACATGTTTAATTTCAAAGCCCTTGAAACGTTATAGTATTTGTTTAAATAACTGATTAAATGTTGAAATACTTATTTTACATGGTATAATAATTTGGTTGTGTGGGCTACTCTTGTTGGTTTAAAAAAAAATTAAACCACATTTTGTGTGAGAATGTGCTGCTGGTGATTCATGACTTTTATATGCTTGGTCTGAGAATCGCATGCAAAAAATTGGTAAACTTCATTAGCACTTAAACATGACATCTCTCGGCAAGAGTGTAATATATTCGTGCATGAATGAAGGATGTGACATTGGGTTATTTGATCCATGATGTATTCTCGTTCATTTAGGGACTTGATTTAGTTGCATAAATGAAAATTTTAGATCTATAATGTGTCTAAAATTGTGTTATGCTTTTATATGCTATGATTATATTAATTGTTTGGGAAAGTGCCCTTTTGATGCAATGAAATGTTTGACAAGGCTTGTCCCGATAATTGGCTATCTTGATTGATCGTTTACGAGCATATGGCTCACGAGTGACAATTGTTAGATTGCACATATAGAGCATATGGGATCGAAATTCGACATATTCTGCTTATTTTGTATGACCTGATAAATGTGAACGTGAAGACATTAGTTTACGACTATGTCTAAGGTATTGGTTCTAGTGAACCATGGTATAAACCCTAAAGAATGAGTTATCATGAGTATGCTAAAAAATCGGATTACTTGTAATCAAAGAATTGAGGGAAAAATCTCAAGAATTTGGTTGAGAAAATTAAGAATCCCGAGAATGGGAATCCCGAGACTTTTGGTCAATTCTCTTGATTTATGGTTGAAAAATCTAAGAATCATGAGATAGGGAATCCCAAGACATTTGGTCAATTCTCTAGATTTTTGGTTGGAAAGGCTTAGAATTCTGAGATAAGGAATCCTAAGACATTTAGTCTAGAAACCCCAAGACACGAGATTTTGAGAAACTTAACACGTGTGGGGATGTTTGATAAAACCTGCCCAATGTGGGGGGTAGACGAAAACCTAAAAATTTAATGACCATATGAATTTTGATAGGTACTTGAGATGAAAAGTCTTCATGAGAGACTTGAATCAAGTTGTTCAAGTCGGGAGGAATTTAACTCTAACCAAAAGGGTAAACCCAAAATTGAGTCGAGCAGTGCACTTAAACTTGAGTCGAACAATGGACTTGAATGCGTTTCGAGCATAAAGGCACTCAAGTTTGATTTGAGTAGTCTGAAAATAAAGTGCAGTTGTGTTGAAACTTGGCTTTAAAATGGGCATGAAATTGTGTGGAGTTGGTAAACTCACACTGCGCCCTAGTGAGAGTTAATCGAATCCTTGATTGATTGATACTACATTGGTGGTGGTATTGGTCATGCGAGGAAGAACGATTAATTGAGATCGGGAAGTTTAGTTATCTCTAATTCCAAGGGAGTTGAAGGAATAAGAGAGACTTCTGTGATAAAAGATCAATACATGAAGGTGTTTTGATTGTTAAAATGATCTAGCCCTAAAAGAAATTTTATGGGTAAGAACCTAGTGTTTGATTCGTTATTGAACACAGAAGACTTTTAGTAAGTGGGGTTTGTAAATTAACGAAACCACTTATGTGATGCATAGAAGCCATATGTGGTTATATGTGACCATGATGTGAAGACACATAATCCTTTGGTGAATGTGATTCACAATGTTGAAACATTCGCAAGGTCATATGGTGGTTGAACGAAATCGTTAGAAATGATCAAAGCGATGTGGAAGAGCCTTTACATTGGCTGGCGATCTTTTAAATAAGATGACCCAAGGAGGAAAATAAAACTCCTCATAGAGCCATCCTACAACTTCTTTTGAATGTGGGATCGACATATTGCGAAGGTAGTAAAAGTAATACTTAAACAGTATCTTTACTAGATATGCACAATGTTGAAGTGCTATCAATATCTTGAAATTCACAAGAAATAAAATATGGAAACTAGAAATACATCTTAATGGAAAGTGTATTTTGTGGAAGTTTCTGTAAGAGATCCTGATTTATCTTAAATGGACTTAAGAGTCAATAGATGAAATCATTAAAGATCAGGGATAAACCAACGAAGGAAACGAGATTCCATGAAATAATATTTGTGGAAAGTGGTGATCGGTAGAGAGATTCATCTACCATGACTGCAAATCACTAGAGTACTAGTAGATTTGAACAATTAGTAAGTATATTTGTGTACTTGATGGGTGTTCTCTCGACGTGAGAATGAGTCCAAGGGTGATGGTACTTGTTATCAAGGCTTTGTGAAAGCTAGAATTACATCTAACAGACCTAAATGGTTATTTGGAGATTTAGATATTAAAATCTGAATAGACCAAAATGAAAAGCTTAATGCTCCTAAAAGACCCATCATATGACCAAACTAATTGTTGTTTAGAGTTTGATGAAGGTGGATATGCTAAGGGACACGGAAAACGACCATGTCATTTATGTCTTTGAATTTATGATTTTCTCATTGATAGTAAAATTAATTCGATGATTGAGTCTCTTGAAGAAATGTCGTATTCAATGGAATGACTCTAAACATTATAAGTTACCTTTTGTAAAGGTGATGTGTCTCTTAACAAGATAACTCAAGAGTCGTTGATAGTCTGAAGTACTTATTAAAGTGCACATTAGACAATTCTTACAATGGATAGTAAGATGATACACAAGTAATCCAGAAATGATCACTGGAAACAAGCTGTGTATGAGACTCGTGGGTATGGCTTGAGTTGTGTAGAGAAATGGTTCTCTCCTGCTAGATTCATAGAGGAATCTAAGTCCATTGTGTTGGACAAAAATTAGGAAAGATATACCCTAGGATGACCAAAGCACTTGTATGCTTATTGGTGTAGCTTAAAGCCATATCGATGATGGTGTGTCTCGACAATGACACTTTACCATTGGATGACTACTCTCTACGAGAATTATCGATGTTGACTACGTAAGGTCAATATGATAAGAGTTGTGATTCTTTGACGAAAGGATTGAATCAATTTCTTGACGAAGAAATTGAATCGAGAGTTAGTTGAGAACTCATCGAAAGTATATGACTAAGTCCAATAAATGGTGGGCTACGTACGTGGACACCAACCTATGTGACTGGAGATCCTAAGATCTAGGTTCAAAGGGAAAACTAAACTGCAAAGACCCATCGCGATCACTGTGAGGGTTTCATACCTCCTATCTAATTCCTATGATGTAGAAACAGTGATGTGAATGGAGATTAAGCATTAAATTGCTTTTAATGATTCAAGGCATCGAGTGTGTAGTTCTGGAAAGAGTGCAATAGTTTACGGAATCGCTCTTATGCCAAGAATCACCTATGTAAGCAAGAAGTGTGGCCGCTTCGAAAGGGAATTGTTGGGACGCAATTCTTTAGAAATCTTACAGAACTAGGCGTGTGCCATGGCCTGATTAATGGACACAACCGAGGAAAGCGCAAGGGCTAGGAAAGATGTCTGTGGGAAGTGCATTGTCGTTCACACAAGCGGTAGGGGAAGTTCAAGGACATCGCGTCTACTTCCTAACCAGTGGGCTAAGTGTACTCTCTCAAGGGAAAATTCAAAGGGTGACACCTACTTATCCTATGCAGCATCTATGCAGTCAAAATGAATCTATCACCAAGTCAAACTCAGTGTCTGACGTGATTGTTCTGATTCCTACATCAATATCTATTCATGTGGGGATTGTTGGAAAATGATGGTTAAAAGGTTGAAATTCGTCAACTTTTGGGCATTGTTTTGAGTCGGGCCCGAACGGATTTTGGGTCGGTGGATGTCATTTTTTGTGTTCTCCTCCGCGAGTACTACAAAATCGACTATAAACTCTTAAAACGGATCAAGGGTGAATGAGATATGGATGTTTGAAATGTCACTCTTGAAAGAGAAAAATTAGGTGGAAATTGGCTCAGATTAATTTTCTCTAGACTATCCAAAATGCATATGGACCACATGGAAGTCTCTAGAAGGCCCAACCGCATAGTATATATGGAATTGCTTGTGCGTAATTCTTAAGAGATAAGAACAAAATACTTCCATATTTTGTGAGATATCTTGTCTTAAATAAATATGCGGTTTACCATGTTTAATACGATGAAGAATATTTGTGCAAATATTTCTTTCTTTTTCAGCAGATTTGATTTGAGTATTCATGGAATGTCTCGGATTTGGTGAGTTGGTGTTTGGAGAATATTCTTCTCTAATTACAGAAAATCATAATATCATGTTTACATGATTAGGGTCTCTTACAGCAGTATAAATAGAGCGCCTAAGTCAGTCAGAAAAGTTTGCACCATTTTTCTCAAGTCCCGCCATATTCTAAACTTCAGTCTTCTTTCTGTCTTTCTCGAAGTTTTTCATCCGTTGCTCTGTTGAGGTGATAGTCCTTCGGAACTTGCGTGAATCTGAGGTAACTCTTACGTGTTAATTGTTACCTTCGATGGTTTTACCCTAGGGAACGATGTCCACGACCAGACTCATTCATTTCAAGGGCAGCGAGTTTACTTGTGACTCCATCAATTTGTTATTGATTGAAACGTGATTTATTTCTCCCATGTATTGCTTTAATTATTCGTAATTTAAGATATCTGATTGTATACTTGAATAATTAATAAAAGTATATTATTTGCATATGTAAATTGCTTGTTCAATATTCATTATTTAATTTCCACATGATAAAATCAATATATGTCCAACAGAACAAACTCGCAATGATGGGACAGGGACCCTTCTAATCCAAGTTAATGGGAGCACAAGTAGCATGGCTATGGATTGTCAACTAAGGGGAAAGTTGCGAGCAACAAGAGATGGAGAACGTGGGAACTCTGTCTCACAGAAATGGATCATTAAATGAAGGTAAATCCACCCTACCAACTTTTTATGAGTTTAGGGCATGGGCAATGGTGGTCTCTTAAAATTAAAAGACCGCTCTAGATATCGAAAACCACTACAGTGGTGGTCCCTAGAGTGGTCTCCTAACAAGAGACCACTTAAAAGTCTCTTGCTAAGAGACCAGCCAAGAGACCGGTAATGGGACAAGCCACTGACACACGCACATGGTGCGGGGACCACTTTTTTTTGTGCGCATGGGACACGTGTCACCTCCTGAGTGGGCCACGTGTCCCACTAAGCTGCAGTTTTTTTAAAAATTTTCTATTGCGGACACATGTCACCCAGGGATTGGGCCACGTGTCCGTAACGGCTATTTTATTGGTGGAAATGAAATTTAAATTGGGGGGACACGTGGACCAATAAAAAGGTGACACGTGTCCCCCACAACGGCTGTAAACGGCTAGTTATTTGAATGGAACACGTGTCCCATTCTGGTGGTGACACGTGTCCCAGCCGTATTATTTTAAAATTTTTGGCAAATTTTTTATTTTTTCAGAATTTCTATTTTAATTTTTATATTCCATCTTCCTCCACTTTTTTCCTATAAATATGGATGATTTCAACTCATTTCATCACACTACTTCCAATTTCAATACTTCTACCTCACTAATTCATCTTCTACATTGTAATCCATTTATTGTGATGGATCCACGAAGAACGTCGAAAGGCAAAGATAAGGTAATTCCAAATTCTTTCAATATGGACGATTTTTCGCAAAATCCGAATTATTGTCCATTTCCAAATTCGGAATTTAGTGAAAATTCTCCGAATATCCCTCCCCACTTCTATATGAATTCTCAACATTCATACATGAATTTTCAAAATCAATACCTCTCTTCCCAAAATGCATACATGAACCCTCCTTACCCGAACCGCTCCCAAAATACGAACACTCAATCGCAAAATTCGTACCATAATTTATATGGTCAAAGCTTTCATTCTCCACATCTTGATGCTATAAACGAAACGAGAGCATTTTCAAGCCGAGGAGGTCGCGGTTCACCGGGTCAAAATTTTGGTGGTGAAGATGGGCGACAATATGGAAGTCACGATGTTACAGACGGTAAGCCCTATTTTAATGTGTTTTATTTCAATTATGAATATTCTAGTTTATAATTAATTTACATTGCCTTCATTTCCCTTTGTTATATTTTAAAATAAGTATATTTGAACATGCAAAATATATTTTGCTAGTATATGTATTTAGTATATGCATTTTAACATCCAATCTAGTGTATGCAATCTAGTATATTATTTGAAGAATCAAGTGTATCATTTAAAATGTTCATGTATTTTAAAATTTCATAAACATAATTTCAAAATTAGTATATGTTTGACATTTGTTTTGGTTTGGAAAAATGATTTATTCGTTTAGAAAATGATGTAGGTGAAGAAAATGATGAAGTTGCAATAGTGTCTGGGAGTAAGGTTACAAAGAAGAAAGGTAACCGGGACAAATGGAGTGTAGAGGATGATAAAGCTCTATGTGGCGCATGGTTCGAGCATTCCACCGACTATGTGGTGGGTACAGGTCAAAAGGCTGGTGTGTTTTGGTCTAAAATTATGCGCGATGTGGATCATTATGCAAATTCCAACCAGTCAATGAAGTCGTGCAAGTGTCGGTGGTAAAAAATGGCTCACGATATTGGTAAATATGTAATTTCTGAAAGTAAAGCTGCGCGTCACTTCAGTCGGGGCGGGAGTGGCTCTAGCCAAGGAGATATAAAGTCATGGACCATGAACTTGTTTGCAGATGAAAATGATGGGCAACATTCTTTATTCTTCCATTGTTATGACGATTGCAGAAAGAAACCTAAATTTATAGCACAATATGGCCCAAAGGACACTGATGGAGAAAAATATTCACCACGGGTGCCATCAACACCCCGTAGTGGTGATGATGCTCAAGCTATGCAATATCTATCCAGACCTATTGGTGTGAAAGCCGCTAAATGCAAGGCAAGGGGAAAAGGAAAGACCATGGGAAGAACAACAGATGATGAACAATCAAAAGAATCCGCTAGAATGCAGTGTGTGGCCGCAATTGAAGCAGCTACAAAAATGGCTGAAATGTTTGCGAAGAATGAAAGAGCTAAAATGGAGTACAACATATCACAGCGGGAGTTCGTTGAAAAACAATCAGAGCGGGATCGGATGATAGCTAACACTAAACTCCTTGATACTTTGATTCAAAAGGGAGAGTTGTCGGCAGCAGAGGAAGCACTACGAGATAAATTAATTGGGGTAGTCTACGGTGGAAATTGATTGTAATAGGTTGTTGGTAATAATTGGTCAGACTAGAACATACATTTGTCATTGGTTTTTCATTTTAATTGGTTTTCATCATTTCATTTTAATCGGTTTTCATCACGACAAAAATAATGGAGTTGGCATGGACACGTCACATCCATTCACATGGGTTTAATTCATCATTTCAAAGATGAAAAACCGGCAAAAATAATGGAGTTGGCATGGACACGTTCCATCCATTCACATGGGTTCAATTCATTATTTCAAAGATGAAAAACCGACAAAAATAATGGAGTTGGCATGGACACATCCCATCCATTCACATGGGTTCAATTCATCATTTCAAAGATGAAAAATTGACAAAAATAATAGAGTTGGCATGGACACGTCTCATCCATTCACATGGGTTCAATTCATCATTTCAAAGATGAAAAACCAACAAAAATAATGGAGTTGGCATGGACCCATCTATTCACATGGGTTCAATTCATCATTTCATATATTCCACTAGACAAAAATAATGGAGTTGTCATGGACACATCCCATCCATTCATATGGGTTCAATTCATCATTTCAAAGGGGTTGCCACATTTGATGGTTCTCTATATAAATGAGTCATTTGTTTACCTTTCATTCCAACCCCAAATTCTAATCAACGCAATTTCTTTCTTCAACACAACCATGTCTTCCTCTAATTCCCCTAACAACGATGATGAGCTTCACTTTGTAGAATCATCAAACCCATCAACCTATGATATTCTCAGTTTCCTACCCGATACCGATCCTGAGACAACAATTTACTTTTTCTTGAATTTGCCAAAAATGGCTAAACAATGGTACACAGCCATTGAGGACGAGAGTGCTCAAACTTCTCCAACCTTTCCAAAGAAAACCAGAAATCATATCAAAATAGATCGTGTTCGAGCACAGGAAGTACTCCAGAGGCAATATTTTGCTCAACCTCCTGATAGAATGTACGACGATCAACACTTTCGTCAAAGGTTTTGTATGCGGCAAAATGTATTCGAACGTATACTAGAAGATGTCATCAACCACGACCCCTATTTTAGACAAAGGCATGATGCAACTGGTAATCAAGGATTTTCACCACTTCACAAGTGCACGGTGGCAATGCGCCATTTGGCATGTGGTTGTGTATACGACCAACTGGATGAATGCTTACAGATAAGCAAAACGACGGCTAGAGAAACAGTGTCTCATTTTGTGAATGCAATTATTGCCGTATACCGTCCAACATACCTCAGACCAACAAATCAAGAGGATATTGCTCGCCTGATGCATGTAGCTCGTGGACGTGGATTTCCAGGTATGTTTGGTAGTATTGATTGCATGCATTGGGAATGGAAAAACTGTCCTGTGGGTTGGAAGGGACAATTTCAGGGTAGGAGTGGACGCGCCTCAATTATTTTGGAAGCAGTCGCCTCTTACAATACATGGATTTGGCATGCATTTTTTGGTATGGCTGGGTCAAACAATAATATAAACTTTCTAGACAAGTCACCTTTGTTTGATGACGTATGTGAAGGGAGAGCTCCACGTTTTCCTTATGAAGTCAATGGTCGCAGCTACAATCAAGGGTTCTATCTTACAGATGGAATCTATCCAAAGTGGGCGACCTTCATGCCAGCATATACGACTCCAAATGACCCCAAGAAACAACTCTTCACAAAGCGTCAAGAAAGTTACCGAAAAGACGTCGAACGTGCTTTCGGTATTTTACAAGCTAGGTTTTCCGTGATCCACAACCCAGCCCGATACTGGAATGTCGAAACGTTGGGCAATATTATGATAGCTTGTATCATACTGCACAACATGATAGTCGAAGATGAAAGAAATACATATGGGTTGCAAGTTCAACCAAGTGATTATGACCAAATCGACGACTCTCCTTGGCATTATAACGTCGAGCGGCATGCTGATCTACCGACTTTTAGGCAAAATTGGAAGGAAGTGCGCAACAGAGCTAAACATGACCAATTGAAAAACGACCTTACGGAACATCTTTACCAATATTTGGGTGGTCAAAATTAAGATGTCGATATGGTTTCGTCATCCATGTTTTTTTTGTCAGACTAGATCAATATTTAATTTTTTTTTTCTATTTTTAATAATTGGTCACATTAGATCAATATTTTAATTTTTAAATTGTAATAATTGGTTGGAGTAGATCAATATTTTATTTAGTATTTTTTGTAATTTTTATAATTGCTTAATAGTTTCTTTAAAAAAATTGAAATTAATTTTATTTTTTTACATTGAAGCATGAAATTGACAAGAACGAGAAAAATAAATTATTTCACATATTTTAAAAAAATGAATTTATATTTTAAATATTTAAACATTATATTAAATTTTGCATTCAACTTATTTTTTGTGGACAAATTTATTTAAAATAATATTTAATGGTCAAATTAATGAGTAGGATATAGAAAATCAAGTGGGTTCCATGAATAGTACATAGTGGTCTCTTACCATTGTGGAGAAAAAAAAGTTTGTCTCTTAAGTGGTCTCTTAAGCTAAGGTGAGAGAGAGAAAAAATATATTTAATTAGTTAAAGACCGCTAGGTAGCAGTATTTACCACTGCCCATGACCTTAAGCCTTTTCACATTTCAGCTGAGTCAAGCAAGAATAGTGGTATTCGCATGGCCCAGTAAACACTCTCCAACCAAAAGAAGTAAGCCCGGCGTTACAACCAGCCTACCCCACCCCAAACATTTTCCCAGGAGACCAAGCCCCAACCATGGAAAAAGAATTGACATACAACCTTGAACCATCCCAACAACACAGGAAAATCCTCACACACCAAACACACAGCACGAGAGGTTCACAGAATCTCAGCCACATAAATCAGTCAGATAAAATAGAACCCAGCATGGGGTACTTGGGGGAGCAAAAGATCAACGATCTCGGCAGTCAATACGCCACTGGGGGAGGCCACAGACAAAGGGGATCGCCGGAGGAGGGCCAATCGAGGCGTGAGGTAGCAGACCCGAGTCAGGACACGATGACCACAGGCGACAAACCGTCACGGCGGGAGGATCAGGCGGACCAGCCATAATACTTACGGGAGGAGGAGGTGGCGAATCGGGAATCAAAACGGCAGGGGTATACGGAGCTGACAGCATCATGGTCGGGGAATTGGTGGTCACTGGCGGAGCTGGGAATGGAGGAGGGTCGAGCAAGGAGGGGGTGGGTAAATGTGAGAAGATAGAGGACATCGTAAGCAAGGCGGGGGAGGAAGGCGTTAGCACGGCGGAGGTTAGCGCCGGATTTGGGAAAAGGGGAAAGCTCGAACAAAATGTGCTTAGGAGTGGTGGAATCTGGGCCTAAGCAAGAAGGGCTACAGATGGGTGATTTGGAACCCAACAACGAAAATGCAAAGAAAGGTGAGTGCTCAAGAAAGAGGGCATGTATCAGGGCCAAGTACACTCCTATGAAATCAATATTCTCCACAAGATGGATGATTGAGAGTAGTGGGGGAGGAGTAGATAGACTGCAGATATCGGGAAGCAAAGTGGGGGATGGATTCTCGTCAGAAGAGGCCAGTGAGGAGGAGACAAGATATTCTGAGAATCAGGCTGAAGAAATAAAACGGGCAGTGGACACAATCATGCCAAGTGCAAGAATACTGGGTAGGAAAAGGAAAAGGATTCTCCCGGATGACCTGTGTGAACTGGCCTTTGTGAAGATACCAAGAACAGAAGATAAGCTACAAGCTGGACTAAGAAGGTCTATTGCCAGGCACAGAGAGATAAATCTCGAAAGTGAAGTGGAGGAAGGCAGGGACGCAATTATTGGCGCAAGAAACTACGAGGAAATCATCTCAGAAATAACAGGGATGGAAGAAGGAATTACTTGTGGTACATTGGTGGTTGAACCAGAACAACAATGAAGAGGGGTACATGAGTTTATTCAGTTGGAACCATAGAGGGATAACGTACCCTCTAATAGAAGCTTTTCTAAACAACTTCATCAACCAGCATAACCCTAGTATTTTATTTCTTATGGAAACCAAGTGTAATTCTAGTAAGATTAGCAAGTGTCTAGATAAATCATATTTGACTAGTTGGCATATAGTGTAGTCGGTAGGCTCCAGTGGTGAGCTCTGCGTAGCGTGGACCCAGGAAATCCAACTAATCGTTGCAGATAGCTGCAGAAATTTTATCCCTTATACGATTACTTTACTGTAGATGTTTGGAACCTATTATTAGTGTACGAGCACCCAATAAAAAGACATATGAAAAAGTCTGGGAAGACATAAGCAATCTAGTGACACAGAGCACTCTACCAAGGGTAATGGTAGGAGACATCAACTAAGTGATCGAGGAGGGTGACACAAAAAAAAGGGAACAAAGTAGCGGATCATGATACGACAACTATTAAGGAGCTCCTCAAATTGGCGAGACTTATTGAGTTGCAAAACCACGGCTAATGGTTTACATGGTCGAACGGAAGAACTTGGGACAAACTTGTCATTGAAAGATTGGACAGAGCTTTTGCGAATGACCAATGGCTACAGCTATTTCCAAGATATAGGCTGGACAACCATGCCATTATGAGGTCGGACCATGGGCCATTGGTACTACGTACGCATTATACGGGCAGACAACAAAATCGGCAAACAAGAGCAAAGTTTGAGGCTTTCTGGTCAAGAAGAATAACTGAGGTCATAGAAATAGTTGGAACAATTTGGGATCATCGAAGAAACCAATACCCTACGGGGAACACAACTCAACGAAGGAGAGACCACATGGAAAACGTAAACAAACTGCTTGAAACAACACATAGACTTAGCAACTAGAGTAAGGAAAATGTGGGTTGCTTAGGGAAGCAGATTAGATAAAAAAAACATGAGATAGAAAGACTATAGAGAACGCAGAGTTACGATCAAGCAAAATATTGTGCTTCACAATTGGATGAGCTCCTTACGCAACAAAATGATATATGGTACAGAGAGCAAAGACAGTCTGGCTTAAAGATGGAGACAAGAATCCGAAGTTCCTTCAGAATTGGGCAATAAAAAGAAAGGGAAGAAACCAGATCCCACAGCTCCAGGATAACACAGGTAGCTGGGTAACTAATCCACACCTACTACAGGTCTTAGTGGTGGAACACATTAGCTCGATCTTGGTCAATGACTCAGAGATGCCGCAAGACGCCTTCGGCCACACAACGCTGGAAGAAGTGCTGAGCCTTATCAAACCATCTGTATCCAGAATCCAAAATCAGGAACTTACAACAAGAGTAGGATGAGAGGAAATCAAAACAGCCATTTTCCAAATAGGGAAATGGAAGGCATCAGGTCCAGACAGGTTGCCAGTTGGTTTCTTTCAAACATACTAGAAGGAGGTTGGTGACGAAGTGACAAATGCGGTACAAGAATTCTTTGCCACGGGGAGAATGCAAAAGGTATGGAATACAACGAAGATCATACTCTTCCCAAAGATCAAGGTACCCAAAAAACCCTCTAATTTAAGGCCCATAAGCCTATGCAATGTCATTTTTAAGATAATAGTGAAAATACTAACATCTAGGTTGAGAAAAATTATTGGTTACCTAGTATCCCGGAATTAGGCAGCTTTTGTTCAAGGCCAATCAATCCTAGAAAAATCTCTTATAACACACGAACTTATAGAAAATATCAGGAAGAAGAAAAGGGGGGGGGGGATGTAGTGGGAGCACTAAAGATTGACATGAGCAAGATAGAGCTTCATGGGTATTTCTAGAAAAGGTTATGCTATGGATGGGATTCGACTCCGTCTGGGTGAACTAGATCAAGGAATGCATAACAACAGTGTTATATCCCATAAAGATCAATGGGGAAATATCGCCAAAATTCAAACCAAACAGGGAACTGAGACAAGGATGCCCTTTATCACTCTTCTTGTTCATCCTCTGCCAAGAGGCCCTCTTGTTGATGCTTGCATCACAACCATTTCAGAGAGTATGTAAGGGGATCCAGGCAAGGAATGGGGTCCCCATAGTGTAAAACTGATGTTCGCGGATGATTGTATCTTATTCTTTGAAGTGAGTGCAACACGTATTAGGAAACTAGCAAAAACTCTATACCTATATGCAACCCACTCTCGCCAAAAGATAAATTTTGACAAATCATCCTTCCTCGTTAGCCTAAACTTAGACATACATACTACAAACTTCATTAGTCAAACCTTCAGCATTAAGCCATACCTCATCTTGGGTAAATATATGGGGCATAACCTAAACTTTGAAGGATCAAGGGTCAAGATGTTCAAAAGCTTACAAAGGAAGGTCATAGCAAAGACAACAACATGGAGGAAGAGAGAATTTTCAGTCATGGGAAGGATAACCCTATGCAAACATGTGCTAACATCCTTAGCCCAATACACCCTAGGAACCTTCATAATCCCAAAAACTACGAAAAACGAGATAAACAAACATATGGTGAGATTTATATGGGTCGGGGTTCCGGGAGGGAAAGACATACATTGGAAGGCACCTTAAAATGGATGGGAGGTCTAGGATTGCAATCCATGTTAGAGATGAATCAATCCTTCCAAGAAAAACAAGCATGGTCCTTACTTTCAAACAAAGAATTGTTCTTCACAAAATTCTTCACAGCCAAATATTGTAAAAGACAGGGGTTCCTATGTACCAAGCCAAAACAAGGAGAATCCTGGGGCTGAAGGGGAATTCTGAAGGGAGGAGAGTTACTCAAACCACGTTTGAAATGGAATATCGTCACAGGTTCAAAGGTCAATATACAAGCCAACTGGATACCCAATCAACACAACCCATATCGTCTGGAGTGGATATTCTACCCATGTTAGGCTTTAAGGTGAACTACCTAATCGACTGGAGGAAAGAATGGAGGATGCCATTACTGAGGGCTATCTTCCCACAAGAAACCATTTTAGAGATTGTTAAGATACATATACCAGGCTACTGTTTTAGAACAGATGACTACCTGACATGGGAAAAGGAGTATTTGGGGAAATACACGGTTAACACATTCTTTCACATGGCCTGGAAAAATAGAACCAACAACAAAGCCTCAGAATCCTCAATTGATGGACAACTGCAAGACTCTCCGGCTATGTGGAAAACGTTACGGAATAGCAGACTTCTTGAGAAAATAAAATTCCTCATATGGAGAATGGTGCAAGGAGAATTCATGACAATACCAAACTTACGTAAAAGAGGGATAAACATGTCAACAAAATGTAAATTGTGCTCAGCAAGTGAAGAATCGGTGGAACACATGATCTTCGAATGCCACTACGCAAGAAGGGTATGGCACTTCAGCAAGCTGGGACTGGACTTCAGTACAACACCAGATATACCTCTAGGACAGTAGCTACAACTATGGTTCAGAATCACCCCACAGAAGCAAGACATAGAACTTGCCTACGTTACCATATGAGTAATTTGGTGTGCAAGGAATATGGTGACAATGGACCAAGTTAACTGGCCCACTGAGCTAAATTTAGCCACAGTTTTGAGCAATTTTCCCCCGGGAACGATCAACACAGAGATGCTAAATACAACTAGAAATCTCTCACGGGAGGATCAAATACATGCCCAAACTATCCTAGAAGAGGTCACGGGACAGGGGGTCGTCATGGAAGGAGACATTGAACTAATAGGGACGGAGGGAGACGAATCACACAACTCCCACTTCCACGGGACCTGAATAATGATAGATGCTACTTTCTGCAAAAAATCTGGTAGAGGGGCATCTGCATGGTGTGTAGCCGATCAGATAACGGACCAACAATGAAAAGGAGTGGAACCTATCAGGGCTTTATGAGTAACCCAAGCAGAACTAACAACCATCTTAAAAGCAATACAGAAAGCAACCTTAAGGAATATAAGAGCCATACAGATCAGCACAGACTGCGAAAATGTACTGCGTCCAATAAAGAACTACTCGGATATACCACCGGATGTTAGGCTAATAGTTAGAGAAATACAAGTCTTAGGTATGACTTTCTCTAAAGTCCAAGTCATTTAGGTAGGTAGGCAGGTTTTGAACGAGGCTCACAAATTAGCCCGATCTGTAACAAGTTGTAACACGATCTACAAGTCGTAATGAGAATCAGACCACTGTTTAATAATATATATTACATGTACCTTCATATATATATATATATGAAGGTACATGTAATAAGATGGTATCTTGATAGACAGACTAAACGTTTGGTGACCTTTGTGTAATTCTTCCTCCATTCATCTTCACATTTCTTGTAGGGACTTTTTCCCAATTATTTCCTTGGTTCTTTTCCCCAATTTTTCTCAATCTTCTCCCTCCTACTACAATCTGCAAATAAAATATATAAGATAAACCATCTAATAATTATCAACAAAAAATTGCAAAACATCAACATGATCATCAATATGATCTTCAAAACATCAACATAATCTTCAAACTGAAAATCAAAAAACATCAACTACAACTTATAAAAGATTAGATGAATATCATAAAACATCAACTACAATTGACAAAAACATCAACATAATTGTCAAACTAAAAATTATAAAATATCTACTGAAAATCATTAAACATCAACTAGAACTAACAATACATCAACATAATAGTCAAATTGAAAACCATAAAACATCAACTACAACTAAAAAAAATCAACTAAAACTAATAGAAGATCAACTGAAAATCATAAAACATCACCAAAACTTAAATTTTCATATTAAATATCAACTTCAAAGAGGCAACCTTAATAAACTACATGTAAACATAAATTGAAAGAAGTATAAACACCAATAGAATAGAATTAACTATAAATAATAAACATCAACTACAATAGCTTACGGAAAACAAAAATGATATAAAAGTATAAACATTATCAAATGCAGTCATAATATAACATTATATCATTCCATCAGAAGATCTACATATTCAACAGGTGAAACAACAGAATCAAAAAATTCATCTTCTTAAATTGAGCTCACGAAAAACAAAGAGGATCAAAGATGAGGAAATAGAGGTGAAAATAACGAGAGAGGAACGAGATTGTACCTCTGATTCTTCTCTGCCTCTTTCCATACCTTGATTTGAAGGCACTTCAATTTCACTAAGTCCGCGGCTTCTGCTCTCAATCGTAGAAGATGGTTCATCTTGTTTGATGTTGCGATTCTCTACGGTAAATCCGAGTTCTCCATGCAGCTGAGAACGATGACACCGGCTGCTGGAAAATGCTAGCGGTGTTGGCATGGATGTTCGCATTAACCGGGTCTAAATAAGAAGTTCACTTCCCGAGGAAATCAAAAGTTCTCTGGAGGTGGAGCTGCACAGGAGGCGGATCTAAATTGCAAAAATCCAGATGTTTTTGGCGGTTTCCAGGGTGATCGGCGGTGTCATCGGCGTGACAAGAAATAAAGACATTAATTTCAAATTATTTTATATATGGACCAAAGTTATTATATTTACACGAGAAGTCCTCCACTTTTTGAGCAGTTTCTAGAAAAAACTTCATCCAAATTAGAATATATAATAATTGCATAATGATCCCCGCATAAAGTTCAGACTGCCTAAAACAAGATTTTGTGTTAACATTTGTTGTTCTTGATTATAACATTTATGATTTCTTAATTTCATGTTATTGAATAGTGCGCAATATTTGATAGCATGATCGTTAATTTAATGTTAACTAAACCAGTCATCTGTAATCGTGACTTAAGTTCGATTAGTGTGGCAGTTTAAAGGAACAATGGTCTTATTTAAACATTATGTGGCGGAGTTTGTTGGTTATGAATTGAATCTTTCTCATTATTAATGTTGTTAGTATATTAAATCTATAGAGCGTCTATTAACTTATATGTTAGTTAGAGAAATAGATAGTGAGTCATCCTTTTGATTATCAACAAGGTAAGGAAAGATTAGTTTCTCACAACTATTGCCAATTTGTGTGCATGCATTAAAAGTCATCTTTACATCGAGGATCGAGATTTTAAAGCCACTACAAAAACAAAAAATTTCTCATCATAGTTTGAATCTTTTGCAAATTGTCATGATTTACCAATTTATTTATTCTCAATTTTTAGTTTTTATTATTTACTATTCTCAACTAGTCATCTTGATTACAAAATAGCAGATTATAGATAGAGGAAAAGTCTCTCCTATCTCTTGGGAAATGAACTTGCTTGCAACTGTATTAGTCGGTATTGGTACACGACCGCAGAATCCTGAACTAAAATTCAGCTTCATATTAACTTTAGTGTAAAAAGGATGCACCAAAATTTTGTGCAATTTTCGGGGATTGGTTTTTAAGTAGTATTTGTAATGAAATCTTTGATTTTTTTCCACCTTTATTTTCCTTTATGGTTTATGCCTCGTTCTACCCGTACATGAAACTTATATTTTGTTCCAGATATTGAGAAACTCTGGTGTTTCATTTTACACCAAAAATAAATCAAGCTCTAAGCTAAAATTTTCACTTCAGGATTCTGCAGTCGGTATGGGCATACCGACTAGTATAGCTGCGAGCAAGTTCTTTTCCCAAGAGATTGGTGAGACTTTTTCCTTAATTTTTAATCTGCAAATTCGTAACCAAGGTAGCCAGATGAGGGTAGTGAATAAGAAAAACTAAAATTGAGTAAAACGAGCATGGGAAACTATTGCAGATTGCGAAAAGATTCAACTATGATGAGAAAATTTTGGTTCCGATCAATTCAATCTCAATCCTTGATGCAAAGTTGACTTTAAATGCATGCACACAAATTGGTTATAATTGCAAGTAACCGATCTTTCCTTACCTTGTCGATAATCAGGAGAACGCCTCACTAACTATTTCTCTAACTAACATATAACCTAAGAGACACTCTATACACTAGTAGAGAGCCTCCTATCAAAGGCAACAAGGGAAGGTGGTTTGCAAAAAAAAAATGCCTTTAATTTACATTTCCAAGCTTGGATATGACGATTCGCGTCCCTCACATGAATTTTAAGGCTGTTTTTTTTGTTTATTTAAGGTGGTTTTCCATGAACTGCCTTTAATTAGCCCTAATCAAAGGCGGTTTAATTCAGACTCACTTTTAATTACATCTAATTAAAGGCGGTTATGACTTACCACCAATAAAAATGGTACATTACGAAGTCGGAAAGTTGGAACGAAAGGGTTTCCAAGCTTGAAAAACTTGTGGTTTGCCTACTACGAAGAGGAGAAACGTATTCCAATCTTGTAAATGCATCGTGTCTTGTTTCCTAACTTGGATTTGATTTATCGGTTCTTAATAAATATGGGGCAAGGTTTCCAAATTCGGAAATGGCCCTGAATATTAAAAAATGCGCACCATTTCCATTTAATCCCCAAAACCCTAAAAATTTGAAGAAGAAGCTAATTCATTCATTACCCATTTTTTAATAAAAGGTTTTGTGCTTGAGAATTCATCATTTCGCATTGGAGAATGTTAGTTGAATCCAAATTATCATGTTAACCATTTTCTTGAAAATATTTAAGGTGTATTTAATGCTTCCTATATATCCATATTTACGATTATGGTTTGAGATTAGCTAGGTTTATGATTATTGTTGAATGGATCCTCATGTGTTGCATTATACTTGATTTAGGAGAATGGATCGAGAGGAACTAATTGGTAATGATCTTAGGAAATCACCTGAGTACATGCCTTTGGTTTAATCATTTGTTTCATTTGTGTTTGAACATGCTTCTAAAAATGGTTCTTCGCGGGCAAGATGCCCTTGTAAGGATGGTAGAAATGATGCATATTTAGGGAGGAAGAAGTTGCGGGAACAACTCATAGTGAGAGGGTTCCAAACTAGCTACTTGTTGAGTATGGAATGAGGAAGTTGTGAAAGCCTCTCATTTGAATGAATTGGAGGACATGATGGCGGGTGATGAATTAGATGGTAACGCCGAGTTCGACGAAATGGTGAAAGATATTGCAAGGGAGTTCATAGGTAAACCAGAGTCGTTACAAGCTTTGATTAACGACAAATGGATGCCTTTGTACAATGATTCAAAAAACTCTGTTTAAAATGCAACTCTGCGGATAATGAACTTGAAGGCAAATTTTGGATGGATAGACAACTCGATGACTGAGGCTCTCGAGTTTTTTAGGTATTTTCTTCCCGAGGGTAATTAAATGCCCGATAGGTTATATGCTGCCAAAAATATTATGCCCTGTCTGATTGGAATCACAAAAAATCCATGCATGCCCAAACGATTGTATATTGTATAGAGAGGAAGTAGATAAAGATAGAGAAACTTGTCGGGCATGCGGCGAGTCTCGGTACGAGTTAAAGAGAGGTGCGATTGTGGTGGGTACAGAAGTTCTATTGAAATTAAAGAAAAGAACATCGACAAATATGTTATGGTACCTCCAAATCATTCCCCATTTTAAGAAGTTGTATGTTTGTAGGGAGGATGCAAAGTTGTTGCATTGGCACACAGATAGAGTCCTACCGGCGGATGATGTTATAAGACATACTTCGGGCGGGAAGCAATGGAATAAAGTCCATGCTATGTTCCCTGAGTTTGGAAAAGATTTTTAGCATTTGAGGTTAGGATTGTGTACAGAAGGTATGAATTGTTTTGGTAACATGAGTAGCACACATAGTTCATGGCCTTTTATGTTGGTCATATACAACCTTCCGTCTTGGTTGACCATGAAACATAAGTATGTGTTCTTGTCTTTGACAATATCAGGTCCGAAGCAACCTGGCAATGATATTGATGTGTATTTTGCTCCTCTAGTGAAGGATTTTTTTTACTTTGTTTAATGATGACATTCGAGTGTTTGATGGGTTGGTTGATGATTTCTTCACTCTTAAAGCCTTGTTATTTTGCACAATTAATTATTTTCCTGCATATGGAAATTTTTCTCGGTATTCTATAAAAGGCCACTTTGCTTGTCCAGTGTGTGAGAAGGACACTTATTTTTATCAATTAAAACACGGTTGTAAGACTTTTACTAGGGGCACATGTGGTTTCTTCCCGAGGGGAACCCATGGAAATTGGCCCAAAAATGGTCCAATGGAAAAGTGGATGCACGAGTTGCACCGGTGCCACGGTCAGGTACACACACAATAATATATATATATATATATATATATATATATATATATATATGTGAGAGTGTTAATAATTTGTGCAATGACTTCAACAAGAAGAAAAGAAAAGCTGGCATTGAAGGAAGTTGGAAGAAATGCTCAAGTTTTTTAACCTACCTTATTGGGAGCATTTGGAAGTTAGACATTGTCTGGACGTTACGCACGTTGAGAAGAATGTTAGTGATTCTTTGGTTGGGACGTTGTTAAATATCCCTGGGAAAACAAAGGATGGATTGAAGGCTAGGCTAGATTTGGTTGAGTTGGGTATTCAGAAGAATCTTGCCCCAGTGAGTACGGGTGATGATTTTTATTTCCCCCTGCTTGCTATTTAGTGTCGCAGAAGAAATATTTTTGTGAGACCCTTAGTGATGTGAAAGTGTCTAGTGCATACTCGTCTAACATTAGCAGTTGTGTGTCAGTCGAGGAGTTGAGGTTGAGTGGGTTGAAGTCACATGATTGTCACAACCTAATGCAGAATTTGAATGTCATTTCCATTCATTCTATATTGCCTTCTCATGTAAGATTGTGCATTACAAAGCTCTGTTTGTTTTTCAAATCCATTGGTCACAAAATTATTAGTGTATCAAAGTTGGATAGGTTGCAAGTTATGGTTGTTGAAGTTTTTTGCCGTATTGAAATGTATTTTCCTCCCTATTGTTTTTGACATTATGGTCCACTTGACCGTCCATTTGGTGCGTGAGATAAAGCTACGTGGTCCGGTTTTCCTAAGATGCATGTACATGTTTGAGAGGTACATGAAAATCTTCAAGCACTTTGTGAAGAATCGGTATATGCCAGATGCTAGTATTGTGCAACGATACGTGACAAAAGAGGCCATCGAGTTTTGTACTAATTATATAAAGCAAGTTGAATCTGTTGGGGTTCCAATTGGTAGACATGAAGGGAGGTTGGAAGGTTTAGGGATTATACATGGAAAATTATTTTTCCCTAGCATGGAAGATTTATGTGCCGCCCATCTTTATTTTCTGCGTAACCTCGAGGATGTAGTTCCATACATCGAGATTCATATTGATGCCATACAAGTGAGACACCCTAATTTCAATGATGCTTAGGTCCTTGAATTGCACACTTTGACATTTGCATCATGGTTGCAGGATCACATAGATGTCAACAAACATCCAGCGACAGTTAAATGGTTGGCTCGCAGACCATTGGGGACCGCTCCTTCATACAGAGGCTATGACATCAATAGTTTTATGTTTTTCATGAAATCAATGGATGATAACAGTGTCACTCAAAACAATGGAGCGTCTCTTGGCTCCGAAGCATTGCACGTTGGAAGTGGTGGTGATGAAAATCCTATGTATGCTCTAAAATGCTACTTTCTCACGATATCTGGAATTTGGGAGCTTGACTATGTAAATATGCGTGTCCCAGTTTATAAATGCCAGTGGGTCAATATTAACAAAGGGAAGCGCATCGAGGATTTGGGCTTCACCCTTATCGATAGAAGTCGAGTTCGATGAAATAATGATCCTTTCACATTGGCGCCTCAAGCACATCAGGTTTTCTATGTCAAAGATCATGTTGATCCTAGATGAGAGATTGTTGTTGAAGGGAAATGGGCTTTTGGGAAGTCGTCGCCGTACCTCTCAAAGTTAATATTTATAAGCCCTAAATTCTTACTAACTACAACTAAGTAGATAGTGGCAAATCAAGGCCATCCACGAAGAAGAGGGATTTTCCTAAGGGTTTAAATATATAAGGTTAAAATTAGGCTAGAAGTATATATATATGTGTGTGTGTATATATATATATATATATATATATATATATATATATATATATATATATATGAAAGAAAGTAAGGGGGGGAGGGTTGGTTGGTTTTGGTCCTAAGTTATGAAATTAAAGACAAGATAACTAGCAAAGTTAAGTAACTATACTAATCATGCAACAACTAAGAAAAGAAATAAAAACTACAAAAGAAAAACCCTATGGGGCAATTAATATCCACTTCCAAACCTCATGTAAATCATTGAACCATTAACTCATCCTATCACATTCGTTACCTATAGGGAATGCTATCACTTCCCACTTGAAAGCAACATTCATTTCTTCTTAGGAGTAATTCACAAAGACGTTCAACGACCATTAGCAAACCTCATTGACAATCACTTTTGATGTTCAACGACCATAAACATATTTCATCAATGGCATTATATACGAAGAACTATAGATTTGATAACAACAAGCATTCGACCAAATGCATAGCCATTTAACCAAACATATCATTTATTAGGCTAAACCTTGAACAAACCACATTCAACATTCAACATGTCATTGCTTATATAGGATAAATATAAGAACAATCCACATAACATATTCATCTAGCAAGAATCACAACACTTTATAAAAATAGAAGTTCTAATTCAATGTTCTTGGATTTTCATGCCAAAGAGCTAAGAAATTGTACACTTTTCTAACACCCTAATACATTCAATCAAACAAACATTTAATATTCTCAAACAACCCATTGTATAAATGAGGTAAAACACAACATTAAGAACACATGAATGCAAAATAACAAAAGCTTCAAGAAAGAGTGAAATAGAGGTTCTTACTACCTAGATTTGGAAGTTTCAATAAATTGCTCCCAAGAACAAGCTAACCTAGATAATGAAAATACATTATTAACCTACAAAAAACCCTAGGGTTTTCAGTCCTAAAAATGGGAAGAAGAAGAAGAGAAGAAAGAGAAGAGAGAGAGGAAAATGTGGGTATTTATAGCACAAAAAAGCAAGAAAGATGTCTGGCCACCCGTTCATCGCTAGTCACGTCAGATTCATCACGACTCAGGATAGATGCAGAATCCAACATTTAGATTTATTTCTTCTTTTTGTCTCAAGTCCTCCTCATCTATTTACTTATCTTCAACTCTTCAAATATTCAAAATCTCAAATGCAAAGTCTTCAAATCTTCAAAGGTACTCTTCAAAGTCTTCAAACAAATTGTCTTGTCACAGAAAATCCTCTAGAAAGTAATAAAAGCGTAAAAGTCACTCTTAACTCTCCTTAAAAAATTTCAAGGCAAAATGCCACATTCAGAGCACAAAGTGTACAAAAGTGAACCCGAAAAGTCCTAAAATAACCATATAAAATGGGCACATCAAACCTCCCCGCACTTGAACCTTACTCGTTCTCGAGTAAGAAAAGATTCAAGCACACAAAGGAATTTATATGTCCACATCCTAAACTGATATTCCCCCGATCAAAGCCTCACAAAAACTCTTAATATCATAAATCCCAAAATCAAAGCATAAATGAGAATTTTTCACACACACAACCATAATTCCTAAATCTAACCAAACATAACACTTATCAATTCACTACTACCCAGAAAAATATATCCAAATCCTGAATTGATAATCCCAAGGTCCAATGTCAAAAAATGAAGTTAAAACCATATGAGAGGTTCAAGCACATACTTTACTTCATACCAATATATCAACCAAAATCCAATGGCACAAAATGAAGTCAAAACCATATAGGAGGTTGAAACACATACTTCACTCTATACCAACATATAAACCAAAACGAAGTATACAAAGAATCAAGAATTTCATAACCATACTTTGTTTTCAACCCACTAAATTACCCAATCCCAAGAAGTCCTATGATGTTAGGCTACCCCGATCCATCCATATGTTAACCGCAACCTTATGACTCTAACGCTGACAAATGAGTAGAAAAGTAATAAATTTTTATTTTCTTTTATTTTCTCTCTTTCTCTCATTTTTCCCAGGAGCCCATTCGGGTTTTCATCCTAACTATATATCATATTTCTTTTGGCTCACATCTCACCCACATGTAGCCTCTCATTTTTACCCAGGCCGCCCTTTCGGATTTTTGACCTATCAATGTTGCCTAAGTTGCCTTCTTGGGTTTTCTTTATATATATATATATATTGTAAAAATATTTCTCTTTTTTCAAAATTTTCAATTTATTCTTCCTTTTTCTCATGTTTTTCCAATCAATAGTAGCAAAAAGCATTCCAAATCAAGCTTACATGCTTGTGAGTCCTCTAACCCCTCCCCGCCCTTAAAACATTACATTGCTCTCAAAGTAAAAATTTAAGGAAAGAACAATATAACTCAAGGTAAGAGGTAAAGTGACTCCCGTTTCTCCTCATAGTCGCCGGTGACATGGCACAATCCTATGTGTTTGTGTAGAATTGGTTCCAAAATTGGCTTCGAAGCCGGGGGGGAGCAAAAGTGTCGTAGAAGAACTCACCCCTTGAACAACACGTTGTCTCTTTAGCGCCATTTGATCAAGACTAACACCACAAAGACCAACATCAAACTCACAAGTACATAGGGATTTGTAATACTAGGTTTAGCATCAAAAGTTAATAACCATAGTATTCTCAAAGAAAAACCAATCCATCATGCAATCACTGCCATGAAACTATACAATAAAAATATCTAACATATATTGACAAATATCAAAGCATCATTATAATGATGAATATTCTTTCCCTATATAAAAATCACAATGATGTAGTCGGCACACTACAATCAACAAAGGCACTATAAAGATGAAAGAATATTCATATGTCTATATATGTAAGATGGTGGAGGAATGAGTGGAGTTGTGGTGGTTCTTGGGAGTATTTGGTGGAGAGGAAGGAAACATTGTGCAGTGTTTGAGCTCAATTGAAAAGCCAGTTCCTCCATCGCGACAGTCCCTTTCGCTACTCACAATGCCTTGTCACGACTCACGACAAAGCCTTGGCGACTCGTGAAAAGTTGGACCTGTGAGCTTAATTTATTCAGTTTTCTCCTAATTTGGTCACGAGTTACGACCAAACCTTCGCAACTTGTGAACAGTTCATCGTGATTCGCACTGGAACTTTGTGACCCACAAAATCTGTGAGCTTACTTCTTTTAGAAATTTTTCTGATCTGGTTGCGAATCGCGATGCCCATGTCGCGACTCGCAAAAAACGTGTGCTGGGAGTTCATTTTTTCTCCCCTGTTCATTGCAACTCGCGACATATCCTTTGCGACTCGTGACAGACAGGGTTTCCCAGTACTTAGAAAAAATATTTCTTACCAACTTTCCAAGCTTTCTTTCCTTTCCCATGGATCTCATTCCTTCTCCTCCTCCAAGGCAATGCACTTCACTTTGCTACAAAACCATAGAAAAACACGCCATAAAAAGAACAAGACAAAATAACAATAATCAACAAAAACTAAAAAAAAAGCTGAATGTATTTAATTCGTCGGCACAACTTAGCTCCATATATTTATGGCCGTTAGCACGACCCTAATGTTATCTATATGGTGAAGGCTTGAACCCATTCACCATGAGCATCCAAAAATAGAGAGGTGGGAGTACAAAACTTTCAAGATGAAAGTTTTGTGGAGGTGGAGGTGGTTTAAAAGGAGTTGTGTGGTTAGGAGGCTTGGGATAGCCTTTTGGCTCCTATCTTATCTCCCTCAAAACTTCTGAAAATGGTGGAGTTAGCTCACTAGGTGGGGGTAGGGGTAATGATGGTAAGAATGATGAATGTAGCACAATCACCTCTTCCTCCACGTTTTTGTCTTCCACGACTGACTCCTCATCCCCTTCAAACTCGAACTCATTTCTTATGGTGACCTCACTCATCGAATATTCGAGTTTGACATGGGATGGTGTATTTTTGGAATCACGAGCTTCCGTTTGGGCTACCGCTTTCAATATATTGCTCACATGCCTCTCAATAGCCTCAAGACTAGAGAAGATCCAAGTGTCCTGTTCCTCACTAGTCTTGGCCAAGTTCTTCAAGCTTTCTGTGGCATTCATGATTTCTTCATGTGTCAACTTTGAACCTTCTTGTTAGGCTTGGTTTTGGTTATGGTATAAGGTGGTGGAGGCCAACTATTCTTCTCGTATTGTTGGTTTTCCGGCTTATTCTCATACCACCAATCCAGATAACCACTCCACTCCGGATTGTAAGAATTGTGGTATGGATACCATTCTTTGGCTTCTTGCCCTTGAAAACCAACATCTCCAACCTCTTGGTAGCACTCTTTATAATACCATTGGTTTTGGAAACCAAGGGTTCTTTCTCCCTCATAGTGCTCCTCTCTCAACAAATAGCAAGACTTGGTAGGATGGTCGGAATGACACATCCTACAAAACCTTGCTTGTTGATCCTCTCTTCTCATCATGAGTTCCCTCAAAATGAGACGTTCCATTTTTTTCAATTTTTTTTCAAAAGTCCAAAATCATATTGCAAGGATTCTTGATAAAAATTCACCAAGAACTTAAGCAATACCTACTCCGAAAAAAAACAACAAAGAAGTGGAAAGTAAAAACAACTAGCTAACATGAAACAAAATATGCCCAAACACTATATTCCCTGGCAGTAGCGGCAAAACTTGGGAGGTCATCGCCATACATCTCAAAGTTAACATTTATAAGCCCTAAATGCGTACTAACTACAACTAAGTAGATAGTGGCAAATTTGGGTCGTCCACGAAGAAGAGGGATTTTCCTAAGGGTTTAAACATAAAAGGTTGACATTAGCCTAGAAGTATATATATATATATATATATATATATATATATATTTATTTATTTATTTATGAAAGCAAGTAAAAGGGGGGGGTGTTGGTTGGTTTTGGTTCTAATTTATGAAATTAAAGATAAAATAACTAGCAAAGTTAACTATACTAATCATGCAACAACTAAGAAAAAGAAATAAAAACTACAGAAGACAAACCCTTCGGGGCAATTAATATACACTTCCAAACATCATGTAGATCATTGAACCATTCACTTATCCTATCACATTCGTTACCTATAGAGAATGCTATCACTTCCCACTTGAAGAGCAACATTCATTTCTTCTTAAGAGTAATTCACAAAGATGTTCAACGACCATTTGTAAACCTCATTGACAATTACTTTAGACGTTCAATGACCATAAAGATATTTTATTAATGACATTATACACAAAGAACCATAGATTTGATATCAACAAGAATTCGACCAAATGCAAAGCCATTTAACCAAACATAGTATTCATTAGGCTAAACCTAGAACAAACCACATTCAATATTCAACCTTTCATTGCTTCTATATGATAAATATGACAATCCACATTAATATATTCATCAAGAAAGAATCACAACACATTATACAACAAGAATTTCTAATTCCATGTTCTTAGATTTTCATGCCAAAGAGCTAAGAAATTGTATAAATGAGGTAAAACACAACATTAAGAACACATAAATGCAAAATAACAAAAGCTTCAAGAAAGAGTGAAACAGAGGTTCTTACTACATAAATTTGGAGGCTTCAATCATTTGCTCCCAATAACAAACTAACCTAGATAATCAAAATACATGATAAACCTACAAAAAGTAAGAAAAGAAAGAAGGAAACCCTAGGGTTTTCAGTCCTAAAAATGGGAAGAAGAAGAGAAGAGAGAGAGGATAATGTGGGTATTTATAGTAAAGAAAAGAAAGAAATAAGTCTGGACACACATTCATTGCGAGTGGCAACAGATTCATCTCGACTCGTGACGGATGCAGAATCCAGCATTTTAATTTCTTTCTTTTTTTTTGTCGCAAGTCCTCCTCATCTCTTTACTTATCTTCAACTCTTCAAATCTTAAAAAGCTTAAATGTAAGTCTTCAAATCTTCAAAGGTAATCTTTAAAGTCTTCAAACAAATTGCCTTGTCAAACAAAATCCTCTAGAAAAGTAATAAAAGTGTAAAAGTCACTCTTAACTCTCCTTAGAGAATTTCAAGGCAAAATTCCACATCTAGAGCACAAAAGTGAACCCGAAAAGGCCTAAAATAACCATATAAAATGGCACATCAGCTTTTTTTGAAGAAAATGAGCTAGAGTAAGTAATTTGATTTGGATGTCGTACAACGAGTTGTGGATCAAAAGAAGTCATTTTGCTCGAGAAGGATGATCAGAGTCTTCACAGTTTCCTATGCCATAATGACCATGACGAAGAATTTTGGATTGACGGCAAGGGGAAGATCACACATAGAAAGCGTATGTAAAAGAAGGCGGTGATCAAGAAAAGGAAGCATAAGTAGTAAGTTTTCTGATTTCAAGTGTAGTTTACGTCTTTTTTTCATTCATGTACCATGGATATTTCACATGCTTCTAGTATTGACATTAGTTCTTAGAAAATCCTAATAAGAATTTTAAGAAAATAAATTTATTACTAATGATAAAATTTTCATCACAATTGAAGAGTAGAAATCATTCGATGAAGTCAAATACTTGAATCTTTAAAATGATAAAATAAAGTCAAATGGCATAAACATAATCAAATCTTCAAATTTCATTCTTTGACATCTTCAATGTCGGCTGTTGAAGTCGATCGGTCAAGTCATTGTCGAGAGCTTGATGTGAGGTTTCGCTCATATGCTCACTGAGACTTTTCCATGAATCAAATTTTTGCCCTCATAGCACAAAATTCCTTGCCATCCATTTGTAGCAATCCTTGAAGCATTTCAAGTATGAATTTTCAGTACCTACAAAGTAAAGCGACCAAGATATAAATTATGTAAACAAAGAAGTAAAGATAAAAAACAAAACAAATCCTTCAAAACTTATTTATGACTAACCTTCCTCAATTCGTGGCCTCTAGCTTACCTCGGCTTCTTCCGTTGGCTTATGATATCACTTCTCATCGCACAACATACAACCCTTGTTCTCAAAGTAAGTCTTGTCATAATACTTTGGGCCTCTTTCCTCCCCTTCGATAGTTAACCCCTCAACGCTCTTCAAAATGCGAGTTATTAAACTCTCATATGGTAGGCGAGTCAACACCTTCTTCGATGTTGTAAACTGCAACATGTGCCTAAAAATGAATGCCCCAGGGTTGGCTTTTCTACCCTCTATGATTAAAGAGAATAGCATAAGGGTTGGGTAATTAGGCTCGGTCAAGTGTTCGCCCGAGGGGACCAAACTCCTATTAATGATCTCATGTGTAATATGTTGGTCAATGGGCAAAAGCTTTAGATTAAAGGACTCAAGTTTTCCTAAATCCAACCTGCGGCTAAAGTTCCTCACACTACACTCCACGGGGTCAATGTATGGAGGGTTAACTTGTAGAGGCCACTTCTCTCGATGATAGTAGTCATCCAACGGACCATTAAGATCCTCTGGAAAAACATATTCTAGGTACAAGTATGGGCAATCTATTACCTTATTAATAATCCATTGGCTAAGTGAGATTTAAATTCCCCCAACCCTAGTAGCATAATCCCCATTCCCCACTTCTCGCAAATTAGCATAAAATTGTCAAAGCAAATCAAAACAAGCTTTTTCATTACATGAAAGCCAATTCTCAACATGTTGTTCACTAAGTGGAGCATCCAACCCTAGAGCTAAGTACGAATTGAAGTCAACAAGATATGTATCTAATAACTTCTCCTTCTCACGTAATGCATCATACCAATTTTGAGAAAATTGAGAAACGAACCTTCTAGTATCATATCCGGAATGGTTGCCGGTTGAATGAGATCTAGACAATCCGCGTGTTAAACCTCCTCTAAATGGAGAGATGGAGTGGTGATTGCGAGTTCGTAATTAGAATAGAGTTTGGAGTTTTGGTGATTTTCTATGAAATCTATTCGTTGCCCTATTTTTTAATATAGGGAGAAGTTTCCGAGTTTGGAAATAATATTTTGTCTCTTCAATATAAGGAGATAAAAATTTTTCAAGTTCGGAAACAATTAATTCAAGAAAAAATGGACGCTTTGTTTTCTCCAGAAGAGGACCGGGAATGTGACACGAGCTCAGAAACTCTATTTCCGAGCTTGGAAACTTAATCGTGCCTACATGAATGCAATAGAGGCAACATTTCTGAACTCGTAAACAATATTTCCTAGTTCGGAAAGTGATTTGTGTGTTTTGGTCTTCAAGGTTGGGATTCTTTCCGAGCTTGGAAATGCATCCGAACTGTAAATGCAAAAGAAAGACAAGTTTTAAAACTCGGAATTACGTCCAATTTTTTGGTCAGTTTGAAAGTTGAAAACAAATTCACCATTAAAACTCATGTTTTAGGGCACTAAATAAATTTTGATAGGCCACTAAAACAATATAGCACAAAATTAATGCATTAAATAACGATATTCCATACGAAATACAAAATAATCTGTTCAAGTTCTCAATGAAACTACCAAAGTAAAGTAGTAATAAAATCCAACATCTATACATATCCATAAGAAATAAGCCTTTCTTCTACACAAGAATTCTATCAAACTTAGATCCCCCCACCCTGCCTTCGCCTGCACTGTTTTCTTCATTGACTTGACCAACGTTCCCATCATCTCCACCATGATCACCATCGTTACCATCATCATCTTCACTCTCCGAGAAGACTGGCTCAAAGTTAGGTGGCTCTTTATCTTCGCTCAATTCCAATTGGAGGCATGAGCTTCCAGGAACGCGAGATGCTAGGAATGAGCAAGGGTCAACATATCATGCGTCTCGGTCAAGTCATGTCGCATACAATCAAAGTACTTTCTCAGTCTAGCCTTCCAACCGCTGCCAATACTTGTAATAAGATGGATATTAAAATTGTTCAAAATAAGATGGATATTAAAATTTTATATTTAAAATTGTACTTAATTAAAGTATTTATCACTTAGAGGAGCTCGATGCCCTTCTCTCTCTGCTTTCACTTCACGGACCCTCTTGGCAATCTTAGCTTTTAGACCAGGTACTGGACGGAAGCACCACTTCTCATCAAATTTTTAAGGGAGGTTATTGTGTTAGAACTAACTCTTTTCATAGTACTCCTGACAAAGAGGCTTATCTTGAGGAACTATGCCCGCCTTCTTTAGCATAGTGGTTATCAAACCACCATAAGGAAGATCTTTCTTCTTTGTCTGCATGACTTTTAACATTAATGAGATGATGGCAAAGCCCGGGTTTACCTTTCTACCCTCCATGACGTAGTAAAACATCATGAGGTTAGCAATAGTGGGCTCACAGGTATGGCTACCCATGAGGAATACATTAAGGTATATCCACTTATACACGAGACGCTCCTCTACGGTTAACACAACGATATCAAAACTCTCCACCTTACCGGTACTAGTTCCCACCCTCCTAAAATATGTCCCAGCCATAGCAATGGGACAAAGAGGAGTAGCATCGCTCACGCCCGACCAAACATTTGTGTGATAAATATCGAGGGGACCATTAAGGTCATCGAGCGTTAATTTCTCGGTGGTGGTGTAGGGGCAATATAAGGCGGCGTTAATTGTATATGTAGTAATGCGTACATCTTTCTTATTCACCCTAGTCATATCTCTATTGTTTCTATTTTTACCCAAATTTGCATAAAATTGAATCACTTCATTGACATAAATGGGCTCATCCACACATAGTAATTTCTCTAGATGTTGGGTTTGAAATGTGCAAGCAAATAGCCTAGTCCTAAGCTATCAACGTCCGATGCTAATATAGCCTTTGAATTGATAAATGTTTTCTTCGAAAAATTGACATACCTTTGCTCGGCGGTATCATTGAAGAATTTTTTGGAAGCACCAATTTGCGTGAAAGGACGATGGCTCCGATCACTTTCCTTTGACCTAGCGGCAGCGCTCTTACGACTCATTGTCAAAATATTTTTGGGGGTTGTGGGTTTTGGATTGTGAATTTGGAAATGTAGCATTTTGGAGAATGAAGATTTGGATTTTGATTTGGGGGTTTTAAAGCTGCCTGGTTTCCCTTTTTTTAACCACAAAAAGGGTTTCAGAGTTCGGAAATATTTTGCCTCTTTAATATATAAAAGGGGACACCTTTACGAGTTTAGAAACATTTACCAAACTCGGAAACCCTTTCCGTCGGGATTAAAAAAATGCATAAAGGGTTTTCAAATGGGCATTTACTCCAATTTGAAAACCCTGCCTTTCTCCTCTTTCTCCCCTCCAAAATCACTTCCAAACCCATATCATCAATCCATTTCATCACCAAATATTCCATTTCAAGTTTTTATAATTTTGAGGTATGTCTACATCATCCAATTTCTCACTTAAATTTTCAAATTTCAACAAGGGTTTTCTATGATATGTAGGTAGAACCTGTGAAGGAGTATTTCATACCCTTTGATTGATCAAAAAGGTGAATGTACTCTTCAATATATAGCTAGGTTTTTTTATTTTAAAACTTAAATGAGCAAACTTAATTTATTTTTGTTCATGCTAACTAGGGTTTGGCTATTGTGATTGTTATGAATTCTATTTGGAGTGGGGTTTGTTAATTAAAGATAATTTGTGTATAATATTAGGGTTTCATGGTGGGGGGTGATAAAAAATGATGCAAGGGAATTGGTAATAAATGGTATAATGCTAGATTTATTTATTGAGACATGTATTAGTGTGCTTAAATGCTAGGTTAATTGCAAGGTTTATGTTGACATGTTTTTTATGATACAACTAAACAGATAATTTTATCGTTTATTGAATTTGTTCAACTTCCTTGCATTTAGTACAATATTACTGAGGCTATGTTTTGTGTATTCTATAAATATTAGAAATTTATTTCTTTCTGAGGTTAAGTTATTTTTTGTTATATTTGTAAATGTAGCATTCGAAATGGCAACAAGGAAACGGACTCGGGACGATGTGTCACAGTCCAGTAATGTCAATCCCTCAACAACGAACACGGCGTGGGATGAGGATAGTGGTTCAAGGGAAGTAGGACAACACCAAACTCATTGTAGATCATTAGAATGTAGAATGGCTAGGAAAGAGTTAACATCGTTGATTTTTGAAAAGTTGGGGAATTGTGTGTCTCAGCAATGTGCCAAATAGTCTAGTTGGGTGGCGAAGGTTGGTAGAAAAAGGGTAGATATCTGCTACGATAGTTGGCATGATGTCCCAAACGATTACAAGGACACCTTGTGGATGGAATGCAAGGTAGCATAAGTGAATCATTTTTCCTACAGTTTTCTTCTTCAATTTGTCTTCACATGTACATCCCATCCTCATATCATTGTGTTTCATAATCCCCATAGAGGACTTTTCAAATTGAAGCACAAGATGTGGGTATTTTGCGAAAGAAGGCTATGTTCATGATGTCAAAGAGTTGGCATGAACATAAATACACTTTGTCCAGAGACTACTTATTTAGCGATAAGAAGGGTGATTGCCCATGGGTAACTTATACACACATTCAACCCGAGAGCTGGGAGTTTCACAAGAAAAAGACATTGAAGAATAGTGACAACGCTAGTAAAACAATATACCAATTATTAGTGTGATTAATTACATGTCTATAGTTTTAACATGACCCTAACATTCAACTTAGGGTACAATGGAAGAAAAAAATGCTATGATGGGGAGAATAAAATTCCTAACCGATTGATTTGTGGGGGTTATGGCTTAGCGGCAATTGAGCTAGCAAAGGAACGCCTATAACAAGATGTGCAACTTGCAAAAGCGGGCAGGACAACAGAAGATGAGGCAGGTGCTTTGGTGTAACCAATTTGTGTGGATGACATTGAGAGGTGGGATCTATTTCACAAAGGCCGACAACACAAGAAGGTTATATATGTCAATGATGAAGAGAAACTACTTTCCAAAAGAGTGGTACGTAAATTTTTAGGTGAATATATATTTAATTTGAACTATATTAAGGTTATATCGAAATAACAAAGGTATATCTATTTATGTTTTCACATAGGAAAAATTGAAGAATGGTCAATTGCAAGGGAAATTCATTCCCAGGGATAAACGCGACATCCTTTGTGAAGCCACAGGAAAACCGGACCATCCTGTTCGAGTTAGGGGTGTGGGTAGTTTCTTGACCCACCGATAAGCATTCGGGATCATACGGTTCTACAATGGATTGGAACTCTCGAGAGTCTATTCGTTTAAAAAAAAGCCCAACTCCAAGACAAACGAATTAAGCAACAAGAAATTGTAATTCAGAAGTTGGTCCAACACATCAGGCTAGTTTTTCCAGACAATTTAGAGAACTTAATGCCAGATTGGACACCGCTATCTAGGGGTTCACGGTATTCTCCCGGAGATGTTGAGGTAAATCATGGGGCAATTGTTCCAAATATAAGAATCGATAGACAATTGTTCAAACCCAACAACCTCGATAATTCCACCCTTGCAATTAAAAAAAGGTAAGAAGGATCATTTTATAAATTATGTCCCTTTAAATTAGGTTTCATATTTAATACATATTTTTCATGTGTTTTAGAAATCATGTCCCTGTGAACTATACATTAATCAAGACATAGACGGTAATCCGCTACATGTAGCCGATGGAGTTTTGCATGAGTTGATGAGACATCATCACTCCATCCCAATTGATGAGTATCTTTTGAAGGTATCCCTGGAGAATCATTTGGTGATGGGTGCCCCGTTTCCAATCCTGGACGGAGAATACAAGAAAGTTGTCCTTGCTTGGGAATGTTCCTTATTTGGCCCTATAGCCTTAAGTAAGCCGATCCAATCAAGGATGGACATTTGAAGGAAACAAGGACTCTATCACCAAAATCGGTGAAGACAACATCAAAACCGGTCAAATCGACCCCAAAACTGGTGCCAACAACACCAAATAGGGTTAGACCTCCATTGGCAAGATACCACATCCCCAAGACATAGCTGGCTTCGTACATGTCCTATATAATTTGCTACAACCCCATGATCGATACTCAACATATATATTCTCTGGAAATGAATGCGTATTCGGATGCAAACATGAAATCATAGCATTATGGAGTGATTTTATAGACCTATGGAATCGTGACCAAGTTAATCAAGCAATGATATCTATCTACACCTTGTGAGTGATTATATTCATTTTATTTCTAAATTCAATTTTAATTATTCCCTCTGTCCCAGCTGAATTTGCATTCTTAATTTTTTGACACTATTCTCTATCGAAGTTTGCTACATATTTGAATAGCTATATGAACAATAATATTATCATATATGATATTGTTCAATTCGTCATAACAAGTAGTATACCAACTTTTTATTTGTCGTATTATACATAGGTAAACATATTAACGGTTAAACATGTTTCTTGAACAACATGATAATGATGAGGATGCAAATTTAGCTGGGACAGAGTGAGTACACTTACCATTATTACAATCAATACCTATTAGAAAATTGTCTTGATACATGTTTTTTACGGGTAATCAAAAGAAGGGATGGATTGGATACATGTGCCCGGTGATGATACAGAAAATTGGTTGTAAAAACAAGATAGGATCGACTACATTCACAAATGCCTAGGCCGGAAGGATTAGATGCTTTCGTTACGCCATACATCAAGAGGTTATTTACTACATTCAATTTCTTTAACAACATTGTTTCCGCAAATTTCAAATAATAATTAAATTTTCTTATTCATGGACCATTAGAGATTAATATTGATAATACCCTTAAAGAAGCGAGTGTATTGGATGGATCCGCTCCACTTCCAACCGTCTGATTCATTCGTTGAGATTTCGGAATCTACAATGAAGGAAAATAGTGGGTAAACTAATTTTTCGTTTCACGTGGTCGAAATTAAGGTGGTCTACCAATATGTTAATTTCCCAAATACTATACTCAATTATTTGATGCAATAGTCTTAATAATTTATGTTTCTTACATGTAGTACAAGAAACAGGCTTAAACTTGGGAGTGCGGCTATTACATCATTTTATATGCGTCCTAGTGCATAGACAAAGTCCAAGAAGATGTACTTGAACTTGACAAAGTAATTGTACAAATGCTTAGTGGTAATGTTTCTAAGTAGCCTTTAGGAAATATTTAATACTATAGTGTTATTTTCATATTTTCAAAAAGGATTGGAAACCCTACTTGGAAGAAGATATCAACAATTAGCGGAATTCATTGGCTCGGCATCTACTTCTCAATAGGTCACACACAATGGGTAATCCCAATATTGGTAAGGACACTAAAGTGAGATAAATAGTGAACCTTAGAAATGTTGGAATAGATTTGTAGCGATTTCAATTCCTATCTATATATTATTACTTGCCTAGCGTTATTTATAGATTTTTGTTTAGGTGTAAGATAATATCATGTATTATTTTAAAATTGTGGCTCTGTATCGAGGCTCTTTTTATGCCGGTGATATTATTGAAACAAATTTTTACCAAAAAACCAAAAGAAGTTTCCAAAATTGGAAAGTTTGTCTTGTCTTTGGTGTTTAGGTTTCATGGGGCAGAAACTGTTTTCTGAACTCAGAAACGTCTTATGCAATACATTTTCCAAGCTCAAAAATTATTGTAGGAAAAAAAATATTTTCCAAAAAATTCCAGAGAGAGAACGGAAAGGGGACACGAATTCGGAAACTACTTATCATTTTATAAAGAGAAGACACAAAGTTTCCGAACTTGTAAAAGTGAGATACTTTATGATTTGGGAAATGTTAGAAAGGTACGAGGGAAAGACAGAATTTTCCAAGTTCATAAATAAATTAAAGGCGGTTCCTCGTGGAAATTAAAGGTGGTTTTTAATCGCCTTTAATAGCAATTTTTAAAGGCGGATCTCAGAACTGCCTTATTTTCATATTGATTAAAGGCAGAGCTAGTGAAGGCATCTAAAAGTACCTTTAAATTGCCGATAGAACCACCTTTAATAGGTAATTCCTACACTAGTGATAGATTTTATATGCTAGTAGCATTAAGAATGAGAAAGACCCAATTCATAACCAACAAACTCTGACACAGGATTGTTAAATTAAGACTGTTGTTCCCTACCACTGATTGAACATAAATCACAATTACAGATGACTGGTTCAATTGGCATTAAATTAACTAACATGCTATCAAATATTGTGTACTACTCAATAACATAAAAGAAATCATAAACATTATAATCAATAACAACAGATGGTAGCATGAAATCAAAAGATAAAAACTAATTAGATCTCACGAGAATCGAGGCCAGTACTTCTTTGATCTTTACCGGAAAGGATGAATTTAGTTAGAATACATAATTTATTTAACAATCAAAAGCATAAAAATAAATAATGAAAATTGTCTGAATAGAATGATAAAAAGCACAAAATGTGAATGTTGTTTCTGCACAGAAAGATTGTTTGTGTTTGGATGTGTCTGCATACAAATGAAAAAAGAAGAAGTCTGGAAAAATTACTACATGTGTCATTTTTTATAAAAAAAACTCACAAATAGTGAGGGGTATTTTATTGGGTTCCCCGGGCCCTGAATATAATAAAATACAATCAGAGTTTGTAGATAGTCTTCAAGTATATTAAGCCAATCAATAGTGATGACTAAAACTATATGATTCCCTTTTCTTTTTGCCTCCACCCCAGATAGCAAAAGAAAAGTCCAAGTCCCATTTTGAGATATTGAGTGGCCTTTCCTTTTTAGCCTCTATCCCATATGTCGACTGGAAGAGGTGGCCTCCCCCTCAAACCCCTTGCACATTAATCCCCCTAGATTAATGTACTAAGTCTGTTTTAAATCCATGGAAAATTTGCTATCCTTCATGTATAGCACTGCTCCACAACCTAATTCTCCATAAGTCTTATTGCAATCAGCCTCTTGCTGCTCTCCATACCTGCAACAACACAAAAAATAGTAGCAACTCATACTAAATTTTAGTCTTTTGATGCTCGAACGTGTGGAACCTCCCTAGCATCTAGAGCAACTAATCCTTTAACCTGTTGTGGAAGATTAGCATGATGAAAAAGTGTAATTAATCTTTTTAGAACTAGCAAGTTTAGCAAGAGCATCAGCCATTGAATTAGATTCTCTATAGATGTGCATAAAGGAAAATGATAGCTCACCTGATAAGCTTCATATAGTTCTGAGCAGATTAGTATATTTCCATGGCACTTTATATTATTTTCTTATCATCTTTAACATTACTAGGGAATCCACTTCCACCAGCATCTCTGTAAATCCATGGAAAAAGGTTGTTTCCACTTCAAAAATTAAAGCTTTAATCTTAGCTTCCAGGCTATCTGCATGTTGAAGATATAAAGCTTTGGCTATCAGAACCCTTCCTTGTTGATTCCTTATGACAAAACCTACTCCAGCATCTTCAGTCTTTAGTGATGATTCATTTGTGTTGAGTTTTGCTTCCTTATATGTCAAAGACCAAGATACAATGGTATTTAGTTTGACCTGCACAATTGAGTTAACAGGAAATATAATAGAGTAGGGACTATGTTATTCTGATATGTTCTTCTCCATTTTATACCATGTAACCTCAGGATCATCTTGATCATATCAGTAACCTGAGTACAGGTTTGTTCAACACTAGGAACCACATTATCATTAGACATTGATTTCATAAAAACCATACAAACTATGTGGTAATAGTAGGAAGCAATCTAATGAAAAGTTCATGAGTTTTAGTCTGAACTTCAATATTCCAATAATGATAAAATCTGTCCCACTGGTTTTGATAACACTGATTTTCTATATCAAAGAAAGTGTTTAAGAGATTCCAAAATCTCCTTGTTCAAACATATCCATTGATTATATAATGCAATTCATCTGATTCTTGATTACAGAGTAAGAATTTAGATGGAAAATGAACGTTAAAATCCTCAAGTATATCAGGAATAGGGAGTAACCTGTTGAGAATCCTCCAATTGAAAACACTAATCTTTTTTGGAACAAATTTGGACCATAGATGTTTAAAAGAGGAAACCTAATCTCTATGCTTCGTTATCAGGTTATATGCTAATTTTAGAGAAAAATAACCATTAGTCTCAAGTTCCAAATCAAAACATCTCTAAAGTTTTAAAAAAAGACGAAATTCTCTTGAAATTAGTTCTTGGAAATCAGGTGGAAGTCCATCCTTCAAAATAGCAGTATAAAATTCTTGATTGTAAAAGAATTAAAAAACTGTAAGATTAAGATATGGAGGATCTAAGTCCAAACACTTTACATCTATCAAAGCCCCTCTTTCTAACCAATTAGAGTTCTAGAAAGACACTTTTCCTTCCCCTATTTAAAGATATGTGTTATCAGAAGCTACCTCATTGATTGTCCTAATTCTTTTCCATGTTTTAGAGTTTTTGAGGTAGTTTGGAAGTGACCACATGAACACTGTCCATACATTATTCTAGTTTACATTTTCCACCAAAGCTTTAATAAAAAAATTTTGATGATCAAGTGCAAATTCCTAACATTAAGGCCATTCTCTAAAACTGGAAAACACATCTTTGACTAGGACCTCCAGATTTTCTTTTGGCCAAACTCAGTTGCCCCCCCCCAAAGAATTTAGCAAACAGAACATGTATTCTATCCACTATCCCCATTGTAGGTTTAATTTCAACTAAAGCATGCATAGGGATATCTGATAATACATGTTTTATTAGTATTAATCTACCAGGCTAATTCAACCATTTGTTTTGCCATAATAGAATCCTGCCTGCCATTGTTTCCAAATACCATTTGGAAATAGTTATATTTTGTCCTTCCAATAAAAATAGGACAACCCAGGTATTGAAAAGGAAATGAACCAGCATTTATACCTATTAGATTAGGCATTAAATTTCTATGAAATGGTTTAGCATACTTAGATAGATTTGTCAAAATGAATCTTTTGACCAGTGGATCTTTCATAAATTTCTAAAAATCTCCTAAGGTTTAGTATACTGGACCTGTTAGCATTGGTAAATACCACTATGTCATCCGTAAATGCCAAGTGAGTTATTTTCTGAACTGATCCTGGAAGTTGAAAATAAGTAATTCTTGATTTATTGAAAAGTAAATTTAGGTTCCTAGAAAAAGCCTTAGTTAGCAAAATAAACAAATAGGGGGATAAATGATCCCCTTGTTTTATGCCTCTTGAAGCTTTAAAGAAACCAAAGGGTTTACCATTCACAAGAACTGAAAAAGTGGTTGAGGCTATATTGTTCAAAATATTTTTAACTATCAGTCCATGAAATCCCAATTTTAGAAACAGTGTGTTTAAAAACGACCATGAAACCCTATCAAAGGGTTTCATCATGTCTAATTTAAACATGACATTATATCCTCCTGTTTTTTTATTTAAAAAGTTTGTCATTTCTTGCATTAACAAAACATTATTAGATAGTTCTCTTCCTTGAATAAAGACAGATTGTTCAAGATAAATAAGATCAGGCATTAAAGGTTTAAATCTCTCAGTATATACTCTAGAAAGGATCTTATATATAAAATTTGAGAGACTTATTGGCCTATAATCATTGAAAGTAGAGCAAACTTGCTTTTTAGGTATTAAAACTATAAAAGAAGCAAAGATTGCTCTAGGAATGGGAATACTAGATAGAAATTCATTGATTGCTTCAGTAAGGTCATTAGCTATTATATCCCAGCATTCTGTATAAAATTTCCCTAGATACCCATCAGGACCAGGAGAAGCATCACCATCAATTCCAAAAACTAATGTCTTAGCTTCTTCAAAACTTACACCTTCTAAGAGTTTAGAATACATTTGATCAGTTATAAGTATTGGAATGTTAAGAAATAATGCAGATGCAGCTGATCCATATTTGTGATTATTTTCTTCCTTTAAAGGTTCAGTATAAAACCTAACAGCCTCAGCTCCTATTTCTTCTAGATTCTTGATCCAGAACCCCTGAATGGATTTAATTTTAGACGTGGTTTGTCTAGCATGTTTAACCTTGACAGAGGCAAGAAAAAACTAAGAATTAGTATCTCCTACCTCTAGCCACTTGACTCTAGCTTTTTGTTTCCAAAAACTCTCCTCTGGTTAAAGCTACTGTGAGCTTAGCTTTAGCTTTATTTAATTCAATCCTGGTCCTTTCATTATTTAACTGATGGTGTTCATTTTCTTTTTTCAATAAATCCTCCTTAGCTTCTTTCACCTGATCTTTACTATTACGAAAAATGTTTGAGTTCTAGATTTTAAAGGTGTTTTAAAGTCTTTTTAGTTTAATTGAAAATTTTAGCATTCCAAATCCTTCATATGGTAAATTCCAATCTGTAAGAACCAGATTTCTAAAATCGGTGTGTGTTGTCCAAAAGTTTTGAAATTTAAAAGTCCTTGGACCATAACTATAGTTAAAATTAGGTAAATTAACCAATAAAGGAGAGTGATCTGAGGGATGCCTAGACTTGACTCTAATGCTTGTGTTTGGAAAACGATTTAGAAAAGATTCATTGACTAGCCCTCTGTCAAGTCTTTGCCACACATTACCATTCCTTACACTTGCCCATGTAAAATTATTTTCCGTTGTGGGTAATTACAGGAGTTGATTCTCTTTTATGAACACATTAAAGTCCATCCAGTTCAGATTAGGATGACATTGGCCTAGATATTCACTTGTTCTCTGATGACATTTAAGTACCATATTAACATCACAGGATTATTACAAGATTGTTGCAAACTAGACCATAATGGGCACCTAGCTGCCCTATTATGCCTTTCATATACAAAGACTGAATTCTAACAAACTGATCATGAGTTGATATCACCTTAATCTTAAAGTGATCTGACCAAAATATCCAAAAAATTTCCCCAAGATCTCCAAAGAAATGGTTATATCCCAATTTATAAGCAATGAATGATAGTTGATCAGCCTTTAACATTGGCTATATCAATACAAATGATGACACATTATTCTTTCTCTTAATATTTTTAACCTTAAGTTGAGATTTATCACTTTTAATACCCCTGACATTCCATACACAGATATTAAAAGATCTCATTTAAATATTAAGATATTCAGCATCAGTTTGTGATCTTGTCTTTACTGTTTTAGGCATGGTAGTATAGTCTTTTTTTATATCTCCTACTAGTAACAGCCTCAGATTGTAAAATTAATGATTTTGTATCCAGATTTTAGCCTTCCTCATTTATTAGCTTATTAAATATGTTCCGGGCTAACAAATTAGGTTCTAGGATAATGTCACCTGAACTATTTTTGTTAGACTTATCAGTTGACCATTGCCCTCTAGTGTTTAGATCAATTTTATCAATTAGCACTCTATCCTCTACATACAATCCATCAGTTTCTATGATTTTTTCAGACCACTGATTTTCTTGAAAATCTTTTTGGTTAAGCATCACAGCTATCTTCTGAGTCTGTATTTCTTGATTAATTTGTTGTTCCATCAATTCTTTTGTAGATAGCTTATAACCCTTCTCCTCTGAGGAAACTTTAGACCGAGAATCTTGATTAAGATCAGCCTTACCATTAATCTGAGCATTATGTAAATTGTTTTCAATTAAGTTCAAACTCTGATGGTTATTCACATTTTCAGTATTTGAAGATGTACTTCTTGCAGTAAAATTCTCAGTACTTCCATTATCCTTAGTTTGTGTTATAATGATAGGAGTTGATTTAAAAGCTTCATCATACTAATCATTAGGTTTAAACTGAGTATTAACTTCAGTGCCAACATTAATTTACTTTCCTATTTTGTGTACATAAACTTACTTAGCCTTATTATTGTCTGCATTTTTATTAATTTGCTCAGAAAGGCCTAATTGCTTATCTACCCTAGTTATTAACTATTTATTCTTATCAGATAAACCAAATGACGAGGGTTTCCTTGATTTGTTACCTTTCATCTCATTTTTAGGCCTCCAAGCCTGGCCTCTCTCTGGAATTGATCAAATCTGCAAGGAGTAGTCATATTACCCAATTTAAATCACTTATTACGATAATCAGGAACACCTTCATACTCCAGATACTGCCAAAATCCTTTGCTCCAATAGTTTATCCATACTCTCTCCTTCAAGGGCTGAATGACATCAATCTCCACTCACACCTTTGCTACATGAGGCCTAGATCTGTTCAGCATTGCCTTGTCTATCTTCACTGGATGTCCAATTAGGTTGCCGATTGATAGCATTGCCCAAGGGTTAAAAAATTGCCGAGGGAGCCCACATAATGCCACCCACACAGGTACTATAGGGGAATCTGCATTTGGATCAAACAAAGGATCCCATTTAGTAATCCATAATGAATAAGCTCAAAAATTCCATACCTTATGCATCCAGCATCTATAATAGTCATCCTGTAATGAGAAGTGGATTAGCACTTAGAAATTATCCAATAAATAGATCTCTATATGGCCTTTAAATCCTGCCATTTGGAAGTCTCGCCGAAGTTTACCAAGTTGAGGTCGGCTTCTGGAAAACTTTCCTACCAGCGTCAGCTTCAATGGGACTTCAAGTTTCTCACATTCTTCATCAGTGAAGATTAATCCTGGTTCCCCAAGATGCTAGATCAGCCTTTTTGGATTGAAGGGAACTCCATCTGAATTGATATCTGAGGAGATCTTTGGTTGATTTTGAGATTGGGTTAAAATATGAGCATATGAAAAAGGTTTAGAAATCGAATAAGGGGAAATCCCTGGCTCTTCCATGAAGGCAGTGTCGGAATAGTGAATGTGGTGGCGGTCCCAGAAAGTTGGAGAAGACAATTGCACCTACAACAGGTGATAATCGCCCACACCAGCAAACTACTACATATGTCTTTCCTTATCTATTTTAAATTTAAAGAGATAACAAAATATCTTCTCCTAAAATTTAGGAGTCTTCTCAGATATATATATATATATATATATATATATAAATTACACAACGAGGTAAAATGCTCTGAGGCAATTTCTTCTTCTGTAACTTTCACACCACTGATAACGGCTCTAGGTTTCTCACCAAAAAATGACCGGCGCCGCCGCTATGGCAGAGCCATAACCTCTCCCTCCAACCTAAGCCAAAATTCTCTCTCAATCCACCATCCATGAATCCTTTCTAACACATACTGAATCAACAATCACATGATCTCTCTTTAATCCAAAGTAAAGAATTGACCATCTAGGCAAACCTGGGTTATTCTTCAATGATGCTGAATGTGAAAGGTTGGAAGCACCTCTCAAATGGACTCTAGTTGGAAGGTTTTAAAAAGGAAGAACCACGATGGAAAAACTTAGGAAGGGTTTTCACAATGCCGGATTCAAGGGTTCAACAGAGGTCCATTTGCTGGTTTGGAGACAAGTCTTGATCTGATTTGCAATGTCTGAGGATTAATATAGGTGCTGGATGCACAAGATTTGGAACTTTGGGTCCTATTTACTCAGAATCGCAAAGTGGTCTCACAATTCAGTCTAGGGGTAGATTCTCCAATAGTTCTGATTTGGGTGGCTTGCTACGGATTACCTCAAAAAAAATTTAAACCACAATGCTATAATAAGCATTGGTAACCTAGTTGGAGCACTAATTAAAGTTGACAATGGCACTCTGAATTGGACTCGGCCACATGTGGGGACAGTCTGCATTGAGCTGGATGTCACATAACCAAGGCCTAAAAGAATTTGGATCAGGTATAGAGGATTGGGCTTCTGGCAGTATTTGGACTATGAAGGTGTTCCAAACTACTGCACTAAGTGTCTGAAACTAGGTCATCATCGGGTCTCCTATAAATTTCTAGAACAAAATGTCAAAATTGATGCTTGGAGACCCAATCAAACTCCAAAGTAGGTAAGTGCCCACACTAAAAATGATAAAGCATTGCCAGCTAAGCCTGAAAAGGAGAAAATTACTCAAATCTATTGGCCAGTGATAAAACCAAATGTTATTGCTCAGAATTATAAAGGTCTGACAATTATAGCCGATAATGCAAAAATGCACACTAATTTCTCTTGTTGTGATTCTGATAAAAAAGAATGTAATACTAATAGTCCTAATTTGGCTCAATTTTATCCTAAAGACATCAGTAATAGTCATGTTAATGTGGATGACTCTAATCAAGATATATTAGATATAATAGATAACAGTAAGGTTATGTCTGAACACACCAGTGGATATAATTCCCCTGGTTTGAATGCTACTAACAATTTTCAGTCAAGAGACAATGCAGAATTAGGTTCAAGTGACAAACAGTCAGTGCATTCTACCCCAAATCAAAAGGAATGGCAGTAAGAAGATAACAATCTTGGGGCAAGTAAAGAGTAGTTAACAAATTCTACTAAGGGCTCCATTAATCAGGGAGAACAATTACCGAAAAATCCTGGTAAGCCATTATAAGTAAGGGATGATTTGTCCCTTGAGGATATTGAATTGATTCATAGTATACCTGATAGGCCTACAATTTAATAGTCTGTGGAAAATTCTACTAGAGACACTCAGGGAGACATCATCTTAGATATTAATTTAATACATCGGAATAGATTCAACAGGCTTTTAAAAGAAGTTTAAGATAAAGAAAATGATTTAAAATCCAACCAAGACAATCAGAACAACAAGAAAAGCAACAAGAAATATTATGCAAGGATGATGAAAAATTGTAGCGAGTAGATCTCAAGTTGACCCTAAATCATTAGTTTAATCCATGATAGGTTTTAATGTGTTTTTTTGGAATGTAAGAGGGATTAAACATAATAGAACACAGGATAGGGTTTTGACCATTAAAAGGAAAAATAACATTGGCTTCTTTGTAGTTACAGAACCATTCATATATAGTGGCAAGATTCAATCCATAACCTTCAATTTAGGTTATAACCACTTCTATGCTGAACCAAGAGACAAAGTCTGGATGTTTTGGAATGATGATTTTAGAGTCTCAGTTACTGCTATTCATGATCAGTTTATTATGGCTCGGATATTTCATTTTTCCAGTCCAGCTCCATGGAATGCAGCTTTGGTTTATGTTAGACATAACACTACTGATAGATCAGTATTATGGTCTAACTTGGAAAATCATTGTAATCAGGCTACCATTCTAGTTGGGGATTTTAATGATGTAAGAGATTCCTCAGAATGCATAGGGCAATCAACACCTAGTCTTAACTCTATCTTGGATTTTAATGATTTTATTGATGATAATGGTCTGATAGAAATTCCAACATCTAGAAATAATTGTACATAGACTGGTGTTAGGAATAGAGAAAGATTGGACAGAGGTTTAGCAACTGAAGAGTTCTTAAACCTTTTTCCAAACATCAACTGAAGAGTTCTTAAACCTTTTTCCAAACATAACCATACATGTAAAATCTAGATGGCCTTCAGATCACTCTCCACTCTTGGTAAAATTTGATAATCAAGTTTCTAATTCAGGATTCAAATCTATTAAGTTTCAGCATTGCTGGACAACACATGGACAGTTTCTAAACATTTTCAATGAAAGTTGGTCATAAGTAATCAATACAAGAGGAATGCTTCAATTTTTAAATGAAACTGAGAAGATTGAAGCTGAAATTAAAGGAATGAAACAAACTAGCCTTTGGCAATGTACATGACAATGTTAAGCTGGATAAAGGAAAGGTTTTACAAAAAGAAATTGAACATCAAGCTAATAACACTGACCATAGTAGATCTTCACTGTATTTAGCCCAGGATGAACATACACTTTCTCTTAAAAGAGAATAAATGTTCTGGAAGCAAAAATCAATAATCAAATGGCTAAAAGAAGGTGATTCCAATACAAAATTCTTTCATGCTTCAGTTAAAGTTAAACATTCAAAGTAGAAAATTGCTGCAATAAAAAACGCTGATATTAATGGATAACTGAACCTGAAGCTATCAGAAATGAACTGGTGAACTTTTTCTCTAACCTTTTAACTGGTGAACTTCTGGAATATGATTAAAGCTTTAAGACACAGATGCTAGAAAACATTCCAACACTAATTGAGGACACAACCAATTAGATGCTTATGAAATATGTACAACTGACTGAGCTTAAATATATTTTTTTCCAAATGGATAAGGACTTTACTCCAGGGCATGATGGATACACAAGAGCCTTTTATACACATTGCTGGGATTTTGTTGCAACTGGCCTTGTAGAGGCTGTTAATGATTTCTTATCAGGAACTACAATACCAGTAGCTATAGCTGCCTCTTTTATAACCTTAATTCCCAGGAAGAAAGTAAACTCTATATTTTCTAATTTCAGGCATATCAGTCTAACCAATTTTTTAAACAAAATCCTTTCTAGAGTTTACACAGAAAGACTAAAACACTTAATGCCTAATCTCATATCACAAGAGCAATCAGCCTTCGTTCAAGGCAGAGAGATGGCAAGTAGCGTGCTTCTGATGTATGAACTTGCTGACCATTTAAAAAATAAATGAGGTGGCTTTAATGTCTTTTTCAAATTAGACATGATGAAAGCCTTTGATAGAGTGTCATGGGATTTTTAAAGAAAACTGCTACTGAAAATGAGCTTCCATGAATCTGTAGTTGGTAACATATTACGTATCTATCAGCTGAACATCTTTCAATTCTTGTAATTGGAAAACCATTTGGTTTCTTTAAAACTTCTAGGGGGATTAAACAAGGACATCCACTGTCTCAATATTTGTTTATACTACTCACTAAATATTTTACAAGAAATCTAAAAATTCAATTTGAAAATGCAAGAATTGATTACTACTACCTACCTAATTATGCCACTCTAGTAACTTACTTAAGCTTTGCAGATTATACTATAGTTTTTCTGAGAGCTAAAAAGAAAATTCTGAAAAACTTTATGAGTTTTTTGGCAAAATTTGATCAAGTGACAGGGCAAAAGGTTAATTTGGAGAAATCTTCTTATTATTTATCTAAATTTTCCCCCACAATCTTATCATAGAATTCTGTCACAAATCACTCATATCCCTTAAGGAATCTTCCCATTTAGATACCTGGGATGTCCTATATTTATAGGAAGAACAAAGCACTCATATTTTCAACCACTTTTTGATAGCATGACAGCTAAATTGATCTTATGGCAGAATAAGTGGTTAAGTCAGGCTGGAAGACTAATCCTGATCAAACATGTAGTATTCGCTATTCCTTTACACATTTTAACAGTTATAAAGCCTACTAAAGGAGTAATAGATAGATTACATGTCATTTCTGCCAAATTTCTTTGGGGAAACTCTGATTATGGATAGAAAAAAATATGGAGATCATGGAGAAACATGTGTTTTCCATATAATGAAAATAGATTAGTAGTAAGAGATCTTCATAACATAATAAAAAGTTTCTCCCTAAAGTTGTGGTGGAAATTGCAAAAGGGGAGCAGTCTCTAGGCTTCTTTTATGTGGTCATAAACTGATAATAAGAAAACCTCAAAGACCTGGAAGAGGTATAGAGAAGTAGATGACTTAGCCAAGAAGAATACCAAATTACAGATAGGATTAGGGGACATATCTTTCTGGTCTTCCAATTGGATTGGCATTGGAGCTTTAGAAGAATTTTAGGATCCAGAATCTGATCTTGAAACTCTTAACCTGACTGTTAAAGATTTATTTTACAATCATGAAACTTTGAGACCGAGATTCAGTCGTGGTTTCTCTTCTAAAAGTATTGAACTACTGGCTAAGGACATCACTATTTTTTAAGGCTATCGGGATTTATAATTTAGAAACCAGAGTCAAATAGACAATTTAGCCTTTCCTCTGCTTATGAGATACGGAAGCCAAAACGATTACAAGTGAATTAATTTAAGCATCTCTGGTCTAAGTAACTCCCTATAAAGATGGCCATTTTTAATTAGAGACTTTTAAATAGGCTTATCCCTTTAGCAGATGTCATGCAGGAGCAATCTTTCGATATGCCATCTAAATGTTGTTTCTGTCTAAATTCCACTGATCATCTACAACATGTTTTTCATGAGTGTCCTGTGGTGTTAAATACTTGGAATTTTGTACATAACTTGTGCGATCTAACACCGGAAAATTTCACACATCTATGGGATAAAATGTTCTATTACTGGAATATCAATCTGAAATATAACTTGTAGAGAGTGTGTGTGAGATTACTTCATGTTGTAGCTACTTGGATTATATGGTGTGCTAGAAATAGCTTTATTTATGATAACATTCTTCCTAGGCTACAGACAATGAAGAAACTGACCTTGCCTTTTGATTTAGGAAATACTAAGGGCACACAATTTAACTTGGTGCAACTCTGATACTAATGTTTTGAATTATGAGATTTTGTGTTTAGCACCAGTATAGTCACGGAGGAGGTAATTATCAGTTAAGCAAGTATGCTGGAAACTGCCTTTGCAAGATTTTAAACTAAATGCAGATGGATCATCACAAGGAAGTGCAGCTGGGGCAGATTTGGTTCTAAGAGATGAGAATGGAAGAGTTTTAAGAGCTAAAACAGTCTATTCTCAAAACAAAGACAGCTTGGAAGAAGAAACTCAAGCACTCATATTTGGACTATAAATGGGTTTTTACCATGGAGTGGACAGTTTGGAAGTAGTAGTAGACTCCTTGATCTTACTGCAGATGATCAAAAAGGAATGTAAGATTCCTTGGAAGCTCATTCCACTTCTGAGAGCCATTTATGGTTCGCAAGGTGAGTTTGCTAACATTTCTTTTTTACATATCTATTGTGAAGCTAACTCTCTTTTAGATGCATTAGCCAAAATGGCAAGTGAAACAAAAAGGGATTATGAATTCAGTCACTCAACGTTACCTCGACACATTCGAGGGCTTGTGGATCTGGATAGTATGGAGCTTCCCTATATAAGATTACGTTGATATAAATTCCAAAATTTTCCACTTTTCCACGTTTTGTAAACTATTAACCTTGAGTTTTAATTTTGCTTCTTGTTTCTAGAACCCTAGATTTTAATAGGAAAATTTATTGGGTGCCGAAAACCTTTCTGAGGTCAGGTATTAAGCCCCCCCCCCCTCTTTATTTGTAATTCTATTTTTTTTGTTTTAATAAATGGGTAGGGGTCTATGCCAAACCCCCCCTCCCCCACCATAACAGGTGGCTTTAATTTAAAAAAAATAGGAGTCTTCTCAAATCAATTAAGATTCTTTCCAACGGCATTTTGAATTGGCATAATTCAGCAAAATAATCCATCGGTTCTTCCAGCATTTCCATATTTTTCTCATCTTCCATCTCCAAGCACAAACGATGATTTCTTTCATGTTTTCGGAATACTTGTCGGTATGGGCATACCGATCACAAACTGCAACAACGTGACAATTCATCCTCTAAATCTATAAATTGCAATAAGATTCCAAATAACATAATTTCCAAGGATTTACTCAGCATTACAGCTCAATAACAACCCAAAACACATGGTAAAATCAACCCCATCAAACTCCCACAGATATTGATGAAGAAAAGAAAAGCCTTGAATGGAACGTCCTCATCTGAGTCAAGTGCCAGTGAAAATCAATTCGATGTGGTTGAAGAGTTGTGACATGTTGAAGAACCACAACCTCAAAGGATAAGAGACATGAGACAATACCGTCACAATTATCCATTATGCATTGTCAATCATAATATCAACCACAACTCCAAAATTAAACCAAATTTTATACTAGTATTACCTAAATTCGGTGATTTTTAAGGTGAGAGTACCCATAACCATCTTGATAAATTTTCTCGAATTTGCAACTCTTTGACCCCCCATAATTATTCTGATGATCATATAAGATTGTTCACCTTTACACACACCTTGCAGGGAAACACTTGTGAGGGCTTTTTGAACTACCCTTGGTTCAATTTGAACTTGGCAGGATTTAAAGGAAAAATTTTACAAAAATATTATTTTGAGCCTTAAGCGGGTAATTTGAGATGTGCAATTAGTGGTATTAAACAAAAGATGGGAGATATTCTTGTGAGTTATTGGAACATATTTAATCAATTGTGTAAAAAATGTCCTAGTCATGGTGATGAGGGTTTAGCTGGATCCTTTGAGTTGGGATGAAACACATTCAGATGTGGTATGTTATTACTATTGGATTGAAACCCAATAGGATAAGAAGATCTCTCATTCAGAATCATCTAAGGAATTATACTCATGTCCAATGTATATATTTACACAATACTAAATATAAAGTAAATCTAGTATGGTAAGACACCTATTCTGACATGGAATGCGTATATTTATCCCACCATTATTAGGAGAATTTATAGGGATCAACCCCTATAAATATCATGGGATGTATCTATTTTATTCATTCTATTCTCAATATTCAGAGCAAACATTTTTGGTCTTAGTTTAACATCAAAGAGTCTTGCAGGTTTAGCATTGAGGAGAAAAGTTTGGCCATCAATTCAGTGTGTGATGACATAGTAGGATTAGAACCTATATGGGCTAATACTCCTAACACCTTGAAAAAGGCCCAAGACCCAAGATATGTTCAAGTGGGCTCATAGTTGGACCTCCCACTAAGAGAGGAAGGAAGTTAGGTCATAGACCAAGAAAAAAATTGGGAGGTATGTTTCTATTTATGGTAACACTCTATTGCCTACGTTTTCTCTAAATCAACTACTCACCAGTGACTGACTTACTCGTCGGAGGATCTCCTCCCGGGTTGCTTCGGAGCCTGTTTCCCTTTGCAGATAACACATTTACCAGCTGGGATTGAGATTGGGCTAGGGTCGACGGTTCCAATATGCATCAATTGGCATGCCCAATGGGACTCAAAGTTCAGCTAGATCTAGATATCTTTGTGTATGTCTATTTCCACAAATTCAACTCGGCGGAGTGAGAGGTTGAGAATAAAGGGGACTAGCACTGGTGGCAAAGTCGGATCTTTGTCTAGGCTTAGATAGGCAGAGAAGATGGTTTCTCCTGTAGCAGTACAGAGTGCAAAAATTGTACCAGCTGTAGCATTGGTAGATCAAGACTTTCCAACCCTTTCAATCGAAGGGTCACGGGTTGGTGCTCTACTAGGAGCCTCGAGAGATGTGGAGATCACTATAGAACTGACCATAGGAATTGGCATTGCGATGCCATAGCCATCTCACGGAGTGTTCTATTGATTCGCATGTTGAGGCTTAAGACTAAGAGTCTGGGAAAGTGTAGGGGGGTCATGAGGCTATAGGCCCTTCTCAGAATTTTGATCAGATCACGCGGATGCTGGAAGCAATAGGTTATCAAGTTGTTCCCCCCTTCGATGATTCCTCGATCATCAACGATTGTGATGCCTTTGATAACTCATAGTTCTTCGTTGGCCCTGGAAACACAGGTAAGGGCCCTACCCTTAGCCAGCCAAATGTTGGGCATCTCATACATAGGGTATGCGAGAGAAGCTGCACAGCTAGAGCCACATCCTTATTTTTCCGATCATATGCAAGTGAGTTACCCTATGTGTTCTTTGATGCCGATGTATCCGCCCCAAGGCATAAAACAGGATTGAGGGGTCGTATCATAGTTGGGAGTCCCAAACCAGTTGAACTTAGCCAGAGGAGGCCATGGTTAAATTATGGACTATCGTGGGCAAGGATCCCTACACATTGTCCACCCAGGAGATGTAAGAGTTGGCTTTCACTCAGGTCACTTCACAACCTGTATATGATTTCTTGAGCGATGATCCCCCTCAAGGACCAAATCAAAACATGCATTATTAGTATGATGGAGCAGAAAGTTCCCTGAAGAGGGAGTTAGACATGCTGATATGGCCAACTGGACAAGCTGTGGGATCTCTGTTTAGTTCAATTGTGATGATGGCTCGTTGGCCTAAAGATATGAATCCACTAGAAAGGCTTCCCACCTACTCGGGAGATTCAGACCCCCCCCCCCCCCCCGAGAATTTATTAAGACTTTCCTTGGATTGATGAACTCTCGGGACTTCGATGAGAGGTTGACTTGTAAACTAGTGAGTAGTTAACTTCTAGAAAAAGCCCAAGAATGGTTCAACAAGATACCAAGGAGTTTGTTTCATTCATATCAAGATTTCAGTGGGGTGCTCTTGAGTCATTATTGCTAGAAGAAGAAGTTTACAAAGACGTTAACAAATCGGTACCAGACGAAATAGAAGCAAGGGGAATCTACGACAGCCTTTTACCATAGGTATGTCGATGACAGTATGGGGGTGTTCGAAGGTATAGAAAATGAGATCATTTAAGGCTATTTATTGGGGATGGAATATTTGGAGCTTTACAAGAAGCTAATGGAAAAAACCCCAAAAACACTTCAGAAGCTCCAAGAAGTTGTAGAGCAGCATTTGAAGATTTAGAAGGCAACTCAAAAGAAGAAAGAAGGGATAATGGCCAAGTAGGCAAAGCTTAGAGGCCTATGGTAATACCAAACTTTGAAATATATACACCTATGCGATGTTTCCCGGTGGAGATATGGAGTATCCACAAGGGAATTTTCAAACCACCACCTCCAATGAATGATGCCAACAGAGCCTTCACCGCTAGGAGAGCCACCAAAAAGTTTTTGCGGCCACCATAAGGATTATGGCAACAGCACAAATAAATATACCCACCTTTGGATGGAGATTAATTGGTGTGAATGGGAAGGTCTTCTAAAGGAATCCTTCCGCCAGCCACACCCAGATGACCATTTGAAGCACATGGGTGAGTGTGGAAATAGGTGGCCTTCTAAGAAAACCTTCAGTACTGGAAACAGAGGGGATCGTGGTCCTCAGGGACAGCGGAAGGAGCACCGCAAGGGGCAACAATGAAACCCTCCCGTGGAAAATCAAAATAGGAATGAAGGGAACCTAGTTGTACATAGAGTGATCAATGTCATTAGCAGGGTCATTGGTGAGAGATCTTCGAATGCTGTAATGAAAGCACAGTCGCAGTGTGTCGTGGCAGGAGATGATGTGTCCATTTTATGTGCATATTTTAGTACTTTTTGGGTTCACTTTTGTGCTCTTTTGCTATCAAGAGCTTGTGTTGTACCTTGAAATTCTCTTAGGAGAGGTAAGAGCAACTTTACGTTTTTTTACCATTTCTAAGTGTATTTTGTGTGACAAAAGAAGAACATAGAGACTTTAATATTGAAGACCATTGAAGATCACCTTTTGAAGGATTTGAAGATTTTAAGATTAGCTTTGAATATTTAAGACAAAAATAATCGAGGATTTGAAGGCAAGGCGACACAAGGGTGAAAATGGGCAGCCCGCCCAGGCGAGGCCATTCCTGCCCCTGCTACACTTTTGCCTTTTGCTTTTCTTTTCCTCCCTCTTGTAGTATAAAAGGAATTTTTGTCCACCCACTTCATATCCTATCCTCTTGGCCAAACTTCCTCTTCAAAGAACCCTAGGTTCTTCATCATTTCTCTCTTTATTTCTCTATGAATTTGTCTATGGATATTAGTATGATTTGTATTAGCTAATCTAGTTCTTGGGAGAAATTGACCAAGGCTTCCAAGCCCATGTCTTAAGAAAAATTTGTAGCCATTTGATACTCTTACTATCATGCATTTATGGAGCATTGAATGTGTTTGTTAAAGTCATTAATGTTCTTGAAAGGTTGAGTATATGAAGTACTTGTATGATATGCTTGTTAGAGTTTAGGGAAATGGGTTGATTTCCCCTTTTCTTGATAGGAATCCAAGTGTATGATTTAGAGCTTTTGATTGTGTTAATGGATTGATAATTGCTAGATGAATATGATAATGTTGAACTCTTTGTCATGTTTGTTACTTGTAGAAAATAACAGAAGTCTATGAATGTCGGTCGTTCTTGACTAATCTTGCATAAATGCATGAATTGGTTAAATGCTTAGACACCGTGAGTGTTTGTAATTGTTTCCAAGCTTGTTGATTCTTTGTGCTCAATGCCATTAATGGGATACTCTTAGTTATGTTTCGACTAAGGGAGTCATTGGTGAGGTTTGACAAGAGATGTCGAATCCACTCTTGCAAACTACTATCTAAGAAGGATAGAAGTTTAGTCTTCACAACAAGAAGTGAAAGTAGTAAATAGGTTGCATGTTCAATGATGGATAATAGGCTTGGAAGTGGAAGTCAATTGCGCCCAAGGTTCCGTTAATTGTTGGTTTAATCACCTTTTAGTTGTTGCATACTTTGCTTATTTAACTTGCTTGATCGGTTAACTTGTCTTTAATTTCATAACCTAGGACAAAAAGAGACCAAACTCCCCCCTCTCTTCCCCCCCCCCATCATTTACATGATTATATATATGTATATATGATTATATCCAGTATATTTTCTCCTATATATGTTTAAACACTTGAAAATATACCTCTTCTCATGGACGACCCCGACTTGCCATTATCTACTTAATTGTAGATATGTAGCATTAGGGATTATAAATATTAACTTTGAGAGGTACGGCGATGACCTCCCAAATTTTGGCGCCGCTACCGAGGAAGAGGCATTTATTTTTAATTGTTTGGGCATATTGTGTGCGATTATGTGCTAGTTGTAAATATTTGTTAGTTTTTTTTGTTTTTATTTCTTAGTTAACTTACCATTTTTGCTTGGCTCGGAGACGTATTGTTTGAGTTCTTGTTGTATGGTTTGTACACGATCATTTTCACAAGAACCCCTACACTATGCCCCCGAGTTAGAGTTGAATTTGAGACGGGCTAGGAGTCTTTCTTTGGAAAGTGTGAATAACACCCCTCCTTGTGACGATTTTGTGGATACCTCTACTTCTATGGAGGATCAACGTTATCATGAAGATGAGCATCCAGAAGGAGGACCTCAACATCCTCCTCTCTAAAGGCGAGCTCCTCCACTCCACGGAAGAGAGATTCCTTTGGGGCAAGTATTGTTGAGAGACATCATGGCCCCCAACCTCGACCAAAAACTTATGTCCATTGAGTATCCCTTGGTTGGACCAAATGGGCACTTCGAGCTAAAGAGCAGATTCATAAACATGCTACCCATCTTCCTTGGTAGGCAAAAGGAGAATGCCAACAAGAACCACGCCGAGTTTCACTTTTTGTGTGGTGGTACGGTCTCTCACAGAGTAGATGAAGACTTTTATAAGTTGAAGGCATTCCCGTTCACACTAAGGGATGGTGCAAGAGATTGGCTCCACTACCTACCACCCAAGAGCATCAAGAGTTGGCTTAACATGAAGATGGAGTTTCTAGCCAAATACTTCCCGGCACAAAGAATCTCTCTTCAACTATTGGGAGAGGTTCAAGAAGCTTCTCGTAAGTTGTCCTTACCATGGTTATTCGGAGGGAGATTTTTTCTATTACTTTTACAATGGTCTTCTTGATGAGGATCAAAGATTATTGAGGAGTTCTTGCAGTGGTACTCTTGGAAACAAGACTTCATCCAAGGCTAAGCAATTGTAGAGGAGCTAGCGGAGGAGTCAAGAAACTTTAGCTCAAGGGCCGATTTGAGAAGGAGAAATCCAAATCTAATAGTGCAAAGCTTGAGGACCAAGTCTTGGCCCTTGCCTCTATGGTGAAATCATTGATGACGAAGCCCAAAAATGTGCCGCATGTCAAATCGTGCGAAATTTGTTACTTGGCGCATCCTACGGACACTTGCCCTACTTTACAAGAGGAATATGTTGAGGAGGTGAGTGCCATAGGATGCCAAGGCAACCAATACTACCAAGGTGCACAAGGATATCAAAGGAATGAAGGGTACCAAGGTGGCCAAGGCTACTAGTACTATTCGGGTAATCATGATAACCCAAACCGTCAGTATGGAAACCCTCAAGGAGGTCAAAATCCTCATCCGTATTGGCCCCCTCAACAACAATATAGGCCACCTCAACAACAATTTCAAAGGCTTAAAGAAAATCCCCAATACCAAGGGGAGACCTCGGGGTTAACAAAAGATGAGGTGATGCAAGCCATTCACCGGTTAGGCATGTGCATGGAAAAAAGCAAAAAATTCCAAGATGGAGCCAATGCAAGCATCAAGAACTTGGAAACTCAAGTGAGCCAAATAGCCCAATTGGTGAATCAGATGGAGGCCCGTGAAAAGGGTAAACTACCCTCCCAACCGGAGATCAACCCTTGACAAAAATGCTAGTAATATTGCTTTGAGAAGTGGTAAAGAGGTTGTCACTTCCCCGTGTAATGAAACTGTTGAACAGGAGCCTAGGGGGGTTGAGGTGTTTGAAAAAGAGGTTGAAGAAGAGGCAGAGAATTTGGCCAAGGAAAAAACAAGGATGGGGAAGGAGAAGGAAGAGGAGGTTATTGTTGAGAAGTCAACCTCCATTCCGGAACCTTCATCCCCCCTCACAAAAAGGCAAAAATGATGGAGATTCCTTCATATGTATCGGAACCACCATTTCCAGAAGCTTTGAAAGACAAGAGGAAGGAGGATAGCAAGGACATCTACGAAGTCTTTCGTAGATGTGAGGTAAATATCCCACTCTTGAATGCCATTGAAAAAACTCCTAGATATGCTAAAATTTTTAAGGAATTATGTGTTGTGAATAGAAAACAAAGAGCTAAGAATAAGTTGAAAAATGGGAAAAATGAGCATGTTTCTGCCTTGTGTCAAAAAGAGCTACACCCTAAGTGTAGCGATCCCAGCAAGTTCATAATCCCTTGCATAATAGGAAATACACATTTTGAAAAATCCATGCTTGATCTAGGTGCATCGATAAATGTGATTCCTTACTCTTTGTATGAAAACCTCAACTTGGGTACATTGCACAAAACTGGGGAGGTAATCAAATTGGCTGATCGTTCTAGTGCATACCCTAAGGGTATTATCGAGGACGTGTTGGTTAAGGTGGATTCCTTAGTTTTCCCCACAAATTTTTATGTCCTTGACATGGACCATGATAAACATGCCACCCCAATTTTATTATGGAGGCCATTTTTGAAAACTTCTAGGACAATGATTGATGTGCATAAGGGTACCTTCACCATGGAATTTGATGGAATAAAATTAGAGTTTAACATAAATGACTCTATGAAGTATCCTAGTGAAGAATATGCTTGACATGCCTTAGATGTTGCTGAAGATGTTGTGCAAGATGTTTTTAAGCTAAGTGGTGATGATTCCTTGTTAGTTGCTTTGCAATGTGATAGTGATGATGCCTACAATATATATTTTATGAGCACTAACTTGAAGGATAGCGTTGAGGACTTGAACTTGCTTGAAGAGATGAAACAAAGCCTATCAAACCCCCCCCCCCCTCTAATCTTAGAGGAACCCGAAGAGCCCGAGTTCCTCCTGTCACTTATGAAAGCTCCGGCCATTGAACTCAAACCTTTGCCAAGTGACCTCAAGTACGCATTTCTTGGGGAAGGAGAGATGCTTCCGGTTATCATTTCAAGAAAACTCACTAAAGAACAAGAAGAAAAGTTGATGGTGGTGTTATGGGAGAATAAGGAAGCAATTGGATGGACTATTACCGACATCAAAGGCATAAGTCCATCCACTTGCATGCATGGAATTTTGTTGGAGGAAGATGCGAGACCCGTACGACAACCCCAACACCGTTTAAACCCGCCTATGACAGAGGTGGTAAAGGCTAAAATCCTCAAGTTACTCCAATCATGCATAATCTATCCAATCTCGGATAGCAAGTGGGTGATTCCAACTCAAGTAGTACCCAAGAAGAGTGGGGTGACGGTTGTCAAAAATGAGAAGGGTTAAATGGTGCCCACTCGAGTTCAAAATGGGTGGTGCATTTGCATTGACTAACGGAGGCTAAATGCGGAAACCCGGAAGGATCACTTCCCGTTGCCATTCATTGATCAAATGCTCGAGAGGTTAGCAAGCCACCCTTTCTATTTCTTTTTTGATGGGTACTCAAGGTATTTTCAAGTAGCTATCGCCCAAGAAAACCAAGAAAATACCACTTTCATGTGCCCCTTCGGTACGTTTTCCTACCGGCATATGCCTTTTGGGTTATGTAATGCCCCAGCGACTTTCCAAAGGTGTATGGTAAGCATTTTTTTAGAATTTGTTGAAAACTTTGTCGAGGTATTCATGGATGATTTCACCATTCTTGGCAATTCGTTTGACAACTATTTAGCAAATTTGGCACAAGTTCTTAAACGTTGCATTGATACTAATCTTGTGTTAAATTATTAGAAGTGTCATTTTATGGTAGAGAGCAAGGCATTGTCTTAGGCCATGTTGTCTCCTCTAAGGGTATTGAGGTTAGCAAGGCAAAGGTAGACACAATTCAAACTTTGCCTTATCCTACTAATGTGCACGAAGTGCGCTCTTTTCATGGCCATGTAGGATTTTACCGCCGGTTCATCAAGGACTTCTCAAAGATAGAATCTCCTTTATGCAAGTTGTTGCAAAAGGAGGTGGAATTTGGGATGGATGAGGGTTGTAAAGGGGCCTTCGATACATTGAAAGGAAGGTTAGTCTCAGCCCCTATCATACAACCCCCAGATAGGTCTTTTCCTTTTGAGATCATGTGCGATGCTAGTGATTATGCCGTTGGAGTAGTACTTGGTCAAAGGGTGGGGAGAGTGCCTCACGCCATCTAATACGCATCTATGCCTCTCAATGAGGCCCAAAGAAACTACTCCACCACATAAAAGGAGTTTCCAGTAGTGGTATTTTCTTTGGAAAAATTCCGATCTTACTTGCTTGGTACAAAAGTTATTGTGTACACTGACTATGCAGTGCTTCGTCACTTGATGACAAAGAAAGAGGCCAAGCCAAGATTGATTAGGTGGGTCTTGCTTCTGAGTGAATTTGAGTTCGAAGTGCGAGACAAGAAGGGTACAGAGAACCTTGTGGCTGATCATCTGAGCCAGTTGCCACCATGCCAAGATAGTGAGGTAAATTGATCGATGAAGGAGCAACTATAGGAAGAGTTCCCCGATGAACAACTGTTCACAATCAGGGACCTCCAACCGTGGTATGCCGACATTGTAAACTTTCATGTCTCTGGTGAATTTCCTCCTCATTTTTCTAAGGCCCAGAAAGATAAGCTAAAAAGCGATGTTAAATATTATGTGCGGGATGATCCCTTTTTGTGGAGACATTGTGCTGATCAAGCTGTTAGAAGATGTATCCCCGATAATGAAGTACACTCAATTCTTGAATTTTTTCATTCTCATGCATGTGGCGGTCATTTTGGAGCAAAGAGGACCGCTAGAAAAGTTTTATAAAGTGGTTTTTATTGGCCTACATTGAACATGCATATGCCTTTTGCAAATCTTGTGATGAATGCCAGAGAGTAGGAAATATCTCTTCTAGTAATGAAATGCCCCAAAGGCCTATTTTGTATTGTGAAATCTTTGATGTTTGGGATATTGACTTTATGGAACCTTTCCCTAATTCTTGTGGCCTTACATATATTCTTCTTACACTTGATTATGTGTCGAAGTAGGTTGAAGCAAAACTCACTAGGACTGACGATTCGAAAGTGGTTGCAGAATTCCTGAAAGATAACATCTTCTCTAGGTTTGGGGTACCCCGAGCCTTTATTAGTGACCATGACACCCACTTTTGCAACCGGACTATAGAGGCACTCTTGAAGAAATATGGCATCACTTACAAGACATCCACTACTTATCACCCACAAACCAATGGGCAGGCCAAAGTTTCCAATCAGGAAATCAAGTCCATTCTTCAAAAAATGGTTAACCTTAACCGGAAGGATTGGAGTTCTCGGTTAAACGATGCCTTGTGGGAGTATAGGACGGCTTATAAGACACCGATCGGTATGTCACCATACCGGTTAGTGTTTCGTAGGTCCTGTCACCTACCGGTGGAAATTTAACATAAGGCTTACTGGGCGGTGAAAGAATTCAACCTTGATATAGATGAGGTCGGCTTGCATAGGAAGCTACAATTGGACGAACTAGATGAGATCCGGAGGGAGTCCTATGAGAATGCCGAAATATATAAGGAGAAGATAAAGGTGTTCCACGACAAGATGATCATTAGGAAGGAATTTGACATAGGTCAAAAGGTCCTCCTATTCCAATCCCGCCTTCGCCTATTTCCCGGGAAGTTGAGCTCCTAATGGATCGGTCCTTTTGAGGTGGTGAAGGTATTCCAGCATGGTGCAGTGAAGATCCTAAATCGAGCTAAGTCCAATACATTCAAAATCAATAGACAGCGTTTGAAGCCTTACCACAAGAATTTTGTGCCGGAGAATGGAGAGGATGTTGAGCTTCTCTATCCGGGTTGTGAGTAAGTTCCAAGATGGGGAGTAAGTCATTCCAACTACATTAAATAAACTTGATTTTGATCTTCCGGATCGTCATTTGTGACTTTTCGTCGAGGTTATCTCAATTTAATTTTTATTGTTATTTTCCATTGTTTTAATTTATTTTATTTCTATCATGGTTGTGTTTTCCTTGATTTTGTAGCAAAATAGATTGAGCATTGGAGAATTGGCAATAATTTTGGAACGAAAAAATTGGCCTTGTAAAAAAAGAGGTGAGCAGGGGAGCTGGCCACGGGAAGCTGGGAGCTATCCCGCCCGGGCAACTAGGCTTCCGCCTACGCGACATACGTGGGAAAAAATTTGAACCAGAGCTAAGAGGCGCATTGTGCACGCAAGAAGAGGCTGCATGCGTGACATGTGTGGGCAAAGTATGAACCTAAGCTGGGAGATGCGCAGCGCGCGCGAGGAAACTCCACCTATGCGACTAGTGCGGGCACTGTTCACAGAGGCCAATTTTTTTCCTTTCTTCCTATTTTCTTCTCTTCTCCATTTCCTTATTTTCCATTTCCTCTCTTCTCCATATCAAGAACTCTCCTAAAAAACTCATTTCTATCTTCCAAATTTCACCATTTCTAGCCAACATCCGTCCTTACCACCAACATTCCACACTTAACCACCATCTTACACGCCTGTCCTCTCATCAAATCCATCCTTCAACCCATTAAATTTTTAAATCCCTAATTTTTTGATATTATTGTTCTTGGATTGGATTGGTCACTTGGGAAGCAACGAACTGCTTGGACTCACTTGGAAATGTGTTCTCTCTAGTCATCCTCTTCACAATAACGGTAAATTTACATCTCCTACAAATTGCCATTGTGATTGGTGTAGAATTTTGGAAGAATTTTGTGCTTATCTTGTGGGTGGTTTGAGGATTGGAGTATTGTTGCTTAGTTTATTTGAGGTGTTAGAATTTTTGGGATTTGATGGGTTACGAGGGGAAAACTTAAAGTTGAATCCATCAAGTGTGTGATCGGAGTTGGCATAGGAAAGTTTATGGGTTTCATAGTCTCGGAGAGAGGGATCGACGTTAGCCCAAAAAAAGGTGGAAGCGTTGATGAATATGAAAAGTTCACATACCGTGAAGGAAGTTCAGAGGTTGACAGGGTCCTTAGCAGCGTTAAGTTGATTCTTATCGAATGGGGCAGAAAACATCTACCCTTCTTTGATGTGCTTCATAAAGCCAAAAAGTTTGAGTGGATAGAGAATTGTGAAAAAGCTTTTGCAGCAATGAAGGAACATCTCATAACTTTTCTTACATTGATGAAACCGAAGAAAGGGGAAGTTTTGTATCTCTATATATTTGCTTCAGCCTTTACTATTAGTGTTGTGCTGGTAGAGGAGAAAGAAAAGTAGCAACATTCCATATACTTCATTGGCAGAGCCTTGCCAGCCCTGGAAATAAGGTATACTGCTATCGAAAGGCTAATTTTTGCACTGGTCCATGCAGCTGAAAGATTACGACCTTATTTTTAGGGTCACACTTTAATTTTGCTTACCAAGTATCCTATCATGCAGATACTTCTAAAGCCTGAATCTTCTAAGAGGATGATGAAATGGGTTATTGAATTGGGAGATCATGGCATAAAATTCCACCCCAGGGTTGCGATCAAGGGTTAAGCCTTAGCTGACTTTATTGTGGAAACCACAGATGTGATCGAGAAAGAATGTAAAGCTGAAGAAATAGGTGTATGGAGGTTATTTGTGGATTGTGCATCTCATTTAGGGGGAAGTGGGGGTAGGAGTACTACTCACTAGCCCCAGTGACATTGATTACCCCTACCCTCTACATTTCAAGTCTAGGGCCACGAACAACGAGGAAAAATATGAAGCTTTTATCACTGGTCTTCGACTCGCAAAGGAGATGAAAGCGGAAGATGTGGAAATATTCAATGATAAATTGTGGTCAGTCAGGTTAATGGAGAATATGAGGTCCATGAAGTTAGTTTACAGCGCTACTTGGATGTGGTGAAACCTATGTTGAAATGCTTTCAATCATACACTCTTTCTCAAGTGCCGTGAGAGGAAAACCACAAGGCAGATGCCCTGAGCAAATTAGCTTCCTCGGATTTGGGGGGATTGACGCAGAAACAGGTGATGTTCGAGACTTTGTATAAACAAAGTTTTTAGGAACTCATTGTAATGGTGATCGATGAAAGAGAAACGTGAATGACTCTGATTTTTAGATACCTCTAAGATGGAATGCTTCCAGAAGACCCTATCAAAGCAAGGAAGATTCGACTTAAGGCACCCAAGTATGTGATACAAGATGAGACCTTGTATCGATGCGTCACACCTTATGTTGCGCATTACTTGATGCAAGAAGTCCACAAAAGTATTTGCGGCATTCACCAGGGAGCTCGCTTAGTAGCTAGAAAGATGCTTCGTGCTGGGTACTATTGGTCGACAATGTTCTAGGATGCCAACAGGTATATCCAAGCTTTCAACCAATGCCAAAAACATGTGCCTATAACCCATGTCCCCCAGGCAAAATTAATTAACATACACAACTCATGACCACTCGACAAATGGGGATTGATTTGGTGGGACCATTTTTAGGGGCACCGTGAAAGGTTCAAGTATTTGATAGTGGAAGTTGATAACTTTACCAAATAGGTTGAGGCAGAACCGTTGGCAAACATCAAGGGGAAATCCGTTATCTCGTTTTGTTGGAAGAAAATCATTTGTCGCTCTAAAGACGTTCATTGAAGACAATGGAGCATTATTCGCAAATGATCCCTTCGAGAGCTGGTGCAAAGAGTTTAAGATCCAGCTGAATGTGACATCAGTATATCATCTGCAGGTAAATAGCCATGTTGAAGTAACCAACCCCACCCTTGTCAACGAGATCCGAGCAAGACTTAAAGGAGCTGGAGGAAATTGGATTATTGAATTGCCCAGTGTGTTATGGGCTTATCTAATGGTGGAATCTTCTGCCACAGGCGATACGCCTTATGGGCTAGTTATTGGCTCAGAAGTCATAATCCCAGCGGAAATTGGTGTACCAAGTCCCAGAATGGTGAAAGCTATTAACACCAGCAATGAAGATAATCATCACTTAGATCTGAATTGGTGGAAGAAAGGTGATCCTTGGCATCAATCCAAGAGTCCAAAGTAAAGGAGAAGGTCAAGCTATATTATGATCGAAGGATGAAAAGAGTGCAGTTTGTTGTGGGAGACCTTATAATGAGGAAAAATGAGAAGAGCTGTCATAAGCCTGAGAGGAACCTGGCTCCCAATTGGGAAAGACCCTATCGAGTTCTTGAAACTCATCTAGGAGGGAGTTATACCCTAGGCACGATGGATGTAGATCGCATACCGAGAAGATGGAACATAGTTAATCTTTGAAAGTATCATTAGCTTTAAGGATCGACACCCCTAGGCGAGATGAAGTTGACAGGTGGCTGGTTTCACTGCATGTAATTATTCCTAGATTTGTATACTCTACGCAGCAACAAGTTGACTTAATGAAAATTTTGACACTACAAAGAGTTTGATGCAATCTATTCGTTCTTAAGTGATCGAAATAATTCGCTTTTAAGCAATCAAAATAATTTTCTTTTAAGCAATCAAAATAATTTGCTTCTAAGCGATTGAAATAATTCACTTTTAAGTGATTAAAATAATTTGCACTTATGCAATCGAAATAGCTCGCTTTAAAGCGATTGAAATAATTTGCTCTTAAGTGATCGAAATAATTTTCTTTTAAATGATTCAAATAATTCACTTTTAAATGATAGAAATAATTCATTTTTAAGTGATCAAAAAAATTTCTTTTAAGCGATTGAAACAATTCTCTTTTAAGCAATCGAAATCATTCGCTTTTAAGCGATTGAAATAATTCGCTTTTAAGCGATTGCAATAATTCGCTCTTAAGAGATCAAAATAACTCGCTTTTAAGGGATTGAAATAATTCGCTTTTAAGCGATCGAAATAATTTTCTTTTATGGGATCGAAATAATTCACATTTAAGCGATTGAAATAATTCGCTTTTAAGCGGTCGAAATAATTCGCTTCAAAATAATTCACTCTTAAGCGATCAAAATAATTTTCTCTTAAGCGACCGAAATAATTTGCTCTTGAGCGATCGAAATAATTCACTCTTGAGCGATCGAAATAATTTGCTCTTAAGCGATCGAAATAATTTTCTTTTAAGTGCTCAAAATAACGATCAAAATACTCGTTTTTAAGCAATCAAGTTATTCTCCCTCCTACACCTTAGGCGATTGAGTAAATTGGCTTCAAGATAGCATACATTCTCACTCACAGAAGGTTATTTCTTTTGCTTACTAAGTAATCGACTGTTTATTAGGATTCATTCATATGATTAACAATTATTCGATAACATACAAATAGGAACTATAATTTTATTAGAAATTACAAAGTACAACACTATGTACACTCAATCAGTCAGACCATCGAAAGTTCTCTGGTTTCAGTCTAATGGAAATAATAAATAAATGATTAACTTTGTTCTCCGAAGCCTTGGGGACATGATTAGTATGTCGTCTTTGACGAGGTATTAAATCTTTAGGAGATGGGGAATCCCTCTCTGATTCGAATTCATAGGTTGGCGGGACATGCTCGATATTATCAAGAACTGCTGTTAGAACCTCTTCCACAGGCTCAGGTGGAAGAACTTGGTTTGAAGGATCGACATGCAGAGTTTTATTCCTATGATAGGATTTGTTTTTTGGTTGAGTTTTCTTTTTGGATAATCTTTTCGAACGCTTCCCCCTCGAAGGGATCACGGGTGGGAAATTCATACTCGAAGGACCCGCTTGCTGAGAGTTAGCATCCGCCTCTTAACAAAGACGCTCTTTCCACTCATGAATGCCATCAAACACTGCATAATGGTCGGAATGTCTATCTTAAGCATTTTTCATCATAGCCATCTCAGTATCATACAAGAATCTAAGCATATCATCGATAGGGCCCATATCAAGAACCCCATGAGATAATCCATATGCTCGAAGGTTGTCGGGGAAGAGTTGGATAGTAGGAGCTTATTCCGACACTTGGCTCAAAAGATGGGAATTCTATCTTACAAGTTCCTTGCAAAATCGTTGGTTGTCATCGATGACCCCTTACAGCCTAGAAATTTCCTCTTTAAAAAGGTTATCCTGCTTGACCATCTTGCTTATTTGAGACTCGAGATTCTTAATCTCATCCTGATAATGCCTACTATCCCCCACTGGTTCAAAGTATGATACAACCTAGCACCACTAAGGCATCTATATAGACTGGAGTATTCCTTCATCATCTCTCACAAGGCATTTTAATAGTCCATTTATGTGGCACTACATGTTTCATCTACTACATCAAGAGAAATGGATGTACGATCAGTTTTAGGATCTCTCTGTGCTTTGCTGAGGAGCTCCTCAATCAAAGGATGGCTGCCATCATGCCACGATAACAACTCCTCATTACCTTTGGATAAATCCTGGCTTAATAAGTTTAATGAGAGTTTTTTGAAAACTCTACCCTAACCCTAGTAAACTCTTGAAAAGATCTATCTAGTTCACTTCTCATAAAGGATATATTCTATAAAGAACAAGGAGCGATAATTAAATATTCAAACTAAAACATTCGATAAAACACTCTAAAAATAAATTACAAAACATGGCAATTTGATTGCGGTTCTAACACACATTTATAGACAATAAAAAAAAGAGGAGAGAGAGGGGGAAAGGACAAGAACTCGTACATCTCTCCCCTCAAGCCCTAAAATATGACTGGCTTCTTCATTCATTGCAATGCCATGATCATCTTCAGCATTTTTAGTACCATCAGTATGGCCAGCATGGTAATCATTTCCCTTCGAAGGCTGAGCCTACAAAGGGGGAGTATGAATGGCAAGGTTCCAAAGTTCTTCGGCTTAGCTTTAATCCTCTCCTTAGCCTCTCTATCGATATAATCTTCGAGGAACACGACCTGCTCAAGGGTAAGGCGCTCAGACACCCATCCGAAGAGCTCAGTTTGCCCCCACAGCTTCAATATCCCAAGAAATTCAAGGAAAACGTTGTATATGTCCCGAGAGCCCATTAGCCTATCAATGAAGCTCTCCAACGTGGCACGCTAGGATTCAGGAGAACACCTCCTTGACAGAAAACTCTCCTTGTCTTTTGACTTTTTCAAGTCATCCTGCAGCTTGTCCATGTCCTTATTCGTCTTCACAAGCTTATCTTGTCGAGTAGCATCAACTGCTGCCTTGATAGGTACTTGCAAGAAGGGATGACCTAGCTGGAGAAGATGGCAGTGGCAGATTGTAAGGTTGATCTAACAGCCGACACTACCTGAATGAACACAGGAGTGAAGGAAACTTAATAAGCGAAGAATAAACATGTAAAAGAAAATAGACAGTAACATACCAAAGGCTCGTCACTTAAATCCCCAAGATATCCCAAGGAAATCGTCCTTGTTGACTTAATCGCGGGATTTGTTATGATCAAGTTCAATGGAGACACTAGCATCCTTAGATCTTGTCCTCTTTGAGCGACTCTCTTGTACATGAGATTTTTGTTGAGACTTTGGCTGAGTTTGTGTTTGAGTAGGTTGCCTGGTACACACTCTCGATTGAGGGTACACATCCTGCTCGAGGGCATTGACAAAGTCCTCCGCACTGCTCACTGCATAAATAAAGAATGGGTTACAAATCTTGAAAAGGAAAAAGAGAAGCAAATTTCTGAGAAAAATATCCTAAAGACCTTCTGAGGTATCCGAAGAGGTTATCTCTTTAACATGTATTTCCTGGGAAGGAGCCTAAGATCAAAGAGGCCACAGACATAATGGTCAATTGTCACCTCTTCTTCTCTTATTATTCAAATTTGCATGCCCCTCCGAGATAGTCTCCTCGAAGGCTCTCAGATCAGCCCAAGCATAGATACCCTAATAAATCCACTCAAGCCAAATGAAAGGTTTCGCCCCTTTGGTTTTAGGATGAAAAACATTAGTATCTAAAGGCTCAGGGTTTCGAAGATGCTCTACGTTCCTCTAGAACTACATACTTTCCCTTTCTCATTTCGACAGCTACGTCAAGGTTCCATTGAGGAGTCTGATAAAGTTCGAAACAGTTAAAAGTTAGGGTTTTATCTTGCCACCCCGCATTATTAGAGCGGGGAACAATGAACCTCCACCCCGATAGCCTATTTCCTAAGGTAAAGGTCCCCTTGACATCCTAATTGCTAATCAGGGAATTAACAGCTCGAAACAGTTCATATCGAGGGCTCACGTTCACCTCCTTGCACCGACCCATAAAAGCCATTTTTAACACAATCACATTGGGGTGCAATTGGGATAGACTGACATTGAACTCTTCCAGTTCGATAGGAGAGAAGGAAAATGGAAACTTAGTCCATCCTAATATACTTACTATAGGTTTTGGCTCTTCTTGCAGGTAAATTAGCATGAAGGTTACCCGCTTTGAGGGCTTTAAATTGGGCATTTAAAGGAATACGCTGATAAGGAGGAACCTCTTCAACTAGTTTTTCAGCCCCCTCTGGAAAAACATACTTTGCCAAACTACCCCCACTCGATGAAAACTTGCCACTAGAGCATTTCTCCACCACAAATTTTCTCTTCGAGGGTACATAAGAAATTTCATTTCTGGTCTTCTCGACATTAAGACCACCTCCAGACTTAAAACTACTGTAAAATATGAACACGTGTCCTCATTGATGGTACAATGGTACAATACATAGACATCATTTACAGAGTCAAGAAAGGAAAAGGATTCTATCTAAGGTACAATGATAACGCAGAAGATATTCACAAAATATCCCATACACTCCTCCTCAAGTTAGAGCATGTGGATCTCGAATGTCCAACTTGCCAAGCAAAGTCTGAAATATCTGTCATCCAAGTGCCTTCTTAAACAAATCTGCTGGCTCTCCGCCGACACTTTTGAGGGAAATTGAGGAGCTTGACCGAGGCTTTGTGTAGCTCAGGTCGCGTACTCCTCCTCCTCCTTCTCTACCGCCGCGAAGTCGAAATTTAAACACAAATTTAGTGGGTAAAATAATTACATGTATGGGTAAATTTTGAATCATGCAAGAAGTGGAAATAGCTTGGGAATTAAGTCACTGAATAATCAGGATAAGATTCATAGTTTTGTTATCAGTGACGAAAAGGAATCTGCCTCAGTACTTTTACTACTCTAGGGGAAAGGACAAAAAGGGAAATAACCATGAAGTAATTATAGGTGGATTCTAAATAACCAGAATAAAGTTTTTAAGCTAAGTTGTGCCATTTTGCTTCCCGCCAAATCGACCTTTGAACCTTTGCCGCCAAACTGTAAGTTTAAAACTCAAGTTGCTCTTGATGATGTTCTTCATCAAGAATCAGGTTTGTCTTCAGCCCCTCCTCAATCTGGAATGAAGAGAAGAAATGGAGGTTAAGATTGACCAAGTTGAGAAGAAAACCATATGCTGGAAGCAGCTTGGTGAAGATATCTCTAAGTTGCAATATGGAAGGAACCTTGTGGGCAAAAGAAAACCTTCTAAATAGTAATCCCGCACTAAATGAAAATCAATCTCTAAGTGTTTAGTGCATTCATGGAAAACTAGATTAGCAGAAATATAGATGGAAGCTTGATTGTCACAGTACAGTAGTAGAGGAAACTGCAGAGGAAGTTGAAGATCTAAGGCAAGAAAGCTGATCCATTTGAGCTCACAAATAGTCATTGACATGCTTCTCTATTCAAACTCTGCAAAGGACTTAATGACAGTAGATTGTTTCTTGGATTTCCAGGAGAAAAGAGAAGATCTTAGAAAGATGGCAAAACCAGTGACTAATTTCATGAAATTAGTACATTTACTCCAGTCTGCATCACAGTATATTGTGATTGTTAGATTGGGATCATTGGGGTAGAAACGGCCATGTGAACTACATAACTGGAGGTATCTGACAATGTGAAGAGAAACCTTCAGCTCATGAGCAGTATGAGCCTGAACAAACTGTGATAGCTGGTGCACTGAATAAGTCAGATCAGGTCTGGTGAAACTTAGATATAAAAGCCTACCTATTAATCTCCTGTAAACACCTGGATTAGATTTAAAAAAAATGAGAATTGTCATCATATCTCCAAGTGAGTGGAAGAGGTGTTGCAGCAGGGGTTGATTGTGTCAGGCCACAATCATAAATGATGTCCAGAACATATTTGTTCTGACTGAAAAAGACAACAACAAAAAATCTTGCGAGCTCAATACCCAAGAAGAACTTGGCATCCTAAAGATCTTTAATGGTGAAGACCTCATGAAGAGAAGATTTAACTTGAGTGATGTTATCCAGAGAGTCCTCAAACAATTATACACCATCCACATAAACAATGATAGCCAGAAAATACTGTGGTCTGATTCTATAGAAGAGGTAGTAATCATGTGGGGACTGTATAAAACCAAGTGAGAGCAAATGACCAGTAAACCTCTTGTTTCACTATCTTGAGACCTGTTTAAGCCCATATAGACTTTTCTTAAGTCTGGAAACCAGATCACGAGAGGGCAGTTGATATCCTGGTGAAGAAATCATGTAAACTGTTTCATCAATATTTCCATGCAAAAAGGCATCAAATGGATATACCAAGAACTGGAAGCAGCAAGAGCTAACAACAATCTAATAGTCACTATTTTAGCAACTGGAGAAAACACTTCAAAATAATCAACTCCCTCAAGTTGATTGTATCCTTTTGCAACTAACCTAGCTTTGTATCTAGCCACAATTCCACCAGGGTAGCATTTTACCTTGTATACCCATTTTGAGCCCACACCCCTCTTACGAGGAGGATGTGAAACGAGATCCCAGGTTTGATTGCTTTCTAGGGCCTGAAGTTCTTCATGCATTGCTTTAACCCATTCTAGGCTTTGATGTTCCTGTGAAAAAGAATGTGGTTTATTGATAGCAGTAATGGTTCCAAGGAATGAGATATATGCTGGGGTAAAAGATGGAATGGAGGTAGAATTAGTAGCAGAACTTAGGATAAAATCCTTAGTCCAGACAGGAGGTTTACTGACTCTAGGAGGAAAAGAAGTATGATCAGGAAACTGAGTGGGTGGAATAATGGGAGATACAGGACCTGAGATATGTGGATTGGTTAGGATCATAAGAGTTGATATGTGATGACTGATCAGTATTGGAGGTTGATTGTTTAGGATATGGGTGTGAGGGTGAATCTGGAAGTGGATGGTAGGGATAGGGAAAGGGACTATGACTAGTATGATCACGTTGGGTTGGAACAGAAGAGGATTGATCATAATGTGATAGAGTTGATGAATCCTTATAAGGAAATTGATCTTCAAAGAACTGTGCATCTCTAGACACTATAACTCTTTAATTTGTAAGATCAAAGAGTTTATAGGCCTTTTGACCTGGAGGATATCCTAGGAAGACACAAGGATAAGCTCTGGGGCTAAGATTGTCCTTATGTGGAGAAGTATTGGTTGCAAAGGCTAGACATCCAAAGACTCTGAGAGTTTCATAAACTGGTGGTTTACCAGACAGACATTCCTAGGGAGATTTCCACTTAAGAACTGAAGAAGGTAGTCTATTAATGAGGTATTTTATAGTCAGGATAGCATCTCCCCAAAAATGTTTAGATAAATGAGAGTGAAAAAGAATGGCTCTAGCAACTTAAAGAAGATGTTTATGTTTTCTCTCTAATATCCCATTTTGTTAAGGGGTATATGCACAAGACCTTTGATGGATAATGCCAAGATCAGAAGAAAAAAAAGTACAAAACACTCTTAATTGAGGAATTTTGTGCCATTATCTGATCTGATCACTTTAACAGTCAGATCAAACTGATTCTTAATCATAGCAAAGAAGGTTTTGAGAAGGTTAGGAGTCTGATCCTTTTTCTTGATCGGAAATGTCGAAGTACTTCTACTATAGTCTTCAACTATAGTAAGAAAGTATTTGAAGCCATTATAATTGGATATCTTACAAGGTCCCCATAGGTCAACATGAGTGAGATCAAAGAGATTATCAGAAGATGTAGCACTGTTGGAAAAAGATATTCTGTGTTGTTTAGACAATGGACAGATAAAACATGGAAACTATTTAGAAATAGAGTCAATATCAGCATTCAATTTCAGCATTACATCTCTAGAGGGATGGCCTAATCTATAGTGCCAATTCAATTTGGGATCTGAGATAGAATTTGCCAGATACACTCTGAACTTTTGAGGAATAAGAGTAATACAATGATCCCTAAGCATTTGATCTATAAAGCTAGGACCGAAGGAGTTTTTCCTTAACAATAAAAGGCCATTGAATTCTTCTGCTGTTGCAAGGACTTGTTTAGTCATGTGGTCCTACAGTAGACAGAAAGAATTAAAAAAATGTGTGTTAATGAATGAGAACTTAGCCAGTTTATGGGCAGATATCATATTGCATTTGAAATTAGGGACGCACAGAACACTTTGGACGGTTAGGCTGGGATGAATGATCACTGATCCTACAAACTGAACAAGTTTTGTTGAATGGTCTAGCATATAGACAGGAGTATTAGTAACAGTATGGATAGGGTTAGAAAGGTATTTAGGAGAGGTACACATGTGGCTTCTAACACCACTATCCAATATCCATCAGTCACATTCAAACACAAAATCATTGCCATAAGAATGTGTTCAAACAATACCTAAAAAATATGATAATTTGCAAAGCTTACTGACTGAGAACCTGTCATTGGTTGATCAATCTTTGCTATCCCTTTGATCAGCCTATCCACTTGCATCTGCAAAATTTCCATCATTTCCTGAAGATTTGGCTCAGTAGTGTCCAAGGGAGAGTCATGCATCTCTGCAACCTTATGTGTTACCTGAGTCCCCAACTGTTTGTTTCTCACAGAAGTATCTATGCTACCTTCTCACTAAGTAGCCATGGAGCTTGAAACAAGTGTCCTTCTAATGACCTAGTGAACCAAAGTAATCACACTTCAAATCTGGCATCTTCATTGTTCTTCTTCCTACAACATCTTTGCTCATAGTAATAGGTTTCTCATATCTATCCCTCTGATAGTTTCTTTTGAATGGTCTGAAGCTTTTAACAGCCATAGCAAGTTTCTATGGACATCCTGATGCTCATCATGAACAATGTTCTATTTCTCAACTTTGTTAATCATGGAAAAGGCCTTGGATACTGATGGCAGAGGATCCATTATTAGGATTTGGTTACAGACAGAAGCATACTCAGGGTTTAGGCCTATTACAAACTGATGCAACTTGTCATCATCATCTTGTTCAATGACTGTTTTAACCACACCACAGTTACAGCAATCACAAAATTTTCTAGGCATAAAACATGCATATTCATCCCACAAACCTTTCAACTCAGTAAAATATGCAGCAACAGAATTGTTTCCCTGCTTGATATTAGTCAGATCTCTCTTAAGCTAATTTAATAAAGGCCCATTGCTTTCTCCAAATATTTCTCTTAAATCATTCCACAAACTAAAAGTATTTGTTGAAAACATGAATCCTCTAGCTATCTTCTTGCTCATCCAGTTTAACATCCAAGCAATTAGCATGAAGTTTACCTTTCTCCACTGGTTGAAGGCTAGATCATCCAGATCTGTAGCCTTGACCTCTCCTGCGATAAACTCCAGCTTATCCCTTGTATCCAAAGCAATCATCATGCTCCTGCTACATGTGATATAGTTTGTTTCATCAAGCAGCTTTGCAATAAGAACTAAAGCTGAGTATCTGGGTTGTGCAAGAACAAAGGATATGTTGATCCATACTTGTTTGCTTCCTCATTGTTTCCGTTGTTCTGGGCCCGATTTGGCACCACAGAACTGGTGTCTCCAACAACTGAACTTGTCGCCATGAAATCCCAGTCAATCCACAACAAAAATAAGCCAAAAAAAAAACAATCAAACAGTGATCAGGAATGAATCCTGCTCTGATACCATGAAAATTAAACACAAATTTAGTGGGTAAAAGAATTAGTTGTATGGGTAAAATTTGAATCAGGCAAGAAGTTGAAATAGCTTGGGGATTAAGTCACTGAATAATGAGGATAAGATTCATAGTTTTGTTACCAGTGAGGAAAAGGAAGCTGCCTCAGTACTAGTACTACTCTAGGAGAAAGAACGGAAAGGGAAATAACCATGAAGTAATTACAGGTGGATTCTAAATAAAACAAAAAACACAAAATAAAGCTGTTAAGCTAAGTTGTGCCATTTTGCTTCCCACCAAATCCACCTTTGAACCTTTGCCACCAAACTGTAGATTTAAAACTCGAGTTTCTCTTGATGATGTTCTTCATCAAGAATCAGCTTTGTCTTCAGTAGCCGTATTTGTCTGCGATGTCGGGACCACTGGATAGATTCGCCATGCCTTGTTTCAAGGGATCTACTGGGAATGAGGAGAAAAGAGAGAAAATATGACTTTGAGAATTCTGAGGATGAGAGGAGAATGAGGATTGGCTCTTTGAAGAAGAAGGCGCAGAATGCATCCACTAAATTCAAGCATTCACTGAAGAAGAAGAAGAGCAGAAAGAGTGATGGTAGAGTCAGCTCGGGTCAATTGAAGATATCCGTGATGTTGAAGAGCTACAGAAAGTTGATGCATTCAGGCAGTCACTTGTTCTGGATGAGTTGTTTCCAGAGAAGTTTGATGATTATCATATGATGTTGAGGTTTCTGAAAGCTAGAGGTTTCGACATCAAAAAGGCAAAGCAAATGTGGGCTGATATGATTCAACGGAGGAAGGATTTTGGTGCTGACACAATTATGGAGGATTTTGAATATGAAGAGTTGAGCAAAGTTTTGAACTATTACCCTCATGGTAATCATGGTGTTGATAAGGAGGGAAGACCCGTATATATTGAAAGATTGGGTAAGGTTGATGCAAACAAACTTATGCAAGCTACAACAATGGATCGTTATGTAAGATACCATGTGAGAGAATTTGAGAGAAGCTTTGACGTTACAATCGCTGTGAAAAGGCACATTGATTCAAGCACTACAATCTTGGATGTTCAAGGCATAGGATTAAAGAACTTCACGAAGAGTGCAAGGGATCTCATCAGCAGGCTCCAGAAGATCGATAGCGACAGTTATCCTGAAACTCTCAATCAAATGTTCATCATCAATGGTAGTCCTGGGTTCAGGTTGCTCTGGAATACTATTCAATCATTTATAGATCCCAAGACGGCTTCTAAGATTCATTTTCTTAGAAGCAAGTACCAAAAGCAGGTTACTTGAAGTTATAGATGCAAGTGAGCTGCCAGAGTTCTTGGGGGGCACTTGCAATTGTGCTGATGCTGGGGGTTGCCTACGTTCTGACAAAGGCCCTTGGAATAACCCCGATATCACGAAAATTGTTCAGAATGGTGAAACAAGGCGTAGCAAGCAGGTTGTCAAAGTTCTGAACAGTGAAGGAAAGGTGGTTTATGCTAAGCCTTTCTATTCCATGGTAAGAGGTAGTGATACTTCTACTGCAGAGTCAGGATCTGAAGCTGAAGATATTGCTTCTACAAAAGCTACTAGGACTCATTCTCATCTTTGCTTCACTCATGTTCGTGAAGAGGCTAAGGTTATATTATATCATATTTAATAAAAATAAAAAATATATGATATGTTGGATTTGTAAACTCGACGAAATTAACGAACAATATTAGTTGGGATCGAGCTCGAGCTCAAATACTGTACGAACTCGAATATTGTACGAGATTGAGCTCAAATATTGTACGAACTCGAATATTGTACGAACTCGAACATTGGACGAGATTGAGCTCAAATACTGTACGAACTCGAATACTGTACGAGATTGAACTCGAATATTGTACGAACTTGAATACTGTACGAGATTGAGCTCGAATATTGTACGAACTCAAATACTGTACGAGATTGAACTTGAATACTGTACGAACTCGAATACTGTACAAACTCAAATACTGTACAAGCTCGAATACTGTACGAACTCGAATACTGTACGAGATTGAACTCGAATACTGTATGAACTCGAATACTGTACGAGATTGAACTCGAATATTGTACGAGATTGAGTGCAAATTTTGTACGAACTAGAATACTGTACGAGATTGAGTTCGAATACTGTACGAGATCGAATATTGTACGAGCTCGAATATTATACGAGATTGAGCTCGAATAATTTGTGAATTATAATTTGTATAGTTTGTGAATTATAGTGAATATTTATGTTAGATGGTACCCAGTTTGATAAGGCTGACTAACGGATAGAATTACTGTATCTATGTGCGAAAATTAGTGCGAAACACACACAACACTCACTGTTCTTCCCCCCCCCCCCCTCCCCTCACCTCTGATCGGTTTCATCAGTCCGAATTAGGTCCAATTGTCCCCGACTTCTTGTTTCCATGGCGGCTCCTCCACCTGGAGGCAGCCCGCTATCGGCCTACGCCGACTGCCTCAAACCAAAGAGAAACCCTGATGGCAAACCATACCCCAAGCTCCAGAAATTGAATCTCAAACCTCAGCTATCTTACAAAGGGGAACCATGCTGCTTCTTCACGGAGGAAGAAATCGACCTCATCGCTGAACCATTCAATGACGCCCTAGTTGGAAAATTTACCAGAGGCCGGCCAACATTGCCATTTCTCCGGCACCATTTCCAGACAATTGGATTCAAAGGGGAATTCAAAATCACTGCTCTGGATGCGAGGCATGTGAGAATCACCTTCGACCTAGATGAAGATCTGCATCGCTGCTGGAGCAGATACACATGGAATCTTGGAGGATCTGTAATGAAGATCCTAAAGTGGACCAAAGATTTTGACATCGATGAGGAGCCCCCATTCGCACCCATTTGGATCAATGTTGAGCTACCACCGACGCACTTCTTCCACCCTGACGCCATAGAAGGTATTGGTGAGTCTCTAGGTAAGTTTCTATATGCTGATACCCCAACAGAGAACTTATCGAGACCTTCCACAGTCAGAATGAGCGTAGAGTTTGATCTTAGGAACCCACTTCCGGGCAAGGTTAGACTTGGGACCCTGAGAAAACATAAGTATTACAATATCACCTATGAGGACCCCCCCCCCCCCCCTTTATTGCAAGGATTGCAAGAAACTGGGTCATAATGGGTCAAACTGCAGAATGAGGAATGGGATGACTTCGGCTACAATACAAGCAGCTTCACAATCAACCTCTGGTGCTACTAAGAACTCAGCAAAGGGGCAAGTATCAAGAGGCCAAGTCATAATCAGTGGTGCCCCAAAGAAACCTCAACAACACCAAGAAATCAGAAAGAAACCTTTGGAGGTCTGGAAAAAGAAAGAAGATATAGACCCTCACACTATCCAGAAGGAGGAGGAAGATATTTTCCTGGATGCCATCACCATGGAGGAACCAACTTTAGATAAAGGAAAGGGAAAGATCATTCATGATTCCCCCTTTCAGTCACCAGCTAAATCGGGTCCATCAAAGATTGGAGGTTCTGTGGATGACTTCACACCACCATTGAGAACAGGTAATTCTGGTCAACTTATATTTCAAACTACTAATCGCTTTCAACTTTTGGATAAGGAGTAGGATAATGTGGAACAAGCAGAGGAGCAAGCTGAAGATCTTGAAATGGATCTTATGGAAGTAAGCATCCAGAAAGAGGTTTCTCTGGTCAATGCAGAAAAGAATCTCATCAACCAGGTTCCACCTCCACCTTCTTCTTCTAAAAGAAACACAAACAATTCTTCTTTCAAATCTTCACGTGATATGAACGAGGATGATAACATGATTGTTAGTGATAATGTGAATGTGACAGTGTTAGAGCATATAGGGAATGCTGTTGAGCTAACAGAAAATGATTCGCATTTGATCGAGAATGTATCAAACACCATCACTGTAGTCAATATACCTGAAATAGAGCTTGAGAATGAAACTGCTAATATAGACGCTCAGGATGTAAATGTGGTGCACATTGAGGATGTGGAGCCCATGAATCATAATGTGGCCACCCCAATTGTCACTTCTTTACAAGTTCCTTCTCAAATTTCTGTTGCTCACTCTGTGCCCTCTGAGTATGCTGTACCCAATACACCCAATGTAGATCAGCAGACACATACTGGCAAGGTTGAGAAGAAGAAACCTACTTTCTTCTCTCAACCGAACAGAATCAGTTCTAGACTAGCTGCCAAACAAAACATTTCCCATGAATTGTAAACTCTTAACATGGAATGTAAATGGATTAACCACCTCTGTGGAAGGAATAAAAGAATTAATTTTAGTTCATAAGCCTGATATCTTAGCCATTATTGAACCTAAACAGAAAATTAACACCCTGGATGGCTTTACTAAGATATTACAATTTCACTCTAGCTTAGCATCTAAATCAGGGAAAATATGGATTTTGTGGAACATTAATATACACACCCAACTAATCCATGATGACCCAAATTTTACAGTACTTAAAATTGAAAACCAGAATCCAGGAAATGTCTGGTATCTAATTGTTGTTTCTGCTGAACACTCTAGGCTAGGAAGACAAGAGATGTATGGTAGAATCCTAAACTTACCTTTCTTGCCATATTTCCTGGTAGGAGATTTCAATGTCATTAGAACTCTTTCTGAATATAATGGTTCTTCTAATCCTAAAATTAATAGTATAATGGATTTTGATATCTTTATAAATGCTATGGAACTGGAGGAACCTCACACAGTTGGGAACATTTACACATGGGCTGGGTACAGATTAAAAGGGAAAGGAATAAAGGTTAAAGAAAAAGTCTCTAAAAAGCTAGATAGAGGTTTAGTCAACCTGAAACTTAGGCAAATCTACCCAAGCACCTCAATCCATGTACTGAATAGGACCACTTCAGACCATTGCCCCCTCTTAGCAAGCTTTAATAATCAGGCCAAAATCTACCCAAAGCCATTTAGGTTCCAAAATATGTGGTACATGAGAGAAGGATTCCAACAGGTTCTAAGAAATAACTGGGAGCAGCCTATAGAATGTTATGGCATGTTAAAATTCTGTAATAAACTCAAAAGGCTCAAAATTTTTCTTAAACAGTGGAATAGGGAAGTTTTCAAAGATGTTTTCCAAAACATAAAAGAAGCAGAATAGGAGGTAGATAGATTGGAAGCTGAGAATGATGATCTTGATAACCCCTTAACCCTAGAAGCTCTCAATACTGCTAGAACCAACCTCCTATTCAAAATTAAGGAGAGAGACATTTTCTGGAAACAAAAGAGTAGAGTTAGATGGCTGAAAGATGGGGACTGCAACAGTCAGTTCTTTCACAAGTCTGTAAAACAGAAGCACTCTAGATTGTCCATACAAAAGATTAAGGATGAGCATCAGAACTGGTTAACTGACCAGGATGCTATTGGAAATGCAGGGGAAAGATTTTTTAAAAATCTCCTGCAGGATGAGAATACAGACATGCAGGATGAAAACCTAGCCTTTTTTCTCACAGATATTCCCTCCTTGATTACTCCCAGACCAACTCAGAGCTATTGAAACCAGTCACAACTGACGAGGTCAAAGCTGCTGTCTTTAGTCTTGGAGAAAACAGTGCAAGTGGTCCCGATGGTTTCCATGGGCTGTTTTATAGAAACAGTTGGGACATCATAGCCCAGGACCTTACTGAGGCAGTAAGGGATTTTCAAGCTAGTACACCAATCCCAAGGGCAATGGCCTCCACAAATATAGCCCTTATCCCCAAAAACCAACAACCATCAACCTTTAGTGAGTTCAGACCAACAGCCTCTCAAACTTTAGCAATAAAGTTTGCTCCAAGATACTGATGGAAAGGATAAAACTACTGATGCCCTCACTTATATCAAGTGAACAATCAGCATTCCTTCAAGGGAGGGAAATAGCAGACAATGTCATCCTGATGCAAGAGTCTACTAGATTCTTGCAGAAAGATAAAGAATGTCTCAACCTTATCCTCAAATTAGACATGACCAAAGCATTTGATAGGGTTTCCTGGCCGGCTCTTAATTCACTTTTGCTCAAACTGGGATTCCATGGCACTCTAGTCAGAATACTTATGTCTAATATAGCATCTGCATGGTTCTCTGTTATCATAAATGGAGTTTCTTATGGTTTTTTTAAACCATCAAGAGGTCTCAAACACGGTAACCCTCTGTCTCCCTTTTTGTTTAACATCTTGACTGAACTCATGTCCAGGAAGCTCCATACCTTATTTGAATCTGGTACATCAGCTAGGTTTCATTTGCCACAGCACACTACACCACTTACACATCTAATCTATGCTGATGACACATGTATATTTCTTAAAGCAACTGATAAGTCTCTTAAAAATTTTGCTGCTTTTATCACCTCATTTGAAATGGCAACTGGGCAAAAAGTAAACATGCAAAAATCCAACTTCTACACAGGTGATAAAAGCAGTAGAGCACATAAAAGTAAAATTAAGAGAATCTTGGGAATGCAGGAGGGTAGTTTTCCCTTTAAGTATCTAGGTTGTACCATATATAAGGGTAGAAAACTTAATGCACATTTTTATGGAACTTTAGAATCTATAAGTGCTAGAATAAATACATGGAACTCTAAATGGATTTCTAGAGGGGGAAGGATAATACTTATCAAGCATGTTCTCTCCTCCATACCCCAACATGTATTTGCTGTGATGCAACCAACTAGTTTCATTCTTAGGAAAATTGAAATGCTATGCTCAGATTTTCTATGGGGGGAAACAGGGGGAAGGAAGCATAAGCATTGGAGATCTTAGGAAAGAATGGCCTTTCCAGAACAAGAAAATGGGATAGGTTTTAAAAACTTAGACTCCATTATAGATGCATACTCCCTTAAGCTTTGGTGGAAAATGCAGCAGGGCAATGCACTCTGGACCAAGTTCCTTTGGTCTCTTCCAAACCACAGAAGAACTTCTGATGTATGGAAGAGAGTGAAGTCAGTTTCTGACTTTGTAGAATCCCACACTAGAATCATTCTAGGAAATGGTACCTGCAGTTTTTGGGGCTCAAACTGGCTTGGTGATGGAATGCTGATAGATAAGTTAGATGGAATCAGGCCTTTGCACCCTAACCTGATAGTTAGAGAATTTTACACTAATAAGGTATCAATATTAGCTTTCTTGGCACCATACATTTCTGCTGATATGATACAGAAGATGCAAAGGGAGCACATTTTTACTGAGGACAAGGACATCATGGTATGGACCCCAAATCCGCAAGGTAAGTTTTCGATTCAAAGTGCATATAAAAGCTTGAGACACAGGCATAGAGAATCTGCATCACTGACGAAGGTACAATCTCTAAACTTACCTGTGAAGATTACCTTCCTTACTTGGAGAATCCTTAATAATTTGATGCCAATGGATGATATGCTTAAAGATTTTGGGATTATTAATGTATCAAAATGTCCTTTCTGTCAGCATGAGGATACATTGCAACATTTTTTTAACACATGCCCTTATGTCTCTCTCATATGGAAACAAATGCATGCTATCTTAGAACTACCACAGATTCACTTTGTTAATCTATGGGATAGATTAACATCATACTGGAGTATATCACATCTGTCAAAACTGCATGTTTTCCTGTGCTGTTCCCTACCATGTTTAATTTTATGGGAATTGTGGAAAGCTAGGGGCCAGGTACTATACCAGGGTGTTAAGAAAACTCCTTTACACACCTGGAATCAGGTAAAGGCAAACAGTAGACTAATCTCCATAGCAAGGCCACCTGCTTCTGCCAATCCCTCTGATTGCAAATGGATCCAAAGAGGACTAATCTCTGTTCTGAATCCACCCCCACTAACAAGACTAATCCCCATCAAGTGGGAACCCCCTGATATTGGATTCAAGTTGAATGTTGATGCATCCTTTAAACAAAACTCTTCGTCTGTTGGGGGTCTTATAAGAGACACTGGGGGAAGATTCAGGTTGGCATTTTACAATCTAATACACGGGGTTTCCCCTTTGCAGGTGGAGCTCCAAGCAGCCCTTCAGGGCATCCAATTGGCAATGGAACACGGCTTTAACAATGTCTCACTGGAGATGGACAGTCAACCTGCAGTGAACATCATTAATGGCAAATTGGAGCCTCCGTGGAACTGTCTTCAATTGGCCAGACAAGTGGCAGATCTGATGAGGCAGAACAACATCCGAGCTTTCCACATCTACAGAGAAATCAATGGTCCTGCTGATTTTTTAGCAAAGTATGGACAGCAAAGGAGGGAATCACGACATCTCACTGATCTCAGACACTTTCCACAACTGATAGAGAAGCTTTTGATGGATAATCTCCACTCTTGGAGAAGAATCAGGGCATAACACAGGTTTGGCTAGGCTAGGCTGGAGTGTAAGTCGACACTTGGGGTTGTGGAGTCTTACACAAACAGAAGAGCTCCTCCTGTTCCCGGATTTGAACACACGAATGGAGAGTCACTCTCCACTTTCTTTTTGTACAGGCTTCTTTTGTATATGGCATATGCCTATGCCACTGTAACTGTGACAACTTTTGTCCAACTTTTGTCCAATTCTCTCATGTATCTAACTGTCTGATAAACTCTATGGGATTTAAGCCCAATTTGGAGGTTTGGGGAGCCATAATAAAGTCCCCCCACCTATTGGTGGTTTGTTTAAAAAAAAAGTGAATATTTATGTTAAATATTACACATACATTTAAGACAAAGTCTTGGGAAAGACAGTCTTTCCATAGGCTTACGAAAAGATGGGGTTTAATTCGAATAATAAAAGGTAAAAGGTCTTAGTTGCAACATTAAAAATTTAGTATGCAACATGTAGTAGTTATAAAATGTATAACCCGGTTCATGCAACCCGAAAATTTTATCTTAATTTCTTCTAATTTACACTTTAAACCTTGGTCTTTCCATGACTTATGGAAAGACCGTCTTTCAAGAAACACACTCTACATTTAATTGGGTAATTTTGGATATTTATTGGGTATTTTGGATAAGAACGTATCAGGAGTAGATGAGGAAAAATAGGTTTAGCTGATAATGAAATGAATAAGGTTTCCTTTATTCTTTTATTAATGTGGGCAGCTGAGCATTTTAATTGGATAATTTTGAATATTTATTGGGTATTTTGGATAAGAACGTATCAGGAGTAGATGAGAAAAATAGGTTTAGCTGATAATGAAATGAATAAGGTTTCCTTTATTCTTTTATTAATGTGGCAGCTGAGCATTTTACGCCTTCATTCGGACATCTATTTTTTATTTTCCAAAGGAACCATCATTTAATAGATGACATTATAATGAAAATGAGTTTGTGAATTTTCGAAAGCCCTCCAAAGGTTCGATAAAAGTTAATCTGAGCCATAAGGAATTAAAATGCATTTCAGCTAAACCTAGGATGGTGTGGACTTCTTTCCATATAGTTTCAGCCATAGTACATGAATTTGAAAAAAATGGTCTAATGAGTCAGAGTCATGATAAGTAAGACATTTTGAAGTTAATTGGAAGCTACAGAGAACCAAATGGAAAAAGAAAATTGACTTTTTACCACATAAAAACAAAGATTTTTTTTTCAATCTCTAATTCCATATAATTTTAGTGGAAGGGAAATTACCTGATTGGAGTTCCTGTAGTTTTTATGCAATTTTGAAATTGAAATTTTCACTCCTTTCAGGCTTCCAGATAAGCATGTCATTCCTGTGTAAGTTAATCTTTGCACCCTGCATGAATAGAAAGGTATCATGGTTCAAAAAAAAAAGTAGCAATCTAAGGCAAGTATTCTGCTTCGTTAGTGATGAACTGTGCTACTAAACATATGGTGGGAATATAGGTGGAGGGAGGTAGTATTATGTCCATTAGAAGTCCATGATCATCCAGTTAGAAGGTCATAAGTTACAATTGCCTTGGCCATGAATAACTCTAGTATTTTGCTCAACAATTTGGTTAACTGAGAAATCATTTTTCAGGTTTGTTATTTCCTATTAGAATCCTTAAGTGATTACAGGAATTGAGCCCAGAAAGTGAGACCTGCTGGAATTTGCACCAGAGCGTTAATAGACATGTATTAATTATATTTTTGATTGATATGAAACTTAAACCATCTTGAGTCTTATCAGTGCATAACTTAAACCATCTTTTCCATATATTTTTTTTGGTTTACCTTGGAACTGGCCCGAAAAAACCTAGCTAATCATGTTTCAATATTTTAATGATCTTATTGGTGGGCTTTAGAAATGACCAAATGTGTTGGGGAGAGAGAGTATATACATGATACAATTAGGATCATTTTCCCACTTGAAATTAACCAACTATTCTTCCAATTTAGATTTATTTTGTTGTCAATTTATTCAATTTGTGGCAGGAAGTGACATTCTTTATTCTACCAGTAAATACAGGGCATCCCATGTACTTAATAGCCATAGAGCCTTGTTTCATACCTAAGATGTTTTTTTAATTTTCTAATCTTAGCTACAATAGCTTATTTACTTATGTAAAAATATGACTTTTCATAGTTGATTTTCTGGCATGTGTTAATTCAAACTTTTCCAAGAAGACTTTGATTTTAATCGGATTTTTTTAGGCTCTTAGGAACACGATGGTAGCATTTGCATATCTAAGATGAGAAATATAGTTTGCGTTAGTTGGTAACTGAAAGTATTGCAGGCTGTGATTATGGAAAATGAATGCAATGCTTCTTGTGAATGATTCAGAGAATAAATTAAAGAGAAATGGAGAGGGGAATCACCTTGTTTGATTCCTCTAGAAGCATTTAAAAAAAATCCAACATGTTTTCCTTTAAGCAGTAGAAAAGTATGCGTGAGAGATATTTTTCATGATGCAATGTTCAAATCTACCATGAAATTCAAATTAAAGTAGAACACTATTTTAAAATGGCCAGTTAACCCTATCAAAATCCTTTCTAAGATCTAACTTTAAGATATATGTAGGGATTTTATATTTTTTGTGTAAAAATCTAAGCATTTCCTGTAGGTATAAGATATTATCAAAAATATTTCTCCCTTCCATGAATGTTGATTGGTGAGGTGAAATCAGTTTATCCATCAAAGGCTTGAGCTTTTCCATCGGGATGTTTGAAAATACTTTATTATAAATCTTTAATAGGTTGAGCTTTATTAGAAACCTTTATTAGAAACCTTTATCCATCAAAGGCTTGAGTTTTTCCATCGGGGTGTTTGAAAATACTTTATTAGAAACCTTTGATAGGTTTATGGGCCTATGATAATCAAATGATGATGTTGTTTTTCTTAGGTATTAAGGTTATCCGGATACTTGAAATACCTTTAGGGTTTGTGGCTCGGACTAGGGATTTATTGGATGCAGATAATAGGTTCAGATGCATAGTATCCCATGACTTAAAATAGAACTTACTAGAAAAGCCATCAGGGCCTGGGCTACTTTTTTTTTTTGTTATGGTTCACGACTGTGTTTCAGTTCATTAATACTTACTAGCTCTAGGAGTTTCAGTTTTTCTTCTTCAATCACAAGTTTTGGAATTTTTCTCAAGAAGTGAGGACAATATAGGCTTGATGTAGGCTGGTATAGTGGTATGTATCACAAAGGAGTTATTTAGAGTATATGCGAGCCTCATTTTCAATCTCTTCCAAATGATCTAACCAAACTCCCTGTTTATTCTTAATTTTATTTATCTGCAATTTGGCATTTTTTTCTGTAATAGTTTTATGGAAGAATTGAGTATTGTTATCTTATTCTTTCATCCATTTAACCTTTTGTCTTTTGTTTCCAGTAATTCTCTTTCTCTTTTAAGACTGTAATCAGTAAAGCTTTATCCTTATTAAGCTTAGAGAGATCTTCTTGAGAGTGAGTTATGTCACATTGTATTTCCTGTAACCTAAGATTTTCTCTAGCCTTTTTGCATTAGATTCAATGTGGAAAAAGGTGTCTTTATCCCAGATTTTAAGTATATTTTTAGTCTTATTAGTTTGAGATGAAAACCTAACATCCCAGATTCTGCTAAAGGTAATTCCCAGTTTTGTTTAATGATATCATTAAGTTCAGGTCTAGAGTACTAGGCATTAATGAACCCGAATGGTTTGGGGGTAGTAGGGATTTTGGTTCCAATCTGAAGTAACAAAGAGCGGTGGTCAGATAAGAGTTTATAAAGGATATGTATAGAGTATGAGGGGAAGTTTGAAACCCAGTAGTTAGTACATAGACCTCTATCAAGCCTTTTTTGTTGTGGGATTTGTAAGTCTAGAGTTAGTCCAAGTGAAGGAATTACCTACAGTGAAGATTTCCTGCAGATCAATACTATTAGTGAATTCACTAAAGTTTCTAATACTGTAACACTAAGGGAGGTCCACTGTATTCAGAGATGGAGTTAATAGCATTAAAATCACTTATATAGATAGTGTATGTGGTAGACACGGGTTTTAGGTCATCCCACGTTACTTTCTTACCTTGTTGGTTCCAAGTCTATAAATAAGGGCAACCTCCATGGCATCGTTTGTGGTTGGACTATGAATTTTAGTGTGCATGAATTGAATGTAATCGTATAATAGTGAAATTTGGATGGAATTAGTCCATATTAACCAGATTTGTTCATTAGCAACCCACAAGTTATTGTCAATTTCAGGAATTTCATATATTTATCACATTGTGAGTCAGGATGCATTGGCTCAATGATACATAGTATATAAATGTTCATGTTCCTAGATAGGTTATCTAGTCTATTGATTGAGGTGTACATTCCTCTTACATTCTAAACAAGGAAATTCAGTCTATGTTTTGCACTAATCATAATTCATAGAATCTGTGGCTTTTTTTTTACTGGAGGATCTTAACAACATTTTAATAAATTGAGTGAAATAATTGGGCCTTTTCATCTCCTTGTCAATTTTCCTAAGAGAGGTACATGAAGTACATACTTGGGTGAACTTTTACCTGTGACTAATTGTGGAGAGGTATTTGAGAGATGGGTTTGTTGATGGTCAGGATTGTGATCCAATTAGCTAATTGATTCTAGATCCTATAGTGGTACAAACTTGTTTTATGATTTTCTCTGCTGAGATAGAAAATTGAAATTTATTTAAAAGGTGATGAAATCATGGGAGGAGCATTTACCTGTCACCATAATGAGGCCATCCTTGCATATGTTCTTGGGACTCTTTTGATGCCGGTGCACTTAGTGAGTGATCTTACAGGTGAGGTTGTGGTGGTCATATCCAAGGAAGTAGGGAGGGGATAGGATTGGGACACCAAGGAGCTATTGGATGGGGTGTCAAATAGATAGAGTAATGGGTTAAGATCGTAGTTAGTTTTTGCTGTAAAATTATTAGCAAGTTGTGATGTGGGGTTGATCACATAGGTAGGATTATCCATAGTTTGAGGATGATAAGTAGTTGGGGCATTAGTGAGTACAGTGGGAGGGATATCAAACTTGTTACCAGTGGGTAGCCAAGAAGGGGGATTTTGAGGGTTAAAATTCCTGCATTTGTTATCAGAGTGTCCTAGCTTTGAGCAGAAACTACGGTATGCAGGTATATCTTCATATTCAATGAGATATTCCTATTATTAGTAATTGACCCTAATCTAATCATAGAGGGATTGATTAGGGATTAAGTGGTTGCATCTTTCTTGATAAAATTTCCTATGTTATTGCTTGTACATTGAATAGATGCATAATTATAATAGTAGAGTGGGACTTTTTGAATTGTTACCCAGATAGGAACCATTGAGGTTTCAGTCTGTGTATTGAACCTTGGTGTCCATCTGAGTATTTTCAGTTGAGCCCCGTGGAAAGTCCACAAGTCTTTTATTCAGCATCTCTGTTCAATTTTTGGGGTGGATTATTAGGTTGTGAGGAAGTGTGAAGAGGAGGGGAAGGGGTTTTTATTTTAGGGCAGCAATGAACGATTTGGGATCTCCTTGAGACAGTTCCTACGCCATTTAATGCGGCGGCTGGTGGAAAAGTTTTTGGTGAATGTTAACATTATACAGTATCAGAAAGGTGGAGAGGGAAGAGAGGAAAAACTGGTCAAACATTGTTGACTAATATGACGTAAAAAAAGTTATTTTCTAATTAATGTAACTAATGGGGTGATTTGATGCTTGTTTTAATTTATCGCGACAAGATTCCTATAACTTTCAAAAACTTTTAGAATGTATTGCAATGTATAAATAATTATAATTTAACCATAAATATTATTGAAGCGATGTTTTACATAATTGGTCTAAATGTTAGTCAGTGTAACAGGAGACTTTCTGTAGAGGCTATTATGACTTTTTTTTTAAAATCAAGCAGAGGCTATTATTATTGGCAAAGTCTTAGAATCATATATAGGTAATAAGTTTTAGTTGCAATATTAATAATTATTATGCAATGTGCAGTAGTTATAAGTTTATGACCCGATTAATGCAACCCAAAAATTTTATCGTAATTTCTTCTAATTTGCAGTTGAAATCTTGATATTTTCATAACTTATGGAAAGACATTTTCAAGAGAGACTTTTGAATATGCTTCAATATAACCATATCTACTTGCATAAGTGTCAATATAACCCTTAGATAATTTTTAGTGCAAATATAACCCTAACTAGTTAATGTAAGTGCTAATATAACCCTCGAACCCCATTTCCGGTATTGACCGCATGTAAATTGACCAAAATACCCTTTGTACTAAAATTTGAAATTAAATTTACAAAATTACACTTATTATCTGTGGGCCCCACATTAGCTTTGATTTTTACTCTTATTTCTTCATGAAAATTAGGCCGAGAAAATCAGGCTGGCGTTCATAGGAGCTCTACCGCCGTTGTCCTACCTTTGTCGGGATCGTGAAACTCGAGTCCACAAACCGAAAACACACAATTCACACACAAATCCAGAAGAACACAAGACACACTATTCACACATAAACTCATAAACAAACTCAGAAGAACACAATTCACAACAAACGGAAACAAAAACTCAAATGGTCTCAGAATTTTCATAAAATAGAAGAAGACTTAGCATACAATTCTCAGCATTTTTTAATTGCTCCTAGGTTTGCTACAATCTTCTTGTAAAAAAGAGAGCGAAAAACATAGGACATGAAACCATTGCTTGATGCCTGAAATACAAACCATCCCACCGCCAATTAATGTGCTTCTGATGACCTAAAGTTATCGCTCGCTACCCGAAACACAAATCGATGGCAAACTGCATTCCCTTCTACCCTGAGCCCGTTGTCTCGCCGTCGCCGCTTTCGTTCGCCACCTCTCCATGGCGCCAATCACGGTGGTGACTAGCGTGTTGTTCATCGAACACCGGATCGACCTGTTGTCACGCTCAATCGAGACCTCGGCAGAGGAGTTGATAACATTCTACCGACCCACCGCCGCGCTCCGTCGAGACCTCAATCCCGCTGCCACCACCTTCCAGCCTCTCCAGCCAGATCCGCCACCTCCGACCATTCCCACCACCACCATCCCTCTTCCACCCCGGCCACTGAAACCCTAGCGCCACCACCCCGCAACCAAAACCCTAGCGACACCACCACCTTCCACCCTCCATCTATGGGTTGCCTACACCAAAGTTTCTGGCCTTCAACTGAAAACACATCAAAGAATGAGAAAGAACGACGCCAGAGGAGAAAGAAAGAGGCGGAGAAGGAGAAAGAAAGAGAATGACGGAGAAGGAGAAAGGAAAAGAAGGGCACAGATAAGGAGATAGGAGAAGAAAGAAATGAAGATGGAGGAGATAAGGGTTTTGGAGGCTAAAAAAGTAATTTTCTTTTTTTTTCATTTTAAAAAATAATAATTCTCAGACGGGAAAAATTGTCTTTTCAATATAATCCGATCTTAAACTGCCGGAATGAGTAAAGTTGCACCTACATCAACTATATAGGGTTATATTTGCACTTTCAATTATCAAAATGTTATATTGACACATGTGTGAAGTAGGTAGGGTTATAAAATCACTTTTTTTTTCTATTAATAATATATTAATGATATTGTTGGTTAATTTACCCAACTTTAACTTAAGGAGAAAAAAAAAAAGAAAAAGAAAAGGAATTGAGTCGCCAAGGACCGAGGCCCAGTTCAACTACAGAACCAAAGAGTGAGCGCGAGTGGGAGGCTCTTGGGGTGCGTCTGCTAAACCGGGACCGGAAAACTTTGAAAAGTGCTGCTTCAACATCAAGACTGTGTCGTCAATTCGGCGACACTAGTAATTTGTAGAAAATGGGGACACAAAGGTTCAAATTTATGGTGTTCTTAGTGATCTTACTTGCTACCGTAAATCTCCGGGCTGCAAGTCCGGGGAGTGTATCCGATTCCACCACCACAATGCACACCAATAATTGGGCCGTATTAGTATGCACCTCCAGATTTTGGTAATTTACCGCCTTCTTTTTTTTTACCTTCTTATTCACCTGCTTAATTTCTCAATTTGATGCCCAATTTCTCTTCTTCAGGTTTAATTATCGTCATATGGCTAATACTCTATCGTTATACAGGTACTTAGTGAAGCTCGTTACTCTTGTATATGTTTGAGAATTTATATTTATTTAATATTTGAGAATCTGTATGTGTTTTTGAATTTGCAATGTGGGTAATTTAGAACAGTGAAGAGGTTAGGGATTCCTGATGAGAGGATAATCTTAATGTTGTCGGATGACATGGCTTGCAATGCTAGGAACAAGTATCCTGCTCAGGTTTTTAATAATGAAAATCACAAGCTTAACTTGTACGGCGACAACGTGGAGGTAATGCTTCAGTTTTACTGTGGAAAATGTTGTTTGTTCGTTGGAGTTTTGGAATTTTGTTTTTATGCTTTTTTTTGCTCACGTGATGGCAGGTGGATTTTCGAGGCTATGAAGTGACTGTTGAGAATTTTCTTCGAGTGCTGACGGGTCGCCATGAAAATGCTGTCCCCAGATCGAAACGGCTCCTCAGTGACGAAGGCAGCCACATACTGCTCTATATGACGGGTCACGGCGGGGATCAGTTTTTGAAGTTCCAAGACTCGGAAGAGCTTCAGAGTCACGATTTAGCTGATGCTGTCAAGCAAATGAAGGAAAAGAGAAGGTAAGGGACTGGGTGTCCTTTAAATTATGCATTTTTTGTATGATGAACAAAGTAAGCTATGGTTTTTTATTATATTTAACTTGATATGTGTTTAACATATAGGAGAAAAAAGAACAACAGCCTAACTACTTATTTACAGATATATCCTTTCATTTATTGGACCCATATGAAATGGCTTCCAAGCAAGTTGGCTTTTAGATCTAATTCAGGTTTATATTAATTGATCTCAACTGGAAAAATATGAAATAATATTTATATTTACAGAGCTGAGGGTATAATAATGATCTAACAAGGGATGGTGGTCGTATGAACGTGCAGATTCAAAGAGCTCTTGATTATGGTAGACACTTGCCAAGCAGCGACTCTCTTTTCTCAGGTGATATTCTATGATCTAGGGTGTTTATCGAATTCAAGTAGAAGCATTGCAAAATCAACTGAGTTACTACCATGAGTTGATGGTGCTTAAGTGTTTTTTTGGGGATCAGCCAATGAAAGAGATTTCCATTTCACATCAGTTACACTGTGGTTGATGTTTCCTGTGCTGCAGCTTCATTCACCTGGTGTTTTGGCCATTGGAAGTAGCAAGAAAGGAGAAAATTCCTATTCACACCACCTGGATTCTGATGTAAGTTGTAATATATGGCATTGTGATTATACCTCTGGAATAATTGATTGCTGAGAACTTTGTTTTGATGCAGGTTGGGGTATCTGTTGTGGACCGCTTTACTTACTATACTCTTGCATTTTTCGAGAGGTTAAACATGTACAATAATGCTTCGCTAAGCAGGTACTGAACTATTGAAACTACATTAATGTGGTGGGGATGTAGTTGATGATTTTTCACACTATAACTATTAAAATTGCTGCTAATAAATATATTTCTCGATTTTTTACCATTTTTACTCTATCTCATTGATCAGTATTCGAGCTTAATCTTCTTTATTTGTTGAAGGAAAGGAAGTGGCCCCCCACCGAGATAGACCTTTGACTAATCTCTCTCTCTCTCTCTCTCTCTCTCTCTCTCTCTCTCTCCTTGCAGTTTGTTCAATTCATACAATCCGAAATGGCTCCTATCAACTGCGTATTACCGGACAGATTTGTACCAACGTTCCCTGGATGGTGTACGTTGAATTGAGTTCCATTCCTTCTCCATTACATATTGTTTTTACACTTATCATCTTCTTTATTTGGATAATTCCTTTTGTTCTTCATAGGTGCCCATGACAAACTTCTTTGGCTCAGTCATGGAAACAATTCATACTGATTCAGCATACAAGGCATTTAAAAATTCTGAAAGGGGTGGCATCAAGACTCGATCAGATGAATCTACAAAAAGAATTCTACAAAATAAAGATGTTCATAATCAAACTAATGATGAAATCATGGTTAGTATCATCTGATTCACTATTTTGACCTTTTTTTAAAGATATTTTAATAGAATTATCATAATTAGAGGTCAGTGATCTCTGTTATATTGGATTGATCTTCAGTAACCAAACATATTTACGAATGCAACTGAAACAGATTCTTTGGGATACTGAGTTATTCGAAATACTGAGGAGATGGTTTTTTGTTTTGGGACTTTCAACTGCAGGTTCAACAGGTGAGCTGTCCCTTTACACGTATGCTAAGTAGCATTGATGAAAGAATGGAAAAGGTCATTCATACAGATAACTTGGTGAACTATGGATTGCTGCTGATGGCTGTCTTGTTGGTAGTTTCATCTTGGATATCCAGATAATGGTGAGGCTTGTTACTACATCTGTTTCATTGAATGCATAAATAAAACCATGAATTGTCTGTTTTGTTTTATTTTGTTTATGATATTCTGTGGTCATCTTATGTTCCTGTATAAAGAAATTCAGCTACGTAGTGTGATGCTATGTAGTCATGAACACAGAAAATTTAATCACAATGACTGGAATCTGTGGCCAATGTACATATGGTTTGCTTTGCTTTAGAAGTAAGCAAGTTATGATAAAACGTCCTGTTCATAACGTTTTGCTCTTTTCCTGCTTGTAGAGTATGATTTAAATGTCAAGCTAAAGTCAAAGAGACTGAACAGCGTAATCATTTATTTTAAAACTGAATTGGTGATATTCATCTAAAATCTAGCTGTGGCCACAACTACAAGGAACAACTTCTGCTGCATTCATCTAGAATCTAGCTGTAGCATGAGTAGAAGACTTCCATCCTGTTGGTTATCTTCTGTCTAGGCTTTCTAATGTTTCATGTTGATTTTCTCTATGATGTAGGTGTATTTACTCACTGATGAGCCATTCTAAAACCAAGTTGAAATCTCAGTAAACTCTCATGAGCACAACGCCCTTCTGAATTAGAGATTGAATGCTAGATTCTCACGGGCACGCTCTCCCAGTGTACTGACATTTGACTGATACAGAGTACTAACATTGAACTGATATAGTTGGTTTGTAAATCTCTGCTCTGTAATGCTCAATCCATGGTTTATACTTTTCCAATGTAATACTCTTCCAATTTTTCACTTGTACTATTTGTACCTTTTCGCTTAAGGCAAGGTCCTCCATTAGGGGTGATTAAATTGCACATTTGCTTGTATCAATCATTACACCCTCCTTCAAAGTACTGTTCTCTCATTTCTAGATTATGTTGTAATTTTACTCTTTTACTTTTTACTTTTACCCAGTCAAACTTGTTAGATTATGATTTTATATTTGAATAGATATATAATCAACAATATTATTGTATGTGGAATGATATTCAATGTTAATTGTCTAAAACCACGCAACGGAAAACACCATCACCTCTAACGGCTCTATCGCCACCGTCATCCGCTCCCAGCCATGGCGGCGACGCCATGGAACACGGCCAATCTTTCCTTTGCTCAAGCTCTGAAACAATCACATCATCCCGAAAGCCCACCGATGCCAGATCTCCATCCTCATTTCAATTACAAAGGGGATCTTGCAGTCCTATATCCAGAGGAGGAAATCGATCTGCTAGCTGCACAATTTTCAAAAGCCCTAATCGGCAAATTCAGCAGAAGCCGTCCGACAATGGAATTTCTCAGAAATCAAATCAAAACGGTCGGCTTCAAAGGCGAAGTGCAGATATCGGCTATGGACTCCACACATGTCAGAATGACCTTCGATCTAGATGAGGACTACCATCGATGCTGGCTCAAACGAACATGGTCGATGGGAGGGGCCATCATGCGTATCATCAAATGGACGAAAAACTTCGACTACGACGAAGAATCAGCTCTGGCTCTGGTTTGGCTCACCGTGGAATTCCCCCCGGTATATTTCTTCCACCCTAAAGCTATTAATGATTTGGGTAATTCCTTAGGAGAGCTACTGTTTGCTGACGCTCCAACTAAGAACCTAACGAGACCATCCACGATTCGACTCTGTGTAGAAATGGATGTGTCTAAACCCAGACCAAATAGGATTAGACTAGGCTCTATTGCTCACAACAAATCCTATGATATCTCATATGAAGACTTCCCACAGTACTGTAAAAAATGCCTCAAGTTGGGTCATAGTGAATTTCAATGTAAAGGGGATCAAGGGGAGATAGAGGTTTACCATAAGGATCCCACAGGTTCAAGAGTCCAACACAATAGAAAGGTAACTGATCCTAAACATCCTGAGATTAGGTCGAAGGAAATCAGAAACCTACAAATCAACCCCAGGGAAAGGTACCAATCCACAGTAAAGGTCTACCAACCTAAGCTCAATAAAAACCACCTGAAAAATACCATCCCTGCTCCACTGGTGCCAGATCAAGATGTCCTGAACATTGCTTCCACCTCTGGAAATAGATATGCAATACTGGAGGAAATCCCCTCAGAGGACTCAGAAGAGATCCCTGTCCGGATAGACCAGGAACAACAAAAGGGTTGCCCACAAGAAGAGGAACAGGTCAAAGAATTACCCAGAAAAAATAGTCACATACCCCTGATGGTAGAAAACAATTCCCATATGCTAGGGGATCATCCAGAAAAAGGCACACACTTAACAAACGAAGAATCACACAACCAGCATAACCAAGTCATAACCGATACAATCTCTGATACTAACTCTATTGAAGATCGTGTGGAGGAAGGGAATGATTCCAGAGGCTATAACACTGCTCCATCCTCTCCAGCGAAGAAGAATATCCTTTTCACATCATTTATTGATGATACATTATGTGCTAAAGTAAAAACTTCCTTTAACTCTGATATTTTCCTTCAAGATCAGTTTTCCTGGACTCCTAACAAAGAAATTTCTTCAGATATTGATCTTCCACAGGTTAAGGAGAAGCAAGGACTGCTAGACTGCACAGTGGACTATGAGGAGGATCACATACAGGATTCTCTGCAGCAGGAACAACTGGTGACCCCAGCAAAAGAACAATCGGAAGTGCTTACATCACAGCAGGTTACTCTCCCGAAGCGGAGCTCCAGGTTAGCTTTAAAACAAAGAGTTTCCAATGACAGTTAAATGCCTTATTTGGAATGTTAGAGGTTTATCAACTTCTATGGTTAGATTAAAGCATTTGTCTAAGAAACACAAATTGGATTTGCTTGTCATCATTGAGCCTAAGGGCCAGTTGAAACAGATTGAAATGTATAAAAAGAGTTTCTGTTTTAGACACCATCTGGGAATGATTCACAATAAAATATGGATTATGTACTCTGACAGGATCCACCTGGATCTTATTGAAATCCATAATCATTTCATACAGGTGGAAATGATCATAAAAACTTTGGACAAAAAGATTAAGTCATTTTTCATTTACGCTCCACACAGTAGAGAAGAAAAACTTAAGGTTTACACAGATCTAGTTACTAAGATTGATAACTCCCCAACCCTGTTAGGTGGAGATTTTAATGTCATAAGGGCAATGGAGGAATACTCTGGACCTAGTTCTCCAAACATGGGCTCCATCTCTGATTTCGTTTCCTTCATAAATGAAGCTAAGATTGATGACTTAAATACAGTTGGTAACCATCTTACATGGAGTAATCACAGATCTGTTAATCCCACATCCAAAAGATTAGATAGGGTAATGGGAAATACAAGTTTTTCTAACTCCTTCAATCACTCCACTGTCCAAATCTTAAGCAGAACAACATCGGATCATTCCCCCTTACTGTTAGAAATTTCAAATTCGGACACATCATCCCCTAGAGCTTTTAGATTTCAGGAAATGTGGTTTAATATAGCTGAATTCATAAAGTTAATCTCAAATAGTTGGTCTCAACCCCTTCAGGAACAAGGTCTGATTGGATTCTCAGCTAAATTGAAAAGACTTAAAAATGAAATCAAAAATTGGAATAAGCTGGTGTTTGGTAATGTCTATGACAACATATCAAAATCAGAATTGGAAGTTGCAGAGCTGGAATCAAAATATGACATAACACACAATGCTACAGACATAATCAATTTGAACAAGGCTAGGGCTAAGCTCACTAGACATCTAATTGAGCAAAACATATTCTTAGCACAAAAAACTAGGATGAGGTGGCTTAAGGATGGAGACTTAAATTCAAAATTTTTTCAAAAGTCAATCTCTGAGAATCATGCTAGATTATCCATAATAAAGATTCAAAATCAGGATGGAAATTGGTTGAACTCCTCCACTGAAATAAATGATGCAGTAGTAACATTTTTTAAAAACCTGTTGTCTGATGAAAATGTAGACCCTTCGGGTCAGTGCCTCTCATTTCTTTTAAAGGAAATTCATCCTGTTGTCTCTGAACAGGATAACATCAGATTACTACAGCCTATAACCATGAATGAGGTCAAATCTTCAGTCTTTAACTTGTCTTCATCTGCTGCACCTGGGCCAGATGGTTTCCCAGGATTGTTTTATAGAAACTCATGGGAAATAATTAAAAATGATGTTTTAACAGCTGTATTGGAATATCAAGCTGGCATTCCTTTACCAAAATCAGTGGCAAGCACCCTAATTGCATTAATACCAAAAACAAAAACACCAAAATCATTCAGTGAATTCAGACCTATAAGCCTTTCCAATTTCATAAATAAGCTGATGTCTAAGATCATGGTTGAAAGACTAAAACCCCTAATGAGTTCTATAATCTCAGAGGAACAAACTGCATTTCTAGAAGGTAGAGATATTGCGGACAATATTTTAATGATGAAGGAGGCAGTGAGACTACTTGACAAGAAGAATGAATCCCTTAATCTAATTCTTAAGTTAGATATGATGAAGGCTTTTGACAGAGTGGCTTGGTCAACCTTAAACACTCTGCTTCTAAAATTGGAATTCCATGGTCATATAGTTAAAATTCTAATGAATAACATAAACTCTACCTGGTTTTCGGTATTGGTTAATGGATCACCTTGTGGTTTTTTTAAACCTTCTAGAGGTTTAAAACAAGGAGATCCATTATCACCATTCCTTTTCAATATCCTGACAGAACTTTTTACTAGGAGCCTTAGGATTCAGTTTTCAAATGGGAACATTAAGCAGTTTAAAACCCCTGGAACAGCAAACCATTTGAACCAATTATCCTTCGCAGATGACACAGTGGTTTTCTTAAAGGGAACAACAAAATCCATTAAAAACTTGATGACATTTCTGGAGATTTATCAGAAAGCCACGGGTCAGAAGATAAACTTCCAAAAATGTGCATTCTACTCGGGGAGGTTGAGCAGAAATAAGAAAAAAGAGATAATAGACTTAACCAGCATGTCACAAGGTTTACTACCCTTTTCTTACCTAGGAGTCACAGTCTTTAGAGGTAGAAAACTAAATTTACACTTCAAAACTTTAATTGATTTGGATAATAATAGAATTGCCAATTGGAAAAACCAATGGCTTTCTGGGGGGGGTAAGATAATACTTATAAACCATGTACTAACCTCAATTCCTCAGCACACTTGGGCTGTTACAGCTCCCACTAAATACACGGTTAATAAATTTGGATCCATTTTCAGTAACTTCCTATGGGGGAGCTCGGAACATGGACTTAACAAACACTGGATCTCTTGGGATAGGATATCATACCCACAGAGAGAAAAGGGACTAGGAATAAGGCATATTCAGTCAATAATTGATTCTTTTTCAGCTAAGATCTGGTGGAAATTACAACTAGGACAGTCACATTGGTCCAAATTTATGTGGTCTTTGCCTTCCTATGCTAGAAAATCAGAAACATGGACCAGGTTTACGAAAATTAATGCCAGGGCAGAGGAAAACTCTCAAGTGATTATAGAAAAGGGATCCTCTAATTTCTGGATAGCAAATTGGCTGGGCACAGGCCCTCTCATCAATCAGGTGGATGAATCTCAGGTAAACATTCCTTTGCCATATCTCACAGTTGCTGAATTTCAGCTAAACAAAGGTCAGTATATCCCACAACTCTCTTTCTTGTTCAATTCTGCCACTATTTCGGAATTATGGAAGGATGTAACCTTAACAGATAAACATGATTATATCATATGGAAACCTGACATCTATGGTTTTTTCACAATCAAGTCTGCTTATTATGCTCTTAGACCTAAAAATCAAGAACTGGATATTCTCCAAATAATTTGGGACCAGAAGTTGCCAAAAAAAATCAGTTTTTTCATGTGGAAAATGTTACATTGTGCTCTTCCCTTTGCGGATATTCTGATGCAAACTGGTCTTCATCTGCCTTCAAAATGCACAGAGTGTGAAAATATAGATTCCCTATCACATTATTTCAATTCATGTGATACAGCCAATTTTTTATGGAACAAAATGCATGAACCTCTGGAAATTCCTGTTAGAGCTTACAGTAACATCAAGGACAGAATTTTTTCTTGCTGGTCTCTAAGGCAATCTTCATCTGCACATTTGTCTATATTGATTGTTCTTCCATGCTTAATATGTTGGGAATTATGGAAAGCCAGAAACATGATGATACATGAAAATAAAAAGACACATGCTCCTTCTATCTGGAAAAGGATTTCTAACCTGTGCACATTGATTTACTCAGTTCATCTGCAAGCACCTTGTCATTCACAATGTCATCTGGTTACTAGAGGATTATTGCCTGTGTTTAAAAAGAGGAGAATAAAAAGGCTATACTTGATAAAATGGGAACCACCGGATTCTGGCCTAAAGGTTAATTGTGATGCAGCAATCAAAGGAAATAACATAGGCTTAGGATGTATCATTAGAGACAATAACAAAAAGATGGTATTTGCTGTATCAACTTACCTATCTACGGATAATGCCGGTTTGTTGTCTCACATTGCAGTGCTAAAGGCGGAGATGATGTCAATCTACGAAGGATTAAAGACGTCAGCAGGAAGGACTGATCAAGTTCACATTGAATCAGACTGCTCAATGGCTATACAAATTATACAAGGAAAGCCATGCCCTTGGTCTCTGAAGCAGACTCTAGAACGGATCAAAGCGGCAACATCAAGATTTTAGGTGGTCAAATTCAGCCATATAAACAGGGAAGCAAATCAGACACCAGACTTTCTGGCGCAATTGGCAATCAGAAGAAGATACAACACGCAATTTGAAGACGTAATCAAATCCCAGCGTTTCTTGTTCATAAACCGAAGGGAAACCATTTTTCCCCAATTCAGGTGGAAACACCAATAGCTTAAGTTAGTTGTTCTTGTCACTGAATGCTCCTTGGTTGATAGTCCTAGACAGTCTGGCCTTCATGAGCTTCACACAGGGGTGGAGAGCTCATCGAAGGAGACACTGTCCAACTCTTAAGCCGAAGGAAATCCACAATTTCTGATAGATGTTGGAATTCAGAGTTTTGTACATTAACAAGTTTAGGGCGTGGGATCCCTTAAATCAAAATCCCCGCTCATTCCGATGAGCGTTTTGGTCAAAAAAAATATTATTGTATGTGATGTTGGATTTGTCATTACAAATAGTTTAAATTATATAGTTTTAATTAAGCTAGTAGCGTTTTTAGAAAGTTAATTGAGGGTTGGCCGTTGATTATATAAAGTAGATCACACTCGTGCCGATGCACGGATTATGAATGAAAATTTAAGATATGATATGATTTATAATTTGAATAGGTAATGAGTTGTTGTCATATCTATATGAGAATTGCACATTCGGCAGAATTTATAATAACTTAATATATTTATTAATATTATAATGCATTGGATGAAGAAAATCGACTTGATCTTTGTCAATACATAAGTATTTTGCGTAGAAAAGAATTAACTGTTGTATAAAAATACTTTATAAAAATATTGTTGTATACAATTTAACTGAAGTTGATAATGAATGGATAATTATGTAATTGAATTTATAAAATTATATCTCTTTTAAAAGGAAATACAAAAAGCATGTAAGAAAATATTTTCAAAGAAGAATAAATTATAATTCTATAAACGATTTAAAATTATGCTACATCTTCATATTATTCAAATAGATAAGTATTTTATACCAAAAACATTTAGTGAACTAATAATATTTATTATATTATTAATCAATATAATAATGGTATTATTTCAGTTTTATATACACAAAGTATAAACAAAATTATAATTAGGAAATTTGGTTTTGGCCAATAAAAAGATAATAGATATAGAATCCATCGTTTGATTCATTTATAAAAAGAAAAAATAAAAATGCAATGCAATAAACAATGAAGAAGAATAGATGTACTTTTAAATTTACGTTACATGGCCATGCATTGCAAGTTGACATGGCTAAGTGTACATGGTGACACTTGGCAATCTGACGTGGCTAAGTGTAGAGAGCGATACTTGACGATATGGGTAAATGTGGGGGTTACACTTAATCAAGTATTAATAGATTATATATTTATAATATCTTCATATAATATAATATTCTTAGCTTCTTATTATCTTGTGATTTTTTTAATAAAAAGTTATATATATATTTTTTAAAATATTTTTCTGCAAAAGAGACTCCTTATAATCCTTTATTTATGAATTCTTATTTTGGACATATAATTATTTTAAAATAAACTGAATAACGCAGGTCGAATTGGAAAAATAAATAATATATATTTAGTCCTGCCCATATCCAAATGCTAATTCAGCTTGTCCATATCCAAATGCTTATTTAAGGCCAAATCCAAATGTTAGTTTAACATTCCATAGAAGCATTGCAATTCCAAATAAATTAGATGGTCTACAAATTCAAACTCCAAGTAATCCACGAACTCTACAAATCCAAACGCTAATTTAGCACTTAGCGTTCTATTGAAGTATTGCAACTCCAAATAATTGCTTAAGAAGTACTTAACAAAGATCTTAAGTAATATTAGACACAGATTCTACGAATCAAAACGCTAATTTAGCATTGTACAAAAGCATTACAACTCCAAATACGGTAATTTAGCGTTCCATTGAAGTATTGCAACTCCAAATACGATAATTTGGCTTTCCATTGAAATATTGCAATTCCAAATAATTGCTTAAGAAGTAATGGGTTTTTTTTTACTAATACGCTAATTTAGCATTCACTTGAAGCATTTCAACTCCAAATAATTGCTCAAGAAGTAACAGACAAATTTTTTGACTATTAGTAGAAGTGAAAAAGGCACCGGCCATTTTGCCTTGTGTGCACACTATTCTTCTTTAGTAAAAAGCGGAAGAATAGTTTGTTTTGAGCTCACTGCGTAATATTGTCGATGAACGAATTGTTTGTTAAATATGTTGGAGAATCCTCTAAAATTGTTCATTTTCCTTGTGGGAATCTAGTCTAATTTTCCATAGTTTTTTTAAGCTATGGTCCACAAAGTTTAATGATGGGTAAATAATACTACACTTTTCAAAAAAATATATTGAAAACTAAATAGCCATATAATTATTTCATAAATTAATATTTTTAAATACTGATGTGGCTAAGCATTGGGTGACACTTGACCAAAAAATTGTTCTTTTAGTTATAACTATTAATAATATAGTATTCTTACTTTTTTAATATCTTGTGATTTTTTATTATAAAAAGTCATAATTTTTATATTTTTCACAAAACGAGCTCTCCTTATAATCCTTTATTTATGAATTATAATTTTAGACATAATTTTTTTAAAAAATAAAATGAATAGAGTGGGGTGAATTTGAAAAGGAAATTGAAAATTTTTAGTATTGTCCAAATCCAAATGCTAATTCATCGTTGTCCAACTCCAAATGTTAAATTAGCGCCAAATCCAAACGTTAGTTTAATGTTCCATTGAAGCATTGCAACTTCAAATAAATCACAAAGTCTACAAATCCAAACTCCCAATGATCCACAAATTCCACTAATCCGAATGCTAATTTAGCACTTTAGCGTTTCATTGAAACATTGCAACTCCAAATAACTACTCAAGAAGTACCGAACGAAGAAATTTACTCATATTAGACACATCTTCTACAAATCCAAACGCAAATTTAGCATTCTATTGAAGCCTTGCAACTCCAAATACACTAATTTAGCATTCGATTGAAACATGCAACTCCAAATGATTTCTTAAGAAGTAATGAAAAAATATTTTGACTAACACGCTAATTTAGCGTTTACTTGAACCATTTGAACTCCAAATAATTACTCAAGAAGTAACAAACATTTTTTTTGACTAATAGTAGAAGTAACGAAGGCACTTGGTTTGTGTGCACACTATTCTTGTTTAGTAAAAGATGAAAGAATAGTTCGAGTGGCTGCGTAATATTGTCGAGCAATAAATTGCTTGTTAAATATGTTGGAGAAATTTCCTAAATTTTTCAACATTTCCATGACCCTACCAACTAAAAGTGTTAAAAAGTTGGTCTTCAGATTGCTACTCCCATTCCCATTTGAAACATTCAGTATTTCTACTGATTAATGAACAGCCACTTGTTTTTATGCCATCCAAAAATCCCACCAATTAAACAAGCGGGTCGTAGAATTAACCCACCACAAAACCCTTATGGATTATCAAAAATTAAATCTTTCTCACTTTAAACAAGCAGTGTTCCTACAACAATTTGAGACAATCAACACGATCTGACCTCACTCACAGCAAACAGTCAGAGTATCAGAAGCAGTAACTATAACTATAACCGAAACATTCAACAACCCATCAAAAGTATCTGAATCCATCGTTCGGCACTTGTAGCTCAGCATTCTGGAGTGGTAAATCACTTTGGAAGTATCCATACTCGTCTAGTGCCACGCTGGAGAGATATTTCGTCCAGATTGGTGGCTTTGGGGCTGAAGTTGCGGTTGGAAATCTCCAGGCAATGGGATCTCTATGGGTTCAAGTCTTGGAAGTTCTCCAGGAGCTCCTTGTTGAACTCTTTTGTAAGTTGCTCTTTCCACCATTACGGCACCGGAGAAGCTGCTCTTTCTTTCCGCGGACGACCCGGAGGAGGAATCTCGCATCTGCCAAAAAATGAACACGGCCTGGATTAGGACGACGATGCAAATCCAGGCCAGAAGGGACAGACTCTTTCTTCTAATTGTGTATAGACAACAATGGATCCAAACTATTGGGCTTTGCCCACAGTTTCTTTTTTTTATTGATTGCAAGTAGGTTCCTGGTTTGTCTATAAGCTTATGGACATGCCGCCTTTCCTGAAACTTTCCCGTACATTTATTACCCATCATTAAACTTGTGAGCCATGATTTAAAAAAGAACTATGAAAGATTAGACTTGATAGATTCCCACGTTGTTTTTTGTAGGTTAAATGAATTGGTGATGTCACTGATGTGATGAAATAAGTCATGTCTAATATGTAATTAGATGCAGCTTGGCCGAGTCTTACTAGTTTTCGCTCGTGCTCATAAAATTTTGCTGCTTATGTGAAATAAGTGATAATGTTGGGTCTTCATGTCAAACAGTTATGCGTCTGTTAACTTACTCTGCAATCGGAGGTTGCCATTCAAGTACGTTCATTTGCGAAGGAAGTAGCTGCTCTCGCTAGCCTAAAGGGTGATGGCGAGTCTTAACTATCTAGATTCTCAAACTGGATGTTTTTGTTTTAACTTCTTAGGTCATGCTTCCTGCTGAGTATTGAGATTTGTTTCCCCTAGATAAGCCTGTCAAATGGGTTAATTGGATAAACCCGTTATCCAAACCCAATAGATTATTATCCAATTGGTCATTATTCAATTAACCCGTTTATTAAATGGATCATAATGGGTTGGGTCATAAATGGGTTGGGTCATTAAATAGATAACCATTGGATAACCCATGAGATATTCATATGACCCAATGGGTTAAAATATATTATCCAATAAGTCATTATCCAATAAATCATTATATAATTAACCCAATAAGTTATCATTGAACATTTTCTATCAATTTGGCTTACAAGTTGTCATTATCCAATGGAATCAGGTATTAAATGCTCATTAGTTTTTGGGATTGAGCGGGATGAAAATAATTGTGTTAATGGAAAATTTTGATCTCTATGGGTCCCAGATTATGTTAATTCAATAAGAACGTAACAAATACCCAATAAATATCCAAAATTACCCAATTAAATGCATGTGTAATATTTAACATAAATATTCACTATAATTCACAAATTATACAAATTATAATTCACAAATTATTCAAGCTCAATCTCGTTCAATATTCGAGTTCGTACAGTAACTCAATCTCGTACAGTATTCGAATTCGTACAAAATTCGCACTCAATCTCGTACAGTATTCGGGTTCGTACAAAATTCGCACTCAATCTCGTACAGTATTCGAGCTCGTACAATATTCGCACTCAATCTCGTACAGTATTCGAGTTCATACATTATTCGAGTTCGTACAGTATTCGAGCTCGTACAATATTCGCACTCAATCTCGTACAGTATTCGAGTTCATACATTATTCGAGTTCGTACAGTATTCGAGCTCAATCTCGTACAGTATTCGAGTTCATAGAGTATTCGAGTTCGTACAGTATTCGAGCTCAATCTCGTACAGTATTCGAGCTCAATCTTGTACAGTATTCAAGTTCATTCAGTATTCAATCTCAATCTCGTACAGTATTCGAGTTGGTACATTATTCGAGTTCAATCTCGTACAGTATTTGAGTTTGTACAGTATTCGAGCTCAATCTCGTACAGTATTTGAGCTCAATCTCGTACAGTATTCGAGTTTGTACAGTATTCGAGTTCAATCTCGTACAATATTTGAGTTCGTACAATATTCGAGTTTGTACAGTATTTGAGCTCGAGCTCGATCCCAAGTAATATTGTTCGTTAGTTTCGTCGAGTTTACAAAGCCAACATAGTATATATTTTTTTATTAAATATAATATAATATAATGTACATAATATTATATTACATAATATAATATTATGAACTCGAATATGAACAAAACGCAGACCGATTGATGAACAAAACGCAGACTGATTGATGAACAAAACGCAGATTGATGAAACAAAACGTAGTCTGGAAAGTGAGAACTGAGAACTGAGAAAGAATGCGGACTTGATGGGCAATTCACGTTTCACCCAAATAAATGACATGTACCCAATTGGTCATTTAGTTCGACCCAATGGATAATTAGTATAGACCCAATGGATAATTAGTATAGACCCAATGGATAACTAATATATACCCAATGGATAATTCAGTATATACTCAATGGATAATTCATTATATACTCAATAGATAATTGGTGTTTTCAACCATTTAAACTTTAAATGGATAAGCCACGTAATATTTTACTTGGAGTGAAAAATTATGATTAACCGTAATCATTCTTTGATATAGGCTGAATCGTGTACATAACTACAAAAAAAAAGAAATATTTATTCGAGTGGCCAAATGTGGGAATTTCATTTATTATTTTCTTATGTTCAATAAAAGAAAATATTTTTAAAAATCTTCATATTTCGAGATTTTTCAAATTTAGTAAAAGTTTCTTAAATACTACTTCCAGTTCTTTCGTCAATATCATTTATCAAATTTTAATTGGTTCAAATTAAAATTGATTAAAACATGAACCGAAATCGACAAATATGATGAATCGAGAATTTGATCGTTTCTAAGTTGATTATATGTTTTAGGGAAAAATTAAATTATTCGTAATGAAAATTTTGTTATCTTATGATATGAAATTATCCACGGGTCACCCGTTATCCAACCCAACTCGACCCACCCAAAATTATCCAACGGATAACCAATTATCCAACCAACTAAACCCAATAACTACAACCCAATTATATCCATTAACCCAATGGGTCATTATCCAATAAGTCTTATCCAATAAGTGAAATTAGTATATGGGTAACAGTTATCCAACGGGTGACCCAACCCATTTGACGGGCCTACCCCTGGAACAAGATTAAGGTGTAATTTGCAACTTTTTATGGAAGTTAATGTGCACCTTTGAAACGATGTCTTTAGTTCCTGATGCTTTCATCTGCCAACCGTTTAGATTTTGAGCTGTTTGTGTGTGTTTGTGATGTGGAATGGTAAGCACGGGTTTTAGGGGGTGAAGAATGATCACTTTTCCTACTGTTTAAACTGTCTTGAATTGTACGCTTTATGAGATTATGAGGTGCATTCATTTATTTATATGTTGTAGCTTTTATTATCCAACGTGTATTTGTTAGTTGTACTGTGAATGACCTTTGTTTTCTTCTCTTTTTTGTTGATCATTTGTTTTGCATTACGAGTTGCATCTGTTTACTTATACGTTGCATATGTTAGTATTCAATGTGTACTTGTTAATTGTACTGTCTTCAGACCTTTTGTGAATGAATTTTTCTTCTTCTTTTTTTTGCTGATCATTCATTTTGAATTACGAACTTCATCTGTTTACTTGTATGCTGCATCTGTTAGTATTTAATGTGTTCTTGTTAGTTGTACTGCCTATGACCTTTTGTATTCATCTGTTGTTAGCTGTACATTTTGAATAACAAGTTGCATTTGTTTACTTATATGTTGCATCTGTTAGTATCTTGTATATATTTGTTAGTTGTGTTATGTATGACTATTTTTTTTTTTAAATTGTTGTTGGTTGTTCATTTTGAATTAAGAACTGCATATGTTTACTTATATATTGCATCTGTTTACTTATATATTGCATCTGTTAGAATCCAGTATGTACTTGTTAGTTTTATTTTGTTTGACTTTTTTACTTTCATTGTTGATTATTGTTCGTTTTGAATTATATATTGTATTTGTTTGCTTATATGCTACACATGTAAATATCCAATGTGTATGACTTTTGCTGGAGTTGGATCTAAACTTTTTTTGGTTTAAACTTTTAAAGAATCAGTAAACATTGAACATTGGACTCCACAAGACGTTCCGACACGAGGAGGATTCATATGAACTTGGCACTAAACTTGAAGATTCTAAGATGATCCCCTTTTGCAGATTAATAATTGATTCATTGTATTGGAGACTGCTAGTTAATCTAGATAGGAAAACGGATGTAATTGTAAGTTCCCTAATGGAAGATTTCTGTTATGAGTACTTTATCTTCCATTTTGTTTAAATGTTAAAGAGCCCCTCTCATGTTTGAATTTGATAAAAGTTGCATGTTTTTTTATACAAAGTATGCTCATGTTTTTTAAAACAAACACATGTTTCAATGTAATCAGTATATATTGTAAGGTATTAAATACAGTACATATGAAAATTTAAAAATTATAAAATTATGACCTTTTTTTGTGTATACTATAAGAGTACTAATTGTAGGCTAACATATGCATATTTTAAGAAAATATAAACGATTCATAAGGTAAATTATGCACTGCCTCATGACAGAGTTTTATTATTCATATGCGCATTTTTTTTACTATACAAGCTGTAAAGTAATTAATGCAGAGTTAATATGACAATGTTAAATTGTCAAATTTTAGTCTCCTATATGTGTAAAATATAACATATACTAGTCGTATACTAACATATTCATGTTTTAACAAAACAGAAACGATTTAACTTCTACATTATCTCTTAGAAAGGTTTCATAATTACTATTCAGAGCTTTTAAAACAAGTGCATGTTTTAATACAAACGACACGTATTGTAAGATGTACTAATTGTAGGCTGACATATGCATGTTTTAACAAAACATAAATAATTCATAAGGTAAATTATGCACTACCTCATGGCAAAGTTTATCTATTCATATAAGGAATTAATAATTTAAAATCATATGCGTGTTTTTATTTAAACAATACATGTTGTAAAGTAATTAATGCAGAGTTAACATGACAATGTTAAATTGTCAAATTTTAACTTAACTATACATAATCTCATGAAATTTTTTCATAATTCATATTCACAGTTTTTATAACAGGTGCTTGTTTTAAGGCAAACGATACGTATTGTAAGGTAACAGGTGCATATTATATACGAAAATTTTCAGCAACATTTAGTTCATTTTTTTGAATATTTTCCACATGTTTTTAACATGTTCACAGCAGCAGAATACATTCAAAAGTTTCAACTACAATAATTTACATCGAAGGAAATTAAACAGCATAAAATTTTTTTATCTTCCCCTATCGGACCAAGTGATCTTCCTCCACTCCGTCCGAGGTTTTTTGGGCACTGCCTCCAGTTTCTCTGCCTGAGTCCAAACCCAAAAGCATAGTACTCATCACCACTTTTGTGTCCCGATGCATCACTCCCCGATAATGACAATGCTCTAGTCCTGATAGAAGTTGCTTTGTGTAGCATTTAACCTGTGAAAAAAAACATCAAAATCATCTTTGCAATGCTCATTTCATTCTGTAACATGATCCTAATATGCTGATAAAACACCAAGTAGCGAACCCGGGATTCGTTAAAATTGACATTGGGCAGGATGCCAATCCTGATATGTCATGTTCCATGTACTAAAAAACAAGATAGATGCTACAAGACAACTGTGGAGTTGTTATTCCCTCCAACTTTATGATATTCGGGTGGTCAAGCCTGCGAAGGATCACTATCTCTCGAGCCATAAACCAGACACTCTCTGGTTCAAAATTATCAACCATTCAAAGCAACAATCATCCGATAAAAACAACTAATAATTAGATGCTCCACTGTTGTGCGGAATAGAGAAAGAACAGAAAATATGAACGAAAATAACAAGACACAGGATTTACGTGGTTCACCAATTTTGGCTACATCCACGGGAGACAGATTCACTATAGTAGGTAGCAAGTTACAGACGCCAAGAAATTAGCCAGGTTTCTACCTATCTAAGTGCAGAACAGAATTAGTGTTTACAGAGAGGAGAGAGACACTTTATATGCTGTCTCCACTAAACCCTAACAAACTGGGCCAAAAATGCAATTCGACCCAAATCAACAGCAGTCCAATAAAGAGAGAAGCTATACCGTTGGACCGGGGGCGTCTCCGCCCCCCCGGACCCCCAGGCCAGGGTGCGCTCCGCCCCCCTGGACCCCCCGACTCACTGACCGGGCAGCGAGACCCCCATTTATAGCCAGGGGCGCCTGCCGCCCCCCGGACCCCTAGGCCAAGGTCGCAGAAGCGGCTATTACAGTATTCAAGGCATACCAACAAATCTCCACCTTGACTTGAATCCTCAAAGTAGAAAACTCCAGATGCACCATTGCAGTGCCAGATGAGTAAACTTCGCCCTCCACTCCCGGGACTGCCCATAGAGCACCTAGTCAGCTCTGATGTTCAGCAAGTCCAAACAATGTTGAAACTTGCTATGTGGAACAGGTTTGGTGAACATATCAGCGGGGTTATTAGCAGTTCCCACTTTCTTCACCCTGATTCCCCTCTCACTCCTCAGGAAATGATATCTAACATCAATATGCTTGGTCCTCTCATGATGGACCTGATCCTTGGCTAGGAAGATTGCACTCAAGCTATCACAGTACACAGTAGCCTGATCATGATGTAGACCAAGATCACTAACTAGCCCTTTCAGCCATATTCCCTCCTTTGCAGCCTCGGTCAGAGCCATGTACTCTGGTTCCGTAGTAGACAACGTCACTGTAGGTTGCAAAGTCGCCTTCCAGCTAACCACAGAACCTCCCAAAGTGAATACATAACCAGTCATCGATCTCCTCGTGCCAACATCACCAGCATAATCAGAATCAGAGTAGCATGTAACTAAGCACTCGGTATCACCTCCATAAATGAGACCCACATCAGACGTACCTCTAAGATACCTGAAAATCTTCTTCACAGCTTGCCAATGTTCCTTTCCCGGTTGCCCCATGAACCTGCTCACAACACTGACTGCCTGTGCTAAATCTGGCCTCGTGCAAACCATAACATACATCAAACTCCCCACCACGTTGGCATAAGGAACCCGAGACATATACTCCTTCTCCTCGTCTGATTGAGGAGCAAACATGGTGGTGAGATGGATATTTGCAGCACTAGGAGTGTCTATAGGCTTCGCTGTAGACATGCCAAACCTAGCCAATACTTTCTAAATGTAGCCTTTCTGTGACAAGAAAAGCTTCCGCTAACTTCGATCCCTAAGAATCTTCATTCCTAGTATCTTCCGAGCTGCACCCAGATCCTTCATCTCAAACTCAGCACTAAGAAGTCCTTTCAACTTCTGAACCTCATGCTTACTCTTTGAGGCTATCAACATGTCATCTACATAAAGCACCAGATAAATGAATGACTCATCTCTCAACTTGCTGTAGTAGACACAATAATCATATGAACTCCTTGTGTAGCCCAACTCAAGCATGTAGCTGTCAAATCTCTTGTACCACTGCCTCGGAGACTGCTTAAACCCATATAAGGACTTCTTCAACTTGCAAACATATTTTTCCTTGCCAGGAACTTGGAAACCATCTGGCTGAGTCATGTATATCTCTTCCTCCAACTCTCCATGTAGAAAAGCGGTCTTCACATCAAGTTGTTCAAGCTCCAAATCCTGATGTGTCACTATAACTAGCAACACCCTGATGGAAGTGTGTCTGACCACTGGTGAGAAAATCTCATTGTAATCTACTCCCTCTCTCTGACTGAAACCTCTAGCAACAACTCTAGCCTTGTACTTGACTCCCTCTATAGGTGATATCCCTTCCTTTTTCTTGAAACCCCATTCGCAAGTGATAACCTTTCTCCCTTGAGGTTGTTGAACCAAATCCCATGTCTGATTCTTCTTGAGGGACTCTATCTCATCTCCCATTGCTACAAACCATTTGTCAGCATCAGTACCTGAAACAGCTTCTCTGTAGGTGGATGGCTCATGAGTATCCACCTCCTCAACAACCTGTAGTGCATAACCCACCATATCCTCAAACCCATATCTCTTGGGCGCCCCAACTCCAACCCTCCTGGATCGGTCCCGAGCTAAACTGCGGACTGTAGCTCCTGATGGTTGAGGATCTGGTGGTGGAGATTCCGGTATCTCATATTCTGTCTGTGGCTCTTGATCCACCTCAAATTGTTCCAATCTATTTTCACCTTGAGTGACATCAAGCTCCACCTGTTTATCAACTCCACTAGTTTCTGGCACAACTGTGGGCTTCACCATAGATCAAAGAAAAGAATTTTCATCAAAGACAACATCCCTACTCAGAATAGCCCTCTTCTCAGATGGAGACCATATCCTGGAGCCTTTAACTCCATCTCCATAACCCACAAAGACACCCTTCTTGGCTCGGGGCTCTAACTTACCATCACTAACATGATAATAAGATGTACAACAAAAAAATTTTAACTTGGAGTAATCAACAACTTTACCTGACCACAACTCCATAGGTATTTTGCACTCTATACCCGTGTGAGGCCCGCGGTTGATCAAGTAACAAGCTGTACTCACCGCCTCTGCCCAGAATCTCCTTTCCAAACCAGCATTAGAGAGCATGCACCTCGCTCTCGCCAGCAATGCCTGATTCATCCACTGAGCTACGCCATTCTGCTGTGGCGTATTCCTAACTGTATGATGACGGGTAATCCCTTCATCCCTACAAAACTGATCAAACTCAGATGAGCAAAATTCCAGCCCATTATCAGTTCGAAGCCTCTTGATCTTCTTCCCGGTCTGATTTTCAACCAAAGCTTTCCACTCCTTGAACTTCGAGAAAACTTGACTCTTATGTTTCATCATGATAACCCAAGTCATCCTTGAGTAATCATCAATCAGAGAAACAAAGTAGCTGTGACCTCCCAGTGACTCAACTCGGGAAGGTCCCCAACAATCAGAATGGATGTAATCCAATGTGCCCTTTGTTCTATGAATCGCTTTAGGAAACTTGCTGCGGTGATGCTTCCCAAAAACACAATGCTCACAGAAGTCCAAGCTCTTGACCTTGTGGCCACCAAGAAGATCATTCTTCGACAGAATCTGCATCCCTCTTTCACCCATGTGACCAAGCCTCATATCCCATAACTTAGTCATATCATCCTGGTGAACCTCCGAAGATGCAACATTAATAGAATCCATAACCGTGGAACCTTGTAGAAAATACAAAGTACCATGCAGAACACCTTTCAGAACCAGCCTAGAACCTCTGCAGACACACAGAACTCCATCACTCCCTGAGTAGACGAAACCCTTTCTATCCAACGTAGGAAGAGAAATCAGATTCTTTGTCATCGATGGAACATGTCTGACATCGTTCAAAGTATAGAAACTACCATCATGCGTCCTGATCTTGATTGAACCAATCCCAACTACCTTGCACGCAACACCATTTGCCGTAGTAATGATGCCCTCAGCTTGCTCATAAGTTGAGAAATAATCTCTCTTTGGGCATATATGGTAAGATGCCCCAGAATCAAGAAACCACGCATTAGGATGATTATTTTGCCCAGTAGCAGCTAGAGCAAAATCATCTTCAGAACGGAAATCCCCTTCCGCCACAGCAGCAGTACTAGATGTACTCCCAGATTTACTAGCCTTCTTCGGACACTCCTTTTTCCAATGCCCCTTCTCCTTACAGTAGTTACAAAAATCATTGGCCTTAGGACCCTTTGAAGATGACTTCTTGCCCTTCTTCTTACTGCCGGTTCCCTTGCCCTTTGCGTTTTTGCCACTAGCAAACAAGGCAGAGGCCTGACTTTCTGTACCTGTACTGTTTTCCTTATGTCGCAACTCTCTGCTATGGAGAGAGGATCTAACTTCCTCCAGAGACACGGAATCTTTACCAACAATAAATGACTTAACAAAATTCTCATACGAAAGCGGTAAAGACACTAGCAAAATCAAAGCAGCATCTTCATCTTCAATTTTCACATCTATATTTCGCAATTCTAATAATAAAGTATTCAATTGCTCTAGATGGTCTCTGAGTTGTGTACCTTCCTGCATTCGGAGACCGAAGAGGCGTTGTTTCAGAAGCAGCTTGTTGGTTAGAGATTTCGTCATATACAAACTCTCCAACTTCAGCCACAGTTGTGCAGCAGTCTCCTGATCTGAGACCTCAGTGATGATTTCGTCCGCGAGACACAGCATAATTGTCGAGTGTGCTTTTTCTTCCAGACCCGCCACATCGCCAGAACTGCTCGTGAAATCCTTCGTCAGCGGAGCCCACAAACTTTGCTATTTTAGCAAAGCTCGCATCTTGATCTGCCATAAACTGAAACTGTTTCTCCCAGTAAACTTGTCGATCTTCACGTTCAACCCAGACATCTTTCTCCCCGATCAGCCCCGATCTGATGAGCCCAGAATCCGATACACCCACTACGCATCTCACCGGAAAAAGAAACCGCTCTGATACCAGTTTGTTGTGTGGAATGGAGAAAGAACAGAAAATATGAACGAAAATAACAAGACACAGGATTTACGTGGTTCACCAATTTTGGCTACATCCACGGGAGACAGATTCACTATAGTAGGTAGCAAGTTACAGACGCCAAGAAATTAGCCAGGTTTCTACCTATCTAAGTGCAGAACAGAATTAGTGTTTACAGAGAGGAGAGAGACACTTTATATGCTGTCTCCACTAAACCCTAACAAACTGGGCCAAAAATGCAATTCGGCCCAAATCAACAGCAGTCCAATAAAGAGACAAGCTATACCGTCGGATCGGGGGCGTCTCCGCCACCCCCCCGGACCCCCAGGCCAGCGCGCCCCCCTGGACCCCCCGACTCGCTGACCCGGCAGCGAGACCCCCATTTAGCCAGGGGCATCTGCCGCTCCCCGGACCCCCAGGCTAGGGTCGCAGAAGCGGCTATTATAGTATTCAAGGCATACCAACAGCCACAGCCACAATTTCCTTTGTCCCAATAAGAAAATAAGCGTACATAATTGTTTACTGTTTTGAATCATGGCAGTTATATGTTTGAAAGTTAAACCACTGAATCAAAACTTTAATAGTCTACCGTCCGAGGGATGTGAGTAATATGTTAAGCCAATTCTCAGGAAGAAATTGAGACATCGGCCAAACAATCATCTGCACGAACATCGCCAATAGCATGATCCACACAACTGGGGTATTTTCCATATCATAGACGAAATCTCCCACCATTGATTGCAACTCATTGGCTATTCCAGCTTAACCCAGATTTATCAAGGCTTAACCCAGATTCCCATGGTTCACCTAAGATAATGCAAACAAGAATCTTTAGTACTAATCAACACTAATCTTCACCTTGATCAGGGTTCTGAAGAATATGATTTTGCATTGACAAGCAGAAGAAAGAGCATAAATTCTCAGTGGATTATACTATATGGAAAGATAAGCTAAAGCTTCTTTAAGAAATTTCTTGTACTTTTGGCTCTTAGTGGATGATTATTTAATGGCATTGACTTTTAAATGACACACAAACCTAGATTAATATTGTTAATACAGACATGGATCATGGTATAGAAAAGATGTTCCAACAGAAGGTAAATGATTAAATACTTAATCAAGAATTATTAATCTCTAAACTAACACTGTCACACTGACATAAGCTGCAAATTTTTGGTTCATTATGCAAATGAAAGCACTGAATTTTAAAAGGAATGATTAACATTCAGTTCAGGGATGTTGGTTTTTCTGTCTGAATTCCAATTCTTATGTATCAGAACTATAATCCTACAATAATCTCTGACCAACTGTTTCCAAAGTGTTGTATATTAAGTTCTTGAATTCATCATGAAAGCTGTCAAAAAAAGAAAAAAGAAACCTTTTTTCAACTATTATGATCAAGAAAAAGACATCCTACTTCACCAAATCTTGCATAATAGCTATGGATACAATCTATTTTACCTAAACAAAAGATGTCAAACAATGTTAGGCCTAATATAACTAAGGCTGTCACTTTTAGTCTCAAACAAAGCATTCAGCTTAGCCTAGTTATAAATCAAGGATCATATCATCATATTCATCGCGAAAACATACTTCCGTAATATGGTCTTCCTATTTGAAATTAGCTGTTAATACGAATGCCTTGAACATGCTACTCAGATTAAATGAAAGACAGAACTAAAAGCACAACCATGGAAAATGAAGGAAAGAGCTGCATTAATCATTATATCATACCTTTTGCAAGATCTTGAGTTCTTCATAGGCATTCCAGTTCATCTTCTTGATAGCAAACACCTCCCCGCCAATGGTGCCTTTGTACACAACTCACTCGATCACCAAGTTCGTCGAAATCATCAGTCGCTTCGCACAGCTCCTCCACCTCAAAAACTTTGTACTTGTCCAAATACTCTGCCACATCCGCCAACAAGCTCACACTCGCATGATTCATCTCCCCCTTATCTTACCTAGATATCTAACAGGATCCAAGCTCTAACAAAACAAAGGAGAATCAATTATTTCAGTAGTTACCATAACGATTGAAAAACTGAAGGAAGAAAATAAACGAACACAGCAAAAACGAAAACAAAGGTGTAGCAAATAAGGGTAATAATCTGTATTCTATTCATGAATTCAGGATACATTATATAGTAATACAAGAAACCTATCCCAGTTAGGAGAAGGTAACAGAATACAATTATATCTACAATTATGGTAGGAATACAAATCCAATTCCAATACCAATACTATTTAACACTAATTCCATAACAACTATAATACTAATTCCATAACACTCCTCCTCAAGTTGGAGCATGCGGATCAGAAATGCCCAACTTGCCAAGTAAGGAATGAAACTGGTTACGTCCGAGAGCTTTGGTGAACAAATCCGCGGGTTGGTCAACCGTACGAATATGTTGAGTAACAATAGTGCCAGATTGAACAAGATCTCGAACAAAATGACAATCAACTTCAATGTGCTTAGTACGTTCATGGAAAACCAGGTTGGCTGCTATGTGAATGGTTGATTGACAGTCACAAAACAATTTCATAGGAAAAGTGTGCGAAACTCCTAAGTCTTTCAGCAAGGACCGAAGCCATAATAACTCACAGCAGGCAACAGCCATAGCACGATACTCTGCTTCGGCAGAAGATCGAGAAACAGTAGGTTGCTTCTTAGTTTTCCAGGAAACTGGAGAATCACCAATCATAACAAAATAACCGGATAAGGAACGCCTAGTTATAGGACAGGCGGCCCAATCTGAATCACAATAAGCAGTCAATTGGAGAGTACTATGGGAAGAAAGAAATAAACCTTGACCAGGATGACTCTTCAGATAGTGCAAAACACGAACCGCAGCTTGCCAGTGAGGAACACAAGGAGACTTCATGAATTGCGCAAGAGTATGAACTGAATAACTAAGTTCAGGACGAGTAATAGTTAGATATATCAGACGCCCAACCAAGCGGCGATACTGCTCCGGGTCATGGTAGGCTGGACCTTCAACACGTGCCAAATCATGTTGTTGCTCCATCGGAAAATCAATTGGTTTAGAACCAGATAAACCTGTATCAGATAGGATGTCCAAAGCATATTTTCTTTGCGAGAGAAACATCCCCTCCGGTCTTCTAGCAATCTCTATGCCCAAAAAATACTTAAGCAAACCAAGGTCCTTCATGTGAAAACAAGAACCCAAGTATTTCTTGAACTCGGAGATGAGCGAAGAAGAACTACCAGTAATGACCAAATCATCCACATAAACCAGAACATGTAAAGACTATGATCCACTGGAAAAGACAAATAAAGAGTAATCTGCCTTACTTTGAACAAAACCAAATGTCCGTAAAGCCTGCGCCAGTTTAGCAAACCAATTCCGAGGAGCTTGACGAAGACCATAAAGAGATTTTTTAAGGCGACAAACCTGACCAGGCGGAACCACATAGCCAGGTGGGGGTCGTATTAACACTTCTTCATGTAAATAACCATGGAGGAATGCATTATGAACGTCCATCTGATGCAATTCCCAACCATGTATAACAGCAACTGACAGGAACAAGCGAACGAAACTCATCTTTGCGACTGGAGCAAAAGTCTCTGTGTAATCAATTCCTTCAATCTGGCGGTTTCCAAGAACCACGAGACGAGCTTTGTAATGTTCAATGGTACCGTCAGAGCGAAACTTCGTTCGGTAAACCCATTTACAATCAATGGCCTTTTTATGCGCAGGCAAAGGAGACAAAGTCCAAGTCTGATTGCGCTCTAGGGCAGTGAGCTCCGCAACCATAGCATCTCGCCAATAAGAATGCCGGGAAGCCTCAGAGTAAGTAGTGAGATCTGCACTAGAAGTTACAGCACCCAAAAATCTAGTATGCAGACTACAAAATTTATCACAATTTACATAATCAGTAAGAGGGTAGAGAACACCTGAGGATAGTGATGACGTATGGGGGAACGTAGTCGAAGAGGGGGGGTCTTCAGTAACAAGAGCACAAGTAGAATCATCACAATCATAGTCAGCCAAATACGCCGGTGGACGTCGAGCACGAACACTTTGTCTGGTGGATGGTGGAATATTGGCAGCAGGCGGAGGAGGATCGGCGGCTGGCGGCGGTGGCCGGAGTTAGTTGGATGCCGTTGACCGGCGTTGACTCGCTGGTGTTGATCGATGTTGGACCGCCAGCGTTGACCGGTGTTGACCCGCCGACATTAACCGACGTTAACTCACCGGCGTTGATCCACTGGCGTTGACCGCCGTTGACCCACCGACGTTGACCAGCGTTGACCTACCGGAGTTGACCGGCCAGCATTGACCGGTGGAAGGGCGGCCGGCGGTTGATCGGAAAAGCCGTATGGTTCCGGTGAGTAGGAGGAGGAAACCGGCGGTGCAGTGGTGGCGCCGCTAGGTTCATCTGTAGAAGCGAATTGCTGAGATGCAGAATACGGGAACTGGTCTTCAAAGAAATCAGCATCCCGAGTGTTAAAGATAACTCGAGAGTCCAAATCGAGAAGACGATAACCTTTCTTTCCGGAAGGATAACCAAGGAACAAACACCGACGGCTTCTTGGTGCAAACTTGTCACGGTATCATGGAACACGAGCAGCAAAACACAAGCATCCAAATACTCGTAAAGAAGAGTAATTTGGCGCCTGTCCATAGAGTAACTCAAAGGGAGTACGACCGTTGAGAAGCTGTGTCGGTGTTCGGTTGATTAGGTAGGCAGCAGTAAGAACACATTCTCCCCAGAAGTCAATAGGAATATTGGCTTGAAACCGTAAAGCTCGCGCTACATTGAGTAAATGACGATGCTTTCTTTCAACTCGACCATTCTGTTGCGGAGTATCAACCATAGACATCTCAAAAACGATCCCCGATGCAGTAAAGTGAGATCGGAGAGGCAAGAATTCAGTGCCGTTATCAGCTCGAACTCGTTGGATGGTTTTTCCCCACTGGTTCTTGACTAAAGCACTAAATTCTAAAAATCTAGAAGCTACTTCAGATTTAGCTACTAACAAATAAATCCAAACAGCTCAGGAAAAATCATCTACTATTGTCAAGAAATAAAACGCACCACTAGAAGATGGTGTATTATAGGGTCCCCAAACATCACAATGAATTAATTGAAATAATGCAGTAGCATTAGTAGTACTTAAAGGAAAACTATGTCTAGGCTGTTTTGCTCTATAACATATAGAACAAGGCACAGAATGTTTATTATTGCTAGGAGAAATAGAAGACAACACCGTGGAAGATGGATGACCAAAACGCTGATGCCATAAATCAGAAGAGGACAGTGAAGCAACTGTAGGAAGAGGCTGCAGGACAGGACTTCGAACACGAGCATCCAGTAGACGAAGCCAAAACACCCCCCCTTTCTGTTCACCCACGCCAATCACTCTCCTCGTACTGATTGTCTGTAAAATGTAATAATTTTCAGTAAACAAAGCTAGGCAGTTTAGGGTAGATAACAATCTAGAGCAAGACAGTAAGTTGCAGCGCAATGTATGGATATATAACACGTGCGGCAGTTTAAAACCATCAAAACAAATGGATCCAAATTGTGTAGCGGAGAACATCGAGCCATCGGGCAAAAAAATATTCACAGCATCAATAGTAGTAGTAAGATCAGAAAGAGAACCTTTGTCACCGGTCATATGATAGGAGGCTCCCGAATCAAGGATCCATGGTAAAGTATGCTTACCAGACTCATCACCAGGAGAGTGAAGCTGATTAAACAGGTTCATGGTCGTGTTCCATTGGTCATCAGACAGAGCAGGGCCAAAATCGGAGTGAGCAGGGACCGTAGAGGAGGCCGCCGCCGCCAGGCTTGGTGGCGACAAGGCGGCTCCGGCGAATGGCACCGGGAGCGAGAGATCGGTGGCGCCACCAGTTTGACCGGCGTTGACTAATGGCCGATCAGGTGGTGCCGATTTCTTGCCCTTCTTGAACCACTCCAGGAAGCCGTGTATCTTAAAACAGGTGTCTTTGTCATGACCCTTGTGACGACAATGTGTGCAAACAAGATTCTTACGGTCGTCGGCAGAAAGAACCACTGGCGAACGTCGTGCAGCATATGCATAGATGTAGAAGAAGAATCACGGGCTCGAATGATAGCTCTATGATTCTCCTCCTGAGTAACAAGGGCATGCACCCTCATGCCAGATGGTAGTGGCTCAATGCTCAAGATATGGGATCGCAAGGTGTGAAAACCTTCGTCGAGACCAGAGATGAATTGGTAGATCAAATCCTTCTCTCTCTCTTGGAGGATTTTTGCCTGAAAATTGCACTGGCATAAAGCCTTGCAATCTTCACAGATACAGACCACAGGAGGTCGCATGCAGTGATAATCTGCAAACAACTTCTTCAGTGTGGCAAAATAGATGGCGATGGGCTGACCATTCTGTCTGCAACCTTGAATGGCTTCTTGTGTCTGCATAAGCTTCATTCCATCAGCGAAAATAAAGCGTGCCTTAAGATCATCCCACAAATCCTTGACGGTAGAGAAAGAACTTGTTGAAGATCGTATCACTGGATCCAGGGTCTGTGAGATCCAGCAGACAAGAGTAACATTAACCCCAGGCCAGACAGCAGTATCTGGATGATCATCCTGGGATTTTGTGATGGATCCATTAAGGAACCCAATCTTATGTTTGGCCAAGAATGCGCAACAAATCGCATCAGACCATTCATTGTAGTTTTCTGGTCCTTTCAGCATAATTGGTACAAGTTGTAATCCTGGACCATCGTCGGAACCAATGTAGTAAGGATCAGTCGACACACGACCAATCGGTAAAGCAGCATGAGCGCCAGATTGTGATTGCAGCTGTTTGAGTAAAGCTGTAATTACGTCACTAACACTCAGATCCTGAAGTTTCGTACCCTCGGGAATCTCAAAACGAGGTTGTTCATCAGAACCCGACATATTGTAAAATCAGGGATGGATAAGAACACCGGTGGACAGTTGCTGACGGCGCGTGGCGGACGGCGCGTGAAGGAGGCGGCGGCGCGTGGCGTCGGTTGGTAGCGAACGGCAGCGGATCAAAAACACGAGCAGCAAACGTCGTTGACGGGTCGTCGTCGGAAACCTGGCGGACAGCGGCGGCAATGGTGCAGCGGTGGTGGCGTGTGGGCTTCGGCGGTAGCGCGTGGGGCGTCGGACGACGGCAGCTCGGGAAAGATCAGGGCAGCGAAAAATTTTCTGTTTTAGGTTTCAGAAGTTTAGGCTCTGATACCATGTAGGAAATAAGGGTAATAATCTGTATTCTATTCATGAATTCAGGATACATTATATAGTAGTACAAGAAACCTATCCCAGTTAGGAGAAGGTAACAGAATACAATTATATCTACAATTATGGTAGGAATACAAATCCAATTCCAATACCAATACTAATTAACACTAATTCCATAACAACTATAATACTAATTCCATAACAAAAGGCGTATTAGAGGAGGATTGGAGAACAAATCGCTAAAATATTTATGGTTGAAGAAGCATGAATCGCAACTTTGATTTTGAAGTAATTTGGAGAAGAAGAAGGAAGAAATTAAGCGAGCGTTTCAAACCCATTTTTGGGTGACCCATTTTTGGGTGACCCATTTTTGGGTGACCCATTTTTGGGTGACCCATTTATGATCTTATAATCCGGCCCACAAATTCTTCAACTTTTCCTGATTTGCAAATTGGTCTTTGGCCTATCCATAAGCTTATGGACATGCTGTCTTTTAGGAGACCCACTCTTTCAAGAAAACATTGGAGACTAAGATCATCTCCAACGGTGGTGTTTTTGGACATGCTTGGAAAATTCCACAAATTACTTCAGTGTAGCCTACCGTTGTTGCAGAATCCATGTTTGCAGTTTTCAAGCAGCTGTGGCTTATGAGAGCAACTTGCTTGATGTTGGAAGTATTAAATGCTTCACGAGCAGAAAGCGTATTTCACACAATTTGGTTGGATCGTATAGACAATTCAATATTATCAAGTGTACAATCTTCACATGCAACAATAACAATAATAAATCTATTTAAAATAAAATTATTATACTAAAAAGATTATAAAATTATTTTTTACAAAAATTAAAAAACCATTTTTTCCATTCGTTGCGCATTGAAAAAGCGCGCGCACACACACACTATATATATAGATATATAATATGAGTTCGTCTCTTAAAAGATGATATTTTCATAAGTCATGGAAAGACCGATGTTTAAAGTGCAAATAAGAAGAAATAAAGATAAAGTTTTCAGGTTGCATGAATTGTGTTATAAACTCTATAACTACTACACGTTGCATAATAAATTTTTAATATTGCAGCTAAAATTTTTTATCTTTTATTATTCTAATTATACCATTTTCATAAGCTTATGGAAAGACGGTCTTTCCCAAAACTTTGCCATATAATATATATGGTTAAATGTGTTAAATTTCAAACCTATATACAATTATTTTATAAGAAATTTATACAAATTTCTATAATTATATAATTATTTTTGTAAGAAAGTTATATAAAGGTATATTGATAGGATAATTATAGGTTGTTCTTTCATTGGGAAAATTGGTTGATTTGGTGCTGTTTGAAGTTTATAATGGATGTTTTATGGCCAGATTTATGCCAGTAATTTGGAGAAGAACCAGAGGAAGAAAGAAGCAGAAATTGAGCATAAAAAAAACTGAGCTAACAGGACAAAGTGCAAGAGATTGAAGGGAAGATTTTAGCAAAGTCAAATGGAAGCAAGAAGTTGGGCTAAATTCACACACTTAAGCCACAATTTTGTAATAAATACTTTTCCTAATCCAAGATGGATTGGTAGGATTTGTTAGGTGTGATTTAATATTATTTTAATCACCTTGGCCTTATATATAAACAGAGAGCCAAGGTGGTAAACGAGGCTGGTTCCGTTTTCTTCTTTTGGGAGCTGGGCCGAGAGCTTGAGTTCTTGAACTCATAATTTAGGTTTGATTTCTTTGTCTTTTCGTCCTTGTAATTTCATATACTTCTCTTTAGTTAATGAAATCCTTTCTTCATTCTATTTTCTTTGTTCATAATATGAGTGGCTAAATTTCTTAGTTGGCTTGGATTGATTAAAGGTTGATTCATAAAGTTGTGAGGATTGATATGCCTAAAAGTGTTCTTGCAAGTTCTTGGTTGATTATGGTATGAACTTAGGCTTTGTGTATTGAGTTTGATCACCTTAATACATGCTAAGCTAGGGCTAATTAAGTAGCACTTTCTTGTAAAAAACAGATAACTGATACAGACTGTAATAGCAGGGAAATAATCAACCGGGTAGGTAGCTGTCTTTAGCAAATACTTGGATGTCTATCTAAATTAGGTCCTCTTTGTATTAATTTAATAATCTAGCAAGTTCAGCAAATACTTGCTTGCTAGTGGGTAATAAGAGAGGATTTTAGGAGTTCAGCAAATACTTTCTCTTATATAACTAATTGATTTGCGGGAATAACTAATTATTAGCCGAGGATAAACGGACGAATCAACGAGTTAATCCAAGCCAACTTCCTTCTTCATTATCTAGATTCCTTCCAATTTATTTTAGTGCTTTCAGTATTTATGAGTTTATGTGTGTTTATGTCTTTGTGTTTTTAGTTTCTTTTGTTTAGTAGTTTTAGTTAAACAAATCTCAAGTCTAGGCGTGGTTGCTAACCCAATTAAATCTTTAGGTCAATCAATAGAATCAAATTGTTCCCTGTGGATCGACCCTGCTTACCTTGTACTAGATTTATTATTATTGGAGTATTGCAGGTTTTATTTGTGTGAATAAAACGACGTTCACCAAATTGGCGCAGTTGCCGGGGAACGGTTGTTGATTTCTGTTGTTTGTCCTACTGATATGTTTGTTAGTTTTTCAGTATATGACCAGGTCTGATAAGCAGGTATTGGAGTTTGATTCTGAAATAGAAAAGACAGCCAAGAAGAATCGGAAGAAAGCTAAGTTGAAAAAGTTGAAGGCTGCAGGGGAACCTCAGTTTGCCCAAACCGAGACTCTTGAGGCAGAGACTGAAGTTAAAACCGATACTTCTCGAATGGCGAATCCTGATCTTAATGCTGACAATCCCTATATGTGGGAACTTACTGGTCACAGTGAAGAAGACCCCCCTACTCCCATCCAACTGGCACCAACAGGGAGTCCCATTGAGATTAAGCTAGGCCTTTTGAATGTTCTTCCGAAATTCCATGGAAGGAGCACCGAAGATCCATACAATTTTCTGAATGAGTTCATCAAAATTTGCAAGGTGCAAAAGAGGTCTGAGAATGTCACGGAGGAGCAGTTCAAGCTAGTTGCATTTCCATTCAGTTTGACAGGGGCAGCAAACCAATGGCTTTCTAGCTTACCACCAAATTCCATTACTACATGGAATGGTCTCAAGAAGCAATTTCTGGAGTATTATTTTCCCTCCACAAGGACTGAAACGTTGAAGAGAGAGATTTCCAGCATCCATCAAGAGTTTGATGAGCCATTGAGTGCATTTTGGCTTAGGTTTCGAAGGTTGGTGGATAGTTGCCCTAATCATCGCTTTTCGGAGGGACAATTGTTGCAATATTTCTACCAAGGGCTGACTTCGGTGAACAAAGACCTTATGAATTCAGCAAGCAATGGTGGATTTTCCCATCTTCGAGTAAATGAAGCTAGGGAAATTGTCAAGAAAATGATTGATTCCAAGAAGGAATATGACAAAGGTGATGTGAGGATTTTAAAGAAAGTGGTGGATACAAGCTCTTCAGGTGAGGATAAATTCAATGAAAGGATGGATAAATTGGAGAAAATTCTTTCAAAAGTGGTTGACAAAGTTGCTACCACAAATACAAGCTCTTCTTCTAGCCCTCATGATCGTCCATGTGATACATGTGGAACATATAGCCATACCACTTTGCAATGTAATTTTGCTTTGGACGAGCCACTTGTTCAAGCGAATGCTATGGGGAATTGGAATGAGAGGCAGCCAAGGAGAGATCCTTATTCAGCTACTTACAATCCGGGTTGGAGAGATCATCCAAATCTAAGATGGAGAGATCAAAGAAATCCACCTCAACAAGCCTATGTTCTACCGAATCAAAGAATGCCTCAAGCTTACCCTCAAAATCAGCCACCTCCTCAAGGGAAGTCAATAGATGAGAAGCTGGATTTGATGATGAACATGCTTCAAGATCAAAAAGAGAGTTCTAAGAAAGCCGAGGCTACATTGGATGAGCATACCCGAAAAATTTCTCAATTGACAAACTCTTTGAATGAGCTTCGAATGCAACAACCTGGACTTCCTTCTCAAGTGCAAGTGAATCCAAGGGAGACAGCAAATCAGATCACTCTCAGAAGTGGAAAAGAAGTTGAGTCACCACCTGAAAAGATTGCAAGCAAGACCAATAAGGATCATCCTCAGCAATCTGGAGCAAACCCTGATTTGCCCAAACAGAGGCTGGTAACAGAAGCTGAAAATCTGGTAGGGGTAATTTTGAATTAACCAAGGAGGAAACTCCAAGGAAGGTTCTGAATGATCCTCCAGTGAAAATTCTTCCTCCCTTTCCTCGTAGATTAGCAAAGAAAAAAGAAGAACCAATTGATTTCTTGTCTATTTTTGGGAAGATGGATATTAACATTCCTCTTTTGCAGGCAATGAGACTTCCACCAGTGAGCAAGTTTTTGAAGGATTTTGTGGCAAGGAAACCGCAGAACTCAAGCAAGGTGATAATGAGTGAGTCGGTTTCGGCAGTGATAAAAAGAGAATTACCTCACAAATGCAAGGATTCCGGTATGTTTTCTTTACCATGTCACATTGGAGAGGTAAAAATTGAGTCCGCTATGTGTGATTTGGGAGCTTCAATTAATGTTATGCCATTATCTATTTATAAGAAATTAATTGGAGCTGATTTGGTAGATACAAGGGTTGTGATTCAATTAGCGGACCGATCTTGTGTATACCCTGAAGGACTTTTAGAAAATGTTCTTGTCAAGGTCAATGAATTTGTGTATCCCGCTGATTTTTATGTGGTGAAAATGGATCATGATGATGGTGAGAATAATTCTGGAGTTTTGTTAGGTCGGCCTTTCTTAAGGACGGCAAATACTGCTATTAATGTGGGAGATGGAACAATTTGTCTTGATTACTATGGTGACAAATATATTTTCAGCATTGAAGATGCAATGAAAAAACCACTTGATGCTGAAAATATATATGCCATCGATGTAATTGACCCTTTAGTCCAAGATTTTCTTGAGACCGAGTTCTTGCAGGAAAGAATGGAGATTCCAGCATCTACAGGTGCTACAGATCTGATGGTGCAAGGAAAGAGTGATATGGAGATCTGTGAGCTGCTGTGTTCTTTATATTCTCAAGAAGAAGTTTTGAGCACTGGAACCACTCTCGAGTTGCCCAAACAGAGCCTTGCAGACAGACCACTGCCATCTGAAATTTCACCACCAGTTTTGGAGCTTAAGGTTCTACCACCAAACCTGAAATATGTGTACCTTGGGGAATCTGAAACTTTGCCAGTTATTGTGAGTACCAAGTTGGAGAAGTCTCAAGAAGAAAAATTGGTTGCCTTGTTGAAGAAGTACAAGAAAGCAATTGGTTGGAATTTGGCGGATATCACCGGAATTAGCCCCGACATTTGCACACATCATATTTTGATGGAGCGGGATGCAAAACCTGTTCGAGATCCTCAAAGGAAGCTCAATCCTAACATGAGGGAGGTAGTTCTCAAGGAAGTCCTCAAACTTTTATCCTTGGGAATTATTTACCCTATTCCGGATAGCAATTGGGTTAGTCCGGTCCATGTGGTACCCAAGAAGTCCAGTTTTCAAGTGGTGAAGAATGATAAGAATGAGTTGGTTCCTACTCGGCTAGTCACCGGATGGAGAATGTGTATCGATTATAGGAAGCTTAATGCGGCAACTCGGAAAGATTATTTTCCACTTCCTTTCATCGATCAAATGTTGGAAAGATTAGCGGGGAATAAATTCTTTTGTTTCTTGGATGGCTATAGTGGATATTTCCAGATTTGTGTGAACACCGAGGACCAGGAGAAAACTACTTTTACATGTCCTTTTGGCACCTATGCTTATAGGAGAATGCCATTTGGATTGTGTAATGCTCCGGGCACTTTTCAAAGATGCATGATGAGTATTTTCTCGAATTTGATTGAATCAAGCATTGAGGTATTCATGGATGATTTTTCAGTGTATGGGAATTCTTTTGAGATGTGCTTGAGTAACTTGGAGCAAGTATTGGTTCGATGTGTGAAAAGAAATTTAGTCTTGAACTATGAAAAATGCCATTTCATGGTGAATGAAGGCATAGTTTTGGGGCATGTAGTTTCCGAAAAAGGAATTCAAGTTGACAAGGCTAAGGTGGAGACCATAGAGCAACTACCTTACCCTACCAATGTACGGGAGATTCGTGGATTCTTGGGGCATGCTGGATTCTATAGAAGGTTCATCAAGGACTTTGCCAAGATAGCACAACCATTAACCAAACTTCTTCAAGATGATGTTCCTTTTGAAATGACTGAAGAGCGCAAGCTTGCCTTTGATGTGCTTAAGGAGAAACTCATCTCTGCCCCGATAATGCAACCACCAAATTGGGACATACCCTTTGAGTTGATGTGTGATGCAAGCGATTATGCGGTAGGGGCCATTTTGGGACAAAAGCTAGGGAAGGAAAGCCATGTGATCTATTATGCTTCAAAGACTTTGAATCCGGCTCAATGCAATTACACCACCACTGAAAAGGAGTTGTTGGCAGTGGTGTTTGCTCTTGATAAATTCAGGTCTTATTTACTGGGATCAAAGATCATTGTCTACACCGATCATTCGGCCTTGAAGTATTTGTTTACAAAGAAGGAATCCAAGCCGAGGTTGATTAGGTGGATTTTGTTGTTACAAGAATTTGATTGGGAGATAAGGGACAAGAAGGGTGCTGAAAATCATGTTGCTGACCACCTGAGTAGGTTGGTGAAACCTGAGGATGCAATTCCCATTCAAGAATCTTTTCCCGAAGAATACTTATATGCTGCCACAGGCCTCGAATTGGCCAAACAGAGCCCTCTTACAGCAGCATTGCATGGGAATTTTGCTCATGATCCATGGTTTGCAGATATTGTTAATTTCATCACCACTGGGGAAATTCCAGAAACCTTCAGCACTGCCCAGAGAGTGAAGCTCAAGAGTGAGTGTAAGCATTATATTTGGGATGAGCCATATCTTTGGAAAATCGGTTCGGACCAAATCATTAGGCGATGCGTTCCTGAAGAAGAACAAGGTACAATTCTTTTGCATTGTCACTCTTTTGCTTGTGGAGGTCATTTTGGCCCTAAACGTACAGCTCGAAAGGTTCTTGATAGTGGATTTTATTGGCTAACTATTCATAGAGATGCTTACATGTTTTGTAAGAGTTATGCTAGGTGCCAAATGACAGGAAATATTTCTAAACGTGATGAAATGCCTCAAACTCCCATTATTGTGTATGAGATATTTGATGTGTGGGGTATGGATTTCATGGGACCTTTCCCTAGTTCCTATGGTAATCTTTACATATTACTTGCGGTTGACTATGTCTCAAAATGGGTGGAAGCGAAATCCACCCACACTGATGATTCTCAAGTTGTTTCAGGATTCTTGAAATCACATATTTTCAGCAGGTTTGGAGTGCCGCGAGCAATCATTAGTGACCAAGGAACTCATTTCAAAAACCGCACCATTGAAGCCCTTCTGAAGAAGTATGGAGTACATCATAGATTGGCTACTACTTATCATCCTCAATCCAATGGCCAAGCGGAGATATCAAATAGAGAAATTAAGCAAGTGCTAGAAAGGACGGTGAATCCATCTCGGAAGGATTGGAGCAAAAGATTAGATGATGCTCTTTGGGCTTATCGAACTGCTTTCAAGACTCCGATTGGAATGTCCCCGTATAGGCTTGTTTTTGGGAAGATGTGCCATTTACCGGTTGAGATAGAGCATAAGGCTTATTGGGCTGTGAAGGAGATGAATATGCATCCTCTCCAGTGTGAGGAGGAACGGAAGTTCCAACTTCAAGAGTTGGAGGAACTCCGTTTGGAAGCTTTTGATCAAGCTATGTGGTACAAGGAGCGAACCAAAATGTGGCATGATAAGAATCTGAGGTCCAAGGAGTTCAAGGTTGGCCATAAAGTACTACTCTTTCAGTCAAGGCTTCGGTTGATGCCTGGGAAACTCAAATCAAAATGGGCTGGCCCCTTTGAGGTGGTCTCTGTTTGGGCAAATGGAGCTGTTGAAATCAGAAGCATGAATACAGAGAAGTCTTTTCTGGTTAACGGTCATCGTCTCAAGCCATTTTACGATGCATCTCAAGTGGCAGTAGTGGAAGAAATTTCACTATGCCATACCTTCGATACTTGACCGATTGACAAAGTCTAGCCACGGACTGTAAACGAAGGCGCTCATTGGGAGGCAACCCAATTTTATTTTTCTGTTTGGTTTTATTTTATGTGAAATATAAATGACATTATAATTTTGATGCCTTCCATTTTATTGTGCAGGGATGTGCTTGGGGATTAGATTTCTGGGGTTTAATTGAAAAAGAGAAGAAGCTGAAGGGCTAAATTGCAAATTTCAGATTTGATAGGGTAAAACCCTTCTTCTTCCCCTTCAAATCGCAAAACCAATTTCCTAACTTCCCCAAAATCCTTTTCACCGTACCGAAATCCTTCAATCAACCACCGCAATTCCACCGCCACGCTGGGGAATTTACCGGCGAAGCCTGATTGTTCAAAAGAGCCCATCGGGATGACACCAAGAATGCCCAAGAAGGTTGCAGGAAGAAGATCCAAGCGAAAACTACCACAACCTCCTGTAATCTTCGCAGCGGCACTACCACCTCCACATCCCCCTTCTCCATCTCCACCACGACATTCTCCACCTCCTAGTTCATCACCACCGATTCAACCATCACCGCCATCACCTCCACCAGAATCTACACCACCCGAATTACCTCCACCGCCACCATTGAAGCACATTACCGCAGAACCTTCTCGACTTCGCCAGAAGAAAGTGGCCGTGAGACCTTCGTCGAAGAAAACCCTAGTTCCGGCGGGGAAGAAACCTTCTCAGAAGGGCAGCAAGCCCGACGCTACGGAGAAGGCGTCGCAGAAGTCCAAGGGTCGAGCTAGTGCGAAACGCAGCAGGAGAGAAGAAGGGGATGTTGCTGGTAGCTCTTCCGCCACGCCGTCGCCTCCGCTGAAACGTGCAAAGACCTCAAAGAAGGACGCGCCACAACCTTCAACAGAAGCAACCCCTGTTCAGACCACCGGCGATCTCCCAATTCCACCTGAGATTATTGTTGAATCAGGGGAAGCACTGCTTCAATTCGAAGACCCTGATTTGCAAGCTCGAGCTCTTAAACGAACCAAGAAACGCTGTTCTTCGGGTTTATAATTGCAGGTATCTTCCCTTACTTCTTTAGGGGTTTATGACAGGTTCATAGAGTATTTTGATGCCATAGGTTGGAAAGCATTGTTGTCTTTACATTCTGTGAACTTGTATGTGAAATTGTGTGAGGAATTTGTGGTTAGTTTCCGGTTGAATAAACAGGCTGCTTTGAATGTGTCTGAGCCTTGCCTTTCGTTTCGATTGGGATTGCAGAATGTGTCTCTGAGCCTTAATGAATGGAATTTAGCCCTAGGCTTGATTTCTTATGCTGATTTAAATTCTGATTCATATCAATCTGGCTTTATTGGCAATTATGTGGAATTTCCTGGTTTTAATCCTGTGACTGCTTGGAAACTGTTAGCCCCTAATTGTCCTGATATCTATGATTCTGCTAAGTCAAATTTAAGTTTCCTCAGCCGGGTCCTCCAAACCCGAGCTTATCTTCTTCCAATGCAGGCAATAGAACTTTTCTTGATGAAGTGCATTCCCTTCGGGCAGATGTGCAATCTTTGCACATGAAACTGGACGCTTTAGCTGCTCAAAATGGGCATCTTCATGCTACCTTAAGTGACTTGTGCAGCGCTTGGTTTGCTAGAAATTCACAGCCGCATCAACCCCAATCCTGAGTTCCTTAATTCCCTTCTCTGTTATTTTCATTTTTTTATTGGTAGTTGTCAGTTGGCTCTTCTCTGTTAAACTAAACTTGCTTGAGGGCAAGCAAGATTTAAGTGTGAGGAAAGTGGGTTAGTGGTCTAGGTGTCTGTTATTATTTGAATGTTTAGGTGTCTTTTATTATTTGTGTGTTTTGTGTGTTACTTGTAGTGTTTGTGTTTTGTGTATTTCTTTTGTTTCCTTTTTGGTCAAAAAAATTCAGCATGATAGGAGTAATGGAATTGGCTTTGAAATGGAATAACTGTGCATGTTGAGAGAATTTGATTAGTAAATATTATTGCTTGATATCCCCTTGAGAATTTGAGATGATTAACCCCAGAAATCAGTTTAACTTGAATAAAACTTGGGATAAATAAGATGAGTTTGAACAAAGCCTAGTATAAAGTAAGGTTTGAGCCTAGAGTAGAGCACTCTCTACATCAATCTTCTTTTTGAGAGTTGTGGCAGCTAGGTTAATGCATGATGAGGTGATAAAAGGCAAATTAGGATTAACCACACATCGTATATATAGCCTACCCTTTATATCCCTTAGTGAGCCCCTTTGAGCCTAACTTTTTCTTTGATTTAACCCAGAAAAATAAAATGTATAGCCAAAGCCTTGTTGATATCCTTTTCTTGACCCTATTGTGCATGCTCTTGAAGGAACAAGTAGTGAATTCATCCATGGTTTGATATTGGATATAAAGCATTGATGAGATGTGAAAACTGTCCAACAGAATTCTGTTTGAAAAGTGACAAATAAAAATGTAGGTTCTGTTTGGCCAAACGTAGGGGTTACTGGAACTGAATTCTTGTTCTGAAATTATGTTGTGATTGCCCCTGCTAAATGTATGTTCACTAGAGTTAATTGTGATAGTGGTGCTGAAAAAAAAAACAAAACAAAACAAAAAAAAAGAAAAAAAAAAGGAGAGAACAGAGCACCTATATTAGATATGTGAAAATTGCCTTCTTGAGATGGATGATAAATTGTGATTGAGCATGCATAATATGTTGTGAATAAACTTTAGAGCCATTAGGATCTCACCAAAATTATAAACCCCTAACCCCATTACAAACTAAATAAAAGACCTTTTTTGATCTTCATACTTTAATTGATGCTGCCACAGTATGTTATGGAGTGAATTTAACCTTGCTTTTTAGTGCTTGGAGTGAAAACTGTGAGGAAGTTCTTTCTTGTCTATTTTGATCGAGTTGAAAACAAGTGTAGCTGATGTAGGGGGGATTGATTTGATAGTTTAAGGGGGGATGATACCAATTCTGTTTATGAAAGGAGACTTGATATCATGCATAGTGAACTTTGTTGATTAGCCAATGAAAAGAAAATTGAAGTGCTGAAAATTTTTTTTGACCAAGATTTTGTATATAACCTTTTCTGTTTTCTGAATTTTTCTGTTTTCTTTTTAGTTTCAGTTTAGGTTCGTTGTGGTTAAATTAGAATGTGTTTAGGGGATTGGGAATTATGAATGAACAGCATGCTTTATTATCATACTTGAGGGCAAGTATGACTCAAGTGTGAGGATGTTTGATAGGATAATTATAGGTTGTTCTTTCATTGGGAAAATTGGTTGATTTGGTGCTGTTTGAAGTTTATAATGGATGTTTTATGGCCAGATTTATGCCAGTAATTTGGAGAAGAACCAGAGGAAGAAAGAAGCAGAAATTGAGCATAAAAAAAACTGAGCTAACAGGACAAAGTGCAAGAGATTGAAGGGAAGATTTTAGCAAAGTCAAATGGAAGCAAGAAGTTGGGCTAAATTCACACACTTAAGCCACAATTTTGTAATAAATACTTTTCCTAATCCAAGATGGATTGGTAGGATTTGTTAGGTGTGATTTAATATTATTTTAATCACCTTGGCCTTATATATAAACAGAGAGCCAAGGTGATAAACGAGGCTGGTTCCGTTTTCTTCTTTTGGGAGCTGGGCCGAGAGCTTGAGTTCTTGAACTCATAATTTAGGTTTGATTTCTTTGTCTTTTCGTCCTTGTAATTTCATATACTTCTCTTTAGTTAATGAAATCCTTTCTTCATTCTATTTTCTTTGTTCATAATATGAGTGGCTAAATTTCTTAGTTGGCTTGGATTGATTAAAGGTTGATTCATAAAGTTGTGAGGATTGATATGCCTAAAAGTGTTCTTGCAAGTTCTTGGTTGATTATGGTATGAACTTAGGCTTTGTGTATTGAGTTTGATCACCTTAATACATGCTAAGCTAGGGCTAATTAAGTAGCACTTTCTTGTAAAAAACAGATAACTGATACAGACTGTAATAGCAGGGAAATAATCAACCGGGTAGGTAGCTGTCTTTAGCAAATACTTGGATGTCTATCTAAATTAGGTTCTCTTTGTATTAATTTAATAATCTAGCAAGTTCAGCAAATACTTGCTTGCTAGTGGGTAATAAGAGAGGATTTTAGGAGTTCAGCAAATACTTTCTCTTATATAACTAATTGATTTGCGGGAATAACTAATTATTAGCCGAGGATAAACGGACGAATCAACGAGTTAATCCAAGCCAACTTCCTTCTTCATTATCTAGATTCCTTCCAATTTATTTTAGTGCTTTCAGTGTTTATGAGTTATGTGTGTTTATGTCTTTGTGTTTTTAGTTTCTTTTGTTTAGTAGTTTTAGTTAAACAAATCTCAAGTCTAGGCGTGGTTGCTAACCCAATTAAATCTTTAGGTCAATCAATAGAATCAAATTGTTCCCTGTGGATCGACCCTGCTTACCTTGTACTAGATTTATTATTATTGGAGTATTGCAGGTTTTATTTGTGTGAATAAAACGACTAATGTCAACCAACCAATAATTGACACTTCATTTTTATTTTTAATTAATTATAATTTGAAATGAAAAAAAAAATGTTTAAGAAGTGCTTTCCATTGTTTGTAGTTTGTTCTTACCTATATTTTTAATCAAAATCCATGATATGACACTTAAGAAATGCTCCTTAAATCCACTACCATTGTGGATGCTCTAAATAATCTTATATTTATTTAATAAAAATATTTTTAAATATTGATGTGGCTAATTGTGGGAGTGACACTTGGCAAAAAAGTTGTTCTTTTAGTTATAATTATATATTTAACCTTCTCATTAGTATCTATACACAGTTAAGTAAGAGTTGATTAATTGAGTTCAACCTAGTTGTAAGTGTTTTTAGAAAGTCAATTAAGGGTTGACAATTAATTGCATAAAACCAATCCAATTATTAGTGTTTATAGAAAGTCCAATGATGGCTTATTGTTACAACCTTGTTGTTGGTGTTTATAGACAGTTAAGTAAGGATTGACCTTTGATCACTTAAACTCAGCACAATTATTGGTGTTCGTAGACAGTTCAGTTAGGATTGATCATTGACTACTTGAAGTCAGCATAATTGTTAGTGTTTTTATAAAGTTAAGTAAGGTCCGACCGTTGATTACAGAAAGTTAAGGATTGACGGTTAATTATGTATAGTCAACCTTGTTATTAGTGTTCATAGACGGTTAAGGAATTTTTATTACCATTCATTATATAAAGTTAACATTGTTAATAGTGTTTATAAGCAGTAAAATAAGGATTGGCCGATAATTACTTAAAATCAACATAATAATTATTGGTATTAGAAAGTTAACGGTGGGTTCATTGTTGATTATATAAGATCAATCTATTTGTGTGTTTATCTAAAGTTAACGGAAGGGGCATCGTTGATTGAATTATTGTAAAACAGAAGCTCAGTACAGTAGTATTTTTATCTTCCTTGGAACCTTGGAACCAACCGATTCCAATCAATACAAGCGCAGAAAGAATTATTCAGAAACAGAGCTGCTAAAATAAAATACATGAGTGATTTTTTTTTTATGTTTAAACCATCCGTAGATGGGGGAAAATTAATTGGCTCCCCTAACCCTAGAAATGGCTAAATCACCTGAGAGTACATACATGAGTACAGAGGAGTCATCCTTATTATGATCCGAGGGTTATAAGAAGCTCATGAAGCAAAAAATTGCTATGAAATGTCTACATTAGCCTAAAATGAAAATAATGTTGAGAGAGTAGCTTTCTATATATCATTCCATTGTTTTCCATGAACCGATCGGCAAATCGAGAAATCGAAACCCCAGTATGTCCGTGGAAAACAAGGAAAAAGAAATATAGGAAGAAGATTAGAATCGGCCTAAAGTTTCTCTGTGGGTGAGGAGGGAAGGAGCTCGAGCAAATGGCCGTTGCATATTCCTTGTTCGTCCAGGACCAGTTAATCATCCCAGGCACTAGCAAACCTGGAAGAAGAGAAAAAGCAGAGTAGATTCCATTCCAAGAAAAGAAAGCAATATCAAGGACCTACTCGTATAGAGGGCAAACCAATTTTGTCTAGAGATATGAGTCCTCTGAGCACAGGAGGAGCTAATTGAATATCTAAAATACCATGTAAATCATTCTGTAGTGAGTATTTGGCCAAAAAATCTGCAACATTATTTGCCTCTCTGTGAATATGTGTAATTGGGAATTTCGTATGCAAAAGATTAAGTGAACTACAAACAGAAAAGTTTATCCAAGATGCAATCATGGGGTTATGAATTCCTCTGATAGCAATTAAGCAATCTGATTCCAAAGAACAGTATGCTATTTCCAGTTCTGCACATAATTCATATCCAAACTGAATAGCTATTAATTCGGCGTGTAGTGGTGAGGGGGATTGGAAAATTTTTGTTCTCATTGTAATCACATTCCCTATAGAATTCCTTACTACTACAGCTGCAGAGGAGAATCCAAACATTTTCCATGAGGCATCTGTATTGATCTTATATCCCAAGAAAGGTTTCTTCCATGTTACAGCAGTTAAAGGTTTCCTTTTCTTGGAATAAATGTGTGGGATAATGTTAGACTCAATCCAATACATATGCTTTTCTATCTTGCCAAAAAGGTGATGAACTGTAAATATATCACGAATGATACATTTAAACTCATGTAAACAGGCTACAGTGGAGAAAGGTTCATTATCATAAATGATTTTGTTCCTCTTTATCCATAGGATCCAGATTGTAACCAGAAGTGAAGCAGTGATAATCTGAGAGTGGATCTTATTTTCAGCATTAAAGGATAGGAAATATTCAACTCTATGCTCCAACTTATGGAAATTAGGTTGCTGAAGATGGATCATATCTCCAACTGCCTCCCAAACAGCAATAGAGGATGTGCAAGAGTTGAAATAATGGTCTAGATTATCATTATGGTTCATGCACATAGGACACCTCGATGCTAATCGAAAGCCTAACCTAACTAAAATGTTATCAAAAGGCAGAATGCCATTCATTGTACGCCACAAAATGACTGACATTTTCTTAGGTATGAAACTGCTCCATACCTTGGAAAGGTGTCTGATTTTAACTTTTCTTCTCCTAAAAGTGTGGTATGCGGACCTGATTGTGAACGTACCATTGGTGTTTGGTGTCCAGATCAGTCTATCCTCGTGTTGATACTCCAGTTTTGCTACCTGCAAAATGGTAAGTATATTGGTAGCCAGGTATGGCTCCAGCTGTGGTAGGAGGTTAGCTTTATTTTGTATGAAGTACCTAAGGGTAATATCCTCAAATGGGACATTATGCCCATCAGGCCATTCATAGAAAAGGGCTCCTTCACCCGTCCAATTTGAATTCCAGAAGGAGCATTCTCCTTCTTGGCCACCCATGAGTGATGACCAATATAATGTCATCGAATTTTATGTCAAATTTTTGCATCTTATAGCATCATATAGGAAAACACCATTGCCCTCCTTAGCTGTGCTGAGTTGAGAGATTCTTGGAAGATCCATTTGGTATCGATCGATTACTTCCTCCATTATCTCACTTCCAAAGTAATCTGCCAACATTCCACCATATCCTATTCTTATTTCATGAGCAGAAAATGCTTCCAAATTCTTCCTCTCTAAACACACCATTTCCACCATTTCGAAACGTCCATTCCTTTCTATAATCTTCTCCATCTCTTCTGATGAGGGATAGTACGTGGCCATATTGAGCAAATCCATTTTTTCTTTGCTAACTTTACCCTGCAAATATCAGCACAGTATCGTCCCAAAATTAAGTCTTTGTTTCTGCAAAATCTTAAGTCTAAATAGGGTCATGTTAATGCAAACATGTGGGGCATAAAATCATTTCAGAACTATTAAAAAAAATTTCAAGCAGAACAAAATGTGTTAAGTTACAATTCATGGACTGTGTATGTGTATCAGAAACAGAAATTTTGTTGTTTGGTGTGTTACCTCCTTTACCAATTCCAACAGGATAGGTTCGAGTGTGTAATTGCACCGAACTGTGTAACCAAGTTGTGTGTGCACTGCTTATTTTATTTCATGTTTTAACACCAAACATTAAACAACTTGGCATAAAAGTATAGACTTTAGGTGAAACAGAATTTCAATTGGTATCAGAGCACGGCACTTGCTGACCCCTATACAGGGAGAGTGAGATCAGGTTTCACCATGGCACCAAAGGAGGGGGCTTCGGTCACGCGACCACCGTTGCTGGAACAAGGAAACTATGCCTATTGGAAGGCACGTATGAAAGTGTTCATCGGAGCACTAGATGATCAAGCCTGGAACTATGTCATAAATCAGTACACTCCACCTTCAAGTGACGAAATTGAGGGATCAAGCTCATCGACGGCTAAACCATTTTCTAAATATTCTACCGAGGAGCACAAAGCACACGTGTCCAACTCAAAGGCATTAAATGCCATCTTCACGGCAGTAGATGAAGATCAATTTAAGATGATTTCAAATTGCAAGACTGCGAAGGAAACGTGGGATGTGTTGCAAACGTATCATGAGGGGACAAGTTCTGTCAGAGAATCTAAGTTGCAGTATTACACGTTAAAGTTCGAAGAACTAAAGATGCGCGAAGATGAGACTATTTTTGAGTTCAATGGACGAGTCCAAGATATTGCAAACAAAGCGTTTCAGTTTGGCAAAAAGTACAAAGATCAAAAGCTTGTCAGGAAGGTGCTGAGGGCGTTACCTCCACATTTCAATATGAAGGTCACAGCGATTAATGAAAATGGAAGAATAGGGACAATGACTCTTGATGAGCTTATGGGATCTCTGGAATCTTATGAGATGGAAATGCTGCAAACCAAAACAGGAAAGAAAGAGATGGCTTTTTCAAGCATAAATTCTGGAAAGTCAGAAGATCATACAGATAATGAAGATTCTGATGAAATTGCAAACATAACCAGGAACTTCTCCAGATTTATGAAGAAGATGGGCAGGAAACCACAAGATAAGTCAAGTGGGAGCAAAAATCTTAACGCAAACTCCACTCCAAGATTTGGTCAAGCAACTGGTGTTGAAACACCAAAGTTTAAATCGACAAATCACAACCTGAACAGGAAAATCCAGTGCAGAGAATGTGAAGGTTTTGGACACATACAAGCTGAGTGTGCCAATACGCTTAAAAGACAAGGAAAATCGTATGCCACAACCTGGAGTGATGATGACGTAGGAGATGATGTTAAGGATGGAGAAAAGTATACAAATCATGTTGCTTTCGGTGTGTCAATGGTGGAGTTGGAAGACACTTTTGAGGACGGTCTCGGTGTGCTGAATGAAGATGAGAGTGGTAGCTCAGATGAAGAGGCTAGGAGCATTAGTGATGATGACATTCGCAAGGAAAGTATGAAGATGTACAAGATGTGGTTAAAAGTGGCGGATGAGAACAAAGAGCTCAAGTTTGAGAACAAGAGTTTAAGTGAAAAAGCTAAAGTGAACGAACTTGAAAAAGAAAAGGCAATTGGTGAACTGGAAAAAATCAAGAAGGAATTTGCTGAAGTGGCGCAACGAGCAGAGGCAGCAGAACAAGCTATCAGACGTCTCAATACAGGGAAAGCTAAGCTCGAAGACTGTCTAAGAATGGGACAGACGACCAAATACGGAATTGGTTATAAAGGATCAGTAAATTTGTGGAGAAACAAGGCAGATCAAGGCGCACCAGCCCCAAGAATAATCGAGAGGAATTTTTCCACCAAGAGGATCAGACGATGCGGATACTGTGGAGCTCTAGGGCATGTCAGGAATAGGTGTTTTAAGCTTCTTAGGACACTGTCTGTTAACACAGCAGATCGGAGTTTCAACACCATGCCAGGATATGATACGAGGCATCGACTTAACACTGGAGGATACAGAACCGGATTTCTGAACACACGTGTCAATCAAAGTCCGCATCACATCACTCGACCAGTAAGCCAGGTATGGGTTCGAAAATCTCAAGATGTTTGTCTTTCAAGTTTCGTCTGTTTTGGGGCACATACAGGAAACTCCTGGTATTTCGATAGTGCGTGCTCAAGGCATATGACTGGAGTACCTGAATTTCTTCAAAAATTCAAACCTGGATTTGGTGGCCATGTTAGATTTGGTGATGGGAAGCGCAGTAGAATAATCGGCAAACGTGAGTTAGCCATCAAAGGGCTTCCTGTGTTCCAAGATGTATTACTGGTGGAAGGTCTGAAAGCTAACCTGTTGAGCATTAGCCATATATGTGACAATGAAATGACGGTGTTTTTCGACAAGGAGAAATGTGTAGTCAACCATGGAACTAAAGTATTCACTGGATCTAGATTAATGGATAACTGTTATTTGCTCGACCAAGACGTCACATGCTTCAACTCGAAAAAGGAAATCAGTACTCTGTGGCACAGAAAATTGGGACACATAAATTATAAATCCTTAGCTCGTATTTCCAGACTGAATGCAATCAGAGGTATTCCCGAAATCAGTGATAACAAGGAGGTAGTTTGCGGATCGTGTAAAGAAGGAAAGCAAACTCGGATACCACACCATGCTGTAAATGATGTTTCAACGTCAAGACTTTTGGAGCTACTACATATGGACTTGATGGGGCCAGTCAATACCCCAAGTGTGGCAGGAAAGAAGTATATTTTCGTCTGTGTAGATGACTTCTCGAGGTATACGTGGGTATCATTTCTCAAAGAGAAGTCAGAGGCTGCTGATATTTTCAAGAACTTGGCGCACAAGCTACATGTAGAAAAAGGAACCACTCAAGTAAGAATTGCACGTATCAGGAGTGACCATGGAAAAGAATTTGAAAATTCTAAGTTTCATGACATCTGCGAGACACTTGGTATACACCACGAGTTCTCTGCCCCCATAACTCCTCAACAAAATGGTATAGTAGAAAGAAAGAATCGAACACTGCAGGAAATGGCACGAGCAATGTTAGCCGAGAAGAAAATTTATGCTAGGTACTGGGCTGAGGCTGTACACACTGCATGCTACACCATCAACAGAGTATATCTGCGTCCGTTTACTGAGAAGACACCATATGAGATCTGGAAAGGGAAGAAACCAGATGTGTCGTATTTTCATGTCTTTGGGAGTAAGTGCTATATTCTGAAGGACCGAGAGCCTTCAGCTAAATTCGAATCTAGAAGTGATATCGGTGTATTCTTGGGTTATTCTCCTACCAGTCGAGCTTACCGAGTGCTTAATCAACGCTCTGGAACAGTTATGGAGTCTATTAATGTGGTTGTTGATGATTCAGAAGAAGAAACTGTTGGTGAAAGTGATATCCTCGAACCAGTGAACCCTACTGGTGTTGAAACACCAGCATCGTCAACTGGTGTTGAAACTCCGGAAACTGGAACAGGTGAATCTGAACAAAATCCAGCTAGACATATGCACTTAAGGGATCAACCACGGGTGAATTACAGAGAATTGGCAGGACTATCATGTTTCATCTCTCTTACTGAGCCAAAAAATTACAAAGAAGCTCTGCTCGATGAGTATTGGATTTCAGCAATGCAAGAAGAATTGCAGCAATTCGAGAGAAGCAATGTTTGGTATCTTACCCCACGACCTGCTAATGTGAATGTGATTGGAACCAAGTGGATTTTTAAGAACAAATCTGATGCGGATGGTAACGTCACAAGAAATAAAGCGCGACTAGTTGCTCAAGGGTACACTCAAGTAGAAGGGGTTGATTTTGATGAAACTTTTGCACTTGTAGCCAGATTGGAGTCGATCAGACTGATGTTGGCAGTGTCCTGCATTCTGGACTTTACTCTTTATCAGATGGATGTCAAGAGTGCATTCCTGAATGGCCTAGTAAAGGAGGAAGTTTACGTGGAGCAACCTAAGGGGTTTGAAGACTCACATTTTCCTAATCATGTCTATCGGTTGAATAAAGCATTGTATGGACTCAAGCAGGCACCTCGTGCATGGTATGAGCGACTGACAACCTTTCTGATTCATAAGGGATATTGTCGAGGGGGAGTGGACCGTACACTGTTCGTGCTGCATAAGGGGACAAACATTCTGATCGCACAGATTTATGTGGATGATATTGTTTTTGGATCTACCTCTTCAGTATTGGTAAAGGAGTTTGTTGACTTAATGACTAAGGAGTTCGAAATGAGTATGGTAGGAAAATTGTCATATTTTCTGGGATTACAGGTTACTCAGGAGAAGAATGGTTTTTTCATCAACCAACAGAAATATGCTGAAAACTTAATCAAAAGATTCGGACTTACAAGTGCAAAGACAGTACGCACTCCAATGGCTACCACTGACAAGCTTACAAAAGATGAACTGGGTCAAAGTGTTGACCAAAAATTGTACAGGAGTATAATTGGCAGCCTGTTTTATTTAACTTTAAGTAGACCAGACATCTGTTTGAGTGTTGGTATCTGTGCCCACTACCAAGCTAATCCAAAGGAATCACATATGTCAGCTGTGAAAAGGATTATTCGGTATATAAGTGGAACGGTGGAGTATGGAGTATGGTTTTCTCGGAACAAGGATTCGCAGTTGGTAGGGTTCAGTGACTCTGACTGGGCCGGGAATGCTGATGATCGTAAGAGTACCGCTGGTGGGTGCTTCTTTGCTGGATCAAATCTGGTCAGCTGGTACAGTAAAAAGCATAATTCTATATCATTGTCTACGGCTGAAGCAGAATACTTAGCTGCTGGGAGTTGTTGTGCGCAGCTATTATGGATGAAGCAGATGATGAGAGACTATGGGTTCAATGATGTGAGTTTGACAGTCCTATGTGATAATAAAAGCGCCATTGATATTTCCAGGAATCCTGTGCAACACTCTAGGACAAAGCACGTCGATATCCGACACCATTTTATTAGGGACTTGGTAGAAAAAGGAGAAGTCACAGTCCAGTATGTACCGACATCAGAACAACTGGCTGATATCTTTACAAAGCCTCTGGATGGCGAGATGTTTGAAGGCCTCAGACAGCACTTGGGTGTGTGTCGAATGTAAGGTACCCAGATCTGTCCATTATGTTGTATTATTTACTGTTCCGTTTTTTTTCTTTTAAATATAGTTGAAAAAGAAAAAAATTTAGAAAAATCAAAAATCTCAAAAATATGAGAAGCCGTGTTTAAACACCGAGGGCTGGTGGTACTGGAAAAAAATGCTTGATTGGGAAGTAGATCAGATGGGCTAACCTTGGGCCAGAAAGTTATGATGATGGGCTTAAATGTTCGCATGATGGTATTCTGAAAGAAGAGAAAGTAGAGTGGCTTTTTGGTGTTCGAAAAAGGAAAGTGAAAGTGACAAGTGGTTGATTCCCACACAAATTCAAGTTCTTCAACTGTTCATCTTCCTAAACAGAGCTCCCGCACTTGTCTTCCTAGCAAACCTGAAATTTTCAAAAACCCAGAAACTGCATATCCCACACAAAACCTCGTCGAAAATGGTGAACTTTACCTTCAAGAAATGGTTTGGGGGTTTCTCGAGTGTGCGAGTTCCGGAGAATCCGCGTTTTGAAGAGCTTGATCCCGATGTAGATGTGGGAGAATGCCCTGGAGGTCGAGAACAGAGGGTAACTAAGTGGGATGGAGTAAATCGCCGACGCCCTAAGGCCAGGTTTGACCATTCTTTTGTCTATGACGGGATTTACTTTTACTCTGTTCTGGAATTTATTACGTGGATGGTTCAGAATAGAGATTATGTTGATCTTCGGAAATTCAAGAATTTGCATGGAAAGATAAATGGATTTGATTTGAAAGAACTGTTAACTGGTGGCATTGGAGAAATCTGTGAAATTAGTGAATTTTATGCCACATTAGTTGGAGTAGATTTTGGTGAACAGTACAAAGTAGGGGAGGAAATAGATCAGTTTTTTACCATCTATACGAGAATAGGTTCGCTGCACAGGCTTGTTATTAGAAGCCTAGGGGATGATGTGGTTGTACAACCCTGGGTTAAAGTGGTTAAATCCATTGATTTTGCTAGAGCAAGTGGCAAAGAAATAGAGTGCTTTAATGGGTCTATGTTCCTGCTTCAAGAATCGTTGAGACGATTGCCCATCCCAGTGGTGGAGATCAGTGATAGTGAAGAGGAGGCAGGGTGTGCAGGGGGAGCTGATGAAGCTGAGACATTTTCGATGATGAATGAACCAGAGAATGCCTCTGTGCTGAGTGAAGCTCTTTCAGAGTTTTTGAAGTCCGATTATGAGAAGGAAGATGATGAAAGTATTGCTGTGGAGAGTGTAGATGGTGCTGATATGCCTGGTACTGGTACTCAAACACCAGTTGTGAACCTGGCCGAGAGGGAGCAAACTCCTGATGGTCTTGATGTTGGTGTTGAAACACCATCAGAGACAAGACAGACACGTGGACTCAAGAGGAAGAGTAAGGAAGTGGGTGTTGAAACACCAACAGAATCTGGGGACATGCATGCCACTCAGATGTCAAAGAAGGCCAGGGATAGTGTGGCCTCTGCTTCCAAGGGTGCTCGAAGGTCGAAGAGGTGCAGAGATAAGAGTATGGCCACAAGTGAGGACAGTGATGAGCCGATTGGGCTGAAACTGAAGAAGTTACGTGCAGACCGGCAGCAGAGACCAGTTGAGCCTCAGGCACTACCTGCACCTGAGGTTAGTAATGCTATTAGCACTGACTTTTATGACGAAGCAAGCCAAGAAAAATGGGAATTTATCTGTGGAAGGAAGATACTGGCGGAAAGGCCAGCTGATTCTGAGAAATACCGAGACTGTGGGTTCACATATTATTTACACTATCTAAAGGTGTTTAGGGCTGCTACATGTTTTGGTGAGTATAACAAGCAGATAGTGTTGGAATTTTATTCCAACCTGAAGGAGGAATGTGAAGATGAGGAATCTCCTTGGTTCCATAGGGTGTATGTGCGAGGGGAAGTTTTTGAGTTCTCCCCAGAGGCAGTGAATCAATGTCTGCAGCGTGGCACTTCCAGGAATGACAAATCGGTGTTCAAACACCAGTTGCCAGAAAATTTTGATGAAGTGGCAGTGGAGCTTACCGGTGGCGTGGAGAGTACATGGCCAGTGACTGGTAGACAGCAGATACCTGCATCCAACCTTACCTCCAGGTATTACTGCCTGTATATGGTGGCAGTACACAATTGGATTCCTTCAGTCAATAATACCAGTGTCACCAAAGAAATGGCTACACTCCTATATAGCCTGGGAGCAAGGCACAAGGTCAATATGGGAAGACTGATGTTTAACGATATCATGGACTGTGCTCGAAAGACTAGGAAGGAAGCATTGGTACATCCATGTGTCATCACAATGGTGCTGCAAAAAGGGGGTGCAGCCACAAGGGAGTGATGAATTGATTTCTACTCAAACCTTAAAGCCGACCCTCAGAACATTAAGTGGTAGAATTGTAAAGGATTTACCCTGGACACCTCCGGAAACAGCGTGCTCGGATGCTGGTGCGGATCGGTTGAGAGCTATTGAGGCAAGAGCAGCAGTGTGTCAGGAATTGCTTGAACGCCATCAGGCTGCTGTAGTAAAGATTCAGGGGGAGTTGGCTGCATTGGAGGCTGAAAGAGAAGGTTTGTTGGCGGCAGCGACTCAGGATGTTGTTGGTTCAGAGGATGGTTCGGATGGGTCTGATGTCTAAATCATGTCTTGACATATTCATGAATTCAGGGGGAGAAATTTGGATATTTTGAGTAGATGTTGAATGCTTTAACTTGGACGGATTTTGATGATTGATTTTGTATTCGATTTGGATGTTCTGAATATTCGTTGTTGTTTATGCTGTCCGTGTGTGCTGTTGAATTCACAAATATGCCAAGGGGGGATTGTAAAGCCCTCTGGAGTTGGACTTAGTTGTGGCATATTGTGCGAATTTATGTTGTGGTGTTTTAACACCACTGCTATCTAGTTTTTCCCGACAGCAGCTTTCTAGCCACGATTTATGGAGCAAATTATGGAAGATAATCATGCGATCAGAACAGAATATTGTGAAGATTAATATGTGATTTCGTGGCAATCTATTTCTGGTAACCGAATATTCATGTAATAGTTAGGAATTAATTAAGTAGTTTATTTATGGTACAACTCCTATTGATAAAGGATTGTCCATTTAAATAAACTACTTAATTAATTCCTAACTATTACATGAATATTCGGTTACCAGAAATAGATTGCCACGAAATCACATATTAATCTTCACAATATTCTGTTCTGATCGCATGATTATCTTCCATAATTTGCTCCATAAATCGTGGCTAGAAAGCTACTGTCGGGAAAAACTAGATAGTAGTGGTGTTAAAACACCACAACATAAATTCGCACAATATGCCACAACTAAGTCCAACTCCAGAGGGCTTTACAGAGTGGAACAAAAACTTGACCAACAGAATAGTATTCAGCTCGAGCACTCCCATTAGCGCGACCAGGAATCAAAATCACCATCAACCCTCCTGGAACCATCTCTTGCGCTCTCGCATTAAGGATGGAATCCATGTCCCTAGAAAATTGAGCTGAATAGGCATCACAAACAGCATCCGGCGCATTGATATAGAAAATCCTGTCCCCATTGTAAGCCGGGGAATCAGCGTCAGATAGCTCCTCAGGGGCCTTAGTAAGCCACTGAACTGACTTGGAAGTGTACACGAAATCCAGGGAAGCTTTCGGGAACAACCTTTGATGGAACGAGCCTGGAACTGCGAAAGCAAAGTAGTTTCTGTCAGCTGGAAGATTGTTGAATAGGGCGTTGAAATCGTTCGAGAGCAAGTCATTGAAGAAGACTGAGAATTCAGGGGTGGATTGAATATTGCGTTTATAGAAGTCTAGTACGGCTCTGGTTATGATTTTCATGACACTGAAGGTGTGGGGGCCCACGCTGCAACCTAAATCGGCAATGTTGAATTTGGCTGAGTTGTTTTTGAGGTTCAGGTGATGAGAAATGGTTGCAACCAGCAATTCTTCAACTTCATGAACCTTACTAGCTTTCTGCTCAAATGGAAGCAAAATTACGGGTTACTTTAATGAATTTGCTCAAACCATCAAATTGAATGATGCAAAGATACGAGACATCAAAGTAAATGAAGATGAAAGTATCATGAGAGAAAGAGTAACCTGTCGAGGAAGATTGTTGTGGGCACTTTCTTCAACATGATCTCCAATGTTTTTTTCTTTTTTTCCTTCTGTTTTGATAATGAAGAAAACACTCGGCGTGTTATTTATAGCGATGAGCTGCAAAAAGTAGGCAAAGCTAAGAAGTGACAACAAGGTTGGAAATTCCCTCGGATGTGAATAATCGTTAAAACCCAAGTCAAGCAAGCAACTAAGTTCAACAGGATAGCCGCCGAGCACTAGTCAAATTAAGCTTTAAAATTTTGGATCTTCTTTTCTCTCTTTCCACGGTGACATAATGTAAAACATGTATTTGTACGGTGCTCTGTGTATTGATATTTATATGTGAGTACAATACGTAACTAGATACAATCATACATAGAATAAAATATTACAAATCAATCCCTTTTAACTTAATCCATTACCCCCTCAAGCGAAACGTGGGAGTATTAGCAACACAGAGCTTGAAACGCAAAAACTCAATTGAGAACGAGTTAGACCCTTTGTAAAGATGATCACAAGCTGAACATTGGAAGAATCATGAGATACTTTGAGTTTGTCAGAAGCCATCATCTCTCGTAAAAAATGATAATCAATGTGCTTGGTTCTCTTATCCGAAACAGGATTTTGAGCAAGTAAGAGAGCATTGTATTTATCACACAACAACACAGAAGGCACACGAATTGTCACATGAATGTCTTTGAGAAGATTTATCATCCAAGTCAATTCCGCCGCAGTATTCGCCACAGCACGACATTAGGATTTCAAACTAGAACGAAGCATCGTAGGTTGCTTCTTAGCACTCCAACAAACCAGATCACCACCCAGGATGATGGTGTAACCATACGTAGACCTATGAGTTTCCAAACAACGAGCCTTATCGATATTAGAATAGCCAAGTACAGGAGGAGCAAACAGATTGCGCAAAAAGTAAGACCTTAATGAAGAGTACCACGAACATAGCGCAAAATTCGATTAACAGCCTGAAAGTGGTCATTAGTTGGCGCCTGCATAAACTTACATACAGGGTTGACAGTATAAGACAAGTCTGGGCGTGTGATTCCAACTGCTGAAGTATGCTAACCAACAAAAGATAAATTGTAGGACTACCAAATGTCTTATTGGAAGAACTGAGAAGCTGGGAGTAAGCCACAAAATGGGTGGTGACAAGGACTGCATCTCTCATGCCATCCTTGGCATATCTTGCTTGACCAAGGAACAAGCCATCTAAAGTGGAAAAAGCCTTTGAACCCAAGAAATATTGTAAGGTGCCCAAAATGGGTGATCTTAAACTCATGATTCACACGATCAATGAACTTGCGAATGAGAGCACCATCATTTATCATCATCATAAATCAAGAAAATGGAGTAAGGAGGCACCTTTTGCAAACACAAATAATGAAGTGTTTGATGAGCTGCAAACAAAAACAAGGCAAGTGAGAGAAGAGTTGAAACTTCACGAGTAGCTTGTTTCAATTCTTATATGGCCTTTTGTATACGACATATATAATTAGATGTATAGGAACTTTGTAACCAGTAGGTTGTTCCATGTAAACCGATGATTCAAGAACTCCATTCAAGAAGGAAATTTTGACACCCAACTAATGTAACGGCCCCTGACGAAGAACAACCAAAGACAGGATAATGTAAACTGTAGAAGCCTTGATCATGGGACTAAAAGTGGGATCATAATCAAAACCTGAAAGTTGTGAACACCCTTGTGCAACAAGTATCACTTTATAACAATCAAGTGAACCATCTTTTTAAAACCAAACACCCATTTTTTATCCAACCACATTCACATGCGTATGAAGAGTAACTAATTCCTAAGTCTAGTGAGTGCAAATAGCAACCATTTTAGAATCTATAGCGGCAACCCAATCGAGATCCTTGACAGCCGCGTGATAGATGCATGGCTTAATCTTGAAAAACAAAGCACTCAAATTCCAGATATATCATAATCTGAAAAGTCCTTGTACCTGAGCAAGCTAGTTCTCGAGCTAGTAGTCATAGTAAGCCAAGAAGCATGCTTAGATGATGCAGGTTGTCAAGCCTGGGAGGACGTCCGCATTAGAGAGACATACATGCGAGGCGAGCTCTGTGTGTAGTGGCAGCACGTGAGTTGTGGCCAGCGGTGCATGTGGACCCTGAGATGACTCGAGGTGTGCAGAAGCAGCAAATAGTTGCACTGAGTGACTATGGATGGTGATACAACCTCAAGAAAAGGTGGAGATATTTCATAGTCAAGAACTCTGGACGAAGAGGCTGATGTGGATGGCTCAAACACTTCGGATGGTATGGACGAAGGCTCCAGAAAAGCCTACCTATAAAGAGAAGTAGGAGGTGTTGTCATCCCAAATATTGAGAATCTGAGAAGAAATAATCATCAAAGAAAGCGGGATGAGTGATATTCTCCTTCTTCGTAGTGGGATCAAGACATTGATAGCCCTTATACTGAGAGCTATAACCCAAGAAGGTATATGGAAAACTACATGTCACCAACTTATGAGGAGCATAAAGACGTAAGTTTGGGAAAACCCGACAACCAAAAGGATCAAAATTTGAGTAATCAGGAGTAGTGTCAATGAGTATAGAGAGCGGAGACTGACCAGATAACACAAGAGTAGGCAGTCTCTTGATAGTGTAGGCAGCCACAGTAAAAGCATCGCACCAAAAGGAGTTATTCAAGCTGGAAGGGAAAATCATTGAGAGCTCCATTTCTGTGATGTGATGATGTTACTCAGCTTTGGCCATTTTTCTCCGGTGTGTAGGGACATGAAAAATGGTGATGGATGACCTAAAAAATAAAATGTGATCACATTTGAGAGGTTACACACTTCGTTCCCCATTACTCTGAAAACCTTTATAGAGGTAGAAAACCGGTTCTCAACTAGTGAAGGTAAGCCTGATCTGCACCATTACACTTGCTTTAACCAATGCATTTGACATAGTTTTTAGTTACTTTTAGTGGGTGGATTGCTAGCATTAGTTGAGTTACATGAGAAGGGATTTAGATGGGCATGTTTGGTTTTCTTATCTAAATCCCTCGTTTTGTAGACTTAATTGGTACTAATGGACGTCGTGTATCCACGAGCTCTTTGATCTTCCTTGTGATCATCTTTAGTAGGTCGCCCATGGGTACTTTTTGGTTACATTCTATGTGAAGCTGTTCGCAAGGGCAGTAAAAGATTTAAAGCCGTTCGCAAGGACGGTAGAAGAGGCAAAGGCCATTCACATTAGAATGGTAGAAAATGAAGGCCACAAACATCAATGCGTGGTAGAAGGAGATTGAAGCCAAAGATAGACGGCTTCATAGTTCAAGGCGACCAAAGGAGAAAATGGTGCATCGTGTTTTGAGTAGTGTTGCCTTAGTCCGAGAACAATCCAGGAAGAATTAGCCTTCAAGGCTGGTTCCATTGGATTCGTCTTCTCGAATACTAATAAATTGACTACTAGAACTCACCATTCGAACAAACGGTTCACCCGTAGAAAACAAACGAAGTTCAGCCGATGAAGCACTGGCGGCACCTCACGGACCGCACATGATGAAGAACTAGTGGTCCGTGACAAAGCACACAGGCCGCACTACACAAGAGTTCCAAGTGTTCTGTGAAGGCATGCACGAGACCTTTATGAGGCAAAGACGTCGGGCCGTGACCGTGGATCTTGAAGATGAAGAATTGAAGATTTGGCTAAGTATAGAGTTGGTCTGTGAAAACCTTCACAGGTGACAAAAGTTTTGAGCAAAGACCATAGGCTACTCACAGTTTGTGAAAACCTTCACGGATCGTGGGAAAACTTTGAGCAAAAACCGTGTACTGTTCACGGTCTGTGACAATCTTCATGGATCATGGCACGAGACAAGCTTCACAGACTGCACTAGATCCCACAGACAATGGCTATGAATGTTCATGGACTGCACCAGATCCCACGCCTCGTGATTGAGTGCTTCACGGACCGTGACTTCCGTGTCGGTCCGTGAAGCCTTGGCGGCTGACATAGGGTTTTTCTATTTTTGGCCTATCTTTAGGCCCAATCTCCTACTGCTATATATATGAGCCTTAGTCTTCTACTAAACTATTAGGAAGTAGATGAGGAAGCATAATAGAAGTAGGCATAATATAGATTAGTTTCTCTCTCTAGTTGAGATAGAAGGAAGAGGAGAGTTCTTGTTCTCATTCCTTCTTCTTTTTCTTTTCATCTTATTTTCTAGATCCATGGCATCTAACCTCATATTTTTCATGGATTTAACCTTTATAGAGTAGATTTTGAGCTTGGGATTCATTTTAGCACTTGGTATGTTCTAAATGCTTATTGTGATTCATTAGATTCACCCTATCCTTGTGTTTATGATATTAATTGTGATTTTTCTTGAATGTTATAAATGCATGAATAGTACACCACATATAGGCACACACTTTGGGCTATATTCATGTATGATGCAATTATTGATGCCCCATTGGGAAGAGAAACCTGGATGTTAGAATTGATAGAGAAGAACGCGTCCACGTGGTTGTGTGCACGGGGGATTCCAGAATGGTCTTACCTATTTGCCATTGCACCAATCTCAGTTGACTTTGTAACTGTTGTCCGAGAGGTTGCGGGTACAGATAGCTAATAGTAGCAAGCTAGGTGTTGTGTTGAAACCCTAGTATCACGGACAAGGTGCCTACGATCCTCGGGTCTAGCGTATATAGGACCCGAGAGGAGCAGTTGCATTCGTGGTGAAAGCCTGAGACGTAATAGCACGGGGTACAAAAATACCTATAATGATAGTCGGGCCTAGTTGTACTCCCTTAATTACGATGGCGGTGCTGGTAGAGGGTTGTGAGTGCACCCACTGTGACTGGGATGGGGAAGTGTATGCCATCCGTCACACCACGTGTTGTGAGCACATTGATAGGTTTCTTGTAAGTTTTTATGTGAATGAATCGAGGATTGAAGCATTAGGACTACCATGTTGCTAAATGATTCCCAAGTTCCTAGTATAAATAGTTTACTTGTTTGTCAATTGCATCCCGCAGTTGTTAGTTGAATACAGCTCCCCCCCAGTTGCATGTCCACACTACTAGTTGTTCCTTTCACTTGTGCGGATTGATGAGCCGCACGAGGTTGTGTTTTAATTAGTACTTGAACCCTAGCATCCTTGTGGACAAACCTAGGGCGTGCCGCTTACTACCCCTTGGTAGCTTAGTAGTAAGAACATGTACATAATATAAATCTCTATCTTTGATCCGTAAGCCCCTCGGCTCATGTTTTAATGACAACCGGGTTGGGGTAGGTTAAATTTTGGCGCCGCTGTCGGGGATGCTCTTCAGTTCTAGCATTAGTTAAGCATAATTTGTTAGTGAGTAGTTAGTATTGCTTTAATATTTTTCTTGTTTTTGTTTTCCAGAGTAGGTATTGCTTGTGTTCTTGGTGAAAACCGATGACTTTTGCACGACGATTATGAATTTTGTGTGTTTTCTTTATTGGTGCTTAATAGAAAAGGTAAAAAAAATATGTGGGAAAGCACTCAACGGAGGGCACTTTGTAGGGTGTGTCATTGTAATCATCCTAAAGAGTATTGCCCATAGTTGAGTGACTATGGGAGAAGAATGGATCAAAGAGCGAGATTTTGTAGGATATGTCATTGCGACCACCCTACGGATTATTTCTCCTGAATGAGCGAAATTGAGAGAGATGTAGGAGTTGTTGGTTCCCAAGGCCAATGGGATCAAGATTGTTGCCCATACCACGACTCTCTAAATTTGAGGTGTGGTGGTAACTCAAATTCGTGGTATGGAGATGCATCGGGAAACCAACACGTTGGGTTAGATAGTTGGACTTCACCAACTTACCCAATGCCCCAAAACCAATCCCTAGGATTGGTTCCCAAATCAAATTGTGTAGAAATTTTGCAAGCTATAGCTATTGTGACCAAGAGTAGTGATTTGCTCCAATCACAATTGCTTAGCGAGATTAGCGATTTGGGAACTCAACTATTCTCAAGCATTGAGAAAGTTGAGGAGAAAGTGCTTAATTTAATGAATAGGGTGAGCCAACAAAAAACTCAATATTCTAGGAATGAACCATCCCTAGTTGAATGTGAAATTTTGATAGATTAATCTAAAGGGGATGGAGAATGGTTTGTTAAGAGTGAAGAAGTCGAGGAAAAGGCGATTGTACTTAATTTTCCATATTACTTATTTGCACCCCTACCTCCACCTATAGAACCAATTCCCACATTTTCGAAAACCTTAGAGGAAACCATGGGGAAGCCAATTGAATATGATAAGCTTCCATACCCCATATTCCCTCTAAGGTTGACTCCTCCTCCGCTATATCTTTCTCTTGGAAGATTCTTACTCCATGCTTTTCATTTTTAGTTGTCTAAGGTGATGGGGTACAAACCCGCAGCCTATGGATAACATTAGGATCGTGCTGAAGACCTTAAATATACAGAGCTTCTCGGGAGGCAACCCGGGTTTTGAAAAAGTAGATTGGTTTGATATTTTTGGTGTATTTTCCTATTTGTAGCTTTTCTTTTGTTTTTGGGACACTATTTCACTTGGTGTGCATGTTTGTTTTGTAGGAAACTTATGGTTCTTAGAGGAAGGTGAGCAAACAGAGAGTCCAACTCATGGACCATGTAGACGTACATGGTTTATGACGCTCAAAATGGTGGAAAAGAAGGAGAACTAAACCCCAAATTCATGGGGCGTGTAAACGTACACGACCCATGAAGCTCACATACTTTCCTACACCACCCAATCACCATGTGTTCCCTACCACCACCAAAATACCACCCAAAACCCACCTACCCTCAAAACTCTTGAGACACATACATCGAGACCTAAGAGGTAACTCTCCACTGTGATCCAATTCCTTATTCGATTTGTGGTTCATGATAGTGGTTAGATTGACCTTTCATCATTAGAGGTTATGGGTAGTGTATTAAGGGTGATGGTAGTTTGTTCTTTACATTCCATGATTGTGCCATCAAGGGTAGACTTTAGTGTTCTTTTTCATTATAAGTACTTTCCTATTAATTTTCATTGACATATGTTCTTTGATTTTGTATATGAACTGAGGACAATGCAAGCTTTAAGTGAGGGGAAGAGGATTAGATAGCACTTATAATTTTTAGTTATTTCTATGTAGTTAATTGCTTTTCTAAGAGCATTTTGAAAGTTTTGAATTTTTTTATAAAACCTGGACAAGTCGAAACCCAAAAGGGCAACTTGGGTAACATTAAGAAAAGCTCGGATAGGTCGAAAGGCCTAGGTAAAAGTGAGAGGCTTGGCTCGGCTGGACTTATGAGTCTAGGAAAAAGTGAGAGGTTGTGTGGAAAAAGGTGAGAGGTGAGCACGTTTTGTGGGATAAAGCTCGGATGAAAATCCGAAAGGGCTCCTAGGAAAAATAAGAAAAATTTAGAGAGAAAAAAAAGAAATAAGAAACTAGGTTGACGATACATTGGACTCCTTGGTTGCAACTAGGTCGAGAATCTTGAGTTATCCCTATGTTGTAACCAAGTCGATGTGGTGAGCATCGTTTAACTTGCCAAATAACCTACAAATTCAGAATAATACTAATTAGTTCAATGGTAAGCAGGGTAGATCCCATGAGGAGCAAAAGCAATTATCAATAATTATTTTTCCTACTAATTTTGAAAACTTTTTTGGTGATGCCACCACGCCTCAAATATAGTGATTTTACTAACACTAACAATGAAAATGATGAATCTAAAATAATGAGAAATAAATATATAAATGAATAATATCGGCTAAGAATAACTCATGCTAGTTATTATCGATCATAGGCACAATGATGAATCAATTCCCACACATCTACCGGTTACAGGGAAGTAGGTACGCTTATCCCCCCCTCCAAAATTCTTTCTTACTTTATCGATAGTCAACTAATTGTGATTAATTAACTATTTTCCTTACCAAAATGTTCCCAGAAAGTATTCGCTAAACTAGAACACATTTTGATAGCATGAAGTATTAAAAGAACCCGATATGGCAATTACCAAAGTAAAAGCAAAGAGTAACGCACACTCAGTTATTCTCTATCTTGCTATTACAGTCTTAACTAGTTAGCTATTTTTCACACCCCATCCAACAATTACGTATTGGCAGAAATTAGATAGCAGTAGCTAAAAACATTTAAGTTGATCATGGCTAAACATATTAGAAATAAAATTCAACCAAGAACAATCAATGACATGCAAGAATTAATTATAATGCGATTAGGCCTCACGATTTATAAACTAACATTCATTATTCTCTGCCGATATATGAATAAGCTACTCATGATAATTAAACTAAACAAACAAATATTATAAACAGAAGACATGATTAGATATATATAACCGAACGAAAATTTTCAAACCAAAAACCAAAAGCCAAGGCAGGTTTGCATGCGCCAGAAAAACATAGAACAAATGGCAAGGTAATTAATTTGGCAAGGAACCCTAAGAAATAATTATGCTGATGAAAGTCTGCTGTACAAGGAATGAATAACTAATGGCCAAAGGTGATTACCTTTGACGGAAATCAATGAATAAGAGCAGATTTATCAACTAAAAACTTCCTAGTCAAACTACAGTTTTCTTCTGCCTAATAAAACAAAAAAAACAAGAGGAGATTTATTCCTCCTACTGCCGAGAATAAATAACAAGTTCCCAGGAAAATCAAATCCCAGTCAACTGTTTGCAATCACCAATTCTCCCTCAAATCTGATGTCTCTACCAAAAATTATCTCATTTGACCGAGAATTTCATCGTCCCATTTAAAATACAATTCTTTCCTTTTTAAAATTTTAATTTGAAGAGATAAAATTTAATTATCTCATTTGACCGAGAATTTCATCGTCCCATTTAAAATACAATTCTTTCCTTTTTAAAATTTTAATTTGAAGAGATAAAATTTAATTAAATTTTCAAATTATCTCTAAGGATATTTTCACAAATCTCCTAAAAAATCTGTCCAAATCTGCTACAAAATAACTGCTACGATTATGCTCTCCATTTGACTGCTTCATTTATCATAATTGCCCAATACTCCTTACTCTCCTCCAAATTCCTCTTGAACCCAAAAACTGTGATCTGTTACAAATAAAACACCTAAAGTGCACATGAATCCCGTAAAATCACAGTTAATCCCATAAAATAAATAACATAATTAACACATATCAAATATCCTCACACTTGAGCCATGCTTGCCCTCAAGTATGAAATGAGAAATAAATCATGTTGTTTATTACAAAGTTCCAAGTATCCCCAACTGACTCTAAGAAAGACTAAAAAAAAAAAAGACATTAACTACAACCCAACAAACATTCAAACTCAGCATACCAATTCTTGATTTCTTGATTCGTAGACAAACTTTACCTTGCTAATAACAAAGGCTCATGTATAACGCACTTGACACCCTCACACCTTTCAAATGACATTAGTAAGTTCATCCTCAAATCAAAGCAAACCAACCCTCAACTTGGTCAAAATCAGACAAGCATCAAACATTTCTCATGGTTCACACATTCGCTCTAGATGTAATGGACAGTCACTCAATATATAAATTTCATATGGAAATACTCAAATCATTCAATGCAAATCATAAAGGTCTTTATTCAAGGTTGTAACGGGGCTAGATGGAATAAAAATGAGGTAAGGTCCTAAGGGTTCTAAGCTTAAAAATATAAATACACATGCATGCTCTTTTCAGCCCAAAAATTCCTCAATCAAAAAGATAATTTTCAGCCATCATAAAGTGGAAAATCTGCTCAGCACTGGCTGTAATTACTAAGTGTTGGTGCTAGAACTTTTTCTCTTTTTCTCATTTTTTTCCTGATTTTTCTAAAATTTCCACCATTTTTTCTTCTTTTTTTTCAGGCACATCAACCCTTTTTTTTCAGAATTTCCAGCACCAAATCACCCTTTTATTATCATTCTACTGTACTTTTGAATTTCGTACCACATGGTCACTTCATACATCAAAATCAAGGTACTCATTGATATTTCTTAAAGCACATCAGCAGCAAATAATATAAGAAATCTATCATAATCACAAGCATGCATATATAAGGGACACAAAAGAGGGGATAAAAAATAGGCTTTGGCTTCATTTTTTTTTCCTGTGGCTCAAACAAAGAAAAATGTCAAGGCTTCAAAGGGTTTACTAAGAGTGATGTATGGTAGGCCATATAAGCTGTGGGGTTAAATAATAACGTCTTTCATCATTTTCACACCAAATAATTCAAGTAATTCCATGACTCTCAGAAAAAGATTCATATAGAGACTGCTCTACTCTAGCTCAAACCTCACTTTTACTGGGCTCAAATGTTCAATTACTTGTCTTTTTTCGTCATCTCAAGTATCATCTAGGCCAATTTACACCAATTATATTAGACTCATTTATCAAGTAATTTTAGAGGTGTATCAAGTAACCAAACATATCACACAAGAGCTTTATCACTAGCAAGTTCAGTCCGTCAAGAAACAATAATATCAAGAATAGTATGCTGAATTTGACTCGACTAAAAAAAATCAAAAATCTTTTTGTATTTTTATTAAATGATATTAACACATAGAAACATAATCCTTCTCACACTTAAACCTTGCTTGCCCTCAAGCATGCTTAGTAAAAATGTAAGAAAGAACAAAACCACCTAAAAATTTGACTAAAAAAAATACAATAAAATAAAAAGTCAGGGATGGGGGAACTTATGGGAGGGGCCAACCACATTCCGTAGGGCGAAAAGAATTAGCTCATTCTGCTTCATTATTCTGTCCACCTTCTGTTGGAGGATTTTGAGGTCCTTATTTATGGAGACGAGAGAAATGTGACATGCAGGAGTAGAAGAGCTTGGGCTAGGATTGCCCGGCGGAGGAAACTGGGGGCACTTTTTAGCATCCAATTAGATCAAATTTAATTATACCATAGCATTCAAATTAAGAAGAGAATGAGCTTTCACGAATTCTAGCTGAGGTAAACAATCAAAAATCACATTGTTTTCAAGAAACATGGCAACAATGTGGCACAAAGTGACATGACGAGTAGTGTGTGTAGCAATGTTAAGCAAGGCCTCAGCTAACCAGTGCCCTAAGTTCAGTTTTTTATTGGTGTGCATACACCACAAAACAAAGAGGGCTGGTTGGCTCACCTTAGCCCAAGAAGTCGTACGACCAAACACATTTCGCACAAGTATAAGATGACAAAGACGCAAAGCAGAAATCCAATGCACAGTAGACACAGTGGGGTCATAAATATCAGAGTATGTGGGAGCAAGTAATTTCCAAGCAACATTGGGATTGAATCCAGGATAAGTCACATAAGGACCACAAAATGCAGATTCGTACTCTTCAGAAAATAACTGCTCCCTAGAAGTTAGACCCAAAGACATATTCCACTCATCTACAGACAACTGAACCACATTCAGACCTATACGAAAAGATAAGCTCGGCTCAGATGATGTTATGTCAATAATTTTTTAAAAATGAAAGCTCGTAATAAACTCTTCAGCAAGCTCTTCATACATAGGAAAAACCAGACAATTCAGCAAAGTGGACCAACCAATTGCAGTAAAATAATGGGTAACTCGATCAGCAACATTTGCAACTCTCAATGCTGGAATACTTACCTCTTAACCAGATTTGTATTTCTTACCCTTGCGCTTCTGCAAGGACTCCCTGAGTTTTGGTTCCTGGAATTCCCCGAATGCTTCTGGATCATCAACTCATAGGTGAAGGGGGAAAATCACTGTAGGTGTGGATTCCGCACTGTGAAGTGGGAGCAGTATCCACCCCTGAACTAGAAGCTGCAGATATTACCCTCTTGGTGGTTGATGGCGGACATTCTGAAACTGGCTGGCTCCTCTTCTCTTGTCCTTTCTTCTGTTGGTCTGGCTTTTCTTGTTTCTGATGTGTCTCCCTACTGTTAACCTCAGATGTGGCTCCATCAGCAGGAGATGTCAATGATTTATGAACTCTCTTTTTTACCACATATTTTTGTCGCATCAAATGACCAGAGGTCGATCTCGCCGGAGCTGGTACAGTAGCCGGAGAAGGCTCGGTTGAATTTTTATATGCAGCTGGAGCGGCTAGTTTAGGCGGAACGTGGTGATGATGCAGCGGTACATGGCTGGCGTGTGGAGGCGTATGGCTGGCGCATAAAAGTGTGTGAGAGAGGTGGCTCGGCTTACGGTGATGAGTTTACCTCCGGTGATGACAGATCTACAGCTTCTACGCCAGGGGACTTCGTTTCTGGTGTCGACAAGGTCGGTTGAGCGTGTTCAGTCAAAGAGGATGTTGCCGGGGCTGGCCGTGATGGTGAGCGACTGCGGATACTCCGGTGAGGCTTCTTGGTTGGCGAGGGGGCAGAGAGTGGCGGCGAGGGTTCAGCTCGGGTTGGAGAAGCAGCGGAAAAAGGAGGCTCCACCTCGACCACATTGTCCGCCGGTCGTTGAGCTTCCCATCTTTGACGTCCCATGGCGGATTTGGTGAGGATGGAGGTGGTAGGGCGGCGTGAATGTGGTTGTAGGTGTTGCGGTGGTGGCTGTAGGTGTTGGAGAAGGAGAAAGAATGGTAAAGGGAAAGAGTAATATGGCTTAATGAGGAAGTGGATTTGTGCAGCCAACTCAATTTATCACATAAGTCCTTAAAAAACATTGGTTGTCTCCTTTAAGCCTCCATGCCCTCTCATTCTCACCCTTAGACAAAAAAGGGCCTTCTCCTTAGCCCAAAAGCCTTTTATTCAGCCCATTAGCTTCCCTTCATGAAGAGCTTGCTCATATGTTTCCTCCTTCTACAAGCAAATATGAAAAACACAAATTAGAACAAAAAATGCACACATAGACACTTTTTTTTCTAATTTTCAAATTAAAAAAAATCAAATCAAGACAAAGAAACAACTGGGCTGCCTCCCAGTAACGCCATCATTTATAGTCTTGGGCCAGACTGTGGATTCCATCAATTTGGCTGGGTGGTGTTTAGTGGAATTTCATCCACTGTTTCAATCTGAGAGGAATCATAATACGGCTTGAGGCGATGAACATTAACTAGGAATGCTTTATCTGTCTCCAAACTTTTAATCCCGACTGTTCCATTTGGCCAAACTGAAGACAACACGAACGGGCCTATCCATTTCGATTTGAGTTTTCCGGGCATTAACCGAAGCTTGGACTGAAAAAGTAAGACTCTTTGCCCGACCACGAACTCCTTGGTTCTCAGATTCTTATCATGCCACATTTTTTGTCCGATCCTTGTACCACAAAGCATGATCAAATGCCTCTAAACGGAGTTCCTCTAGTTCCTGAAGTTGGAATCTTCTCTCCTTCTCACACTTGAGGGTTTCTATATTCACTTGCTTCACAGCCCAAAATGACCTATTCTCAAGCTCGACTGGTAGGTGGCACATTTTTCCGAACACAAGGCGATATGGAGACATCCCTATAGGTGTTTTGAACGCAATACGGTATGCCCAAATTGCATCCTCCAACTGCTTGTTCCAATCCTTCCTGGAAGGATTTACTGTCTTCTCTAGGATTTGCTTGATTTCTCTATTTGACACCTCTGCCTGACCATTGGATTGAGGGTGGTAGGTAGTGGAAAATCGATGGTGAACTTCATACTTTATCATAAGACCTTCGATGATTCAATTCTTGAACCGAGTTCCCTGGTCACTAATGATTGTTCGTGGTACTCCAAACCTATAGAATATTGTTGATTTCAAGAACCCTGCAACAACTTAAGCATAATTAGTACGGGTGGCTTTAGCTTCCACCCATTTCAACACATAATCAACTGCTTATAAGATGTAAATATTTCCGAAAGAACTTGGAAAAGGACCCATAAAATCCATTGCCCCACACATAGAATATTTCACAAACAAGCACAGGTATTTGTGGTATTTCATCATGTTGAGAAGTATTTCCAGTAAATTGGCATTTATCACAATTCTTACAAAATGTGTAAGCATCTTTATGCAAGGTCAGCCAAAAGAAACCACAATCAAGCACTTTATAAGTTGTACGTTTAGGCCCAAAATGTCCACCACATGCATATGAGTGACAATGTAAAAGAATACTACCTTGCTCGTCATCAGGAATGCAACTTCGAATAATCTGGTCAGAAGCAATCTTCCAAAGATATGGTTCATTCCAAATGTAATGCTTGCAATCACTTTTTAATTTTAATTTATGGACACGACTCAGTGTATGTGGAATATCTCCAGTGGTCATAAAATTTACGATATCCGCATACCAAGGATCCGTGTCCAACTTACCTGAATTCAATACTGGCAGCGGGTTCCGCTTGGCCAAACAAAACCCTATCGCAGTGTACAAGTGTTCTTCGAGAAATGCCTCGGGAATGGGAATATCATCCTCATGCCTTATTAAACGGCTCAAATGATCAGAAACATGATTTTTTGCACCCTTCTTGTCTCTGATCTCAAAGTCAAATTCCTACAACAATAGAACCCAACGGATTAATCGAGGTTTAGAATCCTTCTTAGTAAACAAGTATCCCAGTGCAGAATGATCAGTATAAAATGATAATTTTAGAGCCAAGTAAATAAGATCTGAATTTATCCAAAGCAAAAACAATGGCCAGCAACTCTTTCTCAGTGGTGGTGTAATTGCTTTGTGCAGGATTCAAAGTCTTTGATGCGTAATAAATCACATGGCTCTCCTTCCCTGCTTTCTGTCCCAAGACTGCACCAACCATATAATCGCTTGTGTCGCACATCAACTTAAATGGAAGGTCCCAATTGGGTGGTTGCATGATTGGGGCTGAGATCAACTTGTTCTTCAACAAGTCACATGAATTCTTGTGCTCTTCATTCATCTCAAAAGGAACATCACCTCGAAGAAGTCTCGTTAAAGGTTGCACAATCTTTGCAAAATCTTTGATGAATCCTTGATAAAATCCTGCATGAACCAAGAAACCACGAACCTAACAAACATTAGAAGGATATGGGAGCTGTTCTATGGTCTCCACCTTGGCCTTGTCTACTTGAATTCCCTTCTCAGAGATCACATGTCCCAAGACTATGCCATCCTTCTCCATGAAGTGACACATCTCAAAATTAAGAACAAGGTTCCTCTTCACACAACGAATTAAGACTTGCTTGAGACGAATTAAACACACGTCATATGAGTCACCATAGATGCTAAAATTGTCCATGAACACCTTGATGCTTGTCTCAATCAAGTCAAAGAAGATACTCATCATACAACGTTGGAACGTGCTTGGGGCATTGCATAAACCAAAGGGCATTCTTCTGTAAGCATAAGTGCCAAAAGGACAAGTAAATGCGATCTTCTCCTGGTCCTCGGGGTTCACAAAAATCTGAAAATAACCATTGTACCCATCCAAAAAGCAGAAGAAACTGTTTCCCACAAGTCTCTCAAATATTTGATCGATGAAAGGAAGTGGAAAGTGATCCTTGCGAGTGGCGGCATTTAAATTCCTGTAGTCAATGCACATCCTCTAACCAGTAACCAGCCTTGTAGTCACCATCTCTCCCTTGTCATTTTGCACTACTTGCAAACCCAACTTTTTAGGTACCACATAAACATGACTCACCCACTTGCTGTCAGAAATGGGGTATATAATCCTAAGTGAGAGTAATTTTAATATTTCCGTGAAGACCGCCTCTCTCATATTGGGATTGAGCTTCATCTAAACTTCCCTAGTAGGTTTGGCATCGTCCTCCAACAGGATGTGGTGCATACAAATGACTGGATTGATTCCCGTAATGTCCGCCAGTGTCCACCCTATGGCCTTCTTGTATCTTTTCAGCAAGGCAATTAATCTCTCCTCTTGAGATGTGGATAAATCCTTGCTAACTATTACTTGAAGAGTATCATTGTCACCAAGATATACATACTTCAGATTCAGGGGCAAGGGCTTTAACTCCAAAATTGGGGCTTTCACGTCTAATGGTACTGGTCTGTCGGACGGGTCCGGGTTGGCCAAACGGGACCCTCCCTGCACTTCAGAATTTTTCCAAACTTCCATACTTGATCCTGATGAGCTGACCTTTTTGGGGTCTATATCAGTACTAAACACCCCTTCATGAGAGTATATTGAGTACAACAACTCACTAATCTCCTTGTCACTTAATCCTTGAATATCCATTTCCTTCGAACCTGGTGGGAATTGAATTCCCATTCTTTCCTACAAAATTTCGGTCTCAAGATGTTCTTGGACAAGGTGTTCAATGAGATCAATAGAAAATACATTCTCAGCATCAATTGGATTTTTCATGGCCTCATCAATACTGAAAGTATACTTTTCACCATAATAATCCAAACAAATTGTACCATTTCTCACATTAATGATAGTATTAGTAGTTCTCAAGAAAGGACGACCCAACAATACTCCTGTTATTCCCTTCCACTAGAATGATTCATTTTTACCACATAAAAATCTGCAGGGTACACAAAATTATTGACTCTCACAAGTACATTCTCCAATAACCCCTCTGGAAATACACAAGATCGATCTGCCAACTGAATCACTACTCTAGTGTTAACCATTTCCGCTCCATTTAAAGTTTGATATACAGACAATGGCATCACATTTATAGAAGCTCCTAAATCACACATTGCAGCATCAATCTTCTTATCTCCAATATAACAAGGTAAAGAAAACATACCTGGGTCCTTGCACTTGGGTGGCAGTTTCATTTGAATTACCGCAGACACCAATTCACCCATTATTATTTTTGCTCGAATCCTTTGGCTTCCCTGCAATGAAATATTTCAAGAATTTGCTAACTGGTGGTAATTTTATGGCCTGCAAGAAAGGAAGGCTAATATCCATTTTTCCAAAGATTGATATAAAATCCAAAGGCTCTTCCTTTTTCTTTTCTAATCTACGAGGGAAAGGAGACAAAATTTGAAGTGAATAATCATGTAAACTCAACCTCTTACCTACCTCAGCTGTTACCTTGGATTTACCTTTATCTCGGGTCTCAATATGCTCAGGATTCTCAGAGTTTGTGGTGGTTTTGTCTCCTTTTTCCTCCGTCACTCGATTCTGAATTTTTGCTGAAGGGTTCGGTTTGGCCAAACATGACCCTCCGTCAGTGAACTGGTTCACTTCTTTGTTCGCGGATTTCAATAGCAGCGTACCAACTATCTTTCCACTTCTGAGCGTGACTTGATTTTCTGTCTCATGAGGATTCACTTGGACTTGCGAGGGCAATCCTCTGGGTTGCTTCATCCTGAGTTCATTCAGAGAATTTGATAGCTAGGTGATTTGCCGAGTATGCTCTTCCAACGTTGATTCGGTCTTCTTGGATTGCTTCATCATCATGTCCATCGACATATCCAACTTCTCATTCAAGGATTTCTCTTGACCTCCTTGCCGGGGCTGGGGAAAACTGGGAACTTCTCGTTGCATTGGTGGAACATAGCGCCGTTAGTAATGTTGGGCAGCTGCGGAGGGGGACCTTGTTCTCTCCACTAGAAGTTAGGGTAATCCCTATACCTTGGATTGAAATTTTGGGGATATGGTCCACCTTTTTGCTGCCTCTCGTTGAAATTTCCCGTAGCATTTGCTTGGACAGGTATTTCTCCCATGGTAAGAATGCATTGCGACGTCGTATGGTTCACTACTCCACCCGTATTGCAAGGCCCTTCTTGTACAAACGCAACCTTGTCAATGACCTTGGATAGCATTTTCTCCATTCTTTCCATCATTTCCCTAATCTCATCTTTTTCGGGAGTGAATGTCTGTGCCACATTCTTCAAGATTCGTACTTTATGCTAATCATACTCCTTCTTAGAGTCCACCAACCTCTTGATGATATCTCTAGCTTCATTCACTCGAAGGTGAGAAAATCCACCACTACTAGAAGAGTTCACCAAGTCCTTATTGTTGGATGTCATCCCTTGATTAGGCCAACTGTTTACCAGCTTCCTGAACCTCAGCCAATACATACTCAAGGGTTCATCATACTCTTGCTTGATGCTTGTGATCTCCTTCTTCAAGGCATCTGTTCTTGTGGTTGGAAAGTAGTACTCCAAGAACAATATCTTTAATTCCACCCATATCGCAATGGAGTTGGGGGGGCAAGCTCGAAAACCACTGACTTGCTGCTCTTGTCAAACTGATCGGGAATGCCACCAATTTGAATTGATCTTTCATCACGGTTGATGGCCTCTTCTGAACCTTACAAATCTTGATAAATTCGCTCAAAAATTGTAAGGGTCTTCGGTGCTTCTTTCGTGGAACTTTGGAATTACGTTCAGGAATGCTAGCTTGATTTCAATAGGATTTTCGGTCTCTGGAAGCTGAATAGGAGTGGGGGGGTCATCCTCACTATGACCAGTAAGTTCCCACATGTATGGGTTGTTTGGGTTTTACCCAGGATTCAGGTTTCAGTCAGCTCCGTCCATCTCGATATCAGTTCCCAAATCAGAGGTAGTTGCTGAAATTGTGACGGGTTCAGGTTGGCCAAACCAAAGGGTCTCGGCAGAAACTGCTTTCCGCGTCTTTGTTCGCTTTCTATTCTGCTTGGCTGTCTTCTCAACTTTCGGGTCGAATATTAAATTCGGCATGGATGATCTTCTCAAAAACCAAGCACACTAACACATGGATTAGTAGAAAAAAATATTAAAAATAATTGACTTACTGCTCCCATGCAGCGGCGCCAATTTGGTGAGCGTCGTTTAACTCGCCAAATAACCTGCAAATTTAGATTAATACTAATTAGTGCAATGATAAGCAGGGTCGATCCCACGAGGGGCAAAAACAATAATCAATAATTATTTTTCCTCCTAAGTTTGAAAACCTTTTTGGTGATGACACCACGCCTCAAATATAGTGATTTTACTAACACTAACAATGCAAATGATGACTCTAAAATAATGAGAAATAAATAAATATATATATATATATGAATGAATAATATTGGCTAAGAATAACTCATGCTAGTTATTATCGATCATTGGCGCAATGATGAATCAATTCCTACACATCTACAGGTTATAGGGAAGTAGGTACGGTTAAACCCCCCCCCCCCCCCCCCCAATTCTTTCTTACTTTATCGACAGTCAACTAATTATGATTAATTAACTGTTTCCCTTACCAAAATGTTCCTAGAAAGTATTCGCTAAACCAGAACGCATTGTGATAGCATTAATTATTAAAAGAACCCGATACAGCAATTACCAAAGTAAAAGCAAATAGTAATGCACACTTAATTATTTCCTATCTTGCTATTACAGTCTTAGCTAGTTAGCTATTTTTCACAAGTCTGTGCTACTTACTAACCCTATCCAACAATTACGTATTGGCAAAAATTAGATAGCAGTATTCTAAAAACATTTACTTTGATCAGGCCTAAACATAATAGAAATAAAATTCAACCAAGAACAATCAAGAACATGCAAGAATTAATTATAATGCGATTAGGTCTCACGATTTATAAACTAACATTTGTTATTCTCTGCCGATATATGAATTAGCTACTCATAATAATTAAACTAAACAAACATATATTATAAACAGAAGACATATCTAATGCAGTATATAAACGAATGAAAATTTTCAGACCAAAAACCAAAAGCCAATGCAGATTTGCATGTGCCAGAAAAACATAGAACAAATGGCAAGGTAATTAATTTGGCATGGAAACCTAAGAAATAATTATGCTGATGAAAGTCTGCTGCACAAGGAATGAATAACTAATGGCCAAATGTGATTAACCCTTGACGGAAATCAATGAATAAGAGCAGATTTATCAACTAAAAACTTCCTAGTCAAACTACAGTTTTCTTCTGCCTAATAAAACAAAAAAAAAACAAGAGGAGAATTATTCCTCCTATTGCCGAGAATAAATAACAAGCTCCCAAGAAAATCAAATCCCATTCTTAACTATTTTCAATCACCAGTCTTTCTTACTATTTTCAATCACCAATCAAATCCCAGTCTTAACAAGTTCCAAACATTCTTTATTTTTTGGAACTGTCAAGATCTTCCTAAATGTCATCAGCTGTCATACAATTTACTACCTCCCCATTATTTGCTGGTGTCTTTGGAAAGCCAGGAACCGATATCTTTTTGAGCAGATTCCTTTTTCTGCTGATTTCATCTGCAAGGAAGCTATAGATCTCATTAGGTTAGCCCTGTTTTCTAATCCTACATATATGAAATCCTCTAATGGCATCCCTCAACCAATAAAGAATCTATTCCCTCAGCTGAGGCCTCCTCCTAAGCCGATTATATGGATTGTATGCTGGGAGAGGCCGAAACAAAATTGCATTAAGATAAATACTGATGCATCGTGGTTCCCAGATAAGGCTGCTGTGGGGATAGTGGTAAGGAATAACAGTGGTACACCCACACTGATTAAATCTGCATCCATTTCTGCTGATTCATCTCTTCTTGCCGAAATTCTTGCGGTGCAATTTGCTTGTCAAAGCTATAGCCATTTGGATGAGACTACTACTATCGAATCTGACTCTTTATTAGCAGTTAAAATGATAAACGAGCCATATTCTGCCCATTGGCCTTTGTTTAATCTTGCCTACAAAGTTAATCATCTCCTCTGTGGTGTTGTGCTACTGTATGTGCCAAGGGAAGGTAACTTGGTGGCCGATGCAATTGCTAAACATCACTCTGCACATAATCAGACTTTGAATCTTCGTAATGTTCCTGTGCATATTAAGGGCCTCATTGCATTAGATAAAGAAAAATTTCCCCAGATTAGAGTTCATTCGAACTGCTAGGGATAGGATAGATACTGCTGATGGAATTTCTGTTCATGCAGGTGCATTTCTGACTGATCACACATTGCCAACTTCTCACCAATTCACTACGCTTGCTGTATATCCTGCTTGGCGACATACTCTGAGACGGCTGCACAGATTCCACCATTACAGGCTCTCGCACTTTTGCTAATATCATTTTAACTGATGACTGCTGATGAGCTTAGTTGCCTGGCCAAACAACGAATTAACACGGGGTGTGGAGATTCGTTGCTTTGGAATCGCAACTAACTGAAGTTCACTGATTTTGTATACTCTTAGCTTAGGATGTTGTTATATTTTGCGGGCAATGCTGTTTGCCTTCTGTACAAACTATCGCTACTCTACTATGGTTCTTCTATTGGCTTGGGGTACCAATATACCAACCCCCACCCTCGGGTGTCTTTCCATTAAAAAAAATCACCAATTCTCCCTCAAATCTGATATCTTCACCAAAAATAATCCCCTTTGACTGAGAATTCCATCACCCCCTTAAAATACAATTCCTTCCTAATTTAAATTATGATTTGAACAGATAAAATCTAATAAAATCTCCAAATTATCTCCAAAGATATTTCCACAAATCTCCTAAAAAATCAGTCCAAATCTGCTCCAAAATAACTGCTACGGTGCTCTCCATTTGACTGCTTCATTTGCCATAATTGCCCAATACTCCTTACTCTCCTCCAAATTCCTCTTGAACCCAAAAACTGTGATCTGTTACAAATAAAACACCTAAAGTGCACAGTAATCTCGTAAAATCACAGATAATCCCAATAAAATAAACAGCATAATTAACACACATCACGATGGCTTTTGGTTTTCCTTGGTGGATTGTTTTGCTTGAGAATTACTCTTTGATTGCTTTTGAGACTACTTTGGGGAAAGTAAGCTTGGATTTATTCGGATCTTTTGTCACTTATCTTTTTTCATACACATTTACTTGCTCTGGGTGGTTTGGTTGCTTTAGAAACTTTGGGGAGTGTGAGAGTTATGAGGATTTTCACCTTCTTGGGGGAACTAGGGTAGCTTGGGAATAAGTTGAATGCATTGGCTATTTTTGCATGTTTCATTCCGCTTGAACCTTTTTCTTTGATTTTATTTACTCAAGGAAGAGTAAAGGTTTAAGTGTGGGGAGTTTGATATGCACCATTACACATGCTTTAACCAATGCATTTGCCATAGTTTTTAGTTACTTTTAGTTGGTGGATTGCTAGTATTAGTTGAGTTTACGTGACAAGGGGTTTAGACGGCCATATTTGGTTTTTCTTTTTTGTCTAAATCCCGCATTTTGTAGACTTAATTGGTACTAATGGACATCGTGTATCCACGGGCTCCTTGATCTTCCTTGTGATCATCTTTAGTAGGTAGCCCGTGGGTACTTTTTGGTTACATTCAATGTGAAGGCCGTTAGAAAAGGGCAGTAGAAGATTGAAGGCCGTTCACAAGGATGGTAGAAAAGGCGAATGCCATTCATATTATAATGGTAGAAGATGGAGGCCACAAACATCAATACGTGGTAGGAGGAGATTGAAGCCAAAGATAAGCGGCTTCGGAGTTCAAGGCAACCAAAGGAGAAAACGGTTAATTATTGTCCGAGGAGTGCTGCCTTAGTCTGAGAACAATCCAAGAAGAATTATCCTTCAAGGCTAGTTCCATTAGATTTTTCTTCATGAGTACTACAAAGTAGACTACTAGAACTCCCTATTCGGACTAACGGTTCACCCATAGAAAGCAAACGAAGTTCAGCCAACGAAGCACTGCCGGCACTTCACGGACCGCACATGGTGAAGCACCAGTAGTCCATGAAAAAGCACACAGGCCACACTACACAAGAGTGTCAGGGGTTCCGTGAAGACATGCACGAGACCTTCATGAGGCAAAGGCGTTGGGTCGTGACAAAAACCCCGGACCATGGAGCTTGGAGATGAAGATTTGAAGATTGGATAAGTATGGAGCCGGTCTGTGAAAACCTTCATGGGCCATGACAAAAGTTCTAAGTGATGACTATAGGTTGCTCGCGGTCTGTGAAAACCATCACAGACTGTGGGAAAACTCTGAGCAAAAACCATGTACTGTTATAAATGCATGAATATTACACACATATAAGCACACACTTTAGGCTATATTCAGGTATGGTGCAATTATTGATGCCCCCTTGGAAAGAGAAATATGAATGTTATAATGGGTAGGGGAGAACGCGTCCGCGTGGTTGTGTGCACGGGGGATTCGAGAATGGTCTTACCTATTTTCCATCGCACCAGTCTTAGCTGACTTCATAACTGTTGTCTGAGAGGTTGCGAGTACAACGATGGTCGGACCTCGTTGTACTCCCCTAATTACGATGGCGGTGTCGATTGAGGGTTTTGAGTGCACTCACCGTAACAGGGATGGGGAAGTGTATGTCATCCGTCACACCACGTGTTGTGAACACACTGATAGGTTTCTTGTACGTCTTTATGTGAATGAATCAAGGATTGAAGCATTAGAACTACCATGTTGCTAAATGATTCCCATATACCTAGTATAAATATTTTACTTGTTTGTCAATTGCATGCTTGTAGTTGTTTAGTTGTTAGTTGAAAACACCAACCCACCCTCCCCCCACACACACGCACGCACGCACACAGTTGCATATCTACACTACTAGCTGTTCCTTTCACTCGTGCGGATTGACGACCCCCACGTGGTTGTGTTTTAATTAGTACTTGAACCCTAGCATCCTTGTGGACAAACCTTAGGCTTACCGCTTACTACCAATGGGTACTACCATTTGGTAGCTTAGCAGTAAGAATGGGTGCAGAATATAAATATCTATCTTTGATCTGTAAGGCCCTCAGCTCGTGTTTTAACGACAACCGGGTCGAGGCAGGTCAAAGCCTCTACAAAATTAGACTTTCGTCGTGGAGGATATGGCCAAGTGAAGCAAGAGTGATCATCAACAAATATAACATAATAAAAACAATTAGCATGAGGGACAACATGAGAAGGTTCCTAAAGATCCATATGAACTAAATCAAGTATGCATGGTGCATGTATATTATTTTTAGTAAATTAAAGACATTTCCCCTTCGCCATCTCACAGAGGAGCATAAATACGGCTTTGGAAGTTGACTAGTAACAAACAAACATGCTAAATTGCTCGAGGAATAAACGATGGTGTGAGGAACATAACCCAATCTACTATGTCAAAGTCCAAAAGATGTTTTAGACTTATTCGACGCAACAGAAGCAAATAGAGCAGCAACACCATAATCCAAACATATAGGCCTCCATCACGATGACCTTTACCGATAATATCACTAGTAAACTTGTTCAAAATATTGAATGAGGAGTCATCAAAGCAAATAACAACATTCATATTCCGAGTCAACTTGCTAATAGACAAAAAAAATTAGCAAGTTGTGGAACAACCAAAACAAGGAATCAGCGAGTCGAGAATGACCAACATGCATAATTTTAAAGGGTAGAACCATTACCAACAACAACACGGTTGCTACCGGAATAAGGAATCACGCGATCAAGAACGAACTAAGAGGAAGCCATGTGGTTTTTCGCGCCAGAATCGGCTATCCAACGATGACACCGAGAAAGTTGAGAAGAATGCGGTACAAAGGCAGAAAAAAATCTTGAGTGGACAAGTGAGGACAAGTTGAGGCAATGTGACCAAAATTTTCACACCACTGACACTATAACTGGGACCATTCACCCCACTATTTATAGCATGAATAAGCAACATGGCCCAAAACATCCCACCATTGACACCATTGTTGATCAAAATTATTCATATCTTAATATACTTTGTCTTCTTTAAAATAAATAAAAACTTGATGATGATTGGGCACTAGTGAGGTGTTGACAAAGTGCTGATGTGGCTCAATTTCATCTCGTGAGAACTTGGATGTGTCGAGAGAATTCAAGACCCGCTAGTTTTGAAGCTCGCCCTGCTGAAACCTTTACATTGATTGTAGATCGAAGAGGTTGAAACTTTGCTGCTACTGCTGACACGCAAAACAGTTACTGCTTTAAGTGTTGGGAGAGATTTGTACGAGTGAGCAGTGACCGGCGACTGAACAGAATCTCTAGCGACTGATAGGAAGCAGAGGTTGGACGCGAACGGAACTAAGTCTGCTGCTGCTGACGCAAATGGAATATCCAAAGAAGATCGATGACCTCATAAGGACATCGATTGCTGCCACCAACAATGGAGAAGATGAGTTCAGAGGAAGCCAATTCAAGAAAAATAGCCCACCGGCGGTGATGAAAAAGGAAGGATCGGCGGCAGAATTTGTAATTAAGAGGTGGTTTGATAATTTTTGGAAGAAAAGAAAATAGGGTTTAGAGAAACTTGTCTGATACCATGGCAGAATGTAAAATATAATTGTATGGGTCTGTGTGTATTGATATTTATATGTGAGTACAAAGGGTTAGAAGGTACAATTGTACCTGGAATAAAATATTACAAACTATTATTGGAAAGAGATTATTTTCTTATCTTTCTTCAATCCTTATTTAACTCCATTACACATATCATCTTATACAGATGAATGAACAAAAAAATTGTTGTTCCAGGACTGTTGTAGTCTTTTCAAAACTTTGTTATTAGCACGGTCTTTCAGTGACCCTTCTATACCGTACACAAGGTTTCGGTTTTTAAACGACATTGTAAATTATAGCCGATTATGTTTCTCAAATATAATTTGATGTTTCAAATGTATAGCTTAATGTTTTGAAATCTAAAATCAGTGCGATTTGCTTTTAGAATTTTAAAAAACAACCCTGATTCATATAATCAAATTGCAGATACAGACCCATGGAATGATATTCCAATTTTTTGGACATATATGAAACTGAATGATTACAAAGATTAAAAGAAAAAACTTGGCAAGAAATCAAAACATTTGATTGAGCTCATGCACTTGAAACTTGTTAAGCAAAAGCGGTGTATAATTGCACCCCAGCGAGTGCAAATCGTTAATGATAAAGTGTGAAAGTTATTAGAGGCCGAAGTGACGGATAAGTATTATACCCATAATGGATTTCCAATCATGTTATGGTAAAGAAACCTGATGGGAGCTAGCATATGCCTATAAACTTTAGAAACCTAATCAAGTAGTGTTTGAAGATAGTTACGTGCTGCCTCCAATTGATTAGCTTGTTGAAACAATAAAGTGTTGGAATTTTTCCATGGTCACATGTGGTATAAATATATACTAATATCCGAGGAGGATTAGGGGAAAACTTCTTCATAACAAATATTAGCAATCTCTATTACAAGAAGACAGTATTCCGACTGAAGAGTGAAGAACTACTTATTATAGATTAGAAGACTAATTATTTAAAAAGTAAGTTAGGCAAATATGTGAACGATATGGTGGTAAAAAGTAGGTGTTATGGATATTTTTTTCGAAATTATGATGGGTCACTGAAGAACTTTAGAAGACAAATTTGACTTTAAACCCGTCGAAGTGTGTTAGTGATGTTGGATCAGGGAAATTATTGGGAACCATGGTTTCAAATTAGGGTATTGATGTTAAACCTGAGCAGGTTGAGCTTATGGACGGGTAAATGTAACTATTAAGGAGGTACAGAAGCTTATGGGATCATTAGCGGCACTGGGGAGATATCAGTCCAAGGAAGCTGAACAACATTTGCCCTTCTTTAATATACTTAAGAAGGTAAAGCAGTTCCTATGGACGGGTAAATGTAAATAAGCATTACAACAATTAAAGTAGCATCTGAAAACAATTTCAACTTTGATGAAATCAGAAATGGGACAGGTGTTGTTTTTGTACATATTGGCTTCTTCAAAGGGAATTAGTGAGATTTTGTTAATGGAGAAAGAGAAGTAGAAACGCCATATTTACTTTATCAGGAGAATTTTACAAGGATATAGACTCGTTAAACAAATTTTGAAAGTTTAATTTTTGCATTAGTTCATGCGACAAGAAGACTTCAATAATACTTCCAAGCTCATTCATCGTTCTCCTCACTAACCACCCAATCCAACAAGTTCTCTTGAAGCTTGAAGCTTTAGGTCAAATGGTGAAGAGGGCAATAGATTTGGGAGAATATGAACTCCACTTCCGACCTAGAACGACGATAAAAGGGACATGACCTTGCAATAATATAAAATATCCAAGGATATCCTTGGAACCTATTTTAGCACCGACAAAAATTGGATGATGTAAATCGATGAAGAATAGTATACAAAGGGGAGTGGAGCAGACATACTTTATAATATTATATTATAGATGGAAAGGATAAACCTTAGGATATGCATTTTGACTTCAAAACAACCAATAGTGAAGTAGAGAACAAATCAATGATAACAGGACTTCGGCTAGCCAGGGAGTTCGAAGAAAATGTCCTAGAGATATACATCGATTCACATGTAGTAGTAGTTCATCAAGTTATAGAGGAGTATAAAACTCGTAAACATAAACTTCAAAAATACCTCGTGATGGTCAAGCCCACGTTAAAAGGGTTCAAGAGTTATACTTCAATTCAAGTGCCATGGGGGTTAAACAATAAGGCGGATGCTTTGAGTAAATACCATCAGAATGTTTCAAGGTGCTTTTAAGGTAACGACTCCTGATGGAAATTGATGCAAATGCCAAAAATACTACCACCTTAGATAATCAAATGCCAAAACATGATCAGACATTCAAAGGATATGTTCGAAATACTCTAAGTGACATGGCAGGTTCTATGATTAGGGCAAGAAGGAAACTTAGAGATGCGGTTTTGAATGCTCAGATTGATTAACTTCATGATGAAGATGAAGAATAAATCTACATCGACATCTTGGATTAATTGTTCAAAAACACAATACTCTTTTTTTCCACTGGGTTTTTTAATAAGGTAGTGTGATCGTTGTAAATTACTTCATTTTGGATTTTTGGGATTAAGTTCAGCCATGTGGGCTTTGAAGAACTTAATTTCAAAATCAGTCCATTAAGATTTAAGAATATTCAATTTTGTTCTGATTAGATTTAGATTTGGTAAGATTAGATAAAACAATATTCATTCAAGAACACATCTTGATGGATTCGGCCATATACTCATCCTATTTGAGGTATTCTAGTTAGATATGGTTTTAATTTCTTTAAACTACCATTAGTCATTTTAGATTCTATTTTTTATTAGGGTTTTGGCCAAATTGAACCCTATTAATAGGGGAGGCTTGGTTGAGTTTTTACACACCTTTTATCAATCAAATATTCAAGATTTTTTATTTCATAATCTTTGGTTGCAAGCGTTTTCATTGTTGCTTAATCCTACGGGTTAATTAAGTATCAATACCCTTGATTTGTGAACCAATCATGTAGGCTAGTTAGTGATCAAATTCAAAATTGAGAGAAATATCGAGGGCTAGTTGTCATCAATTTCGTGCGGCCACATTAGGGTTTGCGAATTCCTTAATTTGGTCAAAGGTTAAATTTCGCATTACAGAGTCTTTGCAAGGAGATTCATATCATTTGGTATCAGAGCAAAATGAAAAATCCTTGGCCGAAATTTTCATTTGGGGTTTCAAGTTTTGCATTGCTTTTTTAAATTTAAATTTATAAACTCTTTTGTGTCATATTTTAACTGTGCGTATGATCTTCTTTAATATGAGGATTGAATCTAGTGTGGAAGGACGTCAAAGGGTCCAAGAATTAAAATACTTCCGTATTACCATCCTCCTTCACCTTCGTCAATCGAGTCAGGAGGACGTCAAAGGGTCTGAGCATTGACAAGCATTATCCGCCTTCACCTCTCGACCAGTTTCATAGTTTTAGGAAGCTTATACAGTTTGTGTGCTTGTGATATTTTTCGTCCACTATTCTGAAACATTATTGCATGCTTATAGTATTATTTGTTTTCTTTATCGTTCTTTGATTATGTGATCTTGAATTTTTTTTATTGAATTCTTCATTACGCCTTATACATAAAAAGAGTCTTTGTATCATTTTCCAGATATAGTGTCATATTTTTTTATCCTTACAATCAAGAGGAAGTTTTCTCAGATTTCTTATTCCAAATGTTTTAAAGACAAACAACGAGTTCCAGAAAAAATTCGAAAGCAAAAACAAAGGGTAGCAGATTTTTAGGGTTTAAAACCGAGGTCTAGGGTTTGGTTCTGAAAATTGGTGATGTTTTGTAATTTTCAAATGTTTGGGGGCTATTTTGCAATTTTTCAAAAGTTGGGAATTGTTCTTGAATTCTATTTTCTTTGGGAATAAGATTCTTATTTTGAAGAGTATATATAGCTGAAAATTTTGAGTTTGTGGTTGAAAAAGAAGAGAGGAAAAAAAAGAAAAAGAGATCTGATTTGAAAAAGGAAAAGGAAACTTAAAATCGTAATCGGGATAGGAAAAAGAAATAGAAACCTTTTCGGTTTGGGAATTTGATTGGAATTTTCGAATTGGGCAGCAATAAGGTGAAGAAAATCCTGTTCTACAAAGGATTCAGTTTTGGGTATTTAATCCTATTTGATTTCGGAAAAGTTACTTGAATTTTTAGAAATTAATTGTTGGCTATTTAAAGCAATTTTCTTTTGATCATGACTCACTCGATATAGCTCTGATTCAAGCCATTCAAATTAGTTTTGTTCCTTATTCTCTTAAGAATCTGGAATCTCATTTGTAGAGCCTAATTTTGGGTTTATCAATTTTAAAATTCGAATTAAATTCTGATTGTACTCATCTTCTATTTTGCTTTAAAATTGCGGTAAATTGATCTAATGCCCTCTTTATACCCTTCGACTTGTTGTGAATGTTAGACACTTGGTGAGTGACCTTACCAAACAAATGGGAGGGGGGACTTTTTTTCTACTAATTGTTTTGTGGTTCTTAGCAGCTTAGCGGAGATGACGGACGATAATCCATTCGTCCCGCCACCATTTGTTGACGAACTAGACAATTTACCATTAACGAAAACTTCTGATGGTAGACTTGGTACTCAATCATGTGATGAACCTCTATATGGTTGGGAGCGACAACAGATCAAACCAAATGAACCTCTTGATCTAGATTGGTTTGTTGTTGCAATAAGTGCGCTCATAAGTGAAGTGCAACGATTGGCTAGAAAAGTTGATAACATGGCTAAACTAACACCTCACATCGGCCAAGAAGGATGATTTCCAAGGTTTTCGAGGAGGAATATGATGATGCTTTCGAAAGACGATCACACTGAGGGTGTGCTAGAAAGCACCGCCACATGAACCGACATTCACGAAGAAGAGCCAATTTGAATTCCAGTGAGAGCTCAGATTCAGCTCGAGACATCAAGGGATTAAAATGTGACATCCCTCGATTTGATGGCCAACACTATCTGACGAAGTTTCTTGTTTGGGAGTGACATATTGAGAATCTGTTTGATCCCAATAATGATAGGGAGAAGGAAAAGGTGAAAGTGGCGCAATATTCCTTCACACATTATGTGGCTGAATGGTGGAAGAATTTGAGAGAATCGAGACAGATTGCTGGGAAGAGACCTATCTCTACCTGGGAGAGATTGAAGTTCGAGCTTCGACAATATCATGTTCCACCTACATATTTAATGGAACAACATTCTTATTTGAGAAGTATAAAGTAAGTAAGTTGATCTGTTGATGAATACTAGAAAGATTTTGAGTTGGCTATGAGAAGGGTCGGAATGAAAGAAGACGGAAATTCTATATAGAATCGATTCATAGAAGGCTTGCGGGAGAATCTTCAAGTACCAATTAAGCTTCAACATCATGTGTCGATGAGAGATTTATTGGTGAAAGTGAGATTAGTTGAGAGTACCTTGCCGCCAAAGAGACCTCAGGTCAGATTCTCCAGTAAAAAATTAGGGTTTGATTCCGGAAACCCTAGCACGAGCCGAGGTAGAGGAAGAGCCATGGGTGGTCGTGGTCCAATGCAATCCTACTCAAATCAGACTTATAATCCCAGTGAAGAAGAATGACACCCTTTACTTAACCATCTTTGAAAAATCTAGGTAAATTTACAGCTTCTTCTTCAAATTTCGTGTCTTCTAATACTCATACTTGTTTCCATTGTAAATAAAGAGGACATGTTCATAGTAACTGCCCTTATGATCGAATTATAACTACAATTGAGGAGGAAGATGAAGAAGATGAATATGCTGATATGTCAGCTTTATATGAAAGTGAGGAAGAATAGGTAGATGAAGAGATCATCATAAATGATCATGGTGAACAAGGCCAGGAAACACGAGGTAAATTCATGTCATTGAGACTCATAAATCCTCATATGTCTGAATCTCAGGTACAACATGTCAATATTTTCCATATCTGTTTCCTTGTGAAAGATAAGAATTGTTTACTGATTATTGATGGTAGTTCTTGTGCTAATACCATTTCTAATCTTCTTGTCAAATCATTGTCCTTTCCTATTACTACTCATCCATATCTGTATAAACTTATTTGGTTAAATGGTAGTGGTGAAATTAGGGTTGACAAAAAGTGCATGATTACATTAAAGATCGGAAAATATCATGATTCTATCTTGTGTGATGTTATACCTATGAAAGCTAGTCATATATTTTTAGGTAGACCCTGACAGTTTAATCGTAAATCTATGCATGATGGTTACACTAAAAAAATCACTGTGATTAAGGATAGAACCAGGTGTAGTTTGACTCCATTATCTCCTGTGGAAGTTCTTGAGGCTCAAAGGCGCATGAAAGTAGACAAAGAGAAGTTTGCGACTAAGGCAGGAGTGTCCGATCAAAATCCACTTAGGGTTTGAGTGATTTAGGCCACAAGGTGATAAAAAGGCACAAAAAACCTAGTAATTTTGACCAACCAGGGAGGGCCGTCACAAGAAGGTAAGTCAAGTAAGTCACATAATGATTCTAATAAGTCATGTATTCCTTTATCATCAATTTACATAATTAGACATGAACTTCCTATTGATTCTGGTAAATTATTTTATGCTTCAATAAGGGATGTGAATCGGCTTTTTCCAATCATTCTCATGTGCTTATTTTACATTTTAAAGAGAGTTATCTTGCTAAGGATGATATTCCTATACATGTTCCTCCACGATTTCTGAGATGTTATGGGAATTTGAAGATGTCTTTTTAGATGAACTACATCATGGACTACCACCCATGCAAGACATCAGATTGACCTACTTCTGGGTTTGGTTATTCCAAATCGTCCGGCGTATAAAGCAAACCTTGGGGAGACAAATGAACAACAATAACAGGTCGAGGATTTACTTTAAAAAATTTATGTGTGTGAATCCTTAAGTCCTTGTGATGTGCATGTCATTTTAGTTCCTAAGAAAGATAAAACTTAGCGTATGTGCATTGATTGGCATGCTATAAACAAGATAACCATTAAGTATCATCATCCTACACCTAGATTAGATTATATGCTTGATATTTGCATGGATATGTGATTTATACTAAGATTGATTTGACTCAGGGTTATCACCAGATTCGAATTAGGGAGGCGATGTATGGAAAACTACATTTAAGACTAAATTTGGGTTGTATGAATGGTTTGTTATGCCTTTTGGTTTAAATAATGCACCTATTACTTTTATGTGGTTGAAGAATCATGTTTTGAGAAAGTTTATTGGTCTATTTGTTGTGGTTTATTTTGATGATATATTTATCTATTCTAAATCAACTAATGAGCATATTGAGCATGTTAAGATGGTTCTTGTTGCACTTCGTGAGTCTAGATTGTATGGGAACATCAAGAAGTGTCCATTTTGTGCTTTGGAAGTGGTGTTTCTCGATTTTGTGGTGTCTAGGGATGGCATCAAAGTCGTTGAAACCAAGATATAGGCAATCAAGATTTGACAGACCCCTACCAATGCCAATCAGCTGAGATATTTTCATGGTTTAGATAGTTTTTATAGAATGTTTTTGCAATATTTTTCACCTATTGTTGCACCTTTAAATGAACTAGAATGTGGAATTTGTGTGGGGAAAAGTCAAGAAAATACATTTAATGAATTGAAAGTACAATTATATAATGCTCTTGTTCTTGCGTTACCTGATTTTAATGGTACTTTCGAAATTCACTGTGATGCTATTGCTGTTGGAATTGGTGTTGTTTTGATGCAAGAGAATCAACATATAGCTTACTTCAGTGAAAAGTGAAAGGGCGGTGCTCTTAATTATCATGTTTAAGACAAATAATTCTATGCTATTGTGCGAGCTTTAGAGACATGGCAACATTATTTATTGCATAAATAATTTTTCATTCACAGTGATCATGAATCTTTGAAATACTTAAGAGTCAGATGAAGTTGAATAAGCATCATGCTAAATGGTCTTGTTTTATTGAATCTTTCCCTTACGTATTGCAATATAAGAAAGGTAAAGAAAATGTTGTTGCGGATGCTTTGAGTCGTAAACATGTTTTACTTACACGATTGGAATGTATCATGTTAGGGTTTTCATTTGTGAAAGAATTATATGCAACTGATTCTGATTTTTTATTTGTTTATGCTGCATGCAAAAATGGTGCTTATGATAAATTTTAAGGGCATGATGGGTTTTATTTCGAGATAATCAGCTTTGTGTTCCTTAATGCTCTATGTGAGAATTACTTATTAGGGAAGCTCATTCAGGTGGTCTTATGGGACATTTTGGTGCACTTAAAACTTATGATTTGTCGCGAGAAAACTTTTATTGACCGAAAATGGCACTTTCTATTGACATGGTTTGTAGGACTGCATTGATTGCTTGAAGGCTAAGTAAAAAATTAATCATCATGGTCTTTATAATCCATCACCTATTCCTACACATCCTTGGGTTGATATCTCCATGGGATTAGTCCTAGGTTTACCACGATCTCAATTAGGTAACGATTCTATCTTTGTTGTGGTTGATAGATTTTCAAAAATGGCACATTTTATTACTTGTAGGAAAACATATGATGCAAAGCATGTTGTGCATTTATTTCTTAAGGAAGTAGTTCGGCTACATGGTATCTCTGTGAGCATAGTGTCTGATCATGATATTAAGTTTTTATCCTACTTTTGGAATACACTGTGGCGCAAGCTAGAGATAAAATTGCTATTTTCTACAGCCAATCATCCTCAAACTGATGGAAAAATGGAGGTCACCAACTGTACTCTCGGCATTCTTCTGCGTGCCTTAGTACAAAAGACTTTGACTAATTGGGAAGCATGCATTCTAATAGTAGAGTTTACTTATAATCACACTGTTCATTCTATTACTTCTTTATCTCCATTTGAAATTGTTTATGATTTTCTACCTATTACTCCTCTTGATCTTAGTCCTTTGAATTTTAAACATGTTAGGAACCTTGATAGAGAAAAAAAGGTTGATTTTGTTAAGAAATTACATGAGAATGTGTGCTTGAGGATTGAACGAAAAAATGCTCAGAATGAAAAGAATGCCAATCAGGGCCGAAAGTTAATGAGATTCATGAAAGGTAATTGGGCCTGGTTGCATCTGCGCAATGAGAGGTTTCCAAATGCTCGGAAATCTAAGTTAAGTCCGCGTGGTGATGGTCCTTTTGAAGTGATGGAATGTGTGAATGACAATGCTTACAAGATTGCTTTGCCTGGAAAATATGGTGTTAGTACTACATTCAACGTTGTTGATTTATCTTCATTTACCTTTGAAGATGATTCAAGTTCGAGGATGAAACCTTTCAACCTTGGATGGAATGATGCAAATTTCAAGACTACTACCGCCATAGAAGTTGACATGCCAAAGCTTGATCAGACATTCAAAAGATATGCTCGGGATCCTCGAAGTGACATGGCAGGTCCTATGACTAGGGCAAGAAGGAAGCTTAGAGATACGGTTTTGAATGCTCTGGTTGATTAACTTCATGATGAAAATTTGAAGAATAAATCAACATCGACATCTTAGATTAATTGTTCAAGTGTGTCGAGGAATTGAAGACAACGTGAAGAACACTATACTCTTTTCCCACTGAATTTTTAATGAGGTAGTGTGATCGTTGTAAAATACTGTAAATTATTTCATTTTGAATTTTTGGGATTAAGTTCAGCCATGTGAGCTTTGAAGAGCTTAATTTAGAAATCAGTCCACTAGCGTTTAAGAATATTCAGTTCTGTTTTGATTAGAATTAGATTTGGTAAGATTAAATAAGGCATATTCATTCAAGAACACATATTGATGAATTCGGCCATATACTCATCTTATTTTAGGCATTCTAGTTAGATATAGTTTTATCTTCTTTAAACTGCCATAAGTCATTTCAGTATCTATTTTTATTAGGGTTTTGGCCGAATCAAACCCTATAAATAGGGGAGGCTTGGCTGAGTTTTGACACACATTTTATCAATAAAATAATTAGACTTTTTGAGTTCATACTCTTTGCTTGCGAGCATTTTCATTGTTGCTTAATCCTGCAGGTTAATTAAGTATCAGTACCCTTGACTTGTGAACTAATCATGCAAGCTAGTTAGTGAGCAAATTCAAAATTGAGAGCAATCTCGAGGGCTAGTTGTCATCAATTTTGTGCAGCCATATTAGGGTTTGCAAATTCCTTAATTCAGTCAAAGATTTAAATTCCGCAATCCAGAGTTTTCGCAAGAAGATTCATATCAGAAACACTACAGAAACATTGTTATGAAAATGAGAAAGTAGTGGCAACTGAAGTAGTTTCACGGATTACCCCATTCTGAAGTAAATTACATAAGGAATCTTACCCAAAGATAAGAACAAGGCAAGGAAGGTCAGGGCTAAAGTTCTAAAGTACGTTGTGCAGAATGAGATGCTTTATAAGAGGGGATACTTGCATCCACTTCGTTGGTTCAGTGTGTTGCATCATTAAAAGCAGACTACCTTTTCTAGAAATTACACAAATGAGTTCATATGGGAGTCACCAAGATGCACAATCGATGTCTAAAAGATTGCCTCGAGCACGTTATCACTGCCTTACAATGCACACAAGCTGACCCAAGCATACCATATATGCCAGAAAAATGCTTTAATCGCTCACATCCCTCAAGAGAAAAAGATTAAAACATGGACATTGGACATTTTCGAAGTTGGGGGATAGACTTGTTGAGACCTTTCCCAAAAGCGGCAAGCAAGTAAAAGTTGGGGGATAGACTTGTTGAGACCTTTCCCAAAAGCGGCAAGACAAGTAAAATACGTGATCCTTGTTATCGACTACTTCACCAATTGGGCGGGAGTAAATATCTTAGCCAAAGTCATTGGGCAAGTGGTGCATCGTTTTACACTAAATATAATAAGAGCTTTAAGCCAAATTTTCAGTTCATAATTCCGCAGTTGATATGCCAATACCGATCAGTATAACTGTGACTAAGTTCGTTTCCCATGAGATTAGTATGACTTTTCCCTAATCTCTAATCTGCGATTTTGCAACCAAGATGACTAGTTGAGTGTGGTAAATAATAAACACTAAAAATTGAGAATAAATAAAACTGAGAATTCATTACAGATTGCAAAAGATTCAAACTATGATGAAAAAATTTCAATTCCGATCAATTTTGTACTCCATTTGTTTTGCTAAGTTTGACACCATAATTTTAGGTGTTATTATTTTACAAGTTGGAATGTGTGGAGAGAATTGAGTGAAGAGAGTAAAAGGTTTAATTTGTGGTTGAAATGATTCACATTTTGTCATAAAAGGAAATAAACCATATCTTAGCAGTTCATACAAAAATGGAAAGTATGTCAAACTTAAGTAAACAGGGGGAGTACTGACCCTTTATTTTAATCCTCGATGCAAATGTTGAAAGATATATGTCACATTGGTTTCTTTCAAGGATAAAAACTAATATATAAGATCTTGAGCCACTCTCATTTAGTACCAATTGGTTTTAAGATGGAAGCTCAAAATACGTGGAATTTAACATTGTATCAGAGTCGGGTATTTGGGACTTGGCCCGAGTTGGGTTTTTTGGGCTGATCTGGGGTATTGGGACTGGGCCCTGAGTTGGATTTTGGGACTGCTATGTAGATTTCCTTTAATTTGTGTACACACGTTGGAGCGTGATGGGCATGTTGAAAGATATATCCTACATTGGCGGAGACCCCACATTAGTTTCTTACAAGAGCAATAACTAACATTTCCTTAGTCCCAACAAAAATGGTGCATTTATTTTTTTACGGTTTTCAATGACCATGTTTGACCGACAATATTTCTAGCAACATACTCCATAACAATTTCACATAAAAAATTAATATTTAGAAAATAGATATTAAGATGAATCTAACAATATCTCCCATGATATTTTTATTATATATATGTATTTATTCATATTTAAGATCAAAGTTTACAAAATTTGACTTAGAAAAAGTAAATGTGTTGTTTTTGCTGTGACGGAAAGAGTATATGAGATCTTAGGTCACTTCAATTTTCGACCATTTCTGCAGTTGACATTTCAGTCAACAATTTTCAGGGTTATTTTTGTACTTTCAAATTTTACAAGGCATTTATGCACTTTTGCCCAAAACATAGGGTTAAAAACGCACTTCACTCTTTAATGTATTTGGGTTTTTAATGTTTTGTGCTGATAAATGAGGAGTTTCGATCTCAATTCATACATACCATAGCTTACATTCAATATGATCATTGTATCTGGTTTTATTAATTAGAATAATATGAAGTTAGGGGATCATACTCTGCCGTAACTCCAAATGAAACATTTAAGTTTTAATTAGAAACATTACATATTTAGAGTAAAACATGTAAAACATATACTTAATTGATATGTTTTACTCTAAATATGTAAAAACAAGTAAAACATGTAAAACATAGAACTTATATGTTTTACTTTAAATATGTAATGTTTACAACTAAAAATAGGCGTGTGAGTTTATCCTAATAGCTTATAACCTGAATTTACCCCAAATTTCAATTGCTTTAACCCGCGAATTTTCATCTTTTTGTGCTAAAATTGCACTTGAGTCCCTGGTCTTTCCATAACTTATAGAAAACCCATCTTTCAAGGGATGGACTCATATTTGTAATAGTTAGTAGTATAAAATTTTTATTTCTATATTTAAAAAGAGTAATGATACTCTTAGTGAAAATTCATAGTGAAATATCAAAGTTAAATAATGTGGCATTAATGAAAAGACCAAATCACTAATCATATTCCTTAAAAAGTACTAGTAATGGATATATTAGTCATTTTTATAATGCCATGTTTCACAGTGAAGTTTTATTGATAATATCATTTCTCATTTAAAAAATACACTACATTTTTTATTTAAATATATAATTTGTTTTTACTTAGATATTGTATTCCTTAAATTATACACTATAATTTAAAAGTTTTTTTAACACATTTTTAAAATTAGATTTAATAATTTTTTTTACATGTTATATGTTATCTTATACCAATATTTATAAGAAGACTTTTGATTTTTTTAAGGGATACATAATTTTATACGTTTAATTAAATCTATTGCTATTTCATCATCACAGATATATTTCATATTCTTATCATTATATTTTTTTATAACATAAAATATTTTTGTACCATCGTCAATACTTTCCCATCCAAACATATAGATTATTTTCATTTAAATATAAATATTTAATTATTATATATCATCCAACATCGAGTTAATTTATTTTAAAATTAAATATATATGGTAAGGTTATGAGAAATACCGTAGATTTAATTAGAATAATAAAAAAGGTAAATTGTTTTAATTGCAATATTACAAAATTATTATGCAACGTGTAGTAGTTATAAAGTTTGTGAACCAATTAATGTAACCCCAAACTTGTCTGTCTTCAAGATACATACTCAATATATATATTAATAAATATATAAATTATTTTATATACTGCATCGTGTACGTCTCTTAAAAGGCGATCTTTCCATAAGTCTTAGAAAGACCAATGTTTAAAATGCAAATTAGAATATTGTAATTTTGGTTGCATTAATCGGGTCATAAACTTTATACTTGCTACACGTTGTATAATAAAATTTTAATATAGCAACTAAAACCTTTTACCTTTTTATTATTCTAATTAAACCTCATCTTTCCATAAGACCATGTAAAAACAGTTTTTCCCAAAATATTGCCTTTCTCATATACATATAATTTTTGAAAGACGGTGTTTCCATAAGTCATCGAAAGACCAAGGTTTAAAGTGTAAATTAGAATAAATAAAGATAAAATTTTTGAGTTGCATGAATCGGGTTATAAACTTTATTACTATTACACGTGGCATAATCAATTTTTAATATTGCAATTTAGACCTTTTACCTTTTATTATTCTAATTAAACCCCGTCTTTTCATAAGTTTATGAAAATACCATCTTTCTAAAGAGTTTGCCTAATTTTTTTTATTGGTTATCAAAATTATAAATTATATTATATTATAGATTTTCGTCTATTTTTCTATAAACTACCACCGAATCAAAAATTTCTTCCAATCAGCTACTCATTCTGTTTAATTTCGGGCCACCAGACCAGACGTGAAGAAAAAGAATGACTATCCATAATAAAATAAGGTTGGTAAAACAGAAAAGGAGGAAAAAAAAACAATAATTCTGTAATTGAATTGAAAAGAGAGATGCGAATGAGCAATGAAATTAAGTAGATTTGCGTGTGGAACTGTGCACATCCGAAGCTGCAAAGTTTAAATTTGAATACGGAGGAACAATGACTGCTGTTTCTGTACATAAATTTGCTGAATGCATCACTACTCATGCTTGGAGCCCCGACCGTTCCAGTAATTCCTTCTTTCCTTTTGGCTTTTGTGATAGTTCTTTTTCCCCTCCACCAAGGTGTGATTTTTATGCTAATTTTTGTAATTTTGAATTGGATTTTTGTTATTTGAGGTGGGTTTTGTTGTTTCTTTTGGGAATTGTGTTGTAAGATCATGTTGGAGAGGTTTGACATGTTTTATTTGAGATTGGCAAGGCTTGAGGTCATCTGATGTATTTTCAATTCCTTTTGTAGTGGTTGCACTTTGTCCAAACAATAATGAAGTGCATATTTACAAGCATTCAGAAGAGGAAATTTGGGAGAAGATACATGTCCTTCACATGGTAACCTAATAGGTTCTTCTTGTTGCCTTTCTCTCTTTTAATTGATTGACAAATTATGTCTGGCTTTATCTGAGTTCTTTGTGTTTTGCTGGTCATACATAATTTAGCAGTTTAATATAGTATGCCCTTCCACAATGAGTGGGGCATTTCGTTCCCCATTGACATGCATCTGCTTCATGACTTCCTGATGCCGTCTTTTTGTGTTCGTACTGTAGATTGTTTTACTGTTGTTTGTCGGGTCGCATATCCTTCTGCATTCACTCGACATAATTATCTTTACGAGCCCATCTGGACAGTCCCTGTATTTCTGGTTGTGGTTGAATTATAGTTGTTTCCTCTGATAAAATATCCATAATGCCCATATTTCTTCATGACATTTATCCTTCTGCACTGGACTTATATTCTGTATATTGATTTACTAGGTGCATTACTTTACTGATGCTCCAAAATTGTTTTGTGACGTTGATTAATGCTGATGCTTGTATCATCCTCCATGTGCAGCATGACCAGATTGTTTCTGGAATTGATTGGAGCTCAAAGTCAAACAAAATAGTAACTGCGTCTCATGATCGGAATTCGTGAGTTTTTAATTATGTTAACCTGTCTCTAAAGTATCTTGTGTATAAATTAACAACCTGGCCTTTTATTGTGAAAGTTACTTCAATCTTCTTTTCTTTCCACTTTCTCTGCATCTTTTACATTTTTACCTCTCTTTGAGGACCCCTCCATTTTTTTTATGGTTACTCTTTTGACCGAGTTAAAAATATCTTGTAGGTACGTTTGGAATCAAGAAGCAACGGAATGGGTTCCCACTCTTGTCATTCTTAGGTTAAATCGTGCTGCTCTTTGTGTACAGTGGAGTCCAAAAGGTGACGATGCTTAGAACTTGGTGCATTTGTCAAGTCTTCATTGGTTAACTTTCTTTTTGTCATTTTGTTGTTTTACTCCTCCCTGCTTCTTGTAACATACTGTGATGTTGACTCTTTTGTGCATGTAGACACATAGTTGATTCATTTTGTGAGGCACTTGGAATTTCAGCGCCAATGCTATGTAGTGCCTAGGATGTAACAGCCATCTATCTAACATCACATACTAAAACATAGATTTAGCGGAAACTTATTATAGCATCTGATCTTCTGAGAGTTCTATAGCTTGCAATTACTTAGTTTATGTTATGTTAATGGGAATATCTATGTTCAGAGGGCCCGTGAGAACTATTTAGACCTCTGAAATTAATAATATCTACCTTCGCGTTTGTTGAATTTAAAAAACGTGTTCAGAGACAAATAGTCTCGATTCTAATGCCTTAACTATTTGTGATTTACATGGCATTTTAAAAACTGACTATGATACATCTTCTGGGATGGTTGATTCTTGTTTCAGAGAATAAGTTTGCTGTTGGAAGCGGTGCTAAAACTGTTTGTATATGCTACTATGAGCAGGAGAATAACTGGTAAGCCTTTTTTTATGAGAAATAACTGGTAAGCCTTAGCTATGACATCTCTTTGGTTTTATACCTGTTTATTTATGTTAAGACGACAACATTGTCAAGATCTTGAAAGAATACCAGATGCTAGTTTTATCTCTGGTTGTCAATGCAATGTTGGGAATTATAGTTACCTTTTATTACTGACAGTGGAGTGGCTAGCCATTGCATGACCTGAGCCCAATGCTGTCAATTGTACAATATCTGAAATCTCAGATATTACTTAATTCATCAAGTTACAAATTGGATAGTTATTAAACCTCCTATATGCAAGTTAGGACTGTTGTAGCTTTATATCACACACATAGGCATATTTAAATTGAATGTTGGCGTGCATTCTATAGAGTTAGATAATTCTATTTTGTGGCTAAGGAGCATGAACTATATTCTATACTCGCTCCTCACTTTTATACTTCTTTAGTTATATGTAATTGTTTTTATGCACCTTTAATGATTTATTTTGCTTTCTTTTTTGTGTTCTTTTCAGGTGGGTCAGCAAGATTCTTAGGAAAAAGCATGATTCTTCTGTCACAAGTGTTGCTTGGCATCCCAATAATGTGAGTTTACTGTCAGTCAAGCTTCTGTTTCTGTAATTTTGAACTAGTCCTTGTTTCAAATACCAATTAACACACCCAGTCCTTGTTTCAAATACTGCCAATTACCACACCCTTCCCATAATTACATTCTCACCAGTAATACAGTTTAGCAGGAACCATGTAATAGACATCCTTCATCTATTTCCCTGTCCAACAGAAGTAGTACGTAATTATTGATAGAGGTGGTTTTGATTACACTAAAATATCCTTTTCCTTTACCTCACCAAGTTATTTCCTAGTCCTGTTCTTGACTCCTCCTGTTCTTAGAAGCCTATTGAGCATTATGGCCCTTGGGGTAAATTTGAAGCTTGGAAGGTTATCAGTTATATTGGGCTGCAGCCAGGGCCACCAGAAGAGGCCTTCCTAGGTTATAATCCAACAGGTGAAAACATCTTCACTTGTCTCTCTTGGGAAAATAAATGTCAAACTTATCAACTATGGATTTATGAAAGTAGAACTTCTTCAGAAATAAATAAGTTGTATGGTTTCTGTTATTTCCAAATCCTCATGGAAAAAGATCTTCCCATTTGTAGGACAACTTTTATCCGGTCACCGTCACCTCACTCAGAGGAAGAAGCTAACTTCCACATTTAAAAAGAATTAGCTCATCTGGATGGCAGGGAGATCAAACTTGCTCACCCAATAAAAAAAATTTCCTTTAAAGAAAAACAAAATTTTCCCTTTAGAAAATCCCTTGTGAAAATATCATAAATGTCTACACCCTACAGGATACCATAAAATTTTTCTACACTTCTGAAAGTTAATACGTAGTTTCTAAGGCGAGGAAAGCCAGTAGACACTTATACTGCAGGAAGGTTTTTCAGTCTACTGCTTATGCCTTATGGCAATCCTCCAGACTTCAGCCCACTGTACAGTAGCTCAGAATACTCTGCTATCTGGAACCCTTTATTTCCCGAAAACGTGTAAAGCTAGAAATACATATTGGGGTGTTTAGTGCAATCATTGGAATTGGAATCGGAACAGTTATAAGATTAGACTAGAAAAAGAATCAGAACCAGGGGGAGGTGGGTTTGGAAGTTCCCTCAAAATGTGCAACTCATTTTGGACTTTGTTTCCTAGAATCTTAAATGAAATGCCATGGAACAATTCTGCTTCCCCATTCTGATACCTTTGAAACAAACAACTCTCATCATTCGAGTTGCTTTGTCTTGAAGCACGGTACTTATAGTGGTATCATACAACCATCTTTTCATAAAAGTTAATGCTTGAGTCATATATGTCGTAGAAATGCCCTCACAGCTGAACTTATCTGTAGATTTTTGTCCTTCTGAGTTAGTTTTGATCTTTTCAGTTTTCTTTTCTCCTTAATGTAGATTTTCCTTGCAACAACTTCTACTGATGGAAAGTGCCGCGTATTTTCAACTTTCATCAAAGGTGTTGATACAAAGTATGCATCTTTCACTACAGATCTGTTTTATGTAATTGAACTTAGAAACATCATTATATATATTATTCATCTGAGAAAACATCACACCATTGAATTTAGTTATTTTTGACAGGGAAAGTTCAGGTTCAGCATTAGAATCTAAATTTGGAGAGGTTTGCTCTTAACTTTTATACTACTTTTTTATATAGCTTTTCTTCCCATAATATTGAGCTTGTGAAATTAAAGACTAACCCCCTAACTTTTTAATTCATGGACAGCAAATATTTCAACTTGATCTCTCACTTTGCTGGGCATTTGGTGTGAAATGGTCCCCTAGTGGCAGTACCTTAACTTATGTAGGTGAGTGTGCTTCTGTTATTTTATTTATATAGTATTTTTCCAAGGGAGATTGGGGTGTTAAAAGAATATGAGATCTTACATTGTTTTCATCACTTTTGGAGAGGAGACCTTACTGATTATGGACTTCTTAAGCTATATTTAAATACTGTTGCATAGTTAAAATAGTGCTTTTCCGTGTATAGAATCTCTTGCAAGTGCTGGGTATTAAGGCTTTATAACTAATATATGCAGCCATACCTTTTGTTTCCATGAGAGTCTACTGCCATCAATTGAACACTTGACTTTACTTCACAAGGAAACTTCTTATCCGTGTGTGAAGGCTCCCCTTCTAGATTCTGCACACACACACACACACACACACACACACATATATATATTCATTCTTTAACTTGGACCCAATATAGACTCTGAAAGATAGTGTTCTCTTTAACTTTTACTGCAAATAGCTGATGTTCATATACTTATAAGTTTACCCATATTCTTGGTGTTGATTTTCAGGTCATAACTCAACGATCTACTTCGTCGATGAAGTTGGCCCCTCTCCTGTAGCTCAAACTGTTGCATTCCGTGATTTGCCTCTTCGTGATGTGGGTCAAACCATTCTCTGGATTTCATGTATGCTCTTTAATTTACCCACTGCATTAGTGCTGAAGGCAGCTTCGTTTATTCTTGTGATCTTTTCAGGTTCTGTATGTATCTGAAAGAGTGGTTATTGGTGTGGGATATGATTGCAATCCGATGGTTTTTGTATCAGATGAAAGAGGACTGTGGTAAGATTGTTATGTATTTAACTTTCCAAATTTGTTGGGGACTTCTTTAACAACACTCAAATTGAATTGTCTGCATTTTACCTCCCATAAACCCTTTTACTGTGTCCCATTGGGTTCCCCATTTTCTGGAGGTTGGACTTCTGTAACTTTTGGCATGTTCTCTCTTTAACAAAAGAATGTTGCATTTGTGCAGACGTGTTTTTTTTTAAATGAGTATGATATGGTTTTCTGTATTTCTTTTCTTTGTATAATTGGAAGTCCTACAAATGTGACCAGTTATTTGTTCAATACTTTATGCACCCACTTTCCCTAAGTTTAGCTTGGCCTTTTAAATCTGAAGCTCGTGTCAGTTATGCAACCAGTTCTCCTGTGCACACCCACCCACCCACCCACCATAAAAGGCAGAAAAAGATTTTTTTTTTTATTACAACAAACATGATTACTTAAAAAACAAAGGCTGTGGTTGACAGCTAAAAAATTCTCATAGAAGAAAACACGCGAGACACTTTAAACCTAAGATAAGACATTGTATTGAAAGTGCTCCTTGTTAAACATATTGGATGTTTCACTCACGCAGACTCAGATCTTTATGCAATCCTTTTACAAACGAAGAGGGGAGCCGCGGTGGTCCCCCCCGGACTGCCCGAGTTATTTGTATATAGTGTAGGTAACACGTTCTTCATCAAAATTGTAAATGAAGTAAAAAAAAGATGATATTCCAGTTATAGATGGTTATGCTGATCAAATGAAGTGCTGAATTACTAGGTTAGAAAGTGATTGTGCATATGCAAGGATCTATTCTTTATGTCCAACTTGCATGTCTAATATTGTTCACAACTTCTTTCTGTTTTACTCTAATATTATATCTTTAGGGGTTTCTTGAGGTTCTTGGATGAAGGAAAAACTGCAGCTTCAAATGCAACATCTAGCTTGCAGGTAGTTATTTTGTTTTATCTTTTGGATGTAAATGTTTACAGAAAATGGTTGGAGATGTAGAGACAGAAGACAAAAGTCTGTAATCAAAAAGACCCTATCCGTATTTAGAAGTTTTCACTTTTCAGAAAGATAATGCTTAACAGGGTAGCTTATTACAGTACCCAGGTGTTCATGTGCTTCTGCTTGAATTGAATTGTTTTGCATTCTGTTATTTAATGGTTAAACTGTCATGCAAAGTGTTTTTTTCCCTCAAGTTCCCAACTTAAAAATGGCAACCTATTCTGTAGCTCTCTACATTCTAGACCACGTCTAAGAATTTAAAATGGTAGCTTTAGAAAAGCACGTATCATTGATGATTTTGAATCTCTTACATTGTCAGTTTTCTGAAGCATTTGGAAAATTTTACGGCCAATCCAAAAATGGGGTTACCAACGATACTGTTCAACCCTCAAGACTTCGTGGGGGTGTTCATGAGAATTGCATCAAGTAAGGATTATGCTCCCTGCTCAACTTTGTTTTTGTTATCTTAGCATTTACATACAGTTGCCCATAACTTTCATCCTCTGTCTTCATTGTAGCTGTATTGTGCCTCTGAATAAATCGGAGGTTCCAAAGAAAAAATCAGGGGTTTCAACAGTCACTCGATTCAGCACTTCAGGTTAGCAAGACTTTTAATCTACAATTACTCTCGCCCCTTTAAACTCTTGAGGCTCACTGGCCGTCTTTGATTCCCAGGACTCGACGGAAAAGTTGTTATCTGGGATTTGCAGAAAGAAGAAGACCTAGCTCAGTATTTATGAATATGACTTTGGCAAATCCCCAACGGCACATCCATACAGGAGCCATGAAAGAGCGGCTCGATGACCCTGTAGTAGAATATGACTTTGGACACATTGTTTTATTAGATCGTTTGTCAAAGTAATAAAAGTGCAACTATAGTTTTACTTTGTCTTGCTCTGGTGGTTTGGGCGTGGAGATGACCTCGACACATTCTTAATTTTATGAAATGAATTTTCTCGTCAGACTTTCATGAAGATAAAGTTGTCTTTGAATGGTACTCTTTACAGATTTTTTCTTCTTTCAAGTAAACAAGTGAAGATTGGAGTGAAGAGTACTTCTAGTTGTCCTTTGTTGTGTATGGCAGCAAGTTAGAGCAAGTACAACGAGGTTTCTTAATTTTAAGAAACAACTCTAAAAACTGAAAACAACAACGGTGGTGGTTTTAGTAAAAATCCGCCCTTGTTTTCTTGCTAAGAAATTGGTTAAGAAACTGATTGGTGTTCTTTGCATTAGAGTCCATGGGGCCGCTTTTAAGCAGCCTTTTATTCTAAACCTAAACTGAACACGTGACACCTTTCTATTGGACCATGTGTCTCACTACATTACCCTTTTCCTTTTTAAATTCTTTTAAATATTGCAAAAAAAAATTTAAAATCTGAAAATTTATTACAAAAATGCAAAATATTTTTAAAATATGCAATTCTTTTAGAAAATCTGGAATAATTTTTATTCACAAAATATTTAATAATTTTTATAAAAAGGAAATTTAATTTTACAACTTATAATGTATTATTCAATTTCACATTCATTTTATTTTGGGTGGATAAATTTATTTAAATTAAATGTTAATGATAAAATTAATGAGTAGGATAACGAAAATCAAGTGGGCTTCACAAATAGTAGATAGTGGTTTCTTAAGTGATTTCTTAGGGTGAGATGGAAGAGAGAGATTTGGGAGAATAATATATTTAAGAGTGGGTCTCCTGACAGGCGGCCTGTCCATAAGCTTATGTACAGACCACTTATTTATTACCTTATACAATGCATTTATTAAATTACATACAAAATTTAAAATTTTTGAAAATATTTTTATATATCATATATTTTTATATTTTCACCTTCAAATACATAATATTATTTGTTTTTATTTATAAAATGCAATATTTAAATTTTATAAAAAATTACAAAATTTAAGACAAATGCCCCTGAGTACGGTCCTTAAACTTATAAAAATGTCATCTTTCCTGAGACCTTCCCTATATTTAATTGGTAATTAACTGTTAGCTATTTCTACCATTGCACTTGGTCTTAGATTCCAACCTCCAGAAAAAAAGGACTAATGGATTTAGCAGGTAGACAACAGGGTCGCACAAAAAGCATCATTTCACCCAAGTAAGGTACCTCCAACAAAAGGTACCTCCCACACAAGGTGCAGAACTGAGGGGAGGAGGGCTCGAAGATCCGGTAGTCAAGGATTTTCAGGCGTTGGAAGGAATTTCCCAACCGATCCACCACCCCTTCAAAAATTAAGAAAAGTTGCAGGAGATTAATTGGGGAAGAAGACAAACCAATTATGTTTCTTTTTTTTTTAATGAAAATTCGTTAGCCGAACAACGTCGTTTCATTACTCATGTTGAAACAACGAATGCGTAGCAACACTGTTTGACTTGGAGTTGGACTGTTGAATTTTTGCACAATTAGTGTGGGATTCCTTTTCTTCATAGTCTAGTTTTACGCGGTCTAAGTTTTAGGTCAGAGTTTATTTTACAATTATTGTAAATTTTATTTTGTATGAGTTTTTTTTAATATGCTCAAAAATTTAGGGACCTACTGTGCAATTATCAAAATACTATATGTATCACAAAAATATTAGAGTTTTCATTTTTCTTTCATCCTCCTCCTCGATCGGAACCCTGCTGGAAACCGCCTATGGCACGACGGTTACCGCCGAATTTCGTCAAATTACAGTCGGTTTTCCGTCGGACGCTGCTACTAGATCTCTAGCGTTGCAATTGTCGAGCTCACAGCGGACATTTCCAGCACTGCGTTCGACGAGCTCACGACGGAGATTCTAGTGCTGCGATTGACGAGATCCCGACGGAGGTCGCAACTCTGTAGTTCTAGTGAGATTGTGAAAACCAGAGCAATGAAGGTTAATTGCAGAGGCAGCGGTTAGTAGCTGGCGACGACGGAGCTAGGGTTACGACGACGGAGACAACGACGAAGGAGCTTGGTCGAGGCGAGGCGAGGGCGCGTGCGTGAGATCCACACGCGTCATTGAAGAAGAAGCTCGCGCTGGCGACCGCGGATGACTGGGCTTCTGCTCGTGAGGTTTGAGGCTTAATTTCGTATTTTATTTTTTCAAAGACTTGCTGAGATTTAATATTATTTGACATGGGTACATGCCGAGCAAAGGTTCTTTGGTGTAGTAGTTGGTGCTTTAGTCTTTGAGGTTATAAACTAGGGTTCAAAAACTTGCTAGGCCTAATTTTTTTGAGAAGAATTTATATATATGTTGATGTTTATTATTATTTGACTGAGAGAAAGTTTAGCCATTTTTCTTTGGTGTAGTGGTTAGTAAGTGGGCTTTGAGGTTAGTAAGTGGGTTTTGAGGTTAGTGGCCTAGATTTGAATCCCTCTAGGACCACTTTTTAGAAGAATTTATGTTGTTGAGGTACTGTAACTTTTTTGTTGAAGTTTGTAGCTTTTTTTTTCTCCTCTCATGTTGATATTTTTCATTTTTCATTTTTCAGATGAAGTATATTTGATATGAGTTGATGTCTGTAGTTTATTTGGGTGATATGGAATGATTTTTGTAGTGTTTTTTATTTTGTCATTTTGATGTTTTTCATTTTCTGGCTGAGGTTAGGTGACATGAGTTGATGTTTGTAGTTTTTGGGTGATATATAATTTTTTTATAAAAAAAATTGTTGATGTTTTATGATTTTCACAGTGAAGAATTTATACTCTTGAGGTACCGTATTTTTGTTGTTGATGTTTTTAGTTTTCCTTTTCTTTTATGTTGATGATTTTCATTTTTTGGGTGAGCTTTAGTTGATATGAGTCGATGTTTTGTAGTTTATATGGGGTTATATGAGTTGATATTTTTGGCTTTTTTTTCCCTCTAATGTTGATGTTTTTCATTTTCTAGGTGAGTTTTATGTGATAGAAGTTGATGTTTATAACTTTCTTGGTGATATAAGTTAATGTTTTGTAGTGTCTTTTTCTTATGTTGCCGTTTTTCGTTTTTCAGATGAAGTTTAGGTGATAGGAATTGATATTTTTAGCTTTTAGGTGATATTGGTTGGTATTTGTAGTTTTTTTCCTTCTAAATTGATAGTTTAAACTTTGTCGACGTTTTATGTTCTTCAGTTTTTAAGTTTTTGATTGTTGTTGTTTTTATGATTTTCAGTATATGATTTTTATGATTTTCAGTTGATGCTTTGTTAGCTATAGTCGACGTTTTTTCAAATTTTTGTTGATTTTTATTTGATTTTTCATATATTTTTGCTGCAACTTTTTAGTCAATGTTTTATGATTTTTCGTTGATATTTTGCTAGTTGTAGCTGATGCTTATGATTTCTAGTTCGATGATCATATTGATTTTTTGCATTTAATTTTTTTTGAATATTTTTTTTTCAGATAGCAGTTGGCAGGAAAATGATGGGAAAAAATTGGACAAAAATTGTCCTTGGAAAAATATTAGAGATAGGTCCATGTAAAAAATATTAGAGATAGGTCCCTGTAAAATTATTAGAGATAGGTCCCTGTAAAATTATTAGAAATAGGTCTTTGGAGTTAGAATATAGCTAGAATTGCATAAAGGCTCTTGCCTATAGTTTATTTTGCCTCACATGAGATCATTTTATTTTCTTTAGTTGTGTTCACACTTGGATTCACGAATTTATGTACCCCTTGACTCCCGTGTTTGATAATAATATTATTTTTTAATTAGAACTCACCAAAGGTGAGGAGGAAATTTTATTAGGTTCCCGGACCTTAGAAAAAGTAATACAATGCAGCTCGAGAGTTGTATAATTTTTATATTGTGAATCTCGTGGAATACTACTAGAATTAATAAAAACAATCCTAGAATCCATTCCTTTCATCTCCACTTCTCGTGTTAGTAAAAAGAATGGCATACCCCTATTATCGAGGTCTAAAATGGCATCCCAATTTTCTTGCCTCCACACCCTGTGCCGACAAAAAGAGGTGGCCTTCCATTTTAACCCCTTGCTTATTACTTCCCCAGAAGTAATACACTGAAAAAGAAGCATGAACCAGAATGAATCACTTATCGATGAACTTCCTTTGTAAACTTCTAAGTCCAGCTCATTGTTTGCTTATACTGCTCAGGGAATTCCACTAGAATAGATTTGAATCACCAATATGATGTGCCCCAAATCGCTGCTGCCGTGTGAGCTGTTTCTTTGGCCGGAATGTGCAAGACAAAGCCCCTATTACGGTGTTCATGACTATTCGGATGGACTTCGCCGTTCTTTCCCAACAAAAAAAGAAAGGGCTGTATCACATCGAGATGTCGATTCGTTTTCCGCCCCCAATGAGATGGGGAATTTACAACTTAGAAATCCCTCCCTGCTACAAACTGTTTAGGTCTCTTTACTACTTTTCCCCTAGCAAAAATGTGGTGCATAGGGGTATGGAGATTAAGGGAATCCTCACTCTTAGCAATAGGTTCTCGAACCACCCTATTAAAATATCTTCACATTGCAGACTGGCACAAGGCTCCGATTTACACTTTTGATAGTGAGGCCGAGTGCTATTATGTACCTAGGTGGAATTCGAAGCACAAGTTTGAGAACACTTCCAGTTATTCCGCTCCAGAGGGTGTGGTTGCAGATAGGGACAAGTTGTTGGGTGAGTCCCTAGATATTTCTAAGAACATGTCCGGTTGCACATTGGCATCAGAGGTTTATGAAAAGTAGGTTTATGGCCAGGACCCGGTTCTAATTAAGCCTCCCCCTACCGACTCCTCAAAGGCCCCATCCGCTGAGAAGAAAAAGAGTAAGAAGAAAGAGGGCGTGGGTAGCAAGCCTAAAAAGGTTAAGAGGATGGCCCCTTCAACTTCTAAAGAAGGAGCCACTAAGAAGCCGAAGAAGGAAAAATGTATTGGCTCTTCGAAGCCTTTAGAGCCTATTTTGAAGCCCTTAGAGAGTCTGTTTCGGAGTCTTTATAGCATACTTTGGAGCCCTTAGAGCATGCTGATGTCGTGAGGGCCTCATCTAAGGGTTCTCCCACCGCACGAAGGTGTTTGCGGCACCTTAGTTTTTTTATTTTAGTTATTGCCATTTTGTGTTTCTTTTATTTACCTTCCTTTCTTCTGTTTGTTTCAATGGCTTTCACCAACTTCTTTGATCTCAAGGAGAAGGAAGAAGTGCTCGTCTATGAGGAGTGCATCGCAAGTCCCCCTCCTGTTCAAACTTAGTGGGAGGTTCAAGAGCTCTCGGTCAACATCAAGAGAAACTGTAAGGGCCCCTCTTCTCGCAGACCCCCAAAGGATGAAGACTATCAATCCGACTTTCATCGAGTCCTAGGCTGGCGGGGCTGAGCTCACCTTGGGGAATGGTAACCTCATTGCTTCGAGCGTGGTTAATTCCACCCGCCTCTTTTTTGGGAGTGGGCACCACTGTGGGTGCCCTGGACTCTATCCTTCGATACTTCTTAGAGAAGGCGAGCCAAAAAACTGTGACCAAAATGGGAGAGCTGGAGAAGTCCCATGAGGTCAAGGTGAAAGAGCTTCGGGATGAGCTCAAGAAGACCACCTTTGATCACAAGAAGGATTTGAAAAAATTTTCCTTGGATCATGAGGAGGAATTGAGAAAGCTTCGAGTGAATGTATCAGCGACGGAGAGGTCTGTTAAGTCTCTGACCAGTGAGAACGCTAAGCTGGCTAACCTTTGCTCCATCGAGCAACATGCCTTTCTTCTCGAGGCCTATACCAACAAAATTATGAAAACCTAGATATTTCGAGCTTTCTTCTTGTCCTTATCCGAGATATGCATGGGGGTTACTCAGAATTCCCTTGCTGCTTCTATCAGCAAAGACCTGCCAGCCGAGTATGCCACCATGTTGGATGTGTACAAGAATAACTCCAGCCCTTCCAGTTGGACTACCTTCTGTGAAAGTCCATCCAGGATGGGGGTGTCGAGTTCCTTTGCTCGAGCACTTGAATACACCCAGCCGACTCTTCACTGCGGAGGAAATCCATGATCTGAAGGTGAACAAGGATGATGAGTGGAGCCAGCCGGACACCCTGACCCCCAGACTCGGCCGAAACCCAAGCGTATGATTGCTTATTCGAGCACCTCTTAGCTGGAGCGTAGTGTAGGGGGAAACACTGATGTATGAACTATTCCTGTTAGGATCTTTGAATGTACTCTTTCCTTTGTTATGAATGAAAACTATTTCCTTTACTTATGTGTTTTTACTTTTCTGTCATCTTGTAGATTTTAGACTTGGTGTCTTACCCCCCTTCAATTGCAAAGAGGGACCATCTTCGACTTCTTCTTTCAAGTAATCAAAAAGTGGTATCATAGGAACAAAGAGTGGGCGTGGGAGCACCAGATCGAGGCCTCACAATTTATGTATAGGTCCTTTTGCCTCGAGGAGGAGCTTCGAGCTGCTCACAAGGAGCTTGATTTGTGGCACAATGGTATTCATGATAGGCAAAAAGAACTCCTAGATGAACTCAACCATTTAAAGGATGGGGGAAAGGGACCTCCTGGTTGCGGCTAAGGATGGGCTTTCTGATGACCATTGCCTCCTTGATTATCACCACAACGAGGTTCTCGGGGAGGTTACCACTAAAGCCGATTTTGGTTCGATCCATGAGTGCATGGCTACTGCTAAGGCCTTCAAGGCTTCCGGGGGGGTGTCATCTTCTCAACCCAATGAAGCCATTGAGCGATATTTCCACGAGGCCGAGATACATCTGGATAAACAAGATCTGGCTCACGTATCCCTTCGTACGGCCACAACCAAACTTTAGGAGTGGAAAGACCAGAGCTGGAAGCTTAAATCTCGTGTGTCAGGTTTGGAGAAAACCGTCAGGGAGAATGAAGCACTTTTCTTGATTCCTTATAAAAATAAGGACAAGGCCGAGAGGGATTACAAAGAACTATACCACACTCTTACAACTTGCACTAATAGTCTTTAAGCATATGACCTTCGATTTGGGATGATCGAGAAAAACTTAGTTGAAGACTTTGAGATGTATCTTCAAGAGATCCTTAACATCATGGAAAGAAAGAAAATTACAGAACTCCCCAAGTATGGTGAGGCCTACAATGATACCAAAAGAGGCCTCGGTGAATTGTGGAAGAAGAAGAAGAGCGGGGCTTCAAGCTCCTGAGCTGCCTAAAAGAAGATTGAATTTAAGCTCTCGAGCTTCCTAGAAAAAGATTGGTTTGGTCTTCTCTCGTATGGGCCAGAATTTTACCCAACCAGCTTCGACTCCTTGCCCTAGTAAAGACAATCAGAGTGGTTCTACCATCCCTACTTGGCAGGCTGATTTTGCCCAAGTAACAGCCGCGAGTTCAAGACCCACAATGCTCAGGGCTCCCACTTTGAAGACCAACCAAGCAGGCTGTTAAGAAAGTGCCTCCGATTGGGGGATGAGAGGTCGTTTCTCAACTGAGGACCCTTTCTCCAGCCGAGAGGCAGCGTAACTGTTGGCAGAAGCTGAGGGGGCCCTTCCAACATAGGGCACGGTATTGGTCTCAATCCTGTCACCTAAGTATCCAAGAAGGGTGAAGATGTTGAGTTTGCTTCCTTGCAAAGGAGACCCTGAGGTCTAGGCAGCGGACCTTCGAACCCTATCCCGGTGCAGGAGGCTGGAGACTTAGGGCCAGAGCAGCCGGACCACAATAAGGATTTTCTAACAGCCATATCCCCCATCAAGTCCAAAATATTAGTAGAGGATCCTTCCATTCCCTTTGACAGGCTTCCCTCACCTTGATATTATGCATAGGTAGATGGTGTATGTTTTAATTTCATTCCTTTTATTTGTAAGCCATTGTGGCACTTTGTATGATTGAATAAAATTTCTCAGCCCTTTACTTTTTTGAACGAGTAATTGGATACCTCTCGAGGAGCTTAACCATTTCAAATTAGTTAGGTATCACAAAATGTTCTTTCCCTTTCTTCTAAAGGGCTTGATTCCCATGATATTTGCCAAGCCATAAAGGCCTTTTAGTTACTGTCAAGGATTTGATCCGGTGGCGCTCGTATTTTGAAGGGGATTTTGACCCCGAACGCTCAATGGACCACGGAGGCCATTTGAATGTTGATAGGCTTTTTCTTTTTTGTCTCCTAGGTGCTCATTATGTAAAAGGGATTTTGACCCTGAGCATTTGACAGGTCACAGATGCCCTTCAATCAATTGCAAGGTTTTTATCCTTGGTACTTATACATGTAAAGGAAATTTTGACCCTAAATGCTTGACAGGCCATAGAGGCCCTTTGATTAATTATAAGGTTTTTATCCTTGGCGCTCATACATGTAGGGGGGATTTCGACCCCAAACGCTCAACAGGCTGTGGAGGCCTTGCGAGTTTTCGATGCTCTTTGTTAAGGAGAGTGACAGACCTACATCTTCTCGAATTATTGTGTATTTTAGTACTTAACAGAAAATTGGAACAACTTAAAGAAACAAACTTCAATAGATAGCGAACACGAATCGAGAAATCCTATTGACTTACAGCAAGATTTCCGTCAAAGGTATTTCTTGGCCTATAGCTACTTTTGGGTGAGCTATTCCCTGGCCTTACCAAGTCTACTGAGATTTAGAAGAGTAGTACCTCTTAAGGTTTGAGACATTCCATCTGCGAGGAATTGACTCAGCCTGGGGTGTTTCCCGCACGTAGCTGCCTCTGGGGTGTGCTTCGACAACTCGATAGGGTCCTTTCCAGTTTGCTGCCAATTTACCTTCTGGCTCTCTTAGGATTTTTTTTGTTCCTCCTTATCACGAGGTCCCCTTGGGAAAAATATATTTTTTGGACCCTCCGGTCATAATACCACTTGATCTTTTCCTTCACCTTCGCTTCGTCGAGAGATGCCTTCTAACTTTTTTCCTCGAGAAGGTCCAGGTCCAGGCGGGGCTGCTCATCATTAACCTCTTGGTCTTCATAGCTTATAGCAAAAATTCAGAAGGTAGGTAGCCTTATATATGCGGGAATTACGGCCTTTGAACCATAAACTCGGCCATACGAGGTTTCACCTGTGGCAGGGAATTCCATCATTTGGTACGACCAAAACATGGGGAGTAATTTGTTGATCCAATCCCCCTGCCCCTTCGAGCCTCGTCCTGATGCCATTGACAATGGTTCAGTTCGTGACTTCCACCTGCCCATTAGCCTGGGGGTGGTAAACGTTGGTAACTTTCTGGGATATTTTGTATTCTTTACACCAACTTTTGAATGGATCACTAACGAATTGGGTGCCGTTATCCGTTATGATGATCCGAGGGATCCCAAAGCTATAAATGATGTTTTAAAGCAAAAGCCAATCATTGCTTCCCCTTTTATGCCAGTTAAGGCTTTAGCTTTGACCCACTTCGTAAAGTAATCCACAACCACAATTAGGTATCAAGAATGGTCTGGGCTCATGGAAAGGGGCCCACCAGATCGATCCCCTATTTTTCAAATGGCCAAGCGCTATTTATGTTCATCATTTGTTCTTTGTGGACATGAGTGATTGGTTCATGACTTTGGCACTGATTACAGGATTGGATGTGTTTGTTAACCTCGCCAAACATCTTGTGCCAGTAATATCCTGCTAGGAGGAGCTTCTTAGCTATCGACCAAGCCCCCTGGTGACTTCCTCACGCTCCCTCATGAGTCTCATGGATCAGTTAGTCAACTTCATAGGGGGCTACACATCGGAGAAGTGGCTGCCAATGACCTCGCCGATAGAGCACATCTCGTGAATCACATACTTTGGTGCCTTCAGTCTAATTTTCCTTGCTTAGATAGCACCTTCCGGAAGGTTACCATCTCAAAGGTGGATCATAATTGGTTTCATCCATGAATTTTCTTCCTCCACCATCATCACAGCCATTTCTTCTTCGAAGATGCTTTTGGTCAGCGTTTCCACCATCAAGTGCCCTTAAGACTGCAAGTCTAAATCTAACGAAGCCAACTTACTAAGGGTGTCAGCCTTATGGTTCTTTTCTCGAGGGACTTGTGTCAGGGTGTAATGGTGGAAATGTTCAAGGAAGGGCTTTACCACTTCCAAGTAGCATTTCATGCTCCTTTCCATAGCCTCGTATTCCCCCTTGACTTGTTGGACCACAATTTGGGAATCACTGAAAATTTCCTGGCTTCGAACTCCTAAATCTTTAGCTATTCGAAGGCATGTGATCAGTGCCTCGTATTACGCTTCATTGTTTGTGGCCTTAAAGTTAAAGTGCAGAGCACGTGGATATTCATTTTTGTCGGGGCTTGTGAGCTGGATGCCAGCCCCGCTGCCCCCTGAGTGTGATTATCCATCAACATATAGTTGCAGCATTTCCTCAGATTCCTTCTCATCGTCAGTTACTATTGGTTCTGTGGTTTCCATGATGAAATCTTATAGGGCTTGGCCATTAATAGCTGTTCTTGGGCGGAACTGGATGTCATACTCACCCAGTTAGATCTCCCATTTCATCATATGTCCCAAGGCCTCAGGCTTGAGGAGTACTTGTCTGATTGGATGGCTGGTAAGTAGGACGATCATATGGCTTTGAAAGTACGTCCGAAGCCATCTTACGGCATTGACTAGGGTCAATATTAACTTCTCATAGGCGGTATATCAAGTTTTCAGATCATGCAATGCCTTTCTTATGAAGTAGATGGAGTGCTGGGCTTTTTCCTTTTCCTTTACCAAAATTGCACTTATTGCTAAGGGGGATGCCAAGATGTATAAGTAGAAATTTTCCCCCTTTTCTGATTTCATCAAGGTAGGCAAGCTTCGTAAGTGTTCCTTTAAGTCTCGAAAAACTTGGTCATATTCCTCCGTTCATTTGAATTTTTTGGCTTTTTGAAGCACTTCAAATAATGACAAATGTTTCTTGGCCCCTTGGGAAAGGAATCAACTGAGCACAACCAATGATCCTATTAGCATTTGGATGTCCTTAACTGTTCGAGGGGGCTTTACACTCATCAATTCTTCAACTTTCTCGGGGCTCACATCGGCACCCCCTCTCCGAGACCATGAAACCTAGGAATTTCCTGGCTCCCACTCCGATCACACACTTAGCTGGGTTCAACTTCAGGTTGGTTTCTCGGAGTCTCTGAAATTTCTTCGAGATCTTGCGAAAATTAATCTTAGCCTTTACTTTTGACTACCATATCATCTACGTATATTTCCACATTTCTGCCGATCTGGTTTTTAAAGAACTTGTCAACTAGCCTTTGGTAAGTGGCTCATGCATTCTTCAAGCCGAATGGCATTTTATTGTAACAAAATTTCCATACGTCTTTTATGAACGATGTCTTTTGCTTGTCCTTCTCTGCCATGAGTATCTGGTGGTAGCATTTGTGGGCATCAAAGAAGGTGAGTACTTCATATCCTGCTATCACTTTGACCAACATGTCGATGGAGGGCAAAGGGTAGCTATGTTTGGGACAACTTTCATTGAGGTCTATGAAATCTATGCACATTTTCCAAGCCCCATTGTGTTTGGGAATCATGACAGAGTTCGCTATCCATTTGTGGTAAAATACCTCTTCGATGACCTCCGCTCAAATAAGTTTTAGGGCTTCCTCCTTTATGGATTTTGTCCTCTCAGGGGTAAACAACCTCATTTTCTGTTTGACTGGCTTTTGGGCTATGAATCGTCAATTGTTTGGCCAATCATGTGAGGTCAAACATGCTCCACAAAAATACATCCGCATGGTTAGCCAAGAGATCCTTCAACTTTTCTTTCATTGTAGGTGGTACATCTTTCCCACGACCACCGTTCCCTGTGTTTGAATGGCCATTGGCTTAGTGTCCGTGGGTTTAACTTCTCCATTTATTGAAGCCACCCTATCCCCCTACTTGGCTTCTTTCAAGGCTATTGCCAAACAGCTCCTGGCTACCGGCTGATCTCCCCTGATGACGGATACCCATTTTTGGTAGGGAACATCATTGTTTAACTGTAGAGAGACCATATGGCTCATGCCAACCACATCCAGGGCCTTCCCAATATTACATTATAGGGGGATACAACATCGATCACGATAAAACTGCAGACGTTAGTGGCTTCTTTATCTCCATTGACCACTTTCACTAGGAGGGTTACGACCCCCAAGGGTAGCACCATTTTCCCAGTGAAGCCAGATAGTGGTGATGTTGTTCTCCTTAAACTTTCACGCCCTAGCCCCAGTTGATCAAAGCAGTTGGCGAACATCACTCCCAGTCCACTTCCATCATCTGCGAACACCCTGTTGGCATAGAATTATCAATTGTAGAATGAATTACCACCAGGTCTGTATGGGGGGTACGGCTGGGCACCGGGTCTGCTTCTGAGAAAGTTATAGCTTTCTCTGATCGAAATAATTTTTGACACGGTTCTCCGGGGGGTATGTTTCGGGATTGTGCTTTGATGATGGTGTTTGAGGACTGGTTACTCACCACCCCATTAATGAAATTAATCACGCGGTTAGCCCCTTACCCTGATTTCTATCCGCCCGAGCCTCCTGGTTTGGTATTCCATTTTCTTTTGTTTTATTTCAAACTTGCTCCCAGTTATCCCTTGCTGCTCTCTACCACCTCGATTAGCCCCCTTCTTTTAGAGCTTCAAGTGGTATTTTCCTTTCCCCTTCAAGGAGCCTTCTCCCCTTGGTCTTTGGTGAGACGTCAAATGCATGTATTTTCAAAAGCATTTAACATCTCTTTTGTTATATTTTTGTTTGAAGAATGCTATATTTAAGTAGGTTTACATCATGAGGAGTTTAGATAACAGTTATCGATTTTTGTATCTAGATCCTTCATTTTGTAACCTATTTTGAGTCTAATGGATTTTTGGTCATTACGAGCATGTATATTCCTTTTTGTGAGTTTAATTTGTAGATTGATCGTAAGAACATTGGAGTATTTTAGTGAAGGCCATTCGCAAGGATGGTACAATACTAAAGGCCACTTACAAAATGGTAGAAGATAGAATGAAGAAGGAAGGCAAAGTAGCGGAGGGTGAATTGCCTGGGTTTTTGGAGCCAGTTTCTGAGAATGATCTGAGATGAATTAGTGTTCATGGATAGCATAGTTGAATTCTTCTTTGTTAGTACTATAAAAATGACCATGAAAACTCCCAAAACGGATCAGCAGTTCATTCATAGCAATAGAAACAAGAAGAGGGCATCAACCCCTTTATGGGTTGCGACATATACCGCGACCCGCAAAGAGGAAAACAAGAATTGAGATGTTAGGTAGATTGGGCGCTGCGTGCCGCAACATATACTGTGGCCCACAACGGGAAATATGGCCTGCTATTATTTCCTAACTTTTCACCCTCAAAACTCTCTCTCTTCATTCAATTTTACCATCTTATCCAAAAATACTGTCCCAAACCCTAGTTTGCATTTATTTTTCATCTTTAACTATATGTTTACCCTGGATTCTTATTCTTTTGTTATGAGTTTTGCTAATCTAAGCAAAACATACTCTTGGGAGCGACTGGTAAGTATTTCTAGTATGAATTTGTGAGATTTGGTTTATCCTATTTTGTACTTTGATTATCAAGTATATTTTTCACTTTATCGTGTGATTAATGCATGATTTAGACTATGATGATCAACTAGTTGATGATTGTGGTTTAATTATTTGCTAGGTTTTTGGTCAAACCCGAAAGACTTTAACTTTTCGTCAATGTGATAATTGTTTGTCAATGCTAGTTTATGATTACGAGTGACAACTAGTTATGATTATTGATTGATGATATTGCTTAGGCTTAGGATGAATTTGAATGTGTTTGATTAATTATCAATGTGGCTCACTAATAACGATTAGCATGAAGGTCGATCCTCATAGTCGTTATTAGTAGATATATTTGTGCTATCCTAATATTTATTGCGTGTAGGATATTGTGGTAGTTGTGTTGGGTTTCCATGTTTATTGCTATTCCCGGGGAAGCCTATGACGTCGATCGTTTAGTTTGACCGAAGGGTAAGGGTTATTATGTGGCGCTGATCGCCCACTCTAACTAAAACTGAGGAGAGGAGAGTAATATCTTCACTCAAAAGGTAGTGATAAGATCTCCACATTATGTGGTTAATGCATAAAAAATAGGATAATCAATCGATGATCAAAGAATGACTAGAAATGTAAAACAATTGCGCCCAAGACTCGCTATAATCTTAGTTACATCATTTGTGCTACTTGTGATCGTATTTGCAGTGTTCTTTTTAATAGTTTGTTAGTTTAGTTGCTTACAGTAATCGTAGTGTTTTCCAAAACAAACCCCCCAAACTTGGTTACCACACACCACGTGTTAACACCTTTTCCTTGTGGACGACCCCGTCTTATCACTATCTACAGTTTAGTAGTTAGCTGTAATTTGGGCCTATAAATACTATCTTTCAGAGGCATGATGACAGCCTCTCAAATTTTGACACTGCTGCCTTGGAAAAGACGTATTTAATTAAAGTGTTAGTGCAGTTTTGTGTATTTTAGTTTTTACTTGTTTGTTGGTGGAATTTGCTTGCTTTTATGATTGTTACTTTGGATAAGGTTGTATTTCTCTAGTTCTTGGTTTATGGTTGGTACTTATATCAATAGACAAGAACTCTTGCACTACGACCTCGATCTCTTAGGAACACTCTAGAGAGCAACTCGTTTTACTAACCAAGCTACCCAAGCATCAACTAAGGTAGTTACACCAACTATGGTGGGTGATACTAGAACCTTGAGGGACTTCATGGCTCCTAACTTAGAGAGCCAACCACTTTGCATCACTTTCCCCTCTCTTCCAGAGAATGTCACTTGTGAGCTTAAGTCTAGGATGATTCATTATCTACCATCTTTCCATGGGATGAGCTGGGAGTATGCGAACAAGCATTTGTTCGAGTTCCACCTTGTGAGCTTTCATACCACCACTAAATACCACCCAAACCTATTTACCCGCGACCCACTTGAAACACACAATTCGAGACCAAAGAGGTATCTCTATTCTCCATTGTGATTTCAATGCCCTATTCAATTTTTTGTGCATGATAGTGCTTGTATTGGACTTTTAAGATAGAGGTTGTGGGCAAAGTACATTGTTGCAGTGGTAGTTTGTCCATTAGATCTTATAGTTGTGCTACTAAGCTTGTTTTTGGTGTTCGTTGCTCATCATGATTATTCTCTTATTTTCTCTTCTTGACATGTGTTCTAAAATGTTTATTTGCATTGAGGACAATGCAAGTTTGGGAGAGGAGAATAAGATGATACCTATGATTAGTAGTTAGTTTAGTTGTAGAAAGTAGCTCTTTTCAGAGAATTTTTAATGGAAAAAATTGAAAAAAATTGAATAGAAAGAATCCCTCTAAGTTGAAAGCCCAAGAGGGCAACTTAGGCAAAATTGGGGGCCCCAGATAGGTCAAAAATCCAAAATGGCGACCTATGCAAAAAAATGAGAGGCCAAATGGTATGGGAAAAGGTGAGGGTGAGCGTTGAAAAAGAAAAAAAGTGTGAAGCTAGGATGAAAACCCGAGAAGGCTCCTAGGGAAAACGAGATAAACTGAAACATTCTATGCTTCTCTTAGTATATCTAATCGGTAGAGTAAGCTACTTTTACACTTGCATTTTGTACCTAACCTTTGATTGTTATGATGGTTTGGGTTATCTTAGGCTTTGGGATGTGAGAGTATGAGAGATTCTTATGTATTGGGGGCTAGGTTAGTATAGGAATAAAATTTTGGGTGTTTTGGGAAAACCTTTGCATGCTAGTTTACGCTTAGCTCTTTGCTTGTTCTTGTTTACTCGAGGATGAATAACAGTTTAAATGTGGGATGTTTGATGAGACTTCAAATGCATGTATTTTTCGGAGAAATTAACATCTCTTTTGTTATCTTTTTGTTGGAAGATTGCTACATTTAAGTCGGTTTACATCATAAGGGGTATAGATAGTTTTCAGTTTTTGTATCTTAATCCTTCATTTTGTAACCTATTTTGAGTCTAATGGATTTTTGGTCCCTACGAGCATCTAGATTCCTTTTTGTGACTTTAATTTGTAGATTTCTTGTAATCACTTTGGAGTAGTTTAGTGAAGGCCATTCGCAAGGATGGTAGAAGACTAAAGGTACCTTACAAAGTGGTAGAAGATAGATGGAAGAATGAAGGCAAAGTAGCAGATGAAGAATGGCTCGGGTTTTTGGAGCCCATTTCTAGGAATGATCCTAGATGAACTGGTATTCATGGATAGTATCATTGTATTCATCTTCGCAAGTACTATAAAAATGACTACAAGAACTCCCAAAACAAATCAACGGTTCACTCGTAGTGATGGAAAAAAAAGAGGGCAATAGTACCCTTGCGGGCTGCGACATATACCACACCCCGCGAAGAGAAAAACACAAAATGAGATGTTGGGTAGATTGGGCGCTGCAGGCCGTAGCATATACTGTGGCCCACAGTTAGCGATATGGCCTGCTGTTATTTTCTCACTTTTCAGCCCCAAAACTCTCTCTCTTCATTCATTTTTACCATCTTATTCAAAAATACTCTCCCAAAACCTAGTTTGCATTTATTTTTCATCTTTAACTCTATTTTTACCATGGATTCTTGTTCTTTTGTTATGGGTTTAGCTAATCTAGGCTAAATATACTCTTAGGAGCAATTGGTAAGCATTTCTAGCATGAATTTGTAAGATTTGGTTTATCCTATTTTGTGCTTTGATTATCAAGTATATTTTGTGCTTTCTTGTGTGATTAATGCATGATTTAGACTAGGATGATCAACTAGTTGATGATTGTGGATTGATTATTTGCTAGGTTTTTGGTCAAACCCGGAAGACTTTGACTTTTTGTCAATGTAATTATTGCTAGTCAATGCTAGGTTATGATTAGGAGTGGCAACTAATTATGATTTTTGATTGATTAAATTGCTTAAACTTAGGATGAATTTTAATGTGTTTGATTAATTATCAATGTGGCTCACTAAGAACGATTAGCATGAAGGCCAATCCCCGTAGTCGTTATTAGTAGATATATTTGTGTTATTCCAATATTTCTTGCTTATAAGATATTGCGTTAGTTGTGTTGGGTCTCCATGTTTATTGCTATTCTCGGGGAAGCCTATAACACCGATCGTCTAGATTGACCCGAGGGTAAGGATTATTGTGTGGCACCGATCACCCACTCTAATTATAACCGAGGAGAGGATAGAAATATCTTCACTCGAAAGGTGTTGATATATTCTCCAAAATATGTGGTTAATGCATAAAAAATAGGATAATTAATCTATGATCAAAAGATGACTAGAAATGTAAACCAATTGCGCCCAACACACACTATAATCTTAGTTACATTATTTGTGCTACTTGTGATCGTATTTGCAGTGTTCTTTTCAATAGTTTGTTAATTTAGCTGCTTTAAGTAATAGTAATGTTTTCCAAAACCAAACCCACCTAACGTGGTTACCACACATGTAGAGTGACTTCTTCGTGTTCATTTTAACTACGCTTTATCACTCGATAAAACCCTCTTTTTCTCATGGATAACCCCATCTTACCACTATCTACTATTTAGTAGTTAGTTATAATTTGGGCCTATAAATACTATCATTGCGAGGCCGACGAAGGCCTCCCAGTCTTTCGACGCAGTCCGGGAGCAAGCCCTCTCTTGCACATCTGTCAATTTCCCTTTTTAAGTGGATACATTTGTTTGTGTCATGGTCATGCTCATTGTGGTGGTCACAGAACTTGGGAAACTCTCTTTTTCTAGGGAAGTCCTTGATGGGAGGGGGAGCTCCTTGTGGATGGAGTGTATCTCCACCCGAGTCTTGGTTAGGGGATTATATCCTTCGAAGCCTTTGCTTTCAACTTCTTCGGCCTTAACTCTGAGGCCTTAGAACCCTTTTCAACCCACATGTCCTCTTCTCTTTTATGCTTCGTAGCTTCTTCAATCGTCGAGTATTGTTCCACGATCTCTTGCAGTTGCTGCATAGTTTCTGGTTTCTTCAACACTAGCTTCTTGTATAAGTCAAGGTTGGACATTCCATTCATGTAACCATGGGTCACCCCATTCTCAATGTGGTTGATTAAACTGAGTCTCTTATCCACATATCGATGATAGAATGCTTCTGTCGATTCACCAGGCCGCTGCTTGCTTTGGTAGAGCTCGATAAGGGTTTTTGTAAATATTTTCTTTTGGAAGAACTGGCCCAATAGAGACCTTCAAAAATCTCTATAGGAATGCAGCAATCCCTTTCCTATTTTGTTAAACCATTCTTGAGCCTTCCCTTAAAGGTAAGTCCCTACTAGCTTACATGTCAGTTGTTCGTTGAAGTCCCTCGAATTCATCAGACTGAAGAATGCCTGTATGAACTCCCAGGGATCTGTACCTCCATTGTACGTGGGAAGCCTCTTGGATGGATTCACATCACTGGGCCATCGAGTCACCATGATCAAAAAGCTAAAGAGGGAAGCCGTGACTTGACCCGAGGGCCCAATCAATCTATCCAACTCCCTCACAAGGGCATCACTTGAATCGCCTCCCATCCGTTAATCTCCTTATTGATTTGGCTAGAATAAAGCATCAATCCTTGGAATTTGGTGTATCTGGTTCAAGTCCATGTATTGAGGCCGCACTCCTCCCAAAGCAGAGCTGTGATACAGCTGCTGCTACGCTTAGTGATAAGGGTCATATGGAAGATCTCCGGTCGGGGCCATGAATGCATTTGGTTCTCATAACTTGGGTAGCACCCCATTGGCCAAGTCATTGAGTAAGGGATCTCCTAGTTTTAAATGTACCAAACAAATATCGAATATGGCAACATGTAATTCATATTGGGGAATTCTGCTTGAGGCTGATCCTGGGCCTCAATCTCCATATTCGCTGGGTAAGATGCCCTTGGGGTGGCCTGTAACTGGAATATCGGATGCAACATCAAAGGTATCAAGAGTGGGGGCGCTACCTGCTGCTGGATCATTCTTTGGTAGAGCATTGGGGGTTCCACTTGATAACCAGTAAATCTAAGGGTTTGAGCTAGTTGCACTAGGTCTCGCTGCGACGAGGGGAGCACACTGTTCATGCCTCTTGCTGCTCGAGCGGCCCCTACGGCCGCTTCCACTTGTGAATATGACATATCTTCCATGAACTGTGGCTCAACCTCCCTTTGTTGATGCCCCTGGCTTTGTGGTGTAGGGGCTCCAGATCCTCCTACCCAGGGTTCAACAATGACCTTCACCCATCTGGGAGGTAGAGTAGCTTCGATCTTAGACCCCTCTGGTACCCCCATTGTCGGGATCCAATCTGGAACTACACCCAGGAGTCTGTTCTTGACACTTTAAGGGACAGGTGGATATGACTGCATTTCCTTAGTCCTGCGTCCCTTCCTTCCCGGTAGGGGGATTGTACTTCTTCACCGGCGCCTAAGGTCTTGCCTTTAAGTTGTTCACTTCTACGCAATGTGCTTGCTGTTAAAGTGGACATGTATAATAAAATATGCAGATTTGATAAATAATCTCATTGGGCGTGCCAACTTGATGCACCCCAAATTGCTGCCACCGTGTGCAGCGCTGCTTTGGCTTAAATTTGCAAGATAAAGCACCCGGAGGTTTCTGGGGGGAAGAGGCTCTGAGGATCAAGTTAGAAAAGAACCCTTTTTTAATGAGGAATGAATAGTTGAGTTTGTAGAGTTACCTCTCTCAATTATATAGATTGGCAGGTAGGACAACTATTTTGTTTACTTGTGATGCAAGTATTAGAATTCTTCCTTGGGCCGGCCCAAAGGATATTACACAAAGGATAAAGTAGAAACACCTGGGCCATCTAGACTAGGCACTTGGGCACAGTAGGAATTACACATTATCACAACACTTAGTAAGCATTTCCACCAGCTTGTGTCCAAAGCCTCTTTGTGTACCTGTTGTTGAAAAAAAAGAAAGCAGTACCTTGTACAAAATTTTCATTGTTTATGGAATTCTAATGTAAGGTAATTCTGTAGCATCAAGGATAGCAAAACCCCTAACATTCTGTGGCAGTGAATCATGATTAAAAGTACCAGAAACCTTAGTAGTACTTGCTAGTTTTGCAAGTGCATCTGCCACATAGTTTGCCTCTCTATAATTATGAGAAAGAGAAGCTGAGAGCTCACCTGTCAAACTTCATATGGTTATGAAAAGAGGTAGAAATATCCATAGACTCTTGAGATCCTTTCTAATCATCTTTAATAATAACAATGAGTCCACTTCCACTTGGAGGTTATTATAATCATTAAAGTAAGTTGTTTCTTATCCAATAAGCAGTGCAATGATTTTAGATTCCAGGCTATCCTTATTATCTAGGAATTGAGATTTAGCTATCAAAATATTCCCTTGCTGATCTTTAATTACCACTCTAGCTCTAGCTGTCATTGATTTGAGTGAGGAGCCATCTGAATAGCTGCCGAGGGAGCTTCCAAAAAAATACTGTTTCCCTGTGACTTTTGCACCTGTATCAATTGGGGCTATAGACAAAAGAGTTGGATATATGATATTTCTCTAAGCTTTTCCATCTTAAGCCATTTATGTGAATCATGGCTCTTATAGTATCTATGTCACTCCTTACTATGCATAGCATATCAGGAATGTGATTGTCACAGATATACTTATTCCTACCACACCATATAAACCAATAAGCTATTGATGAGATTAGTCTTACACAAAAAAAACTGTAGTTTTTAATTTATTTCCACATTCCAGTAGAAATAAAACCTATCCCACATATTTCCACAAATATGTATAGTTTGTAAATAACTAAAAAAATAATGACAAATCAAATGAGATCTTAGATGATAATACTCTATCATATATAAATGATATTTTATAGTTTATGAGCAACAAATTTTGACATTATAAGAAGCAAATAAGTATATGAAAAGAAATAAAATTGGTACACATATGTACCTTTTAGTTATTTTAGGATGATGAATTTAGAGTTTTGAGATCCAAATTATTTTATTCATTTTGAATTTATTTTAATTCATTTAATTATTCACAAATTTTACATTGTGTTTATAATTTTAAAATTATAACTCCACCATTAATTATGCCATTTCTTTTTAGTTTTACCGTTACCATTAAGAAACCCCCTTATAATTGGGCCTAGCTCTGCCACTGGTCCCACATAACATTCACCTTGCATGCGTATAAATATACACGTGACTCAAAGATTTAAGGTATACCCACTCCCTATTTCGGAGGACGGAATTATTATAAGAACCGCTTAGCCGTGGAAGTAGGCACGCTAAGACATAAATGTTGCCCATATCAGCCACCCAAGGAAAATGCAAACTGCAATACAAACAAATTCGATGTTAGCAATGCAAGCAGTACAAAAACTTTGAGTGCATACAAAAACTAAGGATTAATGCAAAAATTCCCTCTCTATCATTTAAAACTTCCCTAAGAAGCATTAAATCACGTCAAATAATGAACATATTACAAAGGTAAAATTGTAAACTACGTTCCCAACTTTAAGCTAGCCCACCTACCAAGGCGGTATGATAAAGTGATGTTGGAGAACAATGTTTCAGTTCTCCCACTGCACCACCTCCATTCCTTGGAGTATCCCTATGATGGGGCACCATCCTCCTAGTAAGCAAGTATGCCAGCAGATCCATAGCCAACATAATTCTTCCCTCACATCCACAATTGAATAACCTCGTGAATAAAGTCCATTTTTGCTTCACGAGCCCGATAACTATGTAGCCCATTTGTTCGCTAGAGCCAAGCCACCAAGAGTCTGGACCTTCCCTCGCTTTGGTTCTCCTATATTGAAAATGCGATACACCCAAACCTTGGAATTTCCTACTTGAAGTAACACAAGTGAGAAAATCACCCATGGTAAAATCACATGATAGAAACCTGATGGTACTCATGGCTTCACAAATGCCTAAAAAATCACCAGGATAATGACACAAGTAGAAATCTGTCATACTCTCTTGTACCCACAAACCACACCCAAAAGGGCAACTCCCCAATCTAGTTAAAACCCGTTGTAACCCCTAGTCCACCCCCACTAAACCCATAACCAGTTCACAACCGACTCTTCCACAAAAACCCACCATTAACACCACCACCACCCAACAATACAAACACACTTAATACAAAAACACCACTAGAAATACCTTTTCGTAGAAATTTAATCACTTTAGAATAGTGATAGCCTCAAAAGTACATATGGTTAATTCAACACCTACCTAGTACATAGACACCACCAAGCAACGGTTAGGCAATTCAAATACCAAGTTCTTCCATCCAGTTTACACCTAGTACATAGACACCACCTAGCAACAATTATGAAATTCAGATACAAAGTCCTTCCCTCCATCCAATATCTATCTAGTACGTAGACAAGACCTAGCAAAAACTAGGAAATTTGGACACCAAGTCATCCCCTTAATTACCTCCCCCCTCGAGGATCTCTTCTAACTTCCACCACATGTGTAAATACACTTTGTCCACTGTGTTGCAAGCAGCTTCCATTGCCGCATATGCTTCGCGTAATATGACTTATAGTTAGTAACTAGCCCGCAGTCCAAACGACCTAGATGCATGCTTAATAAGTATAGAGAGTATGTATAAGTCTTTGAGTCTCGCTTTAAATCCTCCACCTACTGCTCTAAGCAGCAAGAAAGAACCTTCCAACCTTCTTTAAAAATCCTAGGCTTCACATCCAGAGACTTAGAAATCCCCCCACGAAACTCGAATTCACTTCGTGCTGCTCCTTAAAAAGCAATTCAAGTGCTCGACACCTCTCATCCATTTGATAACATTAAACGTCCCTACATTCGATCTTCCTTTACAAACCCTCATACTTCGCTAATGGCTGAACTGCAAAATCTTGTTCTTCGTCATAATGATTCCTTACCCCTGAACCCCTGCTAACAAGTGGTAACAATTAGCTTCTAATTCTCTCTTCTCTCTCAATGGTCCAGATAATCAGCATACCATGGTATGATATATATCCTCCTTTTGATCAACCTCGCACATCTTGTCCACCAAATATTTCTACCACTCCTTATCTTTTTACGTAACATCCATCAACTCCTTCATCAACTTCTAAATCACAAAATCCTAGTAGAAAAGATAGGATTCATACTCATCTAATGATGCCAAGTGTTTTTCTAAATTCATCTTCCTCGCCATCTCATATTTCGTAAACATTAGTAATAACACTCTCACTCAACATCCCAATTTTATTTCCCACTCCTTTGCTCTCCACGGAATCCCCACACTTTTAAGGTACACATAGACGGTTTCCAAATCAAGAACACAAACCCTCACCACACCATCCAAGTCACCATCAAACATACCTTTAGGAAATTCACCATTAGATTCCGAATAACCAATGCCAACCCCACCACCATTGTCCCCCTAGCCATTCAAGAAAATCCAACTGATATACACACATACCTCCCTCAAAACCCTACCTAATACACATAAAAATACGTTATCACACAAGTCATAAAATGATTGATTGAATTTAATACCTTATCCATTACATGAACAACCTAAAAAAATTACAATCTAGCTTACCTTAGCACTAGCCAAATTATCCACGTTAGTAGAGTAACCGACCAAAAAATCCCTTTCCCTTCTCCACTGCGGTAGCACTCTTTTCTGTTTGAGCTGTCTCAGCCAAAACACAAACTTCCACATCCCCACTAACCCTCCCTACACTATATGTAGCCTGATACAAATCTACCTCGCATTGCACAGGTGCATGGTAATTATTTTTTCAGAGTTTGTTGAGTACTTTTTAGAGGTCTTCGTGGATAATTTTACCATCCATGGAAATTATTTTGATATTTTTTTACATCATCGATCGTTAGTGCTCAAGAGATGCACTAAAAGCAATCTTGTACCAAACTCCAAAAAATGCCACTTCATGGTGAAAAGACATTGTATTAGGTCATGTGTTCTTTTCCCAAGGTCTTGAGGTAGACAAAGCTAAGGTAGATACAATTCAATCCCTACCCTACCCCTCGAGTGCTAGAGAAGTGAGATCATTTCTAGGCCACGTGGGATTTTACCGGTGGTTCATTAAGGACTTCTCTAAGATTTCCACCCTTTTGTGCAAGCTGTTGCAAAGAGAGGCAGATTTTATGGTTGATATAGAGTGCCAAAAATCCTTTGATACTTTGAAGGAAATGCTTGTTTCCACCCCCCTAATTGGGACCTCCATTTCGAGATTATGTGTGATGCTAGGGACTATGCCATTGGAGTTTGTTCTAGGTTAAAGAGTAAGGAGAATTCCATTATAGATTATGCCTTGATAACTCTTATGGATGCACAACAAAAATACTCCATCACGAAGAAAGAGTTATTAGAGGTTGTGTTTGCTCTAGAAAAGTTTAGGTTATGCCTACTTGGTACCAAAGTCATTGTTTTCATGGACCATTCGGCTCTTCGCTACTTAATGACATAGAAGGAAGCCAAACCTAGATTGAGTAGATGGATACTTCTCTTGAGTAAGTTTGACTTATAGGTGAGGGATAAAAAGGGGAGTTAAAATGTAGTGGCCGGCCATTTGAGTCAATTGGTTTCCTTTAATGAGTTGGAGACCACTCTAAATAAACCAAGGAGAGAGTCTAACTGGGAAGAATTCCTTGATGAGTACTTGTCTGCAAATAAAGAGTCTCACCCTTGGTATTCCGACTTAGTGAACTTTCTTATCTCCACCAATATCCCCTAAATTTCTCCAAATCTCAAAGGAATAGGTTGAGAAGTAAAGCTAAACCTTACATGTGGGATGATCTAAATATATGGAAGCACTGTTCATATTAAATGATCTAGAGATGTGTCCCGGAGAGTGAGATAAGTTCAATTCTTAATTTTTGTCACTCTCTTGCATGTGGTGGGCACTTTGGTGCTAAAAGGACCGCTATGAAGGTGTTAGAAAACAATCTCTATTATCCTCATATGATGAAGCATGCCTGTTCATTTTTTCAATCTTGTGACAAGTATCAAAGAACGGGAAACATCTCCCAAAGGAATGAAATGCCACACAAGTATCTTGTATTGTGAGGTTTTTGATGTGTGGGGGACTGATTTCATGAAACCCTTCCCAACCTCCTTTGGCTTCACTCATATCTTACTTGGCATCGATTACGTGTCCAAGTGGGTCGAGGCGACGGCCACTTGGATCGATGATTCAAAAGTGGTGGCAGAATTCTTGAAGGAAAACATCTTCTACCGGTTTGGAGTTCCCCAAGCTGTGATTAGTGAGCAAGGTACCCACTTTTGCAACTGCACAATCGAGGCATTGATGAAGAAGTATGGAGTGACTAACAAAACATCTAGGGCCTATCACCCACGATCAATTGGCCAAGGGTTCTCCAATTAAGAGACCAAATCTATCTTTGTGACACTAGTAGAGGAAGGGGCCATTAAAGGCACTTTAAAACTTCCTTCTCTAGTTCTGCCTTTGATTGAATTTGATAAAAGGTGGTTAAAAACCACCTTTAATAGGATCCAAAATAGGTTCCAAGCTAGTAACCTATTTTTTACCTTCCAAAAAAATAGATGTCGAAAACCAATTGGTAGGCAGTGAAGAACCCAAAATACAATGCCAGAACCCAAACTGCAGAAACATCAAACACCAAAAAATAACATAACCCAGAACAGGGCATCATCAAACCTAAAATGGTGGAGTAGAACCCAGAACGCAGCGACAAAGCTGAAATGTGACGGCAGGTGAAACCTTCTCCGGTGAAGAACCCAGAACACGACTGAGGGCAAGCACTTTTCCAACGAAGAACCCCTAATGCGATGGTAAACCCAGAATGAGGTGGTGGGCAACCTCTTCTCCAACAAAGAGCCATTCTCCAGTGTCGTAGGCTTCTCCTTCTTCAGTGCCATAGGCTTCTCCTTCTCTAGGGGTGCGAGCGAGAAGCAGAATGGGGGAGCGAGGGGCGGGAGTGAGCGGTCAAATAGCCGGAGCGGTGGAGGGGGGATAGGCACCAAAGGGGGAGGGGGTGAGGTGGTGGAGGAGGGTGAGGTGGCGGAGGGGTGGAGGCGGCGGTTGGTGGAGGGGAGAAGTAAAGAAGAAGGGGTATTAGAGGTGAAGGAAGTAACATAGGGTTTCTACTTGTTGGATTAAGATATGCCTAAGTATGGGGTGGGCTAAAAAATGAGATAAAAGGTGGTTCTAAATTTTGAACCGCCTTTAAAATAAAAAGGTGAGCTAGGATAGCACTTTCGAACTTGGAAGAGCTTCCCAATCCTAATAAAAGGCAGCTCGAAAGGTGAAACCGCCTTTAATTGATAACCATTAAAGGAAGAATCGCCTTTAATGAATTTTAAACCGCCTTTAAAATGAAAAAAAGTGACCTAAGAGGCATTTGAAAACTCGGAACCCCTTTCAGACCTCAATTAAATGCGGTTTCAATGGAACCACCTTCTATTACTTTCTTTAATAGAGCCTTCTCTACAAGTGAGAAAAAAGTCAACTCAACTAGGAATGATTGAGGACGGCAAGATGACGCCTTGTGGGCGTATAGGACGGCCAATAAGGCTTACCGCTTTAGCTAGAACACAGTTTTTTAGGCCATCAAAAGCTTCAAAATGAATTTGGATGAGGTCATTGTACGTAGAAAGCTTCAATTGCATGAGCTTGAGGAGATTCAAAATGACTCCTACGAGAATTCCACAATTTACAAGGATAGAACAAAGGCGAAGAACAATAGTATGACTGCTAGAAATAACTTTGATGTTGATCCAAAGGCCCTTCTTTTCTAAATTCGCTTTCATTTATTCCCAGGTAAATTGCGTTCTAAATGGATTGGTCTTTTTGTGTGGTGGTGAAAGTTTTCCCACATGGAGAGGTAGAAATTATGAGTGAGGAGACTTCCAAAGTCTTCAAGGTAAATGGTCCCTACTTGAAGCCATATTGTGAGAGTTTTCAACCGGAACTAGTCGAGAAAACCTTTCTCAACGACCTCGCCAGTGAGTAGAGACTTCAGAATGTGAATATGTCGTGCCAAAGACATTAAATAAACTTGGTTTTGATCATCCAGGTAGTAATTCGTGACATCCCATCGAGATAATATAATTTCAATGCTATTGTAGCTTTATTTTAAATAATTATTTGATCTTTATCATTTTTATTTTGGAAAAATACTACGCTATGTTTTGCATGTTTTTTATTTTGCATGTGTGGGATGAGATTAATAGATGGCTTTCATTTCCTATGCTTCGTTTCAACACATTGTGGAATAGATTGTCCTATTACTGGTCATCTGCTGGTTTCACTAATACACACTCAGCACTTATTAATCTTCTACCACTACTTGTTTGCTGGCATCTGTGGAAAGCACGAAATAAATTGCTATTTGATGAAATTAAACCAAACTATGTTATTATTCTCTCAGAGATTAGAAAGTCACTGCATGACATTTCCTTCAATCATCCTCTCCATCTCTGTGGTGAGTTTGACAAAATATGGATATCATCTAATCTGGTGCCTTTTCTGAAAAAATGGGAAAATAAAAAAATAACAAAAGTAATATGGTATCCTCCAGTAAATTTCATCAAAGTTAATATAGATGCCTCCTGGGACTCAAAATCCAATAAATGTGGCATTGGTTTAATTGTTAGGAATGCATGTGGAGACTGTTTATTGGCCAAAGCTATCAGCCAAAGTGCATTTTCAGCCTTGAATGCAGAACTATTAGCTATAATGTGTGCTTTAAACCTAATGCATGAAAAGCACTTTTCAGAATTTGAGCTTGAAACTGACTGCCTCAATGCTATATCATGTGTAAACAATCCTTTAACTGCTCCTTGGAACCTATATGTCCTATCTGATGATACTCATAATCTTTTGGGTGCTACAAAACTGGCTCATGTACTTAGAGAAGGTAATATGGCTGCTGACTGTTTAGCAAAGAGAGCCAGAAATGAGAACATAAATTCTATCCTCATGTTTGATGAACTAGATAACAAAACCAGAGGACTAATTGCTTTGGACAAAAGGGGTGTCCCCTCTATCAGAATTTCTAATGATGTCTATGATTAAAAACTACACAATGATTCTGCTATGTTGTCTTCACAGGTCAGCTATCTTTGCATGGAGTTTTTCCAGGTGGCCGTACAAGGAAGGCCACCTCTCAAAATAGTGAGCAGCAAGGATCTCAACTAGCAGCTAATACTTCCTCCAAACCTCACCAGCATGTCACCCTGAACTTTGCTTCCTGGAATCTCACTAGTGTTCTGGGACTTAGATTTACAAACCACTCGGCTGACATACCATTGACAAACAGGGGTTTTGACTTTTCGATTCGCCGATCTGTTCGTGGTATAACAGCTAGATGGAATATGAAGAAAGTCCCCTGTTGGATCATCGATGTACATTAGCTTGTTTTAGTTTTTGATTAGGTGGAAACACCGCTTTTGGAAGCAAGTGCTATATTGCTTCAAGAGCTTATTATGGCTCTTGGATCATCAATTGGATGATCTTTTTGTATCGAACTATGCCTTTTCGGGACTGTTTCAATTTTTTTAAAAATTTTATCGGTTCGGGGAGCCTAATATATTCCCCCCATCCTCGGATGGTTTAAAGTTAAAAAAAAATGTTTTTTATTTTGCAGGAAAATGAAAATTCGGTTAAGTTAAAAAATTTTGGAAGCAAAAAAGTGGGATTTTTGGAGCATTTTTTTGGGACTGAGGCACTGTATATGCCACGGTGCGTGGCCTATTTTATGATCTGTAACAAAAAAATACGAGATTAAAGAGGGCTTGAACAGTGCACTGCAGACCGTGGCCCATTTCGCGGTGCATGGCAAAAAGGAAACTTTATTTTATGTTACCGTTCAGTTGCCACTGATCGTGACCTATTTCACGGGCCGTGGCGATCGTGGATAATGGGCACGCATGGTTCATCCTCCACTTCAAAACTTCCTCCTTTTTCCCCTCCCGTCAGCCGCCTTTTCTCTCCCCCCTATTTAGCAGGAAAACACCCCCAACCTAATTCATCCACTCTCATCTTCCTCCTACCACCCTCACATCTCCCTACACCCAAATACCACCTAGCCCTGCTAATTTTATTTAAAAACTCAAGAATACTAAAAATTGGGGGCTCTTAATATTTTAGTCAAATTTCCCAAACTTTGCTCGATTTGGAAGTATTTGGCGCTCTCCACACATTCCCCATTGTTTTTCCGGTAATTCCCCTCCAATTCTTGGTGGATTCTTGTATTGTGGTGGATAGTGGTATTATTCGGGTTTCGTTTTTGTGATATTTGTGGTGTTAGTTTGCTAGTGGTGATAATTGTGGTGAATGGTGGTGTTAGTGTGCTATTGGTGATAATTGTGGAGAATTTTGGTGTTGGTGAAATTCTCGGAATTCTTGGTGATATTTTTTGCATACTATGGTGATTTTTATATTTGTTTTTGTTGATATTCGACTATCTTGTTGGTGATTTTTTTGATCATGGCCCCAAAGAGAAATAGAGCACATGCTAGTTCATATAGAGCACATGGACTATAAGGCTTAAAACATTACTGGGAGTTTTGCCTCAAGATGCGTAAACTTAGTCCACATGAATATTATGGTGACTAAGTTTGCCCACCTGGCCACTATCTAGTGGCTAGGCCTGGAGCACCCTGTATTTTAGTTGCAGGATAAGGCTGGCTTGGGGAAGTTCTTGAACAAAAATAATCCCACTTTTCATCGTTTACCCAGGAGTTTCTAGCTACAGAAGGAAGATCGTGTGACTGGAAAGTACATCACATTCAACCTCAATGATGTGAGTCATGATCTCGGTTATGATGATATGTCAGGTATATTTGGTTGGGACTATGAAGGGGGAGTGAAAAACTTTCTCAGGGTGCCCAATTTCAATGTTGCGCTGTTTTGGGTGGCAATCTCAGGGAGAGTAATAAGTAGAAAGGATAAGAGCTCACTCTTTGTTCAACCAACATTGAGATTTATGCATCACTTGCTATCTACAACGATCTTCCGTCACGCAGAACTCACTCAGTGCTCGCACTTTAACCTGTAATACCTTTGGGTGATGACTTTTTCCAAGATGCAGAGCCATTCAGATTGGGTGGACTACTGGGTCCGACTGTACATGAAGTTCTCTACCTCGGATAAATGGCATATTAGTATAAGGGAGATGGTCACTATTATAGCGAGGGCTTTAGGTTTGGGGATACTGGAGATTACGAAGTCTGTCACAAGGAAGTTTGAGTACCTCTACAACATTGACAAACTTGTAGAGGCAAAGATCATACAAATACCGAGGATCCTAACCAATATGTTTGGAAGTATGCTATGCAGAAGTTCATGATCCTACCCCATGATGGCCGTTTTGATATCTTAGATGATAAACATCCCAGCGCCCTATTTTAAGATTTTGATCTAGAGATCGCGAGGGACATTTGGTCAGCTCTCAGTGGACAAAACATGGCCTGCCAACCGGTACCCTACTTTCCCCCTCGAGGGAAACCATTCCAGTAGCCACCGTAGCCTGATCAGCCCGCACCCAAGTTCACCAAGCTGTAACATTTTGACTATGGCGATGGGTTCACTTTCCTAGACCAGAGAGTCACTAGCCTTGACAAGAGGGTCACGGCCATGCACCATAAGATGCAGCACATTGCAAATACTGTAACCGTGAGTTTGACATGGTTGACCAGCGGTTTGGTGTGCTCAAGGATGAAACCGAGTCCATCATTTTCATTGTGTGATCTTCCCACATGGATGATGACCCATCGTGCGATCCAGATGCTAGATGCCGACTCAGGTAAGAGGAGCAGGCTCAGAGGCATACTCGCTGCCACAGAGGAGCAAGACCCTCAGGGTTATGGTTGTGAGTACTTCTTTCATTCTCTTCTTACACGTGTGCTTCTATTGTGTATATGCATTGGGGAAAATGCATGAAGTTTTGTGTGGGGGTGGGAGATTATAGTTGTACTCATGACTAGTATGATATTACTTAATGCCTTTTGATTGTAAATATAAATTTCTTAGGATGTATTTTTATTGAAAAAATTAAAATGAAAAAACCCAAAAATAATCCTGCTAAGTTGAAAACCCGCTCGTAGGAAACTTAGGCAATAATTGGGGGCCTGGATAGTTCAAAAACTCGAAAGGGAGACCTGTGCCAAAATGTGAGGCCTAAATTTTGTGTAAAAATGTGAGGGTGAGATTAAAAGAAACGATAAGCTAGGATAAAAACCCAAGAGGGCTTATGGGAAAAAGAGAGAAATTGAGAGAAATGAAAAATATTTGAAGGCTCATTTTTCCAATTTGGAGAGCTTCTGGGTTGATTAAACCTCTTTCTTGTTTACTCTTGTGTTGATACCTCAATTCCACGCATTATTGTTAGGGGAAATTTTGATGGGTAGAAAGCCATTAAGTCCAAATATGAGAGCTAAGAAATCTTTCGTGTTTAGAGTTAATGGAATTTTCAAATGGGTTTTGGGCAGAGCCTTTAGGAGTCACCTTAGGCCTTAATCTTTTATACTAGAGTATGAGTTAAGGTTTAAGTGTGGGGATTTGATGTTCTCAATTGATATCCTATTTTTAAGCACATTTGATGTCTACTTTTGCAATAGATTAGGGTTTTATTTGGAGATGAATAAGTATTTTATCAATTAGAGATTTAGGATTATATCACATGTTTTTATATCCTAATTCTTAGGTTAATGAAGTGTTTGAAGACTATTTTGAAGATCTCCCATGTTCGAGTAGAGTGCAATGAGTTCGAGATTGAAGAAACGACAATATTTTTGTGAGAAGGCCACTTTTTATTCAAAGTGGTAGAAGCTGGGTAGATTGCTTCCCACGGACCGTGAAATATCCCATGGTTCATGGCCACAGTCCGTGGAATACACTATGGTCTATGGAAATTGGGCTAGTGATGTGCCCATTTTATATGGTTATTTTAGGACTTTTAGGATTCACTTTTGTACACTTTTGTGCTCTAGATGTGGCATTTTGCCTTGAAATTCTCTAAGGAGAATTAAAAGCGACTTTTACGGTTTTATTATTTTTCTAGAGGATTTTGTGTGACAAAGTAATTTGTTTGAAGACTTTGAAAACTTTGAAGAATACCTTTGAAGATTAGAAGACTTGCATTTGAGGTTTTGAAAACTTGAAGAATAAAAGATAATTGAAGTGTTTTGAAAACTTGAAGAATTAAAGATAAGTGAAGTGAAGAGGAGGACTTGAAACAAAAAGAAGAAAGAAATCAAGATGCTAAAACTTGGCTCACTCGCGACTCGCAAATGATTGGACGTGAGTCGTGATGGATGTGTGGCCAGAACTCTTTTCTATTTTTTGTACCATAAATATCAAATCTTATCATTTCTCTCTTTCTCTCTTCTTCTTCTTCCCAACTTTGGGACATAAAACTCTAGTTTTTATTCTTTCTTTTCTTAGTTTTTGTAGAATTAATCATGCATTTTCATTATCAAGATTAGATTTGTACTTGGGAGCAATTAATTAAAGCTTCCACATCTATGTAGTAAGAACCTATATTTCACTCTTTCTTGAATCTTTTGTTAACCACTGGGAGTAGCCCAGTGGCCAGTGCTTTGGCACGCCCCAGAGACACCCCAGGTTCGATTCCAGCCTGGGGCAAGTTTCTGGGGTTCAGTCTCCTATTGCACCGTGTTGGTGTAGGGAGCCTCACTTTGTGTGAGAAATGTGGGAGTCTCACCCCACCTTTGTGTGAGACACAGGGGAGCCTCACCCCCTTTGTGTGGGGCAACACAGTTTAATTTAATGTGATAGAGTACGAATATTTGTTCAAAAAAAAATCTTTTGTTATTTAGCATTAATGTATTTTAATTTTATGTTTTACTTCATTTATGCTATGGGTTGTTTGAGTATATGAAGTGTTTGTATGATTTATTTTTAGGGAGTTAGGAAAGTTACAAATTTATTAGCTCTTTGACATGAAAATCCAAAAACATGGAATTAGAACTTCTTGTGTATAATGTTGTAATTCTTGCTAGATAAATATGTTAATGTGGATTGTTCTCATATTTATCCTATAGATGCAATGAAATGTTGAATCTTGAATGTGGTTTATTCTAGGTTTAGCCTAATGAATGCTATGTTTGGTTAAATGACTATGTCTTTGGTAGAATGCATGTTGTTATCAAATCTATGGTTCTTCGTGCATAATGTCATTGATGAAATACCTTTATAGTGTGGTTTGCCTAAAGTGATTATCGACGAGGCTTGCAAATGATCGTTGTTTGTCTTTGTGAATTACTATTAAGAAGAAATGAATGTTGATATTCAATTGGGAAGTTTTGACATTCCCCATAGGTAACAAATGTGATAGAATGAGCTAATGATTCAATGATCTACATTAGGTTTGGAAGTGGATATTAATTGCCCCCAATACTTTATCTTTTGTAGTTTTTACCCTTTTTTCAGTTTGTTTGATAATTAGCATAGTTACTTGGCTTTGCTAGTAGTTTGTCTTTAATTTCATAATTTAGGACCAAAATAAACCAATCCCCCCCTTTTACTTACTTATATATATACACACACACTAGCATAATATCAACCTTATATGTTTAAATGCTTAAGAAAATCCTTTTTTTCGTGGACGACCCCAACTTTCCATTATCTATTTAATTGTAAGGAAGCATTTAGTGCTTATAAACTTAACTTTGAAAGGTACGGCGACGATCTCCCAGCTAGCAACCCATTTATGTTCCTTTTCTTTTTCATTTCCTAGAATATAAATACCGCTCTTTCCTCCATTAAAGACCACACATTCTTAGCTTCACAACCCTAGATTTGTTATTACTTCTTACAATTTATCACTTTTTACCATGAAATTTAGCTCCTTTGTTATGGGTTTTAGGGAATGTTTGGCTCAAGCAGGGGAAATGAAATGGAATCAGAAAATGGAAAGAAAAAGAAAGGAAATGAATGATACTGGATTTCTCAAACTGTTTGGTTCAGCAATGGAAAGAGAATCAAGTTCTCCTCCATTCCCTTTATACATATTTGGTTCAAGAAGGGGAAACAAATATTTATTTCTCATACATTGCAGTTTAAAATAATCCATGGTCATATGTAAGTTAATCAAGTAAACTACTTTAAGAATGGGGAACTAAATTAATCAATCAAAAAAATAAATTAAATTATATATATAATAAAATAATATATTTATATTAAAATATTGTAATTATTATTTAGAGTATAAATTATGAAGTAATATTATTTTTTATAAAAGTAATTATACTTTTAATTTTATTAATATTCGACCCATATACAACTCAAAAAGTAAACTTATTATATTTTTTTTACATATGATATTAATTTTTTAATCTTAAATTTATTTAAGTTAGAGTATATATTACTACTTAATTTATTACTATTTATATTATATATTTATTAAATAATAGTATTTATATAAAAATAATATAACTATTCCTTAAAGTATAAAGTTACAAAATAATATGATTTTTTTTACTAAAAAACCAATTCATATGAAAATTATAGTTTTATTTAAATTTGACTCATATGCAACTCAAAAATTAATATCATAATATTTTAATTGTAATAATAATCGTAATATTATAATTTTTTATCTTAATAACAAATATAAAGTATAACTCAAAGCAAAGTCTTGGGAAAGACTGCATTTCCATATATATATATATATGGAAAAATGGGGTTAAATTATAATTATAGAAAGGTAAAAGGTTTTAGTTGCAATACTAAAAAATTATCATGCAACATGCAGTAGTGATAAATTTATGACCTGATTAATGTAACCCAAAAGTTTTATATGATTTTTTTTTTTAAATTTGGAGTTTAACCTTTGTCTTTCCATGAGTGGGTCTCCTCACAGATGGCCTGTCCATAAGCTTATGGACAGACCACTTATTTCTTATCTTATACACTGCATTTCTAAAATTACATACAAAATTTAAAATTTTTTAAAATATTTTTTTACCTCATATATTTTTATATTTTCACATTCAAATACATATTATTACTTGTTTTAACTTATAAAATGCAATATTTAAATTTTATAAAAAATTACAACATTTAAGTCAAATGCCCCTGAGGACTGTCCATAAGCTTATGGAAAGGCCGCCTTTCCTGAGACTTTCCCTCTTTCCATAACTTATGGAAAGACTGTCTTTCAAGAGACGAACTCATAACTCAATTATAATATATAAAATAGTAATATTTATTTAAAATAGTATAATTTATATTTATAATATAAAATATTAAATAATTTTTATATAATAAAATAATATATTTATATTAAAATAATATAACTATTATTTATAGTATAAATTATGAAATAATATTGTTTATTATTAAATTTTAGCTTATAAGAAAACTATAGTTTTAGTAATACTCAAGCCATATACAACTCGAAAAAATTATAATACTATTTTTTATTAGTGTTAACAATTTTCTTTGTATATAATAAATTTAAGGTAAAATATAGCAAGACTATTTAATTAATTTGTTCTCTTAAAATATAACAATACATACATACATATATATATATATGATTAATGTTCTATCCAATTCATTTTTATACGAGACTAAAATCTTAAATAACAGCAAACATATTATATATTTTCCAAGATACTTCACTATTTAATAAGTTGGAATGTTTAGGAGTGGAAAAAGTATTTTTTTTATTCTTGGAAACGAAACGTGAAATATGCGGAATCCGAATCTCAAGGTGAGGGGAGAGAATCACCATTCTTCAAATTGAGAGAATCACAAATTGTAAAAAGGGATAGCGAATGATTAAAAATACCAACCAAACATTAACTAATGGATTGATTACGCTTGATTCCCTTTCCCCATTCTGATTCCCCCAAACCAAACAACCCCTTAGTTATTTAGGTTAAATATGCTCTTGGGAGCAAATGGTAAGCATTTCTAGCATGAACTTGTGAGATTTGGTTTATTCTATTTTGTGATTTTATTATCAATTATGTTTTGTAATTTGTTGTGTGATTGTGTATTGATTTAGACTAGGATGATCAACTAGTTAATGATTATGAATTGATTGTTTGCTAGGTTTTTGGTCAAACCTGGCAGACTTCGTCTTTTTGTTGATGTGATTGATGTTAGTTGTAATTACAGGTGACAACTCATTATAAGTATTAATTGATGAAATTTCTTAGGTTGAGGATGAATTTAAATGGGTTTGCCTAATTATCGATGCTTACTAATAATGTCTAGCATGAAGGCTAATCCTCTTAGTCGTTATTAGAAGATGTAATTATGCTATCTCTATGTTTCTTGCTTGTAGGATATTATGTTAGTTTTATTAGGTCTCCATGTTTATTGCTATCCTCCAGGCATTATATGACCCTGATCGTCTAGAGTAACTCGAGGGTAAAGGCTATTTTGTGGCACCGATTGCCCATTATAGTTATTACTGAGGAGAGGTGAAAATAACTTCACTCGAAAGGTGTTGACAAGTTCTCCACAATATGTGGCTGATACATGATGATAGGATTATTAAATAATGATTAAATGATAACTAGAAATGTAAACCAATTGTGCCCAAGACTCGTTGATCTGCACCATTATGCATGTATTAACTAATTCATTCGGCACACTTGTTATTATGTTTGTTTGGTGGATTTATAATTTTAGTTAGGTTTACGAGACAAAGGGTTTATATGACCATTGTTGGTTTTCTTATCTAAATCCCAAGTTTTGTAGACTTAATTGGAACTAATGGACACTTTGTGTTCACGGTTACCCAGATGTTCCTTTATGACCTTACAAGTAGGTGTCTCGTGAGTATTTTATCATCATTTTGTAGAAGGTTGTTTGCAAAAATAGTAGTAGATAGTAGAAGGCCGCTTGTAAGAGCGGTATAAGATAGTAGAAAGCCACGAGCTAGAAGCACAGAAGTAGATGGAGAGAAGCCAAAAAAAGAGTGGAGTCAAAGTTCAAGTTCTAAAGACGAAGGACGGCCACATCAACCAACACTTTTTGTGCTAGAAGGCATCAGCAAGAGCCGCATAGAGTAGCACGGACCATGCCAGAGGACATCGGCACAAGGCGCCAATTCCAGCATGGCCCGTGCTAGCGTCCCTTGGCATGAGGCGCTCGAATCAGCACGTCCCGTGCCATCCTTCTCTGGCATGAGCCTCCGGTATCAGCACGACACGTATCACCTAACATCCCAAATTTGGCTAAGTATGGATGCTCGTTGTTTCCCTTCAAACGGTTTGTTTCAACTCAAGATTCAAAGACCAACCGACGAGGTGTGAAATTCTCAATGGCTTGTGCCATCATTTTACTCGAAAACTGACTCCTAGATGACACCCCGTGTAGCTCCACACGACCCGTACCATTTAGTTGGTTGAGACACCACTCCCAGCCAACTGCCCGCGCCAAACAACGCGAGCGCTCATGATCACAAGGTCAACACCTAGCACCAGCCAACAACCCGTGTTAACTGGCACGACCGTGCCAAAGGTGTCCAGCACGACTGTGCCAATCAGCACGGGCCATGCCAGAGGCACCCAGCATGGCCGTGCCAGGGCGCACAGCCCGCGCCAATGATATCTAGCACGCCCCGCGCCACATGAGCTATCTTGTGCAAATTGCGGTTGTTAGGGTTTTTAGCCTATTTTGGGCCTTTTTCTAGGCCCATTTCCTCACAACTATAAATATAAGCCTATGTCTACTAGAGTTTAACTGTTGCTTAGTTTAGAACATTATTCTACACTCTTTTCTTTTTTACTTTGCCCAAGGGCATTGAATCCAATGAAATGCTTGAGTTCAGTGCTTAGGGAGTAGTTAATTTACTTGGGATATGTGTTTGTATTTATGAATTGATGTTGGCTTTTTGAGATTTGTAGATTCTCCTATCTATATGTCCCATGAATATTTGTGCTTGATTTATGCTTTCCACTCTTGTGAGATTTATGCTATGTTATTTTTATGATGCATCCATACATGTATGGTAGTGTAATATTGTGCTAGGCTTCATTGCTATCTTGGGAGTGTTAGATTATTGTGTAGGTTCAAGAACACCAGTGAGATGAGTGCATTCATGTTACTTCAAGATTATATCTTCCGACGAGGGGAAATGTCTGGTTTATTTCCTCACTATGTGACATAGATATAAGATAGGTTTATATATTTTTATGTGAATGAATCAAGGATAAAATTCATTCATCAATCATGTTACACAAATACCCCCAAGTGCTAGTTTATATGGTTTATTCTCTTGTGATCTCTTATGCTTGAAGTTTTTTTAATGAATTTTTTGTATATAGATCAAAGCAAACCAAAAGAGTTCTAAATCCATCACTCCTAGCCTTTTACAAGCAAAAACCCCTATTAAAACTTGCTTTTTAAAATCAATCAAACAAAACAAACAACCAGCTATATATTCTATCTAGCTCATCTTCAAAATTTTCTTTCCATCTCTTCTTGCTCCTCCATTTGTATTCGGCTTCAACTTGGGTAGCCAAGGTCTCCATATTCAAATATTCTTGGCTAAAGATCCTCTTGTTCCTTTCATTCCATACTCTATACAAAGCACTAGTAAGCTTCATCAACTTCAAGTCTTGCCTTCTTCTTACCATCATCAACAAACATCTTTTTACTTGCCTCATGTTGCTCATATCCCTCAACTTCAATATTTTCGTCAACCCCTTAGTGTATGTACAACCCAAAAACAAATGGGTTGTTGTCTCATCCACCTCATCACATAAACTACAACTTTGTTGTGTCTTTAAAATCCCAAATCTTTGCAATCTATCAACCGTGGCCAACCCTCCCTCCAATAGCATCCATAGGAAAATTCTATGCTTAGGTTAAATGTTTTTGTGCCAAATTACTTTTGCATAAAAGTCCCTTTTGCTTCCTCCATTTATTTCATCATACACCAACCTTGTCTTCAACTTGTCTTCCTAGTCTAAACAACTCCCAAGGGTTTGGAAGTGTTTATCTTTCAATTTGCACATCTTCCAATGCCAACTAGAACTTACCCCTCCTTTGCTCCCTTGTAGACTTCCACCCTTTATGTAATATACTTGAATTCACTTAACCCAAAGAATGTCTTTCTTTGAGTTTAAATCTCACAATTGCCTACATAGTGCTGCCTTGTTCCAAATGGAAGGATCTCTAATCCCCAATCCTCCAAATATTTTGCTTCTACAAATTGTGTCCCAAAAGATAGGAGCATAACCTCCTTTCCCTTCTTCTCTTCCCCACAAAAAAATATCTACAAATTTTCATAAATCTCCTCATGAACACCCTCAGGTATACTTAGTATACTATCTCAAAAGCTAGCTATACTTAGTAAAATCGAATTGATCAATTGCACCTTCCCTGCATAAGAAAGAACACTTGAACCTTGTTGTACGGTACACGTACAACAAGGCAATTCTTTTTGTTTTCATGAATCTCTTTTATGTATTTTGTTTTTTGAATTTTGGAACCTAGAAAAGGAAAATAGAGAATATTATCATAGTTTTAGTAAAAATATAATGATTCATGCTTTAAAGTAATAGCATCTGCAAAATATGTGAAGTGGAATAACATATAATTATTTATTTTTATATTGGTTGGTTTCCATTACTAGTCATTCTTCTGAGGCTTAATCGGTGCATATTTCAAATTTTAAGTTACCATATATTTTTTATTGAGTAGGTCTCCTGGCAGGCGGCCTGTCCATAAGCTTATGGACATGGAGGAGATTTGTTTTGCAAATAATGGAAATTTAAATAAATAAAAAACACACGAAACAGAAACAGAAATTGCACGTGGTGAAATATTCACAAAACACAGCTCACACACAAACACACACTACTCTCTGTTATTCTTCGAAAATCTCTCAACAACGTCCAATCTTCCTCATCTTTCCGATTTTCTCGCCAGAACATTTCCGATCTCCTCATCCACAACGATGTCCTCTGAAGACAACAATTGGCTCAATTCCGGCTCAACCAGATCAGTCGCTAAAACCTATTGAAGCAGAAGAAATTTCAAGTGCTTTGATCGTACAAACAACTTCTGTTGAATCCGAATCTATAGAAGAAAATACGATTTCAAATGGCAAGATTCAACTTCAAGCAAATGAAATTCAGTTGCAAGAAGCTGAAATACTACTGAATTTCAATGAAGGTATAATTTTCTGTCATCGGACAGAAATTCTAGTGTTCAATTGCAATTGAAATAAATATAGTTGTTTTTGAAACTTCTGCAAACTGAACTTTTAGTAGGAATGTGCAATAGAAAACACGATTGTAAACGGCAGGATTCAACTTCAAGCATATGAAATTCAGTTGCAAGGAGCTGAAATACTACTCAATTCCTATGAAGGTATGATTTTCTGGCATGAGACTGAAATTCTAGTGTTGAATTGGAATCGAAATGAATATAGTTGTTTTTGAAACTTCCGCACACAGAAATTTGACTGTTAGAACATGTATGAACATGTGGAAACATTACCAATATAAACTTCATGCTACACATAAATTTCGTATAATGTATGCATTGTTTAACTTAAATCATGTATAGGTTTCAAATAAACATGCATTAGATTAAAATGAATAAAACACAGAAAATGCACTTGTCAATTCCAACTTTTGACAAACTTGTACATTATTCTGATTATAACATGTACAAAATACACTACACTTTGCATATGTTACATGACAAGTAGTATTTTTATACTTATCATAACAGAGCTTCTATAATTTTCTAATTTTAAATAACTTCCTGAACACTTTGCATAACTTATATTAAAACATGCATATCTTACATTAGAAATTGTATTCTTTATTACTATAGGTATTTCCAAATTTAAATAAAAATTGATGCCATTGAAAATATTACCGGCGTAAAAGCAAAAAAATTGGAAGCACTTCATGCTCTGTACAAGAAGCATGCAAATGTTACTGGTTTCAGCTATAGGAAAGACTGCCAACATCGAAACAACAAAATCCAGATTCATGAAAAGTACTACAAGTGGAGGCCAACCAAAAAGATTAAAAACTAGCACTACCATCCATATTCCTTGTGTGGATGATGAAAATCATTCTCAAAAAAAGAAGAAGAAGAAGAGAAAGGACATGATTACAAACTAAGGATGCCTAGCTGAAATTAAAGTGAAGCTAGAGCAGGATTATTACATTGTGGAACATCACAACACCGTACACAATCATGAGTTAACAAGACCAGCCTGTCAGTATCTCAGTAGGAGTGAACGGAGGATTACATAAGACAAAGGAAAGACCATTACAACAATGGAACATGCAGGTTTAAGACATACTGTAGGATATAAAGACATGTCTTTTTAAGCTGGTGGAGAAGAAAATCTAGGGCATACTGTGAAAGACCACCTCAACTTTGTGAGTCGACTTCGGATGAAAGAAACAGAAAGTGGAGATGCTCTGAAACTTGTTGACACACTCATGGAAATCAATGACAAGGATAAAGATTTCTTCTTCAAAGTTAAATTCGACGAGGAAACAAAATTATCAGCAGTGTTTTGGAGGGATTCAATGATGCTAGAGGACTACAAACTCTACGGAGATGTCACCATATTTGACACTACATACAGAACAAACAAGTATAACTTGATTTGTGCGCCAATAGTTGGTATCAACAATCACTGGAACCTAACAATGTTTTCTTGTGCTTTTATAGAAAATAAGTTAGCTGATACTTTTGTGTGGCTCCTTAACACTTTCAAGAAATCAATGGAAGGTGGGGGGGAACCTGTCAAAATATTCACAGATCAAGATCCTGCAATGGGAAAAGCAATAAATGAGGTATGTTGTGACAACTTGTTGCTTACAGTTCTGAGCACTGAATATGCTCTCTTAGACATTGCACCTCTTACCTTGCAGTATGCATTACATAGCTTATAAGCTGCAATTGTTACTTTAGAAACTAAGTTTCCTGAAAATGATCCAGCTTCAAAAATTTTATTTCTTAGACCTGAAACTTAGCAGGGAATATTAGCTTCTGCACCTGTCATCTTAGAGTATGTATACTAATCAACTTCCATTTCTTGTTGAAACTTTCAGGTCTTCCAAAACACAACACAAGTTTTGCTTTTGGCACATTAACAAAATGCAATACAACATTATAGAAGATTAAACAAAGATGAATCCTTCAAAAGCGATCTAGACTGATGTATGAAAAGATGTCATAATCCAGCAGAATTTGAAAAAAAATAGACCTCCATGATTGCCATATATAACCTGGAAAGTTGCACCTGGTTTTAACACATGTACGACATCCGTGAAAAATGAAGCATGGCATTCAGCAAGGATATTTTCTCAGCAGGCATCTTATCATCACAGCGAAGCGAAAGAACCAACCACGCACTATGCTTCAGTACAAACAAAAGAACATTGAAACACTTCTATGAGCTCTTCAACCGAACAATCAGAAAGTGGAAGAGAGATGAAGCGGAAAAGGAAAATACATGTACAAAAACGAAGTCAAAATATCAAAACAAAGCAGGTATGTTTGCATTAAAAATATGTATTACTTAGTTTAGAACCCGAATTCGTTAACTTACAATATGCATTTATTTCCCACTACTAGGCCTGTACAGGTTTGGTTAAATATGCTGCTCAGGTTTACACACTTGCATTGTACAAAGGATTCAAAAAGGAATTTCCCCTAGCAATGGCAACTAAGGTCAAGGAATTGTTCTCAGAACAAACGACAAAATAATATGAGGTCAGCCTGGAACATGATGAATCCAAATATGAGACAGTCGAGTACAAAAATGAAGATGGGCTGGTTGAAGTACAATGCACATCCAAGTGCTTCAAGGTGTCAGGTATGCTGTGCATTCACACTCTCAGAATATTGCACCTTCATTCCATCACAAAAATACTTGCAAAGTACATCCTCAAAAGGTGGACAAAAAAAAGGCCAAAACAGAAGTATGAGACATGATTCTTGGCCAAGGAAAACAGCAATCAGAAAGCATCAATGATGTAGTTTTCTGAAGGAACCATATGTCCAGCAAATTCTACAATTTGGTTCTAAAGAGCGAAGGAAACTCAGAAGCTAGAAGCACTCTTCAAGAGATGTTTACACCTGCTCAGTAAGAATAGAAGACTTATTGGCATAAAAAACCAATGCCATTGAACAATCAGCCACAAATAGCCAATGCAAATCAACCATAACAAGTGCACTTAAGGTACTGGATCCAGCCTAAAATCAGGAATGGAAAAGAAAAAAATCAAGGAACAAAACTACTGAATTCGGCACAAAAACACCAGATGTGAAGACACTGTAAATGGTAGCTTTGTTTATGATACAAGTTGCATTTGTTTAGATATATATTGTATTTGTTTTTCAAGATCATACTATATACCTAAGATTTTTGTTTACCTAAGATTTTTATACATTCAATAGCATACCGTATTTTTTAGCTTACAACTATAAATTATCAAATAATAACTTGCATTTGTTTTGCTTGCCCAAGTACCAACCTTTGTTTCACAAAATTTTATTGATATGGAAACACTTACTACCAACTAACCGATATGTGATTACTTAGCTTAAAACTGCAATTTATTAACCAATGGATTGCATTTGTTTTCCTATAAGCTCATAAACCCAACGAAATAAACCATATAACAAAACTAAAATGTAACTTGGTATTGATAAGCATACAAATATTACTTCTTAACATTCAACATGCACTTGTTTCCCTAAAAGTGACTTGTATTATATTTCACATAATTTTTACGATACGAAAACCACTAAATACATGTATAACTACTTGGCTTACACCTGTATTTTATTAACCTATCAATTGCATTTATTTTCCTAAGCTCAGAAAATTAACACAATCAACCACATCAAATAATTCAATAATCAACTTGGAATTAAAAGCATACAAATAATAATTCTTCAAATTAAACATGCATTTGTTTCATAAAACCTGCAACTATACAAACAAATCCTGAAACAATGTCTCAAATGTGCTCAACATATCACCCACAAATCAACCAAATACACCTTCAATCTTGTAAACAAATCCTAAAACAGCGTCTCAATTGCGCTTAACATATCACCAACAAACCAATCAGTCACAAAATAAGTGATTACAAATCATCCAAAAAAAATTCAAGGATGCTAAAGCTACATATCTTCAAGTCGTTCAATCCCACAGGAGAATGAAGGAATTATAGAACGAGTTTTCCTCGTGTATTCTTCAACTATCTTATCAACCCACTCATGTGTCCTTGGGTCTTCCATAATTTCCCGTGTCGTCTTGACATGAATATGATCCTTATTTGCTGTGGTTGTGCCTTCTTCCTGTGATTCTAATTGGGGTTGTGGCTATGGCTATGGCTGCGGTTGTGGTCGCACAATCAAACTATCATTTTCCATCTCAAGGTTTTGAACCAACACGCGTGTAATGACCTCCATATCTCGTTTGAAATTGAGACAAGCCCTATGCAAAGGCTAATAGAGAGAACAAAGATCAGTCCAATAAAAAATCCAAAACTATCTAAAAAGAAAATATGAACTATAAATTGCTTTAGATTAACTAACATCAGCATTAGTTTTAAAACAACATGCACTAGTTTTTGAAAACTGTAAAAAAAAGACAAAAAATACTTACATTGCCTATAGCTTTTTCAATGTCTTTATTGCTCATCATGCCACTAGGTATTCGATAAGAAATAAATCCTACCACCTGAGCAATGCCATCACATGAAGCATTCGGTGTATGAAGCCCCTCATGGCCAATATTCTCATTGCGAGTTCCCTCAAATTGTTGTTGGGTGTTCTTTTATCTTTCACCCTCTCATCCTTTGTCAAAGGAAAACCACCCTCTACCATAACCCCCTTATCATAACCCATTTTTTCAAGATAATGGGCCCTTTCGTGCAAAGATTTTTTCAACCAATGCATGAACAAGGGTAGTCTAGTAGGGTCAGGCTGACCTCTAAAAGGAAAACTATAAATATAAGCCATTAGCAATACAAACACACAACCGCCAACACAAGGCACATCTCTTTTACCTGAATAAGATTTGAAGCTCCTAACACCCTCGTAAAGATGATCAAGCACTAAGCCACACCAATCAAGACTCTTAATGGTCCCAACATTCTCTAAAGCACTAACCAGCTTAAAACCAACCAAGTTTCTGGTAATTGGCACCAAGAAAGTACACATGACATACATAACAAAAAATCTCTTAAAGCGCTCACCACCATCACCTAGTTTACCTAGCTCCTCAAAAAGATTAACATGAGAAATATTACGATATTTATCAGCACCTAACTCATCTCTCCATCTATTTCTAATATCCACATCCCTTGACAAACCCCTCCCATTGTTCCTAACCAAACCAACAGGACATCCTGGAATCCTAGGAATACATAATATATCAAACACAACATCAGGGGTAATGATGTACCTTGAGCTGGATATTTCTTGAACAAAACCAACATGATCAAACCTAGAACAAGAAATAAGAAGTTAGCCTAGAACAATTTAAAGTCAGCATAAAACAATATGAAATCAACCTACATAATCAAACCTGTCAGCTAGCCAAGGCACAATTCTAAAAAGAATGAATGAGATATCAAAGGCAAGAAGTCTACCAAAACCTATATCTTCCACATCAGGTTTTTGGGTGGGAGTGAACGAGGCATTTAACGGTTTCAACTTCGAAGGACAGCAGCTGGTTGAGAATTTCTTAACAAACCTAAAATAAAATAAAATATGACAAGTGTAAGCATACATGTCTTGAAAAGTGTAAGTTTAAATCTAACACATAGATCCATCACACATGATATAGTTAACTTAGACAACATTAAGACTAACATATACAATATAAAAAACAAAAAAAATTATAGTTAACAAATACATCATGAATGTTAACATATGCAGCATTTAATAAAACAAATACAACTTCTTATGAACATGTAGGTAAATGAAAAACTGAAGACACACAGACTGTGAATAACAGATAAACACTGAATCTTATCCAATGCAACATCTTATGGAACAAGCACAATTTATAACATATTAAAATAACACTGTAAACAGGGTAAAAAACTTACATGTTACCCTCCTCATCAGTACGTTCGACCACCTGCTTCTTCTGACGGTTACGCTGCTGTTTCACAGCTCCTTCTTCACCAACAACCACTTTTTCAGATGGTGGAGCTTCACCAGCAATACTGTCCGCTTTCCTCTTCAGACTAGGTTTTTTTGCCACTTCAACACATTTCTTCAACTTCTCGGCAGACTCCTTCAAAACTCCACCAGATTTCTTCACCTTTTCAGCACCTTTCTTCAACAACTTCTTTAGTCTTTGTCTTCATCACCTTCCCAACAGGCGACATTGCAGCAAGTTCTTCTGCCTTCCTTTTATTCTGTCCAGTAGAGGTCTCACATTGTTTACCCTTCTCCTTGCTCAACATACGAGGTAACGGCCTCTCCTTCTCTCCTTCAAAGTAGACCACCCCAGTAGGTCGAGCATTAAAACTCTCACCCACATCCACATTAGCTTAACCACCATCACTCTCCCTCTCACACACAGCCGAGCAGCTTGTGCCGCCTCCGCCTTCGCAACTGAATCCAAAATCCACTGATTTTCATTAATACAGTCTCTAATCACACTGTCCATAATGTCACCATCATCCCTGGACCCACCTTCCCCATCATTCTCAACATCCTTAGAACAAACCTCACCAGCAGGTACAACTTCCTCCCTAACAAATTCTGTCTCTTTCCTATTCAAATTAGCATCATTCTTATTAAAATATGCCTCAACTTCAGCATTAATTTATGCTGAAAAATCCTTCCCCTCAGCAGACCTAACAACTTCACCATCAATTTGTGTTGAAACATCCTTCCCCTCAACACCACCACCTTCAACACCAACATTAGCATCAACCCCTTCAACACCAACATTAACATTATCAATCATGACATCCAAAACGTCCCTAATATCTTTCTTCACTACCGTAGAACCCTCAGCTTCATCAACACTAGCTACTTCTCTACTCACTCAAACAACACCATTCAACAGTGTGTTATAGTCAAATTCTTTACTTGATACACCTTCACCCAAAGCTGATACACCTTGACCATATTTCAGCTGCTTAACACCCACAGTCATCCGTTTCATGTTTCCCGGCTTACGAACAGTAGGAACAGGAATATATGTAGTAGCAGCACCACCAATTCTGGCAGATCTACTTGCGAGTACAGCTACTACACAAAAAAATGAAAAATGAAAATATGTATAAGCACATATTTAAAAAAACATAATCACACAAATAAAATGCACTTATATCTCAAGTTCTTTATGTTGAATAGTATTTTCACCTCCTTCAGGCACAGCTAAAAATAACCATATACCACACGGTCAGAAACTAATATATAAAGCATACAAACAAATACAAGTTGTAATAAAAAAAGTGCATGCATACTCTGACAGGCAATAAGCAACCTAATCTGGAAAAACCATAGTATAACTAACTAATGCATAGGCTATACTAATATATGCAACTTGTAATGAAACAAATGCATGCATAGTCTGTCAGTCAGCAAGCAACATAATTTAACATACACATTATAACTAACTTATACATATACTAAACTAACATAAGCAACTTGTAATGAAACAAAATACATACTAGAAAATCAGAAAGAATAACAATAAGTAACTAACAAACAGTCAACATGAAAACACAGACTAAGTAACTAATACATAAGTTATATTAACATATTCAATTTCTAAGAAATCAGGTGCACAATAAAACAATAAGTCGACAACAAAATAAGTAACCCCAAAAACATAGTAAGTAACTTATACAAATGTTAGCCTAACACATGCAACTCCTAAGAAAACAAATGCATATTATAAAACAGAGTCAAAACACGCAGATCTGACATACAAATCAGAAAAACAAGATGACTAACTAATACAACTATTAGCCTAACATATGCAACTCCTAAGAAAACAAATGCACATTATAACTGAACTGCTAACATATTGGAAAAAAAAATAGAGCAACTAACTAATACATATCTTACAATAACAAATGCAACTTCTAAAAGATCAAATGCATGTTATAAAAAAGACTTAAAACATACAGAACTGACTAACAAAAAAGTCTACAGCAACAACTTGTATGAAGATCTGACTTACAAATAAAATTTCTAAAAAAAGTCAACATTAGCATGACTGAAAAACACATATACACACACAAAAAGAACAAAAAAAACACGAAACTCCAAATATTCAAAACTGAAAACAGGAAGAATACAAACCAGGAGAAGAAGAAGGTAGACAACTTCTCAGCTTTAGGAAGAGTACCTTCGCCCTGCCCGTAGACTAGGTCAAATACACAAAAAAACCTTACATCAGAATCGCCAACAACTGTAAGAAAAACCGGAAAAGACCAACAACGAAATTTCAAAACCTTGAATATGAAGCTTACCGAATTTCTGACACAAACTTGAACAGTGCAATTTCGGCGAGATTTCATGAAGAACGAAGAGAGGAATTGAAAAAATAAATATCATAGAAGAGAGGAATTGAAGAACGAAGGACAGACACGCTTGATAAATGGATTGTAGTTTCCAAAAATTTTAACTGCTTAAAACTGCTGACAAAAGGAAAATTAAAATGGATGAAAATAAAAACAGACAATCAGCCTTAATTAATTACTAATTACCCTATTTTTAAAATAATTACAATATGAACCCCATTTTGAATATCAGTCCCTGGCATGTTCGTAAGCTTATGAACAAGCCGTCTTTCCTTATGGGTAGCCCCATTTTGCATATCAATTCCTGGCTTGTCTATAAGTTAATGGACATACCGCATTTCCTTGTGGACAATCCGCATTTCCTGAGACTTTCCCCCTTTTATTTGGTTTTATTTATCTTCGGACGTGCAACAGTTGTTCGAGTTGTGTGGTGATAACTATGGCCGGACGGTGGATGCTCCAAAGCTGTTTGTTTGATTTGTTTGGTGTTTACTTAAATCACAATTTATTTCAAAGATACATAGGTAGGCCGAAGTAGTCCTCACCTGTAAGAGGTTCTAATTTGGATTTTCTAGTTTTTTTTAATTTAAACCATCCGGAGATGGGAGGGAATATATTAGGCTCCCCAAACCAAATAGAAATAAGCCAGAAGGCGCCACTTGAGGGAAATCTTTACAAAAGATCATCCATTTGATGATCCAAGGGCCAAAAAAAACCCTTGAAGCAATAAAGCACTTGCTTCCAAAAGCGGAGTTTCCACCTATTCTAAACTAAAGAAAAAATGTAGTGGGCTAAACGAGGTGTAACTTATTTTCTATCTGACTGAAATACCACGAACAGGACAGTGAATCGAAAAATTGAAACCCTTATTTGTCAATGATTTGCAGCCGAATAGAAAAATATACCACCTGAGTATCCGAGGATTGTTGCAATCGGTGGAGAATCATCCCTGATGTCCATGCAATCCTTTCTCGAGCATCATCTCTGGAAATTTGGTGTTGCTTGCAATCATCATTGACATCAGCTGAGGATATCAACTGGGAAGAAGAAAAAGGCATCACAGCAACAGGCCTGCAAAGAAGAGAAGAGAGAACAACAGTTTCCATTCTAGTGGATGCACTATAGCAAAATGAGATCACAGTAAACCTAGACCTGGGCGTAACAAAGAAGCTAGATGTTTGTACTGCCCAAAGGGGAACCAATTCGCACCCCAGGAAAACCATTTTTGTCAAGTAGTAAAAGACCCCTAAGAAATGGTGGAACAATATCAATATGTAAATCTCCCTGCAAATTATTTTCCATAGCAAATTTTGCCAAGAAATCAGCAGCAGTGTTAGCTTCCCTGGGAGTGTGTTGGATTGGATTCACTATGTGTCCTAGGTTTAGTTTGCTACATATAGAGAAAACTCTCCACGGGCAGCACATTGGATATTGAATTCCTTTAACAGCTAATAAACGGTCAGACTCAATCACACAACAGTGAAGATCCAGATCTGAGCACAATTGATATCCACTCTGAATGGCAGTTAGTTCAGCATGTAAAGGAGAAGCAGATTGAAAATTGTTAACTCTCATTTTAATCACCTCTCCCTTCCAGTTCCTCACTATAACTGCAGATGAGGAATGACCACCAATTTTCCATGTAGCATCTGTATTTATTTTGAAACCAATTTGTGGTTTTTCCCAACTGACCGCAGTAATCAATTTTTTCTTTTTTGGGAGGATTTTTGGTATGATTCTAGATTGTATCAAGTCCTTATGCTTGTCAATATTACCTTTCAATTGGTAAGCTGAGAAAATTAGGTATATCAGTTCTTTGACATTCTGAAAACATGCATCAATTGAGAAGGATATATTGTCAAAGATGATTTTATTTCTGTGAATCCAGAGAGACCATGTTGTAACTATTAGGGTAGTCGTAAACAAGTTGGACATTATCTTAGAATCAGCCCTGAAGGAGAGAAAGAATTCTACTATGTTCCTGAAGCTTCCAAAAACTGGTTGTTGAAAGTGTAGAGGCTAAAGAGAAACCAAGCTTACACAAGATATTATCAAATGGAAGAATTCCATTTAGAGCTCTCCAGGTAAGAACAGACATCTTTGTAGGAATGGAAGGGGACCATACCTTGTGTAGGTGTCTGATGGTTGTTCTTTTCTGTCTGAATAATTTGTATGCAGAGCTGATGGAGAAATTCCCGTCCAATGCAGGAGTCCAGACAAGCCTGTCAGCATGAGAGTTATCCAGTTTGACTTCCTGCAAGAAATGAATAGTATTGGTAGCCAGGTGAGGCTCCGGATTTGGAAGGTAAGAAACTTTGTTAAAAATGAATGACCTTAGAGAGATATCCGGAAATGGGATATCCATCTCCTGGGGCCATTCATAACACAAAGCTCCATCACCTGTCCAGTTAGCATTCCAGAATGAACATTCACCTATACCATAAATAACTCTAGTGAGACTATTAGCCTTAGCAGTGATCTTGCAGATCCTATTCCATGTGTGTGATTTTTTGTAAGATGCAGGGAGTGACCACAAATACTCAGACCAGTGAGTGTTATTTGCAGTTTCCACCATAGTTTACAAGAGAAGGCATCTACAATAGCATTTAGGTCTCTAAAGCCTATACCATTCTCCTCTACAGGTAGACTCATTTTTTTCCAGGATCTCCATTTTTTCCTTTCTGTGTTATCACAATTCCCCCAGAAAAGGCCAGAAGCTAGTTTTTCCATTTTTCTTAAGACTAACTTTGGAGGGCTTAAAACTGCAAACATGTGTGTGGGAATTGAAAGAAATCAATGGTTAATCAGAATGATCTTACCTGCAGTGCTTAGCCATATGTTCTTCCAATTATTAATGGATTTCTCCATTCTTTCCAAGATAGGATGGTAATGAATCTGTAAATTACGACCTGGAAAGATAGGGACCCCTAGATACTTAAAAGGAAAAGTGCCTTTCACCATACCTAAAATCCTAAGCACAGTTTGAACCCTTGCCACAGAGGTGTTTGGAGCAACAAAGAACTCAGATTTGGTAAAATTTACCTTTTGACCTGATGTTTGCTCATATGCTTTCAGAAAGCTTTTAAACCTTTTTAAGTTTTTGTGGTTAGCATTCAGAAAAACAGCCGTATCATCAGCATACATGAGGTGGGTAATAGGAGAACAAGGCCTTGGCAAACAAAAGTATTGCAGATATCCTATACTGAACAATTTTTTTAAACCTCGGGAGAAAGCTTCAGACAGAATATTGTACAGGAAAGGTGAAAGTGGATCACCCTGTTTAATACCTCTAGTAGAGGCAAAGAAGCCTGAAGTAATTCCATTAATTAAAACTGAAAAGTGAGCTGCAGCTATATTATGCATAATGCGATGCACAAATTTACCATGAAAACCAAATTGAAGGAGGATTGAGTTAAGGAAAGACCATGAGACCCTATCAAAAGCCTTTTGCATGTCTAATTTAACTATGAGATTTGAAACCTTAGATTTTCTAGAAAGAATTCTGGACATCTCTTGCATTAACATAACGTTATCGGATATATCCCTGCCTTTTATAAATGCACTCTGTTCAGGGGATATGAGTAAAGTCATTAGAGGTTTAATCCTTTCCATTATCATCTTAGATAAAACTTTATTCACAAAATTTGATAGGCTTATGGGTCTGAAGTCTGAAAAGGTGATTGGAATTGGTTTTTTGGGGATTAAAGTAAGCCAAGTGCTAGAGATGGCCTTAGGAATATTACCACTGTTTAGGAATTCATTGGCAGCATTAAGGAGGTCTCCCTTAATAGTGTCCCAGAAAGTAGTGTAAAAAGCACCAGAATAACCATCAGGTCCTGGAGCACTAGATTTATTTAGGTCAAATACTGCAAATTTGAGTTCCTGTATATTAAAGGGTGACAGAAGAATGTGATTTTGTTGATCAGTGATCACTTTAGGAATTTCTTTGAGGAAGTGATGTAGATAACTTCCCATTTTTCGGGGGGCCTCTTCATTAAGTAATTCCCTGTATAATCTCACACCTTCTTCTTTAATCAATTGTGGTTCTGAAATCCAATTACCACTACCATCCTTGATTTAACTGATTCTAGATCTTGCTCTCCTTTCCCTAATGGAGTGATGAAAGTAACTAGTGTTTGCATCCCCATATTTAAACCAATTTAAACTAGCATTTTGCTTCAAGTAGATGTTTTTTTTCTTTTTGAGCTCTCATAAGCAAATCTTTTGATTTAATCAGCTCAGCTAGGATTAATTCATCTTGTGTTTGCTGGAATGAGATTTCCAGTTCATTAACTGTATTTTCAGATTGTAGCAAATTCTGATTGACATTACCAAAGTGTAATTTATTTCATTGTTTGATTTCCATCTTTAGCCTCTTTAATTTTAAAACTAACCTATGCATCCCACTGAATGGAGAAACTAATTCCCAGTTTGAGACAACTAGAGCCTGAAATTCCTGTCTATTTGACCACATTTCTTGGTATCGAAAAGGCCTAGGGACTTGTTCTTCGGCTGATTGAACAGATAAAAATAAAGGGGAATGGTCCGAAGTCATTCTATTTAGCACATGAATGGAGCTATTAGGAAATAGGTCCAACCAATCTAAGGTAGCAATACCCCTATCTAGCCTCTGAAACATTAAGTCCTTACATTTATCCCGATATCTATTATTGCTCCAAGTGAAGGAGTTTCCTACTGTAGGGATATCATGCAGGTCCATATTGTTTATAAATTCATTAAACTGTTTCATGCTTTTTTTTTGGTGTTGATTTCCTTCCTTTATATTCAGATACAGATGCAACAGTATTAAAATCTCCAATATATATGGATGGATCATGTGTTGTAGTCTGTAAATCATTCCATAATTCCTCCCTCATTTGTCTATGTATACTAGCATATATGAAAAAACAATTCCAACTAACAGAGGAGGCAGTATCTGATATTTTGACTTGTAAAAATTGATCTGTCTCCCTTAAGGTTGTTATACTGAAGACATGATTCCATAAGATCCAGATTTTAGCACATTGAGCAGGAAGAGCATATTTGTATCCAAGGTCATGCATCAAAGCATTTAATTTATGTTTATCATGCCAGGGTTCTATTAAACACAGAATGTCAATCTTATGCTTAAATTTTAAAGCCTTTAGTCTATCTAGAGATGTTCCAAAACCTCTAACATTCCAGACTAATATGTTCCCTATTTTGGTGTGTTTTATCATTTAAAAACTGAAGGGGTTGCTTTTTGTGAAGATCTTAGGTTTCTAATTGTCTTGGAAGAATTCTTACTTTTGTTACCAGACTTGCCACTACTATTCTCAATATTAACCGAAGTAGAAATCTATTCAGGATTACTTACCTTGATCTGACAGGTATGCTCCACATTTGAAATCAGTTCAGATGATTCAGTAACCTGATCTCCTTCATTGACCACTGGGATGGTAATTTTCTCTATGGAACCTGTTTGTGCATGCTCAAGAATAGACAAAGGAGCTGTTATAGTTGTTAAAATGTCATCAGAAGTAGAGTGCACTGAAACTTCCTGTGATTCCAAGGATTCATGATAAATCTCAACCACTTCACCCTCCTGATCATCCTGTAAATCATCTAGGGTTTGAAAAGCATTTGATATTGTGACTGTATTATTTTTAGTTACATCTTCCCGAATAGGAGAAAGTTTAGAAAGTTGATTCTTTTTTCTCCAGAAAGATGTGGTTATTGGTTTAGAAATGTCATCCAGAGAGTATAAAGGAGCATTTCTTTTCTTATGACTAACATTATAAGAGTTGAGGTTATTTTCATGTTGAAACCCTGTAGTCACTTTTTGAGTTTGAAAATCTTTCTCTTTTTGTGAGACAGATAGAGTTGAGGATCCCTCTATGTTTTTTCTTTCTTTTGGAGGGGATTTAAGCTTGTCTGAGTGTCAACATGTACTAGAAATTTACTCTCCTTATGCTCATTGACTTCAGATTTGTTAGTATTCTTTTTTCTCAACTCTGGATGCAGGAAATTACAATTAGTCTGACTGTGACCTATTATCCTACAATGAGAGCAGTATGTTGGCAAGTCATCATATTCAATAGGATATTACGCTACCTTGTTACCAATTCCTACCACAATAGTATGAGGGAGCTGGGATAATAGATCAATCTCGACACATACTTTGATGGCAGAGGGTCTAGTTAAGGCTTTTGTGGCTGCATCCATCTTAAGGTATCTACCTATCTGGCTGCTAATACCAATAATTACAGAAGTATTGTAAAAATGAATAGGTAGTTTGTGTACTGTTACCCAAGCAGGAACAATGGAAGATTCCACGGTTGGTGTGAAGTCCGGAGACCACTTCTGAACCTTCATAGTCGATCCTTGAATCATCCATTGTCCTTTCATCCAGCATCTTTGATAATCCTGGCTTTACTGAATACGGATAAGAAAATGGCAATAATCAATGGAACCTAATTGAAATTTTGATTTGAAACCGATTGATTTGAAAGCCAACTGTAGAGCATCCATAGGGGGTTTCCCTCGATTAAACTTTCCGACGAGGGCATTCTGATAGTGCGAGGCTAGAAGATCGCCTTCCTCCGGGGGAAGGATGTAGGCTATCTTGCCTTTAAATTCCGTGATAGGATGCAAATTTGGAGTATCGGGGAGTGAAGATAGAAGCGGGGAGTGTTTTGTGTTGAGAGCTTGAAGAAAGATTTTGTGAACGGGAAGCGTAGGATTGGGAGGTGGGATTGGCGTCGGAGACGCCATGATCGGCAACCAGTGACAGTAAATAGGAGCAGTAAATAAGACCGTTGTTAGTGAAATTTGGGATGAGGAAGAAGAACAGTGTTGTTAGTGTGTGAATCGCACAAAAATCGCACGTAGGAACAGTGTTCAGACCGTTGTTCAGTTGCTCATTCCCCCTTTCGAACTGGATTTTCTAGTTGGGAATGCCTTTTCAAGTTAAAGTAATCTAGCATTTTTTTGCAGGAAAATAATATTCCTATATACATATTGCCAACTGGATTTAGTGGGCAAATCCATGGCCTGAGCTCCTACTCAATCGATAGCTTGCCAAAGACGATAGTCATGAATTTGAGTCATGTTAGTTTACTTCTTGATAGGTTCTCGATATGTTAGTGTCTCGTTAGTTTGAAAAAAAGGTTACATGTTATTTCATTATATTAGTCTTGTTGGGCGTGACAAGCACTTGATTCATGTCATAAATACTAACCTCTTACTCATCAATTTCTTTTAGCTGGAACAAACAAAAGAGAGGTAATGGTGTGGGTTCATGGCAGTTCGATTAGCTTGCTCATATAAGTTTCAAATTATGGGATCTCAGTGCTTGTTATGTGGCTCTCTAGGTTTGAGGGTATCAACAATGGAACTCTCATTTTGCCTTTTTTTCCCCTTTCCTATTTGTATGAATCATTATGTTTTTCTATTAACTCTTGGTAGCTCATGGTTAAATAGGCAGACAACACTCTCAGGTCCGGTTCATCCTGTGTAACACAACTTACTTCTTGGTGGGTTCTTGAGGATCTGATACGTAACGAATTTGATTATGTACTATGATTGGTCTTTTTGTAATTTTATTTATTTTATGTGTGACTTAGCTTGAAATATCAACATAAAAAAATTTTGTGCCCATATTGTGGTTGTGCGAATAAAGTTTGAGTGATTGCTCACATAAAGTGCACGTATAGCTAGGCCATTCATTTTCTCCTATAGCTTTGTTTTGTATATTTTGTTTTGAATATTTAGTAACCTGGACGAGGAAAATAGATAATATATTTGTATTTTTACTTAAATTATAGATATTGATGCTTTAATGTAATAGTGCATGCAGATACATTCAACGCACTAACGTGTGCTTGATTTTCTTTTTCGATTTTGATTGGTGAAATTTATTGTAACAAAGGGAGAGCTGATTTTAGATTTGTGTTATATTTATTTAGGATGGAAAAATGATCAAATTATATAGTATTGTGACTAAAAATATGATTTTAAAGTTAAGGTGATCACGAGCTGAAATTTCTCATATTATGGTGCCCAAAAATATAATACAATCTATTGTTTATTTTTATTTAATTATTCATTAAATAAAAAATAATGAGACTATTAAAAATAACATCCAATTTTTGTTGATATGAATCACAACCTTAAAATTTTGTTTATAATTACACAAAGAAGTATCCACACCCCCAGAGAACTGCAAGTCCCGTGAAGGTGATGGTACAACATCTGGAAACAAGAATTTAGCTCCCAATGCAATTGAAGTTAAACAGTCATTAAAATCTGGGACATGTTGTGTATGTCTCCCACATTTTCAGAACCACCCGAGGGCTTTTTGTTTGCTTTAGAATGAGCTTGTTGTTCCGCCAACTTGCTAGTATTAGAGTAGGGGGATTTCAGTGTTTAAAAAAGGTTGAGGGTCCGATACAAATTGATTTTATACATTATAATTGATCTTAAATGTATGTTGATAAGATTTATATGCGTATAAACGTTAATTATAATAGTAACAAAGTTAGTGCGTGTATGATACACGTATAACAATGTGATTCTTTTTATTTTCATTACTTATCTTGGTGTTTTTTTGTAAATTCTACAACATGGGCAAGGAAAATAGAGAATTTTTTTTAACTTTTACTTAAAATATAAGGGTTGATACTTTACAGTAACCACGTGTGCACAAATACATGTAATAAAATAACATATAATTAGTTATTTCTATTATGATTCGTTTCCAGTGCTAATCTTTCTTTCGCCTTTCTATGACACTTAACTGGTGCATATTTTTAATTGTAAGTTACTCTTCTTGTTTTTTTCATTGTTTTTGTTTATTTTCAGACGTGGGGGTGTTTTTCTATCAGCATAGTGATAACTACGCCCGCCCATAGGTTGCTCCATGATTCTTTGTTTTGTTTAGTTTGTGTTTTTATAACATAGTTTAGTTTGAAGATATATGGGTTGGCATAAGTATTCTTTAGCTGAGGGAGGTTTTGTTCGGATGTTGGTGTTGGGAGAAGGTTAAGAGTTCCACTGAACTTGCAACTTTTGTTGGAAAAAATGTTACGCACAACTTATCGCCAATTGTATATAGTAGGCGAAGTCATGGGCAGATCCATGGTCAGGGCTCATACTCATCGAATGACTTTCCAAAGATGGAAGTCATGAATTTGAGTCAGGGATCAACATTCAAGAGCTTGGATTTTTATCTAGTGCAATAAAGCTTACTTTCTGGTGGGTTATATGTTAGTGTCTCGTAGTCTTTAAAACAAATTACCTAGTTCCTTTATTGACTATAGTCTCGGATGGGTATGCCATACCCGAGGTTCATGTCACTGATAATCATCTCTTAGTAGGTAAAAATACAAGAGAGTTTATGGCACGGAAGATTGGTAGTTGGGATAGGCTTGCTCATAGAAGTTTCAACATGTGGGATCTTAGTGGTTGTTCTATGACTCCCCATGCATGAGGGTATCAATTTATAGAACACTCTTTTTGCTTCTTTTTTTCTTTCCTATCTCTAACACTAGTAGAGACTAGCCCATTAAAGGCGGCGATAGAAGGCGGTTTTTAAAAAAAATGCAGAACTGCCTTATTTTAACCATTCAAAACTCGGAACCTCGGATTGGCCCACACAAAGACATTTCAAAGGCGGTTTTTGGATAACCACCTATGATTAGGGCTAATTAAAGGCGTTAACCTATAACCACCTTTAATTATCCTAATTAAAGGCAGTTATGTCTAATCGCCTTTGATTGAGTCATGTTTTGAGTTCAAAAAGTGGACACGATTGGCTTTCGAGTTCGTTACAGGCTGTCTGTAACAATTGTGAAAAGATGATAGCTCTTCCGAGTTCGTAAAGTCCATCCAGATTAAGGTTTCGGACTCGGAACAATTATTTCCAAAATTATATTGTTTAAATGTGGGTTCTAAACTCGGAACCCACTGTGTATGGTAAAAAAAACGTGCCCATTTCTTCAAATCTTCACAAACAATAAAATTTGAGGGTTTCCTTCCCTTCCTAGTCCATTGAAGAGGATTGCATTCATTGGGGAAGGTAAGTTGTCTAAAATTGTATGGTACATAATTATTATTGGTTTTACGTATATATAAACGAAATCTTTATTTAGGGTTTGTAGTTAAGTTAACTTGAGTTTAGGGTTATGATTATTGTTGTGAGAACGCTAATGTGTTGCATTTTAATTGACTTATATGATAATGGAATGGGATGAACTCATTGGTAATGATCTTAGACAATCACCCGATTACATGTCATTGATTGAAACATTTCTTATGGTAGCATTTGAAGATGCCTCTAAAAATGGTGTTGTGCGAGCCCGATGCCTGTGTAAAGATTGTAGAAACGATGTGTATTTAGGAGAAAGAAGTTGCGGGGACATCTAATAATGAGGGGGTTTCGAACTTTGTACACTCGTTGGGTATGACATGAGGAAGTTGGAGAATCGGTGCAGATGATTGATTTGAGTAACACGAATGTGGAAGATGAATTACACTACTACCTACCCCTTTTACAACCAATTTTACAAAAGAGACAGAAAGTAGTTGTAAAAACTATGTATTTAAACTTTTTACAACAATTTAAATATAGTGATGTAAATGATTATGAAATCGTTGTAAAAGCATTTTCGTAACCTCTACTTCTGTGAGTTGGGTATTGGCATTGAAATTAAAATTTTCAAGAGAGCATTTTTTTTAAGTTCTTCCTGCACAAATAATCTTTATTATCATCAAAAGAATAGGTCTCGTGCCATGGACCAATTTATAATTAACACAAATTAAGTAAAATTTGTGGGTTAATTTGAAAATATCCAACCCAGCCTAATTCCGAACGCCATAGCGACCGCGGCGGAAGCCCACCGTCGGCATGGGATATTTCGTCAGGCAGGAGGTGGCCCTCTGTTATCCCTCTTCAGATTCCTCATCCTCCTTTAATTCCTTTAATTGCAAATTTATTGCACATGAAGAGGTTTACTATACGAGGAGTTTTGGTTCGTTCCGGCCACCACAGTTATGGTTTGCTCTGCTGTGCCGGATTGTTTGACAGCTCATCAACTGTGATGTATTTCTGTTAGATACAAGGTCAATCATTCTCATATGGAGCTACGCAAGATCCAAACTTGTATGGTTATGGTGCATATCCTGGCTACATGCAATATCCACAGGCAAGTGACTCTTTCTGGTTTTTGATGCTTAATTTGTTAACCATATTAATTTTCTTGCTTTATATTCTCTGGATCGTCAGCAACATTCTTCCGGTTGTTCTTTTTGAAGTGGTCCTATAGTGATCCCATTTTCTGATTTCGAATTTGAGGTAAAAAAAAGTAGTAAATTTATCTGAATGAAGGAAGGTGTTAGATTCAGTGCATTAGTTTCTTATTTAAATAGTAAGTTATGTAGATTTGTAATCCCTATAAAATCCGTCATAACATTTGTGTATTTTAATCAGTATAATGGGTATTGAGTGAACTCAAATTTATATTGTTTAAATAATAATGTGTCGACAACTTGTATTGACGGCTTCAAGTAGTATCATCTGTAATTTAATCACACTCCATTCCATGGGGCTTAGGTTGTGTGGCTTGTTTCCCATGATGACTTTCTTGCCCCACCTAATTTTTTGTTGTGGGAAGCTGGTCTTCCCGGAGCAGCGTAAGGATTATGATGAACCTTTGTTGTTCTTAGATTTGATTGTCTTGGTTGATTGGCCTAATTCTTCTTTTTGTGGAAATAACACACAATTTCTATCTTCAACATGGAGCAGGTGTAGCAACTTCTTGTTTTATGTGATGCAAAAGTTAGAAAATGATGGTTTTGTGTCAATAATGGCCAGCCTTGATTTGTTTCAGAGAAGAGAGTTGGACTTCTGCCTGCTCTAGGGGAAGAGTTTGCCTTTGTAGCATTTGGTGAAGATGTTAATCAGGTTGCTGGCATTATTTCCTTACCTGTATAATGATTTGTGCACAGTTATGGCCATTGTCTAGCTCTCCTCTCTGAAATTCCTGATCTATATTGGATTCGTCATACTCCTGATATAATTGAGGCTTGCTAAACTTTTTGACTGCATGAAGATAATCTTTTTGACGCTTTACATGGGACTAAAAGCATCCCATTGAAGATTAGCTCTGCTAATTTTTTATTCATTTTTTTCTCTGCTTTTTCTTTGTTCTAAATGTGCACTATTTACCTTAAATAAAATAGAAACAAAGAGTACAAGCAGACTTGAGAAACAAAGAGTTGAACTTCTATATAGCCTCTAGCAAATGTCCACACTTCACAGAAATGAAAACACAACACAACTGAAAAAGTATGTTTATCAACCTAAATCTCACACTCAAAATAAAACTAAGAGATCAATAAGTGGCAGAAAGAACTAACAGTTTTAGTATAATCTGCCCTGGGGTTTTTGAAGTTTCCAGGTGAAAGAGCAAGTCTTCAACGCAGGACAAGACAATCCATTGACCATCATCATTCTTGTAATTTATTTTAAACTTCTCAACTTCCAATTTGAACCTTTTACACAATTCTATATGCAGTACTTTGATCCCCAAGTTACTCCAAAAAAAGAACTTTGCAAGATCACCTCTGTACTGTGTTTCGACAATGATGCGATTACCTCGTTTAATCTCATCATTTCCTTGTGCATTGCTCTTATCTGTGGCTTCATTCTCTCTTGCCTTTTTATTTGGACGGGACCAATTTCAGATTCTTGGATAACTTGACCACCGCCCTCAAAAAATTGAGTGAGTTGGTGTCTTGTAGTTGAGAGAATGTTATATCAAACAATATATCAAATTGTTTATTGCACATGTTCTTTTCTCATTGTTTCTGGATCACTGTGTAGGCCTCTAATTGAGAGAATGTCACCGGGTAATGCCTTTCAGCCTCTAACGTTGAAGAAAATGCCTACTCTGAATCCGGCTTTGTCACAGGCCATCACTGAGAGCCTTGATCCTTTGCGAAGAATGTACTGTTGCCCTCAATGCTTGGAAAAATTTGAACAAGAGCTTAAACTTGTGATGGAAGAGTTAGAGAGTTCTTCTTCTTTTCAGATAATGGTGTGTCGCATTTTTTTCTACTAATATGTACAATTGAACTGTCCCATTCATGAAATAGTAACATTCAGAATCACGCAAGAACAGTTTCAACAGTTTTAGTGTTTGGATGATGAAGATGAGGTGACCGCTGTGAAATAGTTATTGAAACTTCTGAATGTATGAATTTTGCTGCTATGAACATGTAAAAAATATGTGGTAAATATTCGAAAAACAAACTAAATGCTGTTGAAATTTCCGTATATACTATGCAAATGTTACCTTACAATACGTATTGTTTGTATTAAAACATGCACCTGTTTTAAAAGCTCTATATATGAATTATGAAACCTTTAAAAAAATGTGCATAAGTTAAGCATGAATCGTTTCTGTTTTGTTAAAACATGCATATGTTAGTCTACAACTAGTATATGTTATAGTTTATACAGACAGATGAGACTAAAATTTGACAATTTAAAATTGTCATATTAACTCTGCATTAATTACTTTAAAACATACATTGTTTAAATAAAAACACGCATATGATTTTAAATTATCAATTCATTTTATGAATAGCAAAACTTTGCCATGAATCTGTGCATAAGTTACCTTATGAATCGTTTATGTTTTGTTAAAACAGACATATGTTAGCCTATAACTAGTACACATAACATGGGTCACATAATTGTGCAGTTTTTCAAATTTTCACATGTACTGTATTTAATACCTTACAATATATACTGATTACGTTAAAAGATGTGTTTGTTTTAAAAAAACATTCACAGATTTCTCTGATTTATAACACTGAAGAGATGTTAGAGAAAGTATCGTCGGCGTGAAAGCAACACATGTAAAGAATTACATACTTTGTATAGAAAACATGCAAATTTTGTCAATTTCAAACACGAGAGGGGGCTCTCAGCATCTAAACAAAATGGAAGATCAAGTGCTTGTGATAGAAATCTTCCATTATGGAACTTACAATTACAACTGTATTCCTATCCAAATTAACTAACAGTCTCTAATACAATGAATCATCAATTATTAATCTTCAAAAGGGGATCATCTTCGAATCTTCAAGTTCAGTGTCATCTTCGTCTGAATACTCCTCATGTCGGAACGTCTTGTGTAGTCCAATATTCAATGTTGTCTGATTCCTTAAAAGTTAAAACCAAAAAAAGTATAGATCCAACTCCTGAAAAAAGTCATTCATACTGGATATTAACCATTGTAGCATATAATCCATCAACTCGGAACTGAGCTGCTTCTTTTTCCACTTGCCGTAAGCGAGCCCGAGCCTTTTCCAACTGTTCAATAGCCCCTTCCCGGAGTTCCTCTGAATTTCGAACATGTACAATTTCTAATTAAAAACGAACAATAACCAAAAATGAAAGTCAAAGTCAAACACAATAAAACTAACAAGTCCATGCTGGATTTTAACATGTGCAATATATAAGTAAACATATGCAGTTCTTAATTTAAAAATGAACAACCAACAAATTTTTTTTAAAAAAGTCATACACAACACAACTAACAAAGACATACGAGATAATAACAGATGCAACATATAAGTAAACAGATTCAACTCGTTATTCAAAACGTACAACTAACAACAAATGAAAACAAAAAGTTCATAGATAGTACAACTAACAAGTACACATTGAATACTATTAGGGGAAACATATAAATAAATAGATGAAACTTGGAATTCAAAATGAAAAATCAGCAAAAAAAAAGTGAAGAAAAAAAGGGCATTCACAATAAAACTAACAGGTACACGTTGGATAATAACAATTGTAATATATAAGTTTATATGAATCTCCTTTCGAAGACTCACGATTGCGGAATTAATATCTTTGGTCTAGTGAAGGGATCTGCAAACCCTCACTATCACGCACGAAATTCAGGTGTCTAGCCCTCGGGGTACGCCTAACTTCGACTTGCTTTCTAACTAGCCCTCAGGATCAGATTACAAGGTTTACTGATACTTAACTAGCCCTCGGGGTTAAGCAACAATGGAAGAAGTTCGCAAGCAAAGAGTATGAACTCAAAAGGTTGTATATTTGATTGATAAAAGTGTGGTAGATTCATCCATAAGGCCTCCATATTTATAGGGTAGATTTCGACCATATACCCTAATCACAACTGGAAACTGATTTGACTTATGGCAGCAAGAAGCTAAAACCATATCTAACTAAAATACCTAAAATAAATGGTAATCTAAGGTAGTCTCATTGAATTCTTCAAGAAGTAACCTTGAAGAATATTACCTTATCTAATCTTACCAAATCTAATTCTAATCAGAATAAAACTTAATATACTAAACCCTAATGGACCGTATTTTTGAAATTCAGCTCTTCAAAGCCCACATAGCCAAAGTGTCAGTCCATAAACCCAAAATGAAATAATTTTACAATATTTTACAATGATCACACTATCTCATTAACAAACCCAGTGAGAAAAAGAGTATAGTGTTCTTCATGATGTCTTCAGTTCTTCGACAGTCTTGAACAATAAATCCAAGATGTCGATGATGACTCCTTCAATTCTTCATCATAAAGGTAATCAAGCAAAGCATTTAAAACACCATCTCTAAGCTTAGCCCATGACATAGCCATAGGTCCCGCCATGTCACTTAGAGGATCCCGAACATATCCTTTAAATATTTGATCAAGTCGTGGAATGTCTTCATTTATTAGTCGTCTTGGCATCTCCCTCATTCCCTCCATAGTCAAAAGGTTTCGCCCTCAAAACTGAATCGTCTTCAAAGGTAATGGAGATAAATCAGCAACAATGAAGGTTACACTAACACCATAATGATATGGCAATTCAATCTTGTAAGCATTGCCGTTCACACGATCCAACACTTTAAAAGGATCATCTCCACGTGGACTCAACTTAGATTTCCGAGCATTTGAAAACCTCTTTATCCACAGATGAACCCAAAAATAATCGCCCACGTTGAATCTCATTAACTTGAGGCTTTGATTAGCTTTATCAGCATTTTGTGCATTTCACTACCACAGAGTCCTCCCTCTAGCACTGGTTTTTTAGCAACAGTCCTTAAAACCAATGCTAAAAATCTAATAGCACCATTTTTTTAAAAATTTCAACACCGGTTTTTTAAAAATCGGTGCTAAATTTTACAATAGAATCGGTTTTGGAAAACATGAGCTGGGAACAGCTGCACAACTGCCCTAAGCTATTTTTTTTAACTTTCAAAATCGTTCACTTCTTTTGTTGACTTTAACTAATAACTAAGTTAAGTTAAATTAATCAATGATCAACCTTTACTGACCTAATATATACAAATAAAAATAAAATTTGTTTACATTAACTAATTAACGTTCAACCCTTAATTGATTTAATATACATAAATACAACTTTAACTAGTTAACGGTCAAACTTTCCTTTACTTTCAATATATAAACACTAATAACTAGGCTGACTTTGACTAATCAATGGTCAAACTACACTTGACTTTCAATATATAAACACTAACAACAAAGTTAACTTTAACTAATTAACGGTAAAACTTTATTTGAATAAGTATATAATAAATACTAATAAAAATATTTGACTTCGTCTAATCAATGTCAAACCTTACTTGAATTTCTACATATAAATACTACTGACTAAGTTGACTTTAACTAATCAACGGTCAAACTTTACTTGACTCTCTCTATATAGAAACACTAGTGACTAAGCTGGAACTTTTCCCGCTTTGAGGCGATTTTGGGCGAAAAAGGAGCATCCTTCTCCCACGATCCAAGGGAGCATTTTCATCCGATCAAGCGGTAAATCCAGGCCTGAGGCGAGATTACTCAGATTCCCCATGGGATTTCGAGCATAATCACCTCCAGTTCGTGGGTTTTTCGTTTGTCTCTCCGCCGGCATTGCGAGGGTTTCCAAAAGCAGGTTCTTCTTTGTCACTTGGCTCTGAATTTGTTCATTCCCTGTTCGAGCACTGAAAAGTTATCATGTGTTGAGCATTTGTATTGTGTATATATTTGCATTCCTGTCGTAGTAATTTGTTTGAGTAATATCTGACATATTATCTGAAGAAGTATATTATCTAAAGAAGTATTAATCCCCTGTTGTCGGGATAGTACTAGGAATTTCTGTTGTTTTCGAAGTAGAATATTGTGTGGGAGATAAGTTAGTCTCCCTTGTGCATCTGATACGTTAGTCGGATTGTGTTCCTAACCCCCCTTGTCTTCTCTTACTGTCACTGTGAACGGGAAAACATGGACCAGTCTCCCATAACAACCCCTGCCACCAAATCGGCAAATCATCCGAGCCAGAATGACCAAGTGGAAAAGACCTTCAAGTCTAGAGAATGGCATGATCCGCGACTTGAGAGAAAAAGGCAGTTGGATGACGCGGATATCACCTTGAACAAAGTAGATATTATCACAGACCAAGATGTGAATTTTGTCCTCTCAGAGGAAGAAGTTAACAAGGAGCAAGTACGGGTGTTCTATGGTTTTTTAGGCGTCTTCCCAGGTTCTTTCCCAGGTATATATGCTGTCCAGAAATTGCTCATGGCAAAGTGGGATGTCCAATGCTGGGTTCAGACAATGACAAATGGGTACCTAAAATTCTAATTCAAAACAGCGGAGGACAGGGACAGGGTACTACAGGGTCCGAACCATTTCCTCCAGGGTAAAAAGTTGTTTATTGTTCCTATACCTGAGTCTGGGAAGTACGATATGCGTATCATGGCCAAGAAACCGATCTGGATTCACATGAACTACCTACCAAAGTCACGCTGGCACAAAAAAGCCCTCGAGAAGATAGTCTCCACCCTTGGTGAGCCCGTCCTCATTGACAATGGAACTCGTGATCTCGTGGGCTACTATGCCAGGATCCTGGTCCTCATCGACACCTCCAAACAGCTCAAAGAAATGGTAAAATTCCGTATGCCGGACGGAACTACCCACTCGCAATGGATACTGTATGACTACTGCAAACCGTGGTGCCCAAACTGCGGAGAAAATACACATCTCTTTGAAGGTTGTGATGAATTCTTCAGGGCTAGGGACAGGGTTTTTCAGGAACGCATGGAAAAACAAAATCGGGCTATAAACTTCGACGAAAGGGTTCTGCACACACAGGTGAATGATGGAAAAAACCCAGACGGAGAGCTCTCCCGTATAAATGGCGACACAGTTTCGGGGTCAAAACCAGTACACCCAGGACCTAGCACCACAGAGCAAGAAGTAAACTCGGCAAACGAAAAGTGCGAAGACACAGAGGTAGCCATGGAGATGGACCGAGGGAAGGAAGCAGCTGATCTCACACCACCGGGCACCCGTCCCCGTCTCAGTGATTATACCGGCTTGGTAGTGCTTCCGGCTTTCGGTGATGCAGACAGACCGATAAATGTTGCAGGAAGCATACCGGACAGTATGCTCCATCCGGAGGTAAGAAGAAGGAGCAACCTCCCTAGGGCAGGAAGACCTCCGGCACCAAAAGGAAAAAACACAGTTGAGAAACATATGTTCAAGAGCAGCGGCAGAACCAGATTCTCTTACATGCTACTCAACCCATCAACAAAGACCTACCAAAGAGTTGCGGAAGCAGCAAAGAGTTCCTCTTCAAATGACAGCAGTAAAGGCGGCGGTCCGAGGCCAGAAGGGACCTTCGCCCCCCAATGAATGCAGCCTGCATAAACATACGGAGCCTTGGCGCCCCATCAAAAAGGAGATGAGCGAAGAACATCATCTCCGAAAACAATGTCAGTTTGTTAGGTATTCTGGAAACAAAGGAAAGTGAACGAACACCTTCATGAGGAGTCTTAAAGGTTGGAGATACACCCACAATTTTGAATCGGCACCTAACTCAAGAATTCTTGTTATTTGGGACCCCAAAAAGTTTCATGTCGAGACAATGGGCAAAATGGCATAGCTGATCCATCTCAGAGTACGACACCTATCATTGAATGTGCATTTTCTTTGCACTTACACGTATGGAAACAGTGAGGGAAGACTACACAGATTACCCCTTTGGTTAGAACTGAAGCGATACAGTGCGAACCTTGACTCACCTTGGATGGTTCTTGGAGACTTTAACGCCATCCTTAGTGTATATGATCATATGGGCAACACATCCCCCGGGATCTACCAAATGAGAGAATTTGAAGAAGCCTGTACTGCCTGTGGTCTGAGGGATGCCCCAGTAATCGGGGATCATCTAGCATGGCACAATGCGGACTTCACAATCAGGTGCAAACTAGATCGCGTCCTTCTGAATCACAAATGGGATGAAGATCAAAATATGTGGAATGCGTATCCGAGGTGCAAGAAGGTTGTTCATGATCACTGGTCACCAGCAGTTCAAGGGTTCAGACAGTATGTTCTATGTCGCAAACTGCAAAGATTGAAGAAACCCCTCAAAGAGCTGGGGAAAAGGGACTTCCACCACATATCAGAAAAGGCGAAAAGAGCAGATATGGAGTATGCGAACGCGTTGAAAAGTTTAACGCCGGGGAATGCATCACAATAACTGATACACCAACTGACTGTTCTAAAGCAAACAGCTCTGATCTTCTACACGGCGGAGTCGAAATTCCTAACACAAAAGGGAAGAATAAACTTTGTCACTTTGGCGGATAAGGGCACAAGTTTCTTTCACGGCTTGGTAGCCAACAGAAAGGGCGGTGGAGTCCCGGCAATTTTGGACGCAGAAGAAAGATTAGTCACATCCAGTGAGAAAAAGGGGCATTATTTGCGGAGTTTTATAAGGGCTTATTCGGGTCAGATGTACCACGTGCACCAATCGATCCAGATATAATCCGTTCAGGCTTCTTACTTACCGACATAGAGAGAGCCACACTGAGCCAAGATATCGAAAGGCATGAAATCAAGTCAGCCCTCTTCTCCATGTCCGATGACAAAGCTCCGGGCCCGGATGGCTTCACAGCGGCTTTTTTCAAGAGTCAATGGGAGATCGTGGAACTAGATGTGACAGAATCGGTCTTGGAATTCTTCCGCACTGGTGAACTGCTAAAAAGGCTAAATCATACCGCTGTTGCACTTATTCCCAAGAAAGAAGACAACCTAAGGGTGGCTGACTTTAGACCCATCTCCTGCTGCAATATCATTTACAAGATTATCTCCAAAATTATCGCCAACAGAATCGACCCTCTCCTCCCCGGCCTCATCGACCCCTGTCAAGAAGCATTCGTAAAGGGAAGGAAACTTTCTGATAATGTCATGATGGCTCAAGAGCTTGTGCGGGGGTATGGACTATCACGATTCTCTCCCCGCTGTATGATTATGGTAGACCTCGCAAAGGCATTCGACACAGTTTCCTGGGATTTCATACGGGAGGTACTCAATGGCCTGGGTTTCCCGTAAAAGTGGGTTGATAGAATCATGGAATGCGTCATAACATCGACGTTCTCCATTGCAATAAATGGCAAATTGTGTGATTTCTTCAAAGCCAAAAGGGGACTGCGACAAGGTAAACCCCTCTCTCCCTAACTTTTTGTCATTTGCATGGCCGTACCTATTAACCTCAATCTTTTGCTCCTTCAAACTACCATGGACATAAAGTCTGAAAACCCTTCCGGCTTAGTCGTCCCCACAGACACCTCCACTTAATGTGTGTTCGACCACCAACCGGTTTGTGGGCCTGGGTTCATCTTAAACTAACCTGCAATTAAACAGTCTTTGGGGTTCCAGGGGTTAGCACTCTGATGCTTAAGTTAGTCCAAGCATCCAAATATGATTAAGATAGAATGAATCATAAGTAAATGTGTACCTTGTATTTATACTCCATGTCCTAAATAAAATTCTCCTTAATTATCACCCTTAATTACCCACGAATGCAGTAATTAAGTTAGAGTATTAAATATTCCCCTAACTGGGCTGCTATACCTTCAGCCTAATGGCCTTCTTGGGCCTAACCTCTATCAATATCTAACAACAAATGATTGTGATCAACCTGAAAGGTAGGTTGTTTTCTTTGCCTTCTTGGAACAATCTTCTCCATTATGCATTCTCGAAAGCTTTATCAAGCATTTGCATAATTTTTTGAGGCTGAGCTATGGTATTCTTCCATGTATACCACATCTCCGGGTTTGGTACTTCGAAGAGGTTGTGGTTTTCGATGTCCTTGGATTTTTAAACGGGTTACCAACTCTTTTGTAATGTTCTGTAAGCACTTGATTGAAGTTCCTAGCTAGCACCAGTGGATATTTTGATAAACATAGGTTAAGGATGATAACTTTTCCTAAACTAATAATGACCTTTCTGACTGTTAAGATGGTCATACACAAAAACTATGCGCCATCTAACATGATCGGTGTTTGTAATAAGCAAAAACATGAAATTATTAGTCTTACATAACATGACTACATCTATATTATCTTGCAAAATCACAGCCAAACCTCCCAATTTATCAATTGGATCCATAAATTTAACCTTGTCATAACATGAGCCTCCTTCCAGCAAAATAATTGTTGTTGACTCGCCATGGTTTTAAACAAGCATATAATTGTAGGCTTATTTTGTTTTACCAGCTGGTTGGCCATCTTCTTTATAGAGGCCTCGTTAAAGTCTCTATAGTTCCACACAATAATCATCATTGCGACTTTGGGGAACTGCTTTGATACAATTTCCGGGAAACCTTCTTCATTGTAACCTACCATGTTCTCTATTATTGGTCCTCTTGTTATTATTATTTCATTGGCTTTTTATGGTAATACTAGACCAACAAAAATATTGTTCTTTCTGGAGCTTGTGTTTTCCAAAGAAGAGATCTACTCCTGGTATGAATGATTGTCAACACTGATCAAGGGTTTATAGAAATAGTGTTTAGTTCACTTCTTCAAAGCCAACACCTTATGAGCGGTCTCAATCACCTACAAGCCTGTCTATAACCTAGCTCTCTTTGTTGGTGAGTAATTCTTTCCAAAAGCAGTGGTGGTGAAACTGATATGTCTTTCTTTTGGGCCTTCCAATCACAAATCGTAGTTGTTTCCTACTGTAGATCCTGTTATGAGTAATCCTGGCTGCACAGCGCCTGATTTCCAATTCTATGCATGCCTCTGTACTTGCTGCTTTCTCAACATACAACTTACCATTTGTAAGTGGTGCTAGCTACTGCCATTCTCTTTCTCTTCCTACATGGTGGCTTAAAAAGCTACTAAAATCGAAACATTATCATACAATCCCTTATGGTTTTCTTGGGTGATAAGCTATCATCTCTGGCCGTAGTTGACTCACATGATTATTAGGCTTAGACTGCATATCAATGTCTTCTGTTCGAGTTATTTGTGGGACCAACTCCATCCGCTCATCCTCATTAATTAAATCTTCTTTTGCTTTTGTCGGCAGGAGTTGATTTCCCAGCTCCATTGCAAATTGCATGAGACCAATTTCACTTTCTGAGGTGCTTTGTATCTCTTCACCTTGTTGTATAATATCTGCATCTGTTGCGCATTAACCATCTTTATCAACCAAGTTTGAGATTATCTGCTAATTTTCCCGATAAATATTTTCCTCGACCATGTCCTTTGGAATCTGTTCATAACCTTGAACCATTTACAATGGTTGAGCCATGATACTGTTAATGCTTGGATCAGCCATAAATTGCATACTTTTCACATGATCCACATGATATAATATGGGTAAAGTATACCGCACATAATCCATGCTGATTAATAAATATTCCAATGAATATGAGAGGAATTTGTTATCTTGTAAGAGAAACTATTCTGCATAATAATATTTATTTAAGTTATGGAAAAATGGTTGTAAATTTGAAAATTTGAATTAAACTTTTATTAGAGTAATGTATATTCATGCCCCCAATTTCTTATTTAGTGCACATGTACCCCTTAATATTTCGCAAGTGCACATGTCCCCGTTTTTTGTTTAGTGCATAAGTACCCTTCCATTTTTCAAATGTTGGTCTCCGACTATAGGGAAATAAATCCTAAATTGACTTAACCCAGTTGATGAAGGCGGATAAATGAAGGTGTTAGGAGGGAGACAAAGAGATGAAGATATGAGCAGAGAGGCGGAGATGAAGATGTAGGAAACCCCAAATCACTGATCAAATTGCATCGGAGCTCCAACAAGAGTGGAAGATTTGAACGACACCGCCACATAGCTGACACACAGATAGAAAAAGATACAGAGAGAGGAAAGATAGAGGTATGGAGAGAGAGAGAGGGGGAACTGGAGGCGGAGAGAGGGAGGAAGATGGAGGGGGAGAGGTTTGAGCAAAGGGAGGCAGATGGGAGAGAAAGATGGAGGGGGAGAGTTGTGAACAAAGAGAGGCGGATGAGTTGTGTGTAGATTGCTATATCATGCCTCGCATTTTACTACCACACACCCTAATACACACACACACACACATATATATATGCATATAAATTTTAATTTAAACAATCTAAATTCCTTTCTTCTTCCTCCTGACACTCATTGCCAGCCACCGGCCACTGTCGTCGCGACCGATAGACACTGCCAGAAAATTACTTTCTTCTTCCTTGTCGTCACTCTCCCCTTATCATCACCACCCCGCCGCCATCGTTCGAAAACCCAGCCCCTTCCCATTGAAGCCCATTCCCACTAGTATTAACCTTTCTTCCCTGTTTTTCCAGCGATGAAAACCCCTTTTGCCTGTGATTTGAAATGGAGCCACAAACCCAGGAAATGAGAGTCGATGAAGGGGAATAAGAAGGGAAAGGGAGAACCGAGGTTGGGGAGGGAAAGAATAACCAAAGGATGAGGGCAAATGAAAACCGTGCCCGGTGTGGGAAACAAGAGCCTTGGGTCTGCTGGGAAAGAAAGAATCGAGTCAGAGCGGGAAACGGGAGCCGGGTTGGGCTGGTGAAACGAGAGCTGGATCCTTGACATTGCTGGCCTGGAAATGAGACCCATGGCTGGTGAGGCGACAAGATCCATAGCGGGGCTTGGGCGACGAGAACCACGGCAGGGCTTGGGCGAAAGAACCCAGTAAATTGTAGAGGAGCTTCCGTTGGGCTCGCCAATATGACCGTTAGAGGTGCCAATATGTGATAGCTCCAATCTTAAGCTACCCTAAAAATATCTACAACTTCCCGGTTAAGGCTTAACCCAGACCTCACAATATCCAAATCTGAAACTCTTTTCTCTATTCAATTCGCAAATAGCAATACTCTGTTCTTTACCTTTCTGGTGTCGATACTCCGTTGAGTCTGTTCTATTGTCAAAGGATTCTAAGAAGCCCAATTTAACATCGTACAACGGCGAGAAGGATCCCGTGAAGATACCCCATTTTCTTGGATCATCCCCATAGTGTCGTTCTTCTAACTTGTTCACTGTACAATGACGAATGCCAGCCATACATGAGCAACACAATCGATTCCCTCTCCAATTGTTTCCACCAATTCTGCAAAAAACACTCAGTAATTCCTTCAGAATCAGGTAATATCTTTGTGGTCTCGGATAGGGGGTTCTGGTGCCCGCTGTGCCGGGGAGAAATAACGGGTAGATTGGGGCAGAATCTGCCTGGGGATTCATGGATGAGTTGAGCCAAAGTTTTTCGATGGATTGGTGTGAATTCTCAAGGGATTACTCTAATTTGAAGGAGCACAGGGAGAATGAACATCTGGTGGCAGCAGGCGAGGCTTCCCAGAGCGGCGGGTTACCTAAAGTAGAAATGACAATGTTCGTGAAAGAGTTATTTCCTATTTCTAGAAGTTTACTTAGTCTTGATTATGTTTAGTCAAGAACTTATTTTTAGGAATAATCAAGCTCTCAATCTAAGAGGCCTAAACATTGCTATTTGTTAGCCTTTATGTTTCCTTTATTTTAGGAGTTTTAGCTCTGCCTTGAAGCTATTTAAATGCCAGAACCTTATGCTAATAAATCAGTCATTTTTGGCCATTTGTGAGTTTGAGTTTTACTTGTTCAGTATTATACTTAATAATTGGTATCAGAGCAAAAGGTCATACAAAAGAGAAGGATGCGTATTGAATCAAACAATGGATATGCTCAGCCCGACATTCCAAAGTTTGATGGTGATTATGACCCTTGGAATATGGACATGGATAACTTTCTGCGATCCAAGGAGTTATGAGATGTGGTGGAGACTGGCTATACGATGCCTCGTGAAGAAAGATCCTTGTCGGATGTTCAAAGGAAAGGTTTGGAAGCAATGAAGCTGAAGGATTTGAAGGTCAGAAATTACTTGTTCTCTTCAATTGGCAAGTCATTTGAAGATGATCACTAAGAAGAAGATGGCCAAACATCTTTGGGATGAAATGAATCTTAAGTGTAATGAAAATGCACGACTTCAGCGAGCTTAACTGAATTGTGTCTACAGGAATTTTAAAGTGCTGTTAATAAAGAATGGGGAATCAATCACTGACTACTTTGATCGAGTCATGGTCATTGCAAAATTATATGTGAAACTGTGGAGAAGACATGTTCGATTTTAAGATTGTGGAGAAAATCTTAAGAACTTTCACTGAAAAATGGAATTACATTGTGTGTTCCACTGAGGAAGCTAAAGATGTAGATAAGTTCAGGGAAGACACAGAACCTCAAGACGAGCAAGTACTCAAGGTGTCATACGATGAGGGGCGCAATGGTAGAAGACGTGGAGCAAGAGGATGAGGGAGGGGAAAAGGGTGACAAGCTTTCTCTAGAGCCCCCATAGAGTGTTTCAAGTGCCATAAACTTGGGCATTTCCAGTATGTGTGTCCAGAGTGGAGAAATGAATCAAACTATGCAGCTGTTGAAGATAAGGAGTTATTGTTGATGGCTTACATTTGAGTACATGAGAGTAAACAGGAGGCATGGTATTTGGATTCAGTATGTGTGGGGATAACAATTTATTCTTTAGCTTAGATGAAGGATTAAAAAAAAACCATGAAATTCGGGAATAATTGCAGAATGGATGTCGTCGCTCGAGATAATGTTAAGTCATTTATAATGGTATAAGGCACATTATATCTTAAGTTTACTATGTTCCAGAGTTTAAAACTAATCTCTTGAGCATGGGACTACTTCAAGAGAAGGGACTAACAATTTTGATCAAGGGAGGGGGCTCTAAGATCTATCATCCTCATAAAGGAGCTATTTTTTAAACTAGCATGACTGAAATCGTATTACTCAACCAGCCACAAAGCCAAGGCTAGTTTGTTGCCGTGAACAAAAATCTTCTAGCTACAAGTGGAGACTCTGCAACTCAACTATGGCATCGCAGATTCGGTACCTTAACCATAAGGTCCAGACTTTGGAGAGGAAGGGAATGGTTCAAGGATTACCGAAACTTACTAAAATGGTGGATTTGATTGTCTAGTTGGGAAACAACATAGGGATCCAAATCCTCAAAAGAGTTTGTGGAGGGCTGCTCAGATTATAGAACTTGACCACACAAACATTTGCGGCCCGATAAATCCCACTTCAATCAGTAACAAGAGTTTTGTGAAGTTGGTTGGAGATGAGACAGGTTTGCCACTTAAGTGTTTGTGCACAGACATAGGTGGAGAATTTATCTCTACTGAGTTCAATCAATTCTGTGAGCAGAATAGGATGCGAATGCAGCTAACTACTTCATACACACCTCAGCAAAATGGTGTTGAAGAGTGCAAAAATAGAACTATAATGAACATGGTATGGGCTGTGCTTTCTGAGAACAAAGCTTCCAAAAGTATTTTGGGTTGAGGCAGTCAACTGGAGTAATTATGTGCTGAATAGATGTTCGAATTGAGCAGTGAAGGATGTGACCTCGAAGAAGCATGGAGTGGAGTTCTCCCCTCAGGCACATTACACATGTTTATGTGCCTGAGGTACGAAGAACTAAACTTGATGACATGAGCTTTACTTGTATTTTCTTAGGAATAAGTGATCAATCCAAGGGTTATCGATTGGTCAATCCTGGTACTAAGAAATTTGTGATAAGTAGAGATGTTGTGTTTGAGAAGGAAAGACTGTGGGACTGGGGTAGAAATTATAGTGATGAAACAATGCTGAATTTGGATTGGAGTGATGAAAATGAAAAGAAAAATGAAGTAGTCGAAGAGGAGATGGAATAAAATAATGATGTTGGAGGAGAAGAAAATAGTGGAGATAGTGAAGAGGCTCGGGAGGAGAATATGGGTACAAGGAGAGAGGTCCACTGTCCCAGTTGGAAAAATGATTTTGTTAGTGGAGAGGAGTTGGAATTATCAGGAGATGAAGCAGCTCATATGGCCTTAATGGTGGGCAGTGATCCTTTGTTTTTCGAAGAAGCGTTGAAGAATGATAATTGGAGGGCAGCTATGGATAGTGAGATAAAAGCTATTGAAAGGAACAAGACTTGGAGTTTGGTGTATTTTTACCTACTGGAGTTAAGAAGATTGGAGTCAAATGGGTTTATAAGACAAAGTATAATGAAAATGGTAAGCTTGAAAAGTACAAAGCTCGGCTGGTCGCAAAGGGGTATTCACAGAAGTATAGAATTGATTACTTGGAAGTCTATGCACCCGTATCTAGAATGGAAACACAGAGAGTGGTGGTGGCATTATCAACTCAACAAAATTGGAAAAAGTTTTAGTTGGGTGTTAAAATGGATTTTCTGCATGCTGAGCTCGATGAGGACGGGTACATGGAACAACTAAAACGTTATGAAGTTAGAGGAAGTGAAGATAAAGTGTATAAGCTACATACGACTTTATATGGATTAAAGCAAGCTCCTCGAGCTTCGTTTAGTCGTACAGAGTCTTATTTTGAAGCAGCTGGTTTTGAGCAATGTCCGAATGAGAAAACACTATTCACTAAGAGAAACAAGGAAGGTAAATTTCTTGTTGTAAGTCTTTATGTTGATGATCGTATTTACACCGGTGATGATGAAGGGATAATGAAGGATTTTAAGACTTCAATGATGCAAGCCTTTGAGATGACTGGTCTTGGCATGAAGAAGTTTTTTCTTGGCATAGAAGTGTTGAAGACTTTAGATGGTATTTTTATTTGTCAAAGGAAGTATGCATATGAGATATTAAAGAGGTTTGGAATGATAGAGAGAAAGGAGGTGGCAGTCCAATTGTTCCTCAGAGCAAGTTATGCAAGGATGAGCATAGAGTTTCTGTTGATGAGACCTCTTTCGAGCAAATGGTGGGCAGTCTCATGTATCTTGTTGCAACTCGTCCAGATTTGCAATATAGTGTGAGTTTAATCAGTATATTTTTAGCTAAACCTACTGAGATGCGCTTACAAGCTGTTAAGAGGATATTGAGGTACTTAAAAGGGACGTATGATTATGGCATTATGCATAAAAAGGGGAATTATGATTTTGTGGTGTATACCGATAGTGATTATGCTAGAGATTTGGATGACAGAAAAATCACATCAGGTTATATGTTCTTTAGGGGCTCAGGAGTTGTTTCATGGATTTTAAAGAAGCGGCCTATTTTTACAGTATCATTTAGAAGGCTGAATTTGTGGATGCGGCAGGGTGTGCAAGTCAAGTTGTTTGGTTAAGAAGAGTTACCAAACAACTTGGTTGTGTTCATGAAGGATGCACATTGGTTTGTTGTGATAATAGCTCCACCAGTCTAGGATTCCTGTTTTTCATGGACGGAGTAGGCACATTGATGTGTGCTTCCATTTCCTCAGAGTGTTGGTTCAAAATGGAGTTATCAACCTTGGGCATTGTGGAACAAAGGAGTAGATTGCTGATATACTTACAAAACCATTGCAACTGGATGTTTTCTTAAAGTTCCAAGATTGTTTGGGTGTATGCAAGGCTAGGATACTAAACTAACTAAACTTGTGTTTGATAATTAGTTTAGGGAAGGGATTGAAAGAGTCATTTCCTATTTCTAGAAGTTTACTTAGTCTTAATTCTATTTAGTCAAGAACTAGTTTTTAGGAATAATCAAGCCCTCAATCCGAAAGGCTTGAACATTGCTACTTGCTAGCCTTTCTGTTACCTTTATTTTAGGAGTTTCAGTTTAGCCTTGCAGCTATTTAAAGGTCGGAACCTTATGCTAATAAATTAGCCCTTTTCGACCATTTATGAGTTTGAGTTTTAGTTGTTCAATCTCATACTTAACAGTTCGATAGCTTTCTCGAGCGTTTTGAGCAGATTTCGTCGCTTCTCGATCTCTTTTGCTAATGGACCAGCAACTAAGTTCTTAATTTTGTACAATTTCCTTGTTTTGGGGTATAGGTATAGTCACTAGTCAGTTGTGTATTCTCTTTGTTTTGATGTGTATATTGCTACTCCCAGTCTAATGAATCAATTCAATTAATTAGTTTTAATACATGTTTTTTTATTGGCTTGTCTGAATTTGCATTTCTTATTATAATATTTCAAATGGCACGGTTCTTGTTAAAGAGGAATTGTTTTCACAATTATCAACAAAAAGTTTGGAACATAATGGTAGTAAATTGGAATATTAGTAATGATAATTTGAGAAATACAATGCACAATCTCAAATAGAAGGATGCACACTATGATTGTCTCAAATATTTCTAGACTAATTTCTTTCTTCGGTACCCAACATGTTTCGAAATATCATCTTTTGGTCACTGAGGTCAATACCGCATCCATTCAGGAACTAAAAAATACAAAATAAATTATTTGGTCCCCAAACCAGATTCCAGGTGGTTTTCAGGAGAATTGTCGCACGTGACACGCACGTGACATTATTTTCTGATATGACCAGGGGTATTTTTTGTAATCTTACTAATTAAAAAACCTTTTTGATTAAAATTTCCCCCAATTCCACCACCTTTTCCACCGCCAGGCTATCACCACCCTTTCCAGCCAGCCACCACTAGGCTATCACCACCTCCAGCCAAGCCGAAATATTCGCCAAAATCGAGCACTAGTTTCCCCAATCCAAGAAACACCACAGAAGCACCACTCCTCCCCCCAAATCTGTACTGCCCCGCTATCCTTCCTACCCTGTGGCACATTGGCATTGCCCCAAATCAGCACTCGAATAGATTCATCACTCCCAACACTTAGTGAAACACCAATCGCCGAAATATTAAGGTCAGAAAACATATCAGCTGACAGTTTACACAAAACAATCACTGAATTCAACACGGATAAGGAAATTTACGGAATTACCCCTCTCAAGAAACCAACTTTCCAATCCTCCCAGGTGATTCTCAGCACATGAAATTTTGATGGACCGAATCTTAATTCATTAATGATCGAAGGGTTCCTCAAAAAACACAAAACTAACCCCAGTAAAAAGACAATTAGAGATGTCGGAATAGCAGAGAGCAATCTCCTTCTCCAATCAATTCTCCATCTCAAAATGCTGCCACCATTGTTGGTTTGTTCATCCTCGGCCACTCCACCGTCTTTGGTAGAGAGAATGAGAAAGACTAAAGCGACCAGAGCGAGACCCACATCGTCGAGGTCGAGCCATGCGCGGGGACTGATGGTTGTAGACTTAGTAGTGGTGGAGAAATCCTGATTGTAACAGATATAATTAATGGTGGAGAACTCAAAGGCGAGACCTTGAGATAACTTGATCCCACGAACAACTGAGAGCGAGATAATCCTGTAAAAAACCGACATGAGTTTGGTGGTACCGAGAACCAAGATGGCCGCCTTCGTGCAGATCCCGACTGCAGGAATCTGCTCGACAGTGAGGTGGGGCGATTCCGACACGGCGACGACAGTGATGGACTTCATGGGCTGCACAGGCATGGGAATGTTGAAAACGGCAGTGAAGATGAGGGTGATGATGAGATCTAAGTTGCATATTAGAGTGAAGGCTAGAACTATGGGGATGTAGGTGCCCAGGTCGCCGACGGCGCCGTTGAGCTCAGAGGAGACGGGGGTCTTGAGGGCAAGAGCAATGTTAAAATTAAGAAATTCCTCTAGAGATCGAAAATTACAACAGTGATGGTCTCTAGAGATGATCATATCTTACCAAAGGACCACCAGGAGACCACATGTGCCACATCTTTTGTCCTATTTTGTTACAATATTTGTTTTATCTTAAAATCTGAAGAAAAAAATTTTAAATCAAATTTTTGTAAAATCTGTTTTTTTTTTTTGCTAAATCTGATTTTTTTTTTTTTGTAAAATTTGATTTTTTTTATAAAAGCAGATTTTTTTTTGTAAGGCAAATTCTTGGGAAAAACCTTCTTTCCAAGGCTTATGGAAAGACGGGGTTTTATTGAAATAATAAAAAGTTAAAAGATCTTGGTTGCAATATTAAAATTTTATTATTCAACGTATAGTATTTATAAAGTTTTTAACCCGATTCATGCAACCCAAATTTTTTTCTTCATTTCGTTTAATTTGCACTTTAAACCTTGGTTTTTCCATGACTTGTGAAAAGACCGTCTTTCAAGAGATGGACTCTTTTTTGTAAATCTGATTTTTTTTTGTAAAATCTATTTTTTTTTTTGTTGAAAATCTGGGTTTTTTCCCGTAAAATCTGGTTTTTTTAATAATATCTGAAATTTTGTAAAAAAATTAATTAAATTTTAAAAATGAAAATGTATAATTAAATTTCACATTCAATTTATTTTGGGTGCTCAAATTTGTTTAAATTAAATGTAAAAAATTAATGAGTAGGATAGAAAAATCAAGTGAGATCCATGAATAGTAGAGAGTTGTCTCTTGCCATTGTGGAGAACAAAAGGGGTGATCTTTTAAGTGGTTTCTTAAGGTGAGGTGGAAGAGAGATGTATAAAAATGATATATTTAATTGGTAAGAGACCACTAGTCTCTACCATTGCCCTTGACCTGAGGCTCGGTTTGGTTTTTTAATTGAAAAGGTTTTTTAATTAGTAAGATTACAAAAGTACCCCTAGCCATATTGGGAAATAATGGCACGTGTGTGGTACATGTGACAGTTTACATGAAAATCACCCGGAATATGGTTTCGGGACCAAACAAATCATTTTGTATTTGTTGATTGCTGAATGGACACGGTATTGGCCTCGGGGACCAAAAGATTCTTTTCAAACTATGTTGAGTACCAAAAAATAATTTAGTCTTTTTTTATCAAAAACTTGACTGTCACTGGCCTAAAGAAGGAAATCAATATTTTTTATCACAGAAAACCCCTCTCACCCCAACCCTAATTTTATGTGCCGAAGGGGGAGGGTGCCTTCCCATCGTCCCTCGGGTCATTTCTCCTCACCAAACCTAACCCATTAACCCTTAGATCCAACCCTTAGTCAACCGTTCAATCATTTTTCACCGTCAGTTAATCACTGCAAAACGTCGACCTAAGTAAAACTTTCACGCACTGTTTCACTCAGATTTCCTACCTGGGGGTCAGGGAATGACCAGCCTTAAGAGTATTTGAAAACATGTCAGCATATTGAAGCTAGTTCACAATTGTAGAGAATCTAATGTTTTATGAAAGAACAACCACACAAGATTAAATTGTCATGTCACTAGAAATCGGTACAAAGCTAGTTCTTTAACTCCGGATCCTATTTCTATAAAGATTCAATTGGTAGACATATTTACAAAGGCTCTTAATGCTTGTCATGCTAATTCGTGGGTTAGGTAAGTTATATGTCCCAATTATTGGACCAAAATTTTGGGTCAAACGGGTTAGGGCGGATTGGGATAGAATTCATATAATTTTGAGTCGGATTAGGTCGGGCAGGTCAGGTTGCAAAAGACCCAGAATGACCCAAATCATATAAATAAAAAATAAAAATATAATTTATTCAAATAAAAAATAATTTTTAATAGTATCAATATTTTAAAAAAATTATTATTTAAATTAAATTTAACAAGAAATAAGAATCTAATATATTATTTAATTACAAAATTATTAAATTAGTAAGAAAATACAATTATTTTCATTCTACATTGTTGGAATACTTTTATTATTTCGTTAAAAATTAATTTTACTAAAATTAATTTATACAATTATTTGATTAATTATGAATATATATAGTTCATATATTTATCAATATATTGGTTATAATTGATAGTATTTTTATGTAAAATTTATTTTTCATCTTTTTCATCTTTATCATATTATTTTATATAAATATAAATAATTTATTATTTATCAGTACGTAGTAAATTAAATTATATTCAGAAAGTTTTGTTTTCGACCGACTAACTGTTAGACATGGTCATTTTATGATTGATGTAACTAATAAGGTGATTTCATATTTATTTTTATTTATTATAAAAAACTTTATATAACCTTGAAAAACGTTTAAATCTCTCTCAATGTATAAATAATTTTAATTTGACTCTTAAATATTATTGAAACGAGATTTTTCAAGATTTGTCCAACAGTTAGTCGGTCTAGCAGAAGACTTTCTCAATTACTCCCTCTGTCTCATAAATATTGGCCTAATCTCCTTTTTTGTCCGTCCCACAATTAATGGCCTATTTGAAAATTGATTAAAAACTTCTTTGCTCTTGCGTCACTTTATCTCCCCGCTCCGACGAAGATGAATTTTCTTGCTTTGCACGTCCGTTTTCCACCATCTTTGCATCGGTGGGAAAGGTTTTCTTTCTGTTTTCACTTCAACAAACACTCTGTTATTACTCTACTTCATCTCGTAAGACTTATATATTGGATCTTGAAAAATTATTGGGTAACCGAACCCTAACTGAGGATGAATTTGATCCTCTTTCAATGGGTGGCTTGCATGACGATGCTACAAATTTTGCTTGTTCGATCGTTGGGAAAATACTTGTTTGATCGTTGCGAATTCTTCTTGAGGTAGTTATGAAACTTTTCCGAAAACGGTGGCATCCTCAGGGTTGTTTAACTGGTATGTCCCTTGGTGCTAATGTGTACTTATTTTGGTTTGATAATGTCGTTAACAAAGCTAGAGTTTCGGATACCCAACCTTGGCTTTTGATAAGTATATCGTTGTGTTGCGCAAACCCTTTGTTGGAAAGGTTGCATCTCATCTTTCATTTGATTCAGTTCCATTCTGGATTCATGCTATGGAATTTTCCACCATGCTTATGAATAAAGAAGACGCTGTACGAATTGGCAATCGTATTGGTTGGTTTGTGGTTTGACAAAGATTATAATCGAAGTCTGAAAAAGTAGTTTCTTCACATCCGTTGTGCTATTAATAACTCCAAACCTTTGAAAAGGGTACATATGATAGCCAATGTTACAGGCTCGGTTCCAGTGCAGTTGAGCTATGAAAAACTTCCAGAATTCTGTTATTTTTGTGAACGGATTGGCCATGTCTCTAAAGATTGGAGTGCATGATTTTGTTGTTGCATAAAGTAGAAAAGTAGACCAATTTGTGGCTGCTTTTGATTTCGGAAGCAGAGGGTTGAGGACGCATTTCCATAATGCGTCCTCCCCTTTTTTTATTTTTTCAGAATTCTCTCCCTTTTTAATTCTCTCCCTCTTTGTTTCCTGAAGTTTGTTCCAATTTTTTTTGTTTTCGAAAATAGTTAGGATTTATTTTATTATTTCTAAAATCAATTAGAGGACTCATGTGGCATTATTTTATTTTATTTTTCTAATGTGGCATTATTTTATTTTTTCCGAAATGATTTTCGTAGCATTCGTTTTGAAACGACTCCTCGGAACAGGTGAATTATTTTTTTGAAATTATTTTTTTTTTGGAAATTATTTAGAGGACTCTATTTTGAAACATAAATATATACATATATATAAATATAAATATATAAATATAAATATAAATAAATATAAATAAAAAATATATAAAAATATATACATATACGAATAAATATATATAAAAAATATATATACGGATACATATATAAATATATACATAAATATGAATAAATATATATATATATATATATATATGAATATATATATATATATAAATATATAAATATATATAAATATGTACACATGTAAATGTGTGGATGTACACACATATATAAATATAAATATAATTATAAATATAAATATATACATATATATAAATACAAATATAAATATAAATAAAGATATATGTATATATATAAATATATATGTATATATATAAATATATATATAAATATATATATATATATATATATATAAATATATACATATATATAAATATATAAATATATATAAATATAAATAAAGATATATATATATATATATAAATATATACATATATATATATACTTAAATATAAATATAAATATAAATAAAGATATATATACAAATATACAAATATAGAAATATATATATATATATATATATATATATATATATATATATAAATGTACACACACGTAAATGTGTGGATGTACACACACGTAAATGTGTGGATGTACACACACGTAAATGTGTGGATGTACACACACATATATATATATGAATAATAAATAAATATATATAAATATAAATAAAGATATATATAAATAAATAAAAATATGTATATATATATATAAATAAAGATATATATAAATAAAAATATATACATATATATAAATATAAATATATACATATATATAAATATAAATAAAGATATATATATATATATATAAACATATATATAAATATAAATGAAGATATATATAAATATAAAAATATAAATAAATATAAATATAAATAAAGATATATATATATATATATATATATAAACATAAATAAACATATATATATATAAGATATATATAAATATAAATAAATACATATATAAACATAAAAATATATATAAATAAATAAATATATATATATATATATAAAAATATAAATAAAGATATATATATATGAATATATATATATATATATGTGTACATACATGTAAATGTGTGGATGTACATATATGTAAATGTGTGGATGTATAAATATAAACATAAATATATACATATATATAAATATAAATATAAATATAAAAATAAATATAAATATAAATATAAATATAAATATAAATATATATATATAAAAATAAATAAGGATATATATAAATATATATATATACATAAAGATATATATAAATATAAAAAAAGATAAATATAAATATAAATATATACATATATATCAATATAAAAATAAATAAAAATAAGGATATATATAAATATAAAGATATACATATATATAAATATAAATAAAGATATATATAAATATAAATAAATATATAAATATAAATATATATATATATATATGTGAATAAATATATATAAATATATAAATATATAAATAAATAAATATATAAATATATAAATATATACGTACATGTAAATGTGTGGATGTACATACATATATATATAAATATATATATATATAAATAAATATAAATATAAATACATATATATATAAATATATAAATTTTTAAAAAATTTGACCAGAAATTTTTGACCGGAAATTTGACCAGAAATTAAAAAAAATTAAAATAGCTTAGAGGACGCATTATCATAATGCGTCCTCACCACGTGTCGCGACGCCGTGCGCCGCATGACATTTTTGACCGGAAAATGGAAAAAAAAGAAAAGAAAAAGGAGAGGACGCATTACCATAATGCGTCCTCTAAACATAAATAAACATATATATAAGATATATATAAATATAAATAAATACATATATATAAATATAAAAATATATATAAATATAAATATAAAGATATATATAAATATAAATATAAATAAAGATATATATATATATATGAATATATATATATATATGAATATATATATATATATATATGAATATATATATATATATGAATATATATATATATATATATACATACATACATGTAAATGTGTGGATCTACATACATGTAAATGTGTGGATGTATAAATATAAACATAAATATATACATATATAAAAATATAAATATAAAAATAAATATAAATATAAATATAAATAAGGATATATATAAATATATATATATATATTTATTTATATATATAAATATAAATAAAGATATATATATATATATAAATATATATAAATATAAATAAAGATAAATATAAATATAAATATATACATATATATCAATATAAAAATAAAAATAAATAAAAATAAGGATATATATAAATATAAATATATACATATATATAAATATAAATAAAGATATAAATATAAATATATATATATATGAATAAATATATAAATATATAAATATATAAATATATAAATATATAAATATATACATACATGTAAATGTGTGGATGTACATACATGTAAATGTGTGGATGTACATACATGTAAATGTGTAGATGTACATATATATATATAAATATAAATATAAATATATAAATATATATAAATATAAATATATACATATATATAAATATATAAATTTTTAAAAAAAATTGACCAGAAATTTTTGACCGAAAATTTGACCAGAAATTTTAAAAAAAATTAAAATGGCTTAGAGGACGCATTATCATAATGCGTCCTCGCCACGTGTCGCGACGCCGTGCGCCGCATGACATTTTTGACCGGAAAATGGAAAAAAAAGAAAAGAAAAAGGAGAGGACGCATTACCATAATGCGTCCTCCATAAGGAGTTGCCGTTTGTGGCTACTGTAGCCACAAACATAGCAATTTCTCCACTCCTCTGGAATTCAGGAATCGTGAGCAGTATGGTCATTGTCTCTATGCTAGAGCGGGCACTTCACCTTTCTCATCTTATAGTGGTCATCCTGAACCAGATTCTTTGGAGAAGTCATCTGTTTCTGCACCTCAAATAGATCATTTCGACGAGGATTTGATTATCTCTCGCTCAGTTTCTTCTCATGTTACTACGTCCAGTTTTAAGTTCACTTTGGAGGCTACCATCCCTCCATTCTCTGTTCCTGTAACGCAGGCTTTTCAGACTCTCTTTAAATATTTTTTGTAGCATCATCCTCACCCGCTCAGACAGTGGCGTTGTTCTGGAGGATTTTCCATCACCCTTCTTCCTGTTGTTCTCTTGACATCTGATGCTGATTTGCCACTAGTATGTTTGCCAACAGTCATAGAGAAGGATGTTTAACATGTTCAAAGTTTGAATGTTTCATCTCCTATTACTTCTAATGCTGCATCAATTGATTTATTGGATCCTTTTCTTGCATCGGTTCCAATTGATGTAGCTTCTGAAGCTCGCAGTTTTATGAAGAATTTAAGTGACATTCGCATGGCCATACTCTTGCCAAGTGGATAGTTCTTCTCATGGTGATATTAAGTTAGATAATTGTCAAGTCCAAAGGAAGAAAACTTGGGGAATGGAGATTACTAGCCTTGACTTGTTTTCTGATAATGTTGCATCCTCTTCGGCAGTGAATAGTGTCTTCAGCGGTGACTAGTGTTAGGTTGAGACCAGAAACAACAAGATGAAGATTGATATGCAACCAACCCTTGTTTTGGCAGACTCAGGTGATGAATAGGCAGCGACTAGCGATTAAGTCCAGTCCGGCCTAGGCCAAGAGTATCTTAAGCTGGAAATGTCGGGGTCTCAGAAGTACTCGGGCAGTTCATGAACTGTGCACAGTGATACATTTGAAAGCTCCTTTGATTATATTTTTGTGTGAAACTAAATGTTCAGTTAATGTAGTAGAAAATTTAAAGAGTCGGTTAAATTTCGATCGTGTAGCCATAGAGTCGCAAGGTTTTTCTATTGGTCTTTCTTTGTTATGGAATAAACAAATAGAAGTAGATTTGCAGTCTTATGTTTACGCAGTACTTTTAGGATGTAAAGTTCGTATCACTGGTATTTATGGCCAACCAAACGTCTCTTTGAAGCCAGAGGAATGGCAGCAATTCAAGCACTTGGCCTCTAAACCACATATGCCTTGGCTTTGTATGAGAGACTTCAATGAGGTATTATCACAAGAGGAATTCCAAGGATTCGCCCCTAGAGCAGAATGGCAGATAAACTGCTTTAGAAAGGCACTAGACTTCAGTGATTTGTTTTGACATGAGATATTTGGGTCCTAAATTTACATGGAATAAGTTGGTGGAAGACCTGAATACTAAGAGAGCAAGGCTGGACCGAGTAGTTTTTAACCAGGACTTCTGTGATCTCTTTCCATGGACTAAAATAAATTCATTACAAATGTTTCATTCAGATTATATGTGTATTTTTACTCATCTTCATGTTAGAGACCAGTGGGAAAGACGTCGAAGGAGGAAGAGAATATTTAGGTTTGAAGCTCACTAGATAAAGTCGATCGAATGTGCTAAGATGGTAGAAGAACATTAGAGCTCATACTCTACTCCATTACTCACGAAAATGGAGCATTGTGCACTCGGTTTAATGAATTGGGGGGAAAATCTTTTCCAATCATACCAAAGAGGTTGGAGGAAATAGAACGGGAGTTGAGAGCGTGATTTTTGTGTGGCGAAAAATGCCATGATGGGCGTAAAAGCGGCAAAAAAATTTTTTTGACGTTTGGGGGAGGACGCATTTCGATAATGCGTCCTCCAGGGGCCCACTTTTTTTTTTATTCAGCATTTGAACGAGGACGCATTTTGATAATGCGTCCTCCAGCCCCCCCCCCTTTCAGAATTTAAATTGAGAGCTCCTTTTTTGTTTCCGAAAATGTTTCCCCTCTTATTTTTTAATTTAATTAGTTCTTTCAATTTTTTCTTCCGAAAGTAGTCAGTATCAGTACATATACGGATAAAAATATAAATATATATATATGGATAAATATATATATATATATATATATATATAAATATATACATAAATATAAATAAATATATATATACATAAATATAAATAAATAAATATATATATATGAATAAATAAATAAATATATATATAAATATATACATACATGTAAATGTGTGGATGTACATACATACATGTAAATGTGTGGATGCACATACATGTAAATGTGTTGATGCACATACATGTAAATGTGTGGATGCACATACATGTAAATGTGTGGTTGCACATACATGTAAATGTGTGGATGTACATATATATATATATATATATATATATATATATATATATAAATAAATAAATATAAATATATACACATATATAAATATAAATATATACATATATATAAATATAAATAAAGATATATATATATATATAAATATATATAAATATAAATGAAGATATATATAAATATAAATATAAATATATATATATATATATAATATACTTAAATATAAATATATAATATACATAAATATAAATATATAAATATATATAAATATAAAAATATACACATATATAAATACAAGAGTCCGTCTCTTGAAAGACGGTCTTTCCATAAGTTATGGAAAGACCAAGGTTTAAAGTGTAAATTAGAAGAAATTAAGATAAAATTTTTGGGTTGCATGAACCGGATTATAAATTTTATAACTACTACATGTTTCATACTAAAACTTTAATATTGCAACTAAGACCTTTTACCTTTTATTATCCTAATCAAACCCCGTCTTTCCATAATCCTATGGAAAGACCGTCTTTCCCAAGACTTTGCCTAAATATAAACATATACATATATATAAATATAAATAAAGATATATATATATATATATATAAACATATATATAAATATAAATGATGATATATATAAATATAAATATAAATATATATATAATATACATAAATATAAATATATAAATATATAAAAATATAAAAATATACATAAATATAAATATAAATAAAGATATATATAAAAATATAAATATATATATATAAATATATTCATATATATAAATATATATACATATATAAATATAAATATAAATATATATATATATATAAATATATACATATATATAAATATAAATATATAAATATATATATATATATAAATATATATTTATAAAATATATAAATAAGAGTCCGTCTCTTGAAAGACGGTCTTTCCATAAGTTATGGAAAGACCAAGGTTTAAAGTGTAAATTAGAAGAAATGAAGATAAATTTTTCGGGTTGCATGAACCGGGTCATAAATTTTATAACCACTACATGTTGCATGTTAAAAGTTTAATATTGCAACTAAGACCTTTTACCTTTTATTATTCTAATTAAACCCCGTCTTTCCATAAGCTTATGGAAAGACCGTCTTTCCCAAGACTTTGCCTATAAATAAATATATATATATATAAATATATACATACATGTAAATGTGTGGATGCACATACATGTAAATGTGTGGATGTACATACATGTAAATGTGTGGATGCACATACATGTAAATGTGTGGATGTACATACATGTAAATGTGTGGATGCACATACATGTAAATGTGTGGATGTACATACATGTAAATGTGTGGATGTACATATATATATATATATATATATATATATATATATATAAATAAATAAATAAATAAATATAAATATATACATATATATAAATATAAATATATACATATATATAAATATAAATATATACATATATATAAATATAAATATATACATATATATAAATATAAATAAAGATATATATATATAAACATATATATAAATATAAATATAAATATAAATATATATATAAAATATACATAAATATAAATATATAAATATATATAAATATAAAAATATACATAAATATAAATATAAATAAAGGTATATATACAAATATAAATATATATATAAAAATATATTCATATATATATATATATAAATATATATACATATAAATATAAATATGATATATATAAATATATACATATATATAAATGTAAAAATATATATAAATATAAATATAAATATAAATAAAGATATATATATAAATATGAATATATATATATATATAAATATATATAAATATATATACCTATATATATAAATATAAATATATATAAAAATATTTATAAATATAAATATAAAATAAATATAAATATATACATATATATCAATTCAAATATAATTATAAATTTAAATTTAAATATAGATATTTTTCCAGAATTTGAACAAAAAATAATTAAACATCCAGTGACGTGGCAAAGCCCCATTCGGCCATGTGGCAATACGGAAATTTGACCAGAATTTTTTTTAAAAAAATTACATTGGCTTGGAGGACACATTACCATAATGCGTCCTTGCCACGTGTCGCGACGCCATGCGTCGCCTGAAATTTTTGACCAAAAAATGGCAAAAAAAAAAGGAAAACGAGAGGACGCATTGCCATAATGCGTCCTCGCCACGTGTCACGACGCCATGCATCCTCTGATATTTTTGACCAAAAAATGGCAAAAAAAAAAAAGAAAAATGAGAGGACGCATTACCATAATGCGTCCTCCATAGGAAGTTGCCGTTTGTGGCAACTGTAGCCACAAACATAGCAAGTTCTCAACGGGAGTTACTTGCTTTGAGTCAAAGGAAAATTGATACTCCTTCTGTCACATCACAAATTACCCACCTACTTTATGACACTCTTTTCTATTAAAGTTTGACCGTATATTTGAATAAATATATGAGACATAATATTATCGTATGTGATATCGTTGAATTCATCGTAACAAGTAATTCTTAGAAAGTAACTTTTTGTTTGCCGTTATTACACGTAACTAAACATATTAATGGTCAAACATGTGTCTCAATCAATATGCAATGATTGGGCTGTTATTTGGGCTGGGACGAAGGGAGTACAAACATAAGGGCAGAAATCCATAAACTAAAAGATGAGTACGAGTTACTTCAGGAAGCTGAGAGTGTGCGGTGGAAGCAATGGGCGAAGCAACACTGGTATAAATAGGGAGATAGAAACACGAAATTCATCCATTGTTTTGTCACTCAACTTCGATCAATCAATCACATTACTGACTTACGGGATGCAAATCAAGAGATGAGAACTTGCGAAGCTAGCATAGAGAGAATTATCCTGGATTACTTCAAAGGTCTATTTTCCACAATCTCTTCTTTGGCTGAAACAATGGAGCAAGTACTAAGCAGAATTCAAGCAAAAGTGAGCCAGGACATGGCCAAAAACTTGATTCAGCCATATACTGGAGCAAAAGTGGATAATGAGGTAATACAAATACACCCGTACAAGTCGCCTGGACCTGAAGGTATGAGTCCCGTATTTTATCAAAATTTTGGCATATAGTTCAAAATGGTATTACACTATTTGTGTTTGATTTCTTGAATGATTGGGAGATAGTGCCTACTGCCAATTATACACATATTGTATTAATTCCAAAGATTGATAAGCCTGAGCTAATTACACAGTTTCGGCCGATTAGTATTTGTAATGTAGTTTAGCATATTACTTCAAAAGTGGTAGCAAACATGATGGGATTTATCATGCCGAAGATCATCTCGGAGTCCTAGTCATCATTCATCTTAGGACGGCTCATCATCGAAAATGTTCTAATAGCCCATAAAGTAAACCAAACTATGAGGGGTTGGAAAACAAGGTCACTCTAGCACATGAAAGTTAAGATAATATGAGTACATATTTTGACCGCATTGAATGGAGTTTTATCACTAATACTTGGTGGACGTCATTTTACTCACCAAAATAATCTGCAAACTCTTAAGATGAAATTAGCACAATATTAAGCAGAGTCAATCTCACGAGGAACGGAGCAAAAACTATAATAAAATACCTACTAATATAGAACACTTTTGGTGTAGCCACCACGCCTTAATTTCATATTTATTTAACAACTAATAATCCAACTAACTAATATAAAATACGAAATAATAATGCAAACTAAAAATAATAAAAATCTAGCAAATATATGAATAAAGTAATCAGCTCGGAATAACTCACATTAGTTAAACATCGATCATAGGAAAGTAGGAAAGTAGGTACGGTTAACCTCCCCAATTCTTTCGTACTTTATCGATAATTAACAAATTATAATTAACTAATTATAATTAACTGATTGTTTCTCTTACTAAGATGCCCCCGGAAAGTATTCGCTGAACCAGATACACAACTCGATAGCATTAAGAATGAAAAGAACCTGATATAGCAATTACCAAAGTAAAAGCAAATAGTAACGCACACTTAATTGGTCCCCATCTTGCTATTACAGTCTTAGCTAGTTAGCTGTTTTTCACAAAACTCGCTACTTACTAACTCTTTCCAACAATTACGTATTGGTGGAATTAGATAGCATTATCCCAATAATGTTCAAGTTGATCAGGCTAAAATATATCAAGAATAAAATAACCCAAGAACAATCAAGAACACATAAGAATCAATTATAAAACAATTTGGACTCACGATTCCTAAACTAATGCTTGTTATTCCATGCCGATATATAAATTAATTACTCATAATAATTAAACTAAACAAACAAGTAATATATTATTTAAACAAAACTACAACTAATATAATATATACGAAAACAATTAATCAAACTGCAAACCGAATTCAATGTCGAAAGCCGTGAAGAAATTATTAATCCCAACTAAAGCTTGCACCAGAGTCCAGAATGTTGAACATATTAATAATACTAACTGAACCTACAGAGTACAACCAAACGATTTCCTACTATGTACATGTCTTTGCCGCAATTCGATGGTCTCTATTTATACACTAGTGTTGTTGCGCACAAGGTAATTATAAACCAAACCCAATTCTAACGCGGATTCTCTAGGCGAAAGATAAGAATAAAATATTAACTATATAACTAATTCCTAAAAATAAGAAATTTCAAATGGAAGAGGATAGTACAATCCTTATCAATATGAGAAGTGAATATTTTTAATTTCTTCAAATCCACATCTCTTCAACAATTCACTTTTCACCCCATAACTTATGCAATTCTGCTTTTGCCTCTCTTCCTTCATCCCTGGAAAAATGTCTTATAAAATAAGAACATTTTTCATTGGAGCACATCGCCTCATTAAAAACCTTAACCTGGAAAATCCAGTGGAAAAAAACCGTTGGTTAAGGGAAAAAGAGTACAATGTATAGCTCCCTCTCAATTCTTCACAATCCATGAATTCCTACACCAAAAACACCTTAAAGTGCAAATTATATCTCAATAAAATCACAATAATCCCACCAAATATGAACACAATATAACACACATCAATACTCAGGCTCACTTGGGGTTCCTTTCAAAGTTTGTTCAGCTCATACACTTGTGCCTATCAACTGAGTCCTTCTCCTTTATCTTAAATGGTGAGGATTTAGGAAATTTGAAGCCAAAAAGAGGTATCATACTAGGTGATCCACTTTCATTGTACCTCTTTATAGTCTATTAAGAGGTATTTTCTTCTTTGCTCAATGATCTTATGTGCGCAAGGCAACTAAAAGGATTAGAAGCATCTCCCCATGACCCTAAGCTCTCTCATCTCTTTTTATGGATGACATTTTTTTGGTGAGGCTACAAAGAATAAATCTTATATATGCAATGGGCGATCACTCTATTTGAGGATATCTCGGGCCAGGAAATTAATACAGATAAGTCAGGAGTGGTAGTTAGCTCTAACACACTGCTTGAAAGAAAGCATAGGATTTGTAACCTTCTTAAGATTCTGGAAGTTGAGACGCATGGCTTATACTTGGGCTTACCTGTGGAAGTTAGAAGAAAAAAGGCCGTGTTGTTTCAAAACTTGAAAGACCGTATTAGACAAAGAATTGATGGATGGAATAGCAAGCACATGTCTAAGGCAGGGACAGAGATTCTAATCAAATCAGTTTTACAAGCTATCCCAAGCTATATGATGAGTTGATTCAGGATACCCGATCTCTTACATGAAGACATTCTGAGGATAATTACACTGTTTTGGTGGTCTGGATCGACTACAGATAAAAAGATATAGTGGGTGTCTTGGGCGAAGCAGCTAGATCAAAGAAGAAATGAGGACTTGAATTTTGGGATTTAAAAGAAGCCAACCTCGCTTTCTTGTGTAAGGAAGCCTGGTGAATCCTCACCTCTCCTAACTCCTTACTTGCACGAATTTTGAAAGATAATATTTTCCATCATCTTCGATAATGGAGGAAATCTTAGGAAGCAATCCATTTTGGGCTTGGCAAAGCATACACCGAAGCATACCCATCACTAGTGTAGGATGGGCCAATTAAACGCAGTTCTATCGGCAATTTAAAGGCACTTTCTAGATGGTCCTTAGAACCTCCTTTATAAAGCACCAATGAAAGAGGTAAAAATATGCCTTTAATTAAAGCCAGGAGCCACCTTTAATTTATTTCTGAACTAAGAAACTGGGGTCCTTCCATCGTACCTCACAGATGTTCCAATCTCGAAAAGTCTCCTAATTCCAAACTCGCAAATTGGTAATAGCGGTGTTTCGGGTCTTTGTAAAATGAAAAGTAATTTCCAGATTCGTGTCGCATTTTTTGTCTCTCCTGGAAATTTTTGCCTAAGCATTTTTTCCCTAAAATCATTTCCGGGTTTGGAAATTAGTTCGTGTTGCATGTTTTCGAGTTTGGAAAACCTATTCTGACCAATGGAATATGAAAATCAAAGAGACGAAAATACATTGCGGACTCGAAAATACATTCTGGTCTTGTGGTATAAATTTTGTTTCATTAATATTCCCGGCACGAAAACAACCTCGATACACAACCACAGTTTAAGAAAATATACGATAGTATCTTGCACCTAAATAAAAATCTATAGAAAATGCTAACCAAGCAATAATCTATAGATAGGAATAGAAATCACTAAGGTCAGTGTTTATCTAACTTGAGTATCCCTACGAATATTGGGATTCCCTGGTGTTTCAAACCGATTGAGAATTAGATGTCGAGCCAATGAGTTCCGCTCATTGTTGATATCATCTTTCGAGTAGGGTTTCCAATCCTTTTTGAAAATAGCATTATAGTATTAAACATTTTGCAAAGATTACCACAATCAATTGCACACTTATCTTGTCAAGTTCAAGTACATCTTCCTAGACTTTGTCTATGTACTTGGTCATGTATAACATGACATAATAGCCGCACTCCCAAGTTTGAGCCCATTTCTTGTACTATATTTAAGAAACATAAATTATTAAGACTATTGCACCAAATAGTTAAGTATAGTATATTGAAAATTAACATATTGGTACATCACCTTGATTTTGACCACTTGAAATGAACAATTTGTTTGCTCACTATTTTCCTTCGTTACAGATTCCAAAATCTCAATGAATGCATTGGGCAATTAGAAGTGGAGAGGATCCATCCAATATACTTGCTTCTTTGCAGGGATTATCAATATTAATCTCCAATGTTTCCTAAATAAGAATATATATATATACATATGTGTGTGTGTGTGTGAAATTTGCAGAATAAAGAAATTGAACGTAGTAAACAACCTATCGATGTATGGCGCAACAAAAAGCATCTTATCCTTCCGGCCTAGACATTTGCGAATGTCGATCCTCTCTTGTTTTGTACAACCAATTTCTTGTCTTATCATCGGGCACATGTATCCAATTGGTGTATAGCTAGCCCATGGCTGGCATCGTTGGGTTATAAGCCCAACCCAAACAACAAATACATATAAGGCTGACGAATTGATAAAAGTGGATTCTGGTCAGAAGCAGCCGATCACAAAATGATAAAGGCGGAGACACGATTAGGACACGATGGGGAGTTTAGCCACAAACTGGAGTTAAAGGGATTTTACCCACATTCTCAGATGAGAGGAATAAGGAGCCACGTTAGTGGAATTTTATAAATATAGCAAGAGCAACGCTGAAGAAGTTAAGTGGCACTGAACTGAGGAATTCCAACTCTTTAGAGGAAAATTTTACTTGATCGTCAGAGGCTTTTCCCCAGAATCTCGTCTAGCATCTGTTTTGCAGGAAAAGAGGTTTCTACCTAACTGGATTGCCACATCATTTGGCACCGACTGTGGAGATCGGAATTTTTTTTTTCGTTCCAAGATCCTTCAAGTAAACATTAGTGTTCATCAGAATTGAGAAAAGTCATAACCATCAGACACAAAAAACATAGCTGGGAGTAACAAAATGTGTATCCCGGCCAAGACTAGGAGTATGTCCCTAGTAGAGAGAGGGAACATAATAGGGAAGACTCAGAGGATGAGAAAGAAGCATAATCTCCTTCAGCAGACCAGGAGAAAGAAAGGAGGGCGTTCGTGGTAATTTTGGAAGTGAACAGAGAGAGCCTCTACAATCAGTTTTTGACCACACTCAAGCCCAAATCGCAGGGAATGGATAAGAAAATCATTCAAGGGCACGAGAGCCTTAAGTACGAAGAGGAGTTACGAGATATACTGGCAGATGACGATGCAGACAAATCACCCCTAGCACTGCATCTTCGAAATTTCAAAATGCCTAAGGACTTCAAACTCCGTCTCCATGTCAAAATCTATGATGGGACCACAGTCCCAAAATAGTTCCTACACTCTTATCAAAATAGCATGAGTTTTTACGACGCGAACATCGAACTTGTTTGCAAGGCATTCCCCATTTTCTTATCGGGAATCACAGTCACATGGTACGAAGATCTGCCAAATGGAAGTATCAAGTCTTGGGCACAATTGTCGGATCTATTTTTGGGATGTTTCTAGAGAATCAAAAGTTCACCAAAACAATTGCATATTTGAATAGCATAGCTCAGCGAAGCGATGAAACTCTTGCAGAATATCATAACAGGTTTGTCACCAAGAGCTTGCAAGTTTGTGATAATTTGTTTCAGTCGTCTTTGGGTGCATTCATAGGAGGCATGTGATGTGGAGAATTCTACAAGGAATTAACAAAAATCATGCCCTAAAATGAGAGAATTACAAAAGATGATTGAACAGCAGGTTTGAACAGCAGGTTTGAACATAAGAGGCGAACAATCGTAAAATAGAGCGAGAGCGAGGTGAAAAGTGAATGATTGAAGACTCATAGAAGGGGTTAACAAAGAAGGGAAGGGGAAACATCCTTTTTATAGGAAGAGAACCAGGGATGCAGGCGGCGCCACTCTAAAAAACAAACCCCTTTAACGAAGTTAAGAAAAGAAATATGGCAGGCTAATAGAGAGCTATTTCGCAATTCGACACCGATGAAATCACCTCTAGAGAAGAGGTACAGAGAATATTACTATGTCTCCCACAAAGTCCATGGCCATAACATAAAATATTTTAGGGATTTCCGGAGGCAAATCGAGGACAACCTAAGGAATGGTTATTTAAGCCAATGTAAGAAGGAAGAATGAGGAAGCTGATACGGCAAGGCCAACAAAGAAGGAAGCACCATTGCAAGAAACCAAGGAACAATGAGCACACTTACCAAGAATCAAAAAATGACAGCAGCAATAGATTACAATGACGATATGACGGATGAAATTCTAGAAAAAGTAATCATGTCTCTACATGGATCAATTGATTCGCTATCGAACAATTCTTAGAAGCCTAAGGCCAGATATTCCCCACCACAAGAGCATGTCGATAAGAGGTTTTGTTGAGACAAAGTGATTACATTCAATCAAGAGGGTGCAGTTCCCAATGCTTTTCCATATAATGACCTGATGGTCATCGTCGCTAAAATTGGAAACACAATGGTTCATAGAGTATTTGTAGATGATAGAAGTTCAGTTGAAATAATATTTGTTGATTGCATTGATAGGTTACCTAAAGAATTCCAAGTCTTCCCTTGTTGGATTTACAGGGCGAGCAGAAACAGTGTTGGGCAACATACAGTTGCTTGTTACCATTGGCGAAACTGAAAGACATTTTACTAGATGGATGATTTTGTGGTCATGGATGTACCAAGTTCATTTAATGCCATCATTGGGAGGCCCTAGATGATCACAGCAAAAGCAATATAGTCCCCATACCACTTAGTAATGAAACTCCCAACTCCGATTGGAATTACAATAATAAGGGGAAACCAACAAACAGCAAGGCAGTGAATGGTCATCATAATGAAAGCAGGGAAAAGTATAAAACAAACTAAGATGTTGAGCACTGTGTCCAATGGTGGATCACTCAGGCGATCGAAATTGGCAATGGATTTGAGAGAGGAAACGAAACTGGTCACTTTGGATGACAAAGACAATTCCAAGTTTATCAAGATAGGGAAACATCTTCCACCTCTGGAAAAAAGAAAAGGTCATACATTTCCTACGAAGCCATAGAGATACATTTGCATGGAGCATCCTGAACATGGGAGGAGTTGATCCAAGCATTGCTACCCATTTCTTAAATATTAGTGACTCGGTTAAGCCAGTCAAACAAAAGCGGCACAGCTTCTCTAGCGATAGGCAGAAAGCAATTGAGGAGGGAGTCACAGCCTTGCTTCAGGCAGGTATATTGAGAGAGTTCATCTATCCGAAGTGGTGCGAACCCGGTGATGGTGAAAAAGTCAGACGCATGTTGGCGAATATGTATAGACTTCACCGACTTAAGCAGAGCATGCCCAAAGGATTGCTATCCTTTGCCAAAAATTGATCAGCTAGTCGAAGCAATTTTAGGACATGGAGTTCTCGCCTATTTGGACGCATATAAAGGGTACCACAAAATACAAATGGATCCAGAGGACGAGGAAAAGACAACATTCATAACAAGCTTCAAAACATTTTGCTATGTGAAAATGCCTTTTGGGCTAAAGAATGCAGAAGAAACATATCAGAGAGTTATAGATAATGCATTTCGCAATCAAATAGGGAAAAATGTAGAATCATATATTAATGATATGGTTATTAAGAGCAGAATGATGGTTAACTTTGCCGCAGCTTTGAAAGAAACTTTATACACACTACGCAACATTGGGATGAAGCCTAATCCCAAGAAATGCATCATTGGAATATACGCAGAAAATTTTTAAGATACAGGGTATCCTCCAAAGGGCTTGAGGCTAATCCAGAAAAAATCCAGGCTATAGTGAATCTTCCCCAACCGCGAATAGTTAAGGAGGTGCAGATATTAATTGGATTGTTGGTAGCACTCAGTAGGTTCGTTTCAAAGGCGGCTGAGAAACATTTCCCACTCTTCAAAGTCTTGAAGAAGGTTATAAAGTTAGTAGGAATGAAGAATGCAAAAGGCATATGAGTCCTTAAAAGAGCAGCTTCAAACATTGCCAACATTGAAGTCATCAGTCTTCAGAGAAACACTTTAGTTGTACCTGGTGGTTTTGCGTAACACAGGAAGTTCAGCTCTAGTGCATCAAGAAAGCCAAAAACAAGTGCATGTGTACTACATTAGTAGAATATACATGTCATTTGTAAATCTAACTCTAGCTTTATTATACTTGGAGAGACGATTGTGAACCTACTTCCACGGTCATCGAATCATTGTCTATACAGATTTCCCGGTAAAGAATATCCTAACCAAACCTGAAGCGCCTTGTAGAATGACAAAATGGGCCCTTGAACTGGGACAGTATGAGATCCAATTCCAGCCAAGAACCACAATCAAGGCTCAAACCATACAGATTTCATCGCAAAGATGACAAGTGAAGATGTACAAGACAAGAATGCACGCCAAAATCTTATGTTTGACAAAGGAAAATCAAAGTGGGTAGATGTTGTGTGGAAGTTGTTTATAGATGGAGCGTCCAGCAAGGAAGGTTGTGGCGCATTATTACTACTAGTTAACCCAGAAGGAGGGGAGCACATATGTTCGCTTCTTTTCTACTTCCCACTCATGAACAATGATGCAGAGTATGAGGCATTGATATGTGGTCTGGGCCTTACCATCAGAATGAAGGTCAAAAGTGTTCGAGGATTCAGCAATTCCCAAATCGTAGTCCAGCATGTGCGGGGAGACTAACAAAAGTGCGAGAAGAACAACTAGTGAAATATTTAAGGAGGGTTCAACAACTCATTGCCCAACTTGAATACTTCGACATCCAGCACGTACCAAGATTGGAAAATATGAAAGCAGATGTGCTAAGAAAGTAGGCAACTGCTAGGTTCGATACATTGATCGAACACAAAGACGTAAGAGTGGAGGTCATTCTAGTCAGAAGCACGGTGATAACAACTGTGTAAACAGTCCAGACTAAAGAAGTAAGCTGGATGACACCTCTAATAGAGTACCTCGCGAAAGGAAATTTTCCAATAGACAAGATAAAAGCTAGGAAGTTGGAGCTGTAATCTCATAACTACGTTAACAAAGAAGAAACTCTATACAAGAAAGGTTTTCTATCTCTGTGGATAAAATACGTATGACTATAACATTTGAATGAAATCTTAAAGGAAGTTTATGAAGGGTTGTGAGGAACGCACAACGGATCTAGAACAATTGGGAACAAGATCATTCGAGCAGGATATTATTGGCCAAACATGTTTAATGAAGCACATAAATTCATTCTCAAGCTCAAAAGTTTCCAAATTAATGCAGCGCTATTGCACAAACTGCAGACTACTTTAAGGGGCATATATGGAGCATGGCCATTCCACAAATGGGGAATCAATCTTGTGGGACCTTTTCCAAAGGGCACTGGTGATGCCAAATTTCTAATTGTGGATATTGATTATTTCACAAAGTGGGTGGAAGCGAAGCCATTAGGAAGAGTCATAACCAAGGTAATAAGGAGGTTCATTTGGAAAAATATAGTTTGTCGCTTTGGGGTTCCACAAACTATTGTCACAGACAATGAAACGCAATTCACAAGCGGTACCTTTATGGAATGGTGTTCAAAGTTGGGAATCCTGCAAAAGTTCACCCTCAAAAAATAGCCAATTAAAAGTAACGAACAGAACCATAGTCCAGGGTATCCAAAAAAGTTGGAAGGAAAGCGAAATGGCTAGGTGGACGAGATACCTAATACCCTATAGTCATACTGAACAACCGTTCGGGATCCAACGAGTGAAACACCATATAGTCTGGTCTATGGTCACGAAGCAGTTATGCCAGTTGAGATCCAAAATTTAAGTCTTCGAGTGGCAGAATACAAGGAGGACGAGAATCCAGAAATGATGAGGCTGGACTTAGATGCACTTGAGGGAAAAGGAAAAATAGCGTTCATCACAGAGGTGAAGTAAAAAGACAAAATGGATAGAGCTTACAATCAGAAAGTCGAAGAAATGCAGTTTCGGATTAGCGATCTAGTGTTGAGGAAAAATGAAGCAAGCTTAGCAGAGGATAAAGGAAAGTTGTGCCCAAAGTTGGAAGGACCTTACAAGATAACGAACGTATATCGATCCAACTGTTACAAGCTAAAGAGGATGGATGGGAGCAGTATTCCAAATACTTGACATGTGAGCAACTTAAGAAAGTTCTATGTCTAGATCTAAAGAGGAAGATAGTAAGTATCTAGTTGTATAGAAGCCATGAGATGATCATTAGTTAGGATCGTTCTTTTGTTTTGATTGCAAGGCGATGTTATCGCAATCGTACATTATATATAAAAAGCGTCTTTGTGGGGAAAAATTACTTTCCAAGTTCTTTACGTGCACTAGTACACATAACGATTAATACATCAATTCTTAAGATCTTAAGCAAGCGAACATGATCAAGTATTCTATAGAAAGCTACAAAGTTGTCTGATGATAACAGATAAGGATAAGCATTCGATCATTCGGCTTTGCAAACTATAGATCTTGCAGCTTCACAAATATCATTTTTTACAAGCTATAGATCTTGCAAAAAAACATACATGCTAAAAAAATGATAAATAAACATCAGCAAGTGATAGATCTTGCGGTTCTTAAAAATCGAAGCTCTCAAATTTTCAAGCAATAGATCTTGCAACTTTGCCAAATTTTCTACAAAAGCTATATATCTTGCATAAAAGAAAATATGCGTACAAATATAAATAAAGGAAAAATAGCAAGATATAGATCTTGAAACTTTGTTATACAAGCTACAAATCTTGCAAGAAAGGCATAAATAACAGAAGAATACAGCATAACTACTCGCATAGTAATTAACGGAGAAAAGGAATCCAAAAGCAGGACATGATGGTTTAGAACATCACAAAGAAAGAAACAGTAGCACGAGAAGGAAACAACTATCTACACCTAGATGCACAAGATTATCCAGAAGATAACAAGCCAACACAACAACGAGGCTATTCAGCCGCACACTCCTCATTTATAATACAATCATACCGCCATTTCATATAAAAATATGCGAGATGCCATATTTGGCCCCTCCACTCCATATAACCAAGATACCTAGCATAGTACGCCTTGAAGTCATTAATTGGGCCAAATTCTTCACGGTCAAGTTATATACTCATAACATCAACGGTGTCCTAATAATCCTTCAAGTTCTGCACTTCCTTATCTAGTTATTAGATATGCAACCAAACAACTTTGGACAAAATAACTCTCTGCCCATCTATGTTCATAGTTAGATCACCACGACCAGACGAAACATGAGATGACGATGGAAAAGAATCAACTTTTCTTTGTAATTAACACAAGTATGTTCAAGCTGGTGCACACATGATCCAAGATGATTACACTCGGCATGAAGGCGATCGTTGTGGCTACAAAGCTGAGTATTTATAGCAAATTTCTCATCAAAACTAATTTTCCACCCAGCTAAAGAAGAGGAAAAATGATCGCACTTATCATGTTTTTTCTTCAGTCAATCCAATAAATCATCAATACACTGCTAATCAATGATTAGAGTCTTTTGATGGGCTTCGCAAGCCTTGCTAGCAGAAAAGTTCTTAGCATCCTCCTGCTGTCGGAGCATCTTAATCATACTCAATTGTTGACATTGAATAAGGCAGTTTTGATCAGCACAAAGTTCTTTTAATTCTTGAACAAAATCTTGTGTGTCTTTCATAGTTTTCTTCCACCTCCCTTCAAGGTCGTTAATACCCAGTAGCATATACGTCAAAAAAAGCCTAATAATAGTGCCCACTTATAAACATGATTAGGGAGGTTGAGTGTACGCATATAAGCACCGATAGATTCAAGATCGACTAAACTACGAACAATGTCCTTTTCTGACGATTCAACACTATAACCTTCAGGTACAAACCTGCTACAAGGGCAAGTGACTCCACATGAGAGAAGTGATCAGAAGAAACAAGCTCATGATATTCCTTGATTAAGGACCAAGTAGCTCAAATCAATCTAATGGGGCAATGAGAGTCAGGGGACAATAATCTGTGGCGATGAAGAAAATGACCAGTAGATCCTAGATAGTCACGTCGCTTCAAAAATTTATGATTAACCAAAATATTAAAGCCCTTCTTATGAGTAAATGCGATGAGAAGTCGTAAAAGTAGAACGGTGAATCAAATTAATAACCATGGTCAAACAAATAGTGCAGACATACACCATAATATTGTCTTACATTACAAATAAAATTCTGAAAACCCAATACACAAAAGATCAACAAATATCAGAGACGGAGGCAGACAAAGGCTGGACAATGATAGCAGAACCTTCCTTGTTCTCTTGTTGAGTGAAGACTTCAATGTTCGTATTGGCCTCAGTTGCTACAGTGACATCAGAATTAGGAGGCGACATGATAGTGCTATAACCAAATGGAAAATATTTGAAATAATCAACCTCACACTCTTTTAGCTCAGTCATAGAAGGTAGACAAGGAAGGCCAACAAGGTGAGACAGCAAGGCATAAGAATTACCACTGTCAGCAATGTTGCTTACGAAACCTTTGTTAAGCACTGCCTTCTGTTCCTCCAATACTATCTCAGACTTAGCAAGTTTTGGAAGATTCTGAACTTTAGCAGTTAGGTTTAGTTATCGCAGCTCCACCAGAGCTTCGTAATATCCGACATTGCAAATGGTAGTAGAAACCTCCTCAAAAAGCTTGTAAAAAGACTTGGTCATCATGAGCCAATCAACAAGAACCTAAGGATACGCGGGTGAGGCAGGATTGTTGGTTCGCATTCCCTCCAGCTCTGAGCGCAACTTGTCAGCCTCCATCTCAACAGGCAAGGCACACTCTTTAGAAGATTGTGCTCTCTTCTCAGGAGCTTTAAGAGAGGCAGTCACTGCCACACACTTCTCCTCAGCAGCCCGACATTTTTCTAGAAGCAAACCATCTCCCTTGGAAAACTGGGCGACTCATTTGCTGACAAGCTGTATAATCTCTCTAACCTTGGTATAAACTTATACAAACAATAGTTAAACACATCAATAGAGCAACATCAAAAATAGTCAAATACACATTCCAGCTAGTACCCTTAACAAATATACCACAACCATTGTTTCATGGAGTGAGAGTTTGGACAGGGTAGCAGGAATGGTCCCCTCTACCATCAGATCTTGACTTCGCGAGGAAAGCTTAATATGAGAATGGCTAACATGCCTCATTTTCTTAGGAGGCTCCAAGGTTCTCGATTGTCCACTAGTCCAATCCTTCTTTCTCCTTCTTTGAGAATTATCAGTTGTTTGATGACCAACCGCATTTTTGCCACCATCAACAACTACCTCAGTAGTCAATGACTGAGGGTTCACTACGGAAGCATTCTTCTAAGACACAGTGGCCGCAGACGTATCATTTTTCTGGGTAACCGTGACTTCTGGTTCTTCATCATCATTTTCAAAAAATGATCTCTCGATGGGTTAATTAGCTAAATCCATTTCCGTAATCCAGTACGCAAACGTAAGTCGAACTAGCATATAGAAATAGTAAAACAGTAAAAAAATGAAGAAGAAACAGTAGGCCAGGCAAAGTAAAGTGACAAAGAAACAAAAAACACCTTCGCCCCCAAAATCAGCATGGCGAAGAGAGATTATATGATGGCTAAGTGTTAAGACAACTTCAGATTTAGCATTAAGGTGAACCCCGACCTTAGGAATTTTATATTTGGGAACATTATAGTTCCTAACTCGCAGACTCCATTCTCTTTCATTACCAAGTTTTAAAAAGAAGAATTTTTTCTGCCACACTCCGCAGTTGTTAGGAAACCCACTAACAAACTCAACGTCAGGAATAACTGGGTAGAGGGTGAACTCATCAGGTGAATTTTTCACCTTGAAAAGTTGGTAAAGGTTATAAAATGGGTCAATCAAAAAAGGAACTTAAGCGGCTTTGCAAACATGGTAAAAAACAATAAAGATCGAGAAAACCTTAGGATGAAGCTGGGATAAGGCTACCTGAAAGTGGGTGAGCAAATACATAATATGCTTAGGAAGAGGGAAAAAATCCAAATTTGAGATGATCTAAGTAGCAAGAAATTGTCCAAATAGTAGTAAAAAATTACGCTACTGACGGTGGAGGAATTTGTGGGATGGTTGGAATCCTCCTCGGAATCAACATGGGCATCTAACACATCTTTCATGGAGGGTTCACCAACATTAGGGATAGACATTGAAGCGGAAAATATTCCTAAAATTCATATGAAAATCCTATCAATCAGAGTTAAAAGAACATAACAGAGTTTACTCAGGCAAAAAAAAATTGGGCAAAGCCAGTGCACAAGCCTAGAAAGAATAACAAAGTAAGGAGAAAAGGGGGATAGTAACTGGAAAAATTTTGGATCAGAATCAGGAGAAACTAGATAATGTAATGGGGAATCACAATATACAGCTTATAACCTTAAGACTTGATTTACAAAAACAGGAGATTAAGAAGGAAGAAAAATTACGACGATTGAGGGCAACAAGTTGCTTGAACAGTAAAGGAGATTATGGGAAGAGGAAGACTCCAAATGAGATATGGAATTTAATTTAAGAAGATGAAAAGGTGAAAGAAGTCAAATCAAAGAGAAGTAATGATGATAGCCTAACAGAAAGTAGCTTGCCTTTTTAGGAATACCAGACACCGGCGCAAAAAGGGTAGAACAATGTACACTGAATAGTGATAGACTTGAGTTGGGAAAATTAAAGTTTTTACAATAGGAAGATATAACTGCAGAAAAGGAAAATTCAGGACGACATAACAAATAAAAAGGAGAGCAATCTGGCTCAACAAATCAAGGATTTCAAATTAGGGAGGATATCCAAATTCAAAACTCAATAAACACACATTAAAGGAATAGTGACAGTCAAGAAGCAAGAAACACCTCGCGCAGATAGTCGTAGCTACATCTATGACGAACATATTGTCCAAATTTCACATATTCAAAATAAAACGGTTCGTGTACATTAAGCAAACAAAGCCATCGCTTCATGTCTACTAGAGTTCATAGCTAGGGGGGCTTATGGTGTATACCTAGCCCATAGGTGGACTCATTAGCTGTAAGCCCAGCCCAAACAACAAACATAGATAAGGCTAATGATCGATAAAAGTGGAGCCTGGTCGAAAGCAGGTGATCACGAACGGATAAAGGCGAAGACATGGTTAAGACTTGATGGGGAGTTTAGCCGTGAACCAGAGTTAAAGGGATTGTGGTACAATCCACATTCTTATATGAGAGGAATATGGAGCCACGATAGTGGACTATTACAAATACAGTAAGAGCAACACTAAAGAAGCTAAGTGCCACTAAACTGAGTAATTCCAATTCTCTAGAGGAAAAACCGACTAGATCGTCGAAAACTTTTCCCCGGAATCACTTCCCGGGTCTGTTTTGCAGAAAGAGAGGTTTACAAGGTTAACAGTGGTGTTTCTACCTAATTGGATTGCCACATCACCAATCCATCCCTTCTTTTGATTGCTGGTAAAAAACATGTCCCGGGACAATTTCAAAGTAGGTATTAATTGTAATAATGGTTAGTGTAATTAAAATCAAATTTCGAAATACAATTAATAAACTCACTCACAAGGTGTAGATCAACATTATCGCTTGATTAACTTGCTCACATCTCTATAGGTTTTCAAAACCACTCCATGACACCAAGATTTCATGTATGCATCCGAATACACATTCATTTCACAAGAATGCATATGTTGAGTTTAGATCATGGGGTTGTAGCCCATTATAAAGGACATGCATAAAGTCAGGTGTGTCTCGAGGGACGTGTGCTCTTGCCAACAGAGGTCTAACCCTAGTTAGTGTTGTTGGCCCTGGATTGGGCATTGATTTGACCGGTTTTGGTGTTTTCTTCATCGGTTTCAATGATAGAGGCCTTGTTTCCTTCAAATGTCGATCCTTGATAGGATCATCGTGTATAAGTCTACATGGACAAATAAGAAACATTCCCTGGGCAGGGCCAACTTTCTTGTATTCCCCATCCGGGATTGACAAAGAGGCCGTGTCCAATCGGACATCAAGTCCTCTAAATTATCCGGAAGAACTAGCCCGGTGTGTTAGACCAACTTCCAAATTAGAATTTCTCGTTAATCAATTCGTTTGTCTTAGAGTTGGGATTTTTTTCAACGTATGGAATCTTGAGGGTTCCGCTCCATCATAGGGTCGTACAATCCCGAATGCTTTTCGTTGGGTCAAGAAACTACCCAAGCCGGATGGTTGGGTTTTTTGTAGCTTCACAAAGGATGTCGTGTTTATCCCTTGGAATGAATTCCCTTTGCAATTGATCATTTTTCAATTTTTCCTAAGTAAAAACATAAACAGAGATACCTTTGTCATTTCAATATAACCTTAATATAGTTAAAATTAATAGTATATTCACTTAAAAATTATGTACCACTTTTTGACAATTTGTTTTTCTTCATCCTTGACATACAGACCCTTCTTGTTTTTTCGGCCTTTGAGAAATAGATCGCACCTCTCAATGTCATCCACATTTATCGGTTGCACCGAAGCCCTTGCCTCATCTTCTGTCATCCTGCCCACTCTTGCAATTTTCACATCTTGTTCTAGATGTTCTTTCACTAGCTCGATTATCGGTAAGCCATAACCCCCCCCCCCCCCACTACTCAATTGGAGAGGAATTTTATTCTCCTTGGTAATGCGTTGTTTTTCTTCCCTTGTACCCTATGTTGGATGTTAGGGTGATGTTAACACTATAGACACTTTAATGTAATTAATCACACTAATAGTTTGCATATTTTTTTACTAGCATTTTCACTATTCTCCAATGCCCTTTTCTTATAGATCTCCCAGCTCTCGGGTTGAATGTACGTATAAATTACCCATTGGCGATCACCTTTCTTATCGCTAAATATGTAGTCTTTGGACAAAGTACATTTATGTTCACGCCAACTCTTGAAAATCATGAACATAGCCTTCTTTTGCAAAGCACACACATCTTGTGCTTCGATTTGTAAAGGTCTCTATGGGGATTATGAAACACAAGAATATGGGGATGGAGTAGTACATGTAAAGACAAATTGTAGAAGAAAAATGAAGGAAAAAGGATTCACTAAAGCTACCTTGCATTCCATCCACAAGGCGTCCTTGTAATCATTTGAAACCCTTTAAAAGAGTGTCCGGACTTGGAAACATGTTTCCGGACTCGAAAATGAATTGGCTCTTCTATATAGTAGACAAAAGCCTTTTCCGAGTTCGGAAACCCTTTTTAGTTTTTTTTAAAGAAAAAAGAAAAACGATCAGATGTTTTAAATCCCCAAATCAATATCAATTTCTCCATTTCCAAACCCTACATTACCAAATTTGAAAACCCACAAACCCCAAACCAATTCACAATGAGTCGTAAGAGCACATAAAGGCAAGAGATTTGACTCATCGTCCTTTCACGGAGATTGGTCAATCCAAAAATTCTCCAATAATACCACCGAGCAAAGGTATGTCAATTTTTCAAAGAGAAAAGTTATCAATTAGAAGGCTATATTAGTGTCAGACTTTGAAAGTTTAAGACTAGGATATTTGCTAGACATTTTAAAACCCAACATTTAGAGAAACTACTTTGTATTGATGAGCTCATTCATATTGATGAAGTGATGCAATTTCATGCAAATTTGGGTCAAAGTAGCAACACTCGAGATATAACTATGGTCAATGGGAAAGACGTATATGTGACTACGTACACAATTAACGCAGCCCTGGATTGCCCCTACACCACCCCGGAGAAATTAAGACCTGATGACCCCAATGGTCCCCTCGATATTCATCACACACATGTTTGGTCGGGCATGAAAAATGCTACTCCTATTTGTCTTGTAGCTATGGCTAGGAAATATTGTAAGATAGAAGAAGCTAATGCAGAGAAAGCGGAGATTTTTTATATCGGTGTCTTGACCGTAGAGCAGCATCTCGTGTATAAGTGGATATGCCTTAATGTTTTCCCCACGGCTGGCCACAGTTATGAGCAGACTATTGCTAACCTCGTGATGTTTTACTATGTCGTAGAGGGTAGAATGATAAATATTGGCTTTGCTATCATCTTATTCATGTTGAAGGCTGCGCAGGCGAGGAAGAAAGATCTCTCTTACGGTGGTTTGCTAAATGATATGCTAAAGAATGCAGGCATAATTCTTCATGATAAGCCTCTTCGGATGGAATATTATGATAACAACACAAAATCCCCCATCAAGACTTTAGCGGAAAGTGGTGCTTCCATCCAATACCCGGTTAAAAAATTAATATTTCAAAGAGCGCTCGTGAAGCAGAAGCAGAAAGATACGAGGCATTGACCTCCCGTTAGTGATAAATAGTTTAATTTATTGACGTCAATTAAGTAAAATTTAAAATATATAATTTTATTAGCCATTTAATATTGATTTATAGGTACTGGCAGCTGTTGGAAGGCTAGGTTGAGCAAGTACTTTGACTGTATGCGTGCGAACATGACCAAGACGCGCAATATGTTAACCTGCGCTCATTCCCACCATATCGCATTCATGGATTCCCAATGCCTCCTTTTGGAATGGAGCAAAGATGAAGAGCCGCCTAACTTCAATTCGGTCTTCTCAGAGAGTCAAAATGATAATAGTGATCATGGTGATCATGGCGGGGATGACGGGAATATGGGTCAAGGCATTGAAGAAAAAATTGCGGGCAAAAATGGGGGGGGGCTCTAGCATTGATATAATTCTTGGCTAGAGGAAATTGGATAATATATGGATGTTTTGTGGTGGTTGGATTTTTTATACTTAACTTTGGATGTTGAGTTGACAATGTGCAACTTTTTTGTTTGAAGTGTCGAATTTCGTATGTTCAAAATGTGGAATGTCATTATTTTAATCCATTAATTTTGAAATATATTGTTTCAATGGAATTTTGTTAAATGTTAGATAGATGTAATTAGTTCCCCAAATGGTAAGCCTTTAAGAGGAAATGTTTTTCAACCCTAAAATGGACCCAAAGACCATACACATTTTCGAGCTCGGAAAACCATCTTTCCTTTGCATTCATGGGCCAGGCGGATTTACAAGCTCAGAAACAATTCTTCTCATTTCAACCCATATGTATGATGAACTTTCCAAACTCGGAAAATACGTTTCTGAGCTCGTGTCACATTTTCGGGCCGCTTATGGAAAAATCAAGGTGCCCATTTTTTTTCATGAAAATAGATTTCCAAACTTGAAAACTATTTGTGACCCTTAAGTAAAGAGACAAGTAATTCTTTTTGAACTTGGAAAGTCCTATGTATATAAAAAAAATGGAGCATCAAACACAATTTCATCAATTGATCCCTAATCCCTAAACCTTAGCCTACATATGAACTCACAAACAACCCTCATTTCCTCAATTCTTGCTAAACCCACCAAGATTTTGGCATGGCTAGGGGAGGTTCAATCCATGATATTCCTAAATCTTGTTCAACTGGCCCACAATCCTGGCTTCGATGATAGAAGGTTTGTTTCTCAATTTACTCAAAATTGGTATGTTGCATTACGTGAGAAGGGGAAACTATTAGATACAGATCTTGTCGACTTTGATAAGTACTTAGATATAGGTTTGGTTGATCCCCTAAAAGCATTTAGTGAACAACATGTTGAGAATTTTCTTTCATGTAATGAAAAGGCGTATTTTGATTTGACTTGCCAATTTTATGCTAATTTGCAGGAAGTGGGGAATGTGGATTACGGTACTAGGGTTGGGGGAATTTACATCCTGATTAGCCAGTAGATTATTAATAAGCTATTAGATTGCTCATACAAATTCCCAAAATTTGTTTTTCCGGGGGATCTAGATGGTCAGTTAGATGAATGCTACCATCAAGGGAAGTGGCCTCTAGAAGTCGATTGCCCCTACATTGACCCTGTGGAGTGTAGTGTGAGGTACTTCAACGTGATAGATTGGATTTAGGAAAACCCAAGACCTTCGATCTAAGGATTTTGCCCATAAACCAACGTATTACATTTAAGATCATTAATAGGAATTTGGTCCCCTCAGGCGGACACTTGACCAAGCCTAATTACCCAACCCTTATGCTATTCTATTTAATAATTGAGGGTGGAAAAATAAACCCCGGGAGGCTATTTTTATGCATATGTTGCATTTTGAAATGTCGAAGAAAGTGTTGAATTGCCTACCATATGGGATTTCAATCACTCGCATTTTGAAGAGTGTTGAGGGGTTGAAGTATTTTTATAAGACATACTTCGAGAACAAGGGTTAGTTGTTGCGTGATTGTAAGTGATATTATAAGAACAAGGAAGAACCTGAGGCAAGAAAGAGGCCACGAAATGAAAAAGTTTAGTCACGAATGAGTTTACGTGGATTTAGTTCATATGTTGTTTATGTTTTCTTCATTTGTTTAAACAATTCATATGTTGTTTTCCATACTTTGTAGGTACTGAAAAGTCATACTTGAAAGGCTTCAAGGATAGCTACAAATGGATGCGCAAGGAATTTTGTGCCATGAAGGCGAAGATTAGGTTCATGGAAAATCTCAGCTAGCTTATGAGCGTCACCTCACATCAAGATTCGGGCAATAACTCAACCGATCGACATCAACTGGCAACATTGAAGATGTCGATGAATGAAATTTCAAGACTTCACTATGTTATTGTCATTTTAGATTATTAAAGAATTTGTATGTTACAAGTAATCGACTTTATCGAATGATTTCTTGTTTTGAATTGTAATGAAATTTGAATCATTTCTAATACTTAATCTCTTTTCTATGTTCTCAGCCCTTTTAAGGATTTGTTTACCAATAATTTCAATACTAGAATCATGTAAATATCCAAGGTACATCAATGAAAAAAAGATATAAACTAGACTTGATATCGGACAACTTATTACTTATGATTTCTTTTCTTGATCACCACTTTCTTTGACTTCCGCTTCCTACGTGCTATCTTCCCCTTACCATAGATCCACATTTCTTCATCATTCTCACTATGGGCTCGGAAACTGTGAAGACTCCGATTATCCTCCTTGAACAACATGGTTTCTTCATATCCATAAACTCATTGTATGGCATCTGAATCCAATTACTCCTCTAACTCATTTTCTTCTATGAAAGAAAGTTTCCCTTCGACAACAATATCCCACCTAGGATCAATAGGATCCCTAGCATAGAAAACTTGGTGCGGTTGAGACGCCAATATGAAAGGATCGTTCTTCCGTCTAACCCGACTTTTATCTACAAGGGTAAAGCCCAAATCCCAATGTGTTTCCCATTGTTGATATCGACCCACTGGAATTTAAACACCGGGGCACACATAATGACATAGTCAAGATCCAAATTTCAGAAATCGTGCCAAAAGTAGCACTTTAGGGCATACATAGGACGGTCATCACCATCACTTCCAATGTGCAATGCTTTGGAGACAAGAGACACTCCACTATATTGACTGACACTCTTATCATCCATTAATTTTGTGAAAAATGTAAAACCATTGATGTCATAGCCTCCGTATGAAAGAACGGTTCCTAATAGTCTGCGAGTCAACCATTTAACTTTTGTTGGATGTTCGCCGACATTTACGTGATCCCGCAACCATGATGCAAATGTCGAAGTGTGAAATTGGAGGACCTGAGCCTCATTGAAATTAGGGTACCTCACTCGTATGGAATCCATATAAATATCGATGTATGGAACTACATCCTCATGGTTGCGCAAAACATAAATATGGGTGGCACATAAATCTTCCACAGTAGGGCTAAATAATTTCCCCTATCTAATCCATAAACCTTCCAACCTCCCTTCATGTCTACCGATTGGAACCCCTACAGATTCAACTTGCTTCATATAATTAGTTCAAAACTCAATGGCCTTTTCTTTCACGCATTGCTGCACAGCACTAGCATTTGCGATTTTTCACAAAGTGCTCGAATTCGAACAGGTACATCCATCTAAGAAAAACTAGACCACATAGATTTATCTCCCGCACCAAATGAACAATCAAGTGGACCATAATGTCAAAAATGAGGGAGGGAAATATATTTCCATACGGCACAGAACTTCAACAATCATTAGTTGCAACTTATCCAACTTTGATATGCTAATACTTTTGCGACTAATGGATTTGAAAAACAAATAGAGATGTGTAATACACAATCTTACATGATAATGCAATGTAGATCAAATGACAATGACATTCAATTCTTGCATTAGGTTGTGACAATCATGTGACTTCAACACACCCAACCTCAATTCCTCGATTGACACACGACTACTAATGTTGGACGAGTATGCACCAGGCACTTTCACACTACTAAGGGTCTCACAAAAATATTTCTTCTCTGACTACGACATTGAATAGAAAGCAAGGTGCAAATAACAATTATCACCGGTACTCACTGGCTCTAGATTCTTCCAAATACCCAGCTCAACCAAATCTAGCCTAGCCTTCAATCCGACATTTGTCTTCCTAGATAATTTACCAGTGTCCCAGCCAAGAATCACAAACATTCTTCTCAATGTGCATAACGTCAAGACAATGTCTAACTTCCGAATTCTTCCAATTAGGTAGGTTAAAAAAATTGAGCGTTTCTTCCAACTTCTTTCAAAAGAAGCTTGCCTTTTTTATTTTTATTGAAGTTATTGGGAAAATTCTTAACACTCTCTTAAATATGTATACCTTAACGTGGCACCGGTGTGACTCATGCCTACACTTTCCCTAGAAATATTGTTTTAACCAATTGCCATGGGTGCCCCTGGGGAAGAAACTGCATGTGCCCCTGGTAAACGGTCTTACAATCGTATTTTAATTGACAAAAATCAGTGCCTTTCTCACAGTCTTGACAAGCTAAGTGGCCTTCCACAGAATACCCGGATAAATTTCCATATGCAGGAAAATCATTAACTGTACAAAATAACAATGCTTTAAGAGTGAAGAAATCTTCAACCAACCCATCATACACTTGAACACCATTATTATTATTATTTAAAAGACAATAAATCCTCCACTAGATGAGCAAGATACACATCAATATCATTACCCAGTTCCTTCGGATCTCATATCATCAAAGACAGCAATATATACATATGTTTCATGGTTAACCAAGATGGAAGGTTGTATATGAACAACATAACAGGCCAAGAGCTATGTTTGCTACTCGTATTACCAAAAGGATGCATACCGTCTGTACCCAATCCTAATCTCAAATGCCAAGAATCTTTGTCAAACTTAGGGTACATAGTATCGACTTTCTTCCATTGCTCCCCGTCCAAAGTATATCTTATTACATCATCTGATGGTTGGACTCTATCCGCGTGCCAATGCAACAACTTTGCATCTTCCCTACACGCATACAACTTCTTCAAATGGGGAATGATCAGGAGGTACCATAACACTTTTGCCGGTGTTTTTTTTATTTCAATGGAACTTTCGCGCCCACCGCAATCGCACCTCTCTTCAACTTGTACCGAGACTCTGCACATACCGGACAAGTTTCTCAATCTTTATCTACTTCCCCCCTATACTACATATAATCGTTTGGGCACACATGGCTTTTTTGTAATTCCAATCCCATTGGGCATAGTATTTTTTTTGCAGCATATAACCGATCGAGCATTAAATTACCCTTGGGAAGCAAATCCATAAACAAATAAAGAGCCTCGGTCATCGACTTATCTATCCATCCAAAATTTTCCTTCAAGTTCATTATCCATAGAGTCTCGCTCAAAACCAAGTTTTTCAAACCATTGTACAAAGGCTTCTGTTTGTTGACAATCAAAGCTTGTAACAACTCTCATTTACCTTTGAACTCCAATTCATTCGAATGAGAGGCTTCCTTAACTTCCCAATACCATACCCAACGAATGTAGCTAGTTTGGAACCCTCTCATTATGAGCTTTTCCTGCAACTTCTTCATCCCTAAATACACATCATTTCTACAATCCTTACATGGGCATCGTGCCCACAAAGAACCATTTTCAGAAGCATGGTCAAATGCAAATGAAACAAATGATTCAACCAATGACATGTACTCGGGTGATTTCCAAAGATCGTTACCAATCAAGTCATCTCGATCCATTATCCTAAAAATTAATTATAATGCAACACATGAGGATCCATTCAACAATAATCATAAACCTAGCTAATCTCAAACCATAATAGTAAATGTGAATATATATGAAGCATTAAATACACCTTATATTATTTCAAGAAAATTGTTAACTAGATAATTTGGATTAAACTAACCTTCTCCAATGCCAAATGATGAATTCTCAAGTACAAAACCTTTTCTTAAACAGTGGGTAAGGAATAAATGAGCTTCTTCTTCAAAGTTTTAGGGTTTTGTGGAATTTAATGGAAATGGGCACATTTTTTATATTAATATACAGGGTCATTTCCAAACTCATAAACACTTTTCCATATTAATTAAGAAATGATAAAACATATTCCGAATTCGGAATACGGGCACAAAGAATTTACGAGTTTGGAATATGTTTCCCCTCTTTGTACTATGGAAACCACATGTTTTTCGAGCTCGGAAATCCATTCATTCCCACTTTCTAATCTCGAAAAGGGTCATTTTCAAAGGCAGTTAATCATAACCTCCTTTAATTAGGGTTAATTAAAGGTGATTATACCTTGAATTGCCTTTAATTATCCCTAATTAAAGACAGTTATTGAAAACCCGCCTTAAATCGACCAAAAACCACCTTTAATTTCAATATAGGGGTTCAAAAAGATATTTTTGAGTTCAGAAAGGTCAAATTAGGCGGTTTTTGGCAAACCGCCTTCCATCGTTGCCTTTAATAGAAGGCTTTCTACTAGTGCATCATGGGTTGGGTTGTCGAAAGCATGTTCAAAGAGGAATAAATATATGAGTTTTTCACGATCATTGTCTACCGAATGCAGAAAATTTTATGCCGAGTGAACTTGATCGAGTTCCAGGAAATATTATTCGAGTTTCGGACTTGATAGACGAAGCTACAGGTTGGTGGAAATAGACTCTTATACGTGAAATATTTATGGCAACCGAAGCTGAGCAGATCCTTTCTATTCAACTTCATGGCCAAGTAGGAGTTTATCATTGGATTTGGCATTTTAGAGCAACAAGAAAGTACTCCGTACGATTGGCATCACCTCATTATTGAAGACTATTGTTACCCACTTCATCAGCAACTGCAAGGCACAACAATGAACATGGACAAAACTTTCTGGATGTGGCTTTGGAAGATGAAAATCCCAAAGCGGGGAAAATTCTATAACTGTGGCTACAGTAGCACACAGCGGATTCAAATGTGGAGAACACATTCTCCAGTTTTGAAAATTTTCTTTTTTACAGATTTCTCGAGGACGCATTTAGCAAATGCGTCCTCTGTAATATGTTTTTTTTGTTCCCTAATTCAAGAGGACGCATTCTCTTATTGTGTCCATAAAAACTCCCATTTTTTAAAAATTTCCTTGTTAATGAGGACGTATTCACTGAATGCGTCCTCTAATCTGGTGCAGTCTTCCATACCGCCACGTGAACGAGAATGCATTCGTTAAATGCGTCATCCAATCCGCCACTGAAGTCCTCGATGCCACATCGATGAGGACACATTCACTGAATGAATCCTCCAATCCTTCCTGTAATATCCCAGATTTCCATAATTTTCCCTTCGTTTTCATATTTGGTCTTCTGCGCCTCCTCCCCGCTCACGTCGGAATCATCTCACATAGTTTGCCGCTGCCATAATCCACGGCCGACTCCTCTCCGCTCTCCATTTCTGGCATTTTCGTCGTCAATTCTCATCCCAGATTTGGTAGTTAATTTTCTCTGCTCTCCCATTTTCTATCTTCGATCGTTCTGGTTAATTTTTGCTGAAAATGATTCTCACCTTATAGCCAAACACGTATACCGGTATTGAGTTGGAGTGTTCACCAATCACCGACGTTGACTGATGTTTGACAGTCGTTGACCACCACAGATCGATGTTGACTGCCGCTGACCGTCGTTGATTGACGTTGACCACCGTTGCAATCACCTTCTCCGTGAGTTTCAGACATTCGCCTAGTCAATTTTTTACTTTCCTAAAGGTAATTGAACCTTACATGATTTTACGAATGTGTCAAATGATTATGTGTGAGTTGTCCTAAAATATTTGTTATTGAATTTGGTGTTACAATGTAATTTGTGAAGTACCAAAAAGAATCTTGTAAATATGAATGTGTTGTATGATTGTGTGTAGTTTTAATGATTATGTTTGGTCTAATGCTATGAAAGTGTTGAATGAGGGTGCACGACTATGCGAATTGATTATGTGAATTGTTTACTAATTTTTGTATTAAGTTTGTAGTAATAGTTTTATTAGTGTGGCTGAATTGAGCACACATTTGAGGATAGTGTAATTTTTTGAAAATCGATAATAGTGTATGAGGTGGTTGACCGACATTAATGGAATGCTGTAAGGTTTACGATTCGAGCAGTTGAATATAAGTTGCTGAATAAAACCGTCTTTCTGAATATCAAATTAAATGTTATGTATTTGTATAATGCAGTTGTACGATGTTTTTGATGGTGTATCTGTACAAAGGGGGTCAGATTAAGTTTGATTTGACTGTGGGTGTGGGTGTGTATTATGATCCTCTCATACCGGAGAGGAACGTGACTCTCGAGAGGAGGTTAACCCACTCTGAGTTAGTTGATTTAATTTTCACAAGGCTTAGTATTGCAAGTGAGGGGTATCTGTTGAAAATATATTATCGTTGTCTTGAGTCGGTTGGTTCGGCTGTATACTATCGGTGTTATAATGTGGAAGATGATAAGTCTACCGTGTTCTTCTTCGACATTGTTGATCGAATGTCGTTGTCCTCAACGGATTTGTACATTAATACTGAGAAGCTGTCAAGCACCATTGACTGTGCACGTCCATGCACGTTCATGTCATTATTGAGCAACATCCAGAAGTGTACACCTTTACCAAGTTTACCACCACTTGTTCATTGCCGGGGTTTTGTCATTGGTGAGTCCAGCCAACCCAGTGGGTATGTTCACGTCGATTGCGCTCAACCGTCCACAAGTGGTGGTATATATGGTGGGCATCATAAGGAGCTGAATGTCTTCGATGATGATTATATGGGTGAAATTGGTGAGCATGTTGTTGGTCATATTAGTAGTGATGACGATGGTGAGGAAGCTAAACTTGATGAAGTAAGTGAAGATGATCATTCCTTATCAACTGATTCGAATCCTGGGGACGATGATGAATAAGTGTTGTGCACGAGCAATGTATCCACGTCGTTTCATATTTTGGCGAATCCTGATACGGAGGCCTACTTTAGGGATTATGGGGGCCCTGATGAGGATAACTATGACCCAACTAATTGTGGTGCTAGACTTTCTAGTTATGTTCAAGGGACTGGTGAAGTAGGGTTGGGTATGTAATTCAGGACGAAGCCAGAATTGGTAGAAGCTATTTCTAGGTGAATTTCCATGATGAATAGGGAACACAAATTCGTGGAGAGCAGGTCAAGCACATGGTATACGAAATGCAAGGACGTTGTTGAAAGAATTGGTAATTGTCATTGGGTTGCCAGAGCTAGCAAAAAGGCTTTGCGTGGCATGTGGGAGATCACCAAATTGACAAGTAGTCATGCGTGTGTTGGTGTTGGTCGATCAATGGGTAACATTAACTTGACATCGGTAATGAATGCCCGCTCAATTTTCCACCACATTGACTTAAACCATTCATACACAGTGAAAGATGTACAAGCGCATGTGAAGACGGAGTTTAATGTGACCCTTTTCTATAAGAAGGTGTGGTAAGGTAGACAGAAGGCTATTAACATGGTATTTGGAACTTGGGAGGAATCCTTTGAACAGTTGCCAACATTTACGATGAGCTTATCAGGGCTAATCCGAGCACCATTGTTGATTGGGTAGACGTATCTGATAGAATACACGGGAAAGGGTGTGGGAAATTTAAATTTGTTTTTTGGGTGTTTGGTCAGGAAATTGATGCATTTTGCCACTGCAGGCCGTTGATTAGTGTGGATGGCACTCATTTGAGAGGTGTATAAAAGGTCACAATGCTAGTTGTTGTGACGCACGATGCAAATGACTGCATACTCCTCATCGCTTATGCTTGACGCTGAAACTAATGAGAGTTGGAACTAGTTCATGCAGAGACTGAGTCTCCACGTGGTTGGTGGTGATAGCAGGCTAATCAGTATTATATCATATCACCATGATGGAATTCTAAATGCAATGAAACATATGGAGGAACAGATTGAGCCAGCTGGATACCACTAATTTTGTTTGTGTCATTTTCAGTCTAACTTCTTATTGCTGAGGGAGGGGTTCAAGAATGCGCTTCTGAAGACTCTGGTTTGGAAGCTTGGTGGTACCAGACGAGAGAGTAGGTGAAGGGAGTACAAGGAGGAGTTGGAGAGTATTGAACCATCTGCTTGGAATTGGTTGATACAATATGATAGCAGTAAGTGGTGTCTTGCCTTTGATGAGGGTGATCGACGCTGGGGAATTCTCACAACCAATTTTTCAGAGAGTTACAACAAATGTTTACGGCGCGCATATCATCTACTGATAAATGCGAGCGTCAAAGCGACGTTTGAGCAAACAGTTGAAATGTTTGCCCAAAGGATACTGGATGCCAAAAATTGGAGGTAATTTCCTTATTCATTACAGTTCTTTATGTGTTCACAAACCAGTTTCTTGATTCTAAATTGATGTTGATTTGTGTAGATCTGTGTTCCCAAGTAGGATCTGGAAAATATTTAAGAAGCAAGACACATGGGCACAAGGACATATCGTCACCGTGTTTGGTCATACGTCGCAGACTTATAGGGTTGTGACAAGGACCATTGATGGGAGCATTAGTGAAAGGCAGTACACAGTCAAATACCCGAGAAAGGAATGTGCTTGTTGTGAATGGCAAATTTTCCATTTCCTTTGTTCCCATGCATTGACCGTCTGTCGGCATAGACGTGACGATCCTTCTAGTCTATGTGACAAGGTATATCACATGACCACCTATGTGCAACAATATAGTCAGGGTTTCATGCTTGTAAGAGATCAATCACTTTGGCAATATGCCAGTTGGAGGTTGATTCTAGATATTGAAAAACGTTTCGCAAGAGGAGGCGTGGTCAGTATGCAGAGAGAAGGATAAGGAATCAGATGGATGAGAGGGTGCCGGGTGAATCTAGAGGCGTCTGTAGGCGAGGCCGTGCTTAGTGTCGTGTTTGTAATATGGTTTGTAAATTCTTTTGCTTTTCGAGTTCAATTGATTGTCTACATTCTTATTACATGTATTTGTTTAAATAGAAGCTACTGTACGATTTGGTTAAAATATTTATCACATGAAAGTGGCTTTTTTGGGAGTTACAGTATAATGTGTATTTGTGGAATATTTATCACATGTTGTAGTATTACGTGTATTTGTGGAATATTTATCTTGAATGGTTAATTTTGACATGTGATTCTGATTGTCAACAGGGACACACCATGTATCATCCAGGACCCACTGAGGAGGATTTCTTGTACCTTCATCAGGAGCATCGTGCTCGTGCATTGTACAATGGTCATTTAGAGGATGAGGTATTGCATGTAAGGCGGTGCAATGAGGCTTGCTTGGCTGAACGGATGCCTGATAGAGTTATGCGCTATGTGCGTGAAGCTGGATTCTAGGGACTCTTGGATTCCGCACTAATACACATTGACCATTCCCTCATCACTGCCTTAGTTGAGCGTTGGAGACCGGAGACGCACACATTTCACCTGCCAATGGGGGAGGCTACGGTCACTTTGCAGGATGTAGGCATCCTAAGGGGTCTTTCAATCAATGGCATCTCAATCACTGGTGTAGACACTAGCAGGCGTATGGATGACTAGCAAAGAGTGTGCACACACTACCTGGGTGCTACACCATACCCGAGTGCTATTAGAGGGGGTCGCATCAGGGCCAGCTGGTTGGGCAACTTATTGCACGGCATGTTCCATATTGATCCTACTGAGGTACAATGTCAACAGTAGGCTAGGGTTCTCATTCTACTGCTGGTTGGCGGAATGCTCATGTCAGACACGTCCGTCCACCTTATCCTTTTGCTTTACTTGTCGGTACTGATGGATCTAGGTGCAGCACATCAGTACAGTTGGGGGAGTGCCATTCTGGCACACTTGTACAGGTGCTTATGTGACGCTGCAATCCCAAAAGTTAAATCCATATTTGGGCCATTTGTCTTACTATAGGTAAAATTGTTGGTCAATCTAGTCAGTTGTAAATAATGTCCATAATATTACATTATATTACATTTTAATTTAATTATTGGCAGCTCTGGGCATGGGAGTGCATACCATCCATTCGACCAGCTGAATGACTACCAGTGACCATCACGATGAGTGCTCTTGGGTCCCGGTACGTATTTAATTAGTCAAGAGACAATTGTTAAACCATTGGCAAATCCAACAAATGGCTAATATAATTCATTTTGTTCCTCATAGGTGGAGAGCCCAGTACGATTTATCACAATCGCCGATGCATGTGTTGAAAGTGTACCGCGATTAGCTGGCATCTCTCCATGACAGCCAGGTATAGGCCAATTTGGATTTCCTTTCATTGACTTGGTTGGAAAAAAAGGTTTTCCTTACCTAACTGCAACACTTACCTATTATGTCAATTTATTTGGCAACCATGCACTGAGAATGTCGTGGAACAACTGCCGTGGTACTGTACAACTGGTAGCAACAATTGGCTAGTTTGCGTTGACCTCATTTGTTGGCATGTCGTGGAGTACCATCATGCACATCGTGTTCTCAGGCAGTTCGGTCATATCCAGCCAATACCCACCCAGTTGGTCACTAGGGATGAACATAAACTGCTTCATACTAGAGGCCGTTGAGGAAGGTCAAGCGTGGATTGACGTGTGGAACTGAGAAGATATCTCGATGCTTGGGAACGTCGATCCAATCAACAAGTAAACACACTTGGGTGTCCGCATCCATACTCACCCAGTCGAGAATACATGGAGTAGTCTTTTCGCAAGACAGTGACCCTGATTGATCAGCCAGGACGGCCCCTAACAATTACGGAGGGTTTCCATGGAGACGGGGCTACTATGGAGTATATGGAATTTCCTAAATTTCTAATAGTATTAACAAATAATACTTTAGATTTATTCAATATTAAATATTTAACTTACTTACCTAATTTATGTAGTTGCAGGAAATTACCGAGTTGCGCATCATGTCAGATATTAGTTTGGACGAATGTCCCCCGCGTTTTGCGGACATTATCTGGGGAATGTATGGTGTTGACACACATACTCTACAGTATGCGCATGAGCCCTCCAGACTGCAGTTTTATCAGCCATATGTGCCCTGTAAGGAACCACCCTTGGTGTGAGATTTAATGACATCAGAAGCTACCGTCCAGCTCCACCTGGTTGACAGGGCGGTCAGAGACCGTGTGCTCGGGGCCATACAGAACACATTGGTTCATCACAAGCCGGACTCTCACATACGAGTCCAGCGATTGCTGGACCATCACATGGTGGACCCTCACAGTATGACATGACTACAGCAGATTCAGTGCATATCGTACTCCCATTGCTAGTCATGCCGGACCATCACATTGGGAACCCTCCTAGTATGACACGACTACAGCTGATTTCACTGCATATGTCACTCTCACTGCTAGTCATGCATACATGTCGCCTACCGCTCCATTAGATACAGGTAGCGTTCCACATGTCCATTATGATTCGAATGAGGACGCAGGAGACGATATGGAGGAGGATTTACCAGAGGGAGCTCCGCATGAGGACGAAAATATATCTACTGAGATGACTGTTCCATGACACACATCCCGCATCATACATCCTCCCCCATTTGGAACGGGTGGAAAGCTTTGTAGAGGCTGTCATTAGGACATTACGTGCCATTCAGCACTCATTTCATTACGTTTCACACATCTTCTTCAGCTATTGTACATTTCTGCTTATTTGTATTCATTCCAACTCTATGCAATAATTCATTCCTACTCTATATTCAAGACTAGATAAAAAATTGCAAATCACACGATCCAAAATTATCGTTTTACTATTTTTAAAAATATCCTCAAACAAACACAAGTCTACTTATGCGCAATCTTCACCAAAAACAAATAAATGAAAAACAATAACTTATACATTGCTGAATTGAAAAAAAAAATCATTTGTTAAATTCACGACACGTTTTGATAAAAACTCATTTGTTGAATTCAGGACACGTTTTTAGAAAATTCAAGACACGTCCTCTACCGATTCTGTAAAAAATAAATTTAAAACAACGTGAGGACACATTGCTGAATTTTCTGGAAACAAAAAATTATTACAATTCTGCAAAAAAAAAAAATTAATTATGTCAGTGATCACGCATTCAAATAATGCGTCCTCTACCGATTTTGCAAAACAAGAAATGAATTCAAGGTGAGAACCTGAAATTTCCGGTCTTACAATTTTGCAACTCCATCCAAAATTCTTCAAACATGCACCAACAAATCAAGCACGCCTTTGCACGGACTTGTTGCCAACAACGGAAAACCTTCGACGTCGCACAATGGAGCTACCATTGACCTATCCCCTTTGCGGCGAAGAAGATGGCACATCAGCCCATTTGTTCTTTACCTGTACATATGCTAAGAGAGTTTAGGAGACGATCGGGTTTACGACTATTCTTGAACAGAGCTCAACAATGAGGGGAGATCAGTGGTTCCGCCAACTCTTGTTCGACAATGAAATAGACACCTTGGAACTCCTTGCCATGATATGCGACAGCCTTTGGTTCCAACGGAACAAGGAGATCTTTGAGGAGAAGAATTTGGATGAAACATTGTTTGCTATGTCCATCGAAAGCCAGCTGAATCGGTTCCGAAGAGCGAATCTGTGGCCTGAAAGATGCTCAGAAATGCAAAATGATGAAGCTATATTCAGAGCTCCTTCATCGGGTTCATGCATTTTTTTACGCAAGACTTCGAAGAGGCTCGGCGGGGACAGGTGCATGGCTAAGGAGTGAAGGAGGCGAATTCCAGAAAGGTGTTGGGTATTTATATGCGGATGTTTGGGAGCCACTTTATGTAGAAGGTCTTGCAATGTTGCAAGCCTTGAAACTTTCTGAACAAGTAGGACTTTAAATTCCCATTGTGGGGGACTCCTTGACTTTGATAAGAGTGATTAAAGGTCACCTAGAGTGCCCTCACCAAGTTGCACATTTGGTTGATGATGTGAGCACGAAATTTGCAAGTGGCACGGGACTTGGTCCATACTGGGTTCTAAGATTGAAAATTTTGTACTCCCTCCGTCCCAGTCGAATCTTCACACTTTTTGATCAACTTTCTCAAGATACGTTTGACTATAAATTTCAATTAGTATATAGATACCAATATCATCATGTGAGATATTGTTGGATTCTCTGCATGCTGTATTTTCTAAATATCAAATTTTAACACACCGTTAATATACGTAACTAAAGTTATCGTTGGTCAAACATGACCTGAGAAAATTGACTAAAAAGTGTGCACATTCGACTGAGACGGAGTAATACCTCATATCTTAGCTAGTGCTATGAAATCAAGTGATGTAGACAATATTGTATGGGACACAACCCCATACTTTTTATCGAATACTAATGGACGTTTTTCAAGAAATGAAAGTAATGTAGACAATGTGTATGGGATTCAACTCCATATTTTTTATCAAATATTACTGAACGTTTTTCAATACCATAAAATGAAATTATTTCTTTGACCTATTATTTTTTCAAAATATTACCATTTTCAACAATTATTCTCTTCCACATTACCTCTCCTAAAATATTGTGCCAAAAATAAATAGGTCAATATTTATGGAACAGAGATAGTAAATTTTAATTTTTATTCGTAAATAAAATATTAATATTAATAACTATGCACATTACATGAATCGTGAATCACATGAGTGTTAATCTAGTTTGTGTTATTATTAAAAAATATTTAAAATGTTTATGGAATAAAATTAATGTAGGATAAGTAATATTAAACTATTTTTTTATGAATTTTATTAAAGGTTGATTTTTTTTTTCAAAAATAATGGATAGAATTGTAAATGAGTCAATTTGGGTCAGAATCCGACACAACCCATACTCGACTTGACCCAAAGTAGATCGACTCATTTGACCCAAATGGGACACTTACCCAACCCAAATAGATCAAGTTGAATCAGGCCTGGTAGGGTCAGGTCGGGTGATTTGAACACCTTAGACCTGACATGCCCTTTCTTTTCAAGTTTTTTATCCAAGACTGACTTTTATACCATGTTCCAAAGCTCATATTTGGGGTGGTAAAGAAAGATATAGCTACGCAAATCATCAGTCTAAAACAATCTATGCTACCCAGACATAATAGCTTTTGGAGTGCATGTAGTGACATGCCCAATGCGGATAGTGGCACTTAGAGTTGTTAGTCTCTGACCCAAACCGGGAATTTAACCCGGACTGACACGATCGAATACAAATTGAAGTCCGATCTGACCCGAGAAATATAGATCTAAACCCAACCCAACACGACCCCACTCAACCTGAAGTTCGATTCTGACCCGAGAAATACGATTCGGCCATGAACCCTACATGACCGAATTCAACCCAAAATCCAAATATTGTTAGATAATCTAGACCTAAACTCGGTCAGAACAAGATCTCGAGATCAACCCGAATCCAATTCCACACAAACCCAATTCAACCCGATAAATCAACTATATATATAACCCTACATGTAATCAACCCAAAACAAATGTAATTATAAAAAGTCAACAACATTTAATATGAAACTAAATCAATTTAATTATGAGTCAAACTAATGAATTCTTATTGGAATAAAGTAGGATTTTTATTTATTAAGAGTTTACGGTATGATTACTTAAAGTCAACTCATAACAAATCTAAATACACGAGGTTAGGTTAAAAATGCACAAGGCTAAGTTTATAAATCTAATGAATAATAGTCAAATAAAGAGAGAGATGTCTAATTAGAAGAATTATTTGAATTAGTAATTATAGGAGTCGATTAAATATTAATTTTAAAAATCAATTTGCGAAAGATTATAAAGATAATATTTAATAAATTATAGTTGGTGCTGGGCAGGGGCATCAGCACCGGTATTTCATCGAATAGTCACCGGCATTTTGAACCCTTGTAGTATTGGTGCCTAAGTGACCTGGTGCTAGAACGTAGAATTCTAGCACCGGTATTGCATACTGATGCTAAGATGTGGCACCGGGTGTGTGGTTGGAACCGATTGTTTGGTAAAATCTAGCACCCATACATAGGCACCGGTACTTGTTGGACCAAATAATTGGTGCCTATGTTCTTCTGTACTTGTGCTAGTAAATAGGTGATCAGTAAAAAATAGAATCAAAACATTTATTACAGCACAAAAATACAGTAAGATATTTTTTTTAAACGTGAATTGATTCAATGAATACTCAAAAATACTATTCAACTAAGGTAGTAGGCACAAAAGCGCCTCTAACATATTTATGGAAAATTATGATATGTCCCAAAAAATTGTCACGGCATTATCCTTCTCTCCAAAATACACAATTTTTGTTATTCTTGCATAAATATAGAAATAGAAAATAAATGATATTTTTGGTGAAATAATGAAAAGCGTTAGTACATGCTCTAGAGTAACTTAGAGTTGATTATTTATAAGTAAGAAAGAGAAATCAGAAAGGGTTACGGATATTATCTTGTGCCCGATTGTTGGTAAATTATTTCATTAGGGGCTTGGAAACTACAATGGAGGTGTATAGGGTAGCATCACATTTAAGCAGATTTCAATTTGGAGTTACGAGTAAAGTTTTTACTTTTTACACTTAGTCCTCTCCAAGAAAGTTGGAGTAGGCGAATCACAAAATTGGCAATACCAAAATAAAATATGATTGTGACTATGCGATTTGGGCATGTATGGGTGAACGAAAGGGTTTTGAAAGTCGACATTGATTACTTCTCATAGCCTTGAAAAAGTATATTGTGACCCAAAATTGTGTTACTCCATTATTAATTGCTTCAAAATACATGATTTTTGTTATTCTTGCCTAAATATATAAATACTAAAAATTTGATTTTTTTGTGAAATGTTGAAAAGTGCTAGTACTGTTCTAGAGTAACTTAGCATTTATTACTTAGAAGTAAGAAAGCGAAGTCAGAAATGATTACGGATATGTTCTTGTGCCCGATTGTTGATAAATATTCAGTTACAGACTTGAAAAATACAATAGGGGTGTATAGAGTAGCATCATATTCGAGCGGATTTCAATTTGAAGTTACGGGTAAAGTCTTTTACTTTTTACACTTAGATCCCTCCAAGAAAGTTGGAGTTGTCGAATCACGAAATTGGCAACACCAAAATGCAATTCAATAATATAATATTGCGACGTTGTGATTAGGGCTTGTATGGGTAAACGGGAGGGCCTCAAAAGTTAACATTGATTACTTATATACAGTCTTGAAAAATTACATTGTGGCCCAAAATTGTGTTACCTCATTATCCATTACTCCAAAATACATGATTTTTGTTATTCTAGCCTAAATATAGAAATATTAAATAAATATTTTTTTTGGTGAAATTTTGGATAGTGTTGGTACATATATTAAACTCATACTGTAAACCCATTTTTCAAAACCTTTTTTTTCCTATTCTAACTTGTAAATGTTGAAATTTTTTCTATGTATCGAGCACCAGTGTTACTACCGGTGGCATAAGTCAACATACCCTTGTCTATAGAATTATAACGCAGCCGTGTGGGGCTGCTTTAAATCAATTTTTAAACTTTTAAATTAAATGCACTCCTAGCACCAGTACATTATAACTTATACCGGTGCTAGATATTTTTCCACCACAATTCTGCCAAAATTTCTATTTTGGTCATAGGCACCGGCATTAGCACCGGTATATGTCATTCAGCCAAAATCGGTGCTGAAAATTATTAAATTCAGACAATTTTTTCTTCAAAGGCATCGTTATTGGGAGGTCCTCGTTGTACCTCTCAACGTTAATATTTATAAGCCCTAAATGCTTACTATCTACAACTAAGTAGATAGCGGCAAGTCGGGGTCGTCCACGAAGAAGGGGAATTTTCTTAAGCGTTTAGACACAAAAGGTTGCTATAAGGGTAGAAGTTGATATATATATATATACACACACATATAAAAGCATGTAAATGGGGGGGTTGGTTGGTTGGTTGTCCTAAGTTATGAAAATTAAAAGACAAGATAACTAGCAAAGTCAAGTAACTATGCTAATCACCAAACAAACTAAGAAAAAGGGTTTTAAAATTACAAAAACAAAGCCTTGGGGGCAATTGATATCCACTTCCAAACCTAATGTAGATCATTGAACCATTCACTCATTCTATCACATTTATTACTTGACTTAACATTAACATACTTATCTCGCAAGAATCATAACACATTATGCATAAGAAGTTCTAAGTTCATGTTCATAGATTTTCATGCAAAGGAGCTAAGGAATTCATCACTTTCCTAACACCCGAACATTCCAATCATAAAAACACTTCCTATTCTCAAACAACCCATGGCATAAATGAAGTGAAACATAGCATCAAGAATACATAAATGCTAAATAATAAAGGCATCAAGAACGAGTGAAACAATCTATTCACTACTTTAACTACTTGTTGTGAAGATAAATCTTCTATCCTTCTTAGATAGTAGTTTGCAAGAGTGAATTCAACATCTCTTGTCAAACCTCACAATGACTTCCTTAATACTAAGAGTATCCTATTGATGGCATTTAGCATGAATAATTAACAAGCTTGGCAACACTTATAAATACTACACCGTATCTAAGCATTTAACCAATTCATGCATTTACACAAGATTAGTCAAGAACGATCGACATTCATAGACTTCTCTCATTTGCTACCTAAAACAAACATGACAACGAGTTCTACATCATCACATTCATCTAGCAATTATCAACACGCCAACAACATTTAAGAAGCTCTAACTCATGCTCTTGGATTCCACATTAAAAGATGGGAGAATTAGCTACTTTCTCCCAACCCTAACAAGTAATCATACAAGCAATTCATATACTCAAGCTTCCAACAACATCAATGCCATTAACAATTAACATTCAAAGCTTAATAAATGCACAATAGCAAAAGCACCAAATAGATAGATATAATGGTTCTTGCTACATAGAAATGGAAACTTCAATCCTTTGCTCCCATGATAAAACTAAGCTAGAGAACTAAAAGACAATTAATATACAAAAACTAAGAAAAGAAAGAAGAGAAAACCTAGGGTTTTAACACCCAAAAATGCAGAAGAAAGAAATGGGCAAAAGCTGTTGAAGAGGAGAGGATAAGGGGAGTATTTATAGCACAAAAATCAAGAAGAAATGCAGACCACTCGTCCGTCGTGAGTCGCGATGTGCTCGCAACGAGCTCGTGATGAACCATCGCATGTCGCGACGGTCACAAATTCCAGCATTATTTCTTCTTTCTCTTTTATATCTCATATCCTTCTCTTCTCCTCACTTCTTCAATTCTTCATATCTTCAAAAAGCTCAAATCCAAGTCTTCAAATCTTCAAAGATATTCTTCAAAGTCTTCAAACAAATTACCTTGTCACACAAAATTCTCTAAAAATGATAAAAAGCGTGAAAGTCGCTTTTAACCCTCCTTAGACAATTTCAAGGGAAATGTCATATTTAGAGCACAAAAGTGTACAAAAGTGAATCCCAAAAGTCCTAATATAACCGTATAAAATGGGCACATCAGTTATCAAGCATTGGTAATCAGTGAACCGGGTCTAGATTTATTCATAAGCACCAGTATTTTGGTTCATTTATCAGATTACCGCATCCTATGAAATTCCTAGCACTGGTATTGCTCTCTCAGCATTGACATATTGGTGCATATGTGTCTGTTTTCCAGTAGTGCATAACTAAAAGCTGCAAGTTACAACGAAACAAAACTTGATAATAATGTAATTGTAATAATAATATTATTGATACATTACCTAAACCAACACAAATTTAATCGGGTAGCATAATAACCCGATCTAAAATGAACCTACCCGAAATATATTTGAATCCAACATTAAAAATTATTAAAAAATAATTAACATGATCAGAGTCAAACAAAACTCCAGTACATAAAATGACACGACACTAAACCGGCCCGATCCAACCTGACAGTATTCTTATCTGACCCGACCTAAAGAGTATAAAAATTACATGGCACTAACCCAACCCGAGAATAACCTAACTCTACACGATCCCACCCGGGAAAAAAATTGACACGTTTTCAACCCGACAAGACAGTAACCCGACACAACAATGGAAATTAACACGTTTCAACCCGACCTGTTGCAACACGAACCGTTTTCAACCTGACACAATGACCCAAATCGACACCGCTACAAGTACTTTATCTGTGTCTGATTCTATTGAATCACATTGGATAAGGTAATATAAAAGTAAGGAAGAAAGTAAAAAAAGATTAACTTTACATTTTTCAAATTTATTACCATACTTATCTGACTCCCTTTGATTGACTATCATATTGAATTTTCAAACCTTTCAAACTCTAATCACCACACTTATCTATCTCGTGTCCCCGAATCCATATCCAAATTTTGGACGGTGTCCCGCATCATAATTTTAGGAAATCCAACGTTAGATACTGAGTTCGTACCCGTGTTGGATCCTGACACTTGTGTCCATGTAGTATAAAATTCAACTCATTCAATGAGCTAGATAATTTCCTCAATTTTTTTGATGAAAAAAATAGTTTATGTAAAATATAAAGGTATGATTGTATTGATCATCAGGATTATAATATATAGATATTTACAGAGAGAGTTACACAATTGGAAAAGGAAAAACTTCTAATCTATAACCTTCTCTGCAAGACACAATATTTTCGTCAAATATTCACAAAATATTTCTTTGTATTTTTTTAATGAACCATCTCATTGAGATGTAGGGGATTTATAGGCACTCTAGACCTTAATAAAATAATGAATTACAAAAATTAAGAAGTGTATTTTCCTGTTATAATTTTTAGTGTTTCCATTCCTGTATAACTTTTGTAAAATTCATAACTAGGTCACTTGTGTAGATCTTGATTAATTAGATGATTCTTTTGTACTCCCTCCGTCCCAGGGGAATCTGCAGAGAGAAAAAACTCTCCGCAAATTTGCTCCTGGTGAAAATATTCTTTTTCCCCTGTCTTCTCCAATTCTCCCTTCCGCCTGCTTCTCTCTCTCGCCACCTACTTCTCCTCCGCCACATGCTTCTCGCCACCGCCACTTATCGCCTCCTCCGCCCCATCTCTACCACCCTCCTCCTCCTTCATCTCCACCACCACCACCACTTATCTCCCATCTCCTCCTCCTTCTCCATCTCCCGATCTCCATCACCCGATCTCCATCACCCGATCTCCATCACCCCCACCCATCTCTTCCTTCTCCATCTCCCAATTCCACCACCACCACCCTCCTCCTCCTCCATCTCCCGACTCTGTTTTCACCGACTCCATTCTTGTCGCCCATTTACCAACTTTGTTTCCCTTGACCCGCCTCCGCCGACCTGCATCCTCCTTCATTCGCCACCTCCTCCAATCGTCGGCAATATTATGAACGAGGAGGTTGATAATGTGCTCTGTCATTGAGAGTGGAGCGGCGACTTGCGCTAGATTTGAGCAGAGGGAAGGTGAAGAAATTTGAGTAGGGAAAAGGTGAAGAAATTAGGTCTGCGGGAGGTGAAGAAATTTGGGGAAACGAAAGAAAGAAGTGGTGGGCTGGGCTGGTCGGTGGGTATGATTTAGGTATAAAATTTTGTTTGTATAAGGGTAAGCAAGTCTTTTGTTAGGTTAGTTCTTCTCTGAAAATGAAAAATGTGCAGATTTATCTAAAACAACCTATAAAGGAAAATGTGCAAATTCTCGCAGCTAGGAAGCAGTATAACTTTTCTATAACTTATAGCTAGGCCAGTGACTACTCACACTTTTGTAAAGTAGTTCATTCCCAATTTCCTATTTGTTTATTTTCTGTTTAAATTGCCATTGTGTGTGTGACTCCATTGCGTGTTCTTGGTGTAACATTTTCTCCCTCTACTGATTATTAATCAATCAAATTCTTTATTTTTTCCGTAATCCATTCTTGGAGCTCAAGGTAACAAGGTTACTATTCTTTTCATACTGGCATATTCCTTCAGAAAGTCTTCCGCAGCCAACTAATTAGGAGATCGAAGTACCTTTCTTTTTTTTGCTTTTTGAGTCTTCTTTTATTTTGACAAATGCACTTTCTACCGCCATGTAACATTGAAAAATGCATTCTTTATAGGCCTCACATTCTAGCAGGATTCTAGAAGATCATTGCACGCTGGAAATGGTTAATCGTGAGTTTTTCTTTGCATTTTGATGTGCATTTAGCATTTGCTTTTAAAAGGACGTTTCAATTCACCAAACACGTGTGCTTTTAAAAGGACGTTTCTATGGGAGAGTGGGAAAACCCTCTTGCTCCACTTTTTCCACGGAAATTTATAGTACTACCTTCATTTTTTTTAAAATTTTCTCAATACTCCCTCTAGTTCTCTATTTATGTCCCATTTTTTCTGACATTTTTTCAAAGCATGTTTGACCATCGATAACTTTTATTACGTAGGATAATAGATTATAAAATTTTACTTTTAAAAAACTACACGTTACGGAGAATCCAAAGACATCTCACATAGTGTCTATTACTATATACAACAAAAGTTATCGATGGTCTAACATGCCATGAGAAAATTGATGGTCAAACGGGGCCATAAACAGAGGACCGGAGGGAGTACTTGCTTTGGCACATGAATTATATCGAATGAAATGAGTGCCGAAAATTAAGATGAAGAAAGAAAAAAAATTAATAAATGAAATTGATGACAATATGTCATAAAAAGAAAGGGTACTCATATTTTTTATAAGACATATAAAAGAAAGGTAAAGTATTGGGAAAAATAGTTTATGGAAAGTCATAGTTTAATTAAAATAATAGAAATGTGAAAGATTTAGTTACAATATTAAAATTTTATTATGCAGCGTAGAGTAGTTATAAGTGTATGAACCAATTAATGGAACTCAAAAATTTTATCTTCATATCTTCTAATTTGCAGTTTAAACCTTGGTCTTTACATAATTTATGAAAATACCGTCTTTCAAGAGAGGGTCTCAAAGAAAAAATGAATTAACACTCATTTTTTTATTATTAAAGACAAAATCTTGTGCAACACTATCTCACATCGAGATCAAGGATTAATGTGTAGTATTATGTTTCAATTCACACCGAGACCCGGTCAGATCTGCTTGTTGATGTGTTGGTCGGCAACGATCTGACCTCTCTGGCGACGGGTGATTTCACAGGATTCAGCGCCAGAATGGAGTTGAGCAATTTCCGCTGTCATATACCTGCTACCCATCGATGTCCAAGTGGCGAAGACAGAGTGGATTCCGCGGTGGCCAACAACCCCTACTGCGGTGACTTTCCAGCAACCTGGATCGGTGGCCGTGAACTCCTGCGATGGTGGAAGGCTACGGGTGAGGTTTGACAAGAGGCGGGAGGAGCATTTTCATCCTCTACTATGCACCTGAGACCAATGTCCAAATCGATGTTTTTTCCAAGTCCGCTCGGATTTGAGCTGGCCAACTCAGATCCAGTAGTGGCCAACTTGGGTCAACTCGGGGTCCGGGTCGACTCAGAAACGAGTCAGGAATGGGATGACTCAGCCCGAACGAGCCAACAACCGAGTTATACTACCGAGGTAGCAAGGTTACTGGGGTTTTTCTCCATTTTTTATTTTATTTTTCAACCTTTTAATTTCTCTTTCCAGGTGGGAGGCTTTTAGTTTATTTAAGTAATTTATTTAGTTTTTTCCTTTTTTCACTTTTTTTTTCAGATTTTAAAATGGGCAGTTTTTAAAATGGTTTTTTGGATTTAAAGTGTCGGAAGGAAATATTCAGTGTCAATGTTTATTTTGCAGGCAGCCTGAGTCGTTAAAAATATGTTTGACTTCAGATTTTTGATATCCAAAGAAACAGTGAGGAGAAATCCAATTCATAGTTCTATTATGCGAACTTATGGTGATACTGTTATTTCTAAGGATGTAAATCAAATTTGTAGACTTGGTCCATAAGGAGATTGGGGCCAATTTATTAATTAATCGATTAGGTTGGTCCCTAAAACCTTTTGGGGTCAAGTTAGAGATATTTCTACGCATTTAGGTGATTTCTGTATACCGAAGAAAAAATTTTCTGGCAATTAAAATAACAAGTCTTAGTCTCCTAGATTAGGGAAATGGTCTTTACGGGTTAAATGGAGACAGACTTGATCTTTAGTTGAGGAGCTTCATTTATTTTGTTTTGATTGCCTTAAATGTTTTATCAAAGGTGTTGATGGGTCACTTTGTGTGCGTATATGTCATTTATTTGGGTGAAACGTGAATTACCCATCAAGTCCGTGTTCTTTCTCAGTTCTCAGTTCTCACTTTCCAGACTGCGTTTTATTTCATCAGTCTGCGTTTTGTTCATCAATCATTCTGCATTTTGTTATCAATCGGTTTGCGTTTTGTTCATATTCGAGTTCATAATATTATATTATGTAATATAATATTATGTACATTATATTATATTTAATAAAAATAAAAATAAAAAATATATACTATGTTGGCTTTGTAAACTCGACGAAACTAACGAACAATATTACTTGGGATCGAGCTCGAGCTCAAATACTGTACGAACTCGAATATTGTACGAACTCAAATACTGTACGAGATTGAACTCGAATACTGTACAAACTCGAATACTGTAAGAGATTGAGCTCGAATACTGTACGAGATTGAGCTCGAATACTGTACGAGATTGAGCTCGAATACGGTACAAACTCGAATACTGTACGAGATTGAACTCGAATACTGTACGAATTCGAATACTGTACGAGATTGAGCTCGAATACTGTATGAACTCGAATACTGTACGAGATTGACCTCGAATACTGTACGAGATTGAGCTCGAATACTGTACGAACTCGAATACTGTACGAGATTGAACTCGAATAATGTATGAACTCGAATACTGTACGATGTTGAACTCGAATATTGTACGAACTCGAATACTGTACGAGATTGAGTGCGAATTTTGTACGAACCCGACTGTACGAGATTGAGTGCGAATTTTATACGAACTCGAATACTGTACGAGATTGAGTTCGAATACTGTACGAGATCGAATACTGTACGAACTCGAATATTGTACGAGATTGAGCTTGAATAATTTGTGAATTATAATTTGTATAATTTGTGAATTATAGTGAATATTTATGTTAAATATTACACATGCATTTAATTGGGTAATTTTGGATATTTATTGGGTATTTGTTACGTTCTTATTGAATTAACATGATTTGGGACCCATGGAGATCAAAATTTTCCATTAACACAATTATTTTCATCCCGCTCAATCCCAAAAACTAATGAGCATTTAATACCTGATCTCATTGGATAATGACAACTTGTAAGCCAAATTGATAGAAAATGTTTAATGATAACTTATTGGGTTAATTATATAATGATTTATTGGATAATGACTTATTGGATAATATATTTTAACCCATTGGGTCATATGAATATCTCATGGGTTATCCAATGAGTTATCCATTTAATGACCCAACTCATTTATGACCCAACCCATTATGACCCATTTAATAAATGAGTTAATTGGATAATGACCCATTGGATAATGATCTATTGGGTTTGGATAACGGGTTTATCCAATTAACCCATTTGACGGGCTTAGCTCCAAGTGCTTTAAGTTAGGCCACGTTTGTTCAGCCTGCAAATCAGATCAATCTAGAACATCTCTGAATTCCTGGAGACCAAAGGAAAACAACCCCCCGGGTAAAAACCTTGCCCCCAATGATGAACATAGAAGAAATACAGGTAATGGGGTCAAGGCTTCTTCATCTGGTGTCTCAATTTCTGGAAAAAAAAGTCCATATTTCAGTCATTCGAGCAAAACCTTATGCTGATTTACAAGGACTTGATGACAATGGAAGGAACAAAGCACCAGTTTCAAAAGATCCCACACTGGTTGATGCCCAAAGTTCTAGTCCAGACACCCTGAAGTCAAACAAAGGCCATAACCCCTCCTGCAAGGAGAGACATGTTCTAATTTCTTACCCAACAGTTATTGATGTTGCCAGTAATTCTGAGGCTATTATTTCCAATGTGGACATAGAGATGTTGGATAACTCTTCTGTTACTAAAACAAAAGGAAATAATGATATTAATGTTGTGCCTTTTATATCTGCCAATGATTCTGATATGTTTATCAATACTAAGTCCACTGATGTTCTTGTTAATCATGTTGTTATGGTTGCTATCTCTGATAATGTTATGCCTGGTTTATCTACCAATGACTCTGAGCATGTTATCTATACTAAATCTGCTTTGGAATCTATTAAATCTGTTGATGAGCTTGCGAAGTCTGCTGCTCAGTTTGCTATTCCTGATAATATTAGATTTGCCAATGTTTGGAGTGAAAAGCTTGCTAAGACTTCTGAAATGGTCAATAACTCAAATAATATCAGTGCAAATGTTAATTCTAAGAAATTACCCGATGCTCACAATTTGTCATATGTGTCTAAACTGAATATAACACATGAGAATCCTTCTATTGATCAGGTAACTGGAACATCAAAACTTAATCAAGCTACTGAACCAAGTCACTCTAATACCAATCTGAACAGAAAACAAAAAACCCAAATTCTTAATAATTCACAGGAGGAGTTCATTGAACTGAGTGCATACAACTTTCCCCTCATGTCTTCTGGCAAAAAATATGCCAAAAGAATAAAATGGCAAAATGTTGAACAAATAAAACCTGCACAAACTTCTGCTACTAAAGAAGATACAATAAACATCAATGATCTGAACAAAGCTTGATTGATTAAAACAAAAAACTTAACATTTTTTTTGAATCAACGGGATGATCAAGAGACTCAATGTGTTGTTGATCCAAAAACAAAACCCAAAAGATATAATAAAAAGGATTATATAGCAACACCCAAAACGGTTGCAACCCGTTCTTCATTGAATAATCTTAAAACTATTCAATGAGTGAGATCAAAATTTGTGTATGGAATGCAAGAGGGGTAGGAAATATATCTACTCAAATTAGAATCAAAGACATTAAAAAAAGTTTAAGACTGTAATCTTTGTAATCATTAAGCCTATGATCAACAAAGATGACATAAACTCAGTTGTACAATCTATTGGTGTTCACCATAGTTTCTCAGATGAGAACGGCAAGATATGGATTTTCTAGACTGAGGAAATCAAACTTCAAATCGAGACAGTAGATGAACAGTTCATAATATCTAATTTCAGACACCCTTTTCTACAAAAAAGAGCGTCAAACTGGATTCATCCACGCTAAACACACTAACAGGGAAAGGAGGAAAATGTGGCCATCACTTGCAGCATTTAAATCCACTCCTCTTTGCCTTATTGGTGATTTCAATGTAATTTCAAGTCCAGATGAATATCTTGGTCCATCAGTACCAAGCAACAGGGATATCTCACCTGTTAATAAGTTCATAAGCTTTAACAATCTTTCAGATGTTCCAACATCTGGTTCACTCTTCACTTGGACTGGAATGAGGCCAAAAGGAAGAGTATGGAAGAGACTAGACAGAGGTTTATCCAATAACATCTGGTGGCAGGATTTCCAATCCTCACACATACAAACACTGGTCAAAGACCAATCAGACCACTGCCCTTTAATACTCCATATTTCAGAAAATCGGTCTCATTCTCAGCCTAAACCTTTTAAGTTTCTAAACTGTTGGATAAATCACCCCTCTTTCATGAACTTAGTTGAAAATACATGGAGTACACACATTAAACTCCATGGACTAAGAAAACTGGTCTTCAAATAAAAATCTTTAAAATATGCATTGAAGCGGTGGAATACCAATATTTTTGGTAACATTTTCACTGAAGTTCAGAAATGTGAGGACTTATTGATCTAAGTAGAAGAAGACTTACAAAGCTCAGATAATCAGACTAATCTTATTGCTTTCAATCAGGCAAAAGCTAATCCAACCAAAGCTTTAGCTAATCAAGAATCCTACTGGAAGCAAATATCAAGAATAAAATGGTTAGTTGAAGGGGACTCAAACACAAAATACTTCCACCAATTAGTTAAAAACAAGCATAAAAAGCAAAGAATTTCTGGTATTAAAGACAGTAATGGTGATTGGATTTATAACCAGAATGCTATAGGGAATGAAGCAGTGACTTACTTCTCTAATATCTTAACACATGAAGATAAAGACCCTACAGAAATCAACACAGTTTGTTTGTTAGAAACATAAATGTCTCAATAACTGATAGCTTAAATCAAACTCTAACAAAACCAGTGACCATGAAGGAATTGACTGACACCATAATGAACATGAATGAAAATCTAGCACCTTCTAGGATTTTTTTATCAAAAGTGGTGGAACATCATTAAGGAATATGTTCTTCATGCACTTCATGGTTTTTTCAGTCAATCATAACTCCCTAAAACTATTACAACACAGCTTGTTCTGCTGCCCAAAAAATATGTTTGTTCATCTTTCAAAGACTATAGACCAATTTGTCTTTGCATTTTTTTCCAATAAAATCTTCACCAAAATATTGGCAGACTTAAGCCTCTAATGAACAATATTTTAACACTTGAACAACCATCTTTCACTAATGGAAGGGAACTCTCTGAAAATGTCCTCCTAATGCAAGAACTGGCAAGCTACATTAACTCAAAATCTAGGGGTTGTAATATGATAATAAAGCGTGACATAATGAAAGCATTTGATAGGGTTTCATGAATTTTTTTAATCTAAACTCCTATTTAAAATGGGTTTTGTAGCTAATTTTGTTGATCTAATCATCAAAAACATCAAGTCTGCATATTTTTCTGTCATAGTCAATGGAAATTCCTATGGTTTTTTCCAAGTTTCAAGGGGTTTTAAGCAAGGAAACCCTCTATCTCCCTTTCTTTTCATCCTAATGACGGAATCCTTTTCTAGAACCCTTAAATTCTTCTTCCAATATGCAGATATCTCACATTATAAACTACCAAAACACATGATTAACGTCTCTCATCTCTCTTTTGCTGATGACATGGAAATTTTCTTAAAATACACAGAGTTAGAGATTAAAAACCAATAGGTTTTATCCAAATGTATGAAAATGTATCCGGTCAAAAAATCAACTATGAGAAATCATCCTTCCTGATTTCTAAAACTGCCCCTCCAAGAATCATTAACCAAATCAGAACAGAAACCCAAATAATTCAAGGGAACTTCCCCTTCAAATATTTGGGATCTCCATTCTTCATTGGGAGGAATAATAATTTACATTATCATAATCTCCTAAACTCCGTGAATTCAAAAAATTTCCAATGGCAAAACAAACTGCTTTCTTAGGCTGGAAGGCTGATCTCAATTAAACATGTCCTCTCTTCCATCCCTTTGGACATATTAACAGTGCTCAAACCTACCAAACACATCATTAATGAATTACATATGACAATGGAAAAAAGAAATTTGGAATACCAAGTCTTCATCTAATCAAATTGGGAGAATATGGAGAATCTTTGATGAAAATGACATTGGTTTTAAAAACTTAAATCTACTGATTCAAAGTTTCTTACTAAAACTTTGGTGGAAGCTCCAACAAGGTAATTCTTTATGGGCTAAGTTTATGTGTTAAACCCCAATTAATCATCAAACAACCAAAACATGGAAAAAGATCAAAGAAGTTCATGCTTTAGCCATAAAACATACTCAAATTCATATAGGGGCAGGTTCAGTATCTTTTTGGGATTCAAATTGGACAGGATTGGGTCTTCTGATCCATAAATGGAATCCAAATACATAAATATCTCATCCAAACCTAACGGTGGCTGATTTCTTAACTAATCCAGCACATATATGAACACTTTTCATAATCACTTTGCAAATGATGGCATCCAAATTCTGAAAAGTGATCATAAACTATTGTCTGACTATGAAGATAAGATGATTTGGAAACCAAATCCTAATGGTATCTTCACACATAAATCTGCATATGAAGTTATAAGGCCAAAAAGACAGAAAATAAATTCTTTCAACCATCTTTAGTCTAAGCTGTTGCCAAAAACGATCAGTGTTATGATTGGAAATTGTTGAATAGGTTTGTTCATATACCTGATGTACTTGAAGATTTCACATTTAACATTCCATCAATATGCTCATTCTATAAACAAAATTCAGAAAGTATACCTCACTCATTCAATAACTGTCCATTTATAAAAAATAATAATAAAAAAGGTATGGGAAAGAATTGAAAAAGTCTTTGACATACCTTCCATCTCTTTTGAATCCTTGTGGGATAGATTGTTTCACTATTGGAATTTGAAAGTGGTGATACCTGAATTTCCTGCTCTAATTAAGATCTTGACTAACTTATTTTTTTTGTCCCCTACAAAGTATCTTATACTATATTTTGGACCCTGTTTCCAAATCAACACTTAGATAGTACCCAACAATTTTTAAACAATTTGTTTGGTCCCCAATCCTAGTTTCTGGCCATTTTTCTGGTTTACCGATGCACATGTCAAACACGTGTCATTTTTTTCGGTAAGGCCAGGGGTAATTTAGTAATTTTACAAAAAATAAAAATGTTTTCTTTTTAATAATTCCCCAAACATTTTCGACGAAGGTGGTGCTCTGGCGAGAATGCTCGTCGATGACTGAGGTTGAAGGGGAAGAAGCAGCTGGGGCAGTGGATGTTCTTTGTAATCTGTGGAATTTGCCTTTTTCTTGAGATTTTGAAATTCTGTGCTAATGGTTGGTTTGGATCTGCAATCGACAGAATTGCTTCTAATTCGGTTGGTTCAGTTTCTTCGATCGGTGCTCTGGCGAGAATCGCCGGCGATTGATTCTGAGAAGGAGGAGAAATCCCACAGAGACTACTTCGATTTCTTTATCTTCTCTTTGCTTTTAGCTCCAGAAGACATTGTCGGCTGCTGGAAACAGGGTGCGCAGTGATGGGATTTGAAAGCGGCAACGGTGGTAGTGTTGGTGGTGGTTTGCTCAGATTATGGTGGCAAAGGTTTTAGGCATTGATTTTTCCTCACTGTGATTTTAAGGGTGACCACAAAAGTGAGCTACTCCACCACGGATGGCCACGGACGACCACAACGAGCTGCTCCACCACGGGCGATCACGGATGGGCTGCTCCACCACAGACAACTATGGACGAAAATGTTTGGGAAATTAGTAAATGGAAAACATTTTTACTTTTTTTGTAAAATTACTAAATTACCTCTGACCTTACCAAAAAAATGCCATGTATCTGTCACGTGCGCCGGTAATCCAGAAAACTTGCCAGAAACTGGGATTGGGGACCGAACAAATTGTTTAAAAATTTTTGGGTACTATTTACAAACGGGGACAGAAACATGGTATAAGATACTTTGCAGGGGACTAAAAAAATAATTTAGTCTAAGATCTTTCCCTGCATCTGTATTTGGCTTATTTGGAATTCTAGAAACAACTATTTCTTTGACCAAATCAAACCTAATGTAGATACTATTTTCAAAAAGATCTTAATGCAACTGAATGACATCCTAATTGGATTTATGATTTAAAAAATTTTGAACTTAACATCAGGGTTGCCTAGGGTGTTCATATGCAGGTCCAAGAGGAAAAAGGAGAGAAAAATTATTCACTGGAAAGCTCCAGTCCAATACAAATTAAAAACTGATGTTTCTTTTCTCAGGAATTGAAATGCAGGTGCTGGTTTCATCATAAGAGACTGTCAGGGTAGATTGATTATCTCTACAGCAAAACAAATACCAACATCCAACGACTTTCAAGCCAAAGTTAAAGCACTATTATATGGGATCAAGGTATCCAGAGAATGTAGAATCGGGAAAATACATATAGAATGCGATTCAGAATTACTGGTTCAGATTATAAGAAAGAATAACAACATCCCATGGAAATGTACCACCGAGATCCTTAAAATATGGGATCTACTTCACCAAATGGACTGGAGTATTTCACATGTCTATAGAGAAGCAAACTGTGTGGCAGATGCATTGGCAAGAATAGCTAGTATTGATAAGGTGAGCTCATTCTTCAATCACTCAAGGCTACCAAAACAAATTAAAGGGATGATTTACCTCGATTTGATTTCTTTTCCTTATCTTAGGAAATAGCCTAGCTAATTTTATGCCTATTGAACCATTTGTTTCATTTTCTTACATGGCTTCTCTACTCAGCCTTTTTTCTGGAACAATTTACTGCACTCCATATTTCTATTTGACAGGTTCTGGAGTTGGCGCGGGTACAAGGCTGGCCTAGTCATCCTGGGAGGCAATTCAAAGCTCTCATGACACAGTTGATTGGAAGGGGTATGATCAACAAGGCAGCTTCTTTGCAAGGGCCAAATCAAGAGTGAATCACTTCTGGGGAACTGATTTGCGAGGGATTACTATGGGAGGCCACTTCTTTGTGCCCACACATGGGAGTGGAGGCAAAAAAGTGGAAGGCGATAGTATTTCTCGAAATGGGTTAAGAATCATAGCCTTTGTCGACAAGGGGATTGGAGACAAAGGTTATAGATTAAATCGCTTTGTGATTAGCTATCCCACATTTTAGCTTTTTGCACATAGTATTTCTCACACTTCGCAAAGTTGTACTATCTTTAACTTCTTTCTAAAGGCTTGGGGAGCCTAACATATACCCCCTTAGCTTGGTGAGTTTTAATTTAAAAAAAATGACCTTTTATTGTCAAATATTGTGCTTACATTACATTTAATACATTTGACACAATTAATAATATTTTATTCTCTAAATCTTAAAATTTTAAGTTTTAACTTATATTGTATTTTTTGTTGATGTGTTTAGTTTTCATCGTTTAAAAATTAAAACCGATGATTCTTTTTCTGAATATTAATTTTTATTTAATGTATACTTGATGTTTTAATAGTTTAAATTGATATTTTAAAGACTAAATTGTTTTTTTGGTCCCCTACATACTAACTTTTACTATCTTTTGGTCCTCATCTGCAAAACAACCATAAGAAGGGACACTACAAATTCAAAACATTGTTTTTGGTCCCCAAACCCAGTTTCCGACCAGGTTTCCGGTTTCAGGCGCACGTGCTCGGCACGTGCGTTAATTTCTGGTGAGTCCAGGGGTAAATTAGTAATTTTATTTAAATTACCCACATTTACTCATTTTTTAACCAGAGTTCATCTTCTCCACCTCATTCTTCTTCATCTATCGTCCTAAACCTGCAACTCCTCCAAAATCGCCTCCTCCAAAATCATCCTAAATCCTCTGAAATCATCTAATCTTGTCTTTGTGCTCCTACTTCTAGCACTGAATTTCTAATTCAGACCCATTTTCTTGATGTCGACTTGTAGCGTCTCCTCCGTCTCATCCACTTTGTTTGTGGCCAGATACTTGAGATGTACGTGTGGCCGGATACTTGAGATGTACGTGCGGCCTTCGTTGCTGTATTCGCACCGCTAACACGGTGGAGAATCTTGGAAGGAAGTTTTTTGGTTGGCCGCTAGGTCGCGCTGGTTGCAATTTCTTCAGGTGGTGTGACGAGGGTTGCTGGGAATGTGAGGTCGCACATGAGGTTATTGACAGAATTCAGGCGAGGAACCGTGCGTTGGAGGAGGGATGGCTAGGTTAGGCGGTGAAGTTGTTGACCTGAAAAATGAGCTTGAAACGGAGCACCAGATTTTCAGGAAGATGAAGAACTGTTGTTTGGTGGGTTTTGTTATTGCGATATTTCTTGCAATGATTCTGATTAGTGTTAATTGAACCAATTTTAGTGTTTTGGAGGTTTTCCCTAGGTCTGTTTGTTGGTGCCGTGGATGATTAGAATGCAACTCTTCTTCTGTAATAGAGTAGTTAGATGAAGGAATTGATGATGAGTTTGTCGCATGTTTAGTATGTTCAAATTTAGTATGTTGGATCAAATGTTTCAATGCTGTTACAGTTTGCAATCTGCAATCTTCAAGCTCATTCATTCCATTTGTTTGATGATGATTACAAATCAATGAGCACAATTTCTTTGACATAATGAACAATATTAAGCATCCACAAGTTGATGGAAGAAATGATCACATTTTCATACACAAACTGCCAATTTTGAGCTTTGGAACGTCTAGAAAAGAAGCGTAGTTTACACCGCAATAGTTAATGGCAATGAAGTGCCATGGTTCTAGACAAATTCCCTATCCGAACCCAAACAGTAGTTCCAGACCTATGAAGAGTTAGTAATCTGCTGATGCCTAACCACAAATTAAAAAGGCTAATCTACTGCTTAACCAAAAAATACAGCAGTAAGGTATTAGACCTATTAAAAGTCCAAATTAATCTATACTATGAAGCTGTAGCAGGAGGTAGTTTGCAGATTTAGTGATTCTCTGGAAATCGCCAAGCATCACCACGCATCTCCGAATTGTAAACTTCTTGAAACCGCGATGATGACGGGCTGTTGCATGTGATCCTTGTATGTCCAAGTTGACGGCACAAGGTGCACTTCTATACCTGTTTTACCTGTATATTGCCATGATCAGAAAACATTCAAATATTAACATATACCTCAATTGTTGAACCTGTACACAAAATTAGATAAACTGAACAAATTACCTTCTTGTTTGGCGGATTTGAAGATGCAGATTCAGCCTCATTTGGAGGGTTTCTTGGCTTCTATGCAACTGCGACTGGACATGTTTTTGCATTATGGCCAATCTGCGCACACAGTGAGCACTTGTATGGGCCCATCTTCCCAGCTCTAGAAAGTCTCTCAACCTCACCTTGTTTCCTGACTTTTGGCTTGGTCGAATCCTCTTCACCGGGAGATTTTTTCCTGGACTTCAATGGTCTTCCAGGCAACTTAATGTCCAAGGGTGGCAGCAAACTATGATTATCAGTCTGGACCCATAATTCCGGACCATTTATGGGATGGATAACGTGCCTATATGCACTGGAGTAGACTGCCATGGAGTACCAAGAATGCATGAAATCCGCCGCATCCTCCTTAACAAACTAATTGCAGCAACAGTATGAGGGCAGGGTATCCCTGTCAAGTCCCATTTTCTGCATCCGCATGACCTTGACTTCAGATTAACAGCGTAACTTCCCCCGTAGATGCAAGTCACCTGAAACTCCGATTCACCACAATGAGTAGCAAAGCAACGGTTTGAGGCAAACCGGTTAATCTCCAACTTCTTCATTATCTTCGGCCCAAATCTTCCATCAAACCTTGCAATCGATGCCCTTTTTTTGCAAGTCTGTCCATGAAATAAAATCTTACAGCTTCCAACATAGTCAGCAGCGGTTTATCCCTCGCATGTAGTATGACCTTGTTGAAGCACTCACAGATGTTATTTACCAGAATATCACATTTCGATTTAGTATTGAAGAAAGCCCGTGACCATTCCTTTGGATTTGTTCGTGTTTCTAACCACCTGATTGCTTCTGCATCTCGTGCCATGATGTCTTTCAGATGGTTCATAAACTGGGCTGGATGGGTGCACTTGGCTGCCGACCAAATCATTTCCTTTAACTCCAAACTAGAATATGAGCCCTTGAAGTTTTTGTACATGTGCCATGTGCAGAGTTTGTGTTCTGCATTTACCAGTACCTCCTTCATTGCTGCTTCAAGTCCCTGGTTTGACATGGCAACAGATCAGATCAGAAACTAGAGTACCGAAAGTAGATGGTAAAGGATGATAAAAAATCATACCTTCTGCTTGTCCGAAAGTAGAGTCCAACCAGGTTCATTCTTTATGTTAATATCTCTCTGCAAATGGGTCAGGAACCATTGCCAGGAACTTTTGTTCTCTATCTCCACCACATCATAAGCCACGGGGTAAATTTGATCATTCCCGTCCAGTCCAACAGCCGCCAACAATATCCCTTTGTGAGGCCCGGTCAGGTGGCATCCATCGAGTCCTATCAGGGGTCTGCACCCACTTATGAAACCCTTCTTGCATGCATCAACGCATATGTAAATTCTATGGAAAACTTCATTCCCAAAGTCATCTTTTTCAGTCTGCATCACAACTGTCGAACTGGGGTTGGTCCTCAATAACTCGTTGCAGTAGTCCCTCATCATTGTATACTGCTTCCTGTAGTCTCCAACTATCTCATAAATGGCCCTCTTCCTCGCCTTAAATGCAACATCCCTGGATATATTTATTCTCAGGTTCTTCTGGACTTTATTCACAAGCTCCGAAACCTTCATGTTTGGCATAATCTTCAAGTCATCCTTATACCTCATACTAAGGTATTTATAACTCGCACACCTGTGGAGGAATGTAGCGCTGCAGGAATGAGCCCTTACAAGGGAAGTTAACTCCCAGTGCTTTGTTTTTTTCCTGAAGTTGATTGATGCCATCCAGTTGCATTTTCCGGTGTTTGAAGAACAAAAAGCAGTACACCTCTTCAAATTGTTCTTCCTAAAACGGATCTTCCTGCTAGCAACTATGTCGTGGTGTTTGCAAGCCAATTTGAACTCTTCTTTGTTAACAAATGCCTGCCCCAGATGGAATTCCACGTCACTATCACCAAGCGGCGGCACAAACCTTTTGTGCACCCTTATCCGCTGCTTCATAACTTTATCTTCCTCATCAGAACTTGTCTGACTTTGGTCACCCCCGTCACCATTAACCTCACTTGAGTCTGACTCATCCATATTAACCTTCTATTTTCCCGTGCTTGTTTCCCTGTCCGGCAGCATTTTCTCTGACAATTCATCCCACTGTTTTCCCCTATCATTCTTGATCACCACTAAATTATCATCGTTATCCACATCAAATTCCGGGTCTACAAATTTCTCATCCACGTCACCCTTTTCATCTGGTGCAACTAGTGGAGCTTCTTCACTAACTTCTTCGTTACCTGATGCCTTCTTTCCATTTCTTTTCCTGCTCTCTGTTGACCTTTTCCTGTATCTCTTCCCCTTTTTTCCATGAACACTAATAACTGTCTGAACTGCATCCCCTCGTTCCTGATCCAATGTTTTGCCATCTCTGAAACCACCATCTGTGCCATCTTATTCTACATATTCTGCTCCTCCACCATTAATTTCTTCATCTTTCGACAACTCCTCAGCCAATACCTCTTCATCCTTCCACAAGTTCTCAGCCAATACCTCTTCTTCTCTAGCTTCTGCCACAGACTGCTGAAAAGGCTGTGTTGCAGGACCCTCATCATCCATGCTCTCAGCTTCATCAATAATTAGAACCCCGCAACTTCCAACAATTCCACAGTTGGACCTTGTCTTGTCCGGGGATCCACATAAATTCCCTTTTTCTTCAACATCCTTCGGTGCTGCCTCTGCGACCTATCCACATTTTGGTAATAAGGCTTCAGGGCAGGGATAGATTCCTCCTTGTCCAGCCTTACCGGAGCTCTGTGCTTCCGACCTTTTCCTGGTCTCCTACCACTACTCTTCTTCATCTCAGAACCAGTAGGCCAACTCAAATAATTCCAATAATAACCGCATAAATAGACATCAACCACACCATTCTTCAGCCTTATGCTAGCTAGTACCTTGGCCTGCTCAGGAAGACACAGCAAATGGCCTGCCTCCACAGAACTAAACAACATACCGGGCTCCAAAAACATACCACATACCATACCCCTCTATCCCAAATAATTATATGCATTATCCAACATACCCAGGTTGAAACCCTCAGCTTCACAGCAATTAACCATGTACACAGTGCCGCCAACATACGTAGGAAATGGTTCCCAGACCAGGCTCTCATGACAGTGTATTCTAATGGAGAAGCTGTTGGTTCCAAGAACTGAAAATAAACAGGGATTACTAAATAGGGATTACCAAAATTAAAATTATTAAGTTAAGTAATGGGGCCTACCGAATATATTATCCCCACCAACAATATATTATTCCCATCCCACACCATATCTTATCTGAAAACGGAACTAATTGGATTCCCACTGACAGCCGTATGCATTAGCTATTTATTTTGGACAAATAGGTTGGCCAGATTATTAAGGGACCACAAAATAGGGGACCACTCAATTCAAAATGTTGCCCAGATTATTAAGAGTATTCAACTACCAGTGGGGACAACAATCAAAGCACATATCTCTGCAATTCTCAAAGATTACATACCTAAGTTAGGACCTCTGTTTCCCCTACTAAAACAACAGCGATCTTGTAGAAGCAACAGCAGCCTCTTATCCGACTCCATTCTGACCTACACTCGCACAAGCCAACCCATCAGCATAAAACTTACTCAAACCAACAACGTCGATGGGAAAGAAATGAACCCAAACAGAGAAATCACTACAACATTTGGAAATACCTAGGGTTCAGTCACAAATGGCCACGTAATGGCCGCATAACGACTCCGCGCCGCCATCGACTTCACAGGTATGCCCAGGTACGACCCGATTCAACGTGAATGGAGACCGCCAAAAATTAAGGTCGCAACTTTCCGGTGAGATTCTGAGATAATTTTGGAAACGATGAACTGGGGAAACATCGGGTTTCGGCGAAAGTGAAGGGTAATTCCAAGGGTCAGGTAAATTCCATGGAAAAAATGAGTAAATGTGGGTAATTCAAATAAAATTACTAATTTGCCCCTGGACTCACCGGAAATTAACGTACGTGTCGAGCACGTGTGCCTGAAAACTGGAAACCTGGCTGAAAACTGGGTTTGGGACCAAAAATAATGTTTTGAATTTGTAGAGTCCCTTCTTATGGTTGTTTTGCAAATGGGGACCAAAAGATAGTAAAAGATAGTATGTAGGGGACAAAAAAAATAATTTAGTCTATTTTAAATTTTAATACGAGGTGTTGATGTTTTGTTGTTCCCCATGCCCGCATTACATTTTAGTGCACACTTTGATGTTTTAAAATTCATGTGTGTTTTTATTTAATGGTCAACTATTAAAATTTAATGTGTATTTTAGTACATGTATTGGATGGTAAATTATTTTTGTTGGAGTCTTAATTAATTCTATTTGAAATTTAACTACTTTAATTTGATGTGTAGTTTTATTATTTATTTTGATATTTTACTTTTTTAATTTGATGTTTTAACTAATTTATTTAATTTTTTATAATTGAAAATTGATTGAATTAGTATATAAATTAAACCCATTTTAACTGGGCCAAAAACTTTATCTGGCCCAGATGACATGCAGTTTTTACCCGATTTCTGATCTTCCCACTATCCGTCGGAAGCGCACCGGTAAAGCAGTTGCCAAAACACGCCGGGAAATTCTACGGCCGACTGTGTTGCTTTAGAACCGCAACAAATCCGGCGATCCAAAACGAAAATCCATCATCTTCTACACCCGGCAACCTATAGGCTTCGATTTTGACGAGTCCGATGGTTCAATTTCAACTAGCCAGAGGGTTCAATTTTGATGAACTCCGTCAAAACAAAAATACGTTGAAATGCGTCGAATTCGAACAGCGGCCGACTGGAAAATGGAAATAAGGAAAAACAGAGCAAGTTGAATAAGACTATGAAATTGGAGCAAAGGAAGTGGGGGATGGAGGTTGGGAAGAGCAGTGAAGGGGAAGCAATCGCCGGCGAACACCATTGCTAGGGTTTGGCCGGAGATGGTGGCGGAGGCAGCTATAGGTTTCGCCGGAGAAGGAAGGATGGAGGCAAATATTTCTTTATATTTGCAGTTCGGTCCTTTATTTCCGGGGAATATTATAAATTCAACCCTGAAATGAAAATAAATATATTTATACTCCAAACTTTTAAACCTTTTATTTTATATTTTCATTATTTACCCTTTTAGCCTTGGTCTTACCAAAAGACGGGAGACATACTCTTTATCAAAATGGAATTAATACTCTTTTTGAATTGAGTACAGAGGAGCACTTCCTTTGAACGGAGAGTCAGCAACCTGGATTAATAAAGGGCGCATTTTTGCAGAAGCACTGAAGCAGTATTTTGAATTTCATTGCATTGCATGCAAGTTGACACCCTTTATCCAGCCTTTCTCCGTGATATACTTGAAACTAGTGAACTTTTCTCAACTCATCATTTAATTCAATCTGATCTACTCATATTTGCTCATGCGACCATTTTACTCAGAAGTGTAAGGGCAAGAAACCTGGTGATGAATGCCCTTTGACGCAAAATGAGATCGCATGCGATGATTCAGAAACTCAGTTCCACCATCACTCTGAAATACTTTGATGGTGGTAGAAAATGGGTTCTCAACAAGTGCCTCAAAATTCAAATAAGCCTCTACAAAATCAGACTTTCGTTTCAGAGGGTAGAACCAGGTGAACCGAGAAAAATCATCAACAAAAATGACATAATAAGAATACCCGGCACCAGTGGCAGAACCAGGACAATATGTAAGGGGGGGACTGAAAAGGAGAGGCAAAAATTTTTTAACGCTTAATACGACAATATTTTAACTAATAACGCTTACATAATAAGATGAATACATAATAATTAAATTTTTACAAGTACGACAAATCACTACTTAAAAAACTACTTTCTATTACTTGTATTGCTAGAAGTAGAACCACTAACAACTGGAGACAATTGTAGCCTACGATTTTGCATATGCTTTGAATAATTGGTTCATTATTAATCCTAACAAAAATTGCTTTCGCAATATGCACTGTCACAACACGAGAAAATATGCTATTAAATTCACAGTTCACGCAGATTTAACATAACACAAATTCACAGTTCACACAGATTCACCGCAACACGAGAAATATGACATTCACACAAATATGCAATTCAAAACACTCGGGGTCCGAATCCAATTCAAAATCATGCCTCAAACAGTTAATTGCCCTCTCATTTCCCCCTTCTTACTAAATAACCTTTCGATTTTTATAGCTCATAATAACATCACCAAATATCAAAAGTACACTTGCGAGTTATACGAAGACACAATATCATCACAGCATAAGAAAAAAATGAATAAGGCCCAATGACTTGTATAATAATTTTCCATTCAACACATCACAAGAATTGGCATAGTCAAAATTCAATTCACGGTACCTTGATTTAACTCAGACCAGAGACATAAGGTTATAAGAGAGGACGCGGTCGCTGACAGAGCGTGGAGACGCGAGGGGACGGAGGGAGTCGTGGACCCGGACGGCGGCGCGCTCATCGCGGTGGATGGATGGCGGAACTGGTAGCAGTTGTGGCGGATTTCTGGATGCTAGCAATCACGATCTGATTTCCAATTTGAGAAAGGTAGGGTTTCTCATTTCTAGAATCTGGTTTCATCCCTCTCGTTAAGGGTTTGTATTGGGCCAATTGGATTTCAGCCCAATTGGCCTCTTCATTTTTGTCTTAATTAAACAAAACGACGTCGTTTTACTTATTCCAAAACGATGTCGTTTTACTTATTCCAAAACGATGTCGTTTTACTTTTTCCAAAATGATGGCGTTTTACTTTTTCCAAAACGACGGCGTTTTATTTAATGAGAAAACAAAAAAATTGAGGTCGTCTTCTTCAAAGTGCAACCAGAATAGGTGGCTCTGCAAGCTTTAAAGGAGGGGAGGAATCCATGGATTCCGGTGGCGCCCAAGCCTCAATTCCGGGCCACCGGATCCTGGGAGTGGCGCTAGCACCCCCTCGCTCACCCTTGGTTCCGCCCCTGCCCAGCAAGAGATATGACAGAAGAGGGTCCCCAAAGGTCACAATGAACTAAATCAAGTATACGTGGTGCGCGCTTTAAATTATTACTTAAAGAGAGACGTTTTCCTTTAGCCATCTCACAAGAGGGACATAAATGAGACTTAGGCATCAAACTGGTAACTGGAAAACATCTAGACTTAATAGAGATGTAAATCAATTAGAATCAGGATAAGAAAGAATACCCTTTCTGATTGGTTTTTATATATCATATTCCATATTTGTTTAGGTCTTGTATACCCTTTGTACTCACTATATATACGAATACATATAGCCACAATGATTTGTGAGTTTTACATTCTATCTTAGTATCATTCAGGTCTCTCTAAAAAAAATTCTGACTTTTCCAAAAAAAATCCAAATTTCCTACCTGCGTTTTCAGATCTCGGGCCGCCGCCCACCTGCCTCATTCTCCAATCACCATCGCTGCCGTCGGTGATCACCGATCGGACATCCGACGTTGTTGTCTCAATTGCTACCCATTGTCATTGTCTTCTGTTGTTGTTCTATACATCCCACTCATCATCTTCCATTCATCGCACCGATCACCGCCGCCAGTACACCCATCTTTTGTCGATGGTCAAGTTGTTGGTGCTCTCTATTACCCGGCGTCTACTGCTCTCCTTCAAGGTTCTTTTCCAGCACCATCTTCTCGTCTTCTCCGGGTCTATAATCATCTCCAACAACCAATTTTTAGGCTGCCTTCTCCAGGTCTTCCGGCGAGCTTCGATTGTTCTTTGTCAGGCATTTTCTCCAGCGAATAGGGGCGTGTGAGCCACACACGCCCATCACTTCTCCCACGCCTGAATCTCTGCGGGCATTTTCTTCCAGTGCTTGAGCTACACATACCTCATCAACAAAGGATATTTTTGCATTCTCAATTTATCGCGAGTTGAAGTTTTTTTTGCTAGTTAAAGAAATTTATCGCAATTTGATCTACTAAATCGTAAGTTCTTATGCACCCAGTCAGCACCACATCAGTGCCCAGTCAGCTCCATTTTATTTTTAAAAAAACATGTTGCTTTCTTTTGTATTATGGCTCTTTTTGATCAATCATAACGTCAATGATGTTATGCTCTGGGCCATGTTCCTTCTTCATGTTCTAAACTGTAATGGTACCGATTGCAATGTCAGTGGTGTAAGAAATTTGGTCATGTTGCCTCTACTTATTCTCATTTGGTCTCTCGAGCCTCCTCCACTGCTTCTCTACCACATGCTCCTTCACATATTCGCTGGATAGTTGATTCTGGCGTGACCAACCACATTACTTCTTCTCAGTTCGCTCTTGAACGCGTGACTCCTTATTCTGGTAACACTCATGTTATTGTTGGTAATGGTTCTGCTCTTAATATTATCCATGTTGGTCATTCTCAAGTCTCTGATTCATTATCCTTATCTAATGTTTTGGTGGTTTTGTAAATTAGTAAAAATTTGATGTCTATTAGCTAGTTGACTCGGGATATGAATGTTGTTATTTGTTTTGATGATTCTTCTTTCACTATTTCAAAAAGTTTACTAGAGATGTTATTGTCAAAGGCCATCGTTATAGTGGCTTATATGTTTTGGATCATGGTGGTGCCGCTTTATCTGTTTTTGTTGCATCAAGTGCTTCTAAAGTATCTTTTGAACTTTGGCACAGTAGATTGGGTCATGTGCCTCACAACATCATTTTGTCTTTGAGCAAGTCTGGATGTTTGTCAGTTACCAGTTTTCTTCCTAAGCCTCATTTATGTCCTGCTTGTGAGATGACTAAAGGCAGGTGTCTTTCTTTTAATGATAATTTAAAACGCGCACCACACATATTTGATTTAGTTTATTGTGAACTCTGGGGACCCTCACATGTTGTCTCTCACGCTGGGTACCTTTAGTATGTCATTTTTATTGATGATTTCTCTCGATTTACTTGGTTATTTCCTCTACGACAAAAGTCTGATTTTGTGGAGGCATATATGCAATTTGAAGCTCTTGTTGAGAATCAATTTTCTACCACCATCACGGTATTTCAGAGTGATGATGGAACCTAGTTTTTGAATCATTGCATGCAGACTCATTTCGCGTCTAAGGGCATTCATCATTGGCTTTCTTATCCATACACATCTGAGCAAAATGGTCGTGCAGAGAGGAAGCATCGTCATGTTACGGAGATAGGTTTGTCGATGCTATTTCATTCTAGCCTTCATAATTCATTTTGGTATGATGCTTTCTGTACGGCAGTCTACATCATCAATAGATTGCTGATCCGGTGTTATCTGGTCAGTCTCCCCTCTCTGGTCTCTTTAGTGCTACGCTTGACTACTCCAATTTTTATCCTTTTAGTTGTCAATTGTTTCCATATTTGAGGCCATATGCTACGCACAAACTAGCCCCTTGGAGTATACCGTGTATATTTTTGGGTTACAGTACTCAATATAAGGGTTATCGATGTCTTGATCCTCTTACGAAGAAGGAATACATCACTCACTATGCTCAGTTTGATGAGTTGTTTTATCCGGCTACCTGTACTGGCACTGTTACAGATTTATCATCATTGGATGTTTATGCTTTTTTGGAGCCTTCATCAGTTCTATCAAAGGTTTTTTAGCCATCTTCTTCAGCACATTCACCCATTATTATGGAAATTTTAAAATTTCCAACTATACAGGAAGCTAAGGGTTCTTCAGGTAATTGCAATTGTTTGCCACAGGGTGACCAGCAGCATGATCGACGACAGACAGCATCCCTAGTATAGCCACCTCCACCATTGCCGTTGACTTACATGCTCGCCACCCTGGCCTCGCGTGTGCTCCACACGCCACTCCACCAGTCGTCAACGTCTCCTCCAACAGTGCCAGCTAACCATGCTCCTCCAGTGCCGTCATCACTGCCGTCCCCAGGTCGACATCATCCGCCTCAAGATCTATGTCTGATACTTCTGCGTCCGTGCCATCCTTGCAATCTGTGCTTTTGCCGGTTGTGGGTCTCTCTTCCCTACATCCAATGAATACTTGTTTGCAAACTAGTTCTCTACATTACAAGGATTTTTCTTATTATGGTATTTTTGGTTTACAGAGTTCTTTGTTTTCTAAGACTGAACCTTAAAGTTATCGCTCGGCTATCAAGGATCCTGAATGGGTTGCAGCTATGTACTCAAATATGGATGCCTTATGCACTCAATAGATGTGGGAGGTAGTTCCTCGTCCTTCAAATGCAAATGTTGATAGCTCAAAATGGGTTTACCGGTTGAAGTATAAATCTGATGGATCTCTTGACCGACACAAAGAAAGTTAGTTGCTCAGAGTTTTTGCGATTGCTTGGCTTTTATTATAATCATACATTCAGTCCAATGGTGAAGGCTTCTACTGTTCATACTATTTTATATATTACTGTTCATCGCAATTGGCCATTGCGACAGCTTGATGTCAAAAATGCATTTTTTAAATGACATTCTTGACTCTTCGGTTTATATGGAGCAGCCTGCTGAATACAAAGACCCAATGTGACCTACGCAATGCCATTTATAGTTTAAAGAAAGCTCAATGTGCTTAGTTTCTGCGTTTCTATTCTTTTTTATTGGTCTGGGCTTTGTATGCAGTTCCTTCAATACCTCCTTATTTGTTTTCTCATAGGGCGCCTCTTTGCTTTATTTGTTGGTTTATGTTGATGACATTATTCTTACCGGGAATGATGGGCATCTTAATCGGGAGTTTATTGATCATGTTAACCAGGAGTTTAAGATTATCGATCTTAGCATTCCAGTATTTTTTGGGTTTGGAGGTTGTTCGTACTTCCGACGGCTTATTCCTTGGCCAGGCCAGATATGCCAAGGACATTTTACTGTGAGCTGGCATGCAAGATTCTGCGCCAGTTTCCATCTCATTTGTGTCTTTTTCTCAACTGTCAATCTCTTCCGGTAAGCCATTCGGAAACCTCAATCTTTATCGTTCTTTGGTTGGTGCACTATAGTATTTGTCGATTACACATCCCAACTTGTCCCTATGATATGAATACGGTCAATCAGTATATGCAGGCTCTTACTGATGACCACTACCAAGCTGTCACTCAAATTTTGTGTTATGTGTGTGGTACACTCCACTATGGTCTTCAGTTTCATGCAAATTCTTCCGCTTTACCAGTAATGGGTTACTATGATTCTGATTGGGCTCATTGTATCGAGACTCGTAGATCTACATATGGTTAGGCTATTTTCCTTGGTGGCAACCTGGTTTCATGGAGTGCTAAAAAGCAGCCTATAGTTTCTCGTTCTAGTTCAGAATTAGAGTACCGTGCTATGGCCAATACTGCTGCGGAGCTACCTTGGTTAATGAATCTTCCTTGGGATTTATGTGTGACGACGTACGTCCCACCTGTGTTGCTGTGTAATAATAATAGTGATCTCTTCTTGGATCAAAATCCAATTATTCATAAGAGAGCCAAGCACATTGATATTAATAATCATTTTGTGCATGAGATGGTATCTTCTGGAAAGCTTAGGGTTGCTCATGTTTCTACAGACTTGTAGCTTGCTAACATCTTTACGAAGGGTCTACCCCGTCCTCAATTTAATTTTCTACGTTCCAGGCTTTGCGTTGCGACCAATCCTACGCTTTGCTTCAGAGGGAGAGGGGGTAATAGAGATGTTAATAAATTAAAATTGGGATAAGAAAGGAATACCCTTTTTGATTGGTTTTGTATACATCATGCTCCATATTTGTTTAGGTCTTGTATACCATTTATACTCACTATATATATGAAATGACACAACCAAAATAATTTGTGAGTTTTACATTCTATCACTATTGAATTACTTCCAGAGAGTTATGCAAAAAATATTTTTTTTAAATTATGTGATTTGATATTTAGATTGAACTGCATCAATATTAAACTATTCATATTTGTTAGAATAAAGCAGGTTGATGATTAGATAAGATTTTATTCTTGATGACTAGGATAGAGTTATATTTAAACTGGTTCACTTTGTACTCTATTTATACTCTTCTTCATTAATTAGAATCATGATGAGAAATCAATCTTTTATTGTATCAGAGCAAGTTCTTATCCTAAATCAAAAACCCAAAATTTTTTCTGCCTCCCCCCCCCCTCTCTCTTTTTCGGCCAATCATATCATCACCGGATTCCGGAGAAATCCCGGTCAAATTTCGGTAACTCCCAACCAACTTTCGGAGATCTCCAATCATACTCAGACCTCAGGTTCCAGTATCTTCATATTCGTAGTAGGTCCTTCCACCGGTGGTCGTCTTTAGTTTATGAAAAATATCCGGCAACAGTTCACGACCTCTTCATCTCCAGTGTCCAATTCACGATGTCGTCATCTCTGACTCTAATCCCATTGGTTCTTTTTGTATTTCTCATTGTAGTCCTCCATAGTCTCCGGCGGAGATTCTCCAAATTATCCCTTTGACCATACCTCCATTTTCAGGTCACTCCGTTCACCGATGACCTCCATTAGCCTGCAGCGGCTTCTCAGGTGGTCTCAATCACCGGCATCTCTGTTCATTGTCATCTCTAGCTTCTTAGGCATCTCATCTCATGCTTCGTAGGTGTCCCGTCCGAGCACACATTTTGGAGCATGAGATCCACGCGCTTCCAGGTTAGTTGGGCACCTAAAGCCACGCACGCGTGAAGCCCACGTGCAAGCTGTCTTATCTAGCACGTGACGCCCACATACCTACTGCCCAATCTAGCCCTTATGTGCATGACATCCACACACCGACAGTACCTCTCCAGCGCTCCAGCACACCTACTCTATCTCCATTGTAAATTCATTGCCACGTATCACTTTGCATTATGGCTCCTTTTTGTGGCATATCAGAATTTAAGCACCATGGCTTCAAATGGATAATAGACTCTAACGCTACAAAGCACATGACATCATCTCATGCTATTGTTGATTAAGTGAGACCTTACTGATAATGTGTAAAATCGTACGAGCTTAATGGCATGGGCATCTATTGGCCCAAGGCTTTACCATTTAGGTAAAACCCTCTTTTGGGTCGGTCCAAGGTGGAGTACTTGTTCCATAATCAAATAAAATATTGGCCCTACTTGCCTATCTATATGAAAGCTAAAGGTAATCCCACACACTCAACTATTCATTCCTAGTTACACTCATATACACTGTTTGCTTACTTGGCCGTCAGAGCCTTTTCCCCCAGGACACCCCTGGGGGACTTTTTCTTGCAGATTCAGGCACGACGGGCGATGGCATAGTAACAACAGTAAATTGGGACACATCAAATTGGCACGCATGGTGGGACCATCGAAGTCAGATATACGCCGTTGTACTGTTTATGTCCGCCCCTATGGAAAGCTTATTACGTAAGACTGAATGGTTGAAGGATAAAGTATTTTTTACCACTAAAGAAGAAGTACAGTTCCCTTACCGGAGAAGAAAACGGCGTGGGACCATTCAGATGGATCCTACCCCCTCAGGTGTCGGTAACCAACACACGGAGAGTGTCTGGGATTAGATCACAAAAGGATTGGAGGGCCGTCAGGCGGATGCCCTTACACAGCCAAACACTTTGGAAAGGATGGATGTCAGTGTCGAGCCTCAGTTTGGGGGCGTTACACCCCGTACCACACAAAACTAGGCATGATGGCCTAGAGAGGATGGGCTATAATTCACAGAGGCTACGATCGATTCACAAGTGAAGCCTATGGCGAATGCCATTTAGAGGACGAGGGGCACAAACAGTGCAATCCCCCCATCGCAGCCGGACCTGGCGCAACTGGCCTAGACTCTCAGATCTGCGGGGTACCAGGTAGAACCCCCAATGCTTTGGTAATGGTTAGCCTAGCAACAGGTGGGAGTCCCACCTTCAATGCCCCTGGTGTTAAAATAAAGGATCTGGATGCAAGCTCCACCAGGACCAATCTACCCATTGGATATGGGGGGTCAGGACCAGCCTCAGCCAACGTTCCTAGGTTTCATTCAAACTATAGCTAATTCAATACCAACTTCGATCCCTAGTTTTGAAAGACTGCCGATCCCTTATTTGATGCCTTGGAAAATGGGTGGATATCCAGGGTTCGAAGCCCAAATACACTCATGGTCTTGGCCGGAGATGCCCACATATGATCCCTATCATCTGGGGCTTCCGTAGATACCATATAGTTTGGCTATTGGAGGATCACGACCGGGGTACATGGCTTCAAACTAGGGACCCACCAATGATGCCTCCGGGCTAAATCAATGGGGATATCCAAAAATGGGGGGAGTCAAGTGACTCTCTCGTGAGAGTGCTTGATAGACTAATCGGTCCTTCGGATCAAGCTGCAGCTTTTCCCTTCATCCCTGCCATAATGGCCATCCAATGGCCCAAAAATATTAAACCTTCCAAAGGGCTCTCCATACAATGGAGATTCGGACCCCCGGGAATTCATCTAGACCTTCCTCAGTCTGATGAACTCAAGAGACTTTGATGAACAACTAACGTGTAAGCTGGTCGAAAGCTACCTTCAGGGGAAGGCCCAAGAATGGTTCAACAAGATGGCCAAAGGATCATTGCATTCTTATAGGACTTCGGAAGGGCCTTGCTAGGTCATTTCTTTCAGAAGAAGAGGTTTACCAAAACCTTGGTAGAACTTTACCAGGTCAAGCAAAAGCAGGGGGAATCGACCCATACATACTATCATAGATATGTGGACGAGAGATTCAGTGTGATTAACCGTACTAAGGATGGAGTAATCTTGGGGTATATGGGGGGGATGTCCAATATCAACCTATACAAGAAGCTGGTGTCGAAAAGGCCGGAGACCTTGCAGCAGCTATAGGAGATTGTGGAACAATACTCCAAGATTGAAGAGGACGCAAAAAGGAAAAGAGAGGGGGACAGAGGTGTCAAAAAAAGCCCCAAGCACCCTGATAAGTCTAGGAAACCTGAGGCTTCGAAAAAGAGCTTCAGAAGCTACGTCCCCCTGACTAAAACTATGATGGGAATATATTCTATCAATAAGGGCTTGTTCTGAAGGTTACCCCAAGGAAAGGATTTTTCCAGAAAGAAGGACTCGCCTAAATACTGTGACTTCCATAAAAAATGTGGCCGCAACTTAAATGAGTGCCGCCACCTAAAGGAAGAAATCAAAAGGTGTGCTAAGGAAGGGTTGCTCTCGGATTGCATCGAGGGATCAAAGGGAGGAGCCTCTCCGAAACGCAAGAAAATCCATTGGAAGGGTGGAAGAAAGGAAGGAAATTGAGAGGCCAAAGAACAACAAGGAAATGAGGCTGAACAAGCAGGAAATAAGGTAAGGGAGAACGACAAACCCGAGGATGAAGCCAGGGTAGATCGAAACTGAAAAGATGGGCTGAACCGGGTAATTAATTTCATCAATGGTATAGTAGGTGACCAGTCATCAAACACCATCATTAAGGCGTAGTCTTGGTACATGCCCCCCGGAGAGCCCAGTCATAAGCAATTTTGACCAGAAGAAGCGATCACTTTCTCAGAAGCAGACCCGGTGCCTAGCCGAACCCCCCATAAGGATCCAATGGTCATACATGCGAAAATTAGAGATTTCTATGTTAAAAGGGTGTTCTTCGATGATGAAACTGCGGTAGAAATAATATTTTCCAATTGCTTTGATCAGCTAGGGCTAGGCCGCAAAAGTTTGAAAAGAACAACCTCCCCTCTCTCCAGCTTTACTTGGAAAATGGTTCTGCCCTCAGGAGTTATAAACCTTCTAGCTAGAGCGGCAGATGGTGAGAAAGAGGTCATTATTGCTTGCATTTTTGCAGTGATCAATATTGTATCCCCTTACAACGTGATATTGGGAAGACTTTGGATGTTCCAAGCGTGAGCCGTATGGTCCCCCTACCATATGACAATGAAATTCCCCACAAATGAGGAATAACAGTTATAAAGGGGGATCAACCAGTGACCAGAAGTTGTTTGGCCATTTTGCTAAAAGAGGCTAAGAGGGAGGAAAGGGTGTCTTTGGTTAATGGGGAGATCAAACCCACAGACACGGAGCCAATGTTCGTTCGAAAAAAAGGAACAGTACCTATGGGAAAAATAATACCCTCCTCAACAAAGAGAAAGTTGAAGGACATGTTGGATACCTATATCGATGCGTTTTCTTGGGACACCCTTGACCTAACATTGGTTTCGGAGCAGCTGATGGTTCACAGACAAAATGTGGAACCCTCCAAAAAGCTGATAAAACAGAAGAGAAGATCATATGCCCTCGAAAGAGCGGAGGCCATAAAAGAAGAGGTCCAAAAGCTACTTAAGGTTGAATTGATCGAAGAAGTGTTCTATCTCGAACGGATAGCGAATCCAGTGATGGTTCCCAAGCACGATGGGCTTGGGGAATATGCATTGATTTTACAGACCTTAAAAAATGTTGCCTAAATTACAGCTATACCTTACCCTTCACTGACGTACTGGTAGAAGCCATTACTGGATATGAAGTTTTGGCATTTTTTTATGCCCACACTAGCTATCATCAGATACTCATGGCCGAAGAGGAAAAGCAGAAGACATCTTTCATAACAGGCGTAGGTGCATTTTGCTAAAAAAAAATTCCATTCGGCCTGTAGAACACCAGAGCCACCTATCAGAGATTAGCCAATAGGCTACTCCAAAAGCAAATCAGAAGAAACGTTGAAATATACGTAGATGATATGGCGGTGAAATGTAGGAGCTTCGATCAGTTCCTTTTGGACCTCTAGGAAACATTCCAGATGCTTCGGAGAGCCAACTTAAAGCTAAACCCAACAAATAATCGGGGTAGAAGCGGAAAAATTCCTCGGATTTATGGTCTCAGAAAGGGGTGTTGATGTTAACCCTAAAAAAATTGAAGCTTTAATGCAGATGAAGCCCCCTCAAATCTTGAAGGATGTCCAAAGACTAATAGGGTCCCTTGCGGCCCTTAGTCAATTCCTTTTGAAGGGGGAAGAAAAACAATTTCCATTGTTCGACGTCCTTCGAAAAGCCAAGAAATTTGAATGGACGGCAAAATGTGACAAAGCCTTTCGGGAGTTGAAGGACCACTTATGAAGTCTACCCACCCTAATAAAGCCAGACAAGAGGGATGACCTATATTTTTACATCTCGGTGTCCCCCTTGGCCATCGGTGTAGTTCTGATAAAAGAAAAGGACAGAACCCAACACCTTATCTACTTCATAAGTAGAGCTTTTCTTGGTCCAGAAACTAGATATACTGCCCTTGAAAAGCTTATATTGGCCCTTGTCCATGCTGCGAGGTCCCTTCGGCATTACTTCCAGGGTCATAGGATAATCTTGTTAACGAGTCATCTGATCAGGCAAGTAATTATCAAGTTGGAGTCCACGGGATGAATAATGAAGTGGGTCATTGAACTGGGTGAGCATGACATCCATTTGTGCCCAAGGAAAACAATAAATAGCCAAGCTTTAGCATACTTCATTGTAGAAACTATTGAACCAATTGTAGTACATGAAGAGAAAGAGTCCGAAGAGGCTTAGATATTGTATGTGGACGATTTGTCACATTCTATAGGCAGTGGGGCCGACATCTTGCTAATAAGCCCCGAGAAGAAAGACTACCCCTATGCCTTACACTTTGACTTCAAGGCCACGAATAATGAAGCGGAATATGAAGCCCTGATTACAGATCTTTGAATAGCGAAGAACTTGGGCGATCAAAGGTTGGACATATTCAGCGATTCCCAGATTGTGGTCCTTCAAGTCAAGGGGGAATATGTGACTAGAGAAAGGAGCCTACATTGCTATCTAGAAGTGGTGAAGCCAATTATCAGACATTTTCACCATTATACCCTCACACAGGTCCCTCGGAAGAAAAATCACAAGGCTGATGCTTTACGAAAGTTGGCTTCATCTAATCTGGACTTGCAATCTCAAGGGCCCCTGATGGTGGGAACATTGATTAAGCCAAGCTTTGAAGAAGAGGCAACAATGATGACGGTAGAAGAGAAATATTTGTGGTTAACGCTTATCATTAGCTACGCTCAAGATGGTACCCTCCCAGAAGATACGGTCGAAGCAAAGAAAATTAGACTTAAAGCACCTAAGTATGTAATCCACAAAGATGTGCTATATCTTCGAGGGCATTTGCAGCTGATCCTTTGGTGCATAGCCTCCCATGAGGATGATTATCTGATTCGTGAGGCTCACGAAGGGGCCTGCAGAAGTCACCCGGGGGCTCCCTCGATAGTAAAGAAGATCCTTCTAGTTGGGTATTATTGGCCCAAGATGTTTAACAAAATTCATAATCATATCTAGGTATGTCACCAATTCCAACGGCATGTGCCGATCACCCACATCCCCCAAGAAGATATGATGAATATCATAACCTCTTGGCCATTCGAAAAATGGGGGATCGACTTGGTGGGTCCTTTCCAGGAGGCCCCTAGACACTTTTGATATCTAACTGTAGCCATTGACTACTTCACAAAGTGGGTCAAGGCCAAAGCCTTAACGGGTGTGAAGGGAAATTCAGTGATCGATTTTTGCAGGAAAAATATCATATGCCGCTTCGGAATCCCCGAACGATTATAACCGACAATGGTGCTCAATTTGTCAATGACCTTTTCAAGAGCTGGTGTAAGGAATACAAAATTCACCAAAGGGTTACCAACATTTACCACCTGCAAGGAAATGGGCAGGTGGAGGTCACAAATTGTACCATTATTAATGGTATCCGCTCAAGGCTCGAAGGGGCAGGAGGAAGTTGGATCGACGAGGTGCCAAGTGTGCTTTGGTCATTTTAGATAACAGAGTCGTCTGCCACGGGTGAAACCCCCTACGACCTAGTGTATGGTTCGGAGGTAGTTAACCACATGAAGAGGAGACTTCTAACCTTCCGAAGGACCACCATAAATAATTAGCACTAAGAAGTTAATGATGAACATCGTCGATTGGATCTGGACCTCCTTAAAGGGAAAAGAGATAAAGCAGCTATTCATGAAGACAAGATCAAAGAGAGAGTTAAGTAGTACCATGACCAGAGGGTCAGGAAGGTCCAGTTCTCCCTGGGAGACCTCGTAATGAGAAAAAATGAGAAAAGTTAAAAGTAACTAGAGAGGAAGCTATCAGCTAATTGGGAAGGACCCTATCAAATTGTGGAAGTTGGCTCTGGAGGTAGCTATGAGCTTGAAACCCCCAAAGTGAGAAAATTTTGCATAGATGGAATGTCTCAAACCTCAGAAGATATTATGCCCAAAAATCCTAGATGACTTGGTGAAGTTGACAAATAGCACATCCCAAAGTAGCTATGGGTCGGTCGATGTTCTTAATCAGCTAGCACTTTAAGTCTGTAGGATTATTTGTATCTTTGGGCTCCATTTTTAAATGAAAGTGTGTTCCTTATAATTGTTCCTTCCAGAAAATTAGAATGCATTTTCTAAAAATAGATTCAGAGGTGTTCGGAGGGTCTGAACTACCCACCGAAGACCTTATGGACACAGATCCCTTAAACATATTTAAAATAGGTCTCCTCGAATGTCTTTCGGCACATTCCCCTTGGATGTTCGGAGACCGCCTTAGGGGCACTAATCCCTCAGGCTAATGATTTGGAAGGGTCCGAACTGCCCACTGAAGGCCTTAGGGACACTGACTCCCCAGGCTAACGATTTGGAAGGGTCTGAACTGCCTACTGAAGGCTTTAGGGACACAGGTGCCTTAAACATATTTGAAATATATCTCCTCGAATGTCCTTCGAGCACGTTCCCCTTGGACATTCGAAGAACACCTTAGGGGCACTAATCCCTCAGGCTAACGATTCGAAAAGGTCCGAACTGCCCACCGAAGGCCTTAGGAACACTGATCCCCTAGGCCAACGATTCGGAATGGTCTGAACTACCCACCGAAGACCTTAGAGACACAGATCCCTTAAACGCATTTGAAATAGGCATCCTCGAATGTCCTTCGAACATGTTCCCTTTGGACGTTCGGAGACCGCTATAGGGACACTTATCCCTTAGGTTAACGTTTGCAACGCTTGGGGTCAGACCCCATATGTCTCCTTGAATGTCCTTCGAGCATACTCCCCTTGGATGTTCGGAGACTACTTTAGGGGCACAGACCCCCTTAAGCTAGCATTTGCAACATTCCCATTAATTAAGCCCATCTTGGGGACACAGATCCCGATGATGAGATTCGAATGTGCAACAAGCACTCAAGGCTTAGACCTTGTAAAATATACGATGGGTCAGCAAAGCCCAGTTCGATTGTGTAAACCACAGAGGGCTAAGACGTTATAAACTGCATGAAAAAAGTCAGAGAAACAAGTTCAAGAAATTTAGCTTGGGGGCAATGACCCTACCTAAAAAAGGGGGAAAATGCTCTGACAATAGCAAAGGGAAGAACGTATTGTTATTAGGCCAACGCGGCTTACAAATACACAAAAATAAATTACAACTATTTTATAAAGTAAGAACCTTAAGACTCAGCATCGGGGTCTCCCAACTAAAGGTTCTTCTTCGTCATTGAAGGACCGTAGTCGACTTCAACTAGCCATAGACGAAGAACCTCTCCCTCGGGCAGCGGAGGAGTGACTTTGAGTTGTGTTAGTTCTTTGAGCTAAAGCCACAGGAGGAGGAGCTTCACCTGACCCAGAAACCTCAATTCTCCAAGGGGCAGTACGGGAACTTGAATCTCCCTCTTTCACTTTCTGCACTCTGTCCAACCACCTCCTAGCCTCTTAATATGCTTTGCAAAATTTGGGATTCTGAGTAATATGTTTTTGCTCCATGATATTGACAGTGTCTCAAAGAAAGGCTTCAAAATCTTCAATTAGTAGAGCTTCAACTGTATCGAGTTGGAGCCCGTATGCTCAAAGGTTGTTGGTTGTTGCCTCATAGGTTGAATACAGTTCAGAAAGCTCTTTATCAACCTTCTCTTTGTCCCTACAAATGGCAGCAATGATGGACTGATTCTCCTCAATGGTTTGTTTAAACGATAGAACCAGGTCTCGCTGATATGTCCGAACTTCTTCTTTCCACTGCCTATTTTTTTTGGTAGCAGTTGTTAGGGCCGCTCAAGCCACAATTACATTTTCTCGGGCCACCTGAGCCTGACGACGGTAGCTTTTGACAGATTCGTTTGGTGAGAGACATTCATGCATCAAAGAAAACTCATCCTTGGTAGTTATCTCTTCGAGAACTTCATTATACCATACTTCGAGAGATAAAAAATCTCCCAAAATTTCATCCATAGAAGCAGTTAAAGAATCCCTTTCCTCTCTCAAATGGCTCAGCGTTTTGAGGAGTTCTTGTTGCCTTTCATGAAGACCACAGTGCCATAAGACCAGTTCCCCGTATGCTGCTCGAAGCTCCTCTTCGATCCGGACAGACTTGTACCAAAATTGGGATGCCTCGATCTGATGCTCTCAAACCCATTCTTCGATCCGGTGATACCACCCCTTCGTGATTTGAAAGAAAAAAATTGAAGGAGGTACCTCTTTGCAAATTGGGGGATGGGGGGCCAAAATGGTACCAACTCTAAAGTCTACGAAAGACAAAAGAAAAAATAGATAAGTATGAGAAAATATGAGTCTTGCTTAATAGAAAGAAAAAAGTACATCAGGAGCCCCAAAAGGGAGAAATTTTCATACATTTTTCCTACGCTAGATGCCTCATGAGAAGAACTCAAAGGGGCAGGCCTATGCTGAGATCTCAGAGCGATAAGGGGATCTATCTCTTTCCACTCAGTGTCCTCATCCACCCCATGGCCACGGATCTCCTCCCCTGTGAAATACTTGCTGAAGGCCTTCTAATGGTTGAGCAGTGGGAGTTTGGTCCCCCCCATCCTAGATAGACTTCCAGTAGGCTCAATTTTTGGGGCTCCAAAATTTTCTTGTAAACATCCAGCATAATAGCGTACTCAGCCGAAAGATCCTTGGAGATAGAGTGAGCCAAACTGTTCCGGGTAACCCCAACCAAGACCGTGGAAAGGGAGGAGAAAAAATCCTAGAACCCCTGGGTCTTAACCACCCTCTTGGTATAGGCCTCAAAAGTCAAAGCCTGTTGCTCAAGAGAGCAAAGGCCAGACAATCTAGAAATTTCCGCACAGGCCTCCGAGAGCATCAGTTCAAGCCCTTGCAGAATATTGTCTTTCTCGGCGGCCTGTGCCTCAAGCTCTCTTCTGTAAACAAATGTCTGTTTCTCGAACTCCTCCTTATGAATAAGAGCCTCTTTCTCTAGCTCCACCTGATGGGCGAGGGCAGTGATAGCACGTTCGACCTCGTAGTTGGAGGCTACCTTCTCCAGGTCTTCCTTGTTACGAGAAGAAGCTTCGCACAACTCCTTTTCAAGTTCCTTAAACATAGCAATAGCTTTCTCAGCCTCTTAAACCATCATTAAGTAGTCCTGGACAACAGAGTCCAAGGAAACTGAGAAGGGTGCCTTTGGGACAAGGGTTAGGCGACCCTCAACACACGAAAGAGGCATGTTGCTCTTCCCCACAAGAGAGGGCCGGCCTCCGAGCCCGTGTTTCTAGGGGGACTAGGTTCGGCTGGGGGGATGAACGAAGGGGGGCGTATAATTTCTCTGCCTTTGACTGGGAAGGCTGGAGCATCAAGGCACTATCGTGACACCATTTTCTCTCACCATCTACCTTGGAGCGTTGACTGAACCTTGGAGTGAGCCTCCGGTCACGGGGCTAGAAGTGGGATGGCTTTGAGAGGCTTCCAGAAAGGCCTCTGTTAAAGTGGACTCGGCCTCCATCTCGTTGCCAAAGCTAAGAGTTGTAGCAAAATCCACTGAACAAAAGGAAAAAAAAAGGGAAACAAGAATTAGCCAACAGAAAGAAAAAAAAAGGACTAGATAAAAACAAGGGTGGGAAAAAATAAGGATGCCGCAAACACCTTCAGAAGATGAAGAAGAGATCCCAATGGAATCATCTTCGGTGCATCCAAAAGGTCTTAGCAGTTTCAAAGGTGCATCCAAAAGGTTTAAGGCTGCTACCCTTAGTTTTTCACTTCTTGACATCCTTTAAAGCCCCTCCATCAACAACCGAAGAGGGCTTCCTTTTACTTTCTTTCTAAGAGGCTGATCACCCACATCTTTGATTGCAGCGACCTCCTCCTTAGTGATGGGAGTCCTCTTCTTGGAAAGTTTCTCTTTCTTGGCAAGCTTCTCCTTTTTTCCCTTTTCCGGAAATAGACTTTACAGCTTCCACTGGAGGTTTAATCCAAACTGCCCCTTGATTATAAATAAAGTCAGATACTTTCTCCGTCCATACGAAGTTAAAATTCCTCAAGATATTAAGGGGGTCGCTCAGCAATAGATCCCTATCCCTCATGACACTCTCTAGAGCGATATATATGGTAGGATTCTAGAACTTAGGCTTTAGATTCCAATCCAGAACAAAGTAATCCTCGGCCTCCTTCTCAAAAGTAAAAATGGGAGCAATGTGCCACCTTTTGCAACTTGTAGCAATTTTTATGGGGTGATCTGAGAATCTGGTGCACAGAGTCACGATCCCCTCAAGAATTGTATCTTGACCTCTAGATGAATGCACGACTAATCTACTGCCACAGAGGTAGTATAATGACCTAAACAGCTCATACAGAGGAGTGATACCTAAGTTGTTACACTGATTCTTAAATGCCCTAACCAACAGGATGACGTCCGAATGCACTTGGGCCAAGCTCACTTAGTGCTCCTACAGAAGATGAGAGAGGATAGGGGGTAGAGGGAAACATAATCCAAACTTGAAGTAGCACTCGTAGACAGCAGACCGACCGATCCTTGTATCCCTTGGATTTTCGTCTTCTTGGAGGACCTCCAACTTCAAGTCCTATGGAATTCTCACCTATGAAGGGAGGGTCTTCAACAACTTAGCTATCTTGGGAACCAATATTTTCGGGCTTTCAGGAACAGGAGTTAATATATTCTCAAAAAAGTAAGGCCTTCTTGCCTTATCTTCCTGAATCTGGGCCCAGCTTGGGACCCAAGACCTTGATAGTACCCATTTTCAGCAGAAACCGGCAGGTGGTACGAAGCTGCTGCTAGAACTCCCCCCAGTATCTGAACCCAAAGCAGAATAGCCGATTGCTGAAGATTACACGGCACCATAATCTTGGAGTCAGGAACCATCAACGCCGATAGTCGAAGAAGTTGGGATATAATCAAGAATGGAACCCTTTCCAAATGAAGGTATTTGCGACATCCTTAAGTTATATAAAGGATAAAAGTTCAGAGGACTTACTAGGTAGTGGCCAAAAAAAGTAGCCGAAGCTCTTGAAAAGCGTGAACATAGAAAGGGCACTGACGAAGTGCTCTGAGAAAGAGAGCAAAGAGTTTGGAAGTTATGAGAATTTTCAGTGAGCTAAAAGTGAGAAACAATGAAAGTCTTTGCGTATATATAGAAAGTGGAAAAGGGAGCAATTATTACCTTGAGCCGTTAAGTGAAAAAGCTATTGCGTGAGTAAGTGGGCTGCGTAGATTGAGGTAATCATGAGGAAGTGGTACACGTGGAGCGTAACAGGGGCTCCACACACCTAGAGAAGAAAGGGTAAGCATCACATGTGCCTTTTCCACTCCCCGCTTAGAATTTAAACTCTAATCCCAGGAAACTTTTTCCACTTCCCATTTTCAAAATTTTGAATGCTTAGGTCTTTGAACGAGGGTAGGAAGGCCAAGGGCCAAACCCATCATGACTTTGCATACGAACACTTTTAAAACTCAAGAGAACTGGGTCCGCTATGCCAGAACCCCTGCTTCTCAGTGGAGGGATTCGAACACCTCACTTTTTGGCAAACATCAGAAGGCTAGAAACTGAATCCCTTTACACTAAGTAATAGTTTTGAAACCCCTACTCCTCAATGGAGGGATTCGAATGCCTTGCTTTTTGGCGAAGATCAAAAGGCTAGAAACCGAATTACTTTACCCTAAGTAATAGTTTTGAAACCCCTACTCCTCAGTATAAGGATTTGAACGCCTTGCTTTCTGGCGAAAATCAAAAGGCTAGAAGCCGAATCCCTTTACACTAAGTAATAGTTTCTAAACCCCTACTCCTTAGTGGAGAGATTCGAACACCTCGATTTCTGGCAAATATCAGAAGACTAAAAGTCGAATCCCTTTACACTAAGTAATAGTTTCAAAACCCCTATCCCTTAATTGAAGGATTTGAATGCCTCACTTACTAGCAAAGATCAAAAAGCTAGAGGTCGAATCCCCTTACACTAAGCAGTAGTTTTGAAACCTCTACTCTTTAGTAGAAAGATTCGAACACTTCACGTTTTAGCACAGAATGAAAACACAAGTTTCAAATTTGATACCTTTAATATATTGGGGATAACAGATCTTAGACCCTGAAACAAACCAATAAGCTAAAGACCGAACCCCCCTTATCTGCCCAGTAAGGTCCGGAGACCCTTGATTCCCAACACAGATTAGAAGAACAGGGCCTGAACCCTTACCCTAGGCTACTGGGGGCCCAAAGGCCACCAGAAGATATAAAAGAGATGCGATCCAGGCCCTTAAGCCCTAGCCCAGACTAGAAAGCCAAGGGCCAGACCCCCAATACATTTTATCTACTCGAGCAAAAAGTTCGACACCTGCATAGAACAGTCCCTCAACTTGCCATGGGGATGCCGAAATCATACCCCTCGGCATTGGGAAGTTTCAGATCTTAGTACGAATTCGAACCCCCGATCTGGGGATAAAATTTGAAGGTTGAACCCTCAATTTTTTATGGGCTTATTGATAATGTGTAAAATCGTACGGGCTTAATGGCATGTGCGTCCGACCATCGACCCAAGGATTTACCCTTTAGGTAAAGCCCACTTTTGGGCCGGGCCAAGATGGAGTACTTATTTCTCAGGCAAACAAAATAGTATCCCTACTTGCCTACATATATAAAGGCTAAAGGTAATCCTACACACTCAACTATTCATTCCTAATTACACTCTCATACACTGTTTGCTTACTTGACCGTCGGAGCCTCTTCCTCCCGGACACTTCCGTGGCCTTTTTCTTGCAGATTCAGGCACACCATATGGGGGCGTAGTAATGGCGGAAAATTGGGGTGCATCACTTACCATGGCTCTTCCCGCATCTATGTTGGTAATGGTTCTCAACTCCCTATTACTCATGTTGGTGAATCTTGGACTTCTAAGTCTTTTCCTATTTATGATGTGTTTATTGTTCCTGGTATCACTAAAAAAATGTTTTCTATTAGCAAATGAACTCGATATTTAAATGTTGTTGTTTGCTTTGATGATCGTTCATTTATTATTCGGCATAAAATCACCAGGGAGACCTTGGGTCACAGTCATATTGAGGATAATCTTTATGTCTTAAACTACGATGCATCTGCTTTAATGTCTACTATGGAGTCAAATAAGTAGCTTGCGTCCTTCGAAATCTGGAATGCTAGACTTAGTCATGTTCCGCATTCCGTTACTTCTGGTTTGCGTGCTTCTGGATCCTAAGCTGTCTCATTGGGTTTTCCTAAACCAACGCTTTGTGAAGCGTGTGAAAAAGCTAAAGGGAAACATTTATCTTTTCATACAAATGATAAACGTGTTGCTAGGGTACTTGATCTAGTTCATTGTGATTTATGGGGGGCCTTCTCCGATTTTATCTGCTGATGATTTCGCCTACTATGCCATTTTCCTTGATGATCATTCCTGACTCTCGTGGTTTTATCCATTGCGTCGTAAGTATTATTTTTGGGATGTTTATTTCCAGTTTGAGGCTTTTGTGGATAATCAATTCTCTTCCACCATTAAGGTGTTTCAGAGTGATAGGGGGACCGAGTTCGTAAATGGTCACCTGCGCTCTCACTTTCAGACAAAAGACATTCATCATCAGATTTCTTGCCTGTATACTCCTGAGCAGAATGGTCGGGCTGAGCGCAAGCACCGCCACATTAATGAGATGTTATATTGTACCACTCTCATGTTCCCCTATCCCATTAGCCTCACGCCTTTGCTGCAGTCGCTTATACCATAAATTGGTTGCCCACTTCGGTTCTTGGTAGACGATCACCATTTGAAGTTGTTAATAGTCCAATTCCCATATACACGAACTTTCATGTATTTGGTTTTCGTGTGTACCCTTATCTTCGTCCATATGCAGCACACAAACTCGCTCCTCGCACTTTGTCATGTATCTTTCTTGGGTACGACTCCCAGTACAAGGGTTATCAGTGTTTGTATCCTACGTCTAGAAAGATATATGTCACCAGATATGCTCGGTTTGTTGATACTTTATTCCCTTATGCCAATGGTTCTACTTCAGTATCTCCGTTCTCTCTGGATGTCTCTACTTTTTTTGCTGGGTCTTCTTGATTTTAATAGGGTGCTTCGATCAACCTTCGTTAAGAGTGCTTCTTAAAATTCCGCAATCTAGAGTCTTCACAGGGAGATTATATCACCATTAAAGGCGGTTCTACAATGAAACCACCTTTAATCGATGTCATTAAAGATGGTATCACCTTTAATTAATTTTGAACCACCTTTAAAATAAAAGAGAGTCTTGGGATAACAATTCGAAATCAAAATCTCCTCAGGAAGATGGTTCCTAAAAAAATCAAAGGAACCGCCTCTGATTGTTGTCTTTAATAGAGGCTTCTACACTATTGATACTGACTTTAGCATCAGTGAATCTTCCCCAACACGTTAGGAGCTTTATCTTGCAGATCATCGATATCGGATGAGTATCGATACTCATGTCAATGTTCAGCCCGCATCAGTAGTAGAGTATATTCATTAGGTTGTGATTCATGTACTAAGAATATAGAGTGAAATTAGAGTTTAGAATTAAAAGGGTGTGATAGATATAGAACAAGGGAGTCTCCATGGACTCCAAGCTCCAAATCATAAGCTGATGAATATTCTCTCTATACCTCCATAGTTTTGATCACTTTACCTTCACAATTTTTTTATCACTCCAACCTTATTTTTGCGAGTGAGCTGTTTGATGAAAGGAATCACATTTCATGGAGTAAAATAAATATGATAGCTTTAAATGTTCTGAATCCTTCTACAAATAGTGGTCAAACTCTTTTTTCAAATGTTTTAGAACTGCATGAAAAACAAGGTATGCAGAGAATTTTTGTTAAGCAAGGCATTTGAATGAGTTGTGGGAAGAATTAAAGGCAAAATATGGTGACAACAATGGTCCTTACTTTGTTCTTCCGGATGAAGATAAACATATGCTCTTTGAGGCAAGGTAAGTCCCTTGTCTGTACCTATTCCACAAAATCAAAGATACTTTGGAATGAGTTCCCAGGCTTTAGACTTGGAAAAATGAGAAGTATTGTTGTTTGGATCAGAGGAGTTGATGAAACTTCTAATGAGGTTTAATGATAGCTATGATGCAGTTAGAAATAAACTACTTATTATGAAATCGGTAAGGGTATCAGCCGAAGTCCAACTACAAATACTTATAAAGAAGGATTTCTAAATAAGAAGAAGTGCATGTCGATTAGTGTTAAGCCTTTATCAAAGCACCATGACCGGGATGGCCGAGACGGCATGGTGAGGCCTAAAGGGGGATCGGTGGGCTTGGAAACAAGTGGCGGTATAAACCGTGGCATGTCCGTGGACTCGGATGTGTGAGGGCAAGTTGGCACGGGGTGTTGGCTTGGTGCTTGGGATAACTCGGCAAGGATGTTGCCGAGTGATGCAAGTGGGAAAAGATTCGGCAGGGAAGGCTGCCGAGCAAAGGGAGCCGATGGCGCGGGGCTAAATGCAAAACGCTTGTGGATTCAAGCTTGGGGAGCCAAATGGCAGGAAGTATGCGAGACCGATGGATGGCGCAAAGCGTGATCACTCCATACTTGGGGTTGTGCGGGGCACAAGTAAAGCATATGCAGGGGAAGTCGGGTTGCCAAACGGAAACGATGCGACGGTTGGTGCGAGCGATAGTTGCGGCTTGGCGGTTGTTGATGCGAGAAAGACGCGACGGTTAAGACGAAGGTGCAGATTATGAGGTCTGCTGTACAAACCTCGAAGTAACCGTCTAGCCAACGGAACAAGTGAAGGATAACGTAACCGTCCCCTCCAAAGTCGGCGGTTGTAACCGTTCAGCATGAAGACATGTAACTGTTCGGTGTAGAAGGGTTCTATAAATAGTTAACATGTTGGGATCAATCGGGAAAAAGAGATCTGGGAGATCCAAGGGTAGCATAGCCGGAATAATGTGTTATTGGTAGCACAACCGAAAGCGTGCGTTGTACTAGTTTGTGATAGACTTTGTACATGGGGGAGATCTTTGGTTAGTGGGACTAGCCTTAGATTGTTTGGGAAACCTTGTACCACGGTTTGATAAATAAAACTTGGGTTCTCAAAGTTTTCTGGTTTTGGCTTAAGTCTGAAAGTTCCATTCTAGGGACGGTTCTTACTTAAGTGTTCCGCGGTTTACGGTTGAAGAAATTTGGCCGTAACAGTTTGGTATCAGAGCCCCAGGTTGCGTGTTCACTCATCTGCGAACGCAACTCTGGTGGAAGGATGGTGACTCAAGCGGAGCGGATCAGCGCGGTTGAGACAGAGTGTGGGACACTCCGGGCAGCCCTTGATGCGCAAGTCTTAGCACTGAAGGATCAGATCGAAAGTGTCCGGATCGACACCTTTGATCAGACCTTGAAGGAGGCGACTGAGTCTTTACACGAGGACGTTAGCAATCTACAACATCTCGTTAAAGGCAAAACCGCCGGGGAAGGACCAAGCGAGGAATCGCAACGGTTGGAGGCAGCAGAAGGAGAGATTTTGTTGCTGAAGTTGGCCTTAAAGGGTCGCCAGTCCGAGGCGAACCCCCGGATGATGAATACCTTCAAGGTCCCTGAACCGAGAGCCTATGATGGGACTCGGTGTGCAAAGATGTTGGAGAACTTTTGCTGGGACCTTGAACAGTATTTGAGGACGGCCAATGTGTCGGATGAGCAGCAGGTGCATGTGGCATGCATGTACCTTACTGGTGATGCGAAATTGTGGTGGAGGACTAGGAGTGCTGACACCACAGCAGCGCCAATCGCATCGTGGGAGATGATGAAGGCGGCATTGAGGGAGCAATTTCTGCCTACGAATTCATCTTGGGTGGCGCAGGAGGCCCTCAGGAAATTAAGGCATACAGGTTCGGTTCGTGACTATGTTAATCAGTTTACGTCCCTGATGCTTGATATTTCGGATATGGGTGAGTCGGACAAGATGTTCAACTTTGTGAGCGGCTTACAAGGTTGGGCACAGACCAAGCTTTATAGGCAGGGAGTCCAGACCTTGCCGGGTGCAGTGGCGGCTGCAGAAAAACTCGTCGAGATGAAGGTTTCGACAAATGGTGGGGCGGTCAAGAGGGAGAAAAAGGCCGAGCCAGTTGTTGCAACCAAGGGGAAAGGAGGTGGCGAGTGCTTTAGATGCGGAGGACCGCACTTTGCCCGTGACTACCCAGCGAAGAGTGTTGCCCAAGTGACAGCAATTCTGGATTCTTCGGAAGGGAGATCAGGATCCGTTGGTTCCATCCAATGGGTTGAGAAGGCTAAGGAGTTGCCGAGGATGGCAACAACTTAGGTGGGGGAGGTCTATTAGGCCTTTATCAAAGCACCATGGTCGGGACGGCCGAGACGGCATGGTGAGGCCTAAAGGGGGATCGGTGGGTTTGGAAACAAGTGGCGGTATAAACCGTGGCATGTCCGTGGACTCGGATGTGCGAGGGAAAGTTGGCACGGGGTGTTGGCTTGGTGCTTGGGATAACTCGGCAAGGATGTTGCCAAGTGATGCAAGTGGGAAAAGACTCGGCATGGAAGGCTGCCGAGCAAAGGGAGCCGATGGCGCGGGGCTAAATGCCAAACGCTTGTGGATTCAAGCGCGGGGAGCCAAACAGCAGGAAGTATGCGAGACCAACGGATGGCGCAAAGCGTGATCACTCCATACTTGGGGTTGTGCGGGGCACAAGTAAAGCATATGCAGGGGAAGTCGGGTTGCCAAACGGAAACGATGCGACGGTTGGTGCAAGCGATAGTTGCGGCTTGGCGGTTGTTGATGCGAGAAAGACGCGACGGTTAAGACAAAGGTGCAGATTATGGGGTCTGCTGTACAAACCTCGAAGTAACCGTCTAGCCAACGGAACAAGTGAAGGATAACGTAACCGTCCCCTCCAAAATCGGCGGTTGTAACCGTTCAGCATGAAGACATGTAACTGTTCGGTGTAGAAGGGTTCTATAAATAGTTAACATGTTGGGATCAATCGGGAAAAAGAGATCTGGGAGATCCAAGGGTAGCATAGCCGGAATAATGTGTTATTGGTAGCACGACCGAAAGCGTGCGTTGTACTAGTTTGTGATAGACTTTGTACATGGGGGAGATCTTTGGTTAGTGGGACTAGCCTTAGATTGTTTGGGAAACCTTGTACCACGGTTTGATAAATAAAACTTGGGTTCTCAAACCTTGTTCCATTCTAGGGACGGTTCTTACTTAAGTGTTCCGCGGTTTACGGTTGAAGAAATTTGGCCGTAACAATTAGCATGATGCATTTTAGAAATGAGTCCAAAGATAAAACATGCCACCTTAGTGCAAAATGAACATGAATCTGAGGTGAATTTTGCACTGGTTGCAGTACTATTAAGAGGTATCAAAGTCATGTTCTATGCCTGCTGCGTAAAACATTTCTTATAACTAAGTAGTGCAAGAATGTGTTCTTGGATTGAGGAAAGGTTTGTTAGAGCGTCAATCCAACTCCCATATTGAAAACATAAAAATGAGCGAGTCTTGAATATGAAGAGAGTTCCAATTTCCAAAGACATTTTTCCTGTGATATAAGAGAGAGATTGAGAGAATTCCCTCAACTATATTATGGCTTCCCAAAGTAAGAAGATACTCCATAGATCAATGGTTACAATCCCACACAACTTTGCACGATTTACAATTTTGTGTAAACCTTTACATTTTATTCTTTGAATGGACCTTTCCTGTGTATGAAGGAAAGCTCCCTTACATCATTCTCTGGCAACCTAAACATCCCAAAATCCCTACCTATCACAACAAATTGTGGGAACCAATAATCAACCCATATGTTTGGTGGAATACGAAGCGGAATTAGGCAGATCTAAAGAAGGAGAAAAATAGATTCAAGGAAAATGTGAAGAAATTGGCGTTGGAAAGCGAGAAGGCAAAGTATAAGTACCAAGATTTTCCATTTCCCCAAACAGTAATAGACAGTAAACAATAGGGACTCCATGCAAGCAAGGCGATTGGAGAACACCAAAAGCCAATAATGGTACGTTAATAAAATAAGAAGGAAACGTTTGGACGGAAGCCAATAAGTGAAGATTCGTTCTTGGCAAGTACAAATTTTGGGGGCTCTAAACAATCATTACATTGAAGCATATGAAGAAGGAAGAAAAACCAAACTTGCACTACCTATAAATGGAAAGCGAAGAGGTAACTATCATATCCCAATCCCAATCAATTACTCGGTTTCAAAAAGGTTGAATTGCATCCCAATTATCCCCAACCAAGCTAGTGGTTTATTACTGAAAATAGTTACACATCTCAAATGAACCCCAGCAAAAGTTACAACAAGAACGACAGGATCTCAGACGCAGACGCCACCATGCAATACACGGTGTAAGGCTCTGATTTCTCTATAGATTAAAGGGAACCAGATGTAGGGTTGGTACCTCATCAAGAAATATGTAGGTACCTCCCATTGCTGAGGAAATAAACATTAACCAGGAAGTTGTCTAGGAGGTCCAGCTCCTGAATAATAACTGTGTCTCAGGTTTGTGGTTAGAAACCACGACTATAGTTGTTAGAGAATAGACCTGTATTTGCGGGATCACTGGGGTTTTCCGGCCCATGTGATACAAAGATATCAAAATTTCTCTGTCATACGTTTGGAATCAGCAACATCAAGATTAGCAGTACTGCATAACACCTCGTATGCGATAGCATGTGGCATGTTTGTTGTTCGAAGATGGAACCCTCCAGTACTATTAAACAGATTTAAGGTCAAGAAACTCATGGTGGGAGTCAAGTTGCATAGAATTCTACTACTATGTTTTAACCCACGAGTTGTAGAAAAGATAGTCAACTACTTTAGAGAGGTGGCATATATTGACATATACTAAATCCCACTTATCTCAGGAAACTACATCAACATGCCAGAAGGGCACCACTACTGTGTGAGATTTAGATATGAACATGTGCACAATTTCTGCAAAAGCCGTGATCGGATTGGTCATCCCATCACAAGATGTCCTATTTAGACAGATGAAATACTTGTCCAATTTATGGATCAAAAGTTCTTGTAATATAATGCGGTGAGAGGCACAAACAACTTGTATGATCCTAATTAGGAACTTTTCCATGCGACCATCAGAGCTCAGGGGCGTATGACGCACAAAAGAAACACGACCCTCCAAACAGATTTTCTGGGATTTCAGAGAGAATTCTTTCAGCACCTACATGAATACAATGTCCTAGATGGATTTGAATATGCAGTAGATACGGTTGATCACCTAATAAGCCTAATACAGGGAGATGATAACATGCAAGAAGACACAATAGCGAACCCACCACTGGGGTTTACAGGTCATCCGACACAACCAAACGGACAACCCAATGCATAGAATCAGACTGTAGCAGAAGGGGAACAAGAACAAAAACATGAGCAGTAGTTGCCAAATGGCTACCTGGGTCACCAAATGGACTGCATTTTAGATGTGCAATGGAAAAATGCACTGGGAGAGGGAAACAACTCAGCAGGAATACAAACGAACAATTTCCATATAATAGCTGCACCAGGAGGCCATTTGGGGAGCTTCAATTGCGACACAGAGCCATGCCAACAACTGGAAACTAAAGTAGAAGTGGTGCATTTTTTAACCTTTAGTGTCATATTTGGTGCACAATTTTGCCTTGATAGTATCATACTTGCTTTGTCTATTAACCAAGGATGCATTTACTATGTCGGATATAAAGAAGAGTGGAAAACTAGAATAAAGTTAAATGATTCAAATCTACAAAACCACCTTTTCTTCTTTGTTTCAAGGGTTAAAATGTTTTCTGAAAGTGCCAATATAACCCTGTAAAATAAAAAAAGTGTTAAACTAACCCTAACTTTATGATGAATTGTGCCGATATAATCTTCAGGCCACATTCCGGCGTTCACTCACCAATTGCACTGTTGACCGGACCCAAAATGACAAATATGCCTTCTACTATTTCAGCTTAATTTTTTCCCCCATTTTACCCCCCATAATGCCACCAGGCACCACCACCCACCGCCAGCCACCATCACTCTCTCCGGATACCACCACCATCTTCGGCCACCACAACCACCACTGCCACTCACACTAACCACCACCTCTGACCACCACTGTCACCCACCACCTTCGCCACCCACCATCTCCGCCACCACATCACCGCATCATCATCTCCGCCACCACTAGCCAACACCAGCCACCACCTCCACCAGCCACCACCTCCACCACCCTTACAAAAACACCCAACTCCACCTGTGGCGATCCGCCGCTCCTCCACCCAACCCTAATCCACCTTTGTCGATCCGCTGATCGTCTTCCCCTCGCCGCCTTTTATCCTCCCCTAGCGCTAGGGTTTCCTCCTCCCACCTCCTGCGATCTGCTAGGGTTTCCACCACTCGCTTTCCCCCCTTGCTAACTCATCCTATTTGCGAGCTCACCACCACCACCACCTGCAGACTAGAATCGAGGGGCAAAATGGGAAAAAAATTTGAATTTCAGTTTCACCTAAATTCTCAATATTTATGCCAAGTTGTTTAACAGTTTGGTGTTTAAAACGCAGAATAAAATACGCAGTGCACACACAACTTGGTTACGCAGTTCGGTGCAAATACACCTACGTCTGCGGGGCCTAGCCCAGATCAGAAACCATCCACTAGAAAGCAGTCTTTAGTACAAGAAGCTTAACTTAAATACAAATCCATTGCTAACCTATTGAGTGGATGTTGTGAGATCCCCTCACCGCCAATCCTACACTGTTGAACCATCACGATCAACACGTTTCTCTGGATCTCCTCCTCCCGAGGAATTAAGGCTTCCTTGTTTCTGATCTTTACGAACTTGGTCGGTTGATTTGATAAACCTCCAAAAACCAGAGACGAACAGCTCCAACAACGTATCTCACGTAGAGATGAAAACTTGGTTACTTCGTCACTGTTTGCGTTGTATCTCTACGCTTTTATCACCTACGCACTCCTTCCTTGTGCGTAACTCTTTCCTTGTCTAACTCTACCAAGAATAGACTTCTAGACTTAGGAAAGATCTAATCCTAATCTGGTTTTTAAATGGACAATCCTTTATTAACAGGACTTGTACCATAAATAAACTACTTAATTAATTCCTAACTATTACAAGGAATATTTGTTTACTAGAAATAGGTTGCCACGAAATCACACATTGATCTCCACAATATTCTGTTCTGATCGCATGATTTTCCTCCATAATTTGCTACATGAACCGTGGCTAAATACTTGCTGTCCAGAAACCTGAATTGTGATGGTGTTAGAACACCACTTCACTAGTTCACACAATATGCCACAACTGAGTCCAACGCTCCTGGACTTTACAATCTCCCCCTTGGCATATTTGTGAATTCATCAGCACTGGATTTCGACCTACCAACTCCCCCTGAATTCAACATCACTAAAACTACCAAGAATTCAGACATGACAGGTCATACAGGTTTACTAAATGCATAAAATTCAGCAAGCAAACACACATAAAAAAAATAAGTCCAGTTTTCTCCCCCTGGATTCATTAATGTGCCATAAAAATTGTTGTTTATTCCTCAGCAGTTGCATCATCATCACCATCATCAGCATCATTGTCAGTAGCATCAATCGAAACATCATCGTCACCATCATGCGACTCTCAAACATCCTGGGTTGCTGCAGCCAACAAGACTTCACGCTCAGCATCCAAGGCAGTCAACTCCCCCTGAAGCTTTGCCACAATAGCCTGATGTCGTTCAATCAGTTCCTGGCACGCTCCAGCTCGGGCCTCAATAGCTTTCAACCGCGCCGTACCAGCATCCGAGCAAATCACTTCCAGAGGAGTCCAAGGCAAGTCCTTGATAATTCGACCACTCAGCGTCCTGAGTGTCAGTTTTAAAGCTTGAGTAGGGATCCACTCATCAGAGTCCCTTATAGCTGCTCCCCCTTTTTGCAGCACCGTGGTGATCACACATGGATGTAACAGAGCTTCCTTCCTGGTCTTGCGAGCACAGTCAATGATATCATTAAAAATCAATCTGCCCATATTTACCTTACGTCGCGCTCCCAAACTGTATAGTAGTGTAGCCATCTCTTTGGTGACACTCGTGTTATTTACTGAGGGAATCCAATTATGCACAGCAACCACATACAAATAGTAATACCTGGACGTGAGGTTAGACGCAGTTATCTGCTGTCGACCAGTCTCAGGCCATGAGCTCTCCACTCCACCAGTAAGCTCTACAGCCACCTCATCATAATTCTCTGGCATCTGGTGTTGGAACACCGGTTGGCCATACCTTGACGTGCTACGCTTCAGACACTTGTTCACCACCTCTGGTGAAAAATCAATAATCTCCCCGCGCACATAAACCCTATGAAACCAGGGTGATTCTTCATCTTCACACTTAGCTTTCAGATTCGAATAGAACTCCAGCACAAGTTGCTTGTTATAGTCACAGAAACAGGTAGCCGCCTTAAACACCTTGAGATGGTGCAAATAGTCTGTGAATCCACATTCCTTATATTTCACAGCATCAGCTGGCCTTTCCGCCAATATCTTCCTGTCACAGATAAACTCCCAGTTTTCTTGACTTACATCATCAAAGAATTCAGGGCTAATGGCTTCACTCGCTTCAGGTGAAAGTTGTGCACTAGACTCAATTGTCTCTGCTTGTCTTTGCTGTCTGTCAGCACGTAGCCTCTTCAGCTTCTTCCTAATCGGTTCATCGCTGTGCTCACCTGCTTCCATAGTCTTATCCCTGCATCGCTTAGAGTTTCGCACACCCTTGGAAGATGAGGCCACACTGCCCCTGGCCTTCTTTGAACTCTGAGTAACAGGAGTTCTCACAGACTCTGGTGGTGTTTCAACACCCGCCTTCCTGCACTTTCTCTTTGCCCCACGTGTCTTTCTGGTCTCGAGTGGTATTTCAACACCAACACCAGTACCCTCTAAGATGCCTTCACCTCTGGCTATCTCAGTCAACTCTGCTAAGTTTTCAAGGTCATACCCCTCAGGATTTGGTTCCCTATCAGCAAAGTCCACATCCTGTGCTTGATTCACAGGTACCTGGTCATCAACATTGGAGGTCACATCTGGTGTTTGAATACCAGAAATAGTCACATCATCATACTCTAGGTTTTCCACAACTCTATCCTCATCTTCTCCATTTTCATAAACTGGCTCCATTAACTCTGACACAGTCTCACACATCACAGATGCACTCTCAGGTTCCTTCAACATAGACACTGTTTCAACTTCAACATCTCCCCCTGCATACGCTGTCTCCTCATCACTGTCACTGATTTCCACCACCGGAATGGGTAATTGTCTTAGATATTCTTGAATCAAGAACAGAGGACCATTAAAGCGCTCCAACTCCATGCCTTTTGCTTTGGTAAAATCAGTGGACTTAACCACTTTGACCCAGGGATGCACCACAACATCATCCCTCATACTCCTAATGACTGGCCTGTGCAATGAGGCTATCCTCGTATAGATTGTAAAATAAATATCTACTTCTTCCCCCACTCTGTATTGTTCACCGAAATCAACCCCAACTAAGGTATCATGAAAATCACTGATCTTATCAATTTGCTCAATACTACCAGTTAATAGTTTCTCTAAATCAAACCCATTAACTTTTCCATGCAAGCTCTTAAACTTCCTAAGATCAACATAATCTTGATTCCGGACCTTCCATTCAAGAAACTCAAGAACCGAGCAAAAACAAACTCCATCAACAACAAAGGAGTGATCAAACCTGGTCGCCGGCCGTCGACGATTGACTCCATCCCACTTTGCCAACCTCTGTTCTCGACCTCCACAGCACTCATTCAAGTCCACATCCGAGTCAAGTTCTTCAAATCGCAAATTTTATAGAACTCGCACACTAGAGAAATTTCCAAACCATTTCTTGAAGGTAAAGTTCACCATTGTCGATGGGTTTTGTGTGGGCTATCGAATTTGTGGGATTTTGAAGATTTCAGGTCACCGGAAAAGCAATTGCGCGAGCTCTGTTCTAGGAAGATGAACAGTTGGGAAGAAATTGAATTTGTGTGGGAATCGAACACTTGTCTCTTTCACGGTCTTTTTAGCAAACCAAAACCCCACATCTTTTTCCTACTGGGCTCTGACCGATCACGCGCACAGCCAAGCCCATCATCACACATTTCTGGCCCATGTTCAGCCCTTCTTATCTACTTCCGCATTAAGTCAACTGTCCAGTAACTTTATCCCATAGTGTTTACACACCATCACTTTATCCTGTGGTGTTTAAATACCAACTCACCAAATTTTTGGTATTTTCTGTTTTTCTATTTTTTTATTCGACTGTATTTAAAGGAAAACAGTAAATAATACAACAGAATAGATAGATCTGGGTACTTTACATTCGACACACTCCCAAGTGCTGTCTGAGGCCTTCAAAAGTCTCACCATCCAGAGGCTTCGTAAAGATATCAGCAAGTTGTTCTGATGTTGGAACATGATGAACTGTGACTTCTCCTTTTTCGACCATCCCTAATAAAATGATGTCGGATATCGATGTTCTTTGTCCTAGAGTGTTGCACAGGATTCTTGGAGATATCAATGGCATTTTTCTTATCACATAAGACTGTCAAACTCACATCATTGAATCCATAGTCTCTCATCATCTGCTTTATCCATAGTAACTGCGCACAACAACTCCCTGCAGCTAAATATTCTGCCTCAGCCGTAGACAATGATATAGAGTTCTGCTTTTTACTATACCAGTTGACCAGATTTGAACCAGCAAAGAAGCATCCACCAGCGATACTCTTACGATCATTAGCATTCCCGGCCCAGTCAGAATCACCGAAACCTACCAACTGCAAATCCTTTTTTCTAGAAAACCACACTCCATACTCCACTGTTCCACTTATATATCGAATAATTCTCTTCACAGCTGACATATGTGATTCCTTTGGATTAGCCTGGTAGCGGGCACAAATACCAACACTCAAACAGATGTCTAGTCTACTTGTAGTTAAATATAATAGGCTGCCAATCATACTCCTGTATAATGTTTGGTCAACACTCTGACCCAGATCATCTTTTGTGAGTTTATCAGTGGTAGCCATTGGAGTACGCACTGCCTTTGCACTTGCAAGTCCAAATCTCTTGATCAAGTTCTCAGCATATTTATGTTGGCTGATGAAAAGACCATTCTTCTCCTGAGTAACCTGCAACCCTAGAAAATATGACAATTTTCCTACCATACTCATTTCGAACTCCTTAGTCATTAAGTCAACAAACTCCTTCACCAATGCTGAAGAGGTGGATCCAAAGGCAATATCATCAACGTAAATCTGTGCGATTAGAAGATGTGTCCCCTTATGCAGCACAAACAGTGTATGATCCACTCCCCCTCGACGATATCCCTTCTGAATCAGAAAGGTTGTCAGTCACTCATACCATGCACGTGGTGCCTGCTTGAGTCCATACAATGCTTTATTCAACCGATAGACATGGTCAAGAAAATGCGGGTCTTCAAACCCCTTAGGCTGCTCCACGTAAACTTCCTCCTTTACTAGACCATTCAGAAATGCACTCTTGACATCCATCTGATGAAGAGTAAAGTCCAGAATGCATGATACTGCCAACATTAGCCTAATCGACTCCAATCTGGCCACGGATGCAAAAGTTTCATCGAAGTCAACTCCTTCTACTTGGGTGTACCCTTGAGCAATGAGTCGCGCTTTATTTCTTGTGATGTTACCATCTGCATCAGATTTGTTCTTAAAAATCCACTTAGTTCCGATCACATTAACATCAGCAGGCCGCGGGGTGAGATACCAAACATTGTTTCTTTCAAATTGCTGCAACTCTTCTTGCATCGCCAAAATCCAATACTCATCAAGCAGGGCTTCTTTGTAGTTTTTGGGCTCAGTGAGGGAGATAAAACATGATAATCCTGCCAATTCTCTGTAATTTACCCGTGGCTTATCCCGTAACTGCATGTATTTGGCTGGGCTTTGTTCAGATTCATGTGTTACTGTTTTCGATGTTCTAACACCGGTTGACTGTGCTGGTGTTTCAACACCAGTAGGATTCACTGTGTCGAGGATATCACTTTCACCCATACTATATTCCTCTGAATCATCAACAATCACATTAATAGACTCCATGACTGCTCCAGAGCGTTAGTTTAGAACTTGGAACGCTCGAATGGTAGGAGAATAACCCAAAAATATACCGATATCACTTATAGACTCGAATTTAGCCAAAGGTTCTCGGTCCTTCAGAATATAGCACTTACTCCCAAAGACATGAAAATACGATACATCTGGTTTCTTCCCTTTCCAGATTTCATATGGTGTCTTCTCAGTAAACGGACGCAAGTATACTCTGTTGATAGTGTAACATGCTGTGTGTACCGCCTCAGCCCAATATCTAGCATGAAATTTTCTCTCGGCTAGCATTGCTCGTGCCATTTCCTGCAGCATCCTGTTCTTTCTCTCTACTATACCATTTTGTTGAGGCGTTATGGGGGCAGAAAACTCATGGTGTATTCCAAGTGTCTCGCAAATATCATGAAACTTATAATTTTCAAATTCTTTTCCATGATCACTCCTGATCCGTGCAATTCTTTCTTGGGTGGTTCCCTTTTCTACATGTAGCATGTGCGCCAAGGTCTTGAAAACATCAGCGGCCTCTGACTTCTCTTTGAGAAATGACACCCACGCATACCTCGAGAAGTTGTCTACACATACGAAAATATACTTCTTCCCTGCCACACTAGGGGTATTGACCGGCCCCATTAAGTCCATATGCAGGAGTTCCAAAAGTCTTGACGTTGAAACATCGTGTACCGCATGGTGTGGCATCCGGATTTTCTTTCCTTCTTTACAAGACCCGCAAACAGCCTCCTTGTTGTCACTGATTTCAGGAATACCTCTAACTGCATTCAGTCTGGAAATGCGTGCTAAGGATTTATAATTTATGTGCCCCAATTTTCTGTGCCACAGAGTACTGACTTCTTTTTTCGAGATAAAGCAGGTGACATCTTGATCGAGCAAATAATAGTTATCCATTGATCGAGATCCAGTGAATACTCCAGTTCCATGGTTTACTACACATTTCTCCTTGTCGAAAAACACTGTCATTTCATTGTCACATATATGACTAATGCTCAACAAGTTTGCTTTTAGTCCTTCCACCAGTAACACATCTTGGAACACCGGGAGCCCTTTGATGGCTAACTCACCCTTTCCGATTATTCTACTGCGTTTCCCATCACCAAATCTAACATATCCACCAAATCCAGGTTTGAATTTTTACAGAAATTCAGGGACTCCAGTCATATGCCTTGAACAAGCACTATCGAAATACCAGGAATTTCCTGTATGTGCACCAAAACATATGAAACTTGAAAAACAAACATCTTGAGATTTTCGAATCCATGCCTTGCTTTTAGGTCGAGTGATGTTATGCGGCCTTGGTTTGACACGTGTGTTCAGAATTCTGGTTCTGTAGCCTCCAGTGTTGAGACAACGCCCTGTATCATATCCTAGCATGGTGTTGAACCATCGATCTGCCGAGTTAAAGGACAGTGTCCTAAGTAGCTTAAAACACCTATTTCTCACATGCCCTTGAGCTCCACAGTATCTGCATTGTCTGATCCTTTTGGTGGGGCAATTTCTCTCGATTATTCCTGGAGCTCGTGCACCTTGATCTGCCTTGTTGCTCCATGAGTTCACCGGTGAAGATTCTTCATAGCCAGTTCCATATTTGGTCGTCTGTCCCATTCTTAGACAATCTTCGAGCTTAGCTTTCCCTGTATTGAGACGTCTAATAGCTTGTTCTGTTGCCTCTGCTCGTTGCACCATTCCAGCAAATTCCTTCATGATTCTTTCAAGTTCGCTGATCGCCTTTTCCTTTTCAAGTTCCTTCATTTTAGCATTTTCAATCAATCTCTTGTTCTCGGACTTGAGCTCTTTATTTTCATCCGCCACTTTTAACCACATCTTGTACATTTCCATGCTTTCCTTGCGAATGTCATCATCACTAATGCTCATAGTCTCTTCATCTGAGCTACCACTCTCACTTTCATTCAGCACACTGACTCCTTCCTCAAAAGATTCTTCTAACTCCACCACTGACACACCGAAAGCAACATGATTGGTAAACTCCTCTCCATCCTTACCATCATCTCCTCCGTCATCATCACTCCAGGTTGCGGCATACGATTTTCCTTGCCTTTTAAGTGTATTAGCACACTCAGCTTGTATGTGCCCGAAACCTTCACATTCTCTACGCTGGATTTTCCTATTCAGGTTTGGATTTGTTGATTTGAAATTTGGTGTTTCAACGCCAATTGCTTGGCCAAATCTTGGAGTGGAGTTTGCGTTTGGATTTTTGCTACCACTTGACTTCTCGTGTGGCTTCCTGCCCATCTTCTTCATAAATCTGGAAAAGTTCCTGGTTATGTTGGCAATTTCATCGGACTCTTCATTATCTGTATAATCTTCTGACTTTCCAGAGGTTATGCTTGAAAAAGCCATCTCTTTCTTACCTGCTTTTGTTTGCAGCATTTCCATCTCATAGGATTCCAGTGATCCCATAAGTTCATCAAGCGTCATTGTCCCTATCCTTCCATTTTCATTAATCGCTGTGACCTTCATGTTGAAACGTGGAAGTAGTGCTCTCAAAACCTTTCTTACAAGCTTGTGATCTTTGTACTTTTTTCCAAACTGAAAAGCTTTGTTGGCAATATCTCGGACTTGTCCATTGAACTCAGAGATAGTCTCATCTTCGCGCATCTTTAGATCTTTGAATTTTTCCGTGTAATACTGCAGCTTTGATTCTCTGACGGAGCTTGTCCCCTCATGATAAGTTTGTAACACATCACACGCATCTTTAGCAGTCTCACAATTTGAAATCATCTTAAACTGATCTTCATCCATTGCCGTAAAAATGACATTTATTGCCTTTGAGTTGGACACGTGTGCTTTGTGCTCCTCTGCAGAATATTTAGAAAATGGTTTAGCCGTCAATGAGCTTGATCCCTCAGCTTCGGCTTCTGTAGGTGGAGTGTACTGATTTATGACATTGTTCCAAGCTTGATCATCCAGTGCTCCAATGAACACTTTCATGCATGCCTTCCAGTAGGCATAATTTCCTTGTTCCAGCAACGGTGGTCGCATGACCGAAGCTCCCACCTTTGGTGCCATGGTGAAACCTGATCTCACTCTCCCTGTTTAGGGGTCAGCAAGTGCCGAGCTCTGATACCAATTGAATTTCAGTTTCACCTAAATTCTAAATATTTATGCCAAGTTGTTTAATAGTTTGGTGTTTAAAACGCAGAATAAAATATGCAGTGCACACACAACTTGGTTACGCAGTTCGGTGCAAATACACCTACATCTGTGGGGCCTAGCCCAGATCAGAAACCATCCACTAGAAAGCAGTTTTTAGTACAAGAAGCTTAACTTAAATACTAATCCATTGCTAACCTATTAAGTGGATGTTGTGAGATCCCCTCACTGCCAATCCTACGCCGTTGAACCCTCACGATCAACACGTCTTTCTGGATCCCCTCCTCCCGAGGAATTAAGTCTTCCTTGTTTCTGATCTTTACGAACTTGGTCGGTTGATTTGACAAACCTCTAAAAACCAGAGACAAACAGCTCCAACAACGTATCTCACGTAGAGATGAAAACTTGGTTACTTCGTCACCGTTTGCGTTGTATCTCTATGCTTTTATCACCTACGCACTCCTTCCTTGTGCGTAACTCTTTCCTTGTCTAACTCTACCAAGAATAGACTTCTAGACTTAGGAAAGATCTAATTCTAATCTGGTTTTTAAATGGACAATCTTTTACTAACATGACTTGTACCATAAATAAACTACTTAATTAATTCCTAACTATTACAAGGAATATTTGTTTACCAGAAATAGGTTGCCACGAAATCACATATTGATCTCCACAATATTCTGTTCTGATCGCATGATTTTTCTCCATAATTTGCTCCATAAACCGTGGATAAATACTTGCTGTCCAGAAACTTGAATTGTGATGGTGTTAGAACACCACTTTACTAGTTCACACAATATGCAGTCCAATGCTCTGGACTTTACAGTTTTTAATCATAATCCGGAATGGGAAAAATTGAGCCAGCCGGAATGGGAAGAACAATCATAATCTGAATGGAAAGAACAATTATAATCTGCCGCCGCTAAATGTTTTTAATCATATTCTGCCGTTGCATGTTTAATCATATTATTTCGTGAATGAAGAAGTATGGCGCAGAGGCGGCGTAGTGGAAAAGTGGGAGGAGTTATATGTTTTTAATCATTTTTCATTGTTTTATAAGGGTAAAATTGTTATTTTATTAAAATTCAGCCAATTTTGGCACTGACTATTGGAGTCAATCGGTTCCAGGATTATATTAGCACATACATCATAAAGTAAGGATTATTTTAACACTTTCTTATTTTACAAGGTTATATTGGCACTTTTAACGTAAAGTAGATTTACTTTGACACTTTACTCTTGTTTCAGTGGTGTACCATTTCTTTCCACTTTTCATATATGATCCTTTTTGTCTTTTCACCATCTTTAAATTGTGCATACATGATACATGCATCATCTATTAAAAAGTATTAAAATGATGCAAGTGTATAATAATGAAATTGCACAAAAAAATATCTTTTTGTGACTTGTTCCATTTCATTTTTATAATTTTTACCACATTTACTCGTTCCAATGATCACACATCATAATGACATTAGATAAAAGTAGTAACTCATCAACACAGTCCATTTTTGAGCTGCAAGTCTGCCCCTTGATGGGTGGAGTCCTTAATGAAATGTTGGGCCCCCAGAAGCACGAAGAAGAAAATTAAATTCAGAAAAAAAAAACTAAAACGCCACTAAAAACAGGGGAACAAAAGAGAGTCAAATCCAAATGGCAAAGATTGGAACACTATCATCCTTAGGCCCGTCAAATGGGTTGGGTCACCCATTAGATAATCGTTATTTATATACTATTTTTATTTATTGAATAAGATTTATTAGATAATGATCTATTGGGTTAATGGATACAATTGAATTGTAGTTATTAAGTTTAGTTAAGTTGGATAATGGATTATCCGTTGGATAATTTTGGATGGGTCGAGTTGGGTTGGGTAATGGGTGACCCGCGAATAATTTCATATCATACGATAACTAATTTTTCACAAGTTTGATTACGAATTATTTAATTTTCCCCCTAATATATAATCATTTAATATATTATGTACATCATATTATATTATATTTAATAAAAAAATATAATATGTTGGCTTCGTAAATTCGACGAAACTAACCAATAATATTAGTTGGGTTCGAGCTTGAGCTCATATAATGTACGAGTTTAATATTGTACGAACTCGAATAATGTGCGAGATTGAGCTCGAATACTGTGCGAACTCGAATACTGTACGAGATTGAGCGTGAATACTGTACGAACTCGAATAATGTACGAGATTGAGTTCGAATACTGTATGAGCTCGAATACTGTACGAACTCGAATACTGCAAGAGATAGAGCTCGAATAATTTGTGAATTATAGTGAATTTTATGTAAAATGGTATTACACATGCATTTAATTGGGTAATTTTAGATATTTATGGGGTATTTGTTAGATTCCCATTGAGTTAACATAATATGAGACACATTGAGATCAAAATTTAATTATTCTCATCATGCTCAATCCCAAAAACTAATAAGTATTGAATACCCGATCCCAATGGATAATGACAACTTGTAACTTAAATCAGAATAAAATATTGAATAATAACTTATTGTTTAATACATTAGGTCATATGTGTTATCTTATGAGTTATACAGTGAGTTATCCATTTAATGATTCAACCCATTTATAATCCAACTCATTATAACCTATTAATGAAGAGTGCGTCTCTTGAAAGACGGTCTTTCCATAAGTCATGGAAAGACCAAGGTTTAAAGTGTAAATTAGAAGAAATTAAGATAAAATTTTCGGGTTGCATGAACCGGGTTATAAATTTTATAACTACTACATGTTGCATACTAAATTTTTAATGTTGCAACTAAGACCTTTTACCTTTTATTATTCGAATTAAACCCCGTCTTTCCATAAGCATATGGAAAGACCGTCTTTCCATAAGCATATTGGAAAGACCGTCTTTCCCAAGACTTTGCCATTAATGAATAAGTTAATTGGATAAAAATTTATTAAATAATAGATTAATTGAGTTTGAATAATGAATTGATTCAACTAACCCATTTTACGGGTCTAATTATCCTCCCCTTTGGACGAACTGAAACGCAAATTTTGTTCTTCGCAGGCTCCACAAATACTAACAGTTTCGACCGCCAATCCTAAATTCCACGACCTCGTCTTCAGTCAGCTCATCAGAGTCATCAGTCATCGTTGAATCCAATAGTATGCCAAAACCCATCAAAAAATAAAAAAATTGAAATGGAAGAAAAGATTCAATCTTTGACAATTCAAAAGTTTCCTAACAAAAACCATCATCTTCCACACAGAAATCTCTCTTTTGCTGAATTATTATTTAATGGTGTTCTTCCTCACGAGCCGTTGAAAGTCAAGTCCGCATAGCTCCTCCTCATTAAATTCCCAACTTTTCAAGCTGAAACTTTGACGATCTTCTCTTATATATGTGGCTCTCTTTTAGCCCATCATTTATTTCTTGTCTTAAGAGCTGACTTTGCTCCCTAGACTTGATTTTGATCGAAATTTTGTTGGTTTAAATTGGCGCTACAGCGATAGGGTTTTGCAGGGTTTTACTTGAATCCGTCGATTCTTTAGGTTTTATTCACTTTCTTGGGGTTTGGATTTCTGTGGTTTGGATGATTCTAGAAGGAGAAGAATTTTTGTAGGATAAATTAAGGTAGAAATCTAATTGGATCCATTTCTCCTGTCTGTCAAAAGTTTTGTTTTTCTTGCCTTTTTCGTGGATTTCTATAGATTCGATTTATGAGTCAAAAAGGTTTCATTTTGATTGTTTAAAGTGTGTGTTTTAGTTTGAAGCCAATTGGGTAAGAGTTTATTGCATGATGGATGGAGGTAATGGGGGATCAAATGCACCAGCACCTTTCCTCAGCAAGACATATGAAATGGTGGAGGATCCTATGACAAACTCAATTGTCTCTTGGAATCATACTGGTAACAGCTTTATTGTGTGGAATCCGCCGGAGTTCGCCAGAGATTTGCTCCCAAAGTATTTTAAACACAACAACTTCTCCAGCTTCATCAGACAACTCAATACATATGTAAGCTCTCGATGGCTCGATTTTTAGTTAATTCCTAGTCAATTTGTGTGTTTGCGGTGTCCGTGTTTGGTGTTTGGCATGTTGCTTATTGTTTTACTCTTTGTGCCTATAGGGATTTAGGAAGGTTGATCCGGATCAATGGGAGTTTGCTAATGAGGAGTTTATCAGGGGACATAGGCACCTTTTGAAGAACATTTACCGTCGAAAGCCTATACATAGTCATTCTGGACAAGGGAGTGCTGCTAATCCGGTGAGTGATACCGAAAGGAAAGAATTTGAGGAGGAGATTGAGAAGCTGAAGCAAGAGAACAGTTTGCTTCAATCAGAGCTGGAGAGAAATCAGCTGGAGAATAAAGAGTACGAAATGGAGTTTAATTCGTTGGGGCAACGCGTGAAGAGTATAGACAGTAGGCAGAGGCAGTTGCTGGCATTTTTGGCTCAAATGTTGCAGAAACCTGGATTTTCACCCGAAGTTTTGCAGCAGTCTGAAACTCATAGCAAGAAGAGAAGATTGATGGTATCAAATTATTTGTATGATGAGGCTCATATCAGTGAGAGCCCAATTGTGATAGCTGAACCGATCTTAAACTCTGGTCTCCCAGTGCTGAATGCCGAGCTTGTTGAGAAGCTGGATACATCTGTCAATTTTTGGGAGAAGTTTCTTTATGGAATCTATCATACCTCAGCCGAGCAGATGTATGATTTTGGTGTTCTGGCGCAGCAGCAGCCACAACCGGTAATGGTAACCACAGTGCCTGCATCATCTGGAGATTCTGATGGGAATGTCCAACAATGCTCATCTGCTTCTCTCAGAGCATCACCATCTGGAGAAATGTACTCCTCGCCAGATATTGCTAGGTCTTCTGATTATGCTCATAGCCCGGCATCCTCTGCTCTTAATTTGGATTGGAGACCTAAGCCTTCAGAAGTTAGCATGAGTACTACCTCTGCTGATGTTCAGGAAACTGACACATCAAAAGACCGGGCTTCTGCACCGGTTGCTGCAACCGTTGGGACTAATGATGGTTTTTGGCAACAATTTTTAACTGAGACTCCTGCTGTTCAGGAGGTTCAGTCGGAGAGAAGAGACGCTGCTGCAAAAAAGATCGATACTATGCTTATGGATCATAACAGAACTTGGTGGAACACGAACAATGTGCACAACTTAACAGAACAGATGGGGAATCTGACACCAGCTGAAAAAACACGATGATGAGAATGTGGTCTCCAGTAGTATCATTCACTGTTCTGGTTGGTTGGCTCTCTGATATACTAACAATGAGGTAATGGGCATTGCCAGCCGTTTTTGTTAGCCGATTCCATAATTGAGGTGGTGTTAGTGGTACATATTAGGACACTGGATGTGGTTTTGGTTTTCTTTATTTTCTCTTTCTATACTAGTATACTTTTCAGTTAATTTTGTGTTAAATGTGGTGTTTCGGCTCCCATTTTGATGTAGTTTTTGTGCTTAATTTCTTGCTCTCAATAGGACCTTTCGTTGTCGTGGGAAGAGCAATACTATGCACTTGTATACATTGTTGCTATAAATAAAACTGTTCTAGGTGTCAAATGTTACAGGTTTAAAGATAGAAAGTTAGAAACACTGGTTATCGGTTTTGACTCTGGTGAGACTCCCAAAACCTTCCAGAAATTTGCAATTCGGAATTCATAGTGTTAGTAATTGTTTAACTGACATTTGATACTTAGAGCTTTACATGTAGCTTCCTGGATGGTACTTATGCTTTGATCAATGGCTGCTTCCATGTCCTTTTAGAACTCAAATGTGCTTTACCATGACAGTTGCTGTTGACTGCAAATTTGTTTTGTTCCGTAAAGGCACTCCATAGTTACCTAATGAGGATATTAGTGAATATGACTCCTATGAAGGTAAAAATGGAAGTGAAATGAGAGTTTCATTGGACTGCAAATATTGAGTTAACTCGGTTTCTGTGATGTATATCAACAAAATCACTCAATAAGAGAAATTTTCTGATGCTTTTTTCAATGTCAACAAGTATTTATAAGGGATATGTTAGAATCCTATTAGAACTACGGCCAAACTTAAATTTGTGAGTTCATCCCGTGTAGTGATTGAAGACTCGTACAAGGATATTGAGTAAATAGTTGATGTATGATACCCGAACTCTATTATTAGAAAGCAGAGAAAGCCGCCAAACAATGCCGCCAAACAATAAGCAATAATCAGTGGTAAGAGTGGCAAGCATATCTTATTAATGGAGATTCATACGAGTTATTCGGGTTAATCTGATCTTCTACCTTTACATTTCTTACTCCCTCTGGTCTAGAATAATTGGCACTCTTACCAGTTACATACTTTTTTAAAAAAAAAGTAAAATGAGTGGAGGAAATTGTATAAGGAGGGTAAAAGTAAATCGAGTGGATGAAAATAATCTATGATTTGCCAAAAAAAGGAAGATGTCAATGTAAAAAAATCATTCTAAGAGGGGAATTGTGCCAATATAAAAAAAATTGAAGAAAGTAAATCTTTTGGGTATGCTATATTTCTAAGCATATTCTTAACCTTTTTTTTTCTTTTTCTTTTTATCGAAAATGTTCTCTTTCTCATTAACCTTACCAGTTAAATTTATTGCATCTTGGTTCGGATCCGTGGACAGATCAAAATCCTTAAAAGATCTGATATAATTAAGACAGCCATGAGTTGGATAAGGGCAACAGATAATAAACCAAGAGTTGTTCTAGTCAGTCAATTAAGGTGGCAGATGTAGGACCCTTAATCTTAGTGGTCTGAGATGCTAATTAGATATCTATAAGAGATGACAAAATTACTAAAAATAGAGAGGCACATTAACGACCTGGATACCTATCCCGTGGTCCTACTATTTTGACTTTGAAGTTTGTTATCAAGTCATCCCGTGTGAAAACCTGCAGATTCCTCGGAAGATTAGAAGGGTTCCATAGAACATTCTTTGACAAGAAACTAGGAGTTTGAAAACAAGATTCTTTTTGGTCTCTAGAAAAACTTAAATTATGAAAATTATGGAATGGCATAATATTTCTCACAATACGGAAATGAATTTCTTTACTGTTGTGAATCAATACTCGTATTGATTAATTCTACTTTGTGACGCTGCCTCTCTTGCCACAATCATTCTTCTTTAATTTTTTTACAATGGAAAGATATGGTACATTAATTTATTTTAATTCATATTTTTGTTATTAAATAAGTGTGAGATTTATCCCACATATTAGTTTTGTTCTTCAACCCTATCAATTAGATTGTTGTGTTCACGATGATAACTCGATTTAGTTGTTCACGTTGATGTATTGTTCTCGATCTACTTGTTCAGATCATGTGTTCGTAATTTTGTTTGTGATTTTATTTTTGGGTTTCCATTGATTTGAATTCGTCACATCTGTATTTTTCAAGGTGTTTACCGTTTAAACAACATAGATAGTGGTTGGATCAAGTTGTGTTACATTTGTAGAAGATCTCTATTTGGCGCAGTGATATTGATGCATGGTACGCTCCTCTCTGTCAAGTGGTCATGATTTTCGTGGGAATAAGTTAACATCCTTGAAGGAGATGTTACAGTTTTTTATTGGAACTCTGATCTGTAATTTACAGACGATCAGTCTAATTGACATGTAATTTAGATATCCTAGCAATATGTTAGTTATTACTAGAGGCTAGTTTGCTTGGATGTCAATTCCACTCGTTGTAATCGTTGATGGGCTCTTTCCCATCTTGAAATGAATGATTGATTTAAAAAAAATACTCGTATATTTTTTCAATTTGTGTATGGAAGTTTTAAAAGGTGTTAGTACTTACTACTTAGCTAGACAATCAAAATCTTGGATTTTAAAAGAACCAACATGTTAAGTCGATATTTGGTTTGTAGTTTGGGTCACGTTTCCCAACTCCTTGGGCTTGGTAGAAAACCTATAAGACAGAGAGACAGGGGTCAGGTAGGCCAACATTGGACGATACCTACTCCTACTATCAGGTCAGTCGAGAGAGTCATTCTAGGATTTTTAAGAAGTGTGTTTGGGAAGTAGGATAAGTCATCACACCTTTTCCCAAGTGGCATCCCTAGGTATATAGGTTGGTGGCTTGATGGGATAACGCCTGTCACGTCTCCATTTGTCTGTTGGGCTGTTGAGCCAATCCCACGTGCACATGTTAAAATGGGAACTGGGCTAGCTGGGCCTTGCCTCGGTATTAAATCTTTTGACCCATACATTATTAAGTCCTCCTATCCCAAGGCCCTGTGTTTGCTGGCGCGGGTCGCGAGACTGAGTGTCTTGCTTCGTCGGTTTAGATTTTCGCGGGGGGAAATTGCTAGTAGTGCGCTTTTGAAAAGTCGCACCTTTCTGAGGTCCTAAGAGCATCTCCAATGTGAGATTCAATATGGTAAACTTCTCTTGCCACGTAAGAGTAATGGACTCTCAAACCTAAATTTACTCTCCAATCCAAGGGTCAAATAAAGGAGTCGCAATGACGTGAATGAAAATTCAATTGACATTGTCGATGTGACCTTCTGTATTCAGACTATCAATCTGAGGCTCGCTATTTGCCAAATCAGCATACGATTAAAAAAAATTATACATGACGGTAAATCTTTGTATTAAAAAAATTATTGCACGTTCCATTAGAATAAATTGCAAATATATATACACACAACAACCAAAAATTCCATAACCACATTATTTTTAAACAAATGATTCAACCTGATAAAACTCATTAAAAAATTGTAAATCTACTTTTACAGTACAAATAACTTCCAAAAAGTAAAATTAATCATCTATAAATCATAAATATATAGACTAAACCACAAAAAGATATACACATGTGAGATTGAATTTATCAAATATTATTTACCTTTTGAAATTATGCATTTATATATATATTACCACTTATATATTACCACTTATATATATATATATATATATTATCTTACATTTATATATATATATATATAAATTTTTACTCAAAAAATTATAAGTATTAGTCTATTAACATTAGAATTCAATTTTTTTTTCAAATTCTAAAAAGTAACTATGAATTTATAGGTTATAAAATAATTGAATGATGTATTTTAATAATAATGAAAAATCCACATGTTAAGTGCTAAATATATTCATTTATATTTAATAATATATAAATAATAATGATACATATATTATAGATTGGCAAAAATAAAAATTAATTTCAATTAATTTTTGTTTATTACTCTTTCTCCATACAAGTAAAATTGAGACATAAATTAGAAAGTTTCTTAACTCATTGTCTATTTAATAATTAGTTAATTTAATGAGAATAACAAATTAATTTCTAGAATAGAATCAATTTTATTTTAAACATGAACTAAAAATAAGTTAGTGCCGATTAATGTTATACTCGAGTTCATAAAAACTATTTTATTGAACCAATATAATTATTTATTCTCCATCATTACTCTTGTAAAATAATTAGATGCATCCAAAATATAATTAATTGTATGAATATAATATTTGTTGAGATCAAATATAATATTAAAATACAATTTCAATATTATATATATACACGTCACATAATAATTGGGAGTTTGTAGCATATCCACGTTACATACTAATTATTCATTTGAAGTTTGGATTGGAGAATGATTTCAAACAAGACCCACAGTCGAAACATTTAATATTACGTCAGACTGAAGGTGAATTAATGTTCCAATCAGATTCTACCATTTGTACCCGTTAAATAAGGAAAACTCTTTATGCATTGGAGATGCTCTAAAGTTTGATGTTTCAACAGCCGCGTCCTGAGACTTAGGTTTGCCACACGTCCGCATATAATGCAATTGTGTGTTTCTTTGGAATGGAAATTGTGCACCCCCAACGCCTTAATCATTTTGGTGTCGCATCTCTTTGGTTTTCTGAAAGTGCGCCTCGAATGTGGTGCTGGGGTTTATTTATTTCTTTTCTTTTCAGTTTCTTCATTTTCCATCTTTGTCTTTCCTGTTTTTCACATTCCTTTTTTTCTTCTACATTTCCGGGTATTGTCTCTTTGTCTTACTATTTTTCTTCTCGCATTATTTTTTTAGGAAATCTTAGAGTAAACCCCTAGGCGAACATGGTGTTCACCCGAGGTCCTCCCAAGTCTGATTCCTTTTGCGACACTATCGAGGCGGAGTATGACCTCTGCTCCTGGATAAAAATTATGTTTTCTGCTCAGCACAAGAAGGCACTACAATAGATAGCACCTTTTATCTTGATTCTGCAGGGGTTTTTACCTCAATTTTTAGTAAAAAAAATAAAGGTAAATGTGGCCAGAGTAAAAAGTACATTTTTTACCTCGATTAAAAAATGAGGTAAAAATGATTTTTACCTTGATTTTTTGGAAAATAACCAAGGTAAATACTGGCATCTTATGACAGGCGTGCGAGGTCGCACCAAAATTTTCAAACCCAGTAAATTTAGAACCGCATCGAATAAAATGATCGATGCTGGTGCAACGTCGCACCTGATATTTTAGAAATTTTAAAAAATAATTACCGAAAGCAGAATGGACGTCAATTTTGCCTTTGGTAGTTCACAGGCTAACAAGCATTTTTCGGTAAGAATCCATCCTGAATAGTGTGAAATACTAGTACGAGAAATTACAACCATAACAAGACATCGCCCCTCAGAGAAATTACAACCAAAATAAAAGAAATTACAAACAAACACATAATACATTTATATTACAAAATAAACGGGGGAGCAGAATCACCGGGGGCAGGAAGAGTGTTTTAAATCTTGAGCAGCGGACCTCCAGCAAGACAGGGTGGACCTCCGGCAAGACAGGGCGGACCTCCGGCTAGACAGGACAGAGTAAGATAAAATTTTTGGGTTGCATGAACCGGGTTATAAATTTTATAACTACTACATGTTGCATACTAAATTTTTAATGTTGCAACTAAGACCTTTTACCTTTTATTATTCGAATTGAACCCGTCTTTCCATAAGCCTATGGAAAGACCGTCTTTCCCAAGACTTTGCCTAAAAATTATTTTAAAAATAAAATTAAAATGACTAATTATACTGTTAAATTTCTTTTGAATTTTAAAAATATTTAATTACCTATGGCTTTTATATTTTAAATTTTAAATTGAAGAAATTAAACGTAGAGTTCGAGTGATATATGATTGAAGTCGAATGTCTATTTCTATTTTTATATATGAATAATTTATAGAATAATTTATACTATTTCATTTTTTTGAATTTTAAAACTTTTTATTACTATATTTTTTAGTATTACTTTTATGTTTAAATTTTTAAATGAAAGAAACTAAATGTATAATTTGAGAGTGATATAAAATCGAAATCGAAAATCTATTTCATTTTTTTTATACTCCCACCGTTTTTCTATATATGGCACCTTGGATTTAGGTGAAGGAAAATGGTGGATGAAATTGAAGGTAGAAAGTAAAATATAGAATGAGTAAATGAAATTGAAAAAATGTTGATAAAAATAGGAAGTGTGCCAAATAAATAAAGTATAATTTATCACAATTTAAAATAAGTAATCACATTTATTAATATTTTATTTTATTCCTAACTAAAAATTTGAATATAATTTTAATTTACTATTTTTTGAAAAAAATAATAATTTTGAATTGATAATGTATTCATAAACAAACTTAACTAATTTAGATTAATTATAACTTAAAGTATTATTTTTCACAATTTTATAGACTACTTATAAATATTTATTTTATAAAACTAGTTTATACCCGTGTGGTGCACAATTTAAAAATAAGTAATCATATTTATTAATATTTTATTTTATTTACTACTAAAAATTTACTTAACTAATTTAGATTAATTATAACTTAAAGTATTATTTTTCACAATTTTATATACTACTTATATTTATTTATAAAACTAGTTTATACCTGTGCGATGCACAATTTCAAATAAGTAATAACATTTATTAATATTTTATTTTATTTGCTACTAAAAATTTGAATATAATTTAATTTTCTATTTGTTGATAAAAATAATATAATTTTGAATTGATAATGTATTTATAAGGATAAAAGATATGTTTAGAAATATTTTTTATTATAAACAGTATATTGATAAAAGTATGAAATATATATTTATAATTAATCAATAGTTACATTAAAGAATTTAGTAAAATTGTATTTTTAAAAAATAAAATATTAAAAGCATTCTTAATTAGAAGTACTGGAAAAATCTCTTTTATAAATACAAATATATATATATATATATATATATATATATATATATATATATATGCATTGAGGACGCATTCGGCGAATGCATCCTCTAAATGAGGCGTGAAAAAAAATAAATAGAATAGGACGCATGGGTCTCCACAACCTTGCCCAATTTTCAAAGTCACCGCAGTTGCATTCAAGTTTGGTAGCGTCCTTCACAAACTTGCCCAATTTTCAAAGTCACCGCAGTTGCATTCAAGTTTGGTAGTTGCACAGTGAAAGAAAGCACTCAAGGTGAAGTGATTAGTGTTTGGATTATTCATAGGGCAGAGTTTAGTAGGACTGAATTGTATGGGCAGAAATAAGGTCCCATAACATTTTATTTACAAAGTCTTTACAATTTAAAATGTGCATTAACTATGTAAATAAAATTAAAATGTGCATTAACTAAGACAAATTACAAAGTCTTCAAAAATTAAATTGTGCCAATAAAATAAATTCTGTTAAAAATTATTATAATTATAATTATAATTATATGAAGTATTTAATTAGTTTTTATACATGGAAAGTCGGTTGTTCATGATTAGTTAAGGCCATACATTTTATTTTGTGTTTATATATGAAAAGTTAAGTAAGGGTTCATCGATGATTAGTTAAGTTATGACCATTTCATTAGTTAAATGATTGATCGTTCATCAGTTAAAGTGAAACTAATTTAATAATGTTTAGGGAAAAGTGCAACAATGACCCTATTAAACTAAAAAAAGGTAGATATGATCTTATATAATCTGAAAATGCCCTATCTTTTGATCAAATTGTGTAGTTTTACTCAATTTACAATATTCAGGCATTGACCAAACAAATTCAGGCATTGACCATTTATTAAAAGACAAATATATCCCTACTCTTAAAATAAAAAAATTGAATGACAAAAATATCCCTAAGATCTTCTTCATCATCTTCAAACTTGCCGCACCACCATATCCGTCGCTTACTGCCACCGCACCACCAGTTCCGCCGCTGCTGCGCCACCAGCTCCATCATCGCGTGCCACCAACTCTGCTTCCATTCCACCAGCTCTGCCACCGTGCCACCAGCTCCGCCGCCTTCTGCAGCATTTCTACACTACTTAAAAGCCCACTTCACCAGAAAAACAATAGCAACAACAAAAACTGAAGTCAACTGCTCTCTGAACACAAACAATTAACACAACAACAAATTAAACTTCAAAGCACAAAAAACGTAACAGAAAACTGTTCAACTTGTTCCATCAAAGAAGATATTCATAATACAACTTGTTCTTGATTTTTTATGGTTGAACAAGAGGAAAATGATAGAAGCGATGTTGCAATTTGGCAATTTGCCAACAACTTTTCCTACCTTTGTTTTAACAGCTTGAAATGGCACCGCCGTTTACCACCAGCTCTGCCGCCGTCCATGCCACTACCTCAGCACCAATCCTTTGCCCATATACACATCAACAAGCTCCGACTAACCCTCCCTGTGCGCCACCTTTCTTCCACCACCACTCAACCCTAGCCCTGCCCTCATCTCTCCGCCATGTGCCACCTCTCCCCTGCCACTGCTCAACCCTAGGCCCATCACTCCTCTCCACCGTACGCCACCTCTCTTCTGCCACCACTCAACTCTAGCCCCGCCCTCACCTCTCCGCTGCTGATGTGTCCATTTTATGTGCACAATTTATTACTTTTTGGATCACTTTTGTGCTCTTTTATTATCAAGAACTTGTTTTTTACCTTGAAATTCTCTTAGGAGGGGTAAGAGCGTATTTATGCTATTTTACCTCTTCTTAGTGGATTTTGCGTGACAAAGGAAGAACATGGAGGCTTGAAGATCGGAGACCATTGAAGATCACTTTTCGAAGACTTTGAAGACTTGCTTCAATTATTTGAAGACTTGAAGACCGAAGGCCATTGAAGATCATCTTTTGAAGACTTTGAAAACTTTCTTCAAAGATTTGAAGAATTGAAAAATGAGAGGAACTATTGTAAAGATGAGTGCTTGCCACAAGAAGAAGAAAAGAAGACAAGGTTAAGTTCTTACGCCCGTCGTGAGTGGCGACGCACTGGTGGCCAGAACCTAACCTTATCTTTTTTGTACTATAAATAGCATTCTCTTTCCTCTCATTCATAACCTCTTCTTCCTGCATTTTTGGTACTATTCTAATCCTAGTTTTCACCATTTTCATCTTTGAATTCTCTTGTATTATGTTTGGTTTGTTAGCATTAGTTAGTATGAACTCTAATAGCTAAATCTAGTTCTTGGGAGCAATTGATTGAAACTTCCAAACTCATGTAGTAAGATTCTATAGTAGCTCATTTATGAACATTTATTGGAGAGAATTTATTATGCCATTAATGTTGTGTTTTTCCTCATTTATACCATAGGTTGTTTGAGTATATGAAATGTTTGTATGATTGAAGTGTTAGGGTGTTAGGAAAGTTGCAAATCCTGAGCTCATTTGACATGAAATCCAAAAGCACGGATTTAGAACTTCTTGTGTATAAAGTGTGGTGATTCTTGCTAGATGAGTATGTTAATGTGGATTGTTCTCGTATTTTTCCCATAGATGCAAGGAAAGGTTGAACCTTGAATGTGGTTTGTTGTAGGTTTAACCTAATAAATGCTTTGTTTGGTTAAATGACTATGTCTTTGGTAGAAGGCTTGTTGTTATCAACCCTATGGTCCTTTGTGTGAAATGTTATTGATGAAATACCTCTATGGTGTTGTTTTCCTAGGGTGATCATCAATGAGGCTTGCAAATGGTCGTTGTTTGTCTTTGCAAACTACTATTAAGAAGGAATGAATGTTGATCTTTGAATGAGAAGTGATAACATTCCCCACAGACAATAAATGTAATTGAATGAGTGAATGAATCAATGAACTATAGGAAGTTTGGAAGTGGAAGTCGATTGCCCCCAAGGATCTTTTAATTGTTGTTTCAATCATCTATTTAGTTGTTATTGCATGATTAGCATAGTTCTCTTGCTTTGCTACTTTCAATTGATAATTTAGGACCAAAAACCAACCAAACCCCCCCCCCCAAATTTACATGCTTTTACATGTATCTATATATGCGTATGCTTAGTATGTTTTCTCCTATATATGTTTAAACACTTGGAAAGATTCCTCTTCTTCGTGGATGACTTTGACTTGCCATTATCTACTTAATTGTAGATAAGAAGCATTAGGGCTTCTAAATATTAACTTTGAGAGGTACGACGATGACCTCTCAGCCGCACGCCACCTCTTCCCTGCCACCTCCCAACCCCAGCCCAGCCATTCCTCTCCACCGCTCGCCACCTCTCTTCCGCCACCGCTCAACCCTAGCCCCGCCACTCCTCTCCACCTCGGGCTACCTCTCCCCTGCCACCGCTCCCCACCTCTCCTCTCCACCGCGTGCCACCTCTCTTCCGCCGCCGCTCAACCCTAGCCCCGCCCTCACCTCCCCGACGCGTGCCACCTCTCCCGATCGGTAACCACCTCCTCCATCGACGAGGGCAGAAGAGAAATGAGGATATTTTTCCTCTCTTTTCAATTCCATAGAAAAGAAAGAAAGGGGGAATTAATGTCCTTTAATTATTATTATTTTGATATTTTTTTAGCCAGGGGTATAATAGTCTATTTACCCATTTCCAGCTAAAATGGTTGTTGACATTTTGATTGACGATTTACAAGGTTAATTTTGCACTTTCAGATTTTACAAGGTCATGTCTGCACTTTCACCCAATACATAGGGTTAAAAATGTACTTCACTCTAATGTTTATATAAAGAAAGTCGAGTAAGGTTGACTAGTCGAGTAAGGTTTCGAATCACAAAATTGGCAACACCAAAATGCAATTTAATAATATACGGTTGTAAATTTTCAATTTGGGCATGTATGGGTGAATGAAAGGGACTCAGTCAACATTAATTACTTCTACACAATCTTGAAAAATTACACTATGACCCAAAATTGTGTTACCCTATAATCCATTACTCCAAAATACATGATTTTTGTTATTCTTGGATAATTATAGAAATATTAAATAGATGAAGTGTTTGGTGAAATATTGGAAAACACTAGTACATGTTCTAGAGTAACCTTGAGTTGGTTACATAGAAGTAAGAAATGGAAATCAGGAAAGATTACAAATATATTCTTGTGCATCTTTATTGATAAATACTATGTTGCGTATTTGAAAAATACAATTGCAGTGTATAGGGCACAACATCACGTTCAAACAGATTTTAATTTGGAGTTACGAGTAAAGTTTTTACATTTTGCACTTAGCCCCCCCCCCCCCCAAGAAAATTGGAGTTGTCAAATCATAAAATTGGCAACATTAAAATTCAATTCAATAATATACAGCTGCAATTTTGCAATTTGGGCATGTATGGGTTAACGGAAGGGCCTCGAAAGTCAAAATTGATTACTTCTATACAATCTTAAAAAATTACACTATGGCCCACAATTGTGTTACCCTATAATCCATTGTTCCAAAATACATGATTTTGTTATTCTTGCATAAATATAGATATATTAAATATATGGTCTTTTTGGTGAAATATTGGAAAACGCTAGTACCTGTTGTAAAGTAACTTAGAGTTGGTTACATAGTACTAAGAAAGGGATTAGCCACACATGTCAAATGGAAAATACTAATAGAGCAACTCTTAACCACGTCACCTTTGACACATGTCACCCTTGGAATTTGCCACGTGTAAAATGAAATAAATTAAATGTAGTGTTCGAGTCATATGTGATCGAAGTCGAATATTAATAAATAAACTCTGTTTTTACCGAATAAAATTGTATATACCACGTATTCATAATTATATAAAATAAGTAATATATTAAATTTATATACTACTTATTTTATATAATTATGAATAAGTAATACATAAAATTTTATTCGGTGAGAAAATAAATATTATTTATTTATATTCAATTTCGATCATGTATTACTCGAACTCTACGTTTAATTTATTTCATTTGAAAATGTAAACATAAAGTTATAGTTATGAAATCTTTTAAGATTCAAAGAAATGGAGTAAAAAATATTTTTTAAAAATTAAATTTTAGTTTTGCTAAAAAATAAATTACATTATTAATATATATATATATGTGTGTGTGTGTGTGTGTATTCAATTATTTTAAATCTTGCATCACAAGAGTGTTATCTGTTATTCATATACTTATAAGTACCATGTCTACATGCCACGTCGGTCATAAAAACAACGAAGTAGGTAAGCCAGACATGTGTGCAACGTCGGTCATTCGTGTCTACGAGAGTGACGTGCATCGTCGCACAAAAATAACCTATGTAGGTAAGTCAGACATGCGTTTGACGTTGATCATTCGTGTCTAGGATAGTTGTGTGCAACATCAGTCACAAAAACAACCGACATAGGTAAGTTAGACATGCGTGCGACGTCGGTCATTTGTGTTTGTAATAGGTACGTGTGACATCGGTCACACAAAAAACCAATGTCGGTAAGCCAGATATGCGTCGACGTCGGTCACGTCAGACTTTTTACCTTGGTTTTTTTAAAACCAAGGTAAAAAGTGTACTTTTTACCTCAAGTTTTTTTTAACTGAGGTAAAAAATATTTTTTATTTAAAAAAAAACAACCGAGGTAAAAAATTCTTTTACCTCGGTCTTTGGGGTTAATAAAAAAATGAGGTAAAGGGGGTGAAGTAATATGTCATTTTTCTTGTAATGAGATTAGGGACTTAGAATCCAGGGTTCTGCATCCTGCCCACGACCAGATGGTATTGGACGTTCCTGAGGGAATGACCGTCGTATATCTCGAGACCCTAGGATCTGGTGACCTCCCCCTATTAGGTTTCGAGGTCCTCTGCTGCTGCTTAAGCATTTCCCTCATCGTGTCTCTGTTTTGGGTCTATTTTCATTCCGCCAAGATGCCTCCAGATCGGACCTTTCTAAAATTTAGGCCGGGTGTAAGTTGTTAGTAGGGTTTCCCTCACGTGTGGAGTGGAAACGTAGGCTCATCTTTGTTGATTCTCGTCTGGTGCTAGGGGGAACGGTTTAGCCTGGTGACTTCTCGGTTGGGCCTGCTAAGGCGTGGGTGTGCATCCTAGTGCCCGAGTAATGGATCCCCTTCTTCCTTTCATCCCCATCTTGTCAAAACTCTCCATCCAAACTGATATGATTTTACGTGATTCTGTTCTGGGTGCTGTTGGCCACCCTCACCTACCTGTCGGGGTCATCCCTGATGGTGGCCTTGGTAATCTTTGGGGTATATAATTTGGACCATTTTTATGCTACTTTTTGTACATGAATTTCACAGTTTTTTTACAGTGTTTGATCGACTTACAAACTGCTTCTCTTCGTTCACTTTCTACAGACATGTTGGATGATATGATCAGGGACCTGTCTCACCTATCTCATCGTGCCGTCTTGTCTTTCCCCATTTTTCTTGTCGACAGCAAAGGGGGAGGTCAACTGCCCCTACCATGCCATCACTATTTCCGACACTTCTGACGCCTCTGTTGCTGATATGGAAGAAATGCCTCTGCTGAAAAGCAAAAGCGGACACCCCGCGTCTACTCAAGTGAAGCTCTTCCTGGAAAGTGTTCCTGAAACTCCTTCTGCCAGTACCGTGCCTGTTGTTGTCTTTTCTATTTCAATCCCATTGCCTGCTGTCTTGGTTCCCGCTCCCCGCACGACTCCTGCTCCTCCTACGAGCTTCACTCCCCTCATTTTGGTTGCTTCGAGTTCTCGGGTAGTCGTGGAGGGGGAGCTGCTCCAAGGACCTCTCGCCCGCTCTAACTTCCTGTCTCGGCCCTTTCCCTTAAGGGACTTTAATGCCTGGCTTGATAAGTGGCATTCAGAGTGTGGTTTGAACATGGCTGGCTCTGCGAGCATCCCTAATAACTGTATCTCCTCTGTAATTGAGGTGATATTCTTAAAGTTTTTGCTTCTTGTTTCTTACGAGCTTTTCTTTTATCTAACTTCGATGTTTACTTCCTTCCCCATCATATGTTTTCTGCTTTCGCCATGCAGCAGGAGTAAGAGGAGCTTCGCTCTGACCTTGCCATCGCCCAGGGGGGTCTAGAGTAGGCCTGCCAGTCTGTCTGGGATCTGACTGCTGACATGCGGCATAGCCGTGCTCGTGCTGGCTCCCTGGACGGTGACTTGGGGTGCTCCCGCTCTTAGGATGTATCTCTCGAGGGCAACTTGGAGCTCAAGAAGGGGGTTTTTGGTTCGCTACAAATGACCGTGGGCAAGCTTGAGGCTGAAGTCTCTACGATGCGTGCTTTCTGGGAGTGGGTTTTCACTCGGGGTTTCCTTAGTGTTTATTCTAAGATCGTGAGTAGTTGTCAAGCCTCTGAGTTTCATGTAAGGGCTCTATTCAAGGCCTCCGCGAGTACAACTTTTCTGAGTACTTTACCCTTATTGGCATGGACATGACTGCTGGGGAGCTTGAGACTTGGAACCCTGATTCTGTGGTGGTCCAACCTACTAGCTCTTCTATTGGTGGCCCGAAATGATCTAAGTAGGTGCGACATGCGAACGGCCAGGCGGCGCAGGGTGGTGATCAGACGGTGCAGAGTGACGAGTAGGCAAAGTGGCATAGCAGCGATGATAATGATGATAGTGATGGTGCTGGAAGCTCCTGGGCTTCAATTTAATTTAAATCTATGTGTTCTGTTGGATAACTGTAAGTCCCTTTAAGGGGAAAAATACTTTGTTTTGTGCAGGGTGTCTTCTCCCCCCTGGTTTGTGTAAGTCCTCGCTAGGGGCGGATGCTTTTTCTTGTTGGGGTGTCCTTTTCCCCCCTTTTGCATTTTTAATTAACCCTTGGGAAATGGGGTTTGGCTATCCCTATTTTCTCTATCGCATTACTTTCCCTTCTTTATTCTTTAACCCGTTGCAAGTTGGCTAACATTTCCCTAGCTGTGCGAGGCCTGGTGTGTTTTTCTTTAGCTTGAAAAGACTGGGTAGCATTTCTCTGGCTGCTCGGGCCAGGGATGCTTTAGTGCTTACTTGGTTTGATTTTCCCAACTGTTTGTTTCTTAGTCGAGATTCCTTACATGTTTTTCCCTTCTTTCGCTGTCAGGAGGAAAAACTTTATGTGTTTTTGTGGCTTGCCTCTCCCGATTTTTATAACCGGGAGTGTTTGGCTTTACGATTTGCATCTTCCAATTTTTGTAGCCATTTTTCCGTCCTCTAGCTCTTTTATTTTTTATATATTATAGCATTTGAAAAGACAAATAAAGAGAAAATAGTTACGCAAAATAAACATTAACGATAAAACATTGGAATACAGTACAAGGCTGAGCAAGTTATGCTTTAAAATCTCTCTGAGTCATGCCCTCTCCGTGCTCACATAGACTGGGTGTTCATGGCTTGCCTCATCTTCCCAAAAAGACTAAATAAAAACAGTTCTTTTACAATGGAAAACGTAATCTAGTACCTTATTATGCGTAGCACTTCCTTAATTTGCAATGTTCTATGTTCGGGGTATCGCCATCCTGTCCATTGTTTCCAGCTTATAAGCTCATTTTCCCAGCATCTCAATCACTTTGTAAGGGCACTCCTATGTTGGGTCAAGCTTATTTTTTCTCATGGTGAGGTCGCCTTGCCCTAGGCTCCTGGGCCTCACATTGTTATTGTGGTGTTGCTTCACCCATGATTTGTATGCTTCCTCTTTCAGGGCTGTCATCTCCCTTAGCTCTTCTAGATCTTCTAAGTTTATTTTGATGGCTTCATCGTTTTTGTCCAGTGGCAATGGGGCTGTGACCCTTTTTCTGGGCACCGCGACCTTGTGTGGGATGATTGCTTTACTCCTGAAACATAGCTTGAAAGGGGATTCCCCCATTGCTGTTCTAGGCGTGGTTCGACAATCCCATAGCACGCTCGCCAATTCCTCCCCCCATTTAGTCTTTAGTTGGCCAAGCCTTTTCTTCAAGCCTTGGAGGATGATCCTATTTTTCACCTATGTCTTCCCATTTGCCTGAGGATGGGCGACAGAGGTGAACCGTTGTCTGATTTTCAGCTCTTTGCACCAGTCGCGAAAAGGGTTGTTTGCAAACTGCTTCCCATTTTCACTGGCCATAAGATGGGGGACCCCAAACCTACCCTTGATATTTATCCATACAAATTTTGTGACTTTCTTCCTCGTTATGGTTGCTACAACCTCTGCTTCTACCTACTTGGTGAAATAGTCGATGGACACTATCAAGAATTTCTTTGTCTACTGCTTCTAGGAAAGGGTCGACTATGTCGATTACCCATTTGGAAAAGGGCCATAGTGACCTTATGCTACTTATTTCTTCCACATTCAATCTATGCACATTCATGTGCTCTTGGCATCTGTGGAATTCTTTCACAATTTTCTCCGAATCTGCTTTCATTATGGGCTAGTAGTACCCTGTGTATACTGCCCGTAGAGCCACCATCTTCGGTCCCTGATGGCTTCCAGCTTCCTTTATGTATTTCTTGCAACACCACAACTGGCAGGTATGGGTCTGCACATCTGAGCCATGGCTCCATGTAGCCTCTTTCATACAGCAAACAGTCTTTCATGGCGTAGCCCAGAGAATTTCTTTTGATTCTTCTTATTGCTGCCTCATCCGGCGGAAACATCTCGTTCTAGATGTAGTTTCTGATGATTGCCATTCATCTTTTTCCGACTCACTGTATTACACTGATCATGTCTATGTCTGTGGATCTGTTCTCCAGTTCTTCCACCAATACTGCCTTAGTCAGGTGTGCGTGGGCGAATGAAGCTAACTTGTTTAGCGCATCTGCGCATATGTTCTGCGAACTTAGAACTCTTGTGACATAAAATTCCTTGAATTCTGCAGCTATGCTCCTGGCTCTGTTGTGGTACTTCCTCATAAATGGCTCTTTGGCAGCGTACTGCCCATCGTATTGGTTCGCTACCAACATTGTGTCTCCGTAGGCCTGCAGTTTCCTTGCTCCCAATTTTCAGGCTATCTCTATTCCTTCTATTAGCGCATCGTACTCGGCCTCATTGTTCTCGCCAAGAAACCTAAAGTGCAGGGCGTATGTGGCCTCTGCTCCATTCGGGTCAGATACTATCAATCTTGCCCCTGCTCCTTCTACCCCGAGGCTTCGTTGACATATAGCTTCCAGACATCCGGGCCGCTCAGGACTCTTTGTCTGGCTGGCTTCTGCTTCTCTCGGTCTTGTGTTTCCCGCGTGGCTTCTAACTTGTCTTCCTTTTCACTGGGTATCTCTGCCAGGTAGTCCGCGATGACTTGCCCCTTTATTTCCTTCCTAGGTGTGCTCCCCAACTTCACCACCCATTAGACCAATCTCCCAGATGCTTCGGGGCATGTGAGGATCGATTTCAGTGGTTTTTTTGGTTAGCACCACCACCGACTGTGCTTGGAAATATGACCTCAACCTTCTTGCTGCGTGAAGCAAGGCCGGGGCCAGCTTCTCCTGCTCGGTGTATCCTCGCTCTGGCCCCTACAAGGCTCTGTTGACATAATACATCGAGCGTTGGATCCTATTTTCCTCCTGAAAAAATGCCGCGCTGCTCACCGCTACGTATAGGTACAACACTTCCCCTTGCTTTGGGCTGGCCAGCGCTGGTAACTGTTTAAGGTGTGATTTTAGCTCCACAAATGCTTCTTCCTCCTGCTCTTCCCACTGTACCATCCCCTTTCTATCCACACATCTCTTCAACATTTTGAAGAAAGGGAGCGCTCTCTCCGGAGCCCTGGAAGGAAAAAGAGTCATGGCCGCCAACTTCCCATTCAGGCTCTGGATTTCCTTGACAGTCCTGGGGGATTGCATATCCAAAATTGCTCTAACCTTCTTTGGGTTTGCCTGCGGTCCCTCATTTGACACCATGTGCCCCAGGAACTTTCCCGCTCATACTCCAAACTGGTACTTGGTTAGGTTCAGCTTCGTGCTTGCTTATTTGAACCGTTTCTGGGTCTGCACTACATCTCCTATGAAGGTTTCGTATTGGGTGCTCTTGATCACCATATCGTCAACATATACCTCCAAGTTTTTTCCTATCTTCCCCTGGAAGATTTTGTCCACTAGTTACTGGTAGGTTGCTCCAGCATTACTCAATTCGAATGACATCACGCGGTACCCAAACGCCCCTTTCTCCGTGATGAATGTAGTATTGTTCACATCACTTTTTAGCATGGGAGATTTTGTGGTATCCCTTGTATATGTCAAGAAGAAATTTATCGAGAAATTGGTTAGAGCTTCTACCTTTTGGTTGATGGCCGACAGCAGGTGGAAATCCTTGGGGCAGGCCTTTTACAGGTCAGTGTAATCTACACACATCCTCCAGCTTCCATCTGCTTTCTTCACTAGCACCGGGTTCGCCAGTCAATCCGGGTACGTGACTTCTCTCAGTATCCTGGCTGTGACTAGCTGTTTCACCTCCCTGTTCACTATTTCATTTCTCTCTCTACACAAAATTCTCTCTCAACACAACATTTTTTTTGCTTTATGTGCCTGCTTGTCGGCTTCACCTTGAGCTTGTGGCATTCGATCTCCTTTGGTACTCCCGTCATATCCTCCAGCTTCCATGAAAATGCCTGGGCATTCTCTCTTAGAGCGTTGATCAACTCCTTCTTGACATCCAACGGCAAGCATTCTCCAAACTGTATCGACTGGTTCTCTTCCAACTGAACATTCTGAATTTCAGGACCCAGCTTCGTGGGGTCACTCCCGCTCCCCACCATTCTTATGGTCTAGCTCTTCGTACCTGGTTCTCCATACTCTTCTCCGTTCTTTCCCTTTTTCGTTTACTTAATGCTACTTTGTGGCATTCCCTCACCTTCTGTTAGTCTCCCCTCACCGTAGCTATCCCGCCTAAAGTAGGGAATTTTAGCAGCAAGTGTAGGGTCGACACAATACCTTTTGGTATCACCAGAGCTGGTATGCCCAAGATTAGATTGTATGGGATGCTCACCGTTACAACGATGAATTCCATGTCTACCGTCTTGCTTCTGTTACTTTCTCCCGTTGTTACCGGTAACAATATGGTCCCTTCTGGCTAGACAGTTCTGTCTGCAAAATCCACCATTGTGGTATCCATTGGCTCCAATTTTCTCTTGGTATTCTTATCTAGTTTCTCAAAGCAGTGCCTGTACATTATTTTCGCCGAGATTCCTCCATCCATATACGCCTGATGGATTCTTTTATCTATCACCCTTACCATTATTAACACTCCATCACCACCTGCGGGCCTGTCTGGTATGTCTTCTTCTGCTGTGAATGATATTACCTTGCTGGGCCCCAGGCATCTGTCAGTGGGCGTCGCTTGGGGTGTCAACCTGTAGCGAGCTTTTCTCTTTAACTTCGTCTTTCCTCCTGCACTCCCTTTGATGATCGCATATATGTATGTGACAGTCAACGCTAGGCTTTCATCCGAGAGAGTGTTTTCTCTGTGTCTCTTCCAGGATTCTTCCCTGGGTTCCACCCTGGCTATCTCCTTGCCTTTATTTTTATCTCGACCTCCTCTTGGGGACCCATCACTACCTCTGCTCTCTGTCAGCCTATGAGATCCGCCCGGCTTGATGCTTCTCTTAGGCATGGCTTTGTAGGTGGCCTTGTTAAACTCCCTGGCTTCCTTTGCGAAGTGTGCTAGCTCTCTGCTCTTCACACAATTCTCAATAGTCTGCTTCAGGTGCACGAAGTCATTTCTGTTGTAACCGCAAATCTATGATAATCACAAAATAGCAACCTATCTCTCTTGTGTGGAGTTGTCTTCATCTTCCTCGCGTGCTCTAGAATGTTTTTGGATGCCACAAGAGCAAAAATATCCTTCGGCATCTTGATGAGTGGCGTGAATTTTTTATCAAGGTTCAGCCTGCTAGGGTGGAGATGGTGCTCCAACTTCTTCTTGGATCTTTTCCCAATGTGTTCATTCTTGTGCGTCCCTGCACTACCTGGGCCATGTGCCTTCTTTCTTCTTCTATCAGCATTGTCTACCCTGCTGAAGTTCTCGACTCTCTTCATCAGTTCATCTATTATCGTTGGCAGGTTAGGGTACAATCCCCCAGCAATAGCTTGTGCCTTAACTTGATCACAAACGTATCCAACAAGAACTGATTGCTTCTGTCCTCTACTTGGTTGGCTTCATCATTGAGCCTCTCCTAGTACTCAGACAAAGTCACCCCTGACTTCTGCCCGACTTCCAGTAGCTTTGACCTGGTTTTCTAAAATTTTCCCCTCTTCATGAAGCGTGCCAGAAACTTCTGTTCCAGATGGCTGAAGCTGTCGGTGGTCTCATTCTCCAAGTTCTTAAACCCAACCCTCGTTGCTGACGTGAGGGTGGTTGCAAAAAAATTTCACCACATGGCCTGTGGGATCGGATACATTGCCATGTTGGTGGAGAATGTGTGCAGGTGGTCCTCCAGATCGATCTTGCCATTGTACCACCCCAGGTTGGGGGGTATTTTCATCTTGGGATCCGTTGTATAAAGCTGGACCCTCTTTGTGAACGGCGTGCCCCTTTCCTTCTCTCCGGGCAGTGGCTCCTTCTTCTCTGGTCTCATGCACTCTTTCTCCTCCTTTGTCTGGTTTAGGGGGTGATACACATGGTCCCACTCATCTGCAACTTCCTTGTGGGAGCTTTTCGCTCTTTCCGACTCTAGCTTTTTTGCTAGCAGGACTACGATGTCCCTACTCCTTGACACATTTCAACTTCCCCCAGCTTCTCGTTCTTGCCCCTGAGAGCTGGTTTCATGGTCTCTCAGCTCTTGGAAAAGCTTCACTGGTTTAATGTTCATCCTCCGCTCAGTCTGACTCTCCGCTTCCCTGGAGTTTTCTTTATATCTTCCATCCCTTTCATCCTCTTTATCATTTCCTTCTAGGAAGTCATGATGCTCTGCAAGAGCTCCAAGTTGTCAGCTAACTCGGAAGACTCTGGAGCCAGTGTCTTTCTACCGTCGGCGTGAGAGTGAGTTCTTCTTCTGAATGCGGCTCGTCCTCTATGAGAATGTTGTTGAACTGGTTCCTAACTGGTGATTGTCCTTCCATGGAGTTTTTTGAGCTATGTGGATGCTATGAACAAGGTGATCCCCACAGTCGGCGCCAATGTTAAGCCTATATATAGTTTGTAGCTTGGATCACGATACCAACTCATTGGGCTTGGTAGAAAACCTACAAGACAAAGAGACAAGGTTTAGGCAGGACGGCATTGGGTCGTGCATGCTTCAACTATCAAGTCAGTTGAGAGAGACATTATAGGGTTTCGAAGAAGTGTGTCTAGGAAGTAGGATAAGTCATCATACCTTTTCCCGAGTGCCATCCTTAGGTATATAAGTTGGTGGCTTGATGGGACATCGCCTGTCACGTTTCCATTTATCCGTTGGTTTGTTAGGTCAATCCCATGTGCACCCATCAAAATGTGAATCGGGTAGCTGGGCCTTGCCTTGGTATTGGGCCTTTTGGCCTATACATTATTGCAACACAGCCACTCCATTTGTCTTATAATGTCCCGTTTGCTTTTAATAGGTCAAAGTTAAGTGTATCTGATCATTCAAATTTATGTGTTTAACTATACAAATGTGACATTAAGATCTTATTAGTTCAACTTGCCATACATATATTCTATAAATTTATTTTTTTGCATATTGGTGTCAACATTATTTACTAAAGCTTCTACAATAAGATTTACGACTTTAGAGACCCATCTATTACTTTCTATCCAAACTCGGTACATACTTTAGCTGTTGAAATTAGTGCAAATCTTTCTGCCTTAAAAGTTTCTTCAACTTGTTTCCTGAGGTTTGCGTAATCAAATACTCCAACTTTTATTGTGTACTGAATATGGTTACATAGCAACTTTTTTGAGTTGCACTGATTTCCATGCTTTGATGAAATCGATCTTAAGTCGATGATCTACCCTTTAAAGCCACTTAAATGAAGTGAACCTTCCCTCCCCTTGTCTCACGTGAAATTCGAAATCGTATTAATGTGATAGTGTCACTAGATTTCAATCGTTGAAAAATTATTTGAAATCAGTCATGTGCCCTGATAATGTATGGGTTTAATGCCCATGTTCCTATTTACCAGGCCTAAAGGCCCAGTATCCAATCCAAGTAAAATCAAATTCTACAATTATAAAATGAGAAGAAAGCCATCAGAAAGGGTAAGTTCACTACATCCCCCTATGACACTACAGAATCACCATCTACACACTACTTTTATCATATCTGACTTGGGTATAGGAGCGGGCACGGTCACGTGCCGCTCTCCCCTAAGTGACCTGTGTTCTTTTACTGGTACCCATCTATGCTGGAATTATACCAAAAAGAGGTCCGAACAGAGACCATATCAGAGCTCTCGTAATAGCTCCAACATGCCTAAGACAACCAGCTCTAGGCCAGGCCAATGACAAATCTTGGCATTAACATTGGCACCGTCTGTGGGGATCCGACATCACGACCCTGACGCAGCTCTGACAGATGCTTATTTAACGAACCTGCACACCAGCCATGGCAAATGCATTAGCATAGCTAAGAAAATTTATTGTCATACATTCTATTATTTTCATTTTTAAAGAGGGGGAACATACCAGCCTCAGTGTTCACCTATTTTTTGTGAAAAATGAAGAAGAAGCCGAAAGTGAAGTAGTAGTCTTCCCAACGAAGTCTTCCCAACGAAATCAGTTTGGCATCCACAGGGAGAGATGTCCACTACACGACCCTCTGGTGAGCGTAGCTGGCCAGCCACAACAGTCCCGGTGAGCTTCCCCAAGTCATCAAGTTGCCGCACAACGCAGCACAAAGTTGGGTCTGTATTGAAGACTTAAAACACTAGTCCTGGTTCATTGTACCTAGTTTATAGAAATAGTTTACTTTCCCTAATCAGTGGGATTTCTTACGTGTAAATCTTATCCTTAGAACTAGCACTTGTAGTATAAATAGATACGCACAGAGATGAATAAAATCAACCATTCACATCATATCTTTTACATGGTATCAGTATAGCCTCGTTTTCACATCTCCATAAACCCTCATCATGGCTGACAACAATCAATCCGGCCAAAATGCTTCCGCCTCCTCCATCATCTTCACCGCCTCCGGCGGCGCCTTGGCAAACTTACAATTTTTAGCCCTGGCTGTCCGCTTGGACCGCACCAACTACTTCCTTTGGCGCAGCACGGTTCGTTCGGCTCTGGAAGCCTACGAACTGGAGGATTTTCTCGTCCTCGGCAACGCTCTATCTCCGTTCATCATGCCGAAGGAATCAACCTCTACACCAGCTGCAAACCCAGACTTTACGTCATGGAAAAGAAAGGATCGGCTTGTTCTCTTGTGGCTTCGATCAACCCTCACAGCCCCTATGCTTGGTCACGTTGCTAGGGCAACATCAACCTCTGAATGTTGGATCATTCTCGAACAAATGTTTCACTCACAAACTCAGGCTCGTCAAATGCATCTCAAACAGCAACTTCAGATGCTTCAAAAGGGCTCTCTGTCTATTCTTGACTATGTTGAGAAAAAGTGCGCCATCTCGGACTCATTAGCTAAATGCCTCACGGTGGTCTCCGACAATGACTTTGTGTCCTTCATCATCTACGGGCTAGGCCCTGAATATGACGCCTTTCGAACCGCCTTAGCTATGCGTACCACTCCAATCACGTCGAATGAACTGCTCGGCTTGCTGCTACAGCAGGAGTAACGCCTTCTGGAGTCCTCTTCTAATGCGGATGTGCTGACGGCGTTCTACTCCAACCGCCGCGCACCAGGCCGAGCCCCTGCCGCTGCCTCCCGGCCCACTTTGGGATGGACGACTCCAACGCTGACCGCGGCTCCGGTTCTATCCCTCTCAAATACGACATCTGTGAGAAGCCCAATCACATCGGGTGGAACTGTCAGAATAGGCTCAACATTGCGGCCTATCCTCCGACCAGCCATCGTGCAGCTGAACGCCAGCGTCAGTTCCAGTCCTCGACAAAGACAGCCTACACGGCTTACAACTCCAGCGGCAACGTGTCTCCGTCGGCACTCCAGGACCCGTGGGTGGTCGACTCAGGTGCTTCACACTATGTCACTGCTGATCTAGGCAATCTGAACCTGCATTCAGACTACACTGGAGCTGACAATCAGTTCATCGGAAATGGTAAGTCACTCCCTATTACTCATTTAGGTCACTCTACTTTAAATGCACAGCATGCTTCTATTTCCTTGTCATTAAATGAAATCCTAGTTGTCCCAAAAATATCCAAAAATTTGCTAAGTGTCTCTAAACTTTGCAAAGACAATAATGTGTTTCTTGAATTTCATCATAACCGTTGCTATGTTAAGAGTTGGCAGGGAGAGACGTTGCTAAAAAGAATAGTTGATGATGGTCTGTATCGAATCCCAGTTAGTTTGTCCTCTTCCAGCCTCCTCGCATTTTCGTTGGAGAACGAGCCTCGGTGGCATGTTGGCATCATCGCTTCGCTCACCCACATGAAAACGTTTTACCTAGCCAGTTATCACATTTCAATTTACCTGTTTCTTCAAACAATAAACTTGTTTCTGTTTGTGATACTTGTCAGTTAGGAAAAAACCACAAGCTATTTCTTCCCTCTAGTCATGTTCCCTCAAAACTTCCTTTTGATTTGATTTATTCTGATGTGTGGGGCCCTGCCTCGGTACCTTCTCTCAATGGCAATAGATACTTTGTTCTTTTCATTGATGACTGCACAAAATTTGTTTGGGTTTACTTTCTCACTGCCAAATCTCAAGTCTTTCAGGCCTTTTCTCTATTCAAATCCATGGTTGAAACATAATTTTCTACAAAAATTAAAGCTTTTCAATCTGATTGGGGAGGGGAATATCGAAATGTCTCTACCTTTCTCCAAAATCATGGTATTTTGCATAGAGTTTCTTGTCCCCACACCCCTGAACAAAATGGTGCTGCTGAAAGACGTAATCGCATTGTCGTTGAAAAAGGCCTTGCTCTACTCTCCCACTCTCATCTCTCAATCTCATTCTGGGAACATGCCTTCCAAACTGCTATCTTCCTTCACAATCGTACCATAACTCCTACCCTCGCTAATGAATCTCCCTACACTCAGCTTTATCATCGCCAACCAGAATATCTGTTTCTCAAATCCTTCGTTTGTCTCTGTTATCCTTACCTTCGTCCATATAACAGCAACAAGTTGGAGTTTTGCTCTGTTGCTTGCATCTTCGTAGGATACAGCACCAAACACAAAGGATACCTTTGCTTTCATGTCCCCACCTCTCGCACCTATATATTCCATCATGTTGTGTTCGATGAGTCTTCCTTTCCCTTTCCCGACCACAACTCCAAGTCCTCATCACCCTTCTCCGATATATCCCTTCAAAGTCTGCACCTTGCCTCACACATTTCTTCCTCACCTATCACTCCACCCGTCACCAATCACAGTCCCCCTCCATCTCCACGTAGTCCTTCTCCTAACCTCAGTCCCGGACCATCACTCAATTCGTCACCATCACTCAGTCTGTCTCCTCCACCCAGTCCCACTCAGCCAATTTCACCATCTCCAGCCCCTTCTCATCCTTCTACTATCAGCTCTCATATAGCTCCCTCATATTTCCGCCCGGCTGCCAACTCTACTCATGGTATGACAACTCGTGTGGAAACTGACTCTCTCAAGCCAAAGCTCTACACTGCTACAAAACACCCATTACCTTCTGACGGTTTCGATCTTGAACCGAAATCCTTTCTTCAGGCCAAAAAGAATCCTAATTGGCAGCATGCTATGCAGTTAGAGTATGATGCCTTAATGACTAATAGGACTTGGAACTTGGTGCCCAGGTCACGTGCCTCTAATATTGTTAGTTGTAAGTGGATTTTCAAGATCAAGAAGAGACCCGATGGTTCAGTTGAGCACTACAAAGCTTGCCTTGTTGCAAAAGGCTTTAATCAGGAAGAGGGGGTTGACTACTTCGACACATTCAACCCTGTCATCAAACCCACTACCATTCGGGTGGTCCTTGGTTTGGCTGTTACTCAAACTGGCCCCTTCGCCAGGTTGACATCAACAATGCCTTCCTCAATAGTGATCTGTCTGAAACTGTATTCATGGAGCAACCACCTGGTTTTGTCTCACCGCAGTAGCCCTCTCATGTTTGCCATCTTCGAAAAGCTCTTTATGGTCTCAAACAGGCACCGCGAGCATGGTTTCAGAAGCTCAACCAGGCCCTTCTACGGCACGACTTTAAACCATGTGTTTCAGACACCTCCCTCTTCATCAAACATCATGGGTCCGATGTCGTCTATGTTCTAGTTTATGTGGATGATCTTATCATCACTGGTTCGAGCTCCAAGTTCATTGATGAGTTTGTTGGCTATCTCCACTCGGTTTTTTCTTTGAAGGACTTGGGTGCTCTGAATTTTTTCCTTGGGATTGAAGTCTTCGCAACTCTTCAGGTATACTTTTATCTCAACGGAAATACATTCTTGATCTTCTTGACAAGAGCAAAATGGTTGGTGCAAAACCAATTGCCTCTCCGGCCATTTCGGGCTCGCGCCTCATCATTGGTGGTGATCCTTTCCCAGATATCCATCTTTATCGCAGCATTGTAGGAGCTCTACAGTATGTCACCATTACCCGGCCTGAGCTTGCGTATTCAGTCAACCGGGTTTGTCAGTTCATGCATCAACCTTCGGAGATTCACTGGGCCGCTGTGAAATGCATACTACGGTATCTCAAAGGCACCATTGATGACGGCTTACTCTTTCGGCCATCTCGGGATGATCGCCTTGTATGTTTTACAGATCCCGGTTGGGCCTCAGATCCTGATGATTGCCGCTCTCAACATGGCTTTACCATTTACCTTGGTGGTAATCTCATCAACTGGTCCTCCCGTAAACAACAGGTTGTAGCCCGCTCCAGCACTGAAGCTGAGTACCGGGCGATCACATTTGCCTCAGCGGAGCTCATCTGGCTTCAACAGCTTCTACCCGAAATGGCTGCCCCTGTCTCTCAGGCTCCTATCCTCCTCTGTGATAATCTTAGTGCTACGTATCTTACTGCCAATTCATCAACGGTTTAAACACATCAAGATTGATTTTCACTTTGTTCGAGAACAAGTCAAAGCTGGGGAACTTGTTGTTCGACATGTGAGCTCTGTTGATCAGATTGCTGACATCTTCACCAAGGCTTTGGGTTCTTCTCGCTTTGATAACCTGAAGTCTAAGCTTCTCGTTCGTACCCGATCATGAGCTTGCGGGGGGGTATTGAAGACTTAAAACACTAGTCCTGGTTTATTGTACCTAGTTTATAGAAATAGTTTACTTTCCCTAATCAGTGGGATTTCTTACGTGTAAATCTTATCCTTAGAACTAGCACTTGTAGTATGAATAGATACGTACAGAGATGAATAAAATCAACAATTCACATCATATCTTTTACAGTCTGACAAGCCAGCCAATCCAGTGAGCCGAGTTGGCCAACCCAGTGAGCTGACTCGGGCCAACCCAGTGAACTTGCTCGGCCCGACCTAGTGAGTCAACTCGGCAGGGGTCAGATGAGTTAACCAACAATCTTGCCAAACGGGCATTGTAGATGATCGACAGTCACAGTTTGCATTCTCTGACAAGCAGCAGATCGATAAAGGTAGGGGATCGAGTTAGCGTCGTTGGCGAGTTAAAGGCTCTCGCACCAGAGATTTCGGTAGCCCTCGACGAGCCTCAGATCCGGCAAGACTGATGACCACCACCCAAACTGGATGACGAGTCCCACGCCCTATGTTGCACGGGTACGACATTTAGGGGGAAGACCCGGTACCCGTACTATTCCGGGAAAGGGTACGCCGACTGGTACGGCCTGGGGACGTCCCTTTGCCTTCCCCTAATTGCCCGGGACGGTCAGTCGTACCGTCAGAAAGTTGACCGATGCATTAGGGACGTACCCGAGACGGAAGCTTAACCATTTTTTCCGTTTCGGTGATTTATTCTCCAAAAATAAAAGGATCCCCTTACCATATAAACTCCTAATCTCCCACAGTCCTACTGAAACTAGTCTTCTCTTATACTAAACCCTTTTCTTTCTCCTTACGGCGTACTCCATCGCTGCAACATTTTCCGCCGAACTCCATCGCAGCAAGTCTGCAACTTTTTCTCCTTATGAAGTTTGGATTTTCCGCTGAACTCCGATCCGTAGCTGTTGTGCCGTTGTTGTTGTTCTGATTTTGTCGAACTCCGATCTGTGTTGATCTCCACCAAACAGGTATTAATTTACATTTTACAGTCATTGACTCAACACGAGAGTCGCAGACGCAGAACATGAATGTGCTAGGAAAATGCAAACTATTGATTTTTCTTTTATTTTATGCACATGTCATTATCTGTAATTAGCTGTACACATGCAATTAATACTTATGAAATGGTTTGGATTGATATATTTATTTTATTATTAATATTTTCAGAATTCTATATATTATTAATAATATTTATTATTAATATATTGTATCCGTACCCTCGCCGTACCCGTACCTCTATTTTTTGGATTTTTCCGTTTCCCGTACCCATCCCTGTACCCGTATACGTACCCGTACCCATTTTTAGTGCAATTTAGCCCATGCCTTATCGTCAGCGAGCAGCAGTCACTGGAGAGTTTGGTAGTTTCCCGGAGAGCAAAAACCGATGAAGCCTCAGGTTTGATGAGCCTGACGACCCTCCACCACCCACACCGGAGGACGAGTCCCATGCCTTATTGTTGGCGAGAAGAAGTCACCAGCGTCATCTTCCAGCGTAGGAGATGAAGCTTTCAGACAAACACAAGATTATCGGCGATGAAGGTTATTCCCCGATGAGAGTGACGCCGTGAGACACTGTTGGCAACAAAAAAAAGAGAAACGCGTCAAGACCACGCTGGAGAAAGGAGAGAAAAAGAAAAAGAGAAAGAAGAAGAGAACGGAAAGAAAAAGAAAAGGAGAAAGAAAAGAAAAGAGAGAGAAAAATAAAAGAAATGGAAAATTCCTTTTTTAGAAAAACAAGGAGGAGGGAAAGGAAAATGACAATAATATTTATTACTTTGCTCAAATCTATTCTTCTTATTTCAGATAAGGACTAAGAGCTAATATCTGGTGTAGCATCAAGACATAGCCCAAGGTAAGCATAGTTTAGCGCTAGGCATATCCCAAAACAGACATGACCCAGGGCAAGCACTAAGAGTCGACATCAAAGTCTGGGGCAGCAATAGGACTCGATAGAGCCAACCAACAAGACTTAGCACTGCCTATTTAGCCAGAGCAGAGATCACCCCTCAACCTGCACGAACACGGTAATGCTTTGTTGGGCTATCGACAGATAAAACTCAGTCCCTTTTACCTGTTTAGACTGGGCCAAGACATGACAGCCACAAGAAAAGACGGTATGATATTACATGTTCTTTATGAAATTATGCATAAAAATGCTTCCTACATCTGTATACCTTTGTCAAATGTGTGGGGTATACAATAACACTCATTGTGAAATTGAAGAACTGACGTATTATGTTGATTCTTAAATTGATGCGTGTTAGCAATACCCGCCAAGGCGATAAGAAAGACACCCTCAGCCCCATTAGTATGAAACACTGGATTATGCAGGCCTGATAGTAAAAGCAATAAGAAAGACACCCTCAGCCCCATTAAAGGCAGGGTTATGACATGATGTGCCGTAACAGAGATAGTTCAGTTGTCATCCTGTTTAGGCAGGGCAACGATAAACCCTTAGCCTGTTTGGAAAGGGCAATAACCGCTCGGCTTATTCAGGCAGGGCCATATAATAACCCCCTTTAAGAAAAAGAAGAGAAGAAAGTAAAGGAACGATATTGCTATATATGTCGCTTATATTCCCTCGAGATATATACAAAAGATGTTTTATGTTTACATGCCTTTATCATTTATTTAATACATTTAAAAATAATATGGGAAAAGAGTTGATGTATTACATTCTCATCTAAACTAACACATGTTGGCGTTTTTCACGTAAACATAAAATATGTAGTTTACAGGTCTGCCAACACAATATCTAGCAGCCCCCGCACCACGATAGCCGTCTAGAAATGAGCCTATCTTTGGCCAAAATTTCAATCCTGGCTCCAAAAGCCAGCAAATCGCAGGCCAGGTCCAAACTGACAAAGAAAAGAACTCCGACCACAACTATAACTGTCGAGTAATGGTCTTGACCCGGGCCAAAATTGAAATCCTGGCTCCAACAACCAGCAGATTGCAAGCCTGGTCTAAACATGCAAAGAAAAGAACTCCGGCCACAACCGTAGCCTTCGATTAATAAGCCTGGCCTAGGAAAAAATTGCAACCCTGACTCCTACAGCCAGCTGATTGCAGGCCAGGTTCAAACAGGCAAAGAAAAGAACTCCGGCCACAACCGTAGCCGTCGAGTAATGAGCATAACTTAGGCCAAAATGGCAATCCTGGCTCCAACAGCCAGCAGGTTGTAGGCCAGGTCCAAATAGGAAAAGAAAACAACTCCGGCCACAACCATAGACGTTGAGTAATGAGCCTGACCCATGCCAAAATTGCAATATGGACTCTAACAACAAGTAGATTGCAGGCCAGGTCTAACCAGGCAAAGAAAAGAACTCCGGCCACAACCATAGCTGTCGAGTAATGAGCCTGAACCATGCCAAAATCGCAATCCTAGCTCTAACATCCAGCAGATTGCAGGCCAAGTTCATAAAAGCAAAGAAACGAGTTCCAGCTACAACCATAGCCGCTGAGCAATGCGTCTGGCCCAGGCCAAATTGCAATCCAGGCTCCAACAACTAGTAGATTGCAGGCCAGATCTAGATAAGCAAAGAAACGAGTTCCAGCTACAGCCATAGCTGACGAGCAGCGAGCTTGACCCAGGCCAAAATTGAAATCCTGGCTACAACAACAAGCAGATCGCAAGCCGGGTCCAAATAGGAAAAGAAAAGAGCTTTGGCCACAACCATAGTCGCAGAGCACCATGCTAGATGTCCATGCTGCAATAAGTAGCTCTGGCTCACTACAGCCAGCGGACTGCAGGCTGGATCCTAAGTGCCCAAAATCAACAACTTCTGCTCATGTTAGCTGTGGAGCACCAGGCCAGATCGCTAGGCCAAAATAAGCAGCTTTGGCTCACGACACCCAGGGAATGTAGGCCGGATCACGATGCTGCAGCCCAGCGAGAATGCAAAGCACATGCACAAGGTGAAGCAGCTAACTGACAAGGTAGGCTACATTATCAATCACCAAGGGTAGCCCCTTAAGGTTGAATTACACCAGGCCCATACAGGTAAGGAGATGCATGAAAGTACACCCTGCCCACGTAGGCTGGGAGATGCAGGAAAGTACACTTGGCCCAGCATGCAAGGAGATGCAGGAAATTACACTTTGCCCATGCAGGCAGGGAGATGCAGGAAAGGGCACCTGACCCACGCAGGCAAAGAAATGCAAAAAAGCACACCTAACTCCCACAGGCCAAGAACAACAAACAAACATAAGCAGCGCTAGGTTTACGACAGTTAGAGACCTACAAGTTGGATCACGAGGCTGATGGAAAGCACCCTTGACCCGCACAACTAGGGATATGTTATCTAGCCTATTTAGGCTGATGCAAAGCAAAGAGAGCAAGCAAAAGCTATGCCAAGAAGATGCCATCCCTACTAGCACATTCACAAAAAAAAGGGATGATGCAGGTAAAATCCAGAAAAGGGTGGAATACATTCCATCTTAGGACATTAAACGAAAAGAAGATGAAAAGCACCCCTGACTGTCGACAGTCAGAGAGGTACATATCCTCGCAAGATTCTTCAGACATAATTTTATGGAGCTATGATGCAGAGTCCAAGTTGACGCAACATGCAACGAATTATGGTTCTTCCATAAGAATGAATGAGGCAAAAACAAGAGAATTTGGTCGTGATTAAAAAGGCCCTGATGCAGAGCCCAGACTAATGCTAGAAAGGTCGCCAAGCACGACCCACGCAGAATTTTACGAAGCTTCCATGCAAAGTCCAGGTTGACGCAATAAGAAGCAAAATATGGTTCTGCTTGAAGAATTAATGAGGCTGAAACAAGAGAGTTCGGTCGTGATTTAGAAGGCCTGGACGAAAAGCCCAGGTCGACGCTAGAAGGGTCGCAATGCACGACCCAGGTAGAATTTTACGGAGCTGCCATGCAGAGTCTAGGTTGACACAGTAGGCAGCAAAATATGGTTCTGCCTAAAGAATTAATAAGGCCAAAGTGAGAGAGTTTAGTCATGATGTAGAAAGCCCGGATGTAGAGCCCAAGTTGACGTCGACAGGGCCGTGAAGTGCTACCCTAGAAGAAAATTTACGGAGTCGCAAGGAAGAATCTAGGCTGACAGCAACATGACCGTGGCACAAATCAATGACCACGATAGACAAAATCAAGATGCATAGTTCCACCTTGATGAACAAAAATGTCCTCCAGCAACGACATTCCGATAAGCATCCATGACGTTCAGACATGTATTATCCCAATGCCCCGCGCAGTTTAGCAATGCGACATCGGGCTAGGGGACTGGAGAATGTATGGGTTTAAGACCCATATTCCTATTTAGCAGGCCCAAAAGCCCAATATCCAACCCAAGCAAGACCAAACCCTACAACTATAAAATTAGGAGAAAGTCATAAAAAGGGTAAGTTCATTACAACCCCCATGACATTGTAGCATCACCATCTACACACTCCTTTTATCATACCTGACTTGAGCATCGGAGAGGGCACTGCCACAGGCCGCCCCGCCCCGAGTGACCCGTATTCTTTTACAGGTACCCATCTACGCCAAAATTATGTCGAAAGAAGGTCCAAACCAAGGCAATATCAGAGCTCTCATAATAGCTCCGGCATGCCCAAGACAACCAGCTCCAGGTCAGGCCAATAACAAATTTTGGCATTAACATGCCCTCTTAAATAATTTCCATTTTTTAACAGTTTGTCATACCCAGGATGATATTCTTGTTGATTACCAAACCAAAATCAGCCTTGAAGTAAGAAAATACTGATATAACTTCTCGTACTGATTCTTTACTAATTATTAGCCCCAAAAAGAATTAGAAGTCCATCAGTAAATAATAGCCTTCGAAATCCAATCTATCGACGCCTTCCATGGTGATAAATTTGTTTTGATTTGATAGCATAGGACATCAGTCTTGTAACATACTCCATCGTCAGAAAAATTAACAAAGAAGAGAGTTATCGATTCCTTTATCTTAACATTTCCCCCCTTCTTCTTTGGATAGTTAAGCTATTTTTTCGTTATACAACACATAGTCCCGGTAGTCAGAAATTTGTTTAGAATGATTTTTTAACGAGATCAAGAGAACAACTCTTCCTAAAACTTAGATGGTTTCCCCTCTTCAAAGAAACTCTTTACTGTCTTTTGAAACATCATCACCTATTTGATCTAGTGATCTCCATGTCATTTTGGAAAAGTGGCATGTAAATCCATTTAGCCGGACTTTTATTACTTTTTATATTCGTCACACCTTGCATAAATATCATATTTTAAATTGCCACTCTGTCCCATTTAAATTGTAATTTGACTATTTATTTAACCAAAATTTATTAACTTGAGTCTGTCTCTTGCGAGACCATCTCACAGTGAGATCAAGGCCTAAATTACAAATATAGACAATATAAATCATGAAATTTGAAATTTGGGGGCTAAAAGATAAATAATTTTACATTAGGATAAATTTTAAAAACTATAAATAAACTCTAGGGACTAACCTACACATTGCCTCCTTCTCCGACGATTCCTTCTTCTTCATTGAAGCTTCTCCACCATTATGCCGTTCAGTCGCTCTCAGTATCACCGCCATTTCATTGCAATTCCTTCTTTTCCAACACTTAATTCGCAACTGGAATAACTACCTCTTCTGGTGAACTTCCAGTCACCTCCACCGTAGGTCTTTTTTTGTCTATGTCTTTGATTCATCGTCGATTCCGAGTCAATTTTATTATCATTGAATTTGAGCTCTGATATCCCGTCTTTGAATTCAAACTTGGACTTCCCGTCAAACTGTAACTTTCATACCTTCAACATCAATGATGCGTCTAAAGAACCGAATAGACAGTGTGCTCGAACTCCTTGATTACAACCTGCAAGAAAACCATCCCTGGGGAATCCCATGGGTCAATTCTCCGATGTTTACGTCAATAAAGAGTACAAAAACTGTATCAAGAATGAATGAAATTGGAAATGAATACGTACCTAGAATTTATACTGTAAAGCCTTAGTAGTATTTGACATTAATTATAACTCCTTAATACCCTATAAACACAGAATTGAATAATGCAATTATAATCTAATTGAGACGGTTAATCCAAGCCCATTATAATATTTGGGCTCAGTCATTATCAAAAGCCCCCTGAAAACTAGATACCTACTTGAGACTATGAAGTTTCAAGATAGTAGTTTGAGAACTCTTTCTAATCATGATTCAAGGATCTCGACTTATCAGTGTTTGAGGTAAAGTTCTTTGCGTATCATCTTGAGTCCCGAGGGGGTATCCAATTTTCTTATTCTCAAATTCCCTCAGAATACTAAGAGAAGACCGTGTTCTGAAACTGTGCGTGTCTGCGCGTTCTAAACGGCATATTCTGAAAAGGTATGAAAACATTCTTGCACCTGTTCAAATTGTTTGGTTCTTCAAAGTCATTATTATCTTTTCCGTTGTTTTGGGATTATTAACTACCCACTTCTCTTCAACTCCTATTCACTTTATTTGCATGTATCTTTGCAGAAGAGATTATTCTTTAGATCTCTTTCTATTTCTCCTCCTGTAATCACCCATGCTTTCATCATCTCCTTTTCCAAAACTAGTAAGTGCTACCGCCTTTCCTCTTTCATTTCCTTTCCTTTCCTTTCTTTACTTTAATGGCCATTTCTAGCGAGGGATCTACCGAGAAGGGGGTTTTTGACAAGGATAGGTTAGACGAGGATCAGGCTAATTTTTTTGGAAAATATGAATTTTGGTTCCGAACCTTACAATTCTGATGGGTCACATTATAATTCCAGTACGGAGGATGACGCTCTTAGCCAGAGAGATTATAACCCAGATGGTTGGCCCATCATAAATATACCTCCTTAAGGATACACCAAAGTTTGGCCTCCGAGTATGGGTAAACCATACGTAAGAAGGTCTCCTACAACATGTAAGATTGGTTTTTACCTTCCACAAAGTATACCCCTCGTGGAGAGGGAGGAAGAAAAAAATTCCTTGAGAGGGAGAAGAAGTATCCCGAGGAGATAAGGAAGTACCTAGAGAGGAGAAAGTTGAGACCTCTACCAATAAGCCCCCACCCTCGAAGACACATAAGGCTATCTCGAGGATCTTATCCTCAATTCTCTCAGGCCAAAAGATACCTCCAGATGTGGATTTCCAACCTTTTAGAGAAGGTGTTGTGCTTAGACACCTCCGTACAGGGCTGTGCTTACCCTTCCCTCCATTATTCTCTAAGCTCCTAAGGAATTTCAGGTTAGCCCAACACAAGTTCACCCCAATGTATGGTGATTATTATGGAATTTTTGACGAAGTGGCATGAATTTGGGATTGAGCCTAGGTATAAACTACTCCATTCATTGTATAGAGTGTCATATAATGGTAGTTCGGTGGAAAACATTATTACTTTCATTAGCAGAGAAGCACACCGTAAAGTTTTTGTTGTTCTCTCTCATTCGGGTGATTGGAAGAGTTGGAGAAAAGGAATTAACTTTGATTTCAGGAGATATAAGGTTCCTCAATGGAACTTGAATATACAGGTTGAGTTCTCAAAAGACGGGGAATACTCTTATCCCAACCATTTCGAAGGTGATAAAAGACACCTTCTGTCAACATCCCTCGATTACAAGCTTTTTTCAAATCCTGACAGATCCATTAGCGATTTTATTTGGTCACCTAGAGTTTATAAGAAGTTCATGTATAAGAAACTGCAAAAGAATAGAAAGAAGAGAAAAAAAGTCTCTGAAGACCCATCCGAAGAGCCCCTCTCAAGACCCCTCATAGTAATTTTGAACTCGGAAGTCTCCGAAGGTGTTAATGAGTTTTGTTGTTTGATTTATGTCCTTTTCTCCTTCTAACCTCATTTTCTTGAGTTTCCTAGCGGGTATTGATCAGCTTTAGCTTCAAAGAGGGATGGCCCTAAGGGTGGCCCTTATACCCCCTCGAACCAGACATCCAACATTTCTCCGATGGATGCTGGAAAGACCCCCTAAGACAAGAGATCAGGTGCCAACATCTCTGCCTCAAGGAATTAGTTCCAAAAGGTAGAAGGCAATGGTAGCCAGATTACCCATATCCCTCAACAAGCTAACCAACAGACTTTCTCCTCGAACACTCTAGTTACTACTCTGAGTGTTCCTATTTTCAAAGAGCAGGTCCTTGAGACCTTTGCCAGCAATCCTTAGGTTACCTTTTCCTTTTCGTTTTCTTTTCCCATCCTGGTAAATTTTTAGGTAGTTTTTTAGTTCGTTATCTCTGAAATTGGTTTTCCTGATTGGTCCATTATTCCCCAGGTGCCTCAACTATTCACTACTCAATGTATAGTGGTCCACTATTCATTACTAAAGTTTTCATGATTGGTCCCCTATACATTAAATTACTACTTCAGCCTCATGGGATCCTCTGGTCGCCACTCGCACGGCTCATAATCGACTCGGTATTCAGGTTCATTGAAACATGGATCACAGAAGTTGGGTAACAGATCGAGGATGCACGTGCATCATCCGCACAATGGCGGGGAGAAGGAATGGAAGGAGTTCGATGCCAATGAGGCGGCACTTTGGTGGGCATCTTGAGGCAGTGCTTTGGTGACGAGGTGCTTCTTGAGGCGGCGCTTTGGTGACGAGGCGCTTCTTGGTCGCCGGAGAAGGTAATCTCTATTTTCCTCAAATTAATATGATCATTGAAGCTTAATTTTTTTTACACCTTTGAAGATATGCACAATCAATACAACTATAGTACATTTAATTTAATCAATTGTCCACAGAAGAATGAAGACACATTCGTACATACAAGTTAAGAACAATAAGAAGTCCAGGTTGAAGGATCGTAGGATTAATTATCTAACTTGATTTTAGTGCTTTATTCAATTATGTTGCTGGGCAGCTTTCGGAAACAGACTTGACTTGGATTTGGTGTTTGGGGTGGATTTCGGGGCTGAGAACAGATGAACTTGACATGAAGCAGTAGATGTGGTGGAGGTGGAGCAGTGACGGAGGTGGTGGAGCAGGGTGGTGGCCTGGTGGTGGAGCGGTGGTGGAGCAACAGTGGGGCAAGGTTATTTTTGTCTTTTAGATTTTTGTAGTTGGCCCAAAGGGTATTTTGGTTATTTTCGATCGGTCAATGACTAGAAATGGCTAGTCAGTGCTGGAATATAGCCTTTTTGGTTATATTTGCACTTATGTAAAGTAGTTAGGGTTATATCTACGCTAAAAATTATCTTCATGTTATATTTACACTTTCTTAATTATATAGGGTTATATTTGCATATTTCCCTAAATATATTTATAATTTGTATGCCTTTGATAAGAAAGTAAGAAAATTTGGCAAATACTTTCTGAAGGAAATTCAGAAATTTCGGTAAATAATTTCCTTACGAAATTTGGTAAGTTTGTAATTAAAAATCGACACACATTGCTACTCAAATATTAGAGATAATCAACTTTTTATTATGGAGACTGAATTCGTATACTCCCTTTGTCCCAGATCAATTGGCATATTTTGATTTTTGGAGGTCAAACTAAGTCAAATTCGACCATTAATTTCTATTACTTATATATGCAAGGCTATTTTCATGTTAAATATTGTTGAATTCATCATCACAAATATTTTATAATTATTATTTTTTCTGAATTTTGTTTACACATATAATAAAGATATTAGTACACCCACCGATCCTCTTATAATGGATCACTTTTTATTTTATGATGATCTTTTTATTTTTGGCTCATTCCTCTTTTGGTAAATTCTATATTATTTTAATCTACTCAATTTATTTTTTACTCTCCTAATACAACTTCCTTCTCTCATTCTAACTTTTAAAAATCCTTGTGCCATTTTATAAGAAGCCATATTTAGATGACCAGAGGGAGTAGTTGAAAATTGATTCAAGTGACTTCCAAAAGTCAAAATGTGCCTATTTATCTAGGATAGAGGGAGTATTGAAAATTAAATAGAAATTAACATACAAATTATATATATATGTCACATTAGATCATGAAGTTGTAACGAAGGCATATTTATAAGGAGTGTGCTCTCCTCAAAAAGATATTTTTTTAATGACAATGTTGATCTAACCCTATATTTTTTACATAAGTGTTAGTTTAACCCTGAATTTTTTATTAAAGTGCTGATCTAACCCCGTCTTATTAATAAAAGTACTGATCTATTGACCACCATTGACCGGCGGCAAAGCCTAGGGGTATAATGGTCATTAAATTTGTACTTTTAAAATTAGGAGTATTTTTATCTTTTTAGATTTGGTCAACGCCTGAATTCCTTTACTCAACGCCAAAAAGAGTGTAATTTGGGTAAATCTGCACCATTGCTCAAAATCTTTGGGTTAGTTTCACACTTTCAGATTTTACAGGGTTAAATCCACAGTTTTAAAATTTAATAGGGTTCTTTATGCACTTTTCCCTAAAATATAAATAAAATTGGGGTAGTAAAATATCAAAATTGAAACACATAAATGTACACATCAAATTAAAATGGTTAAACATCGAATAAAAATATATATCAAAATTAACTTAGTAAAATATCGAATTAAAATGTTAAAAGTACACGTGGAATGTTGAAAAAAATATTTATATACATTCAAAATTTTGATTTACCAAACTAATTCAGTAATTACTAATATTTTCCAACATAACCTATTTAACCAAGTACGCAATAAAGTAAATGATTGACACATGAGAATTGGTTATGCAGTTCGTTGAAATTCACCTACATTTGCAGGTTTTGGCCTAGTTCAGAAGAAATCCACTTTTCAGAAAGACATATTACAAAGTACATCATACAACTATACTTATCTTTTCTAATTATAACTTGTGTATTTTTCAGGCCCCCCTTGTTACTGGCCCACCTTGATCAGACTCTCTCTGGACTCGAAACTAGTCAATGTTGTATCTCATCCTCCCAAGGAATTTAGGTATACGCTTCTAAAGTAATCAAGAGGTTACAGTATGTTAGAACATATGATCTGCAGCTCTCGCAATACTCTCGGAAATATAGAAAACTTGGATTTCGCCATTAAGTTCGTAAGTAGCATAGCCGTGATGTCCTTCAATTTATAGCCCACGAGCAGATTTGAAATCTCCACCTTTGTCTCAAAAATATTATGTTTCCAAATCTGCTTCTGAAACATATCACAATCCATTGAATATAGGGATTTTCCTTATCTCACAATATCTCTGAAATAGATTAATATTCCATAAATCCAGTTCTTTATGGATAGAGATTTTCTATAATTTACGATATGCTTCAATCACACACATAATCATATATTGTGAAATCTTCAATTTTCCATATTCAATATTCACTCAATATTTTTTAATCCGTTAAACCTTATAAGCTCCAGCTTTCCTTATGTTCCAACATGGAAAGATTTTCTTTTCCAAATTAGTTCACAAATGCCAAGTTAATAATAAGTTCACAACATGTGACTCTACAATCTCCCCCTTTGGCATTTTATAGACCCAATCATTTTGAAACTAAAAGGATAAAGAAAAACTTTAAACTTCTAAAAACTTCAAACTTCAAACTCCATAAGAATTTCAGAATCCTCTGAATGTTAGAATATAAGAAGACCAAAAATCCAATTTCAAATTACAGCACCAAAATCTGAATCCAACTAAAAATAAAAAATTCTAAAATATTATCCCCCCCAAAGGGGCCAAAAAGATTCCAAAGGCAATAGACACAGATAACTAGAAAAAAAATTTCCAATAACAATAGCCCCCCTGAAACAAATAACCGGCCAATGTTAGAACATAGCCGTATCAGAACATTCAAACCTCTTCAAAAGCAGCTAACTGTGCCTCTAACTTTGCCTTTCCTCCACTAATATTGCCTTCTTCTCCTCCAAAGCTACTATATGAATAGCCATAGCTCCCAACTTAGCATATATGGCCATAAGTTTGGCCTTCTTCGCTTCATCATCAGAAGTTGTAGCATTAGGATTCCAAGACAGATCATGCTTATTTCTCAAACCAAATTTCTTCTTGTTTGGTCGAAGAAGCTCATGTACAACAATCACATCAGCAGTCTTGGCCTTGACTCTTTCACCCCAAACTAAAGCTGAAGTAAGACATGGATGCACCAGTGCTTCCTTGGCTTTAGGGGAGACAGTCTATCTCACAATACTATGTTGTATGAGTAATCCTAGATTTACCGGCCTTTGTGTTCCAACATAGTAAATCAACTTGGACACTCAAGTTAGTGTAGTAGTATAGAGGATGTATTCCAGCAATTCACAGCTATTTGGTAGGGGCAGAAGAACGTGGAAGATAAGCAAGAGGCTTTGGCATGTCCTTGAGCTGATCACCTAGTCTGACATCCACATGATATCTCAGACAAAATCTAGTCATTATTGACCCCCAACTCCTAATAAAATATCCCCTTAAAAGCAGGAGTTTCCACCCCCAAAATTCTATTAATCCTCCCAGTATAAAAATTGATTACATTGCCTGTCACATATACTATATCAAAATACGGGGAATTCTCCACTAAATTTCCAGCCGTTAAATTAAAATAAACCTCATTGTCCAGCTGCTTTTGTAGTACTCATAAATAGTGACTGCTATTTTGATCCCTAAATACTCAATAAAATAAGAGAATCCACACTCTCTGTATGCCTCCAAGTTCATTGGTCTCTCAGTAATAATTCTCCTTTAAGCAAATAGCTCCTACATTTCTTCACAATCAACATCAAATAAAATATCAGAGAGAGCATCACTTATTGAGCAAGAAGGGCAAATTTCTTTGGAGCATAAATCTCTTTCTTGCTCTTCTTTGCAGGCTGTGATGATTCTGGAGCAGGCTCTTTCCTCTTCGCCTTCCTTAATCTAGCTTGGATGAACTCATCCAAGACCTCATCATTGGAATATGCCAAATCCCCCCCCTGTGTTGGAACATGGGCAGTCTGCTCAATTTATGCTGGAGTGTTCTGTGTTCCAACATCTTCCTGTTCAGTCATGTGGTTAACCCCCCGGTATCCTGTACAATAGTTTCCTCCATTTAAACTACAGTGTTGCCTTCTTCATTACTAAAATCATTATCTTAAAAACCCATAGCAGCATTTATTTACCCTTGCTCAGGATCATCAATATCCCTGGTTGCTGCAGAAGCTTCCCCTGATTTCTGTGTTGGAACATTTTCAACACCATTATCATCCTCGCTGCCTGACACAATAATTACAGGTGGTCCCACCAACTTCTCATTCCTCTTTGTTGTTCTATGATATAAAGGTACTAGTGACGACACATAATTATAATTTTTCACCTTCATTCCTTCAACTTTAGGATTTTCTAACTCTTGAATTTAGACAAGGCTAGGGCTAGAAGCAGTAGAATAAATAGTGAAAAATTCATCTTCATCATGCATGGTAAAACATCCTTTAAGTAGCCTATAGGATTACACTTCTCTACCTTCTCAATATTATTTAAACTTCCAGTCACCAATTCCTCAATATCCACTTCTACTACATTCCCTCTCATATTTTTAAGCCCAATCAAATCTATAGACATGTTATTTAACATGTTCCAGTACGAACATTCATCCATAGACTCGAACTCCATATCATGAAGATAAACAGGAGGGACATTAGGGGTATGATGACCCGTTACCTTAGGTTTGTAGGTCTCGATCATGAGCGGATGGAGTGATTTTCTAGACTTTCCCTTTGAAGAGAACCATTGCTCTGCATGAGTTTTCTTGGGTTCCTTGTTCCGCTATTGTTACTTTTTTGAGCTTGCCAGTGGTTTCGGCAAAGAGTTTGAGAGTGTGTGGATTTGTGTTTCAACCCAACTCAACTTCTATAAGGGCTTGTAAATCAAATTGACAAGTAAATTCCAAGAATTTTGAAAAATATCTCCACAAACAATTTCCAAAATTTGAAAATGGCAAGAAACAAGGGAGTATGGTAGCAAAGATAGAGGGAAGAATATGGAGAGATGGAAAATTTTGAAAGGGGTGATTCTATTTTCATCACCTTTAATGTTATTTACACCACCTTTGATAGGTGTGTCGCCTTTATAAGTGGTGTAAATAAAATAAGTTGTTATTCACACCACTTTGGTCAAGTGTTAATATTTAGGTGAACACATTTTTTCCCCCTTTTTTGTTTAGATTATTTGTTTGCTTACCTTTTAGATAGTTTTACTGAATGTGTTTAACTTTAATAAATTAATTTGTATTATTATGATAAATATAATGTTCTTGTTTATTATCATATACAATAATTTCGTATATTATCTTATGCTTAATAAAGTTTAATAATAAAATTAATTATATGTTTGTTATTCTCACATTATTTATATTTTAATAACTTATGTGTTATATATATATATATATATATATATATATATAGAACCACACGACCGAGTCCATCATATATAGAGTGTAGTCTTCTCTTTTATAATACTTTCCCCAATTTCAGTATAGACTTCTAAATTACTAATAGTTTAATCCCACATATTACAAGATTGACTAAGAAATTTTATCACATCAAAAAGTTAGATTGACTCACGTCGAAATTAGAATGATTACTGTTGAGTAAAAAATTAAATTGCAAAAAAATTAGGTTGGCACAAATTTGAATTGGAATGATTATTGCATACGGTTAGAAGTTGATTAAATTGCACTAGAATATATAATAATAGTTAGTAAACTATTACATTTAGTAAAAAAAATAGTAGTAAATTTAATTAATGTTAAATTTTAATCTTTTAAATTTAATTAGCATTAATTAACGTATATGCTATTACTATATTCGAGTGTATTTAAGTAAACAAATGCACAAAATATCAATTTGTCAAAATCTAAATCAATAGATAAATGTGCAACATATAGAATTGGTACACGGAATCTCATAATTCACTTTTGACCAAGTGGGTGTATATAGCAATAGTAATTCTATTTGCATCACCTAGCATCTATTAAACATTTCACCTTTTTACCTTTCCAAGATTTTTTTCACCAACATTCCACTAAAGGGTTATGCAAATAGCAACAACGTCCTTTGAAAGATAGTAATTTCTCCTTTTTTTTCGCCTCATTAATTGCACCCTCCTTTTCCCTTTCCAAGGAGAGTCATCATTACTCATTTTCAACCACTTCTCACTTTATGTCACAACTCTTTCATCTTCTAACATAGTTCCTTCTTTTTTTTTTGTTCTTATTTTTGTTCTTTCTATTTTTTTGTATTTTTCAGTAATGTATATACAAAAAATAAAGCGAAAATATATTCCGAGGAGAGAAAATACCTCAAAATTGCCATAAACCTAAGTGTTGTTTGAGGAGTTCAAAAGTTGCAGTTCCCAAAGATTTTGTGAATATATATGCAAACTGCTCAGATGTTGGAACATAGGCAACAACCACTTCCTTCATTTCAACAAAATACCGAATAAAATGATGCTTTTATATCTATACGCTTTGTTCGAGAATACTGAACTAGATTTTTTGATATGTTAGTTGCACTTTTGTTGTGACATAAAACCTTTAGAGTCTCTTCTTTAATTCCATGACCATTCAACATTTGTTTCATCCATAATAATTGTGCACAACAGCTTCCAATAGCAAGATACTAAGCTTCAACAGTTGATAAGGAGATGTAATTCTGTTTCTTACTATACCAAGATATTAGATTCGTCGTACCAATAAAGAAACATCCATCAGTGGTGCCTTTGCGATCATCTGCATTACCAACACAATCATAATCACTATAACCAACCAGATGTGAATCTTGATTTTAAGAATATCTGATTCCATATTCAGAGGTCCCACTAACATATCGAATTATCCTTTTGACTGCAGTCAAATGAGATTCCTTAGGATCAGCCTGAAATCTTGCCTATACTTCTAGGCAGAAGCATATATCTTGCCGACTTGCTGGAAGGTATAGTAGACTACAAATCATACTCCTGTACAATGTGTGATCAACTCTAACCCCTTTCTCATCTTTCACTAGTTTATTAGTAGCCCCTCATTCGTGTTCGTAAAACTCGAGAATTACTCAGTCCAAAATGCTATACTAAATTCAAAGCTTACTTACTATGATTTTTGAAATAGCCACTTTTTCTTGTCACTCGAAGTTATAGAAAATATGTGAGTTGTCCAACCATACTCATCTCAAATTCAGTCTGCATCAAAGTTGCGAAATCCTGTACCATGGATGGTGAGGTAGAGTAAAAAATAATATCATTAACATAGATTTGGGCAATTAAAATATTTGATGATTTGTTTAAAAAAGGTACGATCTACTCCCCCACAACGATAACCTTTCTGAATAAGAAAATTAGTGAGTCGCTCATACCATGTCCTTGGTGCTTGTTTTAATCTATAAAAGCATTCTTGAGTTGATTCATATGATGTAGAAAGTGAGGATCCTAAAAATCTTTGGGTTATTCCACATATACTTCCTTATTAACCACGCCATTTAGGAAAGCACTTCGTCATCCATTTGGTATAGCGTAAAATTCATAGTGCAAGCAATAGAAAGTAAAATACAGATAGATTCTAACCTAGAAACTGGTGCGGATATCTCATCAAAACCAACTTCTTCGACCTAAGTATAACCCTGAGCAACCAACCTTGCTTTATTCCTTGTAATATTAATATTAACATCAACATCAAACTTGTTCTTGAAGATCCACTTCGTGCCAATGACATTTAGAAATTTAGGACGAGGAGTGAGATAACATACATCGTTACGTTGCAATTCCCCAATTTCTTCTTGCAATACTGCAATCCAATATTCATCAAGGAGAGCTTCCTTGTAATTTTTCGGTTCAGTGAGAGAGATGAAACACTGTAGTCCGGCAAGCTCTTTGTAATTTACCTGAGGGATTGTACGAGTTCTCTTGACAATCAGTTCAGGCTGCACTTGTGTTGGAACATAAGGTGATGTAGTAGGAGTTGAAGTTCCAACATATTGGGTGTCCTTAGGTTCAGCAGGACTATCTGAGTGATCGAATGTTCCAACACAGTCTGACTGGTCAGATGGTATGTTCTGTATTGGAACATAGTCTAAATATGGCTCATTTTCTCCTTCACCGGATACCTGTCTATCATCCTAATAATCCATGATGACATTTATAGATTCCATAAGAGTATTTATACGAAGATTGTACACTCGATAAGCTCGGCTATTGATAGAATACCCAAGAAAAATTCCAACATCACTTTGGTTGTGAAACTTTACCGGTTGTTCTGCATCTCTTAGAATATCGCACTTACTCCCAAATACATGAAAATGTGAGAAGTTTGGCTTTCTACCCTTCCAGATTTCATATGACGTCTTCCTCATGAATGGTCGAAGATACACTCGGTTTATAGTATATCAAGCAGTATTGATGGCTTCTGTCCTCCCTTATTTATGAATTTCTTTCTCAGTAAGCATAACTCGAACCATTTCGTATAGAGTCATGTTCTTTCTTTCCACAATGCCGTTATGCTGAATTCATGTTGAATTCTAAGTTTATCACAGAAATCACTAAACTGGGAGTTCTTGAATTCCCTGCTATATTTACTGCAAATTCTAATGATCTTTCCAACTGGACTTCCTTTCTCTGTCTGCAATTCGATCACCAGACTTGTGAGCACTTCCATATTACATGATATTTCTTTAAGAAAAACTACCCAAGTGTATCTGGAGAAATTGTCAACACACACAAAAATATACTTCTTACCACTCACACTAGGTGTATTGACTGGACCCATCAAATCCATGTGTAGTAGTCCAAGAATTCTCGAGGTGGTGATATACTGAACTGACAAGTCAGGTGATCAAATTTTCTTACCTTGTTGGCACACAGTTTCCTTTTTGTTAGTGAGTGTAGACGTTCCTCGTACTGCTTTCAAGTTGGAAATTTTCACAAGAGTTTTGTAATTGATATGGCCAAGCTTTATGTGCCACATTGTTCCTTAATCTTGTTTAGAACTTAGACATTTCACTTCTTGTTCCAAGTAACAGTTGTCTAAAGACCGAATCCCAGATAGTACTTTATCTTCACCATGTTTCACTATGAATTTGTCTTTAAACTCCACAGTCATATTGTTATCATACAACTGAATGATACTCAACATATTTTCCTTGAAACCTTCCACAATAAGAACACTTGTAAAAATTGGAAACCCTTTGATCTGCAGTTCATTCTTTCCAACTACTGTACTCTCATTTCCATTACCAAATGTGATAAATTCATCATCATATGGGTTGATCTTTTTTCAGATATTCTTAAGTTCTGGTCACATGTCGAGAACATTCACTACCAAAGTATCGTGAATATCTAGAGTTTGCAATAAGAGAAGTGTGAGCAACAAGGAAAATATTAGATTTTTTATGAATCCATACCTTTCTAACCATCTTTGACCGTTGGATATCATCTATGTTGGAACATGCTGATATTTTTTATCCATTCAGAATATCTCTATGGAGCTTACAATAGTGATCTTCTGTGTGTCCTTGATAGGTACAATAGCCACAAATTAGAGGTTTTCGTTGTCGTGGTTTTACCACCTTTTTTTGGATGACTTTCCCCTCTTATTTGAACTCTACAGTGCTGGTAGATGGTATTTCATAACCTATCTCTTGTCGATTTACAAAACTCTGCCCCATAGTCAGTATATCATCCAATTTAGCTTTTCCAGAATTTAACTTGTTTATTGTTGCCTCAGCTATTTCAGCTCTCTTCATTGTCAAGCTCAGATTTAGTTTCAACTGTTCAATATCTCTTCTTACTTGCATAACCAGAAATGATGTCTCACTCTCTTTCTCAGTTAGTTGATTTTTCTTCTCTTTTAGAACTTTATTAGAGTCAACAACCTTCAACCACTCGCATACATTATTTTTCTACAATGTGTAGATATCTTCATCACGAGAGAGGTAATCATCAACTGAATTTTCTGTGTTGGAACAAACAGCCTTGCCTGCGTGTGCTATATTGGAACATGTATCGTTAGTTTGTGATACATTATAAACTTTTGCTCCAAATGCCACATAATTTCTGGTAAGTTCCTCTTCATCTTTCTCCTCTTCTTCATCTTCACTCCATGAGGTCACATATTAATTTTCTTGCTTCTTTAGAGTATTAGCACATTCAGCTTGGATGTGTCCATATCCCTTACATTCTCTACATTGAACCTTTCCAGGCTACTTCACTTCACCATTTGATTTCTTGAGAACCGATGATCGATTTGTTCCATCCATGTACCACGATTACCAAGGTCTTGAGCCCAAGGTCTATTATCGTTGAATCTTTCTAGAGATTTTTTATTCACCACTTTCTTTAGCATTCTTGAGAAATAATTTGTGATAAATGCACGTTCTTCAATTCCATAATCATTGTCAACTTAATGGGTGGTCCTTGACGATGAATCCATGAAAGCCACTTTCTTCATTGGATGTTCTAACGTCATCTCATAGGTTTGTAGTGATCCCATCAGTTCATCTAAAGTCACGATGGCCACATTTCATGCTTTTTCTATTGCCGCAACTTTGATAGAAAATATTTGAGGAAGTGATCTCAAGCCGTTCTTCACTAGTTTGGACTCCTTGTATTTTTTTCCCAAGTTGGTGTGTCATATTGGTGATATCTCTAAGTTTCCCATTAAACACGAGTACAATATCTCCATCTTTAATTGTTCGAACTTTGTGGCTGGCATTTGTAGTTTAGGTACATACATGACTTGTTTCTTCATGCACAGTTTGCAAAATATCTCATGCTTTCTTTGCTCGAGGATATGAAGAGATGAGTTTGAACTGATTTTCATCTATTGAAATGAAGATAGAATTCAATGCTCCAGAGTTTGGCACTGACGTATTCTGTTCACCTGGGAACCATGACGCTTTAGGCTCAGGTTTTGGATCCTTCAACTACACTCTCCTTCTCCAGTGCTCGCGGTTGGTGGATACCAATCTGTTTAATGTAGAACTAAGCTAGGTCATCCAATGATTTTATGAAAACTCTCACGCGAGCATTCCATTAGTTATAGTTTGTTCTTTCCAGCAGTGGTGGGTGAGACAGAAAAGCTCTTTCTTTGGTTGCCATGGTAAAACTGGATCACTTTCCTTGTCACAACCAATGTAAACTAAGTAACTTAGCTCTGAAACCATTTGAATTTTTGTTTTACCTAATTAATTCAGTAATTACTACCGTGTTCCAACATAACATATTTAACCAAGTATGCAATAAAGTAAATGATTGACACATGAGACTGGGTTACGTAGTTTCATGAAATTCACCTACATCTGCGAGGCCTGGTCCGGTTTAGAAGAAATTCACTAATTAGAAAAACATAGTACAAAGTACATTATACAACTATACTTATATTTTCTAATTATAACGTGTGGATTTTTGCAAGCTCCCCATGCTACCAATCCACCTTGATCACACTCCCTCTGACCTCGAAACTCGTCGATGCTGGATCTCCTCCTCCCGTGGAATTACGGTATGCGCTTCTGATCTAGTCTACAGGTTACAATATGTTGGAACATATAATCTTTGGCTCTCGTAGTACTCTCAAAAAGATAGAAAACCTGAATATAGATTTTTTCTATTAAGTTCGTAAGTAGTACAACCACGATGTTCTTCAATTTATAGCCCACAACCAGATTTGAATTCACCCCTCTTGTCCCCAAATATCCTGTTTCCAAATCTGCTTCTGAATTATATCACAATCCCTTAAATATAGGGATTTTCCTTATCTCACATTATCTCTTAAACATATTAATATTCCATGAATCTAATTCATTATGAATAGGAATTTTCCATAAATCAAATATCTTTCAATCACACACATAATCATATATTTGGAAATCTTTCAATCTTTCAATGTTGTAACTTTACAACATTAATTTTAAAACATTAAATGAAAATGATTAAATATAGAATAAACGTATATATCGAATTGAAATGTTAAAACATCGAATTTAAACATTAAAAGTATAGGGTAATATATGATATTTAAAAATATTTCAAATACACTGATATTTAAAAATAAAATTAAAATAGCAAAAATCTGAACTAAATAGTTTAAAAATACACACATCGATTAGAATAGATAAACATCAAATAAAAATATAAATCAAATTAAACTATTAAAACATCAAATTGAAACATTAAAATGTGCACATCAAATAAAAATGGTTAAACATTGAATAAACATAGGTATATAATTAAAATAGTAAAACATTGAATGTTTTTAAAAAATTAAAAGTACATATGGAATATTTAAAAAATAGAATAAAGGGCTAAAATAACCCTATCTTTTGTTGAGAGTGCCAATATAACCCTGCAATTTGAGAAAGTGTCAATCTAACCCTAGACTTGGCTGGATTTTAATTTTTATCCAACGACCATTTGGACGGAAGCGACCGAAATGACGATTTTTCCCTTGATTAAAAAAAGGCAAAGTCTTGGGAAAGACCGTCTTTCCATAGGCTTATGGAAAGACGAGATTTAATTAGAATAATAAAAGTTAAAATGTCTTAATTTCAATATTAAATATTTATGAAAAAGTGCTTTTATAACCCTACCTAGTTGACATAAGTGCCAATATAACCTTTCAATATTCGAAAGTGCCAATATAACCCTTTATAGTTAGTGAAAGTGCCAATATAACCCTATAAATTTTAAGGATGTGCTGATATAACCCAACAAATATTAGAAATATACTGATATAACCCTACAAACATTAGGAATGTGCTGATATAACCCAATAAGATTGCATAATGTGCTGATATAACCCTATATATTTTCAACGAACTATGGCATTCCGGCTAACTATGAGGGTAAAATTGTCCACCCAATTTCAGAGTTAGCCCAAAGGGTATTTTGGTCAATTTACATAGGATCAATGCTGAAAAATTGAGGTCAATGCCGGAAATGGGTTTGAGGGTTATATTGACACTTTCATTAACTAGTTAGGGTTATATTTGCACTAAAAATTATCATAGGGTTATATTGGCATTTACTCAAGTAGATATGGTTAAATTGGCACTTATCCCAATATTTATTATGTAACATGTAGTAGTTATAAAGTTTATAACCCAATTCATGCAACCCAAAATTTTTATTATCATTTCTTCTAATTCGCATTTAAACATTGGTCTTTCCATGACTTATGGAAAAACCGTTGTCAAGAGGCGAACTCTTTAAAAAAATTTAAAATACTATTTCTCATATCCTATTTCTTTCTTTCCCATTCCTCCTATTTCCTATCTCTTTCTTTCTTCTCCATCGACAACTCATGGAATCGCCGCGTGGCTTTCAGTATGACGTCCATGGTGGTAGAAATTCTGGCAATAGGTGGCTCCGTGTTTAAATAGAGGGTCTGGCTAGGGTGTGGGCTAGGGTGGCAAGAGAGTGGGGCTAGGGTGGTGAGAGGGTGAGGCTAGGGTGGAGAGAGAATGAGGCTAGGGTGGGTTAGGGTGGCGGAGGTAGGGGAGAAGGAAGAGGAGGGCGGCGGCGAGCTGGTAAATACGTGAAGGCACCGTAGACAAAACCACCGAGATGACAGAGGATGCGAAGCAGAGCATGCATTTCTAGTTTTTGGAGAATATACTGTGGGTTGAAGACATGAGAGGGCAATTATTGAAGAATAAGAATATTACTTGTAATTGTAATTATATTCTAGAAAAAAGTGTTTTTATAACTCTACCTAGTTGACATAAGTGCCAATATAACCTTTCAATATTCGAAAGTGCCAATATAACCCTATAAGTTTTAGTTAGTGAAAGTGCCAATATAACCCTATAAGTTTTAAGGATGTGCTGATATAACCCAACAAACATTAGAAATGTGCTAATATAACCCTACAAACATTAGGAATGTGCTGATATAACCCAATAAGATTGCATAATGTGCTGATATAACCCTACACAATTTCAATGAACTATGGCGTTCTGGCTAACTATGAGGGTAAAATTGTCCACCCAATTTCAGAGTTAGCCCAAAGGGTATTTTGGTCAATTACATAGAGTCAATGCTGAAAAATTGAGGTTATTCCCGAAAATAGGGTCTGAGGGTTATATTGGCACTTTCATTAACTAGTTAGGGTTATAATTGCACTAAAAATTATCATAGGGTTATATAGGCACTTACTCAAGTAAATAGGGTTATATAGGCACTTATCCTATATTCTATTACCTCTTCCTAGCTCGTATAGATATTATGTACCACTATATAATGTATCCTGAAATCATAAATAAAAACACAGATCATTACCCTTATTTTCTACATGGTATCAGAGCCTAAAATCCTAAGAAAATATTTCGCTGCCTTTCCGAGCCACCGCCGCCGCCATCAAGCCTCGCATCAATCCACGCACCACCGTACAACCGCCACCATATGCTCTATTATGCCACTTGCCGATCGCCAGTGCCACCGTTTGGTTGTGGTAATCCATGTGCCGCCTCTCCTGATTCGATTGGTTTGTGCGTTAAGCCACACACGCTGATCCCAAAGCTTACACACCGATCCCAAAGCTCACGCGCCGCCACGTTCCCATCACATGCCGCCATCGGTTTCTGCACCAGCTCTTGATTCGGACCTAATTTTGCATGATGTCTACTTCTAAAGAATAGGCTCGTATTGATGCTGCACATGAAGTTCCGAGTGGTTATGATGTGATTGCAACTTTACTGAAGCAGTTGCAGTTGCAATCTGGCCTTCAGACTATTGTACCTATTGGTCGTCTGTCGATTGATCCTTACTATATTGGCTGTTGTGATGTACATGTTTGCAAATTATACCGAACATGCTGAAAGGTCAAGAAAATCACATTGAATGGTCAGACACGATGTGCTGCACATTCCTTGCTAAGAACAAGATTGGGTTAATTGATGGATCCATTACCAAACCCCATGATGGTTATCCTAATGTTGCTAATTGGCCTGGGGTTAATGCTACTCTTGTTTACTGGATCTTGCAACCCTGGATTCGGTGTTGAGATTTTCTACAAGCTCGTTTGCCACAGTTAAGGAACTGTGGGATGACCTGAATGAGTTGAAGGAGAAAGCCAGCACTGCCAAGAGGAAGACACCAACCTCTTGGCCGATCGCCGCCGCCATGAACGGAGGATCCTCCACGGCTCTTCCAATCCCATTGCCATTTGTCGGCTCCTCCATGTCGGCACCTGGCCTCCGGCAGCGTCCCTACCCGATCTGATTTTGGCATTGCTCTGTCTGATGACCACTGGAGCACGACCTGCATTTATTTAATCAGTTCAATTCTCTTACTGACAATGGGTCAGGTAAGTGTATTTTGCCCTGAATACTTGGTTGGGAATAACGGCAGGTTCAATACAACGATGGTTCAAATGAATCGAGATTCATATTTTTAGAATCCAACACTTCTATTTTGCATTTTGCTTAATCAGATGGTGAGACCTTATTTTTGTGTTTGTAATCTGACCCTAACGGCCAGAAAATGAGCGATGATAGGTGGCGGAAGATGGGCATGGCGAGGGTGGGGTGTGAAGAAGAAAGAAAATAGGGGTATAATGGGCATTAAATTTTCAGCTTTGGTGTAGGGGTATTTTGGTCATTTCAATTTTTGGTAAATGCTTGAGTTCTTTGGTCAAAGCCAGAATTAGGGAGTTTTGGTATATCGACACAATTTGGTCAATAATTAGGGTTAGATTGGCACAATTGATAATAAGCAAGGGTTAGATTAGCACTTTCTGATATTGCAGGGTTAATTTGGCACTTTCAACCAAAAGTTAGGGTTATAAATGTATTTTTTCCTATAAATAATTTAAAATAATAAATTTATAAATATCAAATTAAAATAGTAAAATAATGAATTAAATCACTGAAAAATACACATCGTATTAGAATTAATAAATATTAAATAAAATATGTATTGCATTAAGCTAGGAAAACATCAAATTGAAACTACAAAGCAGGTTTGGGATACGTAATGAGGGAAAAGAATGGACTGGTTACTCATATTGCATCTTGCTCTCATGAATCGAATCAGTTATTCAATCTGAACTTTTATCAGTTTTGCTCGTTTTCAATGGGCAGTAGAGAAACATATGGTTTGCTTCATAGAAACTGATTTCCTAGCTGCTTATCAAATACTCTCAGGAATATCGAGCAATCCATGGGACCTTACACATCTAGTAAGGCGGATTAAACTTCTAGCAAAGAAAAACAACTCATTTATCCATATCCTAAGGGAGGCGAATACTTGGCAAAATATGCCCCGAGGAAGGGAGCCAAAACATTATTTCAGGAATTCAGTTATTCTAGAGAGGTTTACTTATTGGATAAAACAAATAGAATTTTCCCACATTTTAGATATTCAGTTAACTTTCTTTTTGGAGTATGGGTTAAGAAGGACAATGTACGTCTAGCCACACTTGATTCGACATAGGGGGTGGAGGATTGAGGTGTGGAATTACGTCCACTTTACTTCTTAATTCTTTTGTGACATGACCAAAAGAAAACTTTGGATGAACAATTATTGTTTTGGATTTGATAGGATAGGGGAGCCAATGTTTCCCCCACTCATCTCAATGAGTGATTTAATATTCTGGGTAACATGCAGATATAATCCTATATAATTGAGAAACTGCAGATATAACCCTATATAATTGAAAAACTATCGATATAACCCTGAGATAGTTTTTAGTGCAAATATAACCATAACTCTTATATATAAGTGAAATTATAACCCTAAAGCCATTATTCCAGCATTGACTGGCCATTTCTGGCCATTGACCGACTGAAAATAACCAAAATGCCTTTTGGGCCAAATACAAAAATCTAAAAGGCAGATATAACCACTGCCTACCATTGCTCCACCATCACTTCCACCACCAGGCTACCACCTCTAGGGCTTCTTCCAGCCACCAGTCCACCACCTCCTGGCCACCACCCATCACCCAGTGCAACCACTACCACCATCCCCTGCCTCATGCTGCCATCAACCAAAACCCCACCCCTTCAGCGCCACCACAAACACCACCTCACGCCGGCCACCACAAACTCCACCACCACTTGAGCCCCGCCACCAACACACCTTTGTTCACACCATGAACTCCACCATCGTCGCTCCATTCATCCTAACCGTCGAAACCCCATCCCAGCCCTCCACTGAAACCTTAGCGCCGATCAGCACCACCAACCCAACTTGACCACCACCACCAACCCCTCTCCCCGCTCGTTACCCGCACAACCACCGCCACCTCCTCCTCCATCCTCCACCATTTTTGGTGCTGCTCAGCCAAGTACCATGAACACCACCTCATGCCGGCCACCACAAAATCCACCACCACTTGAGCCCCACCACCACCACACCTCTGTTCACACCACAAACTCCACCGCCATTGCTCCATTCATCCTAACTGCCGAAACCCCATCCCAGCCCTCCACTGAAACCTTAGCGCCGACCAGCACCACCAACCCTTCCTAACCACCACCACCAACCCCTCTCCTCGCTCGCCATCCGCACAACTACCGCCACCTCCGCCACCATCCTCCACCATTTTTGGCGCCACTCAGCAAAGTGCCAGAAAATTGAGACCCATCACCCTCGCAGATCCCGCTGGCAAATCCAAAATGCCAACTCACCGACGGCGAGGCTATAAATTCCCTTCAGCGATGAGGCTTCCATTCCCACCGGCGATTCCCTCTATTGATAAAGGTATCGATTCTCCCTCCCCACCACACTGACGAGACCCACCTGTGGAAATCTACCGGCGTGAGATTCCGCCAAGACTCACGTGCAAAGCCACCACCGAATAAGATGAGAAATGGGCTAGGAAATGGTGGTGGATGGTAAACGTGGGGAGAAAAATGAGAAGAAGAGAAAGAAACAATGGATATAAAAATGAAAAATAAAGAAACAAAGAAGTTGAGATCGGTTTTAGGCGTTTAGGGATAGGAATGTAATTTCAATTTTTAAAAATATTTTTTTACTTTTTTACAAAGGTGCAAAATAGTGTTTTCAGTGTATTCTAATTCTAACTGCCAAAAAAGGTTATAATTGCACATAAACTAATTATCTAGGGTTATATTTGTACTTTTAATTATCGCACGATTATATATGAACTTTCGTCAATTATGTTGGGTCATATATGCACTTTGCTATAATTTCTTTTAAATGAGAAAGTGCATATATAACCCTACCTAATTCACATAAGTGCATATACAACCTTTTGATATTTGAAAGTGCAAATATAACCCTATATAGTAAGTGCAAGTGCAAATATACCTATCCCGATAGATTTAGGCCAAAATTAAGTGAAAAGATAATTTTACCCCAGTGAAAAACAAAATAAATTAAATTAATACTGAAATGTCTATCAAATCAGACTTTTTCTTCTCCCTTCTTTTTCCTTTCTCTTTCTTTCCTTATCTCTTTTCTCCTATCATACCCCTCTTTCTCCATCCGTCTTCCATCCGTCCTTCCTCCGAGACACCTCCACCATCCTCCACCACTGAGCTTGCCGCCTCCGTTGAACCCTCCGTCTCCGTTGAACCGCCCTGCCGCCGAGCCCTCCACCACCACGTCGCTGAGCCTACCCTCTGCAACCACCATTGAGCTGTCCACCGTCTCACCGTTGAGCTTGCCCTTCACCACTGCGCCACTCCTTCATTTTCTCTAGTAATCCACCGCTCTCTCACTGCAATGTCGCTCCCTGAATGTTGAGCCCACTGGGTCTACCACCGTGTCACCATTTAGCGATAGGTGAGCGGGTGGAGATGGTCAGGTGACTGGGGGAAGGAGGAAACCCTAGCGGTGGATCAGGTGATAGAAGCCGAGGGTGGATGTGGAAACCCTAGCGGGTGAGGGAAGGCTGACGGAGGGAGGTGGTGGTTGAAACCTTAGTGGTGGAAGAGGTGGCAATAGAGGTGGTGGAGGTGATGCGACGGCGGGGGAGGAGTGGCAGTGAAGGTGGTGGAGTATAGCGGTGGTGGGAGAACAGTGGTGGAGCAAAGGGCTTTTGTGTTTCTCAAATTTTGATTTTGGCCCAAAGGGCATTTGGTTATTTCCAATCGGTTAATGGATGGACGTAGCCAGTCAATGCCAGAATATAGCCTTTAGGGTTATATTTGCACGTTCATTAAGTAGTTAAGGTTGTTTTTGGATTTTTAATTATCTCAGGGTTATATGTGCTTTTACTGAAGTATATAGGGTTACATTTAAAAGATCCCAAAAATACACAAAAAATGAAAATACTAAATAGTTTAATATAAAATATAGAAAAGTGTGTTTTGAACCCTATGTTTTGTTCGAAATTGAACCTTCTAGAATCAAAAAGTGCCAATATAACCCTGGACTTCGTTGACCAAAATGTCAACAACCAAATTGACCGGATATTAGTGAAATGACCATAATACTCTAAAGTTATGTTAAAAAAAACATATGAAAAGACAACAATAACCTTCATGGAAACCCACCTCACTCTCTTTTCCTCTTTTAGCCTCTTTCTGGAATAATCTCAACCGACATTCGCACCACCCACTCTTCCCATCTCCTTCTATCTCCTCCGCCTAATGCTCCGCTGGAAACCAAGCACTCAGTCTCTCCTCCCATCTCCCAAATTTTAAAAAAAGTTTATGTCAGATTGAATTTATTTTCATCATCCATGGCAATTAGTTTACTCTGGCGAGCACTATCTAGGGTTTTGCAGTCATTCCTAGCAGTGGGACTGCTGATTACCCGAGCCAACGGGCCCGGAAAAGAGAGCGGTGCAAGGGTGTCCAGCGATGGGACTCTTCCGCCGTCGTCTTCTTCAACTTCGGTGACACTGCCGCCGTCGTTGAACTCTATTATCGTCTTCTTCTCCAAAAGAAAAATGTTTCCACCGAGGCTCCGCCCTAATTTTCAATCACATTCAAATTAGGTCCCTCTAATTTTGAACGGGTAAGAGATTAATTCTTGGATTCGATTTACTTGCTGTATTGGCATGGAACAGAGTACCCATTTTCCGACGTGGGTTTGAATTAATATAGATTAGTGGTACTGATTGAAAATGAGGTATCACTACATCGATGACCGTGCCACTACCGTCTTCTCTTCGTGCTGGAGAAGCTATCAGTGGCAGAGGGGTGGGTGGTGGGATTAGGGTGGCAGGGTTCGGGTTTTGAATTTTGGCGGTTGGGGGCGGACTAGTGGCGGTGGTTTTGGGTCGATGCTTGAGCGACAGAAGTTCGATGGTGGAGCAGGGGCAAAGGTTTATTTGAAGAAGAAGCTGTCTAGGGATAAATGTTTGGTCAACCACTGACTTCATTGAGTCAATGACGGAATTGAGCAATATGGGTATAACTGCACAATTTTACAAAACTCAAGGTTAGTTCTACACTTTCAGATTTTATAGGTTTATATCTGCACTTTTGAAATTTAATAGGGTTATTTATGAACTTTTCCTTATCAAATAAAAATATATATCAAATTAAAAGAGCACAATAAATTGTAATACAAGAAAGGAAAAAATTGAATTGTCATAATTTTTTTTCATCATAGTTCTATAAAAATCAAAATTCTGAAACATCATACAACAACAATAAAACATCTCAAAGTTTAAAATTGTCACAAATTTAAAATTTAATAAAATCATAGTAAAATTATAAAGAGATGGTCTCCTGTGAGGCAGGTTAAACTTTAGGTTGGGGCCTTTATGCAATTTTAACTATATTTTAGCTCATGAAACCTATCTCTAATAATTTTACAGGGACTTATCTCTAATATTTTTCTAGGAGTTTTTTTTTCCAATTTTTTCCATCATATTCCCTTCTAGTTGCAATCTACAAAAAAATTCAAATAAATATTTTTAAAAATATAAAAAATCAATATGATCATCGAGCTGAAAATCATAAACATCAGCTACAACTAGCAAAACATCAACAGAAAATCTTAAAATATCGACTAAACAATTGAAACAAAAATAGTCAAAGTCTTGGGAAAGACCGTCTTTTCATTGACTTATGGAAAGACAAGATTTAAATATAATAATAAAAGGTAAAAAATCTTAGTTGCAATGTAAGAAATTATTATGCAACGTATAGTAGTTATAAAGTTTATAACCTGATTCATACAACCCGAAAGTTTTATCTTCATTTATGCTAATTTTCACTTTAAACCTGGGTCTTTCCATGACTTATGGAAAGACCGTCTTTCAAGAGACGGACTGTAAACAATATATAATAAAATCAAATAAAAATCAACAGAAACTGAAAAAATATCGACTACTACTTACAAAACATCAACTGAAAATCATAAACATTATAAAATGAAAATCACAAAAACTTCAGCAATCATAAACTGAAAATCATAAAAACATCAACAATGTTTAATTTGTCAATTTTTTCTAATAAAAAAAACTACAAACATCAGTGTATATCACCCAAAAGCTAAAAACATCAATTCCTATCACCTAAACTTCACCCAAAAAATGAAAAACATCAGCATAAGAAAAAGAACACTACAAAACTTATATCACCAAAAAATCTACAAACATCAACTCCTATCACCAAAAACTCACATAGAAAATGAAAAACCCCAATATAAGAGAAACAAAGAGCTAAAAATATCAACCCGTATAACCGCAAAAAACCTTCACAACATCGACCCTTGTCAACTAAAAATCAACCAAAAACACTCTCTCTCCTCGGTATGGGCATTTACGCCGCCACTATGAGAAAATAAACATGTTCATCGTAACCAGAATAATTTCTCGGTGATCTTCCATGGGTAAATCAGTAGGCAAGCAGAGGTAGTCTTAAAGGGCGTCAATAAAGGAGAAGGGGGTGGGGCAAAGAGAAATCAATTAGACTTGGGGTTGAAAAGTGTTGCAGAGGAGATTGATGAGGACACAGATCTGATGGAGGATTCGATTCTGGAAAAGTTGCAAATGGTGGATGATTGCAATATATAGGTTGAACAGGTAACTCATACGAGCAAATCTCCAGTCCCTCAGTCCATTCATAGAATATGGGAAGGGGATAGAAAGACAACGCCAACTGGGGAAAATGGATCAGTCAAAATGCAATTAGGAGGAAGCAAAATGAGCTGGGCAGACAAACTTGAAGAGGATCAGAAATGGAGTTCAGTGTTTGAGGATTCATCAGTAGAGGTAAAATAATTTTCCCCCTTTGTAGTTAATGGAGTTAATATGGCTAGAATCCCTTTGGCAGAGGTTAAGGAGAGTATCAAATGCTGGGAAACCACTGTCATTCGTAGATTCATAGGAAGTTTTCCTCTATTTAAGGTGGCTGAGGGGTTTTTTCCTGAGAATTTGGGGGGAATAGAGTGAAAAGAATATGGAGGATTTAGAATGGTATGTTTATGATAAGGTTTAAAACTATTGAACAAAAGGAGGAAATCATGGAGAAAGGCTTATTAATGGTTGATGGGAAGCCTGTTCTAATAGCAGAATGGTCTCATGACTTTGATCTTAAGAATCCCAGTATTGTCCCAGTTTTGATTAGTCTGCATGATCTTCCTATTGTATATTGGAAACCTAGCATTCTAAGTCAATTGGCGTCTTGGGAAATCCTTTGAGGTTGGACAGAGCCACAAAGGATATGAAGAGGCTTAACTTTGCTAAGATCCAGGTGGAAATGGAGATAGGGAGGGACATTCCTAAGTTTCTATCCTATATTGATGAGAAGGAAGTAATATAGAAACAAGATATAGAATATAAATGGCTTCCAGTTTGCTGTGGTAAGTGCACACACTGGGACATAGTGATAATGATTGTGGGAAAGATATGGTGAAGGAGAAACAAGCCATTGATCCCAACATGGTGTTTATACCAAAACATGATAAAAAATGGAAGAAGATTGATGGTGAGAAAATCAGAGGAAAGGAGGTTCTGACAGTAGCTGGGAAGGATGCTCAGAGCTTAGCTCCTGAGATCAGTACAATGAAGGCTGGAAATGACAAGCAGTAGATGATGGTCCTTGATCAGAGTTTAGTTCCTGAGAGAAGTACAATAAACAAGGTTGGGGCTGGTAAGCAACATATGATGGTCCCTGAGAGAAACAGGGAATATGTGATCAGAAGAATTAAATTCACTGAGGAAAATTAGAAAATGGATACAGTGACCGGTGAAAGCAGTGGGATAAAAATGTAAACTGAACCCCTTGATAAACAATGATGGATGATCCGTTAGTATGGAATGTGAGGGGTATCAACAATATTGAAAAGAAAAAAAATGCAGGTAGCTTGTACATAAACAATAGGTAGGATTTTTTTAGTTTTCTAGAAACAAAGATTGCTAGAGAAAAGAGAAAATATGCTGGGACAGTTTTGGGAAGGATTGGACATTTCAATCCAATAGTGACCTGATTAAAGGAGGGGGGATTTAGCTAGAATGGAAGAATGATTTGCTCACAGTGTCTAAAGTAACTAAACATGAACAAGCTATAGATCTATTGATTGAAAATAGAAGCATCAAATTTGTTACTGTGGTATATGGGTCTAACAGTTTAACCAAGAGGTTGAAACTGTGGAAGTTCCTGGTGAAGATAGAATATATGAATGATCCTTGGATTGTGATAGGTGACTTCAATGCCCCTTTGTCAATGACTGATAGTGTGGGAGGTACCGGTATTTCTATGGAAGAAGTGGAAGACTTTCAAGAAATAGTTGCTCTGCTAGAATTGTTGAAACTCAAAACTTAGGGGCCAACTTTTACATGGGACAACAGGAGAAAAGAAGGGAGAGTGATGATTAAAATTGACAGAGCACTAGTAAATCAGAAATGGATTTCAAGCTTCAAAGCTTCTTTGTGCACAGTTTTAGTTGATAAAACCTCTGATCACTTCCCTCTAAGGGTGAAATTTTTAAAGGGGAATAAGCATCAAAGGAAACCTTTCGGATTTTTTAACATATGGCTAAGCTAAGATCTATTACTGAAGGCAGTTTGGAGGGAAAAAAGTCAAGTACTCTGAGGGATCTGCACTGCAATCTGCATCAGTCTTAAATAGAAGGGAATTCATAGTTATTGAGCAAAGGGCAGCAAAGGCAAAGTATGAATGGCATGAAATGAGTATCAAACTGCATGAAGATCAAACATCTAAAATAAATAGGAAAATGAAAGGGTTTCAAGACTGATGGCAAAGAAAATGGAAGAAGCTCAGTTCAGGTTCCTGAAGCATGTGGCAAAAATCAAATGGAGGAAGGATGGAGATAGAACTACCAGGCTCTTCTATACAAAAATAAAAGAGAGACAATACACCAGTCAAATAGTTGGCCTGAAAAAAGGAGAACATGTCCTGGAAGGGCATGAATTAGAGAAATATCTGATGGAGTATTTCAAAGCACAACTAGAAGGATACAAAACCAAAAAATTTATGCAGAGATAGTATAATATGGCAAAGTTCTAGATTTGAGAGTGCAAGCTGAGCTGATTGAACCTATCTCTGATGATGAAGTCCTGAAGGCTCTGAGGGGAATTAGTTCTAGCAAAAGTCCTGGCTTTGATGGCTACACTAGCAAGTTCTACAAGGAGGCATGGCAATAATTGGTAAGGATTTTTTGAGTGCAATTACGTGATTTTTTGTAGGTAAAGAATTACCAGCTGAATTCAGTAGAGATGTCTTAACCCTCATTCCAAAGTTCAGTCATCCACAATACCCCACTGATCTTAGACCTATATCTTGTTGTTTTGTCCCCTATAAAGTTATTACCAAAATTCTTGTAGAACATAGTTAGCTTAAACCAGGGGGCTTTCATTAAAGGTAGGCATATAGGCTATAACATCCTACTTGATCAGGAGTTAATCCACAAGTATAAGTTTCCTGGAATGAAGAACAATTGTGTTATTAAAATGTATATTTAAAAGGCCTTTGGCACCTTGAACTGGAAATTTTTTATGAATTGGTTGAAGGAATTAAAGATGACTGGGCTGTTCTGTACATAGGTGAAGAACTGTATTTACTCCTCAAACTTTTTCTTTTCTTTGAATAGAATGTAGACTAAGGTATTTGATGGGAGGAATGTAGTGAAACAAGTGGACCCCTTATCTCCACTTTTATTTGTGCTGAGCATAGAGTATTTGACAAGGTTGTTAACTCACAGTCTTAAAACTAGGAAGATTGGATTCCACTAAAGATGTAAGTAGGTTAGGATGCACAGATTACTGTTTGCTGATGATCTCTTAAATTTTTGTGAAGCTAGTGAAAGTTCAATTACGGGAATTCAGGAAGTATTGAAAGAATTTCAAAGGGTGAATGGACTAGCAATCAATGAAAGCAAGTCCACAGTCTACTTCTCTGCTATGGAGAAGTTGGAGTGGGAAACTTTGGCAGCCATCCTGAAAATAAAGAGGGGGGAGTTTCCTTTGAAGTACTTAGGTCTGCCATTATCAGCATTTAGATGGGACAAGGAGGCATGTTCAGTGCTCTTGGACAAGTTAAGTAAGAGATTAACCAACTGGAATTCTAGGAGTTTATCTCATGCTGACAAGGCTCACCTAATTAATACAATACTTATGATTATTGTTGGTTTTTGGTCAGGGGTATTCAAGGTACCAGAAGGAGTACATGAAGAGATCATAAAAAAATCCAGAATATTCTTATGGGGTAAAGAAGCTGGAGGAAATTATTTTGCACCAGCAGTCTGAGAATCAATCTATAGAAGCAAAACAACCAGAGGAATGGGGATCATAGACCCTTCCCTATGGAATCAGGCTTCCCTTTGTAAACACATATAAAGTGTGCAGGAAAAGAAAGGCATTCTTTTGGTAAAGTGGTTACAGGCCTATTATCTAAAGAGCCGATCCCTTGAAAATCATAAAGTTCAGCTTGCTCATAGTTGGATTTGGAAGTATTTTCTAAGGTTAAAGTCTCATGTGGGAGATCAGATAAAAAGCTGCATATCCACACAGGGAAAGTTTAGTATTTCTAAGGCTTATAGAATTCTTAAATGAGGGGATGACAGTGATTCTTCTGCTAAGCTGATCTGGAAGTCCAGTCTTCTGCCAAAACTTAGCTTTTTGTTTGGTTATTATTCAAATTTAAATTAGAATCGGTAGACAGACTTACCAGGTTTAAAATTCTAACTGATCCACATGTTTGCTGTTTATCCAATGTTGAGGAAGAGAGTGCTAAGCATCTGTTTACACAATGCAAGTTTGTACAATCTTTGATGGCTGAATTAGGCTTGCCAAAGGTTCAGGACCTGAGGGAAATGGAGAAGTTTATCAAGTTGTTGGTAATGCGGGGGGAAGAGAAGTAAGTTCAGGTTGTACCAGGTTTGGGAAGAACTTAATGCCAGGGTTTTTAAAAAGAAAACTCAGAGTTTAGTATGGAATGCACCTGGATGAAGGGTGAGATAGTTGAGATCTAAGAAGTTTGGGCTAGGGCTTGAAAGTCGGTGGAGTAAGGTAGCAAACTTTTTCTATGAACTAAGGTTTTCCTTAAAAGAATTGAAAGGCATGGGGAGTTAAAAGACTTATAAAATCTTTATGGGCTGCTAAGGTGGGCTAATTTATTAAATTAAATGGGCCTGCCAAACAAAATAGCAAAAGTCCATTTAGTTAGTCTTTGCTTGATATGTCTCTCATTCTTTAAAACCTTGGTGTTGAGATCTTGTAATAGTTCTAGAGTGAGGAACTGAAGGTGTTCATGTTTGATTGATTTTAATGAAGATTAATTTTCATAAAAAAAAAGCTCAACTAAAAAATGAAAAAACATCAACACGAGAGAAAAAAAAAACTTTAAAAAATGACAAAAAAATACTGTACATCAAGAGTATAAATTCTTCACTTTTAAAATCATAAAACATCAACAATTATTTTTTATAAAAAAACTACAAATATCAACCTATATCACCCAAAAACTACAAACATCAACTCATAACATCTAAAACTCACCAGGAAAATGAAAAACATCAACTTGAGAAAAAAGACACTACAAATATCAACTCCTATCACCAAAACCATAGCAGGAAAATGAAAAACATCAACATGAGATTTTTTTGTTTTACAAATATCAATCCATATCACCCAAATAAACTACAAACATCAACTCATAACAAATAAACCTCACCCGAATAATTAAAAACATCAACATGAGAGAAAAAAAGCTACAAACCTCAACCAAAAAGCTGTATTACCTCAACAACATTAATTCTTCAAAAAAAAAAGTGCTAGTGGGATTTGAACCCAGGTCACTAACCTCAATGTCTAGAGTAATAACCACTACACCAGAGACTCATTACTAAACATATACTCAGTCAAATAATATTAAACCTCGGCATGTACTTCAAGAGCATAAAATCTTCAAAAATAAAAGGTGCTAGTGGGATTTGAACCTATTTAAGAACCTCAATGTCTAGAATCCTAACCACTACACCATAGAACCTTTACTGATCACATGTTTTCTCATATAATATTAAACCTATGTATGTCTTTGAAAAAAATAAAACATGAAATAAAACCTCACCTCTCAAAAGCAGAAGCTCAATCAAAGCCGCCGTTTGTCTCCGTCTGTCAGTCCACCACCGTTTGTTAGTTTGCCATCGTTGGTCCATTCGTCGCCATCCATCAGTTTGCAGTCGTCGATCTGTCCGATGCCTAAAAAATTCAATAATCTTGTGCATGCAAACATGCGCGAGTCTTCTTGAACACATAGCACTCTCACACACCTGAAAATGTTGCATTGCTCGTTCTTCTATAGCAACTACTCCAAAAATGTTGCAACGCTCGTTCTTCTAAAAATGTTGCTACGCTCACTCAGCTCTGCCGATCTGCCTTCAGTATTTTGCTGCACTCCTCTTCCGAGCTGGCCACTTCCCGCTTTTCAACTTTGTCACTTCACCGATGCCGAAAATGTTTTCTTCTCGCTCTGATGCAAATGTCAAGACTACTACCACCATAGATGATGACATTCCAAAGCTTGATCAGACATTCAAAGGATATGTTCTGGATCCTGTACATGACATAACCGGTCCTATGACTAGGGCAAGAACAAAAATTAGAGATGCAGCTTTGAATGCTTTGATTGATCAAATTTGTGATGACGATTTGAAGAATAAATTAACATCGACAATTTCTTGGTTTAATTGTTCAAGAGTGTCGAGGAATTGAAGACATTAAGAAGCGCACTAAACTTTTTTTCCCACTGGTTTTTTTAATGAGGTAATGTGATCATTGTAAATTATTTCATTTTGAATTTTAGCCATTAAACTCAGCCATGTGGGCTTTGAAGGGTTTAATTTTGGCCATCAGTCCAATTAGGGTTTAGAATATTCAGTTTTGTTTTGGCTAGAATTAGATTCTGTAAGATTAGATAAGGAAATATTCATTCAAGACTTAGCTTGATGAATTTCGGCCATATTCACCTTATTTTAGGTATTTTAGTTAGATATGGTTTTAGCTTCTTAAATCCGCCTTAAGTCTTTTCAGTTTCTGACAGAAGTTACCAAATCCCGCTCTGTTTCAGATTATGGTTTGGCCGAGTTTCACCCTATAAATAGGGGAGGCCTTGGAAGTTTTTAGACAACCTTTTATCAATCATATAATCATAATTTTTTATTTCATACTCAATTGCTTTCGACCATTTTCATTGTTACTTAATCCCATGGGCTAGTTAAGTATCAATACCCTTTGTTTGTGAACTAATCCTGCTGGCTAGTTAGTGAGAGAATTTCGAATTGAGAGTCAATTCTGAGGATTAGTTGGTGATCAATTCATGCGGCTATATTAGGGTTTGCAAGTTCCCTTAATACAATCAAAGATCCAATCAAATTCCACAATCTAGAGTCTTCGCAAAGAGATTCATATTATTTGGTAATAAAGCAAAATAAAATATCCTTGGCCAAAAATTTTCATCAGGGGTTTCGAGTTTTGAATTATTTACTTTCTAATTTTATATCAATTTTTAAACTCTTTTGTTGTATTTTTAACTGTGTATGTTTAATCTTTCTCAACGGGAGGATTGAATCTAGAGTCGAAGGACGTTGAAGGGTCCGATAGTTAGAATACTTCGGTATTACTATCTGCCTTCACCTTCATCAGTCGAGTCAGGATAACTTCGATGGGTCTGAGCGTTAACAAGTATTATCCACCTTCACCTTCCGGTCAGTTTCATAGTTTTTTAGTTGCTTCTATAGTTTATGTGCTCGTGATATTTTTCGTCCACTCTTCTAAAAGTTTTTGCATGCTCATATTCTTGTTTGTTTTCTTTATCATTTTTAAATTCCGTGATCTTGAATTTGTTCTTGAATTCTTGATTACACCTTAAAAGAGAGAGAGAGAGAGAGAGAGAGAGTCTTTGATTACACCTCATATTCTTGATCTTTACGATCTTGAATACCTAGAAGTTCATTTGAATCGAGTGGAAGTTTTCTCCGAATTTTTATTCCAAACATTTTAAAGATCGACAACATGTTCCAAAATTTTTTGAAACAAAAATAAAAGGGTAGCAGGTTTTGGGATTTGAATCTGTTGTAATTACGGTTACAATCTGAAAATGTGGGGCTGTTTTGTTTTTTTTTAAATTTTAAAATTGGGAATGAACTTTGGACTCTAATCTTTGTAAAATCAAAGTCAAAACTTATCTAAAATGGGAATTGAAAAACATACAGCGTTAGATGGACACGGCATCTAACACTGTTGCTTAAACCAAAGCTCGAAATTAATAGTAATAGCAGCATAGAAGAGTCACCGAATGTATCATATCACTCGATGACAATGGGTGCATCAATAGTACTACCATCAACTTCTTCAACTTCATCACAAGGAAATGCAGTCCTCCGTATAATGACCTTGAACACAATCCTCGTTTCACTGTTCTCCGTGAGCTCAAAGAAACAGGCATCCCCAACTTTCAGTTCATTGTCATCTGCAAACGGTTTCCAATCTCCATCCAATGTTTTGACTTTCAGGTGGCCATTGTACAACATCGTCCAGCTCTTGCCATACAAGTTAAGGACAACAGGAACTTTTTTTTGAGGTAGCTTTTTGGTAAATTTGGGTGGAATAACCACATAGTATCGCAGACTGAGACTTGAATACGACATAATCACACTAAAACGTGGATTTGCCTCTGAGAATGTGTAGTATTCGAGATTGTCGTATTCTGCTGTCCCGCCAACTGATTTAGAGGGGAGCTCTAAGCTCTCTTCCTCCATATCCTCCTTGTGCTCATCAACAAGTTCGAGTTCTTCAAGGGGTGGGGCTGTTTTGTAATTTCCAAAAGTTTGGGGGGTTGTTTTGCAATTTTTCTAAATTTGGAATTTTTTTTGAATTCTACTTACTTGGGGAATAATATTCTTATTGTGAAGGGGTATATTTCTGGAAAAAAAAATCAAATTTGGGGTTGAAAAAAAAGAAAGAAAAAGGAAATCCGATTTGAAAAAGGAAAAGGAAACTTAAAATCCTAGTCGAGATAGGAAAAGGAAATCAAAACCTTTTTCGGATTGGGAAATAGTGGGAATTTTTGAATTGGGTAGTATGAAAGTGAAGAAAATCCGATCTCTACAAGTATTTGGGGTTTGGGTATTTAATCCTATTCGATTTAGGAAAAGGTACTTGAATTTTTGGAACTTATTTGTTGCCTATTTAAAGCATTCTTCTTTTGATCATAACTCATTCGATATAGCTCTGATTCAAGTCATTAAAATTACATTTCGTTCCTAATTCTCTTAAGAATCTGGATTTTCAATTTTTAGAGTCCAATTTTGAGTTTATTGTTTTGTAAAAATTTGAAATAGGTTCTGCTGTACTCATTTCCTATTTTGTTTTGAAACTACTGTAAATTGATCGATTGCACTTGTTCTAGCCTTTGCCTTATAAGTTGTGAGTGTTGTACACTTGGTGAATGTCTTAATAAACAAAAAGGAGGGGGGCATTTTTCTACTAATCGATTTGTTTTTCTTAGCAGATTTAGCGGAGATAGCGGACGATTATCCAATTGTCCCACCTTTTGTTGGTGATCCCAAAAATTTACTATTGATTAAAAATCCTGATGGTAGATGTGGAAATCAACCATGTGAGGAGCCTCCAGATAGCTGGGAATGACAGCGGTTCATACAAAATGAACCTATTGAACCAGATCGGTTTGCTGTTGCAATAAATTTTCTTATGAGTGAAGTGCAACGATTGGCGAGGAATTTGACAACATAGCCAAACCATCACCACCATCATCTGTCAAATAAAATGAACTTAATCATGTGATCCACATTTTTTCGTGGTTATTGTAGTTAGGAGGAAGAATCTGATCATGATTTAGAAAGACGATCGCACCGAGGGTCTTCTAGAAAGCATCGCCACAACAAGTGACATTCTCGAAGGATGCCAAGTTTGGATTCCGGTGATAGCTCAGATTATGCTCTAGATATCAAGGGATTAAAATATGACATTCCTCGATTTGATGGTCAACATAATCAAGCAAATTATATTGATTGGGAGCGACAGATTGATAATATGTTTGATTTGAACAACTATCAAAAGAAGAAAAGGTGAAAGTGGCATAATATTCCCTCACACATTATGCGGCAGAGTGGTGGAAAAATTTGAAGGAATCTAGATAGATTGTTGGTAAAAGGCCTATCTCCACCGGGGAGAGATTGAAGTCCGAGCTTCGTCTATATCATAGGCCGCCTACATATTTGATGGAACAAAATTCTTATTTTAGCAATATGAAGCAAGGGAGTCGATCTGTGGATGAATAGTGGCAAGATCTTGAGTTGACCATGAGAAAGGTTGGGATGAAAGAAAATGACGCATTCATAAAGAATCGGTTCATAGAAGGCTTACGGGCAAATCTTCAAGTACCGGTTAAGCTTCAAAATCATGTGTTAATGAGAGATTTACTGGTGAAAGCAAAGTAGGTTGAGAGCACACTGTGGCCAAAAAGGACTCAGATTGGATTGATTCGGGAAGCCCTAACTTTGGACGAGGTAGAGAAAGCACCATGGGCAGATGTGGTACGATGCAATCCTATTCAATCCGACTTATAATCCCAGCGAAAGAAGGATGGCACCCTTTATTCAACAATCTAGCAGAAATCCATGTAAGTCTACTTCTTCATCATCAAATTCAGTTTCTTCTAATAATCCTACTTGTTTCCATTGTAAAGAATGAGGAAATGTTCATAGAAACTATTCTCATGCTTGAATTTTAACCACAACTGAGGAGGAAGATAAAGAAGATGTATATGCTGAAATGCCAGCATTGTATGAAAGCAAGGAAGAACAGGTAGATGAAGAGATCATTGTAAATGATCATAGTGAACAAGGTCCGGGTACTCAAGGTAAATTCATTTCATTGAGACTCCTCAATTCTAAAATGGCCAAATCTGAGGTACACCGTGTTAATATTTTCCATACTCGTTGCCTTGTGAACAATAAGAATTGTTTACTAATTATTGGTGGTGATTCTTGTGCTAATATTATTTCTAATCTTCTTGTTAAATCATTATCATTGCCTCTTACTACTTAACCATCTCCTAGGGTTAATAAAGAATGCATGATATAATTTAAGATTGGAGAATACCATGATTCTATCTTATGCGATGTTATACCTATGGAAGCTAGTAATATTTTGTAAGGAAGACCTTGGCAGTTTGATCTAAAATATATGCATGGTGGTTAAACTAACAAAATCACCATGATTAAGGATAGAACCAAGTATACTTTGACACTATTATCTCTTGAGGAAGTCCTTGAGGCTCAAAAGCGCATGAAAGTCGATAAAGAGAAGTTTGCGACTGCAGCAAAAGTGGCCGATAAAAACCCTACTCAGGGTTTGAGTGAATTCGGGCACAAGGTGATAAAAAGGAGAAAAAACTCTAGAAAATTCGACCAAAAACCAGGTAGGGCCAAGCCACAAACATGTAAGTCAGGTAAGTCGCAGAATGATTATGAAAATTTGAGAAAAATCTTGTCTTCACATCCTAGTCCTTTACCCTTGATTTACATGATGAGACATGAACTTCCTACTGATTCTAGTAAAAACTTTTATGCTTCAATAAGGGATGTGAATCGTTCTTTTACTAATTAGTCATTTGTTCTCATCTTTCACTTTAAAGAAAGTTATGTTGCCAAGGAAGATATTCCTATAGATGTACCTCCATGGTTTACTAAGATGTTACAGGAATTTGAAGATATCTTTCCCGGTAAATTACCTCATGGTTTACCACCCCTGCAAGGTATAGAACACTAGATTAACCTACTTCCGGGTTTGGTAATTCCAAATCGCCCGACGTGTAAAGCAAACCCTAAGGAGACAAATGAACTACAAAAGCAAGTTGATGATTTACTTCAAAAATGTTATGTGCATGAACCTTTAAGTCCTTGTGATGTGCCTATCATATTAGTTCTTAAGAAAGATAAAACTTAGCGTATGTTCATTGATTATTATGTTATAAACAATATTACCATTATGGCCATTCTATACCTAGGTTAGATTATATGTTTGAAGATTTTCATGGTTCTGTGATTTATACTAAGATTGATTTAACTCAGGGATATCATCATATTCGAATTAGAAAAGGTGATGAATGAAAAACATTTTTTAAGACTAAGTTTTGGTTGTATGAATGGATTGTTATGCCTTTCAGTTTAACTAATGCACCTAGTACTTTTATGTGGTTGATGAATCATGTTTTGAGAAAGTTTTTTGGTAGATTTATTATGGTTTACTTTGATGATACATTGATCTATTCTAAATTGACCAGTGAACATATTGAGCATGTTAAGATGGTTCTTGTTGCACTTCGTGAGTTTTGTATGTGATTATCAGGTAATGTATACGAATATCAAGAAGTTTACTTTTTGTTCTTCTGAAGTTGTTTTTCGTGGTTTTGTTGTATCCCGATATGGCATCAAAGTCGATGAAACCAAGATAGAAGCAATGGAGAGTTGGCTGACCCTTAAAAATGCGAATCAGGTGAGATCTTTTCATGGTTTAGTTGGTTTTTATAGAAAGTTTGTGCATGATTTTTCATCTGTTTGTGCACCTTTAAATGAACTAGTTAAAAAGGATGTGAAATTTGTGTAGGGCGAAAGCCAAGAGAATGAATTTAATGAATTGAAAGTACAATTATGTAATGCTCATGTACTTGCTTGACCTGATTTTAATGGTACTTTCAAAATTCACTGTGATGCATCTGGTCTTGGAATTGGTGCTATTCTTATGCAAGAGAATCGACCAATAGCTTACTCCAGTGAAAAGTTAAAGGGTGATGCTCTCAATTATCCCATATATGACAAAGAACTCTATGCTATTGTGAGAGCTTTAGGGACATGGCATTATTATTTATTACATAAAGAATTTGTCATTCATAGTGATCAGGAATCTTTAAAATACTTGAAGAGTCAGATGAAGTTGAATAAGTGTCATACTACATGGTCTAGTTTATTGAATCTTTCCCTTATGTATTGTGATATAAGAAGGGTAAAGAAAATTTTGTTGCTGATGCTTTGAGTCGTAGAAATGTTTTACTTAAATGATTAGAATGTATCATGCTAAGATTTTCGTTTGTGAAAGAATTAGATTTCACTGATTATGATTTTTCTTTTGTTTATGCTGCATGCAAGAATGGTGCTTATGATAAATGTTTTTGACATGATGGGTTCTTGTTTTGAGATAATAGGCTTTGTTGTTCTCAATATTCTATGAGAGAATTTCTTGATTAGGAAGCACATTCAGGTGGTCCTATGGGACATTTTGGTGCACTTAAAACATATAATTTGTTGCGAGAACACTTCTATTGGCCGAAAATTTCACTATCTATTGATAGGATTTGTAGTAATTGTATTGATTGCTTGAAGGCTAAGTATAAAACTAAGCCTCGTGGTATTTATACTCCATTACCTGTTCCTACACATCCTTGGGTTAATATCTCCATGGATTTTGTCCTCAATTTTCTATGATCTCAATAAGGTAACGTTTCTATCTTTGTTGTGATTGCTAGATTTTCAAAAATGGCACATTTTATTCCTCGAAGGAAAACAGATGATGCAAATCATGTTGAGGATTTATTTTATTAAGTAAGTGATTCGATTACATGGAATTCCTATGAGCATAGTGTCTGATCACGATGTTATGTTCTTATCCTACTTTTCAAATACACTATGGCGCAAGTTAGGGATGAAATTGCTATTTCTACAGCCAGTTATCCTCAAACTGATGGACAAATGGAGGTCACCAATCGTACTCTTGGGACTCTCCTTTGTGCCTTAGTACAAATAAGTTTGAAGAATTGGGAAGCGTGCATTGAGATAGTAAGGTTTGGTTATAATAGCAGTATTCATTCTACTACTTCTTTATCTCCATTTGAATTTGTTTATGGTTTCCTACCTATTACACCACTTGATCTTATTCCTTTGAATTTTAAAAATTTTAGGAACCTTGATGGAGAAAAGAAAGCTGATTTTGTGAAACAATTACACAAGAAGGTGCACTTAAGGATTGAGCGGACAAATGCTCAGAATGCTCAGAATGCAAACCAGGGCAAAAACTAGTGAGGTTCGAATCATGGGACTGGATTTGGCTGCATTTACATAAGGAATGGTTTCCAAATGCTCGGAAATCTAAATTAAGTCCGCGTGGTGATGGTCCTTTTGAAGTGCTGGAATTTGTGAATGACAATGTTTACATGATTGCTTTTTCTAGAAAATATGGTGTTAGTTCTACGTACAATGTTGCTACTCTATCTCCATTCACCTTTGAAGATAATTTAGTTTTGAGTGCGAAACCTTCCAACATTGGAGGGAATGATGCAAATGTCAAGACTACTACCACCATAGATAACGACATGCCAAAGCTTGATGAGACATTCAAAGGATATGTTCGAGATCCTCTGAGTGACATGGCAGGTCCTATGACTAGGGAAAGAATGAAACGTAGAGAGGCGACTTTGAATCCTTTGGTTGATCAACTTTATGATGAAGAATTGAAGAATAAATCAACATCGACAATGTCTAGGATTAATTGCTCAATAGTATCAAGGAGTTGAAGACATCATGAAGAACATTATACTATTTTTCCCACTAAAGTTTTTAATGAGGTAGTGTGATAATTGTAAATTATTTCATTTTGAATTATATCCATTAAACTCGGCCATGTGGGCTTTGACGGGATTAATTTCTACCATCAATGTAATTGGGGTTTATAATATTCAATTTTGTTATTACTAGAATTAGATTTGGTAAGATTAGATAAGACAATATTCATTCAAGACTTAGCTTGATGAATTTTGGACATATTTATCTTATTTTAGGTATTTTAATTAGATATGGTTTTAGCTTCTTAAAGCTACCATAAGTCTTTTTCAGTTTATGATTGAAGTTACCGAATTCCGCTCTGTTTCTAATTAGGGTTTGGCCGAGTTTCACCCTAGAAATAGGGGAGGCCTTGGTTGTTTTTAGACAACCTTTTATCAATCATATAATTAAAGTTTTCGAGTTCATACTCAATTGGTTGCTAGAATTTTCATTATTGCTTAGTACCCTTTATTTAGGAACTAATCCCGTGGGATAGTTAGTGAGAAAATTTTGAATTGAAATTCGATCCCGGGGGCTAGTTGGTGATCAATTCGTGCGACTATATTAGGATTTGCGAGTTCTCTTAATACACTCAGAGATCCAACCAAATTCCACAATCCAGAGGTTTTGCAACGAGATTCATATCACGCTCCGCCGGCGAAAGCATCAGAAGCTTAGATCGTCGGCAAAAGCATCAATCGTCATCGCCAGAGTCGAAATCGCGGTGCATCCATTTTTTATCTGTTCGAAAAAAAAGAGGTTTGATCTGTGTGAGGTGCAATGCCGGAGTTGAATTTGATCTGTGTGATGACGCTGGAGAAAAGCTTCACAGTGGAGCGGTGATAGTTCCAGGAGAGAGTCAACAGTTTAAGCAGAAGTTCCTACAGATGTGGCGGAAAATTGGCAAAAATCTGGTTGTAATCCGACGGAATCCGGTGATAACCGTCGGCCAGATGTGGTTTCCGATTGGAGGATAAGGAGAAAAGAAAATTGGAACTTCTGGTTTTTTTATATATAGTATATTGATTATTTCACAGTAGGTCCCTAAATTTATCAGCATAGTTTAAAAGGAGAAATTCTCAGGAAAGACTGCATTTCCATAAGCTTAAGGACAGTTCACGGTGACTTTTACCTTAAATGTTATATTTTTTGTTATAAAATTTACATATTGTATTTTAAAAGTTAAAAAAAATTAATAATATGTATTTCGATGCAAAAATATAAAAAATAATTTTGAAATTTCTAAATTTATTGTGTAATTCAATAAATGCAGTGTATAAGGAAAAAAAGTAAGTGGCCTATCAATAAGCTTATGGATATTCCGCTTGTCACGAGATCCACTCTTTTTTTTTAAAAAAATCCCATCTCAAATGAAATTATTTATAATTGCAAAATGAACCTTGGTCTAAAGTTTAGACTGCCTAAAAACAGACTTTGTGAATTATAAAATATAAAATAAAAAATAAAAATACGATAAAATTACTTTTACTTTAAAACACTAAAAAATGTCGTATTTTTTTTAATCATCACAAGTTTAAAATTTTAAAAAATTACTTTTTTTCCATGGAAACCATCCGGAGATGGGGGAAATTATATTAGGCCTTCCCAAGCCCTGTAAAAGACAAGAACTTAATCAGAAATAAAAGTTGAAGCCTTGGCTTAGTTGATATATACATGAGGGAGCTATAAGCTCTTGAAGCAACATTTGTTGCTTCCAAAATGAAGTAAGATATCTAGCTAATAGTTAGAGGATTACAAAGACACTTAGTAAATTTAGTAGGATTGTCGAACTTATTAGTGAATCGAAGCATCGAAACACAAGTCAGTCAGACACACCCCAAAATTCACTAAGGGGCCTATCCTCTACATAAAGAAAGTAACAATAGAATAGAGGATTGAACAAGAAGGTAGCCAGCAAAACAAGAGTCCACTCAATCCGTATGCATTCATCGCCATTGAGCCTGCAATTTGGTGCAGAATCCACCTACAAGTGACAGTGAAAATCAGTAGCATCCATTCATACAACAATCCTTAAAGAAGGTGTACCTATCTGATCTAGCCTAATTAGACCCTGGATATTATTGGATAGCATTTTAAACCTAAACATAGATGTGCTGGTCTCAGCCTTAAGACATGCCTTAGCAAGAGCATCAGCTACCAAATTAGCTTGTCTCTGAATATGCACTAGATTGATATCTCCCAAATATTGTTTTGTATCATCAGCTAATTGAAACAATGGCCAGGGAGCTTTTAGTGGATCAGTAACAAATTTAACCGCATTCAGACAATCCGATTCCAAGCAAACAGGAGGAGAGAAACCAACAATTTTCTCTCGGGCAAAGAAAATTGCTTTCATTTCAGCTTCCAGAGGGGAATTGGCAGCTGTAAATTTAGTATGAGCAGCAAAAAAACCACCCCTACTATCTCTTATAATCATGCCAATTCCACTCATGTTAGATTGACAACACCATGCAGCATCCACATTAATTTTATAACCCATACATGGTTTAGTCCAAGCAATTTTGAAGATTTTAGTCTTTGGAGGTTGCTTGATCAGAGGGAGAAAAGAATGATCTGCAATGTCTAAGTCTACCTTAGATACTATGAAAACAGGTTTAGCAGTGAACATGTAAAAAATTTGGTCCCTTATGTGAGTTAAAACTAAACCTAATAGTGGAATGGCAGAATCAAATAATACTTTGTTTCTCATTTTCCACAAGTTCCAACATGTTATTACAGCAGCAGATCTAATGATTACTGAATGTAAAGAGCTCAAACCATTATAGGTCAAGTAACAAGAAAGTCTATCCCATATAGATGGGTAATCCCTTCCTGTAATTCCCATGAATGTATGGACTGCTTTCCAAACTTGCACAGCAAATGAGCACGAATTAAAAAAGTGATCCAAAGAGTCCTCATGTTTATTGCACATACAACACTTAGAAGGCAATGAAAATCTCAAATTGCACAGGACATTGTCAAAGGGAAGAAGTGAATTCATCACTTTCCACATGAAGACAGAAACTTTTTTTTCAATTCTTGAACTCCAAAGATATTGAGTAGAAGTGACAGTACCTCTCTGAGTTCTAAGCAGGAGGTAAGTGGATTTAAATGAAAACTCACCCTTGATACCCGGTTTCCATATGAGTCTATCTTTTCGGTGTGTAAATAGATTAGCTTCCTGTAACAAAGTAATAGCATGAGGGGGTAGAACTGGGGAAATTTTTGGAAGCAAAACTGATTTGTTAGAAATGAACTCTGAAACTGTGTAGGAATCAGAGATATTAACAAGGTTTTGATCACATAAATCCTCAATGGGACCTATATCTAACCAGTTTGATGTCCAGAAATTGCAATCTCCTCTACCCACTATCACCCTGGAGTTAGATTCTGCCCAAGCATTTATAGAAATAATCCTCTTCCAGTTAGGAGAAGGTATGGAAGAGGTTGGCAGTGATGCAACTAGATGAGTCCATAAAGCCTCAGCCTTTTGATACTTCCACCATAGCTTAACTGAGCATGTATTTATTATGGTGGTTATTGATCTGAAACCTAGACCATTTTGGTTTATAGGATAGCAAAGTGCATCCCATTTCCTCCATGTTCTTTTAGGTTTTAGATCAGAAAACCCCCCAAAAAAAGTACTGAGTTTTTTTTCTATGGCATAAATGATTTCCTTGCTGGGTTTTAGAACTTACCATATATGTTGAGGAGTGGAGTAGATACATGACTATATGAGTGTGATTTTCCCCCCAGTAAAGAGCCACTTATTTTTCCAACCCCCAATCCTACTATCTATCTGCTCAATTAAAGGTTGAAAATAGATTTTCCTTGCTATCCCTGTAAAAATGGAAACCCCCAGGTATGTAAAGGGGAACCTCCCAATTTTCATTCCTAAAATCCTTCTTATATTACTAACTGTATGTACACAAGCATGTTTCCCTATGAAGATGTCACTTTTACTGTAATTAATCTTTTGGCCAGAAACATCTTCAAATTTAGTAAAAAAAGCCTTAAATCTGATCAAAGTATGATTTTTGGCTTTTAAAAAGACCACAGTATCATCAGTATAAGATAAATGTGAGATTTGGAGTGCATTACCTGGAAGGTCATAATATGCCAATTTACCATTCTGAAAAATGAAAGCTAAACTCCTGGTAAAAGACTTAGAGAAGATATTAAATAGAAAAGGGGAGAGGGGGCCCCCCTGTTTAATTCCCCTTGTAGACTGGAAGTAACCTACAGGCTTACCATTTATTAGTATAGAAAACCAAGCCTGTGATAGGTTCTTCATAATGGTAAAGACGAATTTTGCATTGAATCCAAATTTAGCAAGAACAGAATAAAGGAAGGACCACTTAACTCTATCAAAGGCTTTCTTAAGATCAAGTTTAACAATGCAGTTGGGGTCCCTTTGCTTTCTATTCAAAAACCTTACCATTTCTTGCAGGTAGATAACATTATCCGATATGTCTCTGCCTTTAAGAAAAGCTGTTTGATGTGGGGAGATAAGTTTTGGCATTAAAGGCTTAAGTCTTTCCATTAAAACTTTGGAAAACATTTTGTTAAGAACATTGGAAAGACTTATTGGTCTATAATCATCAAAAGAAATAGGGTTTTTTTTTGGAATAATGGCAATCCAGGTACTTCCAATACCCCTTGGAATATTGTTCACAGCAAGAAAATCATTTACAGCAGACAGTAAATCATTAACAATTATATCCCAGGATTTAATGTAGAATTTAGCTGTGAATCCATCAGGCCCCGGACTGCTATTCTTATTCAGACTTAATACAATGTCCCTAAGTTCATTTAGTGAAACAGGTTGTAGGAGTCTATCATTTTCTTCTTGAGTGATCAATTTAGGAATTTGACTGAGGAAGTGAGACTTGAAAAAATTGCTATCAGAGGAGCTATCATCAGTTAAAAGATCTTGGTAGTAGTGAATGGCTTCATTCTCAATGTCCTGCATATTATCTAGCCACTGACCGTTACTACTCCTGATTTTTGTGATCTTTAATCTACACAATCTTTCCTCAACCGAATTATGGAAAAAACTAGTGTTATTGTCCCCCTCCCTTAACCATTTAACCTTTGCCTTATGTTTCCAAAAACTCTTCTATTCTACTAGAGCCCTCACTAGCTTAGCCTTGGCCTCCTTTAATTTCACCATATTTCCAACAGAAGCATCAAGATCATAAATATGTTCCTGAGTTTGGAGAGCAGATTCAGCTTGTAACACATTATCAGTTATATTGCCAAATTGTTCCTTATTTCAAATTTTGAGCTCTTTTTTCAGTCTTAAGAGTTTAAGGAAGAAACCAAGCATTCCTGATTTGTGAAGAGGCAAATCCCAGTTTTGTTTAATTACTTCACTGAATTCATTCCTTTTATACCAGGTATTTAAAAATCTAAATGACCTAGGAGTAGATGGGATATCACTGCCAATAGTGAGTAGCATAGGTTTATGATCAGAAGAGATCCTATTCAAAATGTGGACAGAGGAGGTTGGAAAATTAGACGACCAGGAAGGAGTACAGAGACCCCTATCTAATCTTTGAATAGTAGGGTTTCTTAACCTATTATTACTCCAGGTAAACGGATTGCCCACAGTATTAATTTCTTCCAAAGCCATAACATTAATAAAATCATTAAAGTCCCTCATACTACCTAATTTAGGAGTAGAAAGACCTTTATATTCATTTATAGATGTTATAGCATTGAAGTCTCCAATAAAAATAGAATCAGAGTGATTGAGTGACTTAAGATCAGACCAAAGAGTTTTCCTGCCATTTCTAGTTCTGAGATCATAAACAAAGAAGGCATCCATACTTTTATTCAGAGTAAGACTATTCAATGTGACAGCTAAAAATTGTAGATTATCACATTTTACTGTTAGAGATATGCTTGATTTCCAGAATAGCCAAATCTGGCCATTGTTAGCATGCACACAGTTGTCAAAATGTAACCGTTGTCCATAATAATCACATTTCATGTTTTCATGTTTAGGCTCAATCAAGCATAAAAGCTCAAAGCTGTGCCTACTTATCAAGTTATGAAGTCTTAGCATAGAAGTATCCATTCCCCTAAGATTCCAAACCAGAAACTTAATCTTAAGTGTTGTGTTATTCATAGGGAAACATTGTTAGAGCTTTTTGATCTAGTCATGATAGTATTTAACTGAGTTAAATAGGTCTCATTCCTATGATTAGACACTTTGTCTGTTTGTTTCCCCTTTTTCAACTTGCTTGATCTAGAGTGTAAAACAGTAGAACTTACCTGACTTACCTGAGTAGCATCAATTCCATCACCAGTGTCAAAAGAAGCAGAGTTTGGGTTGTCCCTTGGAGGAGCTTCATCACTGGATATGTCCTCATCCTCAAGAGGGAGGAATCTATTTTGCCTATGTTTCTGCTGGGAGAAAATAAAGTTTTTAGCAGCAGTAATAGGATTAAAAGGAGAGAAAGGCTTACCCCGTTTACTAGGAATGTCATCCCTAGCAAAACCTGTCTTTGTATTGAGATTAGGTGGAGCAGATAAAGATTGCTTGGTCAAATGTATAGGAGACTGAAGATGAGAACCTGAGAGCTCAGCAATCTCATCTTGAATCACTATAGGGTATTCAGTATTAGCCTCAAAAGAATTATGCTCCACATCAATTTTCTAATTGAGGACCAAGGATTGATCCCCAACTACATATTCTTTTCTAACATCAGAGTCTAGAACAAACATATCAGACTGTTCAGTAACAAGATTATTATTTGTTAACACATTTTTCTCAGAGATCTTATCTGCCCCCACATGGGGGGAAACCATAGCCTCATTCTGATCAACATTTATAACCGAGACTACCTTCTGTTTTGGAACATATCTGAGATTCTGTGAAGACAGTATTTTGAGTTTATCAGAAGCCGAAACACCAGAACCCCCAGCCTTATTTAGTCCATCATACATCTGACTTACTCCATCCTGAACAGGATCATCAGAACCCCTTTGTTGATCATTAGATTGAGGAACTATCTTACCTTCTCTTAGATCATTATGGATAGGGTTAATTTTATCCATCTTATAGGTCTTTGGTTTCCTAAGTTCTGGATGTAGATAAATGCATAAGTTATCATCATGTCCTATAGCTTTGCAGTGGTGACAATAAAGGGGAAGATCCTCAAATTCTAGGGGAAGTTTAACCACATTGTATTCTATTCCATCCTCCTCTATGCCCACTCTAATAAATGATGGCTGTTTTTTTTTAAAATCAATTTCAATGCACATCTTAACAGCAGATGGTCTAGTTAGGCCAGCAGTAGCAGAATCCATTTTAATGTAATTGCCTATCTGATTCCCCATGGATTCTAGCATGGCAATGTTATAAAAGAAAACTGGAACATGGTGGATAGTAACCCAAACTGGGGCTATGGAGGATTCTACCTCAGGGGAGAAATCAGTGGTCCATTTGAGCACTTTCATTGGGACATGATTAAAATTCCACTAACCTTTAATCCAGAGCCTCTGGTAATCTTTCTTGTCCTGAAAGCGGATGAGTACATGCCTGAAATCAATGGATCCAAGTTGAAATTTACCTTTGAAGCCCACAGAGTTGAAAGCCTCGTTCAGGGTAGCCATCGAAGGTTTGCCTCTTGCAAACTTACCCACCAGGGCATTTCGATAGTGAGAAGCGAGAGTTTCTGCCTCCTTTCTGGTTACCAGGCAAGCTATGTCCCCCTTGTAATGGGTTTTTGGGACGATTTCGGGGTTAGAGGGAAGGGAAACGTTTAACGGTGGGGGTCGGTTACCTAAAGCCTGTAGAAAGGTTTTGGCCGGCGCGATTCCGCCGCGGCCTGGTGGAGGAGCCGCCATATCAGTGAAAAGAAAGAAACATAATGTGACCGTTAGCAGGAAAACAGTGGAGATGGAAAGGAGAAGAAGAAAGGTGAATAGTAGTGTGTGTTTCGCACTCAATTTCGCACGTAGCAACAGTAGTGTGTGTTTCGCTTGCTTTGTATAGACAAGATTGCTATTTTAAAAAATTAGAAGTTAAAATCACGTTAAAAACATGAAACATCTTTAAAAAAACATGAAAGTAATATATTGAAGAGAAAAGTTCATTTTTAACCTTATATTTTGGCAGAAAGTGCAGAAATGACCTTGTCAAATCCGAAACTGCAAATATAACCCTATGTTTTGCTGAGAAGTTCCAATCTAACCCTGGAAACCAAATTGTGGCTAGAATATTCTTAAATGACCATCATACCCCTTTGAGAAAAATGAAATTTTTGATAAATATTTAAAAGACAAAATTACCCTTCCCAAAAAGTTATCAAACCCTTCTGCGTGGTCAACAGTGGTAAACATTGGTCAATGCCCGGTTAACAGTGGTCAACACTGGTTAACGCCGGTCGCTGCCGTCGGACCACCGCTAGCCGATGGTGACTGAGTCAAATTAGTAGCTTTATTAATAAGATAGAGTTAGATCAGCACTTTAGTAAAAAATAAAGGGTTAAATAAGCACTTAAGTAAAAATGATACGGTTAGATCAACACTATCATTAAAAACTTCTTTTCGAGGAGAGTTATTGCAATTTCATAATCTAATGTATCATAAATAAACTTATAATTTTTATGCCATTGTTATGAAATTAAAAAAACTTTGGTAAATACTTTCCGAAAGAAATTCATATAATTTCGGTAAATAATTTCCTTACAAAATTTGATAACTTTATAATTAGAAATCGACACATGTGATTAGACTCTCACTTTCCCTAAGAGAGAAAAAAGATAAAAAGTGATCCCCTTTATTCTCCAAAGAAACATACCTTCTTCTCTCTTTTTTTCTGATATCCTCGGGGAGGAGATCGCCGGTGTTCCTCGCTAGAGCCGGTCCCTCCCTCAACCCTGGCATAGCCTCTAAACCACCCTCCCTACCCCCAACTAAAACCCCTCCACCCCATTGAAAATCTACGGTCCAGATCTGCAAAATCCCTACGGCCCGAGCACATCAGAAGGGAGCAAGTCTCCAATCTAGTTTTTTTACCGTTTCTCTCGGCTTTTCACCAGTTTTCGGTGACTCTTTCACCCCTCGGATCGATGGGGTCAGTTACCTCTGATTTTTGCAGATCTCCTCGGGACACACTAAATGGAAGCGATCCTCGACCGGATCTGGTTGGAAATGGAATGGTCAACGTCAGATTCACCGGGCATGAGCAGTTACTCTTCCACGCACCGCTGCTGTGCCTCACGTGCCACCGCTGCCACCGGACGCGCTGCCCACGCACTGCCATCGTCTAATATCAGGTTGATTCAAGTCTCTTCATCTGGAAGGATTACTATAGGAAATGGGGTTTTTTCCATTTTTATATTTCTTTTTATCAAATTTTATTTCCCTTTAGGCTTTTATTTTATGTTTTTATTTTTTCATTTCAATAATGGGGTATGAACTGAAACTGGGTCTTTTTGTTTTGATATTGGTTGTGATGGTTTATATGCCAATTCCTAGTTTCTTCAAAGGCTCTTTTTGCTTGGTTACACTTTGTTAGCTTCTGATCTATTTCATATGTCGGTAGGGAGAAATCAAAGTCATAGTATTTTAAGTACTTACTTTTTTGTAAGTCCGTACATAGCTAATGAAATAGATTTCTAGACAGTACAAGTTGGATATTTTGGATTCTCCAGCTTGGTTCGTGTTGGATAAACTTTCAAATGTCTATGATATAGTGAAAAAGATCCTGAAAATTACTTGGTCAGAGTGGATACTACATAATGTATTATGGTGTTAGTCCAATGTTGCGGACCAGCTTGTAGCCAACTAGTTCGAGCCGAATTAGTTGGAAGTGCATTTGTTTCTTGCCATTATGCTCTCCTTTCCTTCTTTTTAGTCTTAGTTTAGATATTTGTTAGCTACTTTGATTGTTAGCACTTGCAGCTTCATATATAGAGAATGATTAGTATTGTTATAGCTATAGAATATTCTCCGTAATCTTACATATTGACTCCTGTTTTGGAGATATGTTGTATTTTTATTTTCGGTTGGGAAGAACCATGAATAACCCTCTTAATTTTAAATAAGAAATCAACACATATTGCTACTCAAATACTGCCAGGGACATAATCAACTTTTCATTATTGAGACTGAATTATATTCAAGATGTGCCAATTTTTCTAGGATAGAGGGAGTATTAAAAATTAATTAGAAATTAACATACGAAATATAAATATATTTATCATATATTATATTATGAAGTTGTACTTTACCAGTGATTAATGAAATCTACCTTATTTTTCAAAAACAAGATTATGAAGTTGTAATGAAGGCAGATTTATAAGGAGTGAGCTCTCTCCAAAAAGATTTTATTTTATGATAATCCTGATCCTATTTTTTTTAGAGGAGTGCTAGTTTAACCCTGTAATTTTTACTAAAGTGCTGATCTAATCTTGTCTTATTAATAAAAGTACTGATCTAATCCGACCACCATCAGCCGTCGGTGGCTACTGGCGGTGGTCCGCCACTAACCACCATTGATCGATATCGACCACCGTTGACTGGCGTTGACCACTGGCAAAGCATAAAGGTATAATGGTCATTAAAATTTTAGTTTCAAACCTAGGCGTATTTTTGTCTTTTTAGGTTAGGTTGGTTTCAAACCTAGTGAATGCCAGAATAGTGCCATTTGGGTATATTTGCACCATTTCTCCAAAACATAGGTTAGATTTGCACTTTTGGATTTTACAAGTTTATTTATGCATTTTCAAAATTTAATAGCGTTATTTTTGCATTTTTCCCTATCTTGAAAGATCATCATAAATAATTTAAAATCAAATAATTAAAATTAAGGATTAAAAATTATTCTCAAAACTCATAATATACCCAAAATGCGCATCATGATAAAAAACTAACTAAAATCGATCCAATTGACCCAAACCCTGCTTGATTGACCTGCCACCCTTGTCGCGACCAACTTGCTTATTAGCAAGTACTTACTTGGTTTGCGAAGGTGGTTACCAAGAGCCCAACTAGAGTTGGGATCTTTAATTGTTGATTGACCCAAACCCTGCTTGATTGACCTGCCACCCAATGCTACCCGCCTCGCTATAACACCCTTGTCGCGACCAACTTGCTTATTAGCAAGTACTTACTTGGTTTGCGAAGGTGGTTACCAAGAGCCCAACTAGAGTTGGGATCTTTAATTGTTGAATGAGCAAAATAATTATGTGGCAATGTTTAATAAAAATGAAATTTGAATCCTAACTTACTATTACAACATTAGTTTACAAAAGGTTAAGTTTACAGTTTTCAGCTAGGTAAACCTTAAGTTTAGTTCGTACTACAAATGTATTCAAAACCCTAGCTCAAAATAAGTAAAGGCTTCTCACTCGTTACCATCGTTCTCACTTTCTTGATCGATACACCCGTTGGTTGTATTTAAACTAGGGTGAGTTCCTTTGCTCAATGAGGTTTATCGCAATTAACTACCAGGTTGAATTGAATGATCATATACATCAAATAACCATATATGTCCTAACACATAATAAAAGGATACGGGTGGTTACACCATGTCGCAGTTAAGCCCCTATATGTGTATTATGACTAACGAACAAAGCACAGACCGAAAAGATTTTTAGAGATCGCTTGAAGGCCAGGTGTTTCAAATCAATTCAATAAAGGCATATTTTTTTCGTCTGCCACACCTAAAAACATGTTCATTTACGAGCTCGTTTCAAAAAACAAGTGGTAATTCTAGCACACTGAACCCCTCCTGTGTAGATGGTCTAGTCGTACGATTTGGCCCTTGTCGTCCCTATCGATTTTGACTGAACTACAATCACATCGAGGACCCCAAATTTATCAAGTACACATTTCATTCAAATATCAAAGATAAAGTAACCAAATAGACACGAAGAGATAAAGGACAAGCTGGTCATACACATATATAAATCAATTTGAGTTTGATGCGATAAAGTAGACATCGTCCTTTTTCATACAATGCACAATTTAAAATGGATAAAATAATAGGTGATATATCATGCATGGCATAATTTACTCAAGTAGCATATTAAAATCAAATAATCAAACATAGCATGCAAAGATCCAGTTAGATTCAATTTATGAAAGTGATGAAACACTCACCTTAGTTTGGGTCAAAATCCACGGAAATTGGTTCAGGTTCCTTGGACTCTTTTCCGTTAACGTAGTTAACTTATTAGTGTCAATTGCATGTCTAAATAAAATTCTTATCATTTATTTTAATATCTCTTTCTTGATTTCATTTTCCTATTATTTTATATATGTTTGAAAAGGTGTTTGATAAGGGATTTAAGTATAGATTTTCTTCATCATTTAACAATTTAAGTTGGAATCAATGGATTAATTAGTTAATCCTTTTTTACTGAGAATACGTGGTGATAAGATAATGAAAGATGCATGTAAATACTTTTTCTTTGTTATATGTGATATAATTATTATTATATAATTTATTTATTTGGCTGATTCCAAGTTTGGATCAATAATAATAGTTAGAGTTAAGTGCTTAAATGACCCTGACATTAGACTGAAAGTGCCAATATAACCCTGGAATCTCAGAAAGTGCCAAAATAATCTTTGACTCTGCTGAGTTTTTAGTCAACATTTGTTTGGATGGATTCTGTTGAAAAGATGATTTTTCCATTTCCTTAAAAATAAAAAAAATGAAAAATAGAAATCCTTTTCTTCCCATTTCAGTCCATTGTCAGTTCTTTCTCAGTCGTTCGAGGTGCGGGGTGGTCGGGGCTAAGAGTGGGGTGGGGTTTCCCTTGCCGAGGCTGAGCGCATGGTGACTGGGGTTGAGAGCGGGGTTGGGTTTCCTCCGCCGGGGCTGAGCACATAGAGATGGTTGAGGAGGGCTACATCGCTAGGGATGAGGAAAGCTTAGCTGATCATGGCGGAGGGAGGGTTATGAACGTTTCTTTCTCTGTACACATAGGAGAGAGAATACAAGAATAATAATGACCGACTACAGAAGTTTGACGTGGGACTGAAAGAAATTGAGGTGACCTACATTTCAAACGCAAGTTGCAACAATTAGGAATGAGAGTATACCAGGATGTTACACAGCGTCGGCGACGGTGGAGCACGGCGGTGGAGCACGGTGGTGGAAACATTAGGTTTTGAAGAAGAAAGATAGGATTTTTATAAGTGGTATTTTTTTTATTCCATTTTGATGTAGTAATTTGATCAGGTAATTCAATCACGATTAACCATTAAAGCTTCCTTCCTGCGATACAAGTCCTAGAAGTGATTCAGGGAAAAAGGCCCTGACAATCAAGTCTGTATTTTTTCTGTAAGAATTGTAATTTCTTAGTCAAGCTTCACTTACCTTTGCTTGTGTCGCTCTTCCTATATTTACAGACTGTCGTAGTCGTGGTCCCTTGTTTTTAGGAATTGAGATTGTGGGTCGCACCACGATATCTACATTTTCAGTTGTTTGTCCTTAATCCACCTTTCTTGGTTCACAACCTCAACCCACGGCCACACTATTCCGTCTTTATCATATCGTGGCTGACTTGTATGTCGGGCTGAATGATTTAATTTATTTGTAAGATGAAAATGGGTTTGGCCTAGAAACCACTAACTTTCTAGTTACTAGGCTAGGTATAGACCATAAGCCCCCAGCTGTGAAGTCATTAAATCACGAAGTTATAGCTATGATAGGAAGCTGCAAACGATATGATATTTTCTTTGTTTTTGAACAGTAATAACATGTTCGTCTTTGCGATGACCCAAACTGCTATCGCAAAGTGTTGTGTGCTTCTTCTTGGCTGTTCTTTGTTGCCTTATTGAATCATCCAAAACCTAAAATTTCAATTCAAAATTTGAAAATGCAGGTATTGTTGTAGACAACTAACCGTTACGCTCTTGGAGCCAAGATTCTTTCCTTCGTAATTGCTATCAATATCCCGAGATTTCCTCTCCCCGATGTTACATTTTATCCTTATAATAATTGCTTTAATTTTTGTGATTAAACCCTATCACTATTCAGTGTATTCACTCATACACCGCCAACTTCTCAAATTCCTAAAAGGTAATTCACTTTTTGTGAAACTATCATTATTACTTCATGTTTCCTTTTTGTCTTTTCACTTTGTTTAATTAACTCCACATCTATTTGGAATTGTTCATCTTCTTTTCACCTTCTTTATTGTTCCGACCTTTCATCGCACTCCATTAATCCCGTAAGTTCTTCCTTTCTTCTTCTCTCTTGTTCTTGTTTTCTTCAACTACATTTGCATTTTTGCATTTGTAGAGTGATTCTGTCGTAGTAATTTTTTTCCATTCTGTCTTGATCTATGGGAAATCTTTAATCTCTGTGTTTTTCATCTCAAATATGCCGGAACTTTCTCTTTTTTGGATTCTGTGATAGTAACTGGTAACACTGTCATCCAAATTATAGGGATTCTTACTACTTTAATGTCTACATCTAACGTTGCTAAGTCTTCCTTAGCAAATATGCCAGATAACAATATAGATTCTATGGAGGATTATGACCAACTCATTGACTCTTCTACCATTAGTAGTGTTCTCTCCAATTGTTACTTGGAGGATTTAAAAAATAATTTCACCTTTTTTTCTTAGTATGAGCTTAGGGCTCTCAAATCTTCTGACAATGTTCGCGCCTCTCCTTTCTGGATTTAACTTCTGCTACTTAGATTATCTAAAGTTTGGCCTTTCATTCCCCTTACCTCACATGTGTTAGAATTTTTCTCACATTATCAGGTTGCTTTGTCCCAACTTCACCTAAAGGTGTTTATAATATTGTTGTCTTCTATCATGTATACGAAGCGGCTCATGTGCCTTTTTCTATTGGCATGTTTCATAACCTTTATAAACTTCGAAAAGTGAAAAACATCTTCGATGAATTCACCCTTTACCTTGTGATCCCAACTATCGTGTTTGTTAGTGGATTTCCAAATAATGGGGATATGGTAAAAAGTTTTTCTTACTAAAATCGGTAATGATAATGAACCAGCTCTTCCATCTGGAACTATAATGTTTCTAAATCAAAACTTCCTAAGGCTGGGATTCATCTTAATGCTGAGTTTGGAGTTGTACTATCGCCCAACAAACATTCAATCGGTCTTCGCCTTGTCGGTTATATCAGCAAAGGTGTTTTTTGTCACTATTTTTTATTTTTTTGTCCTATATGCTTTCCTCCTCTAGTGCTCATGTTTTCCTGTTATGTTTGCATTTTTCTGACTTTCTTTGTGTACAAAAATACATATGTAGATCTAACTAAGCATTCTACTGCAAGGGATTTTATCTCTGATGATGAAGATGAGGATGTAGAGATTGTGGCTACAGGGGCGAACGACCAAACTGTGAATGTTGTCTCTGAGGAAGTTGCTACTGAAACCAACACTCAACTACAAACCTATGGGGCTATAACTAAAGAAGTTAAGGAGGTGGCTGCTCACAACTCTAAAGAGACCTCCTATAGAAGAAGAAAATAATCAACGGATGGATCATCCAAACCTTTGAAGCCTGCTAAGAAAAGAGGATGCACTAGCCACTCTTATCCCCAAATCCTACTGTGAATCAATAACTTGATGGTAGAAGAAACCATTCCCGCTACCTTGTCAAAGCTGTTACTTCCTGAGACAATGGTTATTGTATATCCTTCAGGAATGATATTGTTATTTAATTTATTGTTCCTTTGTTTTGATGTGTAACTATTTGATTTTTTGCTTTGAAAATAAGGGTGGTGAGAGTCTGCAGCTTGTCAGCCAACAGGTTGCCAAGTTTGCTGAAGGAGATGGGTTGGCCTTGGAAAAATTTCAAGCTACTAAAGCAAAGTGCACTGCTCTAAAATTTTCTCTTAAAGTTGATGAAGGACATGCACATTCTACTGAAGAGAGTACCTTAGATGTTGAGGATGAACTAAAGAAGCTGCGTTCAGAGTTAGAGAAGATGCAGACTTCTAGCCCTGCTACGCCTGGGTATCCTCAAGTCCTTGTTGATAAGCTTGTGAAGAAGAAGTCTTTTTATACTCTATTTGAGGAAGTTTCAATGTGTGCTTGCATTGTTGGGTATTGTGAGGGTTTGGTTGAACTACGGAAGCTGAACCCTGATATGAAGGCTCAGAAGTTTCCTAAATTGGCAAAGCCTGAGAAAGTGTTGGGATGGTAGAAGGATCTTCTTAACAAGGGTTTATTAGCAGCATCTCTGATGTTGGTCACTCCTATTCATTGCTATCCCATCTCGGCAGTCTTCTTTGCTTACCTTCTGCGGCTGGGTTGAAGGAATGTGGTGTGGATTATTGAGAGGGTCATCCTTTTGGTTCTGGTGCCTCTCCGCTTTGTGTTTCTGACCCCTCTTAATAATCGTGAGGTTGTTGTGAACCCTGAGGGCAATCCAAGCACCGAAGGCACTGCCCATCCATCAGGCAAGAACGATTCTGCTACCGTTGTTTAGCTTTTGTCTTCCTCCCCTTCTCATGTTAGTCAATCCTAGTGCTATGGATTCTAAGAATTTATTTGTAATTCATAAAATTATTTTGAAGTATGTCTATACTGTTTGTATTATTAAGGATATCATATTTTATTGCCTTTCTAATTTTGACACTTTTCCTGGTATTTATTCATATGCAGGGCTTTGATATTTTGGTTGATCATAAAATTTTCAAATTTTTTGAATATCTGGGATATCATGTTTGCTTTCCTCGTTGCCCTGGTTTTTTTGTCTCCTCGCTTATATTTCCCTATTTAAAACATTGAAGCCACTAAGTGTTTATCCACGGAATATCATGAACTTATTTCTTCTGATCGCCTTTCTCACGTGGAATCTATTCCCTTACATATTGGATGGGAAGCTCCTATGCCCTCATCAACTCCATTTTCTTCCACAATACGCCTTTGTAGCAAGTTCATTCCAAGGCTATAATATCGAATCGCTGGACAAGGATATCGTTCATAGTTTAGTCGATCTGGAATCTGATGGTGTCTACATGCGTTCACTTAACCTTCCTGCCCATGTTCAAGAATGGGCCTTATCATTAGGTATACGTCTGAAATATATGTTACTAGGTATTAATGATCTTGAAGTTAGATGGAAGAAGACCGTAAAAGACACACATGATTCTATGTGTGAGCTAAAAGAGTTTTGTGCTGAGAAGAATAGCCTTGTTCATCACCGTCAACAGCTAAGTATGGTTAAGATGACTCACCAGTAGGAGGAAGTTAAAAATTTTGCTGCAAGTAAGACTCGTGAAACTCATAAGAAGACTTTGATCATTAATAAGCAATATATTTTCATCGACGACTTGATGGATTGGTTGAAGAAAAAAGAAGATGAGTGTGATCACTTTTCTTCCTCTGAAATCAGGTACCAAAGTAAGTTTGATGAGCAGTTTGCCATAAATACTCAGTTGCGAAGTGAAAATGATTAGCTTCATGCCAAGTGCAATTGCCTTGATTCATCTGTGTACCAACTTGAGCAAGCTTCCATTGATTACAAAGATAAGCTCCAGGCCCTTCGATCATCATCTCGTAGTTCTATTGGTCGTGGAGATCTTACTATGGAAATTGGTGGGCAGAAGATTAATTTGTCTAAGGCTGTTCGGTCGCACATTTGGTGTTTAGAGAAACAAGTGCAAAATTTAATGGCTTAGAATAAGAAATATCAAGAAACTGTTGATATTATGAGTGTGCAGCTGGATCGTGAGAAGTTTGGTCCTATAACTGACATTATGGCGTATTATGCTAGATATCTTGGTCATATGGAATGAAGGGGTCTAACATGTCATCCTGCTTACTTGCAAATGGTTCGTTATCTTTTGGATCATCACAAGCATCTAGGCATAGATAGTTCTCTTGTTTTTGTACTATGTTTTTTTTGGAATGTTCTGAATAATCCTGTTATGGTTTTGGAAAGTTTTCTGTTTGCTATCAATGGGTATGCAAAATAATAAGTTGTATTCTTTCATCGTTTATGCGAGATATTATTCCCTTTTTGCAAGTTGTAGGGGTTGCATGACTAAATTCACAAAGTTGGAAGATCCATGGCTTGCTCGAATCTCTTTTATTCTCTCTTTTTAGGCATATCTGACTTTTTGCAAGATCTATAGCTTGCATGGTAAATATAGCGAAGCTGCAAGATCTATTACTTGCTCGTGTCGCTTTTACTTTATTTTTGTAGACATATCTGCCTTTTTGCAAGATGTATAGCTTGCATAGTAAATATAGCAAAGCTGCAAGGTCTATTGCTTGAAATTTTAAAAGCTTCGATGATTTCAAACTACAAGATCAATCACTTGTTGGTCTCATTTTTGTTAGCATATATGCCCTTGTGCAAGATCTATGGCTTGTGAAAGTAATATTTGTGAAGTTACAAGATCTATAGCTTGCAAAATTGGGTAATTGTTATGTTCACATCATAAGATCAAATGATCTGACGATTGTAAGATGTAGTGCTTTGATCGTAATGTACTATAGATTTGCTAACATCTACAATGTACAAGTAACGAACTGAAAAAGTAACTTTGGCTCGGAAAGATGATTTTTGATATTTATAATGTATGACTGGGATCATATCACCTTGGAAACAAAGGAACGAACGTAACCAATGATTATCTCGTGGTTTCTAGACGACTAGATATGCTCTATCTTTTTCCTTGGATCTAGACATAGAACTTTCTCAAGTTGATCACGTGCCAAGTATTGGGAACACTGCTTCCATCCAACCTTTCTAGCTCGTAGCAGCTAGATCTGTGTGCCATCATAACCCTGTAGGGTCCTTCCCACTTTGGGCATAGCTTTCCCATTTCTTTTACTAGGCTTTCCTTATTTTTCCTCAACACAAGATCGCCAATCTGAAATCACATCTCTTTAACTTTATAATTGTAAGCCCTAGCCATTCTTTCTTTGTACTTAGCCTCTGTGATTGCTGCGATTTCTCTTTTTTCTTCCAGTTCATCAAAATCCATCCCCATCATGTCCGAATTATCCTTCTCCTTGTAATCATCTACTCGAAGACTTGAATTACCAGTTTCCAACTGTATTACCGCATCATGACCATGGACCAGAATATATGGTGTCTCCCCGTTGGTTCCCAAATGGTTGTTCTATTTTGCCATAGGGTATTAGGTATCTCGCCCACTCAGCTGGTTCAATTTCATTCCAACTGCTTTTGAATACCCTGGACTATGGTCCTATTTGTTACTTTCAATTGTCCGTTAGCTTGAGGGTGAGCTACACATGTAAAATTTTGAAGAATCCCTAAATTCGAACATTATTCAGTGAAGGTACCATTTGTGAACTACGTACCATTATTTGTGATGATAGCGTGTGGCACTCCGAAGCGACACACTATATTCTGCCTGATGAATATTCTTATCACTTCAGCTGTGATTCGTCCTAATGTCTTCGCTTCTATCCACTTTGTGAACTAATCAATTGCAACAATTAGAAACCTGGCATTACCCGCACCCCTTGGGATGGGTCCAACCAAGTCGATCCTCCATTTATCAAATAGCCAAGCTCCATATATTCCTCTTAAAGCAAGATGTGGTTCATGAGACAAAAAGGCATTAATCTGGAAGCTTTTTCACTTGAGCACGAAGTTATACGCATCATTAAACATGGTTGGCCAATAGTATCCCGCTTGAATGATCTTTTTTGCAATAGTTCTAGCTCCTTGATGTATTTCACCCAGCCCTTTGTGTACTTCTCTTGAAAGTTCACCTGCTTGTGATGGTCCTACGCATTTTATCCAAGGAGATACAAAAACATTTCTTGTATAAGATTCCTCCTTCATAGACGTAGTTTCGAGATCGCAACTCTAACTCTGGGGCTTGTATCCTATCTGTTGGCAATATTCCCTTCGTAAAATACTTTATTAGCGGTGTCATCCAGTTTACACCTTCTATTTGGATTGTTGACACAATTGTCATTACTGTTCTTCTGACTGGAATAACCTCCACTATCACATCTTTATGTTTGATAAAAGATTCAAACCTAGTGGTTGCCAGTAGGCTTAGTGTGTCTGCTTTTGTATTTTCACTTCTTGGTACGTGTTGGATGTCAAAGTGCTCGAGCTGGGCAATGAGCTGATGGACGCGCCTTAAATACTTCACCAATTGTTCTTCTCGCACTTCGTAGTCTTCCTTCACTTGCTGAACTACAATTAGTGAATCGATAAATCCTCGAACACTTTTGACCTTCTGTTTGATGGTAAGGTCTAGGCCACATATCAATGCCTCGTATTCTGCTTTATTGTTAGTAAGTAGGTATTCAAAATGAAGTGAATATCTATGTTCCCCTCTTTTTGGGTTGAATAATAATAATCCTGCATTGCAACCCTCTTTGCAACCATCTTTGCTAGACGCTCCATCAACGAACAATTTCCATGCGACATCTTCACACTTCAATTTTCCTTTGTCAATCGCTAGATTCTGGCACTTGTTAACATCTTGTGCATCTTCACTTGTCATCTCTGCAATGAAATCTCCTAAGGCTCGTGCCTTGATTACTGTCCTCGACTGGAATTGGATTTCATATTGGTCTAATTCAAGAGCCTAGTTCGTCATTGTACCAAATGCTTTCGGATTTCTTAGTATATTATTGATTGGGACATCAATGTATACAATGATCTGATGACTGTGGAAATATGTTCTCAATCTTCTCGCTGAGTATATCAAAGCCAGGGTTAGCTTCTCAATAAGCATGTATGCCTTTTCTGCACTTTGTAATATTCTGCTGATGTAGTACATCAGAACTTGTTTTTGGCCTTATTGACGCACCAAAACTGAACTTACTGTGTTCTGTGAGACCGCTAAATATAGATATATGGTTTCACCAGAAACTGGTGATTTCAATGTTGGCAATGTTTGAAGCCGCTCCTTCAAATACTCGTATGCTTTCTAACATTCTTCGCTCCAGTCAAATTTTTTTACCTTCTTCAGGACTTTGAAGAGTTGGAAATTATTTTATGCTACCTTTGAAACAAACCTACTAAGTGATGCCAACGATCCCATCAGTATTTACACCTCTTTGACTGTTCGTAATCGGGGAAGGTTCACTATAACCTGGATTTTCTCTAGGTTGGCCTCTATCCCTTTAGAGGATACCTGGTATCCCAAAAACTTTCATGCACCTACTCCAATTACACATTTTTTAGGATTAAGCTTCATCTCAATGGTACTAATTGTATTAGAGGTTTCTTTTAAATCAGCAGCAAAGTCGCCCACCATCCTACTTTTGATAACCATGTCATCAACATATGCCTCAACATTTCATCCTATTTGATTGCGAAAAGAGTTATTGACCACTCTTCGATATGTTGCTCCTGCATTTTTTTAATCCAAATGTCATTTTCACATAGCAAAACATTCCGAAGCTTGTTATAAATGCCGTCTTCTCTGCATCTTCTGGATTCATCAGTATTTGGTGATGTCCTTTATATGCATCCAAAAAGGCTAGAACGTTAAACCCTTGAATCGCTTTGACTAGTTGATCAATTTTTGGTAAAAGATAACAATCCTTTGGACATGCCTTATTTAGATCAGTGAAGTCTATACACATTCTCCACCCCACGTCTGATTTTTTCACCATCACTGGGTTCGCTAACCATTTTGGATAGATGACCTCTTTCAATATACCAACCTAAAGAAGTGTTGTAACTTCCTCCTTGATTGCTTTTTGCCTATTAATGCACCCCAAATTTCTACTGTTTTTATGGTCTGAATCTGCAAGACAATACCCCCAGAGATTTCCGGTGGGAAGAGGCTCCGACGATCAAGTCAGAAAATTTATTTCAATTAGGAATGAATAGTTAAGTTTGTAGGGTTAACTCTAGCCTTTATATAGGTTTTTAAGTAGGGAACTATTTTGTTTACTTGTGATGCAAGTACTCTTCCCGTGGGCCGGCCCAAAGGTTATTACCTAAGGGAACAAATAGGAAATCTGGGCTGGCTAGACTAGGAACTCGGGCCCAGTACGAATATACACACTATCAATAAGCCCCTTTAAAGTTGAGGGTTTGACCCTCGAATTCATCCCAAGGCCCAGGGTTTAACATTGGATCTAATTTGTGAGTTATTGAATCTCCCTTCCAATTCATTGTTGAGCTCGGGGTACATTTTCGGTGCCCCCCTAATGCTTCAAGGGTTCCTTCCTAAGGCCGATTTGGGATCCTCCGGGTTAGCTCCATATTTTTCTATTGAGTGGATTTATTTGTTGAGGGTTCGACCCTCAGCTTTCTAATTTGTGCTAGAGT